>CM029021.1:37300034-38645034 GCA_016801055.1 Panax notoginseng
GTCAACGGACTAAAATGTATAACACAATAGTGGAAGAATATCAAACCAAAAGTGGAAGATCGCCCAACCCACTTCACTTGGCTTTTTAAAGTATCATCATAATGAAACATTGGATAAGTTAGTTGATGTAATTCATAAAATAGTGATCATATAGTTTACAAAGTATATATATATATATATATATATATATATATATATATATATATATATATATATATATATATATATATATATAGGAGAATGATCCATAGCATCTATATGCTATGGGATAAAAAGTGGCATATAGGCTCTAAACCGTCCGTTTTGTTGATGAAAGGCTGAGATATATTCTGGCAACTCCCCGTCCGCTAGTAATTCTAGCGGAAGTAATAAGTATAATATCTAGACCCTTATGCCCCCAATAGACCAAACCAAAAATAGAGCAAGAGCAGTATGTCCAACGTGATTTGCAGTTTGAAGCGTCGAGCTAACAGACCATCGATGACGATTTTTCTGCAAAAATCATCTTTATGTTTCTTTCGGAATTTGTTGAACAAATTACAATACTCTGTTCAGAAGAAAAAAAACACTAATAAAAATGTAGAACATAAATATTCAATGTTTTGAGAAAACAATTTATTTTTGCAGTTACCTTGAGAATTTGGCAAGCATTAGTAGATGAGTCAAATTCTTCATTTGAGCAGTCGCCACAATTTCAGTTGAAGCAATTGCACATTTTTCGGTTACACCTCACCGGCGCCGATGTTCGTTTGTCTTTACTTTCCTTAATTCTTGAACCGTGATTTCGCCACATGCTTCACCGGCTCGTAGCGAGCCAATTCTTCTGAGGTGTTGAATCAATCGTTTGAATCTTCAACGGAAAAGGCATGACTCGTGTAACAAAAAAATTCTTCCGTTCAGCTATTGTCTCTAAATTGGCCAATTAGGGGCATAAGCGTCAGGAATCTTGATTAAACACGTCCGCTAGAATTACTAGCGGACGAGGAGTTGCCAGAATATATCTCAACTTTTCATCAACAAAACAGACGGTTTAGAGTCTATATATGTCACTTTTTATCCCATAGCATATAGATGCTAAGGATTATTCCCCATATATATATATATATATATATATATATAGGGAACTGATTCATAGTTAACGTTGTAAATTTAAAGTTATCCTTATAACAAACCGTGACCGTCCAATCACAGATCTAACGGTGAAATTGATCTCCCATCCGCAGTTTAATTCTGTGGACAAGTCAAATGTCCAAAATACCCTTCCGTATACTTAAAAAAAACTCTGGCATTCACAATATTAAACTGTGGAGTCGGAAATATCTTTTCTTTCCCAACTCGTTTATTCCGGTGATTCTTCTATAGTTTGAAGTGAACCACAATTATCACTTAAAACCATTTTTATTCTAGTGTTTGCCCACTCGTTTATTCAGGTGGAATGTGAAAATAGAGAGAGAAAATTAAGAGGACAGAGAGGAGAAATAGTGAGATACACATGTTTTATTTTGGGCAAAAATAGTTAGAGATGGCATTTTTTTTCTTTAATTGCCTCTCTATCTAGTCTGGTAGTATTGTACAGTTAATTTTCTCTCTTCAAAAACATATTCTGGGTTACTGGGTTTTCTACAAGGGAAGAGCTACTATATGAGAAAAAACTAATTTGGTCATGTAAGAATATAGACTTGAGGGAAAGTATTCCATGAATACCCTCGCTAAAGTAAGGAGCCATACTCTGTTTTCCTCTATTTTGTAGTACTAATTTTCATTCTTTTTTATCATATTCACTAATGTTGTTTTTTCTTGTTTGTTTAACAGAATGAACGAGTAATTTCAAGAATATTTCAGAAGAGTTCAAGTGGGAAGAAAGGACTGCCGAGCAGAAGCGTATGGTGGTCCGAACAAATAGAGCTTTGTTTGTTTTTTAATTTTATTTTTAAATTTTATGGACTCGCCTTCGGAGAGATGCCGATGGTAAAATCTGAAGCATGGTGAGGCTGTTTGGAGTTGTGTTCGGCCTATACGGTTGAAGGCATGAGATTTCTATTAGGAGGAGATTTCGGATCTTTTGCCGATGTCTAGAGAGACCTTACCGAAGTGGTCTGAAGGGATCGTATCCCGACTTCAGATCTTTTGTCGAACTCTTTTTTCTCCTTCGGCAGAAGTTCTAAAAACGATAGAAATGATTTACATTAGAGTAGGAGACTAAAACCATGAGTTTCTGCCCCGAAGAACTATGTTTGACCGAAAAGGAGGACACTTTATGCCGAAGTCATGGAGGAGAATATTTGGCCGAAGGCAATATTTACAAAAGGGAACCACGTTTTGGCCGAATGTATTCCTTACCCGAATAACCACGGTGAAATTGTACTTCAGATGACCATTGTTGCCCAAAAGGATTATCATGCCAAAGAAAACCATGAGTTTCTGCCTCGAAGAACTATGTTTGGTCGAAAAGGAGGACATTTTGTGTCGAATTCATGGAGGAGAATATTTGGCTGAAGACAATTTTTACAAAAGGGAATCACGTTTAAATTTACAACGTTAGCTATGGATCGAGAAGTTCAATAGATGTCTTCAGCTTCGGAACTAATGTATTTGGCATTCGCAGTTTAATACTGCTGAGCCTAAAAAATTAAAAAAAAATAATCTGAATTTGTCCAATACGACGTCGTTGTCAATTGGCCTGGCATACTTAGCGTGCAGTTTAATAATGCGGACGATACTTATTTAAAAACGACGTCGTTTCTCAATTGGCCAAAAATACTTAGCGTATGCAGTTTAATACTGCAGGCGAGAGACTTTTACAAGAAGGGTATTTTGGATATTTGTCTCGTCCGCAGTATTAAACTGCGGAATACTGGATATTAAGTTGCGGTCGGGATCTCTATTAAACCGTTCGATCATCGGATAAAAGGTCACGATGTGTTGTAAAGACTAGACTCTTTTTTACAACGTTAACTATGGATAAATCCTCTCTCTCTCTCTCTCTCTCTCACACACACACACACACACACACACACACACACACACACACACACACACACACACATATATATATATATATATATATATATATATGGGATCGATCCATAACCAACATTGTCAATTTAAGGTAATCCTTATAACACATCGTGACCCTCCAATTGTAGATCTAATGGTGAAATTGATCTCCTGTCCGCAGTTTAATTCTGCAGACGGAGCAGATGTCCAAAATTCCCCTTTTCGTACTAAAAAAAATTATTTTTGGCGTCCACGATATTAAACTGCGGAGTTTGGTGCAAGAGAGGAAAGAGAGGAAAACAAATGCCCATATCTCTCAATTTCAATTTTAAAATACCAAACATTCTCTCTAAATTTCCAAAACTCACACCTTCTTCCAGAACCAAGGATTCCTCTGTGTGCAGGTTCCTGTTATTACCACAACAGATTGTGAATGATCTAGTGAGAAATTTCAAGTGACAACCCATTTGGAACAGAAACCTATGAAGGAGAAACCCATTACCAAGGATCTAACGGTTTCAATTTCATATTCTTGCAAATAACTCTAAGGAAACCTTTCCAACAAATAATTCACAGGCCGACCTCAAAAAAAGGCTCTTTGAAAATTAAACCAAGTTTGGAATCAATCTTCATGACCCAACTGATTCTAATAGGACGACGTGAGAGATGATTCTAAGGAGGAGTACAACCCTGTAAAGTAATTTTAGCAAACCTAGAAACGACCAATAAGGAAGCTTTGGTTGTTGCACTTCAAGATCTCCGTAAAACAAATGAACTGGCATTATAATTAGAAGCAAGAGAAAAATCAAAGTCTGATCATACTTCCCTAAACTAAATTTGATCTCGAATCCTTCCTGAAGTAATCGTCCCAATCCCGAAGTCATTTGCGTCGAAGTCATTTGGCATCGACAGTTTAAGATCTCCATAAAACAAATGAATTGACATTACAATTGGAAGCAAAAGACAAATCAAAGTCTGATCATACTTCCCAAAGCCAAATTCGATCCTTAATTCTTCCCGATCCTAGAGTCATTTGCATCGAAGTCATTTGGCATTGACAATTTAATACTATGAAGCCATAAAAACTAAAAAAAAAATCTAAATTTAGTCAATATGGCGTCGTTGGCCAATTGGTCTGCCATACTTAGTGTCCATAGTTTAATACTGCGGACGGTACTTATTTAAAAATAACGTCATTTTTCAATTGGCCAAAAATACTTAGTGTTCGTAGTTTAATACTGCGAACGATGGACTTTTACAAGGAGGGTATTTTGGACATTTGTCCCGTCCGCAGTATTAAACTGCGAAATACTGGAAACTAAACTGCAGATGTGACCTCTATTAAACTGTTAGATCTGCAATTGGAGGGTCGCGACGTGTTGTAAAGATATACTATTTTTTACAACGTTAGCTATGGATCGGTCCCCAAATATATATATATATATATATATATATATATATATATATATATATATATATATATATGGGAATTCATCCATAGACAAAGTTGGATGAGAGTCTCTATTATTCAACGTAAATCCTATCGTACGTTCATTTGATCTAAAAGTTAGAATTACTCACATCCGCATAACTATTATGCGAAAGAGAATCCAGAAATTATATCTTATCCGCTCAATAGTTGTGAGGATGGTAATGTGGGGTTGATATAGGACAAGGCTACCTAGAGGCCAGATTAAAATACTAATAGATGCAAAGAGCATCAAGTCAATGTCGTTAGAGTGAAGCCGCCGTAGATGTCGGTAAGGATGAGTGAAGTCGCCGTGGTAAGGAAGTGTGGTAGAATGTTATGAATATTAATATGACATTGTCATATGGGGATAGATCCCACATAAGAGATAACAATTTTGGGTTGATATAGGCTTGAATCTCTTCTCTTGAATAACAACTTTGGTTATGAATCATTTATGTTTGGAGCGCGTTTGGAATAATATGAGAATGTGATTATCGAAACTATTTAGAATAAAAAGTCTTATCTAAAATTGTTGAAAGAAAAGAAGAAAAGTTGTTTGGGTCACTAATCTGAAGGCTTTTTTCTTATTTTTTGGGTCTCAAAAGTTGAACTAAATAATTTGAATTTGGGATAATAGACTTTTTGGTCACTATACTAGGGCCCGATTTTCATTGTGGTTACCGAAACTTTTTTAGTTACAATCGCGTAACTATACTCTAAAAAACTTACCAAATGGTCATTAGTTAGGATTTTCGTCCAAAAAACGGATAGAAGTGCTGAGTAGACTAACATTTGCCAGGTGGTTGATGAGGTGGCACGTAGGCTCCACTACTACGTGGATCTAGAGTGAAATGTCCCTTTTCTTGCACCGATCAGTTTATCTCTTCATTTAATTACTCGAACCACAGTTGAGAGCAAAAAATATCTAGGCCAAGTTCTGAGAGATTTCGCCTGATAGAGTTGTGCGATTTCTTAGAGATTAACGAGATCGGTTGAAGAAAAACTCAGTTCCTCTATAGGTAAGTCAATTCTACTCTCAATTTCTTCTCATCTCAATTCTAGGGTTTAAATAAAAGAAGGGTTTTTGAATCCATGTTTTTTACTCAATTTGTGGTCCCTCAAATCCATGTATTTTAGTCAATTTGTGGTCCCGATGGTCCTCTGTTGTTATTTTCTTGTACATAATTTAGATGGCTAAATTATTTGATGGCGGCCCTTAGTTTTTCAACTGATGGTGGCCCTTGTTTGTCTGACATGCGTATAAAATATTATTTGATGGTGGCCATGTGTTGTATCTAAAGAATTCTGTCGTGGCCCTGTGTTGTCTCCCATTATATCTATTTTTTATAAAGTATTCTATTTCTTGTCTCCCATTCTATGCATATTTGGTTATTGTTTTGTCTGACATTCATATTAGGTTAGGTTATATTGTATTTTGTATAAAGTTTAAAGTATTTATTTGTCATATGTTGGTTGTGTAGTCTCTCTCTTTCTAGTTAAAATTCTTCGTTTTTTTGTAACTTTATTAATTTCACTATCACATGATATCTATGCTGCTATTAAATATACATTATGGTGGGAAGTTTAAGTCGGTGCCAGTATTTGAGTATGATAGTGGTTTTACAAAAACAACAAAAATGGATCTTGATTATCTTTGTCCATAAATAATAGCTTCTATGTCTGAACATTTTAATTATCATAAGGACTTTGTAGTTTACTATAAAGAAAATGGTCTTCCAATGGCACATGGACTTAGAAAATTATATGATGATGAAAGTATTAGGGCATTGTAGGCAACCTCCATGGGTTATGATTCTATTGATTTATATGTTGATCAGGGGGATAATATTCCAGAGTATAATGTAGAGGGTAATATTGATGGGGCTAATAATTAAGGGGCTGATGGGGCTAATAATGTAGGGGCTGATGATGTAGGGGATTTAGTTTTGTCATTTGATGGCAGTGATTACCATGAAAGTGATGGATTAAGTACTAATGATATTGAGACTAGAAAGAAGTCAAGGGAATATAGAAAAGAAGTGAAAAAGAATGGGGAGACTAATGCATTAGAAGATTCAGATGATTTAAATGAGAGTGAAAATGAGATGGGGAATGAGAGTGAACATGACAATGAAAATGCTGAAAATGCTCACCAACCTCCAAATGAACAAGAAGAAATAGAACAAGTATATGAAAATGAATAGGGAACTCCAAATGAAAGAAAAGATAAAATTGTTCAAAATAGTGAAGATGATGATTATAATGGGGATGATGACAGTGAAGGCAATGGTGGGCTGTAGGAAAGTGAAGATGAGGATAGTGACAATCACTATTCACCAAATGAGGAGAGTAGTGAGGAGGAGTAGGAGGAGATGGAAGTGATAGTTAGGGATATGAGGAGAAAGAAGAATGTAAAACCTAAGTTTCCAGTTATACCTTATGACTGTTGGGCCCGTTTCGGGTTAACAAAATAGACATTAACACGTGTAAGTATACACGGTCAACAAGTAGTATAGAGTAAGAAAGTATCGTTCCCACGGAGAAAGGTGAATATTTCTAAACTAGCATGCAACAACCTTATCACTATTTCTGGCTGCTTAAACTATCAACTAACAAGTAAATAAAAATCTAGATTAATTATCAACACAATATTACTAATTACTAAACTAAGGGAATCAAAGTGGAGAGAAATGGGATCCTAATGTCATTTAATGCTTTATCCAGAATGAATACCCTTTGTTAAGCTTGATTGATTACTATGGAATGCTAGTCGAGAGCGCGAAAGTGAAACATTACCATCTTTCAATGTTCCATGTCCAAATCACACAAAATCCATAAAATAGATAGAATTTATATGAGCATTAATATTACCTAACCCACTATATGTCTGTGTAAATTATAAGCAATATCAATTTAAGCACAAGCTCTCTCAACGACTACACATGGAAAACCGGTATATGTCTATTCAGGTCACGAATCACGAAATTCAACACATGTAAATCTCATGAACACATGCAAACATGGTCAAATCTGAACTTATATTTCCTTTTTCAATTCCATACAAGTTATTAGGGTGAATGGTGATCGAGCATCCAAACATTTAAGCACAACCAAGTTAGGCAATCTAACTATAAGCATACAAGCATCACATTACACAAATCTAAACTACACAATAAACTTCATTAGAATCCCATAATGGAGGTTAGTTCATTTCTGAATCAACACCCATTATGGGATTTAAGCCAAGCATGGAAATAAACAAAGAGAGCAAAGAGATTAATGAGAAATGAAAAAGCAAATCTGATTAAACCCAGCTCCAAAGTGTGCTTCCACTTAGTTCAGATCCAAAATCACAACCAAAATAAAACCCAATATTCACAAGCAAGTAAATCTAGAGAGAGAAGCTAAAGAGGTATAGAAATGCTATGGATTCTCTCTAGCACTATTCAAACCTAAAGTAGCAAAATAAAACTGATAGAATGTGTTTCACAATAAGAAATTACACCCTTATATTGCAAATACGCTACAACAGCTTAAAATAAAAAGTTAACCATTTAAAGATCCTTGATTGGCGCAGCTGTGTGGGAGTGTAGTACAAATCGGGAGCGGGTGCGCCGCACTGCATTGCTGATCCTCCTGGCACGGGTGCGCCGTGTCCCTGTGCTAAATGGGCGCGGCTGCGCGGCTGCTAGTTTCTGCATACTGCTGAAATGCTGTTGGTGTCTTTCTGCTACAAGGTGCTGCTGCTAATTTCTTCTTCTTTTCTTCAATTCTTTCTTCTTCACTTTACCACTTCAAAGACCCTCTTCACATGCTTTAGTTCAGCTTCAAATCTTCATCATAGCCAATGCTCATCATACCATGCCACCATCCCCTTGGAGTTTTCTTTATGCAAACTACAAAACAAACATAAAAAGCAATAAAACAATACTAACACTGCTTAAGTATAGTAAAATTCTAGTAAGTTGGTAATCAATAAGTAGGTATAAAACATACTTATCAAATACCCCCAAACTTGAACCATTGCTTGCCCTCAAGCAATAAACATAAATACTAATTAAGAATTGTAAACTACATGCTATGCAATTACACTATCATGCAAATGAATCCCAAAATTTCCAGCCATGCTAGAATTCCAATAAGATATGCCTCAAAGAAATATCCAGATCTAAGAACAAAGCATCAAACTAAGCTACAGGCATAATGACATACAATCAAATAATCCCATCCTGCTATATAGATGTTGTGCGCGTGTGATGTGTTCACAAATAAGCTTGACAAAGGCAAAGATTTCACATGTTATACTGCTTAAGAAGGAAACCTGTAACACCCCCTTTCCAAAATAGAAAGAGAGGTTACTCAAAACATAACAAAACTGATGAATTTAATAGCAAGACTCTAATCCACAAAAGAATAGTCTTAAACTAATTAAATGTCTTAAGACAAACCATAATAAATGCCACATTGGCTCAAACCACAATCTGAAATAACTATTACAACTCCAAATAAATCAATGTATCATAACCTAACAAAATATATCAAAGCTATTGGATAGAAGGGAGCTCTCATCACACTTGCCCTTGATTCCCCTGATTACTTGCCAGAAAAAAAAAACACAGCGTGAGCCAAATGCCCAGTACGGATATAGAATACAAAATAGAGAATTGAATTAACTAACTCAATTAATGAACTGAACTGAACCGAAACGAACAAAACTAACACAATGAGATAATAGGCTGAAATCAAATGGCTAAGTGTTATTTCATACCGAGCTCAAAATAAAACAGAAATATACCTTGCCACACAGACAAGGTCAAATAATACCACACAGACAAGTCACACACATTAGACCGCGAATCCAATGCATGCAAAATCGGAAGGCGTGTTTGGCACAAACATCACCAAATCGCAGAATAGAACAGAACAGAAAACTAGGGTCGACCCATACGCCTCCCACAACAAAACACCAAATGGCCAACTTGTGACGCCCCCAAAATTAGGTATACATCACCCATCTTGGGTCGTCAGATACATAGTACAGAATACAAATACAACTTAATAATACAACTGTTGTGTACAATACGACAAAACATAAACTGTGAGTTTGAATACAAATATTATCTTCTAGAGAGTATTCATACTCAAAAGGAGTCCTCATTACATTTATTAACACACCATTACATAGAATAGTGAGGACTACTAACTAATACTATTCTTCGGACCATCACTCCGTTCCCCGACTTGCCTCAGCTACGTTCTCATTTTCTGAAGAGAACAGTGAAAGAAAGGGTGAGCTCAACTAGCCCAGTAAGAAATATTATGACTAAGATAATGCAGAATAAATTATCATTAGCCTTCAACAATGTTAAACTGATAAAATATAATAGACATCAAGTTTAACTGTAGCGGAACAAGCAATCCATTAAAAGAGTCAAGTAGAAAATAAACTCTACTATCTTTTATGATTTAAAAAGTTTTTCAACACTGTGATCGCTGGGACTCAGCTTAATAAAATAATCCACATCATCGAATCACCCCTGCACTACGGCCAAGGATATTCGTATATTCATTAATGGTCATGATCATGCCAACAACTGTCCATCAATGCACTACGGGCCAATGAGGACTTTTACCACATCATTTGTAACATTACGGTCATGATTATACCGAATAATCCCTGGTCATAATCATACCAAGTCCATCTATGCACTACATGCCACAGATGACTTTCAACATTTTATAAACATGAGGATGATGACAATGATATAAGAATTCAATAAAACAAGTTCAAGAATTAATTTATCCAGGAATTAACAACGTCCAAATTGTCAACATGATACTGCATTGTGGAGTAAAATTCAAGAATGCTTAGAAGAATATTTTCTTGAAAAGATACTGGATGAAACGCAACTATCAAGGATATTCCACAAATTTCATGGAGTATAGAAGTCAAAACTTAACCAACTGAGTACAATAAAGAATGGAATAACAAAAGAAATCACCATGCATGCGATAGACCGCACAGACAGGTTATTCCGACAGAATAATAAATAATGGAACCAGGTCCGGTGTAAAACACACAGACAGGATATTCCAACAGAATAATAATAAAATGGAACCAGGTCCGGTGTAAAACACACAGACAGGATGTTCCAACAGAATAATAAACGGAACCAGGTCCGGTGTAAAACACACAGACAGGATGTTCCAACAGAATAATAGAAGAATGTCACCAAGTATAGGGTAGACCGCGTATACTGGTTATTCCAACAGAATAATAACAAATGGAATAACAGAAGTTCTCTTCATGAATATAAAAGAAATAATATTCCCTACCTTAAAAGAACTGGATATTGGAAAAGTGATGTAGCAGAATACTTTTATTCTCTCTCTCTTATTCTCTCTATACTTTCTCTCTCTATAGCTTGAATGAATTTGTGAAAAATAATGAAGCCCTAGGCCTCTATTTATAGAAAAACGAGGGTGGCTCTTGGTCTTAACGAAGGGTCAAATGACTCTTGGTCTTAACGAAGGGTCAAATGACTCTTGGTAATATTGAAGGGACAACTACTATTGACGAAAGTAATTACTATTGACCAAGGTAAATACTATTGACGAAGGTAATTACTATTGACCAAGGTAAATACTATTGACGAAGGTAATTACTATTGACCAAGGTAAATACTATTGACGAAGGTAATTACTATTGACCAAGGTAAATACTATTGACGAAGGTAATTACTATTGACGACGGTAATTACTATTGACGAAGAGACTCTTAGATGATGACATATGGCCCCCCATAAAATAACCAAACTTACCACAACGTCTCAATTATTGATTTAATAATATAACATATTATACAGATGATACTATGACAATAATTTAAGAGATATGATGCAGCAATTACTGTAGCAATAATTGAGTATAGCTGAGTGACTTCTCACGTAAGCATCAATAATCAATACCGTGTGCTACTATGCAACCACGCGTATTACTGTACTTTTACTACCGAGTAGTTCAACAGTTTTAACGGTTTTAACGGTAACACCTCAGCCGTTATTTTTATAGAAAGATAATTCTGTCGTTTTCTCAATCCGACAATAATTCCGTTGTGGGGTCCACCAATGATTGTGCCGTCGTACGAATATTCCTCGACAAAAAGAATATTCTCCGACCAAACGAATATTTTATAACAACTTGCTTACTTTGCAAAATTTATAAATATTACCCACAACTATAACATTATATCAAATTAACTCCATAATATTCAAAAATGATATTTATAGAAAATTCATCTTTATTTATAAAAATTGGGGTCTTACAACCTCCCCTTCTTATGAAATTTCGCCCTCGAAATTAGGGTACGTACCTGGTATGTCGAAGAGGTAAGGATACCTTGATTTCATTTCTGATTCTAACTCCCAAGTCATTTCCTCAACATCGTGGTTTCTCCACAAAACTTTGACTTGAGGTATAACCTTGGAGCGTAGAATATGTTCCTTCTTATCCAAGATTTGAACAGGAACTTCTTCATACGTCAAATCCTCCGCTATTTCGTCCGGTTCTAACTCAATAATGTGGTTCGGGTCTTCCACATATTTGCGTAACATGGATATGTGGAAAACGTTATGAACACGAGACATACTTGGCGGTAAAGCGAGTCTATAAGCCACAGTTCCTACTCGATCGAGGATTAAAAATGGACCGATGAATCGAGGATTTAGCTTTCCTCTCTTTCCAAATCTCGTAACTCCTTTCCATGGAGCAACACGTAAGAACACATGATCTCCTACATCAAATTCCACGTCCTTTCGATGAAGATCAGCATAACTCTTTTGTCGATCTTGTGAGGTTTTTATACGTTGTCGGATCGTTTGAATCTTTTCTGTAGTCATACGTACCAACTCCGGTCCCAACAACGTTGCTTCGCCCACCTCATCCCAGCATACTGGAGAACGACATTTTCTTCCATACAATGCTTCGAATGGAGCCATGCCAATACTTGCTTGATAACTGTTGTTGTAGGAAAACTCCACCAATGGTAAGAACTTGTCCCAACTTCCCTTGAAGTCAAAGACACAGAGTCTTAATAGATCTTCAAGAGTTTGAATAGTCCTCTCTGATTGTCCGTCCGTCTGAGGATGATATGCTGAACTAAATCGTAACTCCGTGCCCATAGCTTTTTGTAAACTAACCCAAAATCGTGAAGTGAATCTTGGGTCTCGATCAGAAATTATGGATACTGGCATACCATGCAGTCTTACAATCTCGTTTATGTACATACGAGCAAGACGTTCAAGTGTATAAGTTTCTCGTATCGGTAAGAAATGAGCAGACTTGGTCAATCTATCAACAATGACCCAAATCGCATCAATACCTTGAGAAACCCTAGGAAGACCGGTAACGAAATCCATGGTAATGTGCTCCCACTTCCATTCTGGAATTTCAAGTGGTTGCAATGGACCTTTTGGTACTTGATGCTCCGCTTTGACTCGTTGACAAGTTAGACACCTTGAGATAAACAACGCTATCTCTCTCTTCATATTGCTCCACCAAAATGTATGACGAAGATCATGATACATTTTGGTACTTCCAGGATGGATTGCAAACGGTGTGTTGTGCGCCTCCATCATGATTTCATACTTTAAATCAGGGTTGTTAGGAACACAAAGTCTGGAGTTGACTCGAAGTATTCCTTCTTCATCGATTCTTGCTTCCGGCATAACACCTTCTTGCACTTTCTTCCTCATACGCATCAGCTCCAGGTCTGTAGCTTGAGCAGCTTTAACTTTATCGATTAAAGTCGGTTCTACTCGTATATTCGCCATCATCACATGGGTCCCTGGAGTCTTCAACTCTATCTCCATCCTTTGCAAGTCACACAAAATGGGCCTTTGCGTTGTTAATATTGCACTTGTACCCGCATATGATCTTCTACTCAATGCGTCAGCTACCACGTTCGCTTTTCCAGGATGGTATTGAATGGTATGATCATAATCTTTCAACAGTTCAAGCCAACGTCGTTGTCGCATGTTGAGTTCCTTTTGAGTGAAGAAATATTTGAGGCTTTTATGATCCGTAAAGATCTCCACTTTCTCCCCATACAAGTAATGCCTCCAAATTTTAAGTGCAAAGACAACAGCTGCCAACTCTAGATCATGAGTAGGATAATTCCTCTCATATTCCTTGAGTTGTCTTGATGCATAGGCTATGACTTTTCCATGTTGCATGAGAACGCATCCCAACCCTTTGCTCGAAGCATCACTGTAGATGACAAATCCCTCCGAGCCAGATGGTATTGTTAGAACAGGTGCTGAAATGAGTCTCCTCTTGAGTTCTTGAAAACTCTGCTCACATTCTTCGCTCCAACCAAACTTTGTATCTTTCCGAGTCAGCTGAGTTAATGGAGTAGCGATTCGAGAAAATCCTTCCACGAATCTCCGATAATAACCAGCTAAACCAAGAAAGCTACGTACCTCGGTCACTGATTTAGGTTGCTCCCAGCTTTGAATAGCTTCAATCTTTGCCGGGTCAACCGATATTCCACGACTTGATACTACGTGCCCAAGGAATGCTACCTCCTCCAGCCAGAACTCGCATTTCTTCAACTTGGCATAAAGCTTGTATTCACGAAGCTTTTGGAGTACCAGCCTCAAGTGTTGCTCATGATCTTCACGGCTTTTGGAATAAATAAGGATGTCATCAATAAAGACGACCACAAAGTGATCCAAATATTCCTTGAATACCCGGTTCATCATATCCATGAAGGCAGCAGGAGCATTAGTCAATCCAAAGGACATGACTAGGAATTCATAATGCCCGTACCGAGTTCTAAAAGCCGTCTTTGGAATATCCTCAGTTCTAACCTTCAGCTGATGATATCCAGAACGAAGATCGATCTTTGAAAAGAATTGTGCTCCTTGCAACTGGTCAAACAGGTCATCAATACGTGGCAATGGGTACCTGTTTTTGATGGTGACATGATTCAACTCCCGATAATCAATACAAAGTCGCATACTTCCATCTTTCTTCTTCACGAATAGAACAGGAGCTCCCCAAGGAGAAGTACTAGGACGAATAAAGCCAATGTCTAACAATTCCTGCAGTTGGATCTTTAACTCCTGAAGTTCAATAGGAGCCATTCGATATGGGGCTTTGGAAATGGGTTTTGTACCGGGTTCAAGATCGATACAAAATTCAATTTCACGCTCTGGGGGTAGGCCAGGAAGTTCTTCAGGGAATACGTCAGGGAATTTATTAACAATAGAAATATCATTCAAAACTGACGTATTTTTGTTTAGATCTGTGACATGAGCTAAGAAAGCTTGACATCCGTTTTTCAATAAACGAATAGTTTTATGGCTTGAGATGACAGCGATTGATTTTAATGGTTTGGTTGCTTGAATTCGCATAATAGGTCGATTAGGAATATGAAAACTAACAACCTTACGAAAACAATCAATTTTTGCATAATGAGTAGTTAACCAATCAATCCCTAGAATCACGTCAAATGCAAGTATTTTTAATGAAATCAGATCGATAGGTAATGTGTGGGTACCAACTTGAACCAAACAAGACTTATAAACAGTGGAGGTAATGAAGGTTTCTCCCAACGGAGTTTCCACAGATAAGTCAAAGTCTAATTTCTCCGGAATCAAATTTAATCGATGAGCGCAAGTAGGAGAAATAAAAGAATGGGTTGAACCGGTATCAAATAAAGTATAAACTTCTTTAGAGTTTATAATAAGCTTACCCGTGATGACCTCATTCGGGTTCCTTGCTCTCTGGGAGTTCACAACAAACGCTCTCCCTTGCACAACCGGTTTTGACTTTTCTGGGACGGCTTTTGGTGCCTCCATCCTAGCTGAATTTGTCTTCGGTAAACGACAAAATCGGGCTAAATGACCTTCTCTTCCACAATTATAACATGCTTTGGACGGCATCGCGCAGTTTGGACTGATGTGCCCCTCCCCTCCGCATTTGAAACATATGATAGGTGGTCGTTCTCCTTCCTTAACGACAGGTGCTGGTGCTGACGTCTTTCCATCATTGTTGAATCTCCTCTTCTTGAAATGTCCATTCTTATTGTTTTGGCCCTGATTACCACCGAAGTGGTTACCATTTCTGGCCTGTTGATTCCCTCCACGCTTGTTGTCACCGCTTCGATGACTGCTCTCACTGGTATTATCATTTTGCCGGCTGCTCTCTTTTGGTTGCGTTGTCTCGTTATCGCGCTCCACCAACTGAGCCCTATTTACAACATCTGAATACAAACACAGTTTATGAGAAACAAGATGTTGACGTATCTCCGGCTTCAAACCTCTTAAAAACATCCGCGTCATTCTTTCTTCATTATCCACCAGGTGGGACGCAAACCGGGATAACTCCGCAAATTTTGCCTCGTACTGCGACACGGTCATATTATTCTGCTCCAATTTGATGAACTCCACCTCCTTCATGTGACGAATACTCTCGGGAAAGTATTTGTCGTTAAACAGCTCTTGGAACTTCTCCCAGGACATCTTCAGTGCGGCAGGTTGAGTACGCTTTATCGATTCCCACCAGTAATCTGCCTCTCCTCGCAACATAAAGGCGGCAAAGGGAACCTTTTGCTCCTCGGAGCAACCCAAGACATCAAATATCTTGGTGATCTGCTTTATCCATGTTTCAGCTACAAGTGGTTTGGGTTCTCCCTTAAACTCCGGTGGTCCCAGCTCCTTAAACTGTTTAGCGGTGACCGCCAGAGAGTTTCCAGTATTTCCACCTACGTTGTGGACAGGAGCCGCTTTCACCTGTTGTTGCATGAATTGCATAAAGCCTCTGAACATTTGATCATTCATCATTTGGTCAGTGTTGTTGTTTGCATGAGGATTGACACCTTCCTGATGCACATTATCCTGATTATTGATATGTGGTGAATCAACAGTCGTCTGTGCTCCATTGCTATTCTCAACATTCTCAGATGCCATTTTCAGATACTGCCACAAAATAAAAATTAATTGATATGTCATATATTATCCTTATATTATGACCGACCAATTAAATACCATGCAAATAAACTTAGGTATGTCATACTAGCGAAGGAATTCCCCGTCTCTCCCCTCCTAGTTCTATTCTCACATCTTAGCCAGGGATCATATCCCTAAGCTCTGATACCAACTGTGACGCCCCCAAAATTAGGTATACATCACCCATCTTGGGTCGTCAGATACATAGTACAGAATACAAATACAACTTAATAATACAACTGTCGTGTACAATACGACAAAACATAAACTGTGAGTTTGAATACAAATATTATCTTCTAGAGAGTATTCATACTCAAAAGGAGTCCTCATTACATTTATTAACACACCATTACATAGAATAGTGAGGACTACTAACTAATACTATCTTCGGACCATCACTCCGTTCCCCGACTTGCCCCAGCTACGTTCTCATTTCCTGAAGAGAACAGTGAAAGAAAGGGTGAGCTCAACTAGCCCAGTAAGAAATATTATGACTAAGATAATGCAGAATAAATTATCATTAGCCTTCAACAATGTTAAACTGATAAAATATAATAGACATCAAGTTTAACTGTAGCGGAACAAGCAATCCATTAAAAGAGTCAAGTAGAAAATAAACTCTACTATCTTTTATGATTTAAAAAGTTTTTCAACACTGTGATCGCTGGGACTCAGCTTAATAAAATAATCCACATCATCGAATCACCCCTGCACTACGGCCAAGGATATTCGTATATTCATTAATGGTCATGATCATGCCAACAACTGTCCATCAATGCACTACGGGCCAATGAGGACTTTTACCACATCATTTGTAACATTACGGTCATGATTATACCGAATAATCCCTGGTCATAATCATACCAAGTCCATCTATGCACTACATGCCACAGATGACTTTCAACATTTTATAAACATGAGGATGATGACAATGATATAAGAATTCAATAAAACAAGTTCAAGAATTAATTTATCCAGGAATTAACAACGTCCAAATTGTCAACATGATACTGCATTGTGGAGTAAAATTCAAGAATGCTTAGAAGAATATTTTCTTGAAAAGATACTGGATGAAACGCAACTATCAAGGATATTCCACAAATTTCATGGAGTATAGAAGTCAAAACTTAACCAACTGAGTACAATAAAGAATGGAATAACAAAAGAAATCACCATGCATGCGATAGACCGCACAGACAGGTTATTCCGACAGAATAATAAATAATGGAACCAGGTCCGGTGTAAAACACACAGACAGGATATTCCAACAGAATAATAATAAAATGGAACCAGGTCCGGTGTAAAACACACAGACAGGATGTTCCAACAGAATAATAAACGGAACCAGGTCCGGTGTAAAACACACAGACAGGATGTTCCAACAGAATAATAGAAGAATGTCACCAAGTATAGGGTAGACCGCGTATACTGGTTATTCCAACAGAATAATAACAAATGGAATAACAGAAGTTCTCTTCATGAATATAAAAGAAATAATATTCCCTACCTTAAAAGAACTGGATATTGGAAAAGTGATGTAGCAGAATACTTTTATTCTCTCTCTCTTATTCTCTCTATACTTTCTCTCTCTATAGCTTGAATGAATTCGTGAAAAATAATGAAGCCCTAGGCCTCTATTTATAGAAAAAACGAGGGTGGCTCTTGGTCTTAACGAAGGGTCAAATGACTCTTGGTCTTAACGAAGGGTCAAATGACTCTTGGTAATATTGAAGGGACAACTACTATTGACGAAAGTAATTACTATTGACCAAGGTAAATACTATTGACGAAGGTAATTACTATTGACCAAGGTAAATACTATTGACGAAGGTAATTACTATTGACCAAGGTAAATACTATTGACGAAGGTAATTACTATTGACCAAGGTAAATACTATTGACGAAGGTAATTACTATTGACGACGGTAATTACTATTGACGAAGAGACTCTTAGATGATGACATATGGCCCCCCATAAAATAACCAAACTTACCACAACGTCTCAATTATTGATTTAATAATATAACATATTATACAGATGATACTATGACAATAATTTAAGAGATATGATGCAGCAATTACTGTAGCAATAATTGAGTATAGCTGAGTGACTTCTCACGTAAGCATCAATAATCAATACCGTGTGCTACTATGCAACCACGCGTATTATTGTACTTTTACTACCGAGTAGTTCAACAGTTTTAACGGTTTTAACGGTAACACCTCAGCCGTTATTTTTATAGAAAGATAATTCTGTCGTTTTCTCAATCCGACAATAATTCTGTTGTGGGGTCCACCAATGATTGTGCCGTCGTACGAATATTCCTCGACAAAAAGAATATTCTCCGACCAAACGAATATTTTATAACAACTTGCTTACTTTGCAAAATTTATAAATATTACCCACAACTATAACATTATATCAAATTAACTCCATAATATTCAAAAATGATATTTATAGAAAATTCATCTTTATTTATAAAAATTGGGGTCTTACACAACTCCCACAGGAGCACAAAACAGAGACGCCGTGGACTGATCAGACCGCCACGGAAGGTGTCATGCCTCAGTGCCAAGAGGACATGCCTGTGGTACCCCCACAGGTGGTTATAGCTCAGGTATACCCTACGGTATATTCTAACAAGAATACCATGTCACAACACATGCGACACAATATCAACACAAAGGGGTTCTAATATGTACATGCTAAACTGAAATGAATCATCAACTCAAAGTCCTCAACAATACTAACATGCACATTCCTACAAATATCAAAATAAATTTAGACATGGTGTACTAGTCTAAAGAGTACAAATATGAGTTCCAACTATGAACGCGAAACGGAACTATCACAATGAATTGACAAGGAATAATTATGAGAGGCAATACTAAATTTCGAAACGAATAACGAAACGAACAATTCAAAAATAAATGAGTCTCGCTGAAAAAGTACGGAATCCGTACCTGGATTAAGCAATGTAATACCCAAAATATATTCCAAAACTCGTTTAGACTCTCTCCGTTCAATCTAAATAATTTAATAAACTTTTATTACAATCAATCATTAATAACATAATACTATTAAATTGATTATTAAATACTTTTACAACTATGTCACTAAAATTAATTAATTCAAATTAATATATATAACTTCAATTTAATTTACTAATTCCGTTTATAAATTTCATGGCCAAAGTTTATTAACATATAATATATATAATTTAAAATTAACGACATATAACTTAAATTAACAAAATATGCTATATATATATATATATATATATATATATATATATATATATATATATATATATATATATATATATATATATATATATAATGGAATTTCGCCTGCACCACTGCAGGCAACCAATTAACATGCTATGCTTTTATATATACATGATCATTAGGTTAAATACATACAATATAAACTAAACTTTTTAACCATTATCCTGAGGCATAAATATTATTCATTAGTTGGAAAGAAACAAAAGTTTTTTTTTTACGTGCATTTGATGTTTACTGAATTCAGGCATATATTATTTTAATATTCATTATTATTCTGGTTGATATCACATTATTCAATTTACCTGGTACTCAACAATAAGCCAATTAATATCAAAGGTGCACAAGCCTTATACATACTAACAATCACACAACAGACTTTTACATGATGCTTTTACAATGATTGTTGTACTTCATTATTAACTTAGTAATTGAGGCAGAGACTCACATGGATTATACTGCCGCTGCTCCTCTTTTTCTTCTATTTCTGCTCCCGCCTCCTTTCTTTCTCCCAATTACGTATTAGGTACAATGCTCAAGTAAATTAGGTCTAGCTATTTATATATTTTATTAACTCCTTTTAATTTTAATAAAGTTTAAATTACCCAAATACAAATTAGGCCCAATTAGTGTAGTCCACAAAATTAAATACTATTTTGACCCAAAATAAATGACATCCAATAAATATGTTTTAAAACAAGGTAATTTTTATTATTCAATATTTATTTATTACTTAATTTTTACCGGGTATTACATCACCTACCCCTTAAAAGAATTCTGTCCCCGGAATTAAAAGAATAGAACGTACCTAATTATCAAAAAGATGCGGATATTCCACTCGAATAGACTCCTCAAGCTCCCAAGTGGCTTCTCGCTCCGAATGGTTCCTCCACAGAACCTTAACAAACGGAATAGTCTTCCTCCTCATAATCCTTTCTTGACGATCCAAAATCGCCTCAGCTTTCTCCTCACAAGTAAGATCCTCCCGAATCTTATCAAACGGGTATTGTACCACATGCAACGGGTGATAATGATAACTCCTCAACACCGACACATGGAATATATTGTGCACATGAGCTAGCTGTGGAGGCAAAGCTAACAGATATGCAACCTCACCAACCCTCTCCAAAATCTCAAATGGTCCAATATAACGCGGACTAAGTTTTCCTTTCAACCCAAATCGCCGAATTCCCTTCCAAGGAGAAACTTTTAGAAACACATGCTCACCAGGTTCAAACTCTAAAGTCCTCCTATGCTTATCAGCATAACACTTCTGTCGTGATCGAGCCGACTTCAATTTCTCCTTAGCCACCGCTACCTTCTCTGTAGTGATTTGAATTAACTCAGGCCCTTCTATGGCCCTTTCGCCAAACTCATCCCAGCAAGTTGGTGCCCGACACTTCCTACTATACAATGCCTCAAACGGAGCCATCCCAATACTTGCATGCCAGCTGTTGTTATAAGCAAACTCAACTAGGCTCAAGTAATCATCCCAATTACCCGACCACTCAAGTGCACAAGACCTCAACATGTCCTCCAACGTTTGAATAGTCCGTTCGGATTGCCCATCAGTTTGCGGATGGAAAGAAGTATTGAAGTTGAGCCGAGTACCCCAAGCTCGTTGAAACCCTTTCCAAAACCGAGAGGTGAACCGTGGGTCCCGATCTGAAATAATAGACACTGGAGTACCATGAAGTCTAATAATCTCCTGCTGAAAGATTTGTGCCAACCTATCCACCGAGTATCCCTCATGGATAGCCAAAAAGTGTGCCGATTTGGTCAGTCGGTCCACCACTACCCAAATGGCATCATTCTTCCTGAAAGTCTTCGGCAAACCAGTCACAAAATCCATCGTGATATCTTCCCACTTCCACAGTGGAATGTCTAACTGTTGCAGCAAACCACTAGCTCGTTGATGTTCTATCTTCACTTGCTGACAAGTGAGGCACTTCCCAACATGGTCAGCCATGTCTCGTTTCATCCCATTCCACCAAAAATTCTTCTTCAAATTCCTATACATCTTTGTAGACCCTGGATGAATAGAAAATGGCGAACTATAAGCCTCAGCCAACACCGCCTCCTGAATGATTGGATCCGACGGTACACATAACCGTTCACCCAACCAAATCACACCATGGTCATCAATACGAAACTCAGACTGCTTGCCCTCCTCTAGATTCTGCGTCATACTCCACAACTCCCCATCTTCTTTTTGAGCTTCTTTGACCCGCGAGATAAGAGAGGGCTCCACTCTCATACCCGCTAAATGCCCATCTGAACCTCGTACATACAACTCCAACTCGAGCCGCTCCATATCCGAAATAAGCTGAGGTTGTGTAATAAGGGCTACTATACTCCCTGAACTCTTCCGGCTAAGAGCATCTGCAACCACGTTTGCCTTCCCCGGGTGATACTGAATTCTCGCATCATAATCTTTTAGAAGCTCCAACCAACGCCTCTGTCTCATATTGAGTTCCTTCTGAGTGAAAATGTATTTAAGACTTTTATGATCGGTGAAGATATCACAAGTCTCTCCATACAAATAGTGCCTCCAAATCTTTAGGGCAAAGATCACCGCTGCCAACTCCAAATCATGTGTGGGGTAATTCACCTCATAAGGTTTAAGCTGCCTAGAAGCATAAGCAATCACCTTACCGTGTTGCATTAGGACACACCCCAAACCTTTCTTAGAAGCATCGCTATAAATCTGATAACCTCCTGTCCCCGACGGCAAAGCAAGTATAGGAGCTGTTACAAGCCGTTTCTTTAACTCCTCAAAACTTTTCTCACGCTCCTCATTCCACACAAACTTCACGCCCTTTCTCATCAACTGGGTTAATGGTAAGGCAAGCAAGGAAAACCCTTCCACAAATCGCCTATAATACCCTACCAAACCCAAGAAACTCCTAATTTCTGTCACTGTAGTAGGTCTCGGCCATTTAGTGATAGCCTCAACCTTCGTAGGATCCACCTTAATGCCTTCAGCAGAAACAACGTGGCCCAAAAATTCAACCTGCTCCAACCAAAACTCGCATTTAGAGAATTTAGCATACAACTTCTCTTTCTGCAAAATCCCCAACACTGTGTGAAGATGCTCCTCATGCTCTTCCTTAGACTTGGAGTAAACCAAAATGTCATCAATAAAGACTAACAAATTGGTCCAAGTACTCCCTAAAAACCCGATTCATTAAATCCATAAACACCGCCGGAGCATTAGTCAACCCAAATGGCATCACCAAAAACTCGTAATGCCCATAGCGAGTGCGAAAAGCCGTCTTAGCAATATCCTCATCCCTCACTCTCAATTGATGATAGCCCGACCTCAAGTCTATCTTCGAAAAATACTTTGCCCCCTGAAGTTGGTCAAACAAGTCATCAATCCTCGACAATGGATACCGATTCCTGATGGTGATCTTGTTCAACTCTCTGTAGTCTATACACAACCTCATAGACCCATCCTTCTTCTTTACAAACAAGACCGGAGCACCCCACGGGGAAACACTCGGTCGAATCACACCACGATCTAACAGTTCTTGCAACTGCTCTTTCAACTCCTGCAACTCTAATGGTGCCATCCGATACGGCGCCTTAGAGATAGGCTCCGCACCAGGAACGAGCTCAATAGAAAATTCTACTTCCCGCTGTGGTGGCAACCCTGACAACTCCTCAGGAAACACATCGGAGAAGTCACAAACAATTGGAACATCTTCAATACGAGACTCACCCTTGGAGGTATCTTTCACAAACGCTAAATACCCCTCACAACCCTTTGCCACCAACTTTCCAGCCTTCAAAGCTGAAATCAACTTCACCACCCTACTTGGTTGTGAACCCTGAAATACGAATTCTGGAGACTTCACATCTCCAAATATAACCTTCTTCGCCTGACAATCGATAGTGGCCCGGTGCTTATCCAACCAGTCCATCCCAAGAATGACATCAAAATCGTGCATACACATCGGAAGAAGATTAGCCCTACGAATCTTATCTGCAAAACTTATCGGACACCCTCGATACAAATCGAAAATAACAACAGAAGTCCCCATCGGGGTAGAAATAGACATAACAGAATCTAATAACTGAGATGGCACACCTAGGTGCCGAACAAAAGACTGAGCAACAACAGAATGAGTAGAACCCGTATCAAATAAAATAGAAGTCTCACGACTGCCAACTAAAAGAGTACCAGAAACAGTACCTGGTGCACCTGCCGCCTGGTTATATGTCAAGGCGAACACTCGACCACCCCGACGCTGACCTCCATTGCCACCATTATCACCACCTCCACAATTTCCGCGTGGACCGGTACAATCCCTAGCAATATGACCCATCTGTCCACACAAGAAGCATGCACCGGTGAGTCTGTGGCACTGCCTCCCCGGATGATTTGCCCCACAAGTAGCACAAGGAGCTATCGGAATGAGATTCGGGTTACCCCCACCAGCTAGTCCCGGATAACGACCCTGATTCTGTCCCTGCTGACGATTCTGCCCTTGTTGACGATTCTGACTATTCCAAGGTAGCTGCAGCTGACGGTTCTGCCCTTGCTGAGGCATTTGCTGATAACCCCTGTTTTGATTCTGACCACGCCACTGCCCCTGTTGGCCACCCCGATTCCTATTCAACTGACCACCTTGATTTCTCCCACGCTGAGCTGAAGTTTGACCCTGCTGGTCATCTCTGTCCCTCTTTTGACTCCCATTCGATTTAGAAGACCGAAAGTCATGTCGCTCCATCTCAATATTCTTGGCCGCATTGGCCACTGCTGACACGTCTGTAAACTTATTGTTAATGAGATGTTGCCGATACCTGTAATGGATCCTCCACTTAAACTTCTCTGCCTGTTCTGCTGCAGTCCCTGTAGAAGTTCCCGCAAAGCCTGCCAACCTAGTAAACCTCGTCATGAAATCCGTGATGGACTCATCATCTTTCTGCCGAATAGACAGATACTCTCTAGCATAGGCCTCTTTATCAGCAGCTGGGAAGTACTGCTGATAAAAGACCTCACAAAATTCCACCCAATTAAGTGTCTCAGCAAAATTTTCACCTTTTGTTGTTTTCATCGCTTTCCACCACCTCTGTGCATCCCCTTCCAGCTTGTAAGCAGCAAGCATCACTCTCTGATTATCTGAACACCCTAACACATCGAAAATCTTCTCTAAGTGGGCAATCCAATTCTCTGCATCAATTGGAGTTGGAGCTAAACTGAATGCCTGTGGTTTCTGTTTTTGAAACCTCTCCAACCATACATACATTGGAACCACCTGCTGTTCAAGACCATCTGTATTCCCTTCCTCGACATTTGCTTGTTGACCATTATTTCTCGAATTCTCCTGTTCTGGAATTTCTGGTGGTGGCTGCTGCATTGCCTGTACAACCTGTGCCACCAACTGAGGTAACGCCTGATTCACTGCCTGATTCACCAAGTTAGCCAGTTGAGCATTGATCTGATCATTAGGTTTCTCATTGGGGTGACCATCACCCCTTCCCCTATTGTTACCTCTCCTCCCAGCAACTCTAGCAGATCGACGAGCCATCTACGAACAGATCAACGAATATCAGCAAAAGTGATTAGAGACATATTTGAATATAGCTGAACAGAAAATCAAACTGAATAAAACCTAACCCAGAAGTCTACCCATAACTCACAGGTCAACCTAAATAGGTTTTCTACAAGAAAGAACCTAAGCTCTGATACCAACTCTGTAACACCCCCTTTCCAAAATAGAAAGAGAGGTTACTCAAAACATAACAAAACTGATGAATTTAATAGCAAGGCTCTAATCCACAAAAGAATAGTCTTAAACTAATTAAATGTCTTAAGACAAACCATAATAAATGCCACATTGGCTCAAACCACAATCTGAAATAACTATTACAACTCCAAATAAATCAATGTATCATAACCTAACAAAATATATCAAAGCTATTGGATAGAAGGGAGCTCTCATCACACTTGCCCTTGATTCCCCTGATTACCTGCCGGAAGAAAAACACAGCGTGAGCCAAATGCCCAGTACGGATATAGAATACAAAATAGAGAACTGAATTAACTAACTCAATTAATGAACTGAACTGAAACGAAACGAACAAAACTAACACAATGAGATAATAGGCTGAAATCAAATGGCTAAGTGTTATTTCATACCGAGCTCAAAATAAAACAGAAATATACCTTGCCACACAGATAAGGTCAAATAATGCCACACAGACAAGTCACACACATTAGACCGCGAATCCAATGCATGCAAAATCGGAAGGCGTGTTTGGCACAAACATCACCAAACCGCAGAACAAAACAGAACAGAAAACTAGGGTCGACCCATACGCCTCCCACAACAAAACACCAAATGGCCAACTCCCACCGGAGCACAAAACGGAGACGCCGTGGACTGATCACACCGCCACGGAAGGTGTCATGCCTCAGTGCCAAGAGGATATGCCTGTGGTACCCCCACAGGTGGTTATAGCTCAGGTATACCCTACGATATATTCTAACAAGAATACCATGTCACAACACATGCGACACAATATCAACACAAAGGGGTTCTAATATATACATGCTAAACTGAAATGAATCATCAACTCAAAGTCCTCAACAATACTAACATGCACATTCCTACAAATATCAAAATAAATTTAGACATGGTGTACTAGTCTAAAGAGTACAAATATGAGTTCCAACTATGAACGCCAAACGGAACTATCACAATGAATTGACAAAGAATAATTATGAGAGACAATACTAAATTTCGAAACGAATAACGAAACGAACAATTCAAAAATAAATGAGTCTCGCTGAAAAAGTACGAAATCCGTACCTGGATTAAGCAATGTAATACCCAAAATATATTCCAAAACTCGTTTAGACTCTCTCCGTTCAATCTAAATAATTTAATAAACTTTTATTACAATCAATCATTAATAACATAATACTATTAAATTGATTATTAAATACTTTTACAACTATGTCACTAAAATTAATTAATTCAAATTAATATATATAACTTCAATTTAATTTACTAATTCCGTTTATAAATTTCATGGCCAAAGTTTATTAACATATAATATATATAATTTAAAATTAACGACATATAACTTAAATTAACAAAATATACTATATATATATATATATATATATATATATATATATATATATATATATATATATATATATATATATATATATATATATATATAATGGAATTTCGCCTGCACCACTGCAGGCAACCAATTAACATGCTATGCTTTTATATATACATGATCATTAGGTTAAATACATACAATATAAACTAAACTTTTTAACCATTATCCTGAGGCATAAATATTATTCATTAGTTGGAAAGAAACAAAAGTTTTTTTTTTTACGTGCATCTGATGTTTACTGAATTCAGGCATATATTATTTTAATATTCATTATTATTCTGGTTGATATCACATTATTCAATTTACCTGGTACTCAACAATAAGCCAATTAATATCAAAGGTGCACAAGCCTTATACATACTAACAATCACACAACAGACTTTTACATGATGCTTTTACAATGATTGTTGTACTTCATTATTAACTTAGTAATTGAAGCAGAGACTCACATGGATTATACTGCCGCTGCTCCTCTTTTTCTTCTATTTCTGCTCCCGCCTCCTTTCTTTCTCCCAATTACGTATTAGGTACAATGCTCAAGTAAATTATGTCTAGCTATTTATATATTTTATTAACTCCTTTTAATTTTAATAAAGTTTAAATTACCCAAATACAAATTAGGCCCAATTAGTGTAGTCCACAAAATTAAATACTATTTTGACCCAAAATAAATGACATCCAATAAATATGTTTTAAAACAAGGTAATTTTTATTATTCAATATTTATTTATTACTTAATTTTTACCGGGTATTACAAAACCTGAGGTTCAAATCAAGAACTATGCATACAAATGAAACAACAACTACTCTAACACATCAGTACAAGGCAAGGTTCAACAAAGGGTTTATTTTACTTATTTTTTTACTCACGATGGTGATTTTCGCACTTTCTCGCGGTGTTTATTGATTTTTTTTATTTTTATTTCCCATGACTATGCAATGTCTCATTCCATTAGGCTAACAGTGCTACCCCTTTGCGAGCTTTTAACCAACGACTCCCAGACCATTAAGACCTTAGGGCGCTAGGTGTAGAGACAATCCCCTCGGGCGTATTTACTCAAGTAACAAAGGCCCCGAAATAAGACTAGCCACGGTATTTATTTCATTTTCTCTTTTTTTTTTATATATTTTTTGTTTCAGTGTTTATGCAGTCATTATTCACTTCCTACACAGTTCTATCTTTAAAACAACGTTTTCCTCTCAGCAAACAAACAATCTAATCTTAACCAACCAACAAGCAAATATGAACACTGACGTGCTACCCTATAGCATCTAAACAACAAGCATGGATTATATCATGTATAACATTATAACTAAGCTAAAGTTATCAACCTCGCTCAAGAATCTATCAAATTTCTTAATTCATCATTGGCCAAATTAGAATTCAACTAACTAGAAACTTGGGATTATGCAATGTTATGCCACTAAACAGATAATAAGCAATAAAAAGAAAAAATTTACTGCAAAATTAAACTAACAACAACTAACATGAAATTAACTATATGAAACATGAATTAAACATGAAATTACACTACATGCTCTAAACTACTAATTAGACCCAATACCCCCAAACTTAGCATATTCATTGTCCCCAATGAATGAAGGTAAAGGGTAAGAAAAACTCCCCTAAGTGTTGGCATAGCCACCCTCATTGGGTGGTGAATTTGGCGGTGGGTAAGGCGCAGCAGAACCAAAGAGAGGCCACTCCATCATTGTCCCTTGCTGTGCAAACGCTTCGGCCAATGATCTAGACAGTCCATTCACGAACGCTGAAAAGTTATCGTGCAGGGCATCCAACTTCCTCTCCAGTCGCCTTAGCCTGCGATCATCATTCTCTAAAGTGGCATGGGGGGAGGTGGCTGCCTCAGTCGGCTGCGGAGATGGCACTGACGATGGAGTCAGCAGAATAAATCCTTTTCCCCTTGGGTGTGGTGTGCCTCCTGCCCAGTCCTCAAATTTTGAAATAGTAGCATGGGTAATGTCTTGGCTCGACATCTGCAGTTGCTCATCTTCCCAAGTAACTCCAGCTTTTGCGCATAGATGGGCTACTACTGAGGCGTGTGGGATGCTGCCTGTGATGCTCCCACGGAACATATTTTAGTGGAGGAGGTGGCCCACGTTGATGTACTTTCCCGTGATAATTCCCCACAATATTATAGCCCTCTCAGATGGGATGTCATGCTGGTGCGAAGATGGAATTAACTTGGCACATATAAACAAATTCCATGCCTTTGGATAGCGATTAAGTGCTGAACTCAGAAAATTAGTAGGCGTGTTCGTGCCTTGATTTTAGTTCCACCTAGTGTCAAGCACGCACAAATCAGCAATAACCCTGTCTAAATCTGTTTCAAACCTTGCAGCCTCCACCCAATTGGCTCGACCAATCGGTGGGTCAAGCAGATTGAAGACCTCCCTAATTGCCTATGGGCGATAGTCCACCTACACGCCTCTAACAAAAGATATCCCACTCATTGTTTCCTTAGCATTTGCGTAAAACTCATGTACAATGGCCATTGGTATGGGCATAGGGTTAGACACAACTCCCATCCAGCATCTCTCCTTAATCATTTCCCATAATTGTCCATCCTGTTTCCCAGGCTTGAAGCCTCTTTCCTTCACAAATGTTTTGGCGATAATTCGGTAGTACTCCGTCTGAACCTCTAAACTGACAAACTTAGTAAGGTCTAATATGTCTTCATCTTGACTGCTAGAAGAGGAGGACTCGAGGGTGCGGGAGCGTGCTCGTTTTGGACCCATGGAGATTGACAAAGAAAAACCCTAACTGATGTGAGAAGGTAATAGCCTTGAGTGGATTTTATATGCCCCGAATGTACCAAACCCTAATTAGCACTTGGAATCCTCTGTATAATCCCAAATCAAAGCAGAAGAACCCCCAAACTTGTTGCTTTCGATCACTCTGAATAAGCCCTAGGCAAATCGTCTGTCTATGAATGGATGATATGTGGAAATCGATTATGGGAGAAGAGGGCGACTTTTAGAGTTTGCTTCATGTTTTGGCTTTTTGTAGGAGAGGACGTGGGCGCTCACTGAGGAATGAAGAGGTTATGTAACTGATATGAAGACGTGGGTCATGTTTTAAATCACTTAAACCTGTCTGGAACCGGACTTGGGCGCGACCTGTGCGTGTATATGGCGCGGGCGCGCTGAGGTTAAGCTTAGTGTGGGAGCGGGCGCGTCGGATACTGACTGCATTGAAGTTTGGCGCCCGCGCGTGATTTGACTGTGTTCCTGGCGTGGGCACACCGTCTTGAGCCCAGAACTAAAACTAATTTGCACATAAAGAAGGAACCAGCATCAACTTTGTGCTCACTTTCTAACATGCATACCAAGCATTCACAAAAATGAGATATACTTATTCCCAAATCAAAATTTGAACTGTATAACAAGTATATATGATTGTATATCCAAAAATGCTCTATATACAATTTCTACCAAAAAGATATGTGCATTAAGCTCTATTCAAAATTGATGTCAAAATTTTTCATGATCTCAAGAATTAAACATGGGGGGGGGGGAATAGACATGATTCATGCAGTCAGAATTAAATAATAGAAAAAAATAGAGATATATGCAACAGAGAATTAAACAATAGGAAGATATAGACATGATTATATAGAATTAAACATAAGGGAGAAGTAGACATAATGCAAACAGAATTAAACAAGAGGGGGAAGAGAGATGATGGGGTGCCTCCCATCAACCGCTAGTTTATAGTCCACTAGCTCGACTATCTCTAACTGGGTCAAGTTGTTGAAAGGATTGAGGCGACCTTCTGCCTATCAACCTCACCACCATAGTAATGCTTCAGCCTCTGTCCATTAACTTTGAAGGGCTTGTCTGGGCACTTGTCAAAAATTTCTATTGCATCGTGTAGATATACAGTCTTTACAGTGAAAGGTCCTGACCACCTTGGCTTGAGCTTTCCTGGGAAGAGTCTAAGTCTAGAATTAAATAACAGCACTGCTTGCCCTGGCTCAAATGTTCTTTCCATAATCTTGCGATCATGCCACCTTTTCACTTTCTCTTTGTATAATTTGGAATTTTTGTAGGCTTGCAATCTCATTGAGTTGAAGAAGGCATTTCTCCCATGCAGCCTTTAAGTCAAAATTCAGCTTCTTGATTGCATAATAGGCCTTATGTTCAAGCTCCATGGGAAGGTGACAAGCCTTTCAATACGCAAGCTGAAATGGCGACATACCCAGTAGTGTTTTGTAGGCAGTCCTATAAGCCCATACTGCATCATCCAGTTTCAGTGACCAATCTTTTCTCGTGGGGTTCACGATCTTTTCCAATATTCTCTTCATCTCACGGTTTGACACTTCTGCTTGGCCATTTGTCTGGGGGTGGTAAGCTGTAGCTATTCGATGATTCACCCAATATTTAGCCAATAATGTTGTAAACTGACGATTGCAGAAATGGCTACCTTCATCGCTAATGATCACCCTAGGAGTCTCGAACCTCGTGAAAATGCTCTTTTGGAGAAACCTCAGAACCACCCTAGCGTCATTTGTCGGTAGAGCTGCCATTTCCACCCATTTGGACACATAATCAACTGCCAGAAGGATATACAGGTTTCCACATGATGAAACGAAAGGCCCCATAAAGTCAATCCCCCAGACATCGAAGATCTCCACCTCGAGGATTGTATTCAAGGGCATTTCATTTCTCTTTGATATATTCCCTACCCTCTGACATCTATCACATCTCTGAACAAAACTGCAAGCATCCTTGAAGAGAGTCGGCCAATAGAAACCTACTTCCAAAACCTTGGCCGCTGTTCTTTCTCCCCCGTAATGACCTCTATATATCAATGCATGGCAATCCTATAATATGCTCTCCGTCTCACTATATGGAATGCACCTCCTAATCGTTCGATCAACACATTGCTTGAACAAGTAAGGTTCATCCCACATAAACCATTTCACATCGTGTAGAAACTTCCTCTTTTGTTGCCCAGTCAAGTTAGAAGGGATGATATTGCTTACTAGGAAGTTTGCATAATCTGCGAACCATGACACTTTGCCTTTCACCACGAATAATTGCTCATCTGGGAAGGACTCATTGATCATAACTTTGTCATTTGCATTCCTTCCTAGATTCTCCAATCGAGATAAGTGGTCAGCCACTTGGTTCTCAGTCCCTTTTTTGTCTTTGATCTCTAAGTCAAATTCCTGTTGAAGAAGTATCCACCTGATCAGACGGGGTTTAGCATCTTTCTTTGCTATCAAGTATCGGATCGCTGCATGGTCGGTGTACACTATCACTTTTGTACCAATCAAATAAGCACGAAACTTGTTGAATACGTACACCACTGCTAGAAGCTCTTTTGCTGTAGTCGTGTAGTTCAACTGGGCGTCAGTAAGGGTCTTGCTAGCATAATAGATGACATGAAAGACCTTGTCCCTACGCTGGCCTAATACAACTCCCACAGCAAAGTCGCTTGCATCACACATCAGCTCAAAAAGAAGGTCCCAATTCGAAGCTGTAATCACTGGTGCCATAGTTCACTTCTTTTTCAAATGTTCAAAAGCAGTCAGGCATTTCTCATCAAATCTAAATTGGACATCTTTTTTTAACAAACTGCAAAGTGGCTTCGTAATATAAACCAACGGTAGAAGCCTGCATGCCCCAAAAAACTACGGACACCTTTTACAGAAGTAGGCGGAGGCAAGTTCTCAATAGTTTCCAATTTAGCCCTATCCACCTCTAATCCTTTCTTCGAAACCTTATGTCCCAAAATAATACCTTCTTGTACCATAAAATGACACTTTTCCCAATTCAGAACAAGATTTGTCTCAACACACCTTTTTAACACCATTACCAAATTCTCCAAACACAGGTCAAAGGAGTCTCCAAAAATTAAGAAATCATACATGGAGACTTCAACATTGTGCTCAACTATATCAGAGAAAATGACCATCATACACCTTTGAAATGTAGCCGAGTGATAAGTAGGTTTTATACCTTCTTATCTGGTATCTGTTACTTAAATTAGTTGCTCAAACTCATGTTTCTTAGTTACTTTTCATGCATTTTGTGTTCATTTTGTAGATTATATGCTTGGGAGCTATGTGAGCGACTATTGGTATGAAAATACAAGAAAAAGGTGACTATTGGCATCAAGAAGAGCAATTCAGACATCTTTTGGACTAAAATACGCAACAAAATGCAAGAAGGGTAGATTGAAGGACTTTTAACACCAAGTTGGATGCATGTTCTTGGCTTGAAACTTGGAATTTATTGTATATCTACTTCTTAGCTTTCCAGAACATCTTGAACCGTCCCAATCGGAGTTCGGATGCGAGAGTTATGGCCTTTTTATCAACAAAGATCAAAAGCTAAGAGTTGTCATGCTTGCCATTTACATAACATCTAATTCAAGCCCGATTCCTACCTTGATCCAATCCGAATATGTGAATTCTTAAAGAATGAAACTTGTAGATCTTGTCAATATCTTCGATTTGATAGGTGACTTGCCTCGTAACTCTTCTCGGATCAAAAGTTACGGACGTTTTACCAGAGGACATTGCAACAGAAAAAGGATGCCCGCCGGGGCGGGCTTTTACTATACAAAACCCCCACTGGGGCGGGGGTACAAGCTGCAAAACAGTACCATAGCCAGCTAGGGCAGACTTTTTGTGAAGGAAACCCCCGCTGGGGAGGGGGTACGGGCCAGAATAAGTTTTTGACGCATTTTGGGTCGAATTTTGATACCTTTTTGACTCTAAATTGGATTGGGTTTGTTCCTAAGCTAAAAATTAGACTTGTAACCTATAAATACATGATGGGAGGCATAAGAAAGAGAGGATTCCATTAGATTAGATTAAATTAGAGTAGATTAGATCAAAACCCTAGTTCTTATTAGATTTGGAGATTGAAGCAACTTAGAGACCATTGAAGATTCAAAGTAGGAGCAAGGAGGGAGCTTCAAATCTGCAGACAACAGATTCTATCTTCTTATCTTCTTCTATCTTTATCTTTTAATGATTATTCAATTGTGGATTCTTAGTTTTAATTCAATAATCATGAACTAATTCTTTGTTTGAGATTACAATAAATCTTATTGTGTAGTTTATTTTAATATGCTTTGCTATCAATTATTATGTTCTATTGTAAGGATTTGTCTATATTGATTTGGACTTAATTGTTTAATTGATTGGCCATCAAATACCGTGATAATCTATATGAACTCGAGAGATGAAGTATAAATTTAGATCTGATCATGATAGCATATGTTTGTGATTTCTGCATAGATGGAATTAGGGCTGAGCAAGTAACCAAATTATAACCAAAATCGCACCAAAAACCGTACGAACCGCACCAATTAAAACCGCACCAACGGTTCCAGCGTATGTGGCGGTTTTAGGTGGGTTGAATAACCAAATTTACGGTTCCGATTTGGTTACTAGCCAAAATCGCACACATAAAACATAAACCACACCATGTATGTGTATGTATGTATTATCTCTAGTAAATTCTAAAGTTACTTTTCACTTGAACACGCTCAGAGAAAATCCCAGTCTTGCATTATCATTTTTTCACCAATTGAAAGAAGATTGTTAGAGGTTATATATAGAGTCAAAAATTAAGCAATTGAGTTTTGGAATTTCAAATTTGTTTGATGCATTATTGGAGGGGTTTATAGCTGAGGGGTCAAATTCGTTGGTTTGAGCACTTGATGCATTGGTTAAGGTCAATGCTATAATAGTAATAGTCTAATAGATTATTTTTCAAATTAGGTATAGTTAGGATTATATTCTATAAGTCATCTCTGCAATATATAAGATATAATTTCATTCTATCTCCAGTAATATACTTTTAATTTTTAGAAAACTAGATAAACCTTCTTGCTTGTTATCGAATATATAGCCTCCGTTATTTTATATAGCGTATGTTTTAGTTTTAAAGCATCATTCCTTTATTATAAACTAAAACTATTTTACGTGTCTCACTGTTCTATGATTTGAGGGTGAATTTGACATGTTTGGCAGAAGGAAATTTGGTTCTATGCTTGATATTATTCCCATTGCTGACTCTGTCACTAAGTTAATTGCTCGATGTAAGTTCTATGTTAAATTTTATTGAAGGCTTAGACTTTTTTGTTGTTTTAATTGGTTTTAGAACCGAAACCGCACCAATTAAAACCGCACCGCACACTTTAAAACCGCACCGCACCAATCACAAGCGGTTTCGTGTGCGGTTTTAAATTTTTCAAACCGCACCTAAGCAGATTCGGGTGCGGTTTGGACTTCAAACCGCACCAAACCGCACCATGCTCACCCCTAGATAGAATTCATGATTCGTGTTTAGGATAGAGATATGCCTTTATGCCATATGTAATCTTATAGAGAACTTGTACTTTAAATCCTTTTTAATTGTAATTCACATAGAGATATAGTGGATTAGTTAATTAGGGTGTCTTGCTTAATTCTATCATCTGTGGATTTAAGTGAGTGTGGGTATTACGCATCGAGAGGTGGTTTTATCTGCTTTAGTGTTCTTGATTAACAATTCAGGATAGAAAATAATTGATGAGAAGTGTGTTAACTTTAATGAAGCAATAAGTGAAGTTGTGATCTTAAATCTCCATAATCTGATTTTTAATTAGTGGTAATTAGAATTAGTTTAGTTAAATAATTTAATTTATAACAGTAAATTGATTGTTTAAATAAAATTAGTTTGGTTAAAAGTTAGTATTTGGTAATTTATATTAATAATTCCTCGTGGGAATGATACTCTACTTTCACTTTATTACTTGTTGGCCACGCATACTTGCGTGTTGTGCATAACTAGATTTTACCCAACACCGGGGCATTGCACAAACCAAAAGACATCCTTCTAAAAGAAAATTTACCATACAGACAAGTAAATGTAGTCTTTTCTTGGTCTTCCGGTGTGACGCCCCCAGAATAGGTATACAACACCCATTCTGAGTCGTCAAATACATGGTACAGAAAGCAAACTACAACTTCAATAATACAATTGTCGTGCAAAATACGACAACACATACTGTGAGTTTAAATACAAATATTGTCTTCTAGACAATATCCACACTCAAATAAATCCTCATTACAATTATTCAAACACTATTTTACAGAAATAGTGAGGACTGCTAATACATCTTTCTAGAACCATCACTCCATACCCCGACTAGATCCTGCTATGTTCTCACCTCCTGAGAAGAAAAATGGAACAAAAAGGAAAAGGGTGAGCTCAACTAGCCCAGTAAAGAATATTATGACTAAGATAATATACAACAAATTATCTTTAGTCTTCAACAGGGAAAAATCTGATAAAATATAATCGACAACAAGTTTTAGATCAACAACTGCAGCGGAAACAGCAAACCATTAGAAGAGTCAAGTAGAGAAAGAATTCTACTATCTTCTAAGATTTAAAAGTTCATCATCAATATTTTATCCCTGTAACATCAATTAATAATCATCTTTAACCAAATATTCATCTTTGCACTACAGGCCAAAGATATTCATTTGTATCATCAGTCGGTCATGTTCATCTCAACACCTGTTCATCTTTGCACTACAGGCCAAAGATATTCATCAAGTAATTATACATCTTTGCACTACAGGCCAAAAATATTCAGTAATATCATCATTTAGGACTGAGGATGATGAAAAATATCTTAAAGAGAACGAATCCAGTGAGACAGAATTAAGGATTCGTATAACAGTTTATCCAAGATCAATAATACTTCATAATAATCAATTGTGAAGCAGAATTCAAAAATAAAGATCAAAACATGGATACAATCAAAGATAGTAACCATAATAGACATCTCGGACAAAAAGGAAAAATTTTATTTTTCGGTGAATAGTGCCGTATTCGTGAATAGTGCCGTATACGTGAATAGTAACCCCGACACAAAAAGTTCCAAATTTGATAAAAACTCGTATCAATATTTCAGCATAATGATATTGAAGAAAATAATATCATTTAAGAAGAAAATAATATCCCTTACCTCAAAATATCAGTACTTCTGGTCGGAATACCGGTATAAGGCTGAAAGAAACTTGCTCTGATGAATAGAAACTCTCAAAGTATCTAAATACTCACAAAATACACTCAATAATCTAGAGAGAGAAAGAGAGAAAACTTGTTTCTGGTGTGATTTTCAATTCTAACTTAGCCCTCTATTTATAGGAAAATTTTGGTAGGTTTGACCTGCAACCTGATGGCTTTACCTGCTACTATTCCCACCCACCACATTTGAAATATAATTCAGCACATTTCTTCACCAACCACAAGTGGGGCCCACCAATTCTAGAATTTTCCACCAAAATGATAAACTCCGAAAATTCAACAATTTCTGAACCAGTCATCTTGTAAAATTCGTAATAAATCATACGTTCATTTTTAACGGTTCAAAATTTGTGGACATATACTCAACTTATATATGTATAACATATCCAAAAATTACCACGATCCAACGGTCGGATTAAAAATTATAACCCCCGCAAACTATCTCAAAAACCCTGATTTTTAATACCTCCATTCCGACAAAAATACTGACAAAAACCTCAACATTAACTCCTTCATTTTTAACCACAAAAATATATCCCTCATTTATATCCACATAAAATAAATATTTTCTTATCATATGAATCAATAATTAATTATTCACAAATAATATTACAGAATCACATTTATGACAACCAGGCCGTTCCCAGGAAAGAGGGGGCTTTCCAATAAGGATTTCTCCTTACTGGCGCGCAATTAGATGACCAAACCTCTCCTTAGACAGAACTTTCTAGACATTGCCAATAATGTTATCTAATAATATTATTCAAATAATATGAATTATTGATCTGATAAATGAAAATACTGTGCAGCAACAATTATTGAAACAACAATAATATAAAATATCAACGCAGCAATTATTGAATCAATAAAATAAAATATTGAATAATAACTACTGTAACAATTATTGAGTAGTGCCTTCTTACGTAAGAATCAATAATTGGTGCAATACCGTGTGCTACTGTATTTTAACCACCGGGTATTCCAACAGTATTAACGGTAACAACTACGCCGTTATTTATAAACAACTTATACTTGTCGTTTTCTTCATCCAATCGCTTTCTGTTATGGGGCCCACACAAGGCTGCGTCGTCGTACGAATATTCCCCGACAGCAAGAATATTCCACGACCAACCGAATATTCACCGACCAAAAATAAATATTTTATAACCACTTGCTTATTTTGCAAAATTTGCACATTTCACCCATAACCAAAGTATTATATCAAATTAACCCCTTATTATTCACAATAATATTTAGAGAAAATTTAATTTTATTCATTAATAAGTTGGGGTCTTACAACCTCCCCTCCTTATGAAATTTCGTCCTCGAAATTGACGTACGTACCTGATGTTTCAAAAAGGTGAGGATACCTCGCTTTCATTTCTGATTCCAACTCCCAGGTCATTTCTTCAATAGCATGGTTTCTCCACAAAACCTTAACTTGTGGTATAACCTTCGTGCGTAGGACATGCTCTTTCCTATCCAAGATCTTAACAGGTACCTCCTCGTACGTTAAATCTTCAGCTATCTCGTCTGGTTCTAACTCAATAATGTGGTTCGGGTCTTTAACATATTTACGAAGCATAGATATGTGAAAAACATTATGAACACGAGACATGCTTGGAGGTAATGCGAGTCTATATGCCACATTTCCTATTCGCTCAAGAATCTCAAATGGACCAACAAATCTTGGATTGAGCTTTCCTCTCTTCCCAAATCTTGTAACTCCCTTCCATGGTGCAACACGTAACAATACATGATCCCCAATATTAAATTCCACGTCCTTCCGATGAAGATCCGCATAACTCTTTTGTCGATCCTGTGCCGTTTGTATACGTTGTCGAATCGTTTGGATCTTCTCTGTAGTAATGCGTACCAATTCTGGTCCCAACAATGTTGCTTCACCCACCTCGTCCCAGCATACTGGAGAACGACATTTTCTTCCATACAACGCCTCAAATGGAGCCATACCTATGCTCGCCTGATAACTGTTGTTGTAGGAGAATTCCACCAATGGTAGGTACTTATCCCAACTCCCTTTGAGATCTAAGACACAAAGTCTTAATAGATCTTCAAGAGTTTGAATAGTCCTCTTTGATTGTCCGTCCGTTTGAGGATGGTATGCTGAACTGAATCGTAAATCCGTGCCCATAGCTTTCTGCAAGCTAACCCAAAATCGTGAAGTGAATCTTGGGTCACGATCCGAAACTATGGATACTGGCATGCCATGCAATCTCACAATCTCGTTCACGTACATACTAGCAAGACGTTCAAGGGAATAAGTCTCACGTATCGGCAAGAAATGAGCGGACTTGGTTAATCTATCAACAATAACCCAAATCGCATCTATGCCTTGAGAAACCTTGGGAAGACCTGTAACAAAATCCATAGTAATGTGTTCCCACTTCCATTTCGGAATCTCAAGTGGTTGCAATGGACCCTTTGGTACTTGATGCTCCGCTTTTACACGTTGACAAGTTAAACATCTCGAGATAAACTCCGCGATCTCTCTTTTCATATTGCTCCACCAAAATGTATGTCGAAGATCGTGATACATTTTGGTACTCCCAGGATGGATTGCAAACGGTGTGTTGTGTGCCTCCATCATTATTCTATGCTTCAAGTCAAAATCGTTAGGAACACAAAGTCTGGAGTTGACTCGAAGTATTCCTTCTTCATCGATTCTTGCTTCTGGAATAGCACCTTCTTGCACTTTCTTCTTCATACGCATCAGCTCTATATCCGTAGCTTGAGCAGCTTTAACTTTATCGATTAAAGTCGGTTCTACTCGTATATTTGATATCATCATGTGGGTACTTAGAGCCTTCATCTCTATCTCCATCCTTTGCAAGTCATACAAAATGGGCCTTTGTGTTAAAAACATTGCACTCGTACCCGCATATGATCTTCTACTCAATGCGTCAGCTACTACGTTTGCTTTTCCAGGATGGTATTGGATGGTATGATCGTAATCTTTCAACAGCTCAAGCCAACGTCGTTGCCGCATGTTGAGTTCCTTTTGGGTGAAGAAATATTTGAGGCTTTTATGATCTGTATAGATCTCCACTTTCTCCCCATACAGGTAGTGTCTCCAGATCTTCAACGCAAAAACGACTGCTGCCAACTCCAAATCATGAGTAGGATAATTCCTCTCATATTCTTTGAGTTGTCGTGAGGCATAGGCTATGACTTTCCCATGTTGCATGAGAACACATCCTAACCCTTTGCCTGAAGCATCGCTGTAGATAACAAATCCATCCGAACCAGATGGTATTGTCAAAACAGGTGTCGAAATGAGTCTCCTCTTGAGTTCTTGGAAACTCTTCTCGCATTCCTCACTCCATACGAATTTTGTATCTTTCCGAGTCAGCTGAGTTAACGGAGTAGCGATTCGAGAAAATCCTTCCACAAATCTCCGATAATAACCAGCTAAGCCCAGAAAGCTACGTACTTCGGTTACCGACTTCGGTTGCTCCCAACTTTGTATGGCTTCAATCTTCGCCGGGTCGACAGATACTCCATGTTTTGACACCACGTGCCCAAGGAATGCTACTTCCTCAAGCCAGAACTCACATTTCTTCAGTTTGGCATATAGCTTGTTTTCACGAAGCCTTTGCAGTACCAGCTTCAAATGGCGCTCATGATCTTCACGGCTTTTGGAATAGATGAGGATGTCATCAATAAAGACAACAACGAACTGATCCAAATATTCTTTGAATACACGGTTCATCATATCCATGAAGGCAGCAGGAGCATTAGTCAATCCAAAAGACATTACTAAGAATTCATAATGCCCGTACCGAGTTCTGAAGGCAGTCTTTGGAATATCCTCAGTTTTAATCTTCAGCTGATGATATCCAGAACGAAGATCGATCTTTGAAAAGAATTGTGCTCCTTGCAACTGGTCAAACAGGTCATCAATGCGAGGTAGCGGATACCTATTCTTGATGGTGACATGGTTCAATTCTCGATAGTCAATACAAAGTCGCATACTCCCGTCTTTCTTCTTTACGAATAAAACAGGAGCACCCCAAGGAGACGTACTAGGACGAATAAAACCGATGTCCAACAACTCCTGTAGTTGGACTTTTAACTCCTAAAGTTCAATAGGAGCCATTCGATATGGGGTTTTAGAAATGGGCTTTGTACCGGGTTCAAGGTCAATAAAGAATTCAATTTCTCGTTCCGGGGGTAGACCGGGAAGTTCTTCAGGAAATACATCGGAAAATTCTCTAACAATAGAAATATTATTCAAATCTGACTTGTCTTTGTTCAAATCCATAACATGGGCTAAGAAAGCTTGACATCCGTTTTTCAATAAACGAATAGCTTTGTGGCTTGATATGACAGTGACTGATTTTAGTGGTTTAGTAGTTTGAATTCGTATGACAGGTTGGTTAGGAATATGAAAACTAACAACCTTACGAAAACAATCAATTTTAGCATGATGAGTGGTTAACCAATCAATTCCTAAAATCACATCAAAAGCAAGTATCTTTAAAGAGATAAGATCAACAGGTAATGTGATAGTGCAAACTTGGATCATGCAAGATTTATAAACTGTAGATGTAACGAAGGTTTCACCCAACGGAGTTTCAACAGATAAGTTAAAGTCCAATTTCTCGGGAGTCAAGTTTAAACGTTGAGCACAAGCAGGAGAGATAAAAGAATGGGTAGAACCGGTATCTAGTAAAGTATAAACTTCGCAAGAATTCAAGATTAGCTTACCCGTGATCACCTCGTTCGGGTTTCTCGCGTTTTGGCCAGTAACGACAAACGCCCTTCCAGGAACCGCTGATTTCGACTTATCCGGGATAACTTTTGGAGTCACCATCCCTGCTGAACTTGGTTTTGCTACAGAACACTCTCGAGCTATATGACCTTCCTTTCCACAGTTATAACATACCTTGGATTGTTGTGGGCAGTTTGGGCTGATATGTCCCTCTTTCCCACATTTGTAACATACGACCGGTGGTCGTTCTCCTCCCCTAGAAACAGTTGATGTTTGTGCTGACGTCTTCACGTTATCATTGTTGTACCTTCTCTTCTTGAAATCTCCTCCCGACTCGCTCCTTCTATTATCACGACCACGATTACCACCAGAGTGGTTACCGCTTTTGTCCGAATGTTTTCCTCCCTGCTGGTTTTCATTGCTTCGATGACTGCCGCCACCGGTATGACCCTGGTTGTGGTCCCTCGGTTGCACATACTCATTATCTCGCTCTAATAATTGAGCCCTGTTTACAACATCTGAATATAAAGAAAATTTATGAGAGATAAGATATTGCCGAATCTCGGGTTTTAGACCTCTCAGAAACATCCTTGTCATTCGTTCCTCATTTTCGACCAAATGAGGTGCAAACCTGGATAACTCTGCAAACTTCACCTCGTACTGGGACACCGTCATGTTGTTTTGTTCCAGTCTAATAAACTCAACCTCCTTCATATGACGAATACTTTCAGGAAAGTACTTGTCATTGAACAGTTTTTGAAATGTTTCCCAGGACATGTTGAGTGCGTCAGGCTGGGTACGCTTCACAGACTCCCACCAGTAGTCTGCCTCACCGCGGAACATAAATGTGGCGAATGGAACCTTCTGTTCCTCCGTGCATCCCAAGACATCAAATATCTTGGTAATTTGCTTGACCCACGTTTCCGCCATGATCGGATCCGGCTTTCCCTTAAATTCTGGTGGTCCCAATTCTTTGAACTGCTTAGCTGTGACAAACCGCGCGTTGTTATCATTTCCACCCGTATTCTGCACACGAGTCTCCCTCGTCTGATTTTGCATGAACTGCAAAAAGCTCCTAAACATTCCATCATTCATCGTTTGCTCGGTAACGTTGTTTACAGGAGGAATATTGCCTTCCTGTTGCACGTTCCCCTGGGTAGTGATCAAAGGTGTCTCCACAGTCTGATTTACTCCATTATTAACGTTCTCAGCTGCCATTCTTAAATACTGCCATAAAACAAGGGTTAATAGTCATGTCATATATTATCCCTATACTCTGACCGACCAAATAAACACCAAATAAACTTAGTCAGGTCATACTAGCGAAGGAATTCCCCGTCTCTCCCCTCCTAGTTCTTGTCTCACATCTCAGCCAGGGATCATATCCCTAAGCTCTGATACCAACTGTGACGCCCCCAGAATAGGTATACAACACCCATTCTGAGTCGCCAAATACATGGTACAGAAAGCAAACTACAACTTCAATAATACAATTGTCGTGCAAAATACGACAACACATACTGTGAGTTTAAATACAAATATTGTCTTCTAGACAATATCCACACTCAAATAAATCCTCATTACAATTATTCAAACACTATTTTACAGAAATAGTGAGGACTGCTAATACATCTTTCTAGAACCATCACTCCATACCCCGACTAGATCCTGCTATGTTCTCACCTCCTGAGAAGAAAAATGGAACAAAAAGGAAAAGGGTGAGCTCAACTAGACCAGTAAAGAATATTATGACTAAGATAATATACAACAAATTATCTTTAGTCTTCAACAGGGAAAAATCTGATAAAATATAATCGACAACAAGTTTTAGATCAACAACTGCAGCGGAAACAGCAAAGCATTAGAAGAGTCAAGTAGAGAAAGAATTCTACTATCTTCTAAGATTTAAAAGTTCATCATCAATATTTTATCCCTGTAACATCAATTAATAATCATCTTTAACCAAATATTCATCTTTGCACTACAGGCCAAAGATATTCATTTGTATCATCAGTCGGTCATGTTCATCTCAACACCTGTTCATCTTTGCACTACAGGCCAAAGATATTCATCAAGTAATTATACAACTTTGCACTACAGGCCAAAGATATTCAGTAATATCATCATTTAGGACTGAGGATGATGAAAAATATATTAAAGAGAACGAATCCAGTGAGACAGAAGGACAAATATTAAGGATTCGTATAACAGTTTATCCAAGATCAATAATACTTCATAATAATCAATTGTGAAGCAGAATTCAAAAATAAAGATCAAAACATGGATACAATCAAAGATAGTAACCATAATAGACATCTCGGACAAAAAGGAAAAATTTTATTTTTCGGTGAATAGTGCCGTATTCGTGAATAGTGCCGTATACGTGAATAGTGCCGTATACGTGAATAGTAACCCCGACACAAAAAGTTCCAAATTTGATAAAAACTCGTATCAATATTTCAGCATAATGATATTGAAGAAAATAATATCATTTAAGAAGAAAATAATATCCCTTACCTCAAAATATCAGTACTTCTGGTCGGAATACCGGTATAAGGCTGAAAGAAACTTGCTCTGATGAATAGAAACTCTCAAAGTATCTAAATACTCACAAAATACACTCAATAATCTAGAGAGAGAAAGAGAGAAAACTTGTTTCTGGTGTGATTTTCAATTCTAACTTAGCCCTCTATTTATAGGAAAATTTTGGTAGGTTTGACCTGCAACCTGATGGCTTTACCTGCTACTATTCCCACCCACCACATTTGAAATATAATTCAGCACATTTCTTCACCAACAACAAGTGGGGCCCACCAATTCTAGAATTTTCCACCAAAATGATAAACTCTGAAAATTCAACAATTTCTGAACCAGTCATCTTGTAAAATTCGTAATAAATCATACGTTCATTTTTAACGGTTCAAAATTTGTGGACATATACTCAACTTATATATGTATAACATATCCAAGAATTACCACTATCCAACGGTCGGATTAAAAATTATAACCCCCGTAAACTATCTCAAAAACCCTGATTTTTAATACCTCCATTCCGACAAAAATACTGACAAAAACCTCAACATTAACTCCTTCATTTTTAACCACAAAAATATATCCCTCATTTATATCCACATAAAATAAATATTTCCTTATCATATGAATCAATAATTAATTATTCACAAATAATATTACAGAATCACATTTATGACAACCAGGCCGTTCCCAGGAAAGAGGGGGCTTTCCAATAAGGATTTCTCCTTACTGGCGCGCAATTAGATGACCAAACCTCTCCTTAGACAGAACTTTCTAGACATTGCCAATAATGTTATCTAATAATATTATTCAAATAATATGAATTATTGATCTGATAAATGAAAATACTGTGCAGCAACAATTATTGAAACAACAATAATATAAAATATCAACGCAGCAATTATTGAATCAATAAAATAAAATATTGAATAATAACTACTGTAACAATTATTGAGTAGTGCCTTCTTACGTAAGAATCAATAATTGGTGCAATACCGTGTGCTACTGTATTTTAACCACCGGGTATTCCAACAGTATTAACGGTAACGACTACGCCGTTATTTATAAACAACTTATACTTGTCGTTTTCTTCATCCAATCGCTTTCTGTTATGGGGCCCACACAAGGCTGCGTCGTCGTACGAATATTCCCCGACAGCAAGAATATTCCACGACCAACCGAATATTCACCGACCAAAAATAAATATTTTATAACCACTTGCTTATTTTGCAAAATTTGCACATTTCACCCATAACCAAAGTATTATATCAAATTAACCCCTTATTATTCACAATAATATTTAGAGAAAATTTGATTTTATTCATTAATAAGTTGGGGTCTTACAACCTCCCCTCCTTATGAAATTTCGTCCTCGAAATTGACGTACGTACCTGATGTTTCAAAAAGGTGAGGATACCTCGCTTTCATTTCTGATTCCAACTCCCAGGTCATTTCTTCAATAGCATGGTTTCTCCACAAAACCTTAACTTGTGGTATAACCTTCGTGCGTAGGACATGCTCTTTCCTATCCAAGATCTTAACAGGTACCTCCTCGTATGTTAAATCTTCAGCTATCTCGTCTGGTTCTAACTCAATAATGTGGTTCGGGTCTTTAACATATTTACGAAGCATAGATATGTGAAAAACATTATGAACACGAGACATGCTTGGAGGTAATGCGAGTCTATATGCCACATTTCCTATTCGCTCAAGAATCTCAAATGGACCAACAAATCTTGGATTGAGCTTTCATCTCTTCCCAAATCTTGTAACTCCCTTCCATGGTGCAACACGTAACAATACATGATCCCCAATATTAAATTCCACGTCCTTCCGATGAAGATCCGCATAACTCTTTTGTCGATCCTGTGCCGTTTGTATACGTTGTCGAATCGTTTGGATCTTCTCTGTAGTAATGCGTACCAATTCTGGTCCCAACAATGTTGCTTCACCCACCTCGTCCCAGCATACTGGAGAATGACATTTTCTTCCATACAACGTCTCATAATCCTCTAATCTTTTCTTCCTTGATAGAATTCCCTTCATGAATTTCGCGTAGCTTGGCATTTGCTCTAATGCCTCTGCGAATGGTATATTGATCTTCAATTTCTTGAAGACCTCCAAAAACTTATCAAAATGTTTATCTTCTCTTTGCTTCTGTAGTCTCTGTGGATACGGAATAGGGGGGGTAAACAAGTGGTGGTTTAGTTGTGGTTTTCTCAGGCAACTCTTCATGATCCTTCTCCACTGCCCTCTGCTCAGAGCCTTCTTTTGCCAAACCATGATCAAAGCCAACTTCTCCTTGGCGCGATCGCGCTGGCTCCCCTTCTATATTGGGCGCGGGCGCGCCGACCTGTAGTTCTGTAGTTTATTTTCCTGATCTCAGTGTGATAGCTTGACATTGCTCTTTTCCTTCCCTTCTTGGATTGGCTTCAGTAGTACTTGGAAGAGCCCCTTGTGGTCTACTATTCAACATGTTGGCCATTTGACCCATTTGAGTCTCCAAGTTCTAAATAGCCACAGCTTGACTCTTTATCATTACTTCAGTGTTCGCCATGTACTTCAACATCATTTCTTCCATCTTTGACTTCTTTTCTGGTTGAGGGGCAGGTGGTGGATGATGTTGCTGTTGTTGTTGGAATCCAAGAGGGTAAGGAGGTTTAGGTGCATATTATTGGTGAGATTGTTGTGGTTGATACTGTTATTGAGATTGAAATTGTTGTTAGTGCTATTGAACATTTTGGTTATTGCTCCAACTGAAATGGGGATGGTTGCGGTTGTTGGGATGGTAGGAATTTTGAAACTGATTATGAGGCTTTTGGTAGTTGCTAACAAATTGTACTAATTCTACACTAATAGCACATTGGTCTGTTTGGTGTGACCCTGCACAAATCTCACATACATAAGCAACTTGCTTTACGTTGTTCTCTGCCAATGAATCAATCTTCTTTACCATAGCTGCCATTTGAGCTGACAAAGCTGTAATGGCATCCACTTCTAACAACCCAACAACTTTTGGTTGTGGCATTCTGGCCGTTGGATTTTGAAAATCATTCACTGCTATAATCTCAATAAGCTCATAAGCTTCTTCATAGCTCTTAGCCCACAAGGCTCCTCCTGCAGCAGCATCAATGATTGGCCTAGACTGCCAACCCAACCCATTGTAAAAGGTATTAATGACCATCCAATCAGCCATCCCATGGTGATAACATTTCCTTAGCATTTCTTTGTAACGTTCCTAGGCCTCATACAGTGACTCTCCCTGTTGTTGCTCAAACAGAGAAATAGCAGTTCTCATTTTCACTATTTTAGCCATAGGGAAAAATTTGGCTAAGAACTTCTGTGCTAAGTCCTCCCATGTGGTGATTGACCCCGATGGTAATGAGTGGATCCAACTTCTTACCTTGTCCCTTAAAGAAAACGAAAATAGTCTGAGCCGTATTGCATCTTCTGACACATCATTATACTTGAATGTGTCACATATCTCAATGAAACTCAGTAAATGCTCATTAGGATCATCAGTAGAAGTACCCCCAAATTGAAACGAATTTTGCACCATCTATATTGTTCCTGACTTAATTTCAAAGGTGTTTGCTGCTATTGCTGGCCTTACAATGCTCGACTGTAACTTATTTATTTTTGGCATAGAATAGTCCCTTAAGGCTCTGTGCTCTTCTCTATGCTCTTCTGCTATATTGGTTGTTGTTTTAGTGTGTATAAGAATGACGTGCACTCGAACTCCAAGCTTTATTGTTGATATTGTCCTGTACAGGTATCAACTCAGAATTTGACGATCGAGTGTGCATATACTACACATAAGTACCTGAAACGCACACAAAAGTAAAATAGAAATGAGATAAGATAAGAGTTGTTTAAGTCAAACAAATCTAGCTTAAGTTGTGAAACCCCAGATTTTATGAATAAAGATTTAATTTTTTTCAAAATATTTTTTTAAAATATTATGGTGTGAATTTGAGATAATGTTATAGTTGTGGGAAGTATGCAAGTTGTTGTATTATATTCGATTGGTCGGGGAATATTATTTTTGTCGGGGAATATTCGTACGGCGACACAATTATTGGTGGACCCCCCACAACGAAATTATTGTCGGATTGAGAAAACGACAAAAATATTTTATTAAAAATAACGGCGAAAGTTTTACCATTGATACTGTTGAACTACTCGGTAGTAAAAGTACAGTAATACGTGTGGCTGCATAGTAGCACACGATATTGATTATTAATGCTTATGTGAGAAGTCACTCAGTTTGATTCAAATATTGTCAATTAATAATATGAATTATTTAGCGATAATGAAGTTTTGTTTTATTCGTATTATTAACGTAATAAAACAGAAACATCTTTTTATATAAAACAGAATACTTTATTAAAGTTATTCTATAAATAGAATATATTATATTTTTTTTAAAAGATTTTTCTTTAAATATGGACCGTCAGATTAAAGTATATCAATCTGGACCGTTTATGGATTAGTTACTATGCATTCTATTTTCCTATAAATAGAAGCTCATTCCTTCATTATTTTCTTACGAATTTACTGAAACTCTAGAGAGAGAAACTATAGAGAGAGTTCTTCTTCTCTAATCTTGAGCGTATTTCTTTAGAGTTTAAGAAAGCTTTGAGCGTAGTACAAGTTTCTTCGAGTATATTCTCGCCCTACCAGTCGGAATACTCTTCTTTCAAAGGTAAGGGATATTATTTGTTGTACCTGTAAGGGGTATTATTTCTTTTATATTCATAAAGAGAACTTCTGTTATTCCATTATTTATTATTCTGTTGGAATAACCTGTATACGAGGTCTATCCTATACTTGGTGACATTCTTCTATTATTCTGTTGGAACATCCTGTCTGTGTGTTTTACACCGGACCTGGTTCCGTCTTTATTATTATTCTGTTGGAACATTCTGTCTGTGTGTTTTACACCGGACTTGGTTCTGTCTTTATTATTATTCTGTTGGAACATCCTGTCTGTGTGTTTTACACCGGACCTGGTTCCGTCTTTATTATTATTCTGTTGGAATATCCTGTCTGTGCGTTTTACGCCGGACCTGGTTCCATTATTTATTATTCTGTTAGAATAACCTGTCTGTGCGGTCTATCGCATGCATGGTGATTTCTTTTGTTATTCCATTCTTAATTATACTCAGTTGGTTAAGTTTTGACTTCTATACTCCATGAAATTGGTGAAATATCCTTGATAATTGCGTTTCATCCAGTATCTTTTCATGAAAATATTCTTCTAAGCATTCTTGAATTTTACTCCACAAAGCAGTATCATGTTGACAATTTGGACGTTATTGGTTCCTGGACAAATTAATTCTTGATCTTGTTTTATTGAATTCTTATATCATTGTCATCATCCTCATGTTTATATTATGTTGAAAGTCATCTGTGGCCTGTAGTGCATAGATGGACTTGGTATGATTATGACCAGGGATTATTCGGTGTAATTATGACCGTAATGTTACAAATGATGTGGAAAAAGTCCTCATTGGCCCGTAGTGCATTGATTTACAATTTTTGGTATGATTATGGCTATGGATTCTCTTTGGCCGTAGTTCAAAGATGAATTGTTTTATGGCATGATCAGGACCGTTGATGAAAACACGATTATCTTTGGCCCGTAGTGCATGGATAATTCGTGGTCGTGATACTAAAGAATATCCTTGGCCGTAGTACATGGGTGATTCGATGATGTGGATTATTTTTTTTAGTTATGTCTCAGCGATAAAAGTCATGAAAAACCTTTTCAATCATAAAAGATAGTAGATTTTATTCTCTACTTGACTCTTTTAATGGATTGTTGGTTCCGCTGCAGTTAAACTTGATGTCTATTGTATTTTATCAGTTTAACATTGTTGAAGACTAATGATAATTTATTCTGCATTATCTTAGTCATAATATTTCTTATTGGGCTAGTTGAGCTCACCCTTTCTTTCACTGTTCTCTTAAGGAAATGAGAATATAGTTGGGACGAGTCGGGAAACGGAGTGATGGACCAGATGATAGCATTAGTAGTCCTCATTATTCTATGTAATAGTGTGATAATAATTATAATGAGGACTCCTTTTGAGTATGGATACTCTCTAGAAGACTATTTGTATTCAAACTCACAGTTTATGTTTTGTCGTATTGTATACGACAGTTGTATTATTAAGTTGTATTTAAATTCTGTACCATGTATCTGGCGACTCAAAATAGGTGATGTATACCTAATTTTGGGGGCGTTACAGTTGGTATCAAAGCTTAGGGATATGATCCTTGGCTAGGACGTGAGAATAGAACTAGGAGGGGAGAGACGGAAAATTCTTTCGCTAGTATGACCTACGTCAGAGTATAGAGATAATATGTGATATGTTATTAACCCTTGTTTTGTGGCAGTATTTGAAAATGACATCTGAAAATGTTGAGATAAGCAATGGAGCACAGGAGACCGTTGAGTCTCCACAGATCAATAATCAGCACAATGTGCAACAGGATGACGATAATCCTCTTGTAAACAACAACACTGATCAATTGACGAACGACGGTACGTTTAAGAGCTTTTTAGAATTCATGCAACATCAGGCGGAGGCGGCTCCTGTTCATAATGCAGGAGGAAACAATGGCAACCCACGGTTGGTCACCGCTAAGCAATTCAAGGAGCTGGGACCACCGGAGTTTTTGGGAAAGCCAGAACCACTTAAGGCGGAGACGTGGTTAAAGCAGATCACCAAGATATTTGATGTCTTGGGATGCTCCGAGGAACAAAAGGTTTCCTTTGCCACCTTTATGTTGCGTGAAGAGGCAGATCACTGGTGGGAATCTGTAAAACGTACCCAGCCTGACACACTCAAGATGTCTTGGGAGAAATTCCAGGAACTGTTCAACGACAAGTACTTTCCCGAAAGCATTCGTCACATGAAGGAGGTGGAATTTATCAAGTTGGAGCAAAACAACATGACCGTGTCGCAGTACGAAGCCAAGTTTGCCGAGTTGTCCCGATTTGCGTCCCACTTAGTTGATAATGAAGAAAGAATGACGCGGATGTTTTTAAGAGGTTTGAAGCCTGAGATACGTCAATATCTTATCTCTCATAAACTGTGTTTGTGTTTAGATGTTGTAAATAGGGCTCAGGTAGTGGAGCGCGATAACGAGTCAAAGCAATCAAAAGAGAGCAATCGACAAAATGATAATACTGGTGATAACAGTCATCAAAGCGGTGACAATAAGTATGAAGGGAATTAACATGCCAGAAATGGTAACCACTTCGGTGGTAATAATGGCCAAAACGATAAGAATGGACACTTCAATAAGAGAAGGTTCAACAATGACGTGAAGACGTCGGTACCAGCACCCGTTTCAAAGGAAGAAGAACGACCACCTGTCGTATGTTTCAAATACGGACAGGAGGGACACATCTGTCCAAACTGTACGCAGCAATCCAAAGCGTATTTTAATTGTGGAAGAGAAGGTCACCTAGCTCGATTTTTTCGTGTGGTGAAGTCAAGTCCAGCTGGGATAGTGATGCCAAAGGATGTCCCAGACAAGCCAAAGCCGGTAGTTTAAGAGAGCATTTTTTTTTCGTGACGAGGAACCTGAATAAAATTATCATGGGTATGTTAGTCATAAACTCTTGCGAAGTCTATACCGTGTTAGATACCGGTTCTACTCACTCTTTTATTTCACCTAGTTGTGTTCAATGTTTGAACTTAACTCCGAATAAGTTAGACTTTGATATATCTGTTTAAACTCAGTTGGGAGAAACCTTCGTTACCTCCAATATTTATAAATCTTGTTCAAATCAACACTTTCACGTTACCTGTTGATCTTATCTCTTTGAAAATACTTGCATTGATGTGATTTTTGGAAACGATTGGTTAACTGCTCATCATGCTTTTCGTAGGGTTGTTAGCTTTCATATTCCTAACCAACCTATTATGCGAATTCAAGTAACCAAACCACTAAAGTCAATCATTGTCATATCAAGCCATAAGTAAAGATCCCCGTTCCTTTCGTTGTTGACTTCCTAGTGTGAAATGCACCGAAGCCAGACTTTTCGTAGGAGATGTTGTAAATGACGATGACAAGTTGATAGGTATCAATGTGACGTGTTATCCAAGTCTTGGATGAGGGTCACATTTTTGAATAATATTTCTGTTGTTAATAAATTTCCTGACGTATTCTTGAAGACTTCTTAGCCTACCCCAGAGCGTGAAATCGAATTTTGTATTGACCCCAGTACAAAACCCATTTCTTAAACCCTCAAATATTTCTTCAACTAAAATGAACGTATCATGCGCCAAAGACGTTGGTTAGAGCTGTTGAAGATTACGATCGTACCATTAAATATCATCGTGAAAGAGCGAACGTGGTAACTGACGTGTTGAGTAGAAGATCGTATACGTTTACGAGTGCGATGTTGTTAACACAAAGACTCATTTCGTAAAACTTACAAATGATGAAAATAGAGTTAAAGACTCTAGGGACCCACATGAAGATAACGAATATATGATTAGAATCGACTTTAATCGATAAAGTTAAAGCCGTGCAAGCTACGGACCTGGAGCTGATGAATACTAAGAAGAAGGTTCAAGAGGGCGTTATTTTAAAAGCAAGAGTTGCTGAAGAGAGGAAATCTCCACCCTTGATTTAATTGGCCCATTTAAAATCCTCGATTGAGTAGGAACGGTGGCTTATAGACTCATTTTACCGCCAAGTATGTCGCGTGTTCATAACGTTTTTAACATATCGATGTTACGTAAATATGTGGATGACCAGAACCACATTATTAATTTAGAACCGGACGAGATAGCGGATGATTTAACGTTTGAGGAGATACCTGTTAAAATCCTGGAATGTATTCAACACTCAAAGATTATACCTCAAGAGTTAGAATCTGACGAAGTGTCCTCATCTGTTTGGCATACCAGGTAAGTACGAAAATTTTGAGGGTGAAATTTTATAAGGAGGGGAGATTGTGAAACCCCAGATTTTATGAATAAAGATTTAATTTTTTTCGAAATATTTTTTTAAAATATTATGGTGTGAATTTGAGATAATGTTATAGTTGTGGGTAGTATTTATAAATTTTACAAAGTATGCAAGTTGTTGCATTATATTCGATTGGTCGGGGAATATTATTTTTGTCGGGGAATATTCGTACGACGGCACAATTATTGGTGGACCCCACAACGGAATTATTGTCGGATTGAGAAAACGACAAAAATATTTTATTAAAAATAACGGCGAAAGTTTTACCGTTGATACTGTTGAACTACTCGGTAGTAAAAGTACAGTAATACGTGTGGCTGCATAGTAGCACACGGTATTGATTATTAATGCTTATGTGAGAAGTCACTCAGTTTGATTCAATTATTGTCAATTAATAATATGAATTATTTAGCGATAATGAAGTTTTGTTTTACTCGTATTATTAACGTAATAAAACAGAAACATCTTTTTATATAAAACAGAATACTTTATTAAAGTTATTCTATAAATAGAATATATTATATTTTATTTAAAAGATTTTTCTTTAAATATGGACCGTCAGATTAAAGTATATCAATCTGGACCGTTTATGGATTAGTTACTATGCATTCTATTTTTCTATAAATAGAAGCTCATTCCTTCATTATTTTCTTACGAATTTACTAAAACTCTAGAGAGAGAAACTATAGAGAGAGTTCTTCTTCTCTAATCTTGAGCGTATTTCTTTAGAGTTTAAGAAAGCTTTGAGCGTAGTACAAGTTTCTTCGAGTATATTCTCGCCCTACCAGTCGGAATACTCTTCTTTCAAAGGTAAGGGATATTATTTGTTGTACCTGTAAGGGGTATTATTTCTTTTATATTCATAAAGAGAACTTCTGTTATTCCATTATTTATTATTCTGTTGGAATAACCTGTATACGAGGTCTATCCTATACTTGGTGACATTCTTCTATTATTCTGTTGGAACATCCTGTCTGTGTGTTTTACACCGGACCTGGTTCCGTCTTTATTATTATTCTGTTGGAACATTCTGTCTGTGTGTTTTACACCGGACTTGGTTCTGTCTTTATTATTATTCTGTTGGAACATCCTGTCTGTGTGTTTTACACCGGACCTGGTTCCGTCTTTATTATTATTCTGTTGGAATATCCTGTCTGTGCGTTTTACGCCGGACCTGGTTCCATTATTTATTATTCTGTTGGAATAACCTGTCTGTGCGGTCTATCGCATGCATGGTGATTTCTTTTGTTATTCCATTCTTAATTATACTCAGTTGGTTAAGTTTTGACTTCTATACTCCATGAAATTGGTGAAATATCCTTGATAATTGCGTTTCATCCAGTATCTTTTCATGAAAATATTCTTCTAAGCATTCTTGAATTTTACTCCACAAAGCAGTATCATGTTGACAATTTGGACGTTATTGGTTCCTGGACAAATTAATTCTTGATCTTGTTTTATTGAATTCTTATATCATTGTCATCATCCTCATGTTTATATTATGTTGAAAGTCATCTGTGGCCTGTAGTGCATAGATGGACTTGGTATGATTATGACCAGGGATTATTCGGTGTAATTATGACCGTAATGTTACAAATGATGTGGAAAAAGTCCTCATTGGCCCGTAGTGCATTGATTTACAATTTTTGGTATGATTATGGCTATGGATTCTCTTTGGTCGTAGTTCAAAGATGAATTGTTTTATGGCATGATCAGGACCGTTGATGAAAACACGATTATCTTTGGCCCATAGTGCATGGATAATTCGTGGTCGTGATACTAAAGAATATCCTTGGCCGTAGTGCATGGGTGATTCGATGATGTGAATTATTTTTTTTAGCTGTGTCTCAGCGATAAAAGTCATGAAAAACCTTTTAAATCATAAAAGATAGTAGATTTTATTTTCTACTTGACTCTTTTAATGGATTGTTGGTTCCGCTGCAGTTAAACTTGATGTCTATTGTATTTTATTAGTTTAACATTGTTGAAGACTAATGATAATTTATTCTGCATTATCTTAGTCATAATATTTCTTATTGGGCTAGTTGAGCTCACCCTTTCTTTCACTGTTCTCTTCAGGAAATGAGAATATAGTTGGGACGAGTCGGGAAACGGAGTGATGGACCAGATGATAGCATTAGTAGTCCTCACTATTCTATGTAATAGTGTGATAATAATTATAATGAGGACTCCTTTTGAGTATGGATACTCTCTAGAAGACAATATTTGTATTCAAACTCACAGTTTATGTTTTGTCGCATTGTACACGACAGTTGTATTATTAAGTTGTATTTAAATTCTGTAACATGTATCTGGCTACTCAAAATAGGTGATGTATACCTAATTTTGGGGACGTCACATAAGTTGATGATGAAAGTAATAAAAATAAAAACCTATCCTCGGCAGCGGCGCCAAAAATTTGTTGGGCCCGTTTCAAGTTAACAAAACAGACACTAACACGTGCAAGTATACACGGTCAACAAGTAGTATAGAGTAAGAAAGTATCGTTCCCACGGAGAAAGGTGAATATTTCCAAACTAGCATGCAACAACCTTATCACTATTGCTGGCTGCTTAAACTATCAACTAACAAGTAAATAAAAATCTAGATTAATTATCAACACAATATTACTAATTACTAAATTAAGGGAATCAAAGTGGAGAGAAATGGGATCCTAATATCATTTAATGCTTTATCCAGAATGTATACCCCTTGTTAAGCTTAATTGATTACTATGGAATGCTAGTTGAGAGCACGAAAGTGAAACATGACCATCTTTCGATGTTCCATGTCCAAATCACACAAAATCCACAAAAGAGATAGAATTCATATGAGCATTAATATTACCTATCCCACTATATGTCTATGTAAATTATAAGCAATATCAATTTAAGCATAAGCTCTCTCAACGACTACACATGGCAAACCGGTCAAATTTGAACACATGCTAACATGGTCAAATCTGAACTTATATTTCGTTTTTCAGTTCCATACAAGTTATTAGGGTGAGTGGTGATCAAGCATCCAAACATTTAAGCACAACCAAGTTAGGCAATCCAACTATAAGCATACAAGCATCACATTAGGGCACACAAATCTAAACTACACAATAAACTTCATTAGAATCCCATAATGAATGTTAGTTCATTTTTGAATCAACACCCATTATGGGATTTAAGCCTAGCATGGAAATAAACAAGCAAAGAGATTAATGAGAAATGAGAAAGCAAATCTGATTAAACCTAGCTCCAAAATGTGCTTCCACTTAGTTCAGATCCAAAATCATAACCAAAATAAAACCCAATATTCACAAGCAAGTAAATCTAGAGAGAGAAGCTAAAGATATAGAGAAATGTTATGGATTCTCTCTAGCACTATTCAAACCTAAAGTAGCAAAATAAAATTGATAGAATGTGTCTTTCGCAATAAGAAATTACACCCTTATATTGCAAATATGCTACAACAGCTTAAAATAAAAGGTCAGCCATTTAAAGATCCTTGACTGGCGCGGCCGCGCGGCACTGCATTGCTGATCCTCCTGGCGCGGGCGAGCCGTGTCCCTGTGTTGAATGGGCACGGCCGCGCGGCTGCTGGTTTCTGCATACTACTGAAATGCTATTGGTGTCATACTGCTACAAGGTGCTGCTGTTAATTCCGTCTTCTTTTCTTCACTTCTTTCTTCTTCACTTTACCACTTCAAAGACCCTCTTCACATGCTTTAGTTCAGCTTCAAATCTTCATCCTAGTCATTGCTCATCATACCATGCCATGCCATGCCCTTTCCATGCCTTCACCATGCCCTTGGAGTTTTCTTTATGCAAACTACAAAATAAACATAAAAAGCAATAAAACAATACTAAAACTGCTTAAGTAGAGCAAAATTCTAGTAAGTTGGTAATCAATAAGTAGGTATAAAACCTATTTATCAATGACCCTGACACAAAAAGAAAAATATTATCTTTACTGTTGACCTGCAGTTCAATTCTAAAGAGCAGATGAAAGAAGCTGTTAGGAATTATGGGATTGGTAATGGTAGGTCAATTATGGGATTGTGTGTCAGCCTGGATGTCCATGGAACATGTGGATTAGCACCATTGGAAGCTCTGAAACTTTGCAAATTAAAAAAATTAAGAATGATCATACTTGCATAAGGGCACTACAAAATAAGTGTGTCAAAACTCAATGGCTTGCAAACTTTTATGGAAAGAGGATTAGAAAGAAACCAGATTGGAAGTTAGTTGATATTCAAGATGAAATAGCAAGAAAATTAAAGATGAATGTGTCTTTGACAAAGTGTCACAGGGTAAGGGAAATGGCTTTGAGAAATGTTGGGGAATTATTAAAGAAACATTATGAGAAAGTGTGGGATTATGGGGCTCATTTGATAAAGAGAAATAAAAAAACACAGTAGATATTAAGGTTAGAAGAGACAATCCAGAAAATAAGCCTCAGTTTCAGAGGTTTTATGTATGCTTTGAAGAATTGAAGAGGGGATGGATTGAAGGGTGTAGGCCTATCATAGGCTTAGATGGTTGTTTTTTGAAGACTGTGGTTGGGGGGCAACTGTTTTCTACTGTTGGGAGAGATGGTAATAATCAAATGTACCCAATAGCATGAGTCATAATAGAGAGTGAAAATAGGGATAGTTGGGGATGGTTTCTGGAGCTGTTACTGGGAGACTTGGAAGGTAATGAAGGAGTTGGTTGGACCATTAACCAATAAAAGGTACTTAATTGTCTTATTCTTGTTTTTGTTGTACATTAATTTTATTTAATTATAATTCTTATTTTGTTGTAAATGAATATTATTCCACTAACTACTTTATTTTCTTCTCTGTGGTTGTAGGGTTTGGTTCCATAAGTTAGGGAGATACTTCCTGATGTTATATTTTTATTCCTTAATACTTAATCTTTTGTATTTATTTTGTGCCTAAATAAACTCATTGTTCTTATATTTTTATTTTAGGTACAATTAAAGGGGTTCCATGATTTTGGAAATAAATTGGAGGAGGTTTACAGGATTCCTAGCAGATCAAAGATTCAACAATTAGTATCATAAATGGATTTGGATTCAGCTTATTTTCACGCAACAAGGAGTTTAAGCACATGGCAATTATGGGATTTAATTCCAATTTCAAATATGATTTTTGGATTCTAGAAAATTAGTTTTTAAAATTCTATTATAATTAGGATTTCTTTTAGACTGAGATTTATTTTCAAATTAGATTTTATTTCTTTATGAAAACTAGTTATGATTTGTAATTCCTTTTAGGATTTAGATTTCTAATTCCCATAGGATTTAGGACTTTGTCTAGCACTATAAATAGGGGATGATAATCAGGGTTTTATTCATTTAGTGATCAACTATCATCTATTGGAGTGCAAACTCAAGAGCATGTCAGGCTAGATTTTTTCATTTAGTTCTAAAGGGAGGTGAAACCTTGTTACAAGTAATTAATTAATTGAGTATTATTATTTATTCCTTCTTGTGTGAAATTTCTTCTGATAATCTGTTTTCATTGATTGCATGCTAATTGATCTAATTAATTTGATATGGCCAATTGAGTTAATTTGATCATTATCATCTGCTAGATTAAGATTGGTATTACGTGTAATTGATATCTGTCTTCATCATAAGTAGTAACTTGGTAATACTAATTGTGAACAAGCTTTTGTGTATTGCTAAGATTATCAGAAAATAAGTCAATAAATCGAGCTTATGTGTTTGTTGCTTGGATTAGCCTAATTCTCTATTTCTTAATGTTTCTATTATGTTAAATCTAGAGAGCTTGTTCTAGGTTGTATGCTAGTTAGAATCTGTGACGACCCGAAAATTCGGATTGTCCAGAATTTAGGTTTAAACAATTAGTTATTAATAAAACTAATTTTTATTAATAATATTATGTGCTATGTGTTTATTAATCGTTCTATAACCTAGGATGATTATAAGTCGGGAGTGTTTTGGCTACGAGCTAGATTGAACGAGTAAGAATTTTCAAGACGAAAATAAAAATTTTCTGAGAACAAAAATATTTTCGGGAAAAAAGACGAAATAGGCACTATTCATCAGTTTCTGCTCGGAGATTTATTTTGAAATTCTGAGAATTTAATGATTACGTATAATTTTGAGACGTGATGGAATATTCAATAATATTTCAGTTATGGCAAAAACGAAGTTTTCGCCTGCGGACTTAAAACCTAAGGGTTAGGAAAAGTAAGTTTCGAGAATTTAATGATCTCGTATAATAATTAGGGTTATTATGCATGAGAAATATATGAGTGTAATACTAGTTATTATACGAGTATAGTACGAAGATTATTACGACGTATAATACGAATATCGTACGAACTATATACGAAGAGAATACGAGAATGAGATGCGTAGAATACGATTTAGTCTTAAAGGCTAAGTAAGGGATAAGTTAAGTAATAGCTAAGTAAACTTAATAGCTAAGTAAAGTGCTTATGCTTAATGGCTAAGTAAAGTGCTTATAAGTAATGAGTAAGCAAACCTAAGGGCTAAGCAAACTTAAGGGCTAAGTAAACTTAAGGGCTAAGTAAACTTAATGAGCAAGTAAACTTAAGGGTTAAGAAGACTTAAGGGCTAAGAAGACTTAATGGCTAAGTAAACTTGGTGGCTAAGTAGACTTGGTGGCTAAGTAAACTTGGTGGCTAAGCATAGGAATAGTAAGGAGGTTAAGGGGGCGAAATGACCAATTTGCCTTAAGCTTTGATTTTATAAATAGGAAGCTCATTTCATTGTTTTGGGAATTTTGAAAATCCTAAGACACTTGAGAGAGAGAGAGAGAGGGAGTTCGGATGGGAGGAGGAGAAGGAGGAAAGGCTAGCCCGTGTACAAACTTTGTCCGACGGGAGAAGATTAAAGAAGAACGATAATCCGAACCCTAGTCTCTTCTAATATTTTCTTTAAGTTTAATATGTTTAAAACATAACTTAATGAGAATAAGAAGTATAAGATGTTAGTAATGATTTCATATGGTTGAAATCATAAGAAAATACAGAAATAAGAATTAGAAGTTTAGTTTGTAAATTTCTTAAGGAAGTACAAGATTCGTGAGGATTTTGAGCGATCCGAATGAATATTATGAATGAGTAGGTGAAATAAGTAAGAAATGGTGTTCTGTAACATCAAATTTCAATAAAAAGTGAAATCGTAATCCAAAATATCGATTAAGATGAAGAACGAACGAAGAACACGAAGAACACGCGCAAAACACGAAGAACGTTGTTGATGGACAAATTTAAAACCATCGTAGTGTAATTGTTGTTGATGGACAAGTTTAAAACCATCGCGTATAAGTTAGTTGCTTATTGCTTGGTTAGGAACGGTAGAAACGTTCATGAAGAACGGATTAAAATGTAGCTATAACGAAGTTATGGCGAAATTTCGTAAAAGATAAACGAGAATTAGAAAGTTAGTAAATAAACTCGAACGTGTAGGGTTTCATAAGAAAGTAAGAGAATATAGGAAACGTGAGTCTCGAACTCAAGAACAAACGAGTTCTGAGTTCGGATGACCGAATTACCGACGAACAAACGAAGAATGTTAAAAGCGTAAAAATGAACGAAGGGTGAAGATTAAGCCAATTGAATGGCACATTAACGGATTCAGAATGAAGTTTTGTCAGAGGGGTATTGAAGTACGTAATATAAAGAAGAGAACGACCTCGTTCTGAGTTATAACGAAGAAGTTATAAGATGGGAAAGTAAACGTCTCAAAGTGGATTTAACACTTAGAGAAATTTTCAAGAATTAGGGCTTAGCGCCGCGGCGCCAGCCATGCTTTGTTATGTGGCGCTGTAGTGCCAGACCGGGGAGCCGGGTACTGAAGTCTCGCGCCACGGCACGAGAGATAAAGAAGAGAGTGGCGCCGCAGTGCCGGTGTAAAGGAAAAGCCAGAGAAGAGCTTTTAATTGCTCAACTCTTGGGGGAAACGTAAGGGAAGATAGAGAACATAATGTCCAACTAATGTAACACTTAATCTAGTGAATTAAACCCGTAGTAAAGGTTGAACGAAAAGATTAAATGAGATTAAAAGATAACAATTAGAAGTGCGAGTTACGGAACCGATATCCGGGGACCGTAGTCGTGATAAACGAACGCGAGGGATTGCTATGGTTGTGATTCCTTAGACGTTGAGTGACGAGGGTAATGAATAATATTTCAATATTATGTCATGATAATGAGAGCTAAGTGTGAAGCGTATAGACGCTGTGAACACAATGTTGTTGCGATGGACGATCGGTCTTAGCATACAATGATCGGCATGGCTTCAACACTAAGAACGAGTAATGAACATGGGGTTCATGTAATGGATAACGGAAGTATTAATATTAAATAAGATATGAATTATCAAGAAAGCCATAAATTGGTAAAGAAAGTAGGTCACGTAAACTGATATTTGTAAAAACGCGAATCCTAAGAAGTAAAGTTAAGTAAACCAATACGTAAGTCCAGTATATGACTATTTGGTGTTTATGTTTTCTCCTTATGTGTTATATAGGAATTGGAATGAGCAGTTCAGCGTAGGCTGTAGCTGGGCATAAGGCAAGTTTCCTAACTTCATTCATATTATAAATGAATGCTAGTTTCTTAAACTTCTCAGATGTTGAACTTGAGAAGTCCTGTCTATGTGCATATGTGCGATGTATGTACAAGGTGGTAGTATGTATGAGGTCTTGTGCCACAATTTGAACACTTCGGTGATTCTATAATATGAACTGTTCTGTGATTGAGCTGTTCAATTCAAGTATGTTCTATTTATACATGAACCGTTATTGTTAAGTCTGTGCTAATGATTCTAGCCAGACAGGATGTGTATGAAAAAGGTAGAGAAATGAAAGTATTTCAAAGTGAAAGTGACTAATGTTTTAAAATGATAGGAATCGAGATTATTCCTATTATTCAAGCTACTTCATAACCTTTTTTTGGTTATCAAAGTTCTAAAGAAATGTTTAAACTCTAGAAGTTGTTTGCTTAACTGTTATGACTTGCTGGGCAATTGAATGCTCACACTTGCTTTAAATGAAAAATATTTTCAGTGAATGAGGTTAGAAGAACTTAAGGATCCCATAAAGATCAAGGTGACGGTATCCAGAGGAAGTGCCATTCAGGATGAGAATGAGCGAGAAGATCAAGTGAAGACTTGTAATACAAAAAGATGAAATTGAACTATAGACTAGTTTAAGGAACTGTTATGTATCCTTGGTGGCGGATAAAAGTCACTCTTGTAAGATGAAATGAATAATGTATTATCATTATTTATAATGAAAGAGGTTATAAGGTTTTCAGAACCTGGGATTTGAGAGTGTATGTTGTTACATTTCAGTATATAATGATGTATGTTGGATGAATGATGTACTCGTGACACGAATCTGGGTGTGAAGATAGACTGAATTTTGGGGCGTTATAAGTTGGTATCAGAGCTGATAGGTTATAAACCTTAGGTAGGAGTACCTAAGACTATAATCGTAGAGAGAAGGATAAGAAGATCACCACGTGATCATAGTGATTCGTAGTAACATATGAGTTGTTAAACGATGAATGATTTATAGCTAATGCTATGAATGAAGGGTACTATGAAGTAGTACGGGAAGAAGAACTCTGATTAAGTTGTGAAGGATAGTATATGAATTAAAGAAAATTCGTATTAAGTAAAGAGAGATTTAGAAGTTGTAAAATTTCAATTGAGGACTCATATCAGCAGCTGAGTTGTATGATTCCTTGTATGGGTGGGGAAATTGTACGTGGTTTTAGAACCACTTAGCTTCTTATGCGATATAGTTGTTAAGTTGAACAATTCTTTGTATGGGCGGAGAATTGTCCTTGGTGTAACAACCGCTTAGCTTCCTATATCGGTCAGTAGCTGAGTTGACCAATTTTCTGTATGGGCAGGGAATTGTGTTTGGTTCTACAATCACTTAGCTTCTGGTTGTGATAATCATTGGAATTGGTCGCGCTATTAAGATATATATGACGAGAAGGTGAATCTTTTCTCATATATATACTTGATAGGTAGAGAACGTTAAGGTAGGTGCGAGTTCCTGAAACTCATACTTATGGTAAGTTCGTGACTCATAATAATATGGTATGTTTTCGAACGTCTCAGCGAATAGACGCCTATGGTCTGACTGGACAGTTCTTAAACTCATATTATTGTGGAAAGTTCCTGAATTCATAATGTGTGGTAAGTTGATGGACTATACTAAGATATAAGAATGTTTAGACTGGAAAACACGTTGTTTTCAGTAGGCTTAGCATTGAAGGTGCTAGAGAAGATTAAGTATTGTCGCAGTAAGACAATGAAGGAAGATGGAGAAATAGGATATTCCAAGTCATCTAGCTATGCTAGATTTCGAAGTTTATTGAACTCGTGCTGATATGTACATTTTTAAAAGGAAAGAATTGGTTCAACTTTTGGAATCAACGGATTTTAAAAGAGCTATTCTTGGTATTTCTATGCTAATTATTTCGGCTAGACAGAAATTGATTTAAAATATCAAAATGAATTTTATATCATCCGTGCATTCGATGCAAGGATGGTAAAAGGATGGAGTTATTAATGCAATTAAACCTGGTGTTGGATGTGATCTTAGGATCAACAATCCGCTATGGTATGATGTATAATGACGAAGTCACAAACTGACGAAGTCCTCAACGTACTGTAAAAAGAACTGTATCATAATGTCATAAATCGTTTTGATGTATTGCGAAAAGAATTTAAAGAAGTAGTCAATGTTAATTGAGTTGACTAGACAAATGTTTCATGTTAATATCCAATTTATTGGTATGGTCTAAGCTACTTGATTCGGCTAGACAAATGGTATGTCATGTTATAAGAAAATCGGGCTTTCTTTGAGAACTTGTGGCAAACCAAATTATTTTGGTGCGGAATCTAATGATCAAGTCTGAGGAGAACATGGAAGAGGTAGTTTATTTTCTTTGTGATTGTAAACTGACCGTTAAAGAAGGGCTTATGGCAAAATACTGTTTAACCTAGTGAGAGTTCATGGTCGATGTGACCCCTCAGCAAAAGTATGAAATGTTTTCAAAGGAAATTTTATATTCCTCGTTATTCCTTCTGCTTCATGATTCTTGATAGGTTATGGGGGGTTAGGAATGATGGAAAGACAAGAACTCCGTTAAAGAGAAGTTGAGAAGAAGGGTAAGCTAAAATTTCGAGGACGAAATTCTGTGAAGAAGGGGTGAATGTGATGACCCGGGTAAGGGTGTGGTTTTAAGAAATTCCGAGGACGAAATTTTTATAAGGAGGGAAGAATGTGACGACCCAGAAATTCGGATCGTCCAGAATTTAGGTTTAAAGAATTAGTTATTAATAAAACTAATTTTTATTAATAATATTATGTGCTATGTATTTATTAATCGTTCTATAACCTAGGATGATTATAAGTCAGGAGTATTTTGGCTACGAGCTAGATTGAACGAGTAAGAATTCTCAAGACGAAAATAAAAATTTTCCGGGAACAAAAATATTTCCGGAAAAAAAGACGAAATAGGCACTATTCATCAGTTTCTGCTCGGAGATTTATTTTGAAATTCCAAAAATTTAATGATTATGTATAATTTTGAGACGTGATGGAATATTCAATACTATTTCAGTTATGGCAAAAACGAAGTTTTTACCTGCGGACTTAAAACCTAAGGGTTAGGAAAAGTAAGTTCCGAGAATTTAATGATCTCGTATAATAATTATGGTTATTATGCGTGAGAAATACGAGTGTAATACTAGTTATTATACGAGTATAGTACGAAGATTATTACGACGTATAATACGAATATCGTACGAACTATATACGAAGAGAATACGAGAATAAGATGCGTAGAATACGATTTAGTTTTAAAGGCTAAGTAAAGGATAAGTTAAGTAATAGCTAAGTAAACTTAATAGCTAAGTAAAGTGCTTATGCTTAATGGCTAAGTAAAGTGCTTATAAGTAATGCGTAAGCAAACTTAAGGGCTAAGTAAACTTAAGGGCTAAGTAAACTTAAGGGTTAAGAAGACTTAATGGTTAAGAAGACTTAAGGGCTAAGTAAACTTGGTGGCTAAGTAGACTTGGTGGCTAAGTAAAGTTGGTGGCTAAGCATAGGAATAGTAAGGAGGTAAAGGGGACGGAATGACCAATTTGCCCTAAGCTTTGATTTTCTATAAATAGGAAGCTCATTTCATTGTTTTGGGAATTTTGAAAATCCTAAGACACTTGAGAGAGAGAGAGAGAATTCGGACGGGAGGAGGAGAAGGAGGAAAGGCTAGCTCGTGTACAAACTTTGTCCGACGGGAGAAGATTAAAGAAGAACGGTAATACGAACTCTAGTCTCTTCTAATATTTTCTTTAAGTTTAATATGTTTAAAACATAACTTAATGAGAATAAGGAGTAAAAGATGTTAGTAATGATTTCATATGGTTGAAATCATAAGAAAATAAAGAAATAAGAATTAGAACTTTAGTTTGTAAATTTCTTAAGGAAGTATAAGATTCGTGAGGATTTTGAGCGATTCGAATGAATATTATGAATGAGTGGGTGAAATAAGTAAGGAATAGTGTTCTATAATATCAAATTTCAATAAAAAGTGAAATCGTAATCCAAAATATCGATTAAAATGAAGAACGAACGAAGAACACGCGCAGAACACGAAGAACGTTGTTAATGGACAAATTTAAAACCATCGTAGTGTAATTGTTATTGATGGACAAGTTTAAAACCATCGCGTATAAGTTAGTTGCTTATTGCTTGGTTAGGAAACGGTAGAAACGTTCATGAAGAACGGATTAAAACGTAGCTATAACGAAGTTATGGCGAAATTTCGTAAAAGACAAACGAGAATTTGAAAGTTAGTAAATGAACCCGAACGTGTAGGGTTTCATAAGAAAGTAAGAGAATATAAAAAACGTGAGTCTTGGACTCAAGAACGAATGAGTTCCGAGTTCGGATGACCGAATTACGGACGAACAAACGAAGAGTGTTAAAAGCGTAAAAATGAACGAAGGGTGAAGATCAAGCCAATTGAATGGCACGTTAATAGATTCAGAATGAAGTTTTGTCAGAGGGGTATTGAAGTACGTAAGATAAGGAAGAGAATGGCTTTGGAACGACCTTGTTCTGAGTTATAACGAAGAAGTTATGAGATCGGGAAATAAACGTCTCAAAGTGGATTTAACACTTAGAGAAATTTTCAAGAATTAGGGCTTGGCGCCGCGGCGCCAGCCATGCTTTGTTATGTGGCGCTGTAGCGCCAGACCGGGGAGTCAGGTACTGAAGTCTCATGCCACGGCGCGAGAGATAAAGAAGAGAGTGGCGCCGCAGCGCCGCAGCGCCGCAGCGCCGGTGTGAAGGAAAAGCCAGAGAAGAGCTTTTAATTGCTCAACTCTTGGGGGAAACGTAAGGGAAGATAAAGAACATAATGTCCAACTAATGTAACACTTAATCTAGTGAATTAAACCCGTAGTAAAGGTTGAACAGAAAGATTAAGTGAGATTAAAAGACAATGATTGGAAGTGCGAGTTACGGAACTGATATCCGGGGACCATAGTCGTGATAAACGAATGTGAGGGATTGCTATGGTTGTGATTCCTTAGACATTGAGTGACGAGATTAATGAATAACATTTCAATGTTATGTCATGATAATGAGAGCTAAGTGTGAAGCGTATAGACGCTGTGAACGTAATGTTGTTGCGATGGACGATCGGTCTTAGCATACAATGATCGGTATGGCTTCAACACTAAGAACGAGTAATGAACATGGGGTTCATGTAATGGATAACAGAAGTATTAATATTAAATAAGATATGAATTATCAAGAAAGCCGTAAATCGGTAAACAAAGTAGGTCACGTAAACTGAGATTTGCAAAAATGCGAACCTTAAGAAGTAAAGTTAAGTAAACCAATACGTAAGTCCAGTATATGACTATTTGGTGTTTATGTTTTCTCCTTATGTGTTATATAGGAATTGGAATGAGCAGTTCAGCGTAGGCTGTAGCTGGGCATAAGGCAAGTTTCCTAACTTCATTCATATTATAAATGAATGCTAGTTTCTTAAACTTCTCAGATGTTGAACTTGAGAAGTCCTGTCTATGTGCATATGTGCGATGTATGTACAAGGTGGTAGTATGTATGAGGCCTTGTGCCACAATTTGAACACTTCGGTGATTCTATAATATGAACTGTTCTGTGATTGAGCTGTTCAATTCAAGTATGTTCTATTTATACATGAACCGTTATTGTTAAGTCTGTGCTAATGATTCTAGCCAGACAGGATGTGTATGAAAAAGGTAGAGAAATGAAAGTATTTCAAAGTGAAAGTGACTAATGTTTTAAAATGATAGGAATCGAGATTATTCCTATTATTCAAGCTACTTCATAACCTTTTTTTGGTTATCAAAGTTCTAAAGAAATGTTTAAACTCTAGAAGTTGTTTGCTTAACTGTTATGACTTGCTGGGCAATTGAATGCTCACACTTGCTTTAAATGAAAAATATTTTCAGTGAATGAGGTTAGAAGAACTTAAGGATCCCATAAAGATCAAGGTGACGGTATCCAGAGGAAGTGCCATTCAGGATGAGAATGAGCGAGAAGATCAAGTGAAGACTTGTAATACAAAAAGATGAAATTGAACTATAGACTAGTTTAAGGAACTGTTATGTATCCTTGGTGGCGGATAAAAGTCACTCTTGTAAGATGAAATGAATAATGTATTATCATTATTTGTAATGAAAGAGGTTATAAGGTTTCCAGAACCTGGGATTTGAGAGTGTATGTTGTTATATTTCAGTATATAATAATGTATGTTGGATGAATGATGTACTCGTGACTTACGGAATCCGGGTGTGAAGATAGACCAAATTTTGGGGCATTACAGAATCTGCTGGAGAACTTGTTTCATACAGTGATTATCTACGGAGAATTTTGGATAGCAGAGCTTATTGTTATCTAGGGCTAATAGTTTCACTGAAGGGAATAAAATGCTTAAGAGTCAAGTAGTTATATGTCCTAGGATTAGGAAAAAGTTAGATATTCAAATTGAGAATGCAGCTGCATGTGAACCATTATGAGCTAAGGATAGAAAGTTTCAGGTAATTATACAAATATAACCTCTCACATGTTATACATATATATAATTTCAGCTTGTCACAATGAATAATTTATGGTGTTTAATGCATATGTGTACATTGTAGGTTAAGTGTCATGGGGATAAAAGTTTGTGGCTGATCTTGCAGATCAAACATGCACATGTAGGGTGTTTCATCTAACTGCGATCCCCTATTCTCATACTACAAGTGCTATAAGTTTTGTGAAGGAGCCAGTAGAAAATTATGTGAGTCATTGGTTTAAGAGGGAAACATATTTGAAGTGTTACAGTCATCTCTTAGAGCCGGATAACAATTTCTGGGAGGAGACACCATATGAAAAGATATTACCAGCGCCAATCACAAGGAAGCCTACACCTCAAAGACTAAGGAGGAGAGAACAATGGGAAAGTGAAAAGAACCCATGAAGAATTACAAGAATGGGAAGAACAATGCATTGCACCAAATGCGGACAAGCTAGACAGAACAAAAGTAATTGTCCCAACTCAAATGCATAACTAACAGAAGTTTCAAATGAGCATCAACCAACTGAGGGAACTGAAGGGAGTGGATCATAAAGGGTAAGCAATGAAGTTTAACTTATATCTTATAATGCATTTGTAATACCAATGTTTGATTGTTATTTTTATATGTCAGGTAAACAAGGATAAAGGAAAGGCAAAGGCAAATAATGGTGATAAGAGGAAGGGAAAAAGGAAGGCCAAAGAGAGTGAGAGTGGGATACAAAGAGTGAAGCTGCCTATAAGAAGAAAGAAAGGGCAACCCCCTGCTGGATTTGGAACTTTTGTTCACCCCAAAATAGGTCCACACAACTGTGACGACCCGAAAATTCGGATCGTCCAGAATTTAAGTTTAAAGAATTAGTTATTAATAAAATGAATTTTTATTTATACTATTCTGTGCTATGTGTTTATTAATCGTTCTATAACTTAGGATGATTATAAATCGGGAGGATTCTGGCTACGAGCTAGACTGAACGAGTAAGAATTTTCAAGACGAAAATAAATTTTTTTCGGGGAAAAAGACAAAATAGACACTATTAATCTGTTTCTGCTCAGAGATTTATTTTGAATTTCTGAGAAACGCGCAATGATATAATTTTAAGATGTGATGAAATATTCAATAATATTTCAGTTATGGCAAAAACGAAGTTTTCACCTGCGGACTTAAAACCTAAGAGTTAGGAAAAGTAAGTTTCGAGTATTTAATGATTACGTATAATCATTAAGGTTATTATGCGTGAGAAATATGAGTATGATACTAGTTATTATACGAGTATAGTAAGAAGATTATTACGACGTATAATACGAATATCGTACGAACTATATACGAAGAGATGAGCAAGTAAACTTAAGGGCTAAGTAAGAGATAAGTTATGTGATGACTAAGTAAACTTAAGGGCTAAGTAAGAGATAAGTTATGTGATGACTAAGTAAACTTAATAGCTAAGTAAAGTGCTTATACTTAATGGCTAAGCAAGAGATAAGTTATGTAATGACCAAGTAAACTTAATGGCTAAGTAAATGTAGAGGTCAAGTAAACTTAGTGCTTAAGACTTGAATAGTAAGGAGGTTTGGGGGGCGAAATGACAAAAACACCCCTAGCCTTGGTTTTCTATATATAGGAAGCTTAATTTATTGTTTTAGAATTTTGAAAATCCTACACTTTGAGAGAGAGAGAGTTCGGATGGGAGAAAGAAGAGGAAGAGGAAGAGGAAGAGGAAGAGGAAGAGGAAGAGGAAGAGCTTGCTCGTGAGCAATCTTTGTCTGACGGAAAGAGATTAAAGGAGAAAGGTAATCTGAAACCTAATTTCTTAAAATTTTCTTTAAGTTTTTATGTTTAAAAACATAACTTAATGAAGATAAGAAGTAGATAAGGTTAAAGATGATTTTATATGGTTGAAATCATGAGAAAAGAAGAAATAAGAAATTTGAATTTTAGTAAATAAAAACCACAACACTTGGCGCAGCGGTTAAGGATTGATTGGGGGCGAGCCGTAAACCCGGACGTCTTCAGTTCGATCCCCGCTAGCAACAAGTGTGAGAATTCTTTAATTCGTGTGGCCACGGATCACACCTTTCTAGGCGGAGCCATGTCTTAGGCCGAGCCTGTGCGTAAAGCCTGGTCCGGGGTAGGGAGACTTAGTCTGACTGCGATTGGGAAACTCCACATTATCAAAAAAAAAAAAATTAGTAAATAAATTTCTTAAGGAAGTATAAGATTCGTAATGAATTAGAACGATCCGATTGGATTATATGAATGAATAGGTGAAATAAGTAAGGAATGATGTTCTATAACATCAAATTCCAATAAAAAGTGAAATCGTAATCCAAAATATCGATTAAAAATGAAGAACAAATGAAGAACGTGAAGAACACAAAGAACGTTATTGATGGACAAATTTAAAACCATCGTAGGATAATTGTTGTTGATGGACAAGTTTAAAATCATCACTTATAAGTTAGTTGCTTATTGTTTGGTTAGGAACGGTAGAAACGTTCATGAAGAACGGATTAAAAACTTAGCTATAACGAAGTTATAACAAAAAAAAAAACCACAGCACTTGGCGCAGCGGTTAAGGATTGATTGGGGGCGAGCCGTAAACCCGGACGTCTTCAGATCGATCCCCGCCAGCATCAAGTGTGAGAATTCTTTAATTCGTGTGGCCACGGATCGCACCTTTCTGGGCGAAGCCATGTCTTAGGCCGAGCCTGTGCGTAAAGCTTGGCCCGAGGTGGGGAGACTTAGTCTGACTGCGGTTGGGAAACTCCACATTATCAAAAAAAAAAGTTATAACAAAAATTTTGTAAAAGACGAACGAGAATTAAAAAGTTAGTAAATGAACCTGAACATGTAGGGTTTCATAAGGAAGTAAGAGAACATAGAAAACGTGAGTCGTGGACTCAAGAACAAATGAGTTTTGAGTTCGGATGACCGAATTACGGACGAACGAAGAACGTTAAAAACGTAAAAATGAACGAAGGGTGAAGATCAAGCCAATCGAATGGCACGTTAACGGATTTAGAATGAAGTTCTGTCTGAGGGGTATTGAAGTACGTAAGATAAGGAAGAGAATGACTTTAGAACGACCTCGTTCCGAGTTATAATGAATAAGTTACGAAATTTCGAAGTAAGCGATTCAAGCTTGTAAAAGACTTAGAAAATTTTTCTAGGTTTTGTGCTCGGCGCCGCAGCGCTAGCTGTGCCTTGGGAGGCGACGGCGCAGCGCGAGATCAAGCCATCAGCTACTGACGAGTGGCACCGCAGCGCAAAAAAGAAAGAGGGGTTGACGCCGCAGCGCCAGACCGGGGAAGAAGGTGACATAGGCTCGCGCCGCAGCGCGAGAGGAATGGAAGAGAGTGACGCCGCAGCGCCAGTGTAGGGTAAAAGCCAGAGATGAGCTTTTAACTGCTCAGCTCTTAGGAGAAACATAAGGGAAGATAAAAACACATAATGTTCAACTAATGTAACACTTAATTAAGTGTTTTGAAACCTTTAATGAAGGTTGAACAGAAAGATTAAACGAGAGTAAACAACAAAAATTTGAGGTGCGGGTTACGTAACCGATATCCGGGGACCGTAGTCGCGATGAACGAACGCGAGGGATTGCTATGATTGTGATTCCTTAGACATTGAGTGACGAAGGTAATGAATAACATTGCGATGTTATGTTGTGGTAATGAGAGATAAGTGTAAAGTGTATAGACGCTGTGAACGCAACGTTGTTGCGATGAACGATCGGTATGGCTTAGACACTAAGAACAAGTAATGAACATGGGGTTCATGTAATGGATAACGAAAGTATTAATATTAAATAAGATATGAATTATCAAGAAAGCCGTAATGAATGGTAATAAGATTATTGAAAGCCGAATGTGAGTCGGATAAAGAATGAATCCTGAGGTGTGACATATGGGAGCTGGGCTAAATAATTCCTTCAGAGAGCGAAGGTATATACAAAATTGGCAACCGATCTAACTCACTGTAATGATAGTGTAGATGAGACGGGAACTTGTTTGTTGGTTGTTTGTGGGAAACCACTCAGAGTACCATATGGACTGCTAGTAAAGATGCGATGTGTGCTGAGTCCTAGAGAAGTTATAAGAAGAAGATAAGAATGCAAATCATCAAAGATGATGAACGTTTTGAGTAAGACATCTCCGTATGTCATGAAACCGTAAACTGGTAAAGGAAGTTAGTCGTGTAAACTTATATTGTAAGAACGCGAACCCTAAGAAGTAAAGTTAAGTAAACCAATGTGTAAGTCCAATATATGACTAATTAGTGTTTATGTTTTCTCCTTATGTGTTATATAGGAATTGGAATGAGCAGTTCAGCGTAAGCCGTAGCTCTGCATAAGGCAAGTTTCCTAACTTCATTCATATTCTAAATGAATGCTAGTTTCTTAAACTTCTCAGATGTTGAACTTGAGAAGTTACGTCTATGTGCGAATGTGCTATATTTGCACAAGGTGGTAGAACGTATGAGGCCTTGAGCCACAATGTGAACACTTCGGTGTTTCTATGATATGAACTGTTCTGTGATTGAGCTGTTCAATACAAGTATGTTCTGTTTATACATGAACCATTATTGTTAAGTCTGTGCTAATGATTCTAGCCAGACAGGATGTGTATGAAAAAGGTAGAGGAATGAAAGTATTTTAAAGTGAAAGTGACTGATGTTTTAAGATGATAGGAATCAAGACTATTCCTATTATTCAAGCTGCTTCATAGCCTTTGTTCGGTTATCGAAGTTCTAAAGAAATGTTTAAACTCTTGAAGTTATTTGTTCAACTGTTATGGCTTACTGGGCAATTGAATGCTCACACCTGCTTAAATGAAAAACATTTTCAGCGAACGATGTTAGAAGAACTTAAGGATGCCGTAAAGATCAAGCTGACGGTATCCAGATGAAGTGTCATTCAGAATGTGAATGAGCGAGAAGATCAAGTGAAGACTTGTAATGAAGAAAGATGAAATTGAACGATAGAATAGTTAATGAACTGTCATGTATCCTTGGTGGCGGATAAAAATTACTTTTGTAAGATGAAATGAATAATGTATTTATCATTATTTGTAATGAAAGAGGTTATAAAGTTTTTAGAACCTGAAATTTGAGAATGTATGTTGTTATATTTCAGTATATAATGATGTATGTTTGGTAAGAAGTGGGACCGTGGTGTACGAAATCCGGGTATGAAAATAGATCGGATTTCAGGGCGTTACAAAAACCCATTCTGAGTGGCCAAATACATGGTACAGAAACCAAATACAAACTTCATTAATACAACTATCGTGCAAAATACGACAACACATACGCTGTGAGTTTTAATACAAATATAGTCTTGTAGATAATATCCAAACTCAAATAATGTCCTCATTACAATTATTGTAACACTATTTTAAAAAATAGTGAGGACTGCTATAATACCCATCTTGAATCATTACTCCACTCCCCGACTAGTCTCAACTATATTCTCGCCTCCTCAGAAGAATAATGGAACCAAAAGAAAAAGGGTGAGCTCAACTTGCCCAGTAAAGAATAGTATGACTAAGTTAATGTGAAATAAATTATCCTTAGTCCTTGATAAGTGGGTTTTATACCCGCGAATCTGTTCCTAATTCAAGCTTAATCGGTGTTAATTCCTTGCATTTATGTCTTATTTTACTTGTTTATTGTTATTTGGTGTGTAGGTTTGGTGGTGTGGCTTCTGAGCATAAAAGGAGTGCAATTGTGGCAAGAGTGCAGCAAGTTTAAAGCATTTCGTGACCATCTAGCAAAACACTAGCCCGCCGGGGCGGGCGTTTTTAGGCCTAATACCCCCGACGGGGCGGGGGGTCTTCATCTCAGATTACAAGAGCTAAGCCCGCCGGGGCGTGCCATTTGCAAGCCAATACCCCCGCTGGGGCGGGGGGGGGGGGGGTCCCGAAGCAAATCAGTTCTTGTTTGATTCAAACACTGCTAGGACACGAGTTTTAGCACTCGGAATGTATTGGGACTCTAGATGGCGTGTGATTCCGACCAGAATGCATGTATTGGATATATATTGAACGTAAAACAAGAAGATGGAGAGATGAAAGGCAATTAACAGAGATTAAGGACAGATTCTTGAGCAATCATTGGAGTGAAGATTTTGAAGGATTTTTCATATCAATTGCAGATTGGATTAAAGTGAAGGGTGTTCTGAATTATTCTTCATCTGTAGTCTTATATTTGTAATTGGAAGGATGTTTTCTTTAATTTATTCAATTATTATTTCATTGATGATGAACTAAATACTTTTTAGGCTTATGACATATCTTTAAGTGGAACGATGATTATGTAACTCTGATTTTCAGTTTAATAAGCTATTAATCCAGTTTATCTATATTAATTTGAGCTTGAATTTGTGAATTTCCTGATCAACAATTCTTTGTGGACTTGTATGAATTCGAGAGAGGAAGTACGAGTCTAGATTTAGTTAATATAGCATGTGTTCTTGAATTTTGTGAATGAACAGAATCTTGATGAATATTAGGGTAGAGAAACGTTTGACATCGCATATTTGAACTTAAACCTTCTTTGATTTTAATTCACATAGAGATATAGTGAGTTAGTTGATTAAGGTGTTTAACTTGTTTCTATCTAATTTGTGGATTTGAGTTAATACGGTATTAGTACATCGAGAGGTGGCTAGTTCTACTTTCGTGTTCTTGATTAATAAACTGGGATAGTGAATTAAACTGGAATAAGGTGTAATAATTAGAGTGATGCTTAGAGTGAAGTCGTAAGCTTAATTCTCCAATATTTGTTTGAAAAATTTAGTTTTTAAGGTTTGTTGATTGTTTGGTGCTTTTGATATTTTTAATACTTTTAGTTACAAACTGGAAATTGATTAGTTTAATAAAATTAGGATTAACAGGAAATTGGTAATTGTAAGGGTTAATTTCTTATTAAAAGTCTTTGTTGACCACGTATACTTGCGTGTTGTGTGCGTAATTATATTTTACACAACAAGTTTTTGGCACTGTTGCCATGGATGTTTTTAGTATAGATTTTAACATTTTGCGATATCAGTTTAATTAGTCCAGTTTTACTTAAACATTTTTATTTTTGTTTTGTTCTTCTTATTTTAGGTTTTTGAAGTTGGTTTATACAAACTCGATCCAAAAATCCAGACTTGCTTCCTTTTGAAGACGACATTGAGAGACAGTTTCAAAGGTTAAGTGGATCAAGGAAACAAGGGACGACTTTGAAAATTTTGAAAAAGAAGAAGCAATGGCTGTCGAAGACCAGAAAGCGTTAAGGGACTTTGCTACACCCAAGGTGACTAAGTTACAGTCGAGTATCACCAGGCCTGCTATAGCTGCGAACACGTTTGAGAATTAGCGAATGATGATCCGAATGAACATTTGATCAGCTTTCTAGAGATATGCGACACTTTCAAATACAATGGGGTGTCGGATGAAGCAGTCAGACTTCGCTTGTTCCCATTCACTGTGCGGGACAAGGCGAAGAGTTGGTTACGCTCTCTACCATCGGGTTCAATAACTATATGGGATGACTTGGCTCAAAAGTTTCTAGCTAAATTTTTCCCACCAGCGAAGATTGCAAAGATGAGAAACGAGATTACGATGTTTGATCAGCAACATGGGGAATCATTGTACGAGGCATGGGAGAGATATAAGGAGTTGCTCAGAAAATGCCCACATCACGGATTGCCTAAGTGGTTGCAAATGAAAACATTCTACAATGGATTACATGGGAATCTCAGGACCAGTATTGATGCAGCTTCAGGTGGAGCTTTTATGGCAAAGAATTATGAGGATGCGTATCAATTGATAGAGACAATGGCAGCTAACAATTATCAGTGGCCCACGGCAAGAATGACATAACCTACGGTAGCTGGAGTGTTAGAATTAGATGGAGTGGCGGTAATAACAGCGCAGATTTCAGCGCTCGCTAAGAAGTTCGATGCTTGGTTAGGGGTACAGACACAACAAGTTGCAGTTATTTATGAATTGTGCGCGGGTGAACATCCTACAGATCAAAGTGCAATCAACCCAGCGTTAGTGCAATTTGTGGGTAGCTACAACAGAATTCCACAGAATACGTACTAGAATACATACAATCCGGAGAATAGGAATCATCCTAACTTTTCGTGGAGTAATAATCAACATCAACAAGCTCCACGCCCATCTTATCCCCCAGGATTTCAGAATCAACAACAACCAGCTCAACATCAAGAGAGGAAATCAAATTTAGAGGAGTTATTGTCAAAGTATATAACAAGCAACGAAGCAGCTATGAAAAACCAAGCAATGGTCATGAAATCGCAAGAGTTAGCCATCAAGAATTTGGAAAATCAGATGGGACAAATTGCATTAGCATTGAACAATAGACTGCAAGGGACTCTACTAAGTGACACCGAAAAAATCCGTAGGGAAATCACGAACAGTGTCAAGCAATCACTTTGAGAAGTGGAAAACATCTAGATGGGAAAAGTGCAAACAATTCAGTGAGAACGGATGAAAAAGTTGATGAGAACAAAGTGGTTGACGAAAAACAGGGTGAGGAAAAGCAAGTTGAACAAACAAAGTTAGATGACAAACCGGTTGTTTATCCTCCATCGCCGTTTCAGCAGAGAGTCCAAAAGCAGAAATTAGATAAGCAGTTCGCAAAATTTTTGGAAGTGTTTAAGAAACTTCAGATTAACATCCCTTTCGCAGAAGCCCTAGAGTAGGTGCCTAGTTATGCGAAATTCATTAAAGGGATTTTGTCCAGGAAAAAGAAGTTGGAAGATTTCGAAATAGTGGCATTAACAGAGGAGTGTAGTGCAGTTTTACAGCGGAAGTTGCCACCAAAGTCGAAAGATCTGGGGAGTTTTACCATTCCATGCACGATTGGGATTGGGAACATGGCGTTCAACAAGTATTTATGTGATTTGGGGGCAAGTGTGAACCTTATGCCGTTATCAGTTTATACAGAATTGGGTTTGCCAGCTCCAAAGCCTACGAACATCTCATTGCAATTGGCAGATAGGTCAGTCACGTACCCGAGAGGCATTGTGGAGGACATTTTGGTTAAGGTTGATAAATTTATATTCCCTGCAGATTTTATAATTCTGGATTTCGAGGAAGATAAGAACATCCCAATTATCCTAGGGAGACCTATCTTGGCTACGGGTAGGACACTCATCGACGTATAAAAAGGTGAACTAACTATGAGGGTCCAAGATCAAGAAGTAAAGTTTAATGTTTTCAAGGCCATGAAATTCCCCACAGATGAAGATGAGTGTTTCAGGATGGATATCATTGATCAGAATTACAACAAAGACATGAGTAAAAGTTTGGTTAACGATCCATTGGAAACGACATTATTGGGAGATGAAGAATTAGATGATCCAAAATTTGTGGATTACTTGCAGATGCTAGACTCCCTGCCACGAGTTAGCAGATTTAAAACACCCTTTGAACCATTGCACACGAAGAAAAGATCCCGGACATCCTGGGATCGATCCCCACCTGCAACAAGTGTGAGGGCCAATTAAAAATTGGTCCGTGTTGCCACGGATCGCACATTTCTGGGCAGAGCCATGTCTTAGGCCGAGCCTGTGCGTAAAGCCTGGTCCAGGGTGGGGAGACTTAGTCTGACTGCGGTTAGGAAACTTCACATTAACAGGAAAAAAAAAGATCCACAACTAAAATGAAACCATCATTGGAGGAGCCACCTACTCTTGAACTTAAGTCACTCCCTAAACACCTCAGGTATGCATATTTAGGCAATTCTAATTCTTTACCTATTATTATTTCTGCTATGCTTAACAAACTATAGGAAAGTAAGTTGCTGAGGGTGCTTAGAGAACATAAATCGGCTATAGGATGGACAATCGCGAATATCAAGGGAATCAGCCCATCCTTTTGCATGCACAAAATTCTAATAGAAGAGGATGCAAAGCCAACAGTGGAGCAACAAAGACAGCTCAACCCAATTATGAAGGAAGTTGTGAAGAAAGAAATACTGAAATGGTTGGACGCGGGTATCATCTACCCAATTTCCGACAGTAAGTGGGTAAGTCCGGTTTAGTGTGTGTGCCGAAAAAGGGAGGAATGACCGTGGTACAAAATGATGACAATGAGTCTGACAAGGAAAGTGACTAGTTGGAGGGTTTGCATGGACTACAGAAAGTTGAATAAAGCGACCCGCAAAGATCATTTCATTCTGCCTTTTATCGATCAGATGTTGGACAGATTAGCGGAACACGAATACTACTGCTTATTGAACGGGTATTCGGGATATAATCAGATAGTCATTGCTCCTGAAGATCAAGAGAAGACTACTTTTACGTGCCCATACGGCACATTCGCATTCAGGAGAATGTCATTCAGCTTGTGTAATGCACCCACTACCTTCCAAAAGGTGTATGATGGCCATCTTCTCGGATATGGTGGAGAAAAATGTGAAAGTCTTCATGGATGACTTTTCTGTCTATGGGGATAATTTTGATGCTTGTCTAAAGAATTTAGTAATGGTTTTACAGAGATGCACAAACACGAATTTGGTACTTAACTGGGAAAAGTGCCATTTCATGGTTGAGGAAGGAATAATTCTGGGTCACAAGGTTTCAGCTAAAGGATTAGAGGTTGATAAAGCGAAGCTGGAAACAATTGCAAAGCTTCCTCTACCAAGTTCAGTTAAGGGAATTCGAAGTTTTTTGGGACATGTCGGGTTCTACAGGAGATTTATAAAAGACTTCTCTAAAATTGCAAAACCATTATGCAGTCTTTTAGAGAAGGATTCACTATTTAAGTTTGATGAGGATTGTAAGTTGGCATTCGAGATATTGAAGAAGAAATTGACTACAGCTCCAGTTATCATCGCACCGAATTGGAATTTGCCTTTCGAGTTAATGTGTGATGCGAGAAACTATGCGGTTGGAGCTGTTTTGGTTCAACGCCGAGAGAAGGTATATACTATGCAAGTAAAACACTCACGGAGACCCAAATAAACTACACAACTACGGAAAAGGAATTGCTTGCAGTAATATATGCCTTCGATAAATTTCGGGCATATTTGATTGGAGCAAAGGTTATAGTTTATACGAATCATTCAACCATTCGATACCTAATCTCAAAGAAAGATGCTAAGCCACACCTTATCAGATGGATTCTCCTTCTGACTTGGAAATAAAAGATAGAAAGGGGACAGAAGATCATTTATCGAGGCTGGAAAATCAGGGTAAAAAGGAAGAGGACAGATGTAATGAGTCATTTTCGGATGAGCAGCTGTTTGGGATCAATACGGAATTTCCATGGTACACGCACTTCACAAATTATTTAGTGAGCAGCATCCTTCCACCAGATCTTACACGCCAACAAAAAAAGAAATTCCTACATGACGTCAAGTGGTACATGTGGGATGAGCCATACCTATTCAAACAGTGCGCAGATAAGATGATTAGAAGGTGTGTGCCCTATAGTGAAGTGAAGAACATATTACATGAATGTCACTCATCTGCATATGGGGGACATTATTGTAGTGAGAGGACAGCGGCAAAAGTACTTCAACTAATGATGGACTATGTGTCCAAATGGGTTGAAGCTGTAGCACTCCCAACTAACGATGCCAAAGTGGTTCTCAAATTCTTGCAGAGGAATATTTTTACGAGATTTGGCACGCCTAGACCTATTATAAGTGATGAAGGCAATCACTTCTGCAATAAATCGTTTACAGCTCTTTTGGCAAAATATGGGGTCAACCATAAGATGGCTGTATATCATCCCCAAACAAGTGGGCAAGCTTAGGTTTCAAACAGGGAAGTAAAGAGAATTTGGAAAATGTGGTAAACCTAAATAGAAAGGATTGGTTTCTCAAGTTGGACAATGCACTATGGGCCTACTGGACTGCGTACAAGACGCCAATTGGGTTGTCACCATATCAATTACTATATGGGAAAGCATGTCACCTGCCTGTCGAGTTACAACATAAGGCCTACTAGGTAATTCAAAAACTTAATTTCGATCAAGCAGCTGCGGGAGAAAAGAGGTTACTTCAGTTAAGTGAACTCGATGAATTCTGACTTCAAGCTTACGAGAACTCTAAGTTATACAAAGAAAAGGTCAAGAAATGGCACGACCAGAAAATAATACAAAGAACGTTCGAGCCGGGGCAATCAGTTCTATTGTTCAACTCACGGTTGAGGTTAGTCCCAGGCAAGCTAAAATCAAGATGGTCGGGTCCATTCACCATCAAAAGAGTTTTCTCACATAGCGCCGTTGAACTCTACAGTAGAAACCCATTGGAGACTTTCAAGGTCAACGGTCAACGGTTGAAGCATTATTGGGGTGGCGAGTCCAATTGGGACGTCATCGCAATCATACTGACCGACACGCCATAAACAGGGAGTAGTCGGGCTGAACAACTTAAAATCAAGCTCTAATTGGGAGGCAACCCAATGTTACTTTTAATTCTTAGTATTTTTAGTCATGTTAGTTTGATCATAGTTTAGAATAATTAGTAATATAGAATAAGTTCACTTACTAAGTAGCTAGGTTGCATGTTCTTGATAATCTCTCCATCATATTTAAAATTGCTAAAAATCTACTCACATTTATGTTTCATGGTATTGCAGGATCTTAAAATGATCATGGTTTGGAGTTGAATGGAAGAAATAAGTAAAAAAACAGACCCAGTTAACAGAACCCACCCCCGCCGGGGCGGGCCCCTAAAGCACTATACCCCCCGCCGGGGCGGGGGTCTCTCAAGTGCAATGACAAGGGGCATGCCCGCCAGGGCGGGCTTAATATGCATAGTACCCCCCTCCGGGGCGGGGGTCCTGGAATTCGAACCAGCCCAGTTTCGACAGTTACATTTTGTTGCCCACTACTTCTTCTTCCCCAATTGAAACTCCACTCTCACACATCTTCAACCCACTATCTACCCACGTTTTGGGCACTAATACACCATCTTCTCCATCATCCCACTACATTAACATAGTTGCCCATTACACTAAACAACTACTTCAATCCATTATTCATATTCCCCTCCATCACACCATCTCTATAAATTCATGCCTTCATAACCCAATTTAACCATACATTCAAATCCACTTCAGAAAGCTACTGTAACATTCCATATTTTTTAAATGTAAGTTATAAATATTTATTAATTTATATAAATATTTATTAGATATGTTTATTATTGAATAAGTAATTGTTCAATTTGATTGAGTTTATTTAGTTAATTATTTATTTGCTAAATAATTAATGCAATTAGTTAATTATTTATTTGTTAAATAATTAATGTGTTATGTGGATTGAATTATGTGATTAAGTAATTTATTTAATAAATTGTTATTAAATAAAGTGTAACAAATAACTATGTTATAAAGAATTAAAGTAATTTTAATTTAGTTTTGCCAAACAAGGTGTAAGTATATTAACCCTTTATTTTTAAATGGTTTGCCAAACAAAGCCTTATGGCTTTTGGATTTCTTTTGAATTTAGTTTATTAAGTAAATAATAATATATAATATATATATATGGTAACCGATATATATTATTAGGGTAATAAGTGTGGCGTCAGTTTTATACGTTTTAAAAGTAACCGTTGGTTTTTAGTTAATATTACGTATATACTATTTTGGCTTAAGCCTAATCAAAATTTGGAGTTTGTTTGAGATAGTTGAGAGAGAGAGACAGAGAGAGGAAACCTCAGAGATTGTCAAGATTTTCTTCAGTGATTTACAAGATTTTCTAAAATCAACAAAAAGGTAGGTGCTTATAACCTTAAATTATGTGTATGTAATCATATATGTTTCACGCTTTATACTTACTGTGAATTTGATAGTCTGTGTTCTTGAAAGTCATTCACTCTGTTAAGGTTTTTACCAAAAAAAAAATTATCTGTAAAACATGTTCTAGAATTGGTTATGATGTTACATGTTTTTATTGTTATAATTGTTATAGTTAGCATATATATGTGTGTTGTATGCTAAATTACGTATTCAAGAAATTGATTTTTTCACAGTGGAAGCGTGTGAGTACGAACTTGAGTGTAGAATCTATCAAAGGTTATATATATATAATTGTATGCTAACTGAGAAATTGGACTATACATGTTAATTGGGATATATATTGGTATACTTGTATTTCAAAGGAATCAAAATTGGTTAATAACAGTGTAAATTACATTCACTGCAAATTGATATTTCGTCAATGGAGTTTTTGTTTTAAAAGGAGTGTTTTCAAAAGAATTAGTTATGATGGTGTTGATTAGTGGTTGATAATTAGTATATAGTTGATTGTTAACTTTTATGTATAATTTTTATGAAGTTATATATGTTGTTGGATGTCATTGACCGTTAAAAATAAATTAGACAGTAGCTTTGCTCTGTCTTTCTAGGTTGGTTCTGTGAGTTGTGGCGCCCCAGCGTCAAAATTCACGCCCCAGCGCCAAATTTCGCGCCCTGGCGCCAAGGTTCGCGCCCCAGCGCCAAAAATGGGCCAGTAGCTCGCGCCCAGCGCTGTAGCTCGCGCCCCAGCGCTGAAGCTCGCGCCCCAGCGCCACTGTTCCGCGCCCCGGCGCCGGAAAAGTGTCCTAGTTGGGCAGTTTTGACCTCCTGTAGTAAAACGGCCATAACTTTTTCATACGAACTCCGATTGAGGTAATTCAAGATGATTCGGAAAGAGGACGAGTAGACCTACAACTTTCATTCTTTAAGTTTTTTAATTTGAGGTCTGTAACAGTAGTAAAAATGGCCATCTTTAGGACTGTTGTGTATTTGGAGCCAATCGGAGGGCGTCGGGATGCACGAATGCAAGTGCAACCCTTTGGGTATTAGTATAACTTAATGATATTATGTTGGACATGTATTAGGATGTTGTATCAAGTTGTTAATGTACATGTGGTGCAATGGCATGATCATTTAAGTAAGTTGTAATAAAGCTAAAAAGTAATGTTCATGAAAGATGTGATGTTGTTTAAACTTAAACTTAGTACTAGCTATACTAAGAGTAATAAAGGAACTCATAAAGGTAATGTTAGTGTAACTAATGTGTATTGTCAATGCATATGGTATGTGTAGGACTTGGGGTGAACGTGAATAGTAATTGTTTAACCTACACACGAGGCAAGTTCCCTAACCTTTGCTACTTTATTATTCAGCAAGGTTACTTTTCACTGTTCTGTTACACTTATGCAAGTTCTCTAACTCTACTTTTATAATTGTGCAAGTTTTCTTAACTCTCTAAACTTGTTATATTAGCATACAAGTACCTTTAGTTTATCGTACAAGTTATTATTTGTTGTGCATGCTTGATATTAAATTCTAAGATGTAACCTTAGCTTAACGTTGTTCAAAGCAAAGTATGATAAGTTATTCAATTGTTATGCTATTAGATTATTCCTAAAGCATAAACTTAGAACGAAATGTTTATTCAGTATGATCATTCAATAACATAGTGTTATTATCTTGTATTCAACTAATCCTTAGTTGATGTCCGTTGAACTCCAAATTACCTTGAAAACTTATCCAAACCAAACTTACTTTGGTGCGGACTTGTATTCTAAATACTGAGATGAACAACTCTTTTAATAGAGGTTTACGCTTAGCGTTAAAATGGTTGTGCACAATACATTGTACGAAAGGTTGATCCCCCTAAGTACGTGGAGTCCTTATAATCTTATGACTGTTAAAGTTAAAGTTGAAAGATTACTTATAACTGTGGACATGATTCGTGGTCATTAGACCCTCAGTGAATGTTATAACTTTTAGAAAGTTAATAGAATATATTGTTCAATTCTATTGAGCCTAATATTGGCAATTGATGTGAAAGTTTAAAGATTTACTTATTGTTATTTCAAGTGGGCCTTGTTTGCTCACTCTTGCCTGTAAAATTTCTTACAGCTAAAGTTGAAACGGGTGACGTACCTAGCACCAGTAAGGGAAAAGGAAAGATGAATAAATACTGAAGACTTGTAATAGTTTTGATAGTTTACTTTTAGAATTTGATTTAAAGATTGTAATGAAGTTATTTAATTTTCCGCATTTGAATGATTGTTGTTAAAGGTTAGATAACCTGGGAGATTTTTTTTTATTTAAGTTTAATCCTGTATGGGCAGGTTTTCTTTTATTATTCAATTCTATTATGATTGGGTAGTTAGAAATGAATGTTTTGATTACGTGAACACCAAATCTTGAGGTAATGAAGTACCGGGATTTGGGAGTGTCACAGGTTGGTATCAAAGCCTTAGGTTATGAACCTTAGGTGGGGGAAAAAGCCTTAGGAAGTAACCTTTGAAAAGATAGTGGAGATAACTCTTATCGAGTTTCAAGGAAGAAGTAATAAAACACTTATGTGCTTATGTGTTTATAACTTATGTGCTCGCGAGTGTCGAGTAGAATGATTAATAACTAAAACTTTAAAATTTTGTTGTCAGGATGATTAATGTCGGAGAATCTAGTCAGACTAGGGAGGAGGGACCTCAAATGCCTATAGAGGAGGAGCCTCGCGACATTCAGGTAGTTTGGGAACAACTACTGCCACGGGACTCAGCCCCGTTGGTCACAGTAGTTGAAGATGAGGATGATGATGTGGAGACGGATGAGGAGGATCCCGTGGAGTTGCCACAGGAGGATGAAGATAACGAGGACGAGGAAGAGGAGACTCCACTAACCTCGATGGCTGCTCGTATGTATGATGAGGTCTACGACCATAACGTGGAACTTCAGGACACGGTTGAGGAGTTACAGGAGATAATAGCTAAACAACAGACTGCAATGACACAGAAAGACGACGACATTCGGGATCGAGATGATCGTCTAACTAATGCTGAAGAGAAGCTGATGCAGACTGAAGGAGAAAAGGAACAACTGATCGAGACGGTCGTGGAACTGAAGAAAAAGCTGAATGAAGAAGCTACCAAGAGGGCGAGAGCTGAAGACGCATACGAGGAAGCTTATCAACGAACTGGAAGAGCAGTAAGGGACGCACAAGCAAAGAGGGTGAAGATGGAAGAGATGGATAAAGTATTCAATACTGTGATCAATCGAGCTCAAGATCGGGTCATGGGTTATCCAATTCAGTTCGAGACTCTGCCATCATACGTGTTAGATCGCCGAACCATATTTCGTGTTATGGAAGAAGAGCGTCAAAAGGCGACTGATTATCTTAATAGATCATCGTAGGAAATTTGTCTATTTTGCAAGTAATAAGTGTCAAATAATGTGTAAATCCCGAGTGTTAAGTAACCATGGGATACGAGAATGATGATGTTGTCCTATAACTTTTGTAGTTCAGGAAAGGAATGTAAATGGCAGTGATGCTATTATTGTTATGTTTTTTGAAGTTATGATGAATAAATAAAAAGCTATTATTTTATTCAAAAGTATTATGTGGTTATTTTTTTTTATGGAGACAAGTTAATTAGAAAATACTTAAAGAAGTTGGGTAATAGTCTAATAGATGTTTTTTTTTCTTTTTCTAACAGAAAATGCCTCCCAGACGTGAACCACCCCGTCAGAGAACCAATGCGAGAACTAACAATAACGATGTTGAGGATAATCCCGTTCAACAACTAGTGACATTACTAATAGGAGCGTTGCAGAATCAACCTCAAAACCAAGGCACAACGTTTAAGGAGCTTAAGGCGGTCGAACCACCTGATTTTCATGGGTCAATGAATTCGGTCGAGGCACAGACCTGGATTATGGAGATTGATATTTGAAGTCACTAGGGTAGGGGATGACCAGAAGACTGCTTTTGCAACATTCATGTTGAAAGCAGAAGCTAGTTATTGGTGGTAGGCCAATAAAACCCGGGAAGGACCAGGAGTGATGACTTGGGATAGGTTTAAGGAGTTATTCTTCGAGACCTACTTCCCAGAGAGTTCTAAGAGTCAGTTAGAGGTTCAGTTTCTGGAACTAAAACAAGGAACGATGACGGTATCTGAGTATGCCGCAAAATTCAACGAATTGGCAAGATTTGTGCCATATCAAGTCAGCACAGACGAACGTAAGGCGAAGAGATTTGAACAGGGACTGAAGCCCTGGCTGTACAGTAGGGTTTCCCTATTCCAGTTGAAGACATTTGCAGCGGTGATGGAGAAAGCAGTACTCGCTGAAGGTGGAGGTGAGGCGGTGACAAAGTTCAATCAGGAACAGAAGAAGAAAAAGAATGAGAATGAGATTAAGAATGGAGGTTGTAGCAGTGGAAACAACAACAACAACAATAGCAACAACAGCTTGAAGAGAAAGTGGAATGGGAACATGGGTGCTGGAAACCATCAGGGTAATCAGCAAAATAAAAAGTTTGAAGCATGTGCAACATGCGGGAAATTTCACAAGGGTGCATGCTTGATGGGGAAACGAGTTTGCTACAATTGTGGCCAGGAGGGTCACATCGCACCAAATTGCACTCAACCGAAGAAGAAGGCGTGCTTCACGTGCGGATCCAAGGATCATTTTGCTCGTGAATGCCCTAAGAAGAAGGAGGGAGGGACAACTAGAACCAATAGAGGTAACAATGGAAGTACATGGGCCATTACAGGACCTGCAGCATCAAACAAACCCACAGCCAGAACCTTCAACATGACTGTGCAAGATGCTATGCAATCAAAAGATGTGGTGTCAGGTATTATCCCAATCAATGATATTAATGCATATATATTATTTGATTCGGGTGCTACTTGCTCGTTTATATCTGATGAATTTGCCAAGAGGTTAGAATTGCCTAGAGAAGAACTGAATTTTCCTTTGAACATAGAAATTACGAATAAGGAAGTAATCCCTGTTAGATTCGTATACAAGAACTGTAGGGTGAACATTAAGGAGAATATCTTGTTGGTAGATTTGATTCCGATTAGACTCGGGGAATTTGATGTAATTTTGGGAATGGATTGGTTGTTCAAATACGGAGCGGTAATTGACTGCCAAAAGAAGTATGTAAACCTTATGACTCCGTCAAAGGTAGTATTTTATGGTAGCAAGTCGCCTAGACAAATAAAATGTCTAACGACTAAGCAGGCCAAGAAATTGTTGAGTCAAGGTTGTGTGGGCTATTTAGCTTACATAGTCGATACTCAGAAGAAGGGGGTAAAACTAGAAGAAATACCGGTAGTGAGAGAATTTGAAGACGTGTTTCCAGAGGATTTGCCAGGACTTCCGCCTGACCGAGAAATTGAGTTCGTGATCGACTTAGCGCCGGGAACAACACCTATATCGAAGGCCCCGTACAGAATGGCTCCGGTAGAAATGAAGGAACTCATGGTGCAACTGCAAGAACTACTGGACAAGAAGTATATTCAACCAAGCGTGTCACCGTGGGGAGCGCCGGTATTATTTATGAAGAAGAAGGACGGATCAATGCGTCTTTGCATTGATTATAGGTATCCGTTACCTAGAATAGATGACTTGTTTGATCAGTTGAAGGGTGCTAAATACTTCTCGAAAATAGATTTGAGAAGTGGGTATCACCAATTGAAGGTAAGAAAGGAGGATATACCTAGAACGGCATTCAGAACTCGGTACGGACATTACGAGTTTCTGGTGATGTCTTTTGGTTTAACAAATGCCCCTGCCGCGTTCATGGATCTGATGAACAAGGTGTTTAAACCATTCTTAGATAAGTTCGTAGTGGTGTTTATCGACGACATTCTGGTGTATTCCAAAACTCAAGAAGAACACGTGAAACATTTACGTCTGACATTGGAGACACTAAGAAAGGAAAAGTTGTACGCGAAATTCACTAAGTGTGAATTTTGGCTCGACCGTGTACAATTTTTGGGTCATGTTATTGACAAGAATGGGATTTCAGTGGATCCATCAAAAGTGGAAGCTGTAATCAATTGGGAACAACCAAGAACACCGTCAGAAGTGAGGAGTTTCTTGGGACTGGATGGTTATTATAGAAGATTCATTCAAGATTTTTCTAAGATAGCCACTCCGCTAACAAATTTGACAAGGAAAGCTGTAAAATTCGTGTAGACGGAGAAATGTGAAGAAAGCTTCCAAGATTTGAAGAAGAAGCTAAGTATGGCACCTGTGTTAACCCTGCCGGATAATACAGGAAATTTTGTGGTGTATAGTGATGCCTCACACAAAGGGTTGGGTTGTGTTCTTATGCAGAATGGCAAAGTTATTGCCTATGCATCAAGACAACTGAAGGATTACGAGAAAGGTTACCTGACTCATGATTTAGAATTGGCTGCAATGGTATTTGCTCTCAAGATATGGAGACATTATCTGTATGGAGAGAAATGTGAGATCTACACAGACTACAAAAGTCTGAAGTATATTTTCAATCGGAAGGACCTGAACATGCGTCAGAGGAGATGGATGGAATTGATAAAGGATTACGATTGTGAGATCTTTTATCATCCGGGCAAAGCGAATGTGGTTGCGGATGCTTTAAGTAGGAAAGGTCGGGAGAAATTAATGCTGATAACAACTCAGGAGGAGCTCATTTCAGTAATGACAAAGTTAGAACTGGAAATCAAATTTCCACAGGAATCCGACGAACAACTATTTCAGATAGAAGCTGGTCCAACTTTAGTGGACAAAGTGAAGGATGCTCAACTACAAGATGAAGAGTGTGGGAAAATCAAAGAGAATCTGGTTGAAGGCGGTGATGTAAAATACAAGGTCGATACCGAAGGCTTACTACGGTTCGAGGGAAGAATTTGGGTTCCAGCAGTGCTAGAACTGAAAGACAAAATCTTAACCGAAGCACACACAACACAAGATATTCGATTCATCCAGGAAGCACGAAAATGTATCAAGATTTACGCCGACATTTTTGGTGGCCGAATATGAAGAGGGATGTTACAGAATGCGTGGCTAAATGTTTGACATGTCAAAGAGTAAAAGCCGAACATCAAAGACCCAGCGGATTACTTCAACCGTTGGAAATACCAGAATGGAAGTGGGAACATATCACGATAGATTTTGTGGTGGGTCTTCCAACTACTCAGAAAGGATATTGTAACATTGCAGATTTTTAATGTGTAATATTAAATATTTATGTATTTATTTAAATATTTAATGGATATGTTATTATTAAATAAAGAATTATTTAATTGGAATTGATGTGAATTATTTAATTATTTGATTATTGGTTGAATAGATAATTAAATATTAAATAATAAATATTTATTGGTAATATTAAATATTTATTGAATTATATGGCAATTTGAATTGATGTGATTTAATTAATTATTTGTTGTGTAAATAATTAAGGAGCTAAATAAATTAGTTGTTATGAGATTTTATAATAATAAATAAGCTAGAGAGCTTACAATGTTTTTTTTAAATAAATAATAATATTTTAAATGGGAAATTGTAGTTTAAAATATTAGTTGGTGAAATGAAATTATAATTGTTTATGTATTAAAGTAATTTAATAGATTAATGTTTAATTGATTTATTAATTTAATAAAGGTGCGACTAATAACCTTGCTATAAAGGAGTTATTAAAATAAATTAAAAGAGTTTAATTTAGTTTTGCCAAACATACCTTATTGTATAATAAGTCTTTAATCTATTAGGATTTTAGCAAACAAGGTATAAGGATTAATCTATTTTGTTTTAATTCAATTTACCAAACAAGGAGTAAGGATTAATAGATTATTTTTATTTAGACTAGCCAAACAAGCCTTTTGGCTTTTAAATTTTAAAACTCCTATAACTGATATATTTATATCTGTACTTATATTATATCATTAATATATGTTATTATTATTATTACGTTATAATATTATACGTAAGATAGAAGAGAGAGAAAGGAGAGAAAAAGAGAAAACTCAGAGAAAGAAGAAGAAGAAAAAGTAAGAAGAACTAGAGAGAATTGAGAGTTTTTTTTTTCAGGTTTTGGAGAAAAGCTTGATAATCAAAGAGTTAGAGTCATCATCTTCTTCATAATCCAAGGTAGGCCATCTTTTCTTTTGTAAAACTCTAAAATTTTTCTTCCTCCCAAAAAGTCTCTGTGAAAAATTTTATAAACGAAACTTTGTTGTTATGATTATAATTTTTTTATGATTATCAATTGTATATGTGTTTCATGAGTTATGCATGATCATAGAGAAATTAATTCATGTAAGTATGTAATTTATGAAGAACATATTTTATAGAGAGTTTTTATGTATGAATATGGCTTTAGTTAAAATAGAAATTAAGGTCTAATTGGTTGTGGTATTGATAAATTGACTGTTAGAATTGCTAGAGTATGTAGAATCATAATCATGATGTGTAGAAATTTCTATTTTGATTTAATAACAAAGTCACAGTGTTAATTTTCATGGAAAATAGCAAAATATGGAGTTTTGCCAAAAATAATGAAATTGGATGTTGTATAATTGATGTTTATGCTAATTGATGGATAGAAACATGTTAGGAGTACTCACAATATGTTTATATGATGTCTATATGCAATTTTCATGATAATCAGTCTATTAGATTCGAGCTTTTTGGCCAATTTAGCTTTTTCTTTCATGGTTGCCGAAGCTGTCAGTCGACGCTGACAGTTCGCGCCGCGGCGCGGCCCAGCAGTTCATTGCTGGCGCCGCAGCGCCATCACCATGACGTAAGCGAGCTGTTGCACAATCACTGCGCCACAGCGCCGGCTCCTAGTATAATCGCTGAGCCGCAGCGCCGACTCAGCGCCGCAGCGCGAGCCACAGTACAAACTGTGGCGCCGCGGCGCGGCTTGGCAGAACTGTCTGACAGTTTTGTTTAAATGTACAAAACTTGAAAATAAATGTTATGTGTTTATCATAATAATGTTAAATGATAATTTCAGTATGATTAGACTATGAACTATCATGTTATTAAGTATTATCTACTTGAAAAATAATTGATTATGTGAATGGATAATTCAACCCATATAATGAATGTAATTATTTATATAAATGTACAATGTTGGTTAGGACTAATTATGTCAATATGACATATGTTTAGGGTATCAATTCAAGTGGTAAAAGTGTAGCCTGTGCTAAAGGCAAGTTTTCTAAACCTACATTTTACATTGAGCAAGTTTCTAAGTCTTAACTTTTGATATTTAGCAAGTTCTTTATCGTATAAGCTTCTAATCATTGGTGTTATTGAACTAATTATTGTTTCAATTTCGATTATCATATAATGGTGTAAATTTATTTAGAACAAGTTATTCTTGTACTTAACTTGTGGTTTAGCATGTACAATTACATACATGTTGTGGATGTTTATTATTTAATTAACCTTGTCTTATTATTGTTCAAGCAAGGTAGGTTATAGTTATTCAAATTGTATGCTATTAGATTATTCCAAAAGCATGATGTCAATTTATAAACATCAAATAAACTATGATTATTCCATAGTATACAGTTATGTCGTTTGCAATCAACTAAACCTTAGTTGATTACCGTTGAATTCTAAATTACCCCATGATGTATCCAAACCAAACTCACTTTGGTACGGACTTGTATTCAAAATTCTGAGAAGAACAACTCTTTTATAAGAGGTTACGCTTAGCGTTGAAATGATTGTGCACAATACATTGTACGAAGGGTTGATCCCCCTAAGTACGTGAAGTCCTTATAGTCTTATGACTGTTAAAGTTTAAGTTGAAAAATTACTTATAACTGTGGATATGATTCGAGGTCATTAGACCCTCAGTAAAGGTTAAAGCTTTCCAAAAGTTAATAGAATATATTGTTAAATTCTATTGAGCTTAATGTTGACAAATGATGTAAAAGTTTAATGATTTAATTATTGTTATTTCAAGTGGGCCTTGTTTGCTCACTCTTGCCTGTTAAATTTCTTACAGCTAAGGTTGAAACTGGTGATGTACCTAGTACCAGTAAAGGGAAAGGAAAGACGAAGCAATGCTGAAGACTTGTAATAATTGAATAGTTTATTTTCAGACTTAGTTTAAAGATTGTAATGAAGTTTATTTTAATTTTCCGCATGAATGAATGTTTGTAAAGGTTAGATAACCTGGGAGATTTATTTAAGTTTAATCCTGTATGGGCAGGTTTTGTTTATTCAATTTAATTATAATTGGGTAGTTAGAAATGAATGTTTTGATTACGTGAACACCAAATCCTGAGGAAATGAAGTACCGGAATTTGGGGGTGTCACAGGTTGGTATTCGGACTTGGGATTTGACCCGAGATTTGTTCCGGACTCGGGATTTGACCCGGGTTGTTTCATATGGTATCAAAGCTTTAGGTTATGAACCTTAGGTGGGGGGGAAAAGCCTTAGTAAGTAACCTTTGAAAAGATAGTGGAGATAACTCTTATTGAGTTTTAAGAAAGAAGTAATAAAACACTTATGTGCTTATGTGTTTATAACTTATGTGCTCGCGAGTGTCGAGTAGAATGATTAATAACTAAAACTTTAAAATTTTGTTGTCAGGATGACTAATGTCGGAGAATCCAGTCAGGTTAGGGAGGAGGAGCCTCGCGACATTCAGGTAGTTTGGGAACAACTACTGCCACGGGAGTTACCGTTGGTCACAGTAGTTGAAGATGACAGATGAGGAGGATGAGGAAGAAAGGATTCCACTTAACTCGATAACAGGCCATATTTACGATGAGGTGCATGACCGCAACGTGGAACTTCAGGATACAGTTGAGGAATTGCAAGAGATAGTAGCTGAACAACAGACTGCAATGACACAGAAGGACGACGAGATCCTGGATCGTGAAGAATGACTGACTAACGCCGAGGAGAAATTAATACAGACTGAAGGAGAGAAAGAACAATTGATTGAGATGGTTGCTGAACTGGAGAGAAAGCTGAGAGAAGAAGCTACTAAGAGGGCAAGAGCTGAAGATGCATACGAGGAAGCTTATCAACGAACTGGAAGAGCAGCGAGAGACACGCAGGCAAAAAGGATGAAGATGGAAGAGATGGATAAAGTATTTAACACCGCAATTAATCGAGCTCAAGATCGGGTCATGGGATATCCGATTCAGTTCGAGACACTGCCATCATTCGTGTTAGATCGCAGAACAATGTTTCGAGTCATGGAGGAAGAACGTGATAGGGCTACGAAGTACCTTAATAGATCATCGTAGAAAATGTGTCGGTAATGTACGTAATAAGTATTAAATAATGTGTAAGTCCCTAGTGTTAGGTAACCATGGGATATAATAATAATGATGTTGTCCTGAAACTTTTGTAGTTCAGGAAAGGAATGTAGATAGCAGAGATGCTATTGTGTTATGTTTTCAGAAAGTTTATGAATAAATAAATGTTATTATTTTGTTCAAAGTGTTATGTGCTATGTGGGTATTTCTTTTATAGAAGCAAGTTAATTAGAAATACTTAAAGAAGTTGAGTAATGGTCTAATAGGTGTTTTATTTTGTCAGAAAATGCCTCCCAGACGTCAGCCAACACGATAGAGAACCACTGAAGGAACTAACAATAACGACAATGTTGGTGCGAATCCCGTTCAACAACTAGTAACACTACTGTCAGGAGCGTTGCAGAATCAACCTCAAAACCAAGGTACAACGTTTAAGGAGTTTAAGGCGGTTGGACCACCTGAATTCCGTGGGTCCATGAATCCAGTCGAAGTACAAACCTGGATTATGGAGATAGAGAAGGTGTTCGATGTTGCTAGGGTAGGGGATGACCAGAAGACTGCTTTTGCAATTTTCATGTTGAAAGCAAAAGCTAGTTATTGGTGGCAGGCTAATAAAACTCGTGAAGGGCCAGGAGTGATGACTTGGGATAGGTTCAAGGAGTTGTTTTTCAAGACCTATTTCCCGGAGAGTTCGAAGAGTCAGCTGGAAGTACAGTTTCTAGAACTGAAGCAAGGGACGATGTCGGTATCTGAGTATGCAGCAAAATTCAATGAATTGGCGAGGTTTGTGCCATATCAGGTTAGCACAGATGAGCGTAAGGCGAAGAGGTTTAAACAGGGACTGAAGCCATGGTTGTACAGTAGGGTTTCCTTGTTCCAATTGAAGACGTTTGCAGCAGTGATGGAGAAAGCAGTACTCGCTGAAGCTGGAGGCGAGGCGGTGACAAAATTTAACCAGGAACAAAAGAAGAAGAAAAATGAGAATGAGGTGAAGAATGGTGGTAGTAGCAGTGGAAACAACAACAACAACAACAACAACAACAACAACTTGAAAAGGAAGTGGAATGGGAGTATGGGTACTGGAAACCAGCAAAGTAACCAGCAGAACAAAAAGTTTGAAGCATGTGCGACATGTGGAAAGTTTCACAAGGGTGCGTGCTTGATGGGAAAATGAGTTTGCTACAATTGTGGCCAGGAGGGTCACATCGCTCCAAATTGCACTCAATCAAAGAAGAATGCGTGCTTCACGTGCTGATCCAAGGATCACTTTGCTCGTGAATGTCCTAAGAAGAAGGACGGAGTGACAACCAAAAGCAAAGGAGATAACAATGGAGGTGCGTGGGCTGTTGCAGGACCTGCAGCATCAATCAAACCCACAGCCAAAACCTTTAACATGACTGTGCAGGATGCTGTGCAATCAAAGGATGTAGTTTCAGGTATTATCCCAATCAATGATATTGATGCATATGTATTATTTGATTCGGGTGCTACTTGCTCGTTTATATCTGATGAATTTGCTAAAAGGTTAGAATTGCCTAGAGAAGAACTGAATTTTCCTTTGAACATAGAAATTGCGAATAAGGAAATAATCCCTGTTAGATTCGTATACAAGAACTGTAGGGTGAACATTAAGGAGAATGTCTTGTTGGTAGATTTGATTCCGATTAGACTGGGGGAATTTGATGTAATTTTGGGAATGGACTGGTTGTTCAAGTGCGGAGCGGTAATTGACTGCCAAAAGAAGTGTGTAAACCTTATGACTCCGTCAAAGGTAGTATTTTATGGTAGCAAGTCGCCTAGACAAATGAAATGTCTGACGACTATGCAGGCCAAGAAATTGTTGAGTCAAGGTTGTGTGGGCTATTTAGCTTACATAGTCGATACTCAAAAGAAGGGGGTAAAGCTGGAAGAAATACCAGTAGTGAGGGAATTCGAAGACGTCTTTCCAGAGGATTTGTCAGGACTTCCGCCTGCCAGAGAAATTGAGTTCGTGATCGACTTAGTACCGGGAACAGCACCGATATCGAAGGCCCCGTACAGAATGGCTCCGGTAGAAATGAAGGAACTAATGGTTCAGTTGCAAGAGCTGCTGGACAAGAAATATATTCAACCAAGCGTATCGCCGTGGGGAGCGCCAGTTTTATTTGTGAAGAAGAAGGACGGGTCAATGCGTCTTTGCATTGATTATATGGAGTTAAATAAAGTCACTATTAAAAACAAATACCCGTTGCCAAGAATAGATAACTTGTTTGATCAACTGAAGGGTGCTAAGTACTTTTCGAAAAAAGATTTGAGAAGTGGTTATCACCAATTGAAGGTAAGAAAGGAGGATATACCACGAACGGCATTCAGAACTCGGTATGGACATTACGAGTTTCTGGTGATGTCTTTTGGTTTAACCAATGCACCTGCTGCGTTCATGGATTTGATGAACAGGGTATTTAAACCATTCCTAGACAAGTTTGTAGTGGTATTCATTGATGACATTCTAGTGTATTCCAAAACTCAAGAAGAACACGTGGAACACTTACGTCTGACATTGGAGACACTAAGAAAGGAAAAACTGTACGCGAAGTTCTCTAAGTGCGAATTTTGGCTCGATCGTGTACAATTTTTGGGGCATGTGATTGACAAAGATGGGATCTCAGTGGATCCGTCGAAAGTGGAAGCAGTAATCAATTGGGAACAACCAAAAACATCGTCGGAAGTGAGGAGTTTCTTGGGACTGGCTGGTTATTATAGAAGATTTATTCAAGATTTTTCTAAGATAGCCACTCCGCTAACAAATTTGACAAGAAAAATTGTAAAATTCGTTTGGACGGAGAAGTGCGAAGAGGGTTTCCAAGATTTGAAGATGAAATTAAGTGTGGCACCTGTATTGACTTTGCCAGATAATACAGAAAATTTTGTGGTATATAGTGATGCCTCACATAAAGGGTTGGGTTGTGTTCTTATGCAGAACGACAAAGTTATTGCCTATGCATCAAGACAATTGAAGGAGTATGAGAAGGGGTATCCGACTCATGATTTGGAATTGGCTGCAGTGGTGTTTGCTCTAAAAATATGGAGACACTATCTTTATGGAGAGAAATGTGAGATCTACACAGACCACAAAAGTCTGAAATATATTTTCACTCAGAAGGATTTGAACATGCGTCAAAGAAGGTGGATGGAATTAATAAAAGATTACGATTGTGAGATCTTTTATCATCCGGGTAAAGCGAATGTAGTTGCAGATGCTTTAAGCAGGAAAGGTCGGGAGAAGTTGATGCTGATAACAACTCAAAAGGAGCTCATTTCAGCAATGACAAAATTGGAGTTGGAAATCAAATTTCCAAAAGAATCTGACGAACAACTATTCCAGATAGAAGCTGATCTAACTTTAGTGAACAAAGTGAAAATTGCTCAATTATAAGATGGAGAGTGTGGAAAAATCAAAGAGAATTTGGGTGAAGGCGGAGATGTAAAATACAAGGTCGATACCGAAGGTTTACTACGGTTCGATGGACGAATTTGGGTTCCAGCAGTGCTAGAGCTGAAAGAAGAAATTCTGACTGAAGCTCATAGCTCAAAGTATTCAATTCATCCAGGAAGCACGAAAATGTATCAGGATTTGCGCCGACATTTTTGGTGGCCAAATATGAAAAGAGATGTTGCTGAATGCGTAGCGAAATGCTTGACATGTCAGAGAGTAAAAGCCGAACATCAAAGACCTAGCGGATTACTCCAACCGTTAGAAATACCGGAATGGAAGTGGGAACACATCACGATGGATTTTGTGGTGGGTCTTCCAACTACTCAGAGAGGATGCGATGCGATTTGGGTAATAGTGGACAGACTGACGATATCAGCGCACTTTTTACCAATAAAGATTAGATTCAATCTTGATCAGCTGGCAAGATTGTACATTAAGGAGATCGTTTCGAGGCATGGAGTGCCAGTATCAATTGTGTCTGATAGAGATCCGCGGTTTACATCGAATTTCTGGAAGAGACTACAAGAATGTATGGGAACACAGTTGCGAATGAGTACGGCTTATCATCCACAAACAGATGGCCAAAGCGAACGAACAATTCAGACATTGGAAGATATGCTGAGAGCATGTGTCATGGACTTTAAAGGAAGCTGGGAAGATCAACTACCATTGGTGGAATTTTCTTACAACAACAGTTATCACGCAAGCATCGGCATGCCACCTTACGAGGCATTGTACGGCAGAAAGTGCAGAACCCCACTGTGTTGGGATGAAGTCGGTGAACGCAAACTGTTAGGACCAGAACTGGTACAACAAACTGCTGATGTTGTCAAACTCATCAGGACAAGACAGGTCGCAGCTCAAGACAGACAGAAAAAGTATGCTGATCATCACAGACAAGATCGTATATTTGACGTAGGAACTTTTGTATTCTTAAAAGTTTCTCCCCGGAAGGGGAAAATTCATTTCGGTAAAAAGAAAAAGCTAAGTCCGAGGTTTATTGGACCCTTTGAAGTGCTGCGAAGAGTGGGAGAAGTGGCTTACGAGGTAGCTCTACCTCCAGAGTTGGAAAATATTCATAATATTTTTCACATTTCGGTGTTACGACTGTGACACCCCCAAATCCTGGTACTTCACTTCCTCAAGATTTGGTGTTCACGTAATCAAAACATTCATTACTAACTACCAAATTGATAAAATTGAATAAATAAAACCTGCCATACAGGATTAAACTTAAATAAAAATCTCCCAGGTTATCTAACCTTTACAAACATTCATTTATGCGGAAATTAAATTAATATTCATTACAATCTTTAAACAAGTCTGAAAATAAACTATTCAATCTATTACAGGTCTTCAGCATTGTTTCATCTTTCCTTTCCCTTTACACTACATCACCAGTTTCAACCTTAGCTGTAATAAATTTTACAGGCAAGAGTGAGCAAACAAGGCCCACTTGAAATAACAATAAGTAAATCAGTTAACTTTACATCATGTACCAACATTAGGTTTAATAGAACTGAACAATAGATTCTATTACTTTCTAAAAACTTTAATCAATTACTGAGGGTCTAATGACCACGAATCATGTCCACAGTTATAAGTAATTTTTCAACTTAAACTTTAACAGTCATAAGACTATAAGGACTTCACGTACTTAGGGGGATCAACCCTTCGTACAATGTATTGTGCACAATCATTTCAACGCTAAGCGTAACCTCTTATAAAGAGTTGTTCTTCTCAGTATTTAGAATACAAGTCCGTACCAAAGTGAGTTTGGTTTTGATACATCATGGGGTAATTTAGAATTCAACGGTAATCAACTAAGGGTTAGTTGATTACAAACAACATAATTGTATACTATGGAATAATCATAGTTGAATTGATATTTATAAACTAACATCATGCTTTAGGAATAATTTAATAGCATAATCATGTAATAATCATAACATGCATCCTCATAAACCAATAGATACACGAGCTTAATCAACAATAAACAATCTAACTCTACGAAAGTGTAAAGTTAGCAATTTGTACAATTGAAATGGAATTAAAGCGATAATGTGTTTAACGAATTCAATCTTGTACAATGAAGTTCTAGCATTAGATAAAACTTGCTCAATATCAAAAGATAAGGTTTAGAAAACTTGCTCAGTTATAAAAATAGAGTTAAGGAAACTTGCACAATGAAGTTTTTGAGTTAGAGAACTTGCATAAGAATAACATAACAGTGAAAAGTAACCTTGCTGAATAATAAGGTAGAAAAGGTTAGGGAACTTGCCTCGCGTGTAGGTTAAACAATTACTATTCACGTTCACCCCAAGTCCTACACATACCATATGCATTGACAATACACATTAGTTAAACTAACATTACCTTTATGAGTTCCTTTATTACTCTTAGTATAGCTACTAACTAAGTTTAAGTTTAAACAACAACACATCTTTCATGAACATTACTTTTTAGCTTTATTACAACTACTTAAATGATCATGCCATTGCACCACGTGTACTTTAACAACTTAATACAACATCCTAATACATGTTCAACATGTTATCATTAAGTTATACTAATACCCAAAGGGTTGCACTTGCATTCGTGCATCCCGACGCCCTCCGATTGGCTCCAAATACACAACAGCCCTAAAGATGTCCATTTTTACAACTGTTACATACCTCAAATTAAAAAACATAAAGAATGAAAGTTGTAGGTCTACTCTTCCTCTTTCCGAATCATCTTGAATTACCTAAATCGGAGTTCGTATGAAAACGTTATGGCCATTTTACTACAGGAGGCCAAAACTGCCCAACTAGGTCACTTTTCCGGCGCCGGGGCGCGGAACAGTGGCGCTGGGGCGCAAGCTACGGTGCTGGGGCACGAGCATCAGCGCTGGGGCGCGAGCTTCAGCGCTGGGCGCGAGCTACGGGCCCATTTTTGACGCTGGGGCGCGAACCTTGGCGCCAGGGCGCGAGATTTGGCGCTGGGGCGTGAATTTTGACGCTGGGGCGCCGAAACTCACAGAACCAACCCGAAAGACAGAGCAAAGCTACTGTCTAAATTATTTTTAACGATCAATGGCATCTAACACATGTATAACTTCATGAAAATTACACATAAAAGTTAACGATCATCAATATACCAATTACTAACCACTAATTAACAATATCATAGGCTAATTCTTTGAAACACTGTTATTAGATCAAAACTCCATGGTTGACAGATAAAAAATACAGTGAACTGAAATTCTACTGTTATCAACCAAATTTGATTCCTTTGAAATACAAGTATGCCAACATATAAATCAATTCACATGTGTAGTTCAATTTCTCAGTATTAGCTCACAATTTGCATAATCATATACCAATTTTGTTATTTCGCAAATATACGATTCATACATGTTTTTCACTGTGAAAAATCCATTTCATGAATACGTAATCTAGCATATAACACACATATATATATGCTAACTATAACAATTATAACAATAAAAACATGTAACATCATAACCAATTCTAGTACATGTTTTACAGATAATTTTGTAAAACTTTATACACAATGAAAAAGAAAAACACAGAGACATACAAATTCACATAGCTGTAATATAAAACATATACAATAAGGTTTATAAAACATACCTTTTGTTGTTAAGAAAACTTTGTTATTCACTATCAAAAGCTAGATAATCTCAGAACTTTCCTCTCTCTCTCGCTCTCTCTCACACTATCTCTGAAATCTTTCTCAGACAACTTCTATTTTCATTAGGCTTAAGCCAAAACAATATACGTAATTTTAAAATAAAAGCCAACGTATGTTTTTAAAACGCATAAAACCGACGCCACTCTTATTACCCTAATAATATATCAGTTACCATATATATACACACATATATATATATATATATATATATATATATATATATATATATATTATTTATTTATTTATTTATTTAACTAATAATTTGAATTCAAAAGCCATAAGGCTTTGTTTGGCAAACCATTTAAAAATTAAAGAATTAATATACTTAAACCTTATTTGGCAAAACTAAATTAAAATTACTTTAATTTATTTTAATAACTCTTTATAACATAGCTATTTGTCATACTTTATTTAATAACAATTTATTAAATAATTCACTTAATCACATAACTCAATCCACATAACACATTAATTATTTAACAAATAAATAATTAACTAAATCACATTAATTATTTAGCAAATAAATAATTAACTAAATAAACTCAATCAAATTGAACAATTACTTATTCAATAATAAACATATCCAATAAATATTTATATAAATCAATAAATATTTATAACTTACATTTAAAAAAATATTGAATGTTACAACGACCATATAAACCCGACTACAAGCATGTGATCGAGTATGAACCGTTGCAGTTCGAGAAAGATTTGTCTTATGAAGAGATTCCTCTCCAGATAGTCGACAGGAAAGAACAAGTGCTTAGGAATAAAGTGATACCTTCTGTGAAGGTGATATGGAGGAACCACAACGCTGAAGAAGCTACGTGGGAACTCGAAGAGAAAATGATGAAAGATTACCCTGAGTTATTTGTTTAATCCGTGTCTTCGATTCTGAGGACAGAATCTTTGTAAGTAGGGAAGAATGTAACGAATGAATTGTTTGAGTTGTGATTCTGAGGACAGAATCCTTTTAAGGAGGGAATGATATAACATTGCAGATTTTTAATGTGTAATATTAAATATTTATGTATTTATTTAAATATTTAATGGATATGTTATTATTAAATAAAGAATTATTTAATTGGAATTGATGTGAATTATTTAATTATTTGATTATTGGTTGAATAGATAATTAAATATTAAATAATAAATATTTATTGGTAATATTAAATATTTATTGAATTATATGGCAATTTGAATTGATGTGATTTAATTAATTATTTGTTGTGTAAATAATTAAGGAGCTAAATAAATTAGTTGTTATGAGATTTTATAATAATAAATAAGCTAGAGAGCTTACAATGTTTTTTTTAAATAAATAATAATATTTTAAATGAGAAATTGTAGTTTAAAATATTAGTTGGTGAAATGAAATTATAATTGTTTATGTGTTAAAGTAATTTAATAGATTAATATTTAATTGATTTATTAATTTAATAAAGGTGTGACTAATAACCTTGCTATAAAGGAGTTATTAAAATAAATTAAAAGAGTTTAATTTAGTTTTGCCAAACATACCTTATTGTATAATAAGTCTTTAATCTATTAGGATTTTAGCAAACAAGGTATAAGGATTAATCTATTTTGTTTTAATTCAATTTACCAAACAAGGAGTAAGGATTAATAGATTATTTTTATTTAGACTAGCCAAACAAGCCTTTTGGCTTTTAAATTTTAAAACTCCTATAACTGATATATTTATATCTGTACTTATATTATATCATTAATATATGTTATTATTATTATTACGTTATAATATTATACGTAAGATAGAAGAGAGAGAAAGGAGAGAAAAAGAGAAAACTCAGAGAAAGAAGAAGAAGAAAAAGTAAGAAGAACTAGAGAGAATTGAGAGTTTTTTTTTTCAGGTTTTGGAGAAAAGCTTGATAATCAAAGAGTTAGAGTCATTATCTTCTTCATAATCCAAGGTAGGCCATCTTTTCTTTTGTAAAACTCTAATATTTTTCTTCCTCCCAAAAAGTCTCTGTGAAAAATTTTATAAACGAAACTTTGTTGTTATGATTATAATTTTTTTATGATTATCAATTGTATATGTGTTTCATGAGTTATGCATGATCATAGAGAAATTAATTCATGTAAGTATGTAATTTATGAAGAACATATTTTATAGAGAGTTTTTATGTATGAATATGGCTTTAGTTAAAATAGAAATTAAGGTCTAATTGGTTGTGGTATTGATAAATTGACTGTTAGAATTGCTAGAGTATGTAGAATCATAATCATGATGTGTAGAAATTTCTATTTTGATTTAATAACAAAGTCACAGTGTTAATTTTCATGGAAAATAGCAAAATATGGAGTTTTGCCAAAAACAATGAAATTGGATGTTGTATAATTGATGTTTATGCTAATTGATGGATAGAAACATGTTAGGAGTACTCACAATATGTTTATATGATGTCTATATGCAATTTTCATGATAATCAGTCTATTAGATTCGAGCTTTTTGGCCAATTTAGCTTTTTCTTTCATGGTTGCCGAAGCTGTCAGTCGACGCTGACAGTTCGCGCCGCGGCGCGGCCCAGCAGTTCATTGCTGGCGCCGCAGCGCCATCACCATGACGTAAGCGAGCTGTTGCACAATCACTGCGCCACAGCGCCGGCTCCTAGTATAATCGCTGAGCCGCAGCGCCGACTCAGCGCCGCAGCGCGAGCCACAGTACAAACTGTGGCGCCGCGGCGCGGCTTGGCAGAACTGTCTGACAGTTTTGTTTAAATGTACAAAACTTGAAAATAAATGTTATGTGTTTATCATAATAATGTTAAATGATAATTTCAGTATGATTAGACTATGAACTATCATGTTATTAAGTATTATCTACTTGAAAAATAATTGATTATGTGAATGGATAATTCAACCCATATAATGAATGTAATTATTTATATAAATGTACAATGTTGGTTAGGACTAATTATGTCAATATGACATATGTTTAGGGTATCAATTCAAGTGGTAAAAGTGTAGCCTGTGCTAAAGACAAGTTTTCTAAACCTACATTTTACATTGAGCAAGTTTCTAAGTCTTAACTTTTGATATTTAGCAAGTTCTTTATCGTATAAGCTTCTAATCATTGGTGTTATTGAACTAATTATTGTTTCAATTTCGATTATCATATAATGGTGTAAATTTATTTAGAACAAGTTATTCTTGTACTTAACTTGTGGTTTAGCATGTACAATTACATACATGTTGTGGATGTTTATTATTCAATTAACCTTGTCTTATTATTGTTCAAGCAAGGTAGGTTATAGTTATTCAAATTGTATGCTATTAGATTATTCCAAAAGCATGATGTCAATTTATAAACATCAAATAAACTATGATTATTCCATAGTATACAGTTATGTCGTTTGCAATCAACTAAACCTTAGTTGATTACCGTTGAATTCTAAATTACCCCATGATGTATCCAAACCAAACTCACTTTGGTACGGACTTGTATTCAAAATTCTGAGAAGAACAACTCTTTTATAAGAGGTTACGCTTAGCGTTGAAATGATTGTGCACAATACATTGTACGAAGGGTTGATCCCCCTAAGTACGTGAAGTCCTTATAGTCTTATGACTGTTAAAGTTTAAGTTGAAAAATTACTTATAACTGTGGATATGATTCGAGGTCATTAGACCCTCAGTAAAGGTTAAAGCTTTCCAAAAGTTAATAGAATATATTGTTAAATTCTATTGAGCTTAATGTTGACAAATGATGTAAAAGTTTAATGATTTAATTATTGTTATTTCAAGTGGGCCTTGTTTGTTCACTCTTGCCTGTTAAATTTCTTACAGCTAAGGTTGAAACTGGTGATGTACCTAGTACCAGTAAAGGGAAAGGAAAGACGAAGCAATGCTGAAGACTTGTAATAATTGAATAGTTTATTTTCAGACTTAGTTTAAAGATTGTAATGAAGTTTATTTTAATTTTCCGCATGAATGAATGTTTGTAAAGGTTAGATAACCTGGGAGATTTATTTAAGTTTAATCCTGTATGGGCAGGTTTTGTTTATTCAATTTAATTATAATTGGGTAGTTAGAAATGAATGTTTTGATTACGTGAACACCAAATCCTGAGGAAATGAAGTACCGGAATTTGGGGGTGTCACAGGTTGGTATTCGGACTTGGGATTTGACCCGAGATTTGTTCCGGACTCGGGATTTGACCCGGGTTGTTTCATATGGTATCAAAGCTTTAGGTTATGAACCTTAGGTGGGGGGGAAAAGCCTTAGTAAGTAACTTTTGAAAAGATAGTGGAGATAACTCTTATTGAGTTTTAAGAAAGAAGTAATAAAACACTTATGTGCTTATGTGTTTATAACTTATGTGCTCGCGAGTGTCGAGTAGAATGATTAATAACTAAAACTTTAAAATTTTGTTGTCAGGATGACTAATGTCGGAGAATCCAGTCAGGTTAGGGAGGAGGAGCCTCGCGACATTCAGGTAGTTTGGGAACAACTACTGCCACGGGAGTTACCGTTGGTCACAGTAGTTGAAGATGACAGATGAGGAGGATGAGGAAGAAAGGATTCCACTTAACTCGATAACATGCCATATTTACGAAGAGGTGCGTGACCGCAACGTGGAACTTCAGGATACAGTTGAGGAATTGCAAGAGATAGTAGCTGAACAACAGACTGCAATGACACAGAAGGACGACGAGATCCTGGATCGTGAAGAATGACTGACTAACGCCGAGGAGAAATTAATACAGACTGAAGGAGAGAAAGAACAATTGATTGAGATGGTTGCTGAACTGGAGAGCAAGCTGAGAGAAGAAGCTGCTAAGAGGGCAAGAGCTGAAGATGCATACGAGGAAGCTTATAAACGAACTGGAAGAGCAGCGAGAGACGCCCAGGCAAAAAGGATGAAGATGGAAGAGATGGATAAAGTATTTAACACCGCAATTAATCGAGCTCAAGATCGGGTCATGGGATATCCGATTCAGTTCGAGACACTGCCATCATTCGTGTTAGATCGCAGAACAATGTTTCGAGTCATGGAGGAAGAATGTGATAGGGCTACGAAGTACCTTAATAGATCATCGTAGAAAATGTGTCGGTAATGTACGTAATAAGTATTAAACAATGTGTAAGTCCCTAGTGTTAGGTAACCATGGGATATAATAATAATGATGTTGTCCTGAAACTTTTGTAGTTCAGGAAAGGAATGTAGATAGCAGAGATGCTATTGTGTAGTTATCACGTGAGCATCAGCATGCCGCCTTACGAAGCGTTATACGGCAAAAAGTGCAGAACTCCACTGTACTGGGATGAAGTTGGTGAACGTCAACTGTTAGGACCAGAATTGGTGCAACAAACTGCTGAGGTTATCAAACTCATCAGGATAAGATTGGTAGCAGCTCAAGACCGACAGAAGAAGTATGTTGATCAACACAGGCAAGATCGTGCATTTGACGTAGGAAGCTATGTATTCCTAAAAGTTTCTCCTTGGAAGGGGAAAATTCGTTTCGGTAAGAAGGGAAAACTAAGCCCGAGGTTTATTGGACCCTTTGAAGTGCTGCGAAAAGTTGGAGAGGTAGCTTATGAGGTAGCTCTACCTCCAGAGTTGGAAAACATTCATAATATTTTTCATATTTCGGTGTTACGACCATATAAACCCGATTACAAGCACGTAATCGAGTACGAACCGTTACAGTTCGAGAAAGATTTGTCTTATGAAGAGGTTCCTATCCAGATAGTCGACAGGAAAGAACAAGAGCTCAGGAATAAAACGATACCTTCTGTGAAGGTGATTTGGAGAAACCACAACGCTGAAGAAGCTACGTGGGAACTGGAAGAGAAAATGTTGAAAGAGTACCCTGAGTTATTTGTTTAATCTGTGTCTTCAATTCTGAGGACAGAATCTTTGTAAGTAGGGAAGAATGTAACGAATGTGTTGTTTGAGTTGTGATTCTGAGGACAGAATCCTTATATGAGGGGAATGATGTAACATTCCATATTTTTTAAATGTAAGTTATAAATATTTATTAATTTATATAAATATTTATTAGATATGTTTATTATTGAATAAGTAATTGTTCAATTTGATTGAGTTTATTTAGTTAATTATTTATTTGCTAAATAATTAATGCAATTAGTTAATTATTTATTTGTTAAATAATTAATGTGTTATGTGGATTGAATTATGTGATTAAGTAATTTATTTAATAAATTGTTATTAAATAAAGTGTAACAAATAACTATGTTATAAAGAGTTATTAAAATAAATTAAAGTAATTTTAATTTAGTTTTGCCAAACAAGGTGTAAGTATATTAACCCTTTATTTTTAAATTATTTGCCAAACAAAGCCTTATGGCTTTTGGATTTTTTTTGAATTTAGTTTATTAAGTAAATAATAATATATAATATATATATGGTAACCGATATATATTATTAGGGTAATAAGTGTGGCGTCAGTTTTATACGTTTTAAAAGTAAGCGTTAGTTTTTAGTTAATATTACGTATATACTATTTTGGCTTAAGCCTAATCAAAATTTGGAGTTTGTCTGAGATAGTTGAGAGAGAGAGACAGAGAGAGGAAACCTCAGAGATTGTCAAGATTTTCTTCAGTGATTTACAAGGTTTTTTAAAATCAACAAAAAGGTAGGTGCTTATAACCTTAAATTATGTGTATGTAATCATATATGTTTCACGCTTTATACTTACTGTGAATTTGATAGTCTGTGTTCTTGAAAGTCATTCACTCTGTTAAGGTTTTTACCAAAAAAAAAATTATCTGTAAAACATGTTCTAGAATTGGTTATGATGTTACATGTTTTTATTGTTATAATTGTTATAGTTAGCATATATATGTGTGTTGTATGCTAAATTACGTATTCAAGAAATTGATTTTTTCACAGTGGAAGCATGTGAGTACGAACTTGAGTGTAGAATCTATCAAAGGTTATATATATATATATATATATATATATATATATATATATATATATATATATATATATATATAATTGTATGCTAACTGAGAAATTGGACTATACATGTTAATTGGGATATATATTGGTATACTTGTATTTAAAAGGAATCAAAATTGGTTAATAACAGTATAAATTACATTCGCTGCAAATTGATATTTCGTAAATGGAGTTTTTGTTTTAAAAGGAGTGTTTTCAAAAGAATTAGTTATGATGGTGTTGATTAGTGGTTGATAATTAGTATATAATTGATTGTTAACTTTTATGTGTAATTTTCATGAAGTTATATATGTTGTTGGATGTCATTGAGCGTTAAAAATAAATTAGACAGTAGCTTTGCTCTGTCTTTCTGGGTTGGTTCTGTAAGTTGCGGCGCCCCAGCGTCAAAATTCACGTCCCAACGCCAAATTTTGCGCCCTGGCGCCAAAGTTCGCGCCCCAGCACAAAAAATGGGCCAGTAGCTCGCGCCCAGCGCAGTAGCTCGCGCCCCAGCGCTGAAGCTCGCACCCCAGCACCGTAGCTCGCGCCCCAGCGCCACTGTTCCGCGCCCCGGCGCCGAAAAAGTGTCCTAGTTGGGCAGTTTTGACCTCCTGTAGTAAAATGGCCATAACGTTTTCATACGAACTCCGATTGAGGTAATTCAAGATGATTCGGAAAGAGGACGAGTAGACCTACAACTTTCATTCTTTAAGTTTTTTAATTTGAGGTCTGTAACAATAGTAAAAATGGTCATCTTTAGGACTGCTGTGTATTTGGAGCCAATCGGAGGGCGTCGGGATGCACGAATGTAAGTGCAACCCTTTGGGTATTAGTATAACTTAATGATAATATGTTGGACATGTATTAGGATGTTGTATCAAGTTGTTAATGTATATGTGGTGCAATGGCATGATCATTTAAGTAGTTGTAATAAAGCTAAAAAGTAATGTTCATGAAAGATGTGATGTTGTTTAAACTTAAACTTAGTTAGTAGCTATACTAAGAGTAATAAAGGATCTCATAAAGGTAATGTTAGTGTAACTAATGTGTATTGTCAATGCATATGGTATGTGTAGGACTTGGGATGAACGTAAATAGTAATTGTTTAACCTACACACGAGGCAAGTTCCCTAACCTTTGCTACTTTATTATTCAGCAAGGTTACTTTTCACTGTTATGTTACACTTATGCAAGTTCTCTAACTCTACTTTTATAATTGTGCAAGTTTTCTTAACTCTAAACTTGTTATATTAGCATACAAGTACCTTTAGTTTATCGTGCAAGTTATTATTTGTTGTGCATGCTTGATATTAAATTCTAAGATGTAACCTTAGCTTAACGTTGTTCAAAGCAGGGTATGCTAAGTTATTCAATTGTTATGCTATTAGATTATTCCTAAAGCATAAACTTAGAACGAAATGTTTATTCAGCATGATCATTCAATAACATAGTGTTATTATCTTGTATTCAACTAATCCTTAGTTGATGTCCGTTGAACTCCAAATTACCTTGAAAACTTATCCAAACCAAACTTACTTTGGTGCGGACTTGTATTCTAAATACTGAGATGAACAACTCTTTTAATAGAGGTTTACGCTTATCGTTAAAATGGTTGTCCACAATACATTGTACGAAGGGTTGATCCCCCTAAGTACGTGGAGTCCTTATAGTCTTATGACTGTTAAAGTTAAAGTTGAAAGATTACTTATAACTGTGGACATGATTCGTGGTCATTAGACCCTCAGTGAATGTTATAATTTTCAGAAAGTTAATAGAATATATTGTTCAGTTCTATTGAGCCTAATATTGGCAATTGATGTGAAAGTTTAAAGATTTACTTATTGTTATTTCAAGTGGGCCTTGTTTGCTCACTCTTACCTGTAAAATTTCTTACAGCTAAAGTTGAAACGGGTGACGTACCTAGCACCAGTAAGGGAAAAGGAAAGATGAATAAATACTGAAGACTTGTAATAGTTTTGATAGTTTACTTTCAGAATTTGATTTAAAGATTGTAATGAAGTTATTTAATTTTCCGCATTTGAATGATTGTTGTTAAAGGTTGGATAACCTGGGAGATTTTTTTTTATTTAAGTTTAATCCTGTATGGGCAGGTTTTCTTTTATTATTCAATTCTATTATGATTGGGTAGTTAGAAATGAATGTTTTGATTACGTGAACACCAAATCTAGAGGTAATGAAGTACCGAGATTTGGGGGTGTCACAGCTACGAATTAGGGTTCTTATTGAGGGAAGTTCTACAACAATTGTGAGTGACCACATTGTCTTCTAATTCCTCCCTTCCTATTACCATTTTAAAGCAAATTCATCAATTTGGGGGAATACAACAGTGTGCACACCAAGTGTTTGACAGATTATGTGAGTGAAGTTTGGGGGGAGTTTTGTTGATAAAGCTTCCTGAGTTTCAATTCAATGGCATCAAAACGACAATGGGGAGAGAGTTCCGGCACCACGCCACCATCACGAACCTTCAACTGACGCAAATTTAAAAGTGCCGGCGGCGCCGACCGTTATGACTACATGGTGACAAAAGCACTTACATCGAAGTGAGTGTTGGCACCGGACCATGTCGACGGTGAAATGATGCAACAAATATATTAGAAAGGGTGGAACAAGTTTACGGAGGAACCAGAGGTCACCGTTGTAAGTGTGGTTAAAGAATTTTATGCTAACGCCAAGGACAAGGCCCCTTTCAACGCTTTTGTGTGGGGTAGATTAGTTCCGTTCAGTGCCGACGCTATCAACACATACTACCAGTTAAGAGTACCGAGGCATTGCCAGTACGTCCACTTACGTGACAATGATCTGGACTTTGAGGCTATTCTGAAGGACATAACTAAGCCGGGAACCACAAGGATCAAAGGTTGAAAAGGAGGGACTGTTTTTCACAGCAAGGATCTCAGTAGGTATGGGAAGATATGGTATGCCTTCTTATGTGCAAAGCTGTTTCCATCCACGCACACATCTGATGTGACCAAGGAAAAGGCATTACTCTTATATGCAATTACGCAAGATTTTATCATCGACGTCGAAGCTATAATCAATTTTTCAATTTGACGGTGCTTACGAGGTAATTTCTCGGGCGGCTTACCACACCTATCACTCATTTGTGGGTTGTGTCGCCAAGCGGGTCTTAGATGGTCCGATGATGAACCCACTCAGATGTGGCTTCAGCTACTAGATTCTAGAATGATTGTGCGATATGCGGTGTGGGCCGGGGGTGAGTCACATCCTAGAGGAGTAGGCTTTATATTTCCCTCAGCTTCGGAGGACGAGGCTGACGCAGAAGACACCTTGGATGATGCCGAGTTTCAGGAGGATGCGACAATGGGAGGGCAAGGAACAGAGGCGGCACCATAGCCCGATATCATATCTAGTCCTCAATTCCTGAATTTTCAACGCCTAGTGGATGAGCACAACAAAGAAGCACGAAGGGAGATGAGGCGACTCGCAGCAAGGCAGGACCACATGTTTGAAGCCATGAATCTATCCTTCGCCTCATTAAATACGACACTCCAGAGCTTCAATCCCACTGCACAATTCTCGTACCAGGTGCCAGCCCTAATGCTAAGGTTTCCACCAAGTGACTCTGATGAAGAAGAACAACCACCACCACCACCCCAGACTTAGGCGATTACAAGGAAGTCATCACATATTTATTGCTATATCTACACAATGAGGGCATTGTAATTTTCAAGTTTGGGGGGATTTAGTTTCATGTTTGCATATTTAATTTCATTAGCTAGGTTTGCATAATAGTTCAGTGTTTAGTTTAGGATTGTTAAAAGTTGCATTCATGTAATCATATAGTTGCATAGTAGCTTAGGATCATAAATAGTTGTTATTTATTTCTTGCATCATGTTATGTTATGTTTGTCATATATATATAAAAAAAATTAGTTAGTATTGTGTTATTTTGCATATGTCCAACAGTTGTTGTAGTTCATTTTATTTTGGCCAATGATGAGATTGGGATTAAGTAGATAAATACAGTACCTAGTATTAGAACTATGATGTAATTTTGAGTTATGAATTGAATCTTTTTCATGTTTGACACTGGTATAAAAAGGTTTGCACGTCAATAACACTTATGTGGACTGATTAGTTCAAATTGATACATAAGAATGTTCTGAAGGATAATGCTAGTTTGAATGAAAGAATGACAGGAACAAGTAGTGACGGCTAAAGTTAGACAAGAACCTAAGTTTAGGGGAATATTTGGGGTATATAAGCTATAAAAAAAAGAGAAAAGAAAAGTATGAATAAACATCGTGGCGTGCTTGTCTAGTTTTGTGGCCTTTGTTACTTGAGTAAGTAAGCCCGAGGGGATTGTCTTTACACCTAGCGCCCTAATGTCTTAATGGTCTGGGAGTCGTTGGTCAAAAGCTCGTTAAGGTAGCATTGAAAAGCCTAAGGGAATAAGACATTGCATAGCTATGTGTATAAAAACAAAAAAAAAATTGAATAAAACGGGATATAAGAGCAAAAAGCCCCCGTAAATGGAAAATGAAGCATAAGTATCCCTTGTTGACCCTCGATATTGGTAATTATTTGAATTTAGTTGGATCTAGCTTGTTTTTGGATTTCTTGAGTTTACACTGTATGATGCCTTCTAAGAGAGTTGTTATGTATTAAATTTGCAATTGCATCAGTTAGCATGAATGTTGAGCACACACACACACACTATACCAGTAATAACGGTTTAAGATTCGAGGATTGATAAGGAGTTATTGACTGGTTTTGATATGAAGTGTTGTAGTGTTTGCTTGATTTCTCTGAGGCCGAAGGAATAATTTTGATTCTATGATATTGTTGGATTCGTAGACATATAGATTAGATACATCACATATCATTGCATTGCATTGCATAGCATGTTAGTTTATTTTGTGCTCGAGGACTAGCATGGTTTAAGTTTGGGGGATTTTGATAAGTGAGCTTTATACCCCACGAATCGGTTCCTAATTCAAGCTTAATCGGTGTTAATTCCTTGCGTTTATGTCTTATTTTACTTGTTTATTGTTATTTGGTGTGTAGGTTTGGTGGTGTAGCTTTTGAGCATAAAAGGAGTGCAATTGTGGCAAGAGTGCAGCAAGTTTAAAGCATTTAATGACCATCTAGCAGAACACTAGCCCACCGAGGCAGGCGTTTTTAGGCCTAATACCCCCGCCGGGGCGGGGGGTCTTCATCTCAGATTACAGGAGCTAAGCCCGCCGGGGCGGGCCCTTTGCAAGCCAATACCCCCGTCGGGGCAGGGGTTCCCGAAACAGATCAGTTCTTGTTTGATTCAAACACTGCTAGGACGCGAGTTTTAGCACTTGGAATGCATTGGGACTCTAGATGGCGTGGGATTGAGACCAAAATACATGTATTGGATATATATTGAATGTAAAACAAGAAGATGGAGAGACAAAAGGCAATTAACAGAGATTAAGGACAGATTCTTGAGCAATTATTGGAGTGAAGATTTTGAAAGATTTTTCATATCAATTGCAGATTGGATTAAAGTGAAGGGTGTTCTGAATTATTCTTCATCTCTAGTCTTATATTTGTAATTGGAAGGATGTTTTCTTTAATCTATTCAGTTATTATTTCATTAATGATGAACTAAATACTTTTTAGGCTTATGACGGATCTTTAAGTGGAACGATGATTATGTAACTTTGATTTTCAATTTAATAAGCTATTATCCAGTTTATCTATATTAATTTGAGCTTGAATTTGTAAATTGCCTGATCAACAATTCTTTGTGGACTTGTATGAATTCGAGAGAGGAAGTACGAGTCTAGACTTAATTAATATAACATGTGTTCTTAAATTTTGTGAATGAACAGAATCTTGATGAATGTTAGGGTAGAGATATGCTTGACATCGCATGTAATCAGATAAAGAGCTTGAACTTAAACCTTCTTTGATTTTAATTCACATAGAGATATAGTGAGTTAGTTGATTGAGGTGTTTAACTTGTTTCTATCTAATTTGTGGATTTGAGTTAATACGGTATTAGTACATCGAGAGGTGGCTAGTTCTACTTTCATGTTCTTGATTAATAAACTGGGATAGTGAATTAAACTGGAATAAGGTGTAATAATCAGAGTGATGCTTAGAGTGAAGTCGTAAGCTTAATTCTCCAATATTTGTTTGAAAAATTCAGTTTTAAAGGTTTGTTGATTGTTTGATGGTTTTGATATTTTTAATACTTTTAGTTACAAACTGAAAATTGATTAGTTTAATAAAATTAGGATTAACAGGAAATTAGTAATTGTAAGGGTTAATTTCTTATTAAAAGTCTCTGTGGGAATGATACTCTACTTACTATTATATTACTTGTTGACCATGTATACTTGTGTGTTGTGCGTAATTAGATTTTACCCAATAGTCCTCAACAGGGAAAAATCTGATAGAATACAATAGACAACAAGTTTTAAATCACAACTACAGCGAAAACAACAATCCATTAGAAGAGTTAAGTAGAGCATGATATATACTATCTTCTATGATTTAAAAGTCCATCATCAATATTTTATCCCTATAACACCAATCTATAAATATTTCAAATCAACGAATTATCCATGCATTACTGGCCAAGGATATTCGTTAGTATCACCAGTGGTCATGATCAAGCCAAACACATGTCCATCTATGCACTAGCCAAAGGGGACTTTCACCACAAACCTTATCTGTAACACTAAAGGTTATGATTATACCAATACACAATTTCTAGTCATAATCATACCAATCAACAGTCCATCTTTGCATTATGGGCCAAAGATGACTTCCAGTACAATATAAGCATGAGGATGATGACAATGATATAAAGATTCAATCAAGTGAGAACAAAGATAAATATTAGAGAATTCTAATTCAATTATCCTGAGTTAAAAAAAATGCCCAAATTGTCAACATGATAACTATTTATGAAGTAAAATTCAAGAATGATATTCATGTATCAAAAATAATTTGGACAGAAAAGAAAATAAAATTTTGTGGTGAATAGTACTCGTGAATAGTACCGTATGAATAGTACCGTATGAATAGTACCCAAACATGAAAAGATTAAAATTTAATAAGAAAGTTCAGACCAATATTCCAGTAAAATGATATTAGATGAAGCGCAAACTTAAGGAATTTTTAATCATTTCAAGAATTATAGAAGCAATATTTACCATAGTAAGTTTAAATTTAGAATATGAAATGAAATAATATGTCTTACATAATATGGAGTATGAAAGAAAATAATATTTCTTAAGAGTATTGAAATAAAATAATATCCTTTACCTTAGTAGAAACTAGATTTGACTGGAATATCGAATATTATTCTGAGAAAATCTTGCACAAAAAGCTACACTCAAAGTATCCATATACTCAAGAGAAATACTCATAATAGAATAAGGATCTTTGATATTGTAATGGTGTGTTGAGGAAGGAGGGGTAACCTTCCTTTTATAGTGCAACGGAGGGAGAAAAATGAGAAAACCTGCCTAATTCTGCCAAACCATTCCTGCCAAACCTCTCTTGCCTAACTCTCATTTTTTCCTTATAGGTGAGGGTCCACCTTTTGAAAACAAGCTTTGCAAGCATTGTCTTTGCAGGAGAAACCTCCGCTCATCAACATGAAAAAAAACAAACAAAGGCATACTGCTTTTGAAAACAAAGCACTCAAATTCAATTTGCTCAGCTCCATCCTTTTAATCACATGTTTATATATATTATAATAATATTATTATTTAAACAAATATAATATATTATAATAATATATATGAATGAATATTTTATCGGAGGAGATAATTATAATTCCACAGAAAAATATGTCAAACTTTCAACAAATATTTCATGCTAAAATTCCTTCATTTATATCAAAATTGAGCCAATTTCCACCACATAATAATTATTCATAAATAATATTATAAGCTCACAATATTAACAACTAGATCATTTTTAGGAAAGAGGGGGCTTTTCGATAAGGATTTATCCTTATTGGTGCGTAATTATATAACCTAACCCCTTTCATCGACAAAATTTTTTAGACATTGCCAATAATGCTAACTAATAATATAAATAATTGTGTCGTATCAATTATTAATTTAATAATATAAAATTTTGTACAGATGATACTGTGGTAATAATTGAATAAAACTGAGTGACTTCTTACGTAAGAATCAATAATCAGAAATACTGTGAAATACTGTGCCAACCCCAAAATAGGTTTATTCCATCCAACCTATTCTGAGTCGCCAAATACATGGTACAAAAAATAACTACAACTTTATTACAACAATTGTCGTGCAAAATATCAACAACACATATTCTGTGAGTTTGGATACAAATATATACCAAATGTGACTCATGTCCCAACCATGGACATCATCTCACAATGTCACCTTACATAAAGGTATAGTCAAAAACTGTTTTAGAAATTAAAATCTTTGGGAAGTGCTCAAGGAAACCTTTGTACATGGGAGGCCATGCTCATAGGTTGTGATAGATATCATATGGCCACAGAATTATCCTTGGTTGACCCAATATACCCCAAAGAAAAACGAGAAGATTACTATCATATTCTTTCCAATGGTGAGCCTTCTCTTGACTTATCATTATCTCCACTGTCTCTAATTGAGAATTATACTTCAAACAAACACCAAGATTATATAGGTAGTGCTTGTAAATATACTCAGCATGTGGATGAGCACAATCCTGTCTTATGATGACACGAGGTTGTATGTCATTAGACATTTTGTATGATAGTGGCAAAACACCCTTCCAACGTTGGGTTCGCTTCACCCTAGATGATTCACCAAATATAACTACTAAATGATGAGCACCGTTCTATTCCCCTATTACCCCCGCTCGACCCAGCTACACGCTTATTTCCATAGCTGCAGCGGAACGAGCAATCCATTAGAAGAGTGAAATAGACTACAAAGTCTATTATCTTGTCCATCACCAACAATGTTTTATCCCTGTAACATCAATCAACAATTCTGGCCCACAATCATATGAATAACTCATAATCATAATTGTAGTTCTAAATTCCTCTTCTCATCCAGGACGAAGATAATTTTCATCACCTATCTTTACCTGAAACATCAAAGATCATGGTTACACCAAATCACAGTTCATGTTCATAATCATACTAATAACTTTATCGTTGCACTACGGCCAAAGATATTCATTTGTATCACCAATTGGTCATGTTCATCTCAACACCTGTTCATCTTTGTACTACTGGCCAAAGATATTCAACAACATGTCATCTTTGCACTACGGGCCAAAGATATTCATCAACAATTTATCTTTACACTACTGGCCAAAGATATTCAACCACATGTCATCTTTGCACTATGGGCCAAAGATATTCATCACCAGTTCACATCTTTGCACTACAGGCCAAAGATATTCAACAACAGTTCATATTTGCACTATAGGCCAAATATATTCATCAACAGTTCATATTTGCACTATAGGCCAAATATATTAATATCTCAAAGAAATATATAATCATTTCAGAATTTATATAAACAATAATTATAACCATGTTGATCAATTCACCTTTGCACTTAAGCTAAAGATATTCAATTATAAATTCAATGGTCATGATCATACCAGTCAACAATTCAACTTTGCACTACTGGCCAAAGGAAACCCATAGTCATGATCATACCAAAAATCTACACATCTTTACACTCAAGTCAAAGAGAAATATCATCATTAGAGTTATAAAAATGTTATATATGATAATAAAATCAATATAATCAACATATAGATTTATTCTCAAGAGTAATATTCATAAATCAACTATAATTTGGTCAGAAAAAGAAACCAATTTTGTCGTGAATAGTAACTCGTGATTTATGAATAGTAACTCGACATGAAAAAGGTAGAAATTTCACAATAAAATCCATACCAATATTTCGGTATAATGATATTGAAAGAATAATATTTCTTAAGCTTATAAATAATTTATTTTAATTGTTTACACTTTACTAAATAATACATTTAATCATCCTAAAATGCCAAACTCATAAGATTTCATTACCAATAACCAAAACCCTCATCAAAAATCTGCATATACCTCATATATGATTCTCAAGTCATAAAATCCTATTTTTTAATTTTCTTACTTCACATAACATATTTAATTTATTTACTCATAACTAGTTCATTTTCATGAAAAATACCAAATCAGTTCCACAAATATTCCTTTTCTGGGATTTAGCATAATATAGTACCATATTAAACATATATTTTTATCAAAATTTTTAAAACTCATTTACTATTTTTCATATGGCCAAAACAGCCGAATATTTAGACATTTATCATAAACTGTAATTTTATCCAAAAATTCCAAAATTCACAGAGTACACTGATATTATATAGATATACTTCCAATAAAAATTTCATCAATTTTGGAGTTAACCACAATGAGTTATAAGCGATTACTTTTAAAAATAGTCTTTTCCCGTAAAATTCATAACTCTTAATCTATACATCCAAAAATTACCATTTTTGGTCACAATCAATAAAACTCATCAAAATATCATTTCAATTTTTTTGAGAATTTTCTGAAGGTCGAAAGAAGTACGAACTGAAAAATATAATAACCCTTAAAATTTCTTACCTCAAAAGAGCAGTACTTCTGACTTGAATATCGGATGAAAAGTCGAAGAAAACTTCTACTGAATAGCAACTCTCAAAGTATCTAAATACTCACAAAAATATGCTTGATAATCTAGAGAGAAAGAAAACGTGTTTCTGGTGTGATTTTTAATTCTAACAAAAACACCTATTTATAGGAAAATGCTAGACCGCCAAAGGAGACTAAAATAATAAAATATATTATTTCTTATTCAAAATTCTACGCATGTGCTAAGTTGGAATTTAGACTAGCCACCATTGAACAAATTTCCAGCAGCCCATGTGTATTCAACACAAGTGGGTCCCACCCATAATTTAATAAAAACTATTTTATTTTCTGAAACTTCAGTAATTCATAATAAATAGCCCTTTTATCAGAAAAATTCAAAACTCACGTGTTTCCATAGAAAATTTAATTCTCTACAACTTTGTAGAAGAAAGTTTTTCTTAATTCTAATCAGAAAATATCCGAAATCCACAAACGGATAATTTTTAATACTTCCATACCGACAAAATACTGATAAAACACCTCAGCATTAATTCCATCATTTTTATCCACATAAAAATAATTCTATCCATCATTTATATCCACATAAAATAAATATTTCCTTATCATATGAATCAATAATTAATTATTCACAAATAATATTACAGAATCACAATTATGACAACCAGGCCGTTCCCAGGAAATAGGGGGCTTTTCAATAAGAATTTCTCCTTACTGGCGTGCAATTAGGTGACCAAACCTCTCCTTGACAGAACTTTCTAGACATTGCCAATATTGCTATCTAATAATATTATTCAAATAATATGAATTATTGATCTGATAATGGGAAATACTGTGCAGTGACAATTATTGAGCAACAATAATATAAAATATCAACGCAGCAATTATTGAATTAATAAAATAAAATATTGAATAGTAATTACTATAACAATTATTGAGTAGTACCTTCTTACGTAAGAATCAATAATTTAAAAATACTGTGCAATACCGTGTGCTACTGTGCAACGACGCGTATTACTTTATTTTAACCACCGGGTATTCTAACAGTGTTAACGGTAACAATTACGCCATTATTTATAAAAACTCAATTTTGTCATTTCTTTCATCCGACAGTTATTCTGTTATGGGGCCCACAAATGGTTGCGCCGTTGTACGAATATTCCCCGACAGAAAGAATATTTCACGACCAAACGAATATTCTCTGACAAAAATAAATATTTTATAACCACTTGTGTATTTTGAAAAAAAATTCATATATCACCCTTAACTTTAACTTTTTATCAATTTAACCGTTTACTGAATTGTAATTATAAGAAAAATTGAATACTTTTATTTCATAAAATTCGGGGTCTTACAATCTCCCCTCCTTATGAAATTTTGTCCCCGAAATTTACGTACCTGGTATTTCGAAAAGTTGAGAATACCTTGCTTTCATTTCAGATTCTATCTCCCGAATCATCATGATTTCTCCATTGCTCATCTCCCGTGGTAACTTCATTTGGGTTCTTCACTTATTGGGAAGTCATGACAACCGCCATCCCTCGAACTACTCGGCTTTGACTTGTCTGGGGCAGCATTTGGCGTCATCACTACCGTTAGAATATACTTTTATATAGGGCATATTCCTCCCTCAACTGCCTCGTCGTACTCCTAATTCATTATCTGAATCATCAATCTTAGATCCATATCGAATTCAGGTTGACCGCTCTGTACATGGTAATTCAAAACTCGATGTTGGGTTCTCCCAATTGCTGTCCAAAAAGAGAAATACATATCATCTATTTTAGCCTTTTTAGATCGGACATCTCTTTCCACAATATCAACGTGTCGTGTGGCTTTTACCCATGCATCACTCATTCTTACTCGTTCAGTTTTTTCTTCTTTCAGCTCATATTCCATCTTTATCATCTTATACTCTGCCAAAGAATGCTTCTGTTCAAGCATCACATATCGGGTAACACAAGCTTGAATTATTGCATTCTTTTGCTCCACGACCGCCTGTCGTTCTTCAGCCTGCTCTTCTAACTCATGAATACGATTTTGAAATTCTACATTTTGATTATATAATACCTCTAATAAATTCTCCTCAGGTACCTCTTCTTTCTCTTCTTCCTCACTCTCAGCTGTTACCTCTGCGACTATCTCGGGTACAACTATTAATTCTTCACTCACCACAAGAATATCTCTAATTCCATCTTCATCTAACATCACATTATCATGGTTAATGATTAGAGGTATCCCCACAGTCTCATTCACTCCATTGTTAGCATTCTCAGCAACCATTCTCAAATACTGCCATAAAATAAGGGTTAATTAAGCAAATTAACGTATCACATAATATTCATATATTATGACCAACCAACAATTAAGCTTAGGTAGGATACACTAGCGAAGGATTTACTCGTCTCTCCCCTCCTAGTTATATTCCCCGATCTCTGCCAGAGACCGTATCCCTAAGCTCTGATACCAACTGTGACAACCCCAAAATAGGTTCATTCCATCCAACCTATTCTGAGTCGCCAAATACATGGTACAGAAAACAACTACAACTTTATTACAACAATTGTCGTGCAAAATACAACAACACATATGCTGTGAGTTTGGATACAAATATATACCAAATGTGACTCATGTCCCAACCGTGGACAGCACCTCACAATGACACCTTACATAAAGGTATAGTCAAAAACTGTTTTAGAAATTAGAATCTTTGGGAAGTGCTCAAGGAAACCTTTGTACATTGGAGGCCATGCTTCTAGGTTGTGATAGATATCATATGGCCACAGAATTATCCTTGGTTGACCCAATATACCCCAAAGAAAAATGAGAAGATTACTATCATATTCTTTCCAATGGTGAGTCTTCTCTTAACTTATCATTATCTCCACTGTCTCTAATTGAGAATTATACTTTAAACAAACACCAAGATTATATAGGTAGTGCTCGTAAATATACTCAGCAAGTGGATGAGCACAATCCTGTCTTATGATGACACGAGGTTGTATGTCATTAGACATTTTGTATGATAGTGGCAAAACACCCTTCCAACGTTGGGTTCGCTTCACCCTAGATGATTCACCAAATATAACTACTAAATGATGACCACTGTTCTATTCCCCTGTTATCCCCGCTCGACCCAGCTACACTCTTATTATCATAGTTGCAGCGGAACGAGCAATCCATTAGAAGAGTCAAATAGACTACAAAGTCTATTATCTTCTCCATCACCAACAATGTTTTATCCCTGTAACATCAATCACTAATTCTGGTCCACAATCATATGAATAACTCATAATCATAATTGTAGTTCTAAATTTCTCTTCTCATCCAGGACGAAGATAATTTTCATCACCTATCTTTACCTGAAATATCAAAGATCATGGTTACACCAAATCACAGTTCATGTTCATAATCATACTAATAACTTCATCTTTGCACTACGGCCAAAGATCTTCATTTGTATCACCAGTTGGTCATGTTCATCTCAACACCTGTTCATCTTTGCACTACTGGCCAAAGATATTCAACAACATGTCATCTTTGCACTACGGGCCAAAGATATTCATCAACAATTCATCTTTGCTCTACTGGCCAAAGATATTCAACCACAGGTCATCTTTGCACTATGGGCCAAAGATATTCATCACCAGTTCTCATCTTTGCACTACAGGCCAAATATATTCAACAACAGTTCATATTTGCACTACAGGCCAAATATATTCATCAACAGTTCATATTTGCACTATAGGCCAAATATATTAATATCTCAAAGAAATATATAATCATTTAAGAATTTATATAAACAATAATTATAACCATGTTGATCAATTCACCTTTGCACTTAAGCTAAAGATATTCAATTATAAATTCAATGGTCATGATCATACCAGTCAACAATTCAACTTTGCACTACTGTCCAAAGGAAACCCATAATCATGATCATACAAAAAATCTACCCATCTTTACACTCAAGTTAAAGAGAAATATCATCATTAGGGTTATAAAAATATTATATATGATAATAAAATTAATATAATCAACATATAGATTTAATCTCATGAGTAATATTCATAAATCAACTATAATTTGGTCAGAAAAAGAAACCAATTTTGTCGTGAATAGTAACTCGTGAATAGTAACTCATGAATAGTAACTCGTGAATAGTAATTCATGAATAGTAATTCGACATGAAAAAGGTAGAAATTCCACAATAAAATCCATACCAATATTTCGGTATAATGATATTGAAAGAATAATATTTCTTAAGCTTATAAACAATTTATTTTAATTGTTTACACTTTACTAAATAATACATTTAATCATCCTAAAATGCCAAACTCATAAGATTTCATTACCAATAACTAAAACCCTCATTAAAAATCTGCATATACCTCATATAGGATTCTCAAGCCATAAAATCCTATTTTTCAATTTTCTTACTGCACATAACATATTTAATTCATTTACTCATAACTAGTTCATTTTTATGAAAAATACCAAATCAGTTCCAAAAATATTTCTTTTCTGGGATTTAGCAGAATATAGTATCATATTGAACATATATTTTTCTCAAAATTTTTAAAACTCATTTACTATTTTTCATATGACCAAAACAGCCGAATATTTAGACATTTATCATAAATTGTAATTTTATCCAAAAATTCCAAAATTTACAGAGTACACTGATATTATATAGATATACTTCCAAAAAAAATTTCATCAATTTTGGAGTTAACCACAAGGAGTTATAAGCGATTACTTTTAAAAATAGTCTTTTCCCGTAAAATTCATAATTCTTAATCTATACATCCAAAAATCACCATTTTTGGACACAATCAATAAAACTCATCAAAATATCATTTCAAATTTTTTCAGAATTTTCTGAAGGTCGAAAGAAGTACGAACTGAAAAACATAATAACCCTTAAAATTTCTTACCTCAAAAGAGCAGTACTTCTGACTGGAATATCGGATGAAAAGCCGAAGAAAATTTCTACTGAATAGCAACTCTCAAAGTATCTAAATACTCACAAAAATATGCTTGATAATCTAGAGAGAAAGAAAACGTGTTTCTGGTGTGATGTTCAATTCTAACATAAGCACCTAATGATAGGAAAATGCTAGGACGCCAAAGGAGACTAAAATAATAAAAAATATTATTTCTTATTCAAAATTCTACGCATGTGCTAAGTTGGAATTTATACCAGCCACCATTGAACAAATTTCCAGCAGCCCATGTGTATTCAACACAAGTGGGTCCCACCCATAATTTAATAAAAATCATTTTATTTTCTAAAACTTCAGTAATTCATAATAAATAGCCCTTTATTAAGAAAAATTCGAAACTTGTGTGTTTCCATAGGAAATTTAATTCTCTACAACTTTGTAGAAGAAAATTTTTTCAAATTCCAATCAAAAAATACCCGAAATCCACAAACGGATGATTTTTAATACTTCCATACCGACAAAATACTGATAAAACACCTCAGCATTAATTCCTTCATTTTTATCCACATAAAAATAAATCTATCCATCATTTATATCCATATAAAATAAATATTTCCTTATCATATGAATCAATAATTAATTATTCACAAATAATATTACAGAATCACAATTATGACAACCAGGCCGTTCCCAGGAAATAGGGGGCTTTTCAATAAGAATTTCTCCTTACTGGCGCGCAATTAGGTGACCAAACCTCTCCTTGACAGAACTTTCTAGACATTGCCAATAATGCTATCTAATAATATTATTCAAATAATATGAATTATTGATCTGATAATGGGAAATACTGTGCAGTGACAATTATTGAGCAACAATAATATAAAATATCAACGCAGCAATTATTGAATCAATAAAATAAAATATTGAACAGTAATTACTATAACAATTATTGAGTAGTACCTTCTTACGTAAGAATCAATAATTCAAAAATATTGTGCAATACCGTGTGCTACTGTGTAACGACGCGTATTACTGTATTTTAACCACCGGGCATTCCAACAGTGTTAACGGTAACAATTACGTCATTATTTATAAAAACTCAATTTTGTCGTTTTCTTCATCCGACAGTTATTCTGTTATGGGGCCCACAAATGGTTGCGCCGTCGTACGAATATTCCCCGACAGAAAGAACATTCCACGACCAAACGAATATTCTCCGACAGAAATGAATATTTTATAACCACTTGTGTATTTTGAAAAAAAATTCATATATCACCCTTAACTTTAACTTTTTATCAATTTAACCATTTACTGAATTGTAATTATAAAAAAAATTGAATACTTTTTATTTCATAAAATTCGGGGTCTTACAAATACTATGTGCTACTGTGGTATTTCAATAGTTAACGGTAATTTAGACACTCAAAATTTTGCACTCTTGTTTAGTTGCAGGAGGGAAAAATCATCTTCGAGAGATAACCCTGGAAGTCAAATTAGCTCAATCCCGGAGACAACCCCGGGACACTCAGTTTTTCAATCTCAGAGACAACCCTGGGATAATCAGTTTCAATCTCGGAGATAACCCCGAGATGGTCAGTTCTAACCTCGGAGACAACCCCGAGGGAAGCAGTTTCAGTTCTGGAGATAACCCCGGATTAATCAGTTTTAACCCCGGAGACAACCCCAAGACACTCAGTTCTAACCCCAGAGATAACACCGGGAGATCAAGCACACCTCAGAGATAACCCTGAGGACATTCATCACTCACAGCAACCCAATCTCAGAGATAACCCTCAGCAACGACTGCTACATCTGCACAAAATCGGAGATAATCCCGGTGAGGGGAACAATCATTATTTTCCCACCTCGATACTATAGTTACGTTGTCTCAGCATCATTTCAATCCACATTTCATACAGAAGTGTTCCACAAGAACCATAACTCAAATCCTGAGTGAGTACTACACAAGACAACACACCGGATAGAATTTGAAGACTTAAAGATCTGGTCATAGACCCGACTTCATACAATCTCTTATCCCATGTCATTATGTAGCTCTCGACAATAGAATTTTGGAAAGGTATAGCATGCTTCCATCGGATGCCCGGATTGAAAGTTATGAAGGTTCAAGCGGACAACGCGTTGCACGAGTGCATGTACTTCGAGACGACGGGACCCGCATGGTCCGAGGCAACCCGGGCAGCCGCGGGTAGACCTGCGACCATCTGATATTTAAATATGATCCTTTGGTTGCTCATTTGAAAAAAAAAAAGAAATAGAAAAAGGAGAGAAAACTCCGTCCATTTCAGCTTGTAAACGTCTAGTGCTCTAAACTGAGTGATTCTTCTTTCTAAACACTTTGTAAGCTCGTGTTTTGCTACATACTAAAATTTAACCGGTGGAAACTGAGTTTTCAGGTGTCAAAAGCTATCTGAAGTCTCCTTGGCAGCTCACTGTAAGATATTTTAGATTTTTAATCACTTATATATATATATATATATATATATATATATAATTGATATTTTCATTGTGTTGAGATTATTAGTGTTAATGGAAATCGACATTTATTTCGATAATAATTGATTTCTAAAGGTTATATTGACCAATCGGGTAACTAATCGGATAAATGAGCAATTAATTGCTATTAGTTCACATGCTTATAACTATTTGTTCATATGTATGACTATTGATTCACATGCATGTACTATTAGGGGAGGTGGTGCAAGATTGATAATACTTGCATGACTAAATTAAAAATAGAGGTATAGATGAAGGTACTATACTGTAACTATTTTTTTCACACGTATGGAACTATTAATTCACATGCATATACTATTGATTCACATGCATGTACTATTAGGGGAGGTGGTGAAAGTTTGATAATACTTATAGGACTAAATTAAAAATAAAGAAAAAGATGAAGGTATTATACTATAATAATTCGAGCCCCAAAACGTGCAATTATCGAAACTATATTTTCCTATAAATAGAAGCTCATTCTTCTTTCATTCTCACCAATTCACTAAGAATCACAAGAGCATTTATAGAGAGAGAAGCAATAGAGGGGAAGAAGAAGAGTATTCTGCTACTTCACTATTCCAATATCCAGTCTTCTTATGAGGTAAGGGGTATTATTTCTTTCGTATTCGTAAGGGATATTATTTTTTTCAATATTAATATGAAATAATATTTTCTTCCATACTCTATGTAAGTAATATTATTTCGTTTCGTATCCCTAATTCTACACTCATTTTGTTGAAGTATTGCTTCTATAATCCGTGAAATTAATCCTTAAAATTTGCGCTTCATCTAGTATATTTTTACAATGATACTTTTTTGAACATTCTTGTTAAATTTTAAGCTTTTTATGCTGAAGTACTATTCATGGGTATTGTTCATAAAGTACTATTCACGGGGTACTATTCACAAAGTATTACTCATGGGTACTATTCACGAAGTACTATTCATGAATTACTATGCACAATATACTATTCACAAGGTAGTATTCTTGAAGTACTATTCACGGGGTACAACTAGGGTACTATTCACCCGGAGTACTTTCATGACAAAAATTGATTTCTTTTCTATTCAAATCATTTTTGATATAATATTATTCTTGAATTTTACTCCACAAAGTAGTATCATGTTGACAATGTGGATATTTTTAAAACTCTGAATAAATTTAAAGTCTTTAATATTTATCCTTGATTTCGTTTGATTAATGCTTATATCATTGTAATCATCCTCATGCTTATAATGTGATGAAAGTCATCTTTGGCTTACGTGCATAGATGGACTGTTGGTTGGTATGATTATGACCAGGGATCATTCGGTATAATCATGACCTATAATGTTACAAGTGATGTGTATTATTGAGTTGAGTTTCAGCGATAGTTGTTGGTATGATCATGACCATGAGTTCTTTTCGGCCAAGGGTGCAAAGATGAATTGTTGTTTGGCATGATCATGACCATTGATGAAAACACGAATATCCTTGGCCCGTAGTGCATAGATAATTCGTGGTCGTGATACTAATGAATATCCTTGGCCCATAGTGCATGGATAATTCAGTGATATGGATTATTTATTAAGCCGAGTCTTGGCGATAAAATTTATGATAAACTTTTCAATCATAGAAGATAGTAGATATCATGCTCTACTTGACTCTTCTAATGGATTGCTTATTCTGCTGCAGTTGTTGATCTAAAACTTGTTGTCTATTGTATTCTATCAGTTGTTATACTGTTGAAGGCTAAGGATAATTTATTCTGCATTATCTTAGTCATAATATTTTTTACTGGGCTAGTTGAGTTCACCCTTTTCTTTCACTGTTTTCTTCAGGAATTGAGAATATAGCTGGGACTAGTCAGAGAATTGAGTGACGGTCCAGATGGTTGCTTTAGTAGTCTTCACTATTCTATGAAATAGTGTGATAATAAATGTAATGAGGACTCCATTTGAGTTTGAATACTATCTAGAAGACAATATTCGAGTAAAAACTCTCAGCTATGCTTTTGTCGTATTGTATAAATTATGTTTGTATTTAAGTTATGTACCATATATTTGGCGACTCAGAATGGGTGATGTATACCTATTTTAGGGGCGTCACAGTTGGTATCAAAGCTTAGGGATATAATCCATGGCTGAGATGTGAGACTAGAACTAGGAGGGGAGAGACGGATAAATTCTTCGCTAGTATGACCTACCTAAGTTTATTTGTTATTTAATTGGTCGGTCAGAGTATAGGGATAATATGTGAGATGTCAATTAACCCTTGTTTTGTGATAGTAAAATGGCATCTGAAAATATTGAGATAAACAATGGAGCACATGAGACCGTTGAGTCACCGACGATCAATAACGAGGATAATGTGCATCAGGAAGGCAATAATCCTCGTGTAAACAACAACACGATAATAATCGTACCGGTGACATCGACCATCGAAACAACGATAACCATCGTGGAGGAAATTATCATGCAAGAAATGGTAACCACTTCGGTAGTAATCATGGTCAAGATAATAGGAAAGGTGAACTAAGTGAGAACAACTTCAAAAAGAGAAGGTTCAATATTGATGGAAAGACAGCAGCACCAGCACCCGTTTCCAAGGAAGAAGAACGACCACCGGTCATATGTTTCAAATGCAGACAGGAGGGACACATCCGTCCAAACTGTACTCAACAACCCAAAACGTGTTTCAATTGTGGAAGAGAAGGTCACCTAGCTCGATTTTGTCGTGTAGTAAAGTCAAGGTCAGCTGGGATAGTGACGCCAAAGGATGTCCCAGACAAGTCAAAATCGGTAGTTTAAGTGAGAGCGTTTGTCGAGGAACCCGAACGAAGTTATCACAGGTAAGTTAATCATAAACTATTGCAAAGTTTATACCTTATTTGATACCAATTCTACCCACTCTTTTATTTCTCCTACTTGCGCTCAACGTTTAAATTTAACTCCGAAAAATTTAGACTATGACTTATCTGTTGAAACTCCGTTAGGAGAAACCTTCGTTACATCCACTGTTCATAAATCTAGTTTTATTTAAATAGGTACCCTCACGTTACCTGTCGATCTCATCCCTTTGAAAATACTTGCCTTTGATGTGATTTTAGGAATCGATTAGTTAACTACTCATCATGCTAAAATTGATTGTTTTCGTAAGGTTGTTAATTTTCATATTCCTAACCAAATTGTTATGCGAATTCAAGCAACCAAACTACTAAAGTCAATCATTGTCATATTAAGCCATAAGTAAAGAGCCCCGAGCCTTTCGCTGGTGACTTCCTTGTGTGGGATGCACCGAAGCTAGACTCTTTATAGGAGACGCCGTGAATAACGGTGGCAAGTTGATATGTATCATTGTGAGGTGCTATCCAAGTCTTGGATGAGAGTCACAGTTTTGAATGATATTTCTATCGTTAATAAATTTCCTGACGTATTCTCGAAGAACTTTCTGGCCTAACCCCAGAGCATGAAATCGAATTTTGTATTGACCCCATTACAAAACCCATTTCTAAAACCCTCAAATATTTCTTCACCCAAAACTAACGTAACTCGCACCGAAGATGTTAGCTCGAGTTATTGAAGATTACGACCATACCATTCAATATCATCGTGGAAGAGCGAACATGGTAGCTGACCTATTGAGTAAAAGATCGTATGCGGTTATGAGAGCGACGTTGTTAACACAAAGGCCCGTTTTGTACGACTTACAAAAGATAGAGATAGAGTTAAAGACTCCAAAAACCTACGTGAAGATAGCGAATATACGAGTAGAATCGACTTTAATCGATAAAGTTAAAGCTGCTCAAGCTACGGATCCAGAGCTGATGAATATGAAGAAGAATGTGCAAGAAGACGTTATTCTAGAAGCAAGAATAGACGAGAGATGAAATCTCAACCCTCGATTTTATTGGTCTATTTGAAGTCCTCGATCGAGTAGGAATTATGGTCTATAGACTCGCTTTACCGACAAGTATGTCACGTGTTCATAACGTTTTTCACGTATCGATATTACGTAAATATGTGGACGACTCGAATCACATTATTGATTTAGAACTAGACGAGATAGTAGAAAATTTAACGTATGAGGAGATACCTGTTAAAATATTGGATAAGAAGGAATATATTCTACGCTCAAAGATTATACCTCAAGAGTTAGGTATCCTCACCTCTTCGGCATACCAGGTACGTACGTAAATTTCGAGGGCGAAATTTCATAAGGAGGGGAGATTGTAAGACCCCGAATTTTATGAAATGAAAGTATTCAATTTTCTTATAATTATTATTTTATTTAGTAAATGGTTAAATTGATAAAAGTTAAGGGTGATATGTGAAATTTTTTACAAAGTAAGCAAGTTGTTATAAAATATTCGTTTGGTCGGGGAATATTTTTTTTGTCGGGAAATATTCGTACGACGGCACAATCAATGGTGGATCCCGCTACAGAATTACTGTCAGAGTTAGAAAACGACATAAATATATTTTTATGAAAATAACGGCAAAAGTTTTACCGTTAAACTGTTGAAATACCCGGTGGTAAAAGTATAGTAATACGCGTGGTTGCATAGTAGCACACGGTATTGATTATTGATGCTTACGTGAGAAGTCACTCAGTTATACTCAATTATTGTTACAGTAATTGCTGCATAATATCTCTCATATTATTGATTCAATTATTGTCACAGTATCATCTACATAATATTTTATATTATTAAATCAATAATTGAAACGACAAAGTTATTCATATTATTATTTGTAATATTGACGATGTCTAGAAAGTTCTGTCGAGGAGAGGTTTGGTCACCTAATTGTGCGCCAATAGGGAGAAATCCTTATCGGAAAGCCCCCTCTTTCTTGGGAATGATCTGGTTGTTAAATATTGTGAGTTATAATATTAATGATGAATAAGTTCGTGTTGATTAAATATGAAATTGATATTTTTATTGTGTTAGGATTGTTAGTGTTAATGGAAATCGACATTTATTTCGATAATAATTGATTTCTGGAGGTTATATTGACCAATCGAGTAATTAATCGGATAACTATTAGGGGAGGTGGTGCAAGAGTGATAATACTTGCATGACTAAATTAAAAATGGAGGTATAAATGAAGGTACTATACTGTAACTATTTTTTTCACATGTATCAAAACTATATTTTTCTATAAATAGAAGCTCATTCTTCTTTCATTCTCACTAATTCACTAAGACTCACAAGAGCATTTATAGAGAGAGAAGCTATATAGAGAGGAACAAGAAGAGTATTCTGCTACTTCACTATTCCAGTATCCAGCCTTCTTCTGAGGTAAGGGGTATTATTTCTTTCATATTCGTAAGGGATATTATTATTTTCAATATTCATATGAAATAATATTTTCTTCCATACTTTGTAGTATGTAAGTAATACTATTTCGTTTCGTATCCCTAATTCTACACTCATTTTGTTGAAGTATTGCTTCTATAATCCGTGAAAATAGTAGAATATCCTTGAAATTTGCGCTTCATCTAGTATTGTTTCACAAGGATATTTTTCTAAATATTCTTGTTAAATTTTAAGCTTTTTATGTGGTAGTACTATTCACGGGTAATATTCATAAAGCACTATTTACGGGGTACTATTCACAAAATACTATTCATGGGATACTATTCACCCATAGTACTTTTCATGACAAAAATTAATTTCTTTTCTGTTCAAATCATTTTTGATATAATATTATTCTTGAATTTTACTCTACAAAGCAGAATTATGTTGACAATTTGGATATTTTTTAAACTCTAGATAAATTTAAAGTCTTTAATATTTATCCTTGATTTCGTTTGATTAATGCTTATATCATTGTCATCATCATCATGTTTATATTGTGATAAAAGTCATCTTTGGCTTAAGTGCATAGATGGACTGTTAGTTGGTATGATTATGACCAGGAATCATTCTGTATAATCATGACCTGTAATGTTACAAGTGATGTGGATTATTGAGCTGAGTCTCAGTGATAGTTGTTGGTATGATCATGACCATTGGTTCTCTTCGGCCAAGGGTGCAAAGATGAATTGTTGTTGGCATGATCATAACCATTGATGAAAACACGAATATCCTTGGCCCGTAGTGCATGGATAATTCGTGGTCGTGATACTAATGAATATCCTTGGCCTGTAGTGTATGGATAATTCAGTGATGTGGATTATTTATTAAGCCGAGTCTCAGCGATAAAATTTATGATAAACTTTTAAATCATAGAAGATAGTAGATATCATACTCTACTTGACTCTTCTAATGAATTGTTTATTCCGCTGCAGTTGTTGATCTAAAACTTGTTGTCTATTGTATTCTATCAGTTGGTATAATGTTGAAGGCTAAGGATAATTTATTCTGTTCTCTTTAGGAATTAAGAATATAGCTGGGACTAATCAGAGAATGGAGTGACGGTCCAGATGGTTGCTTTAGTAGTCATCACTATTCTATGAAATAGTGTGATAATAAATGTAATGAGGACTCCATTTGAGTTTGAATACTGTCTAGAAGATAATATTCGTGTAAAAACTCTTAGCTACGCTTTTGTCGTATTGTATAAAAGAAATTTGTATTTAAGTTATGTACCATGTATTTGGCGACTCAAACTGGATGATGTATATTTTAGGGGCGTCACATAGTACATTTGGTCAAATTTACTTATTTTAAAATGCTTTATAAGTCATTTTTTGAAAAATAATAAATTGTTACTTCTCAAAACCTACTTATGAAATGAAAGTATTTAATTTTCTTATAATTATTATTTTATTTAGTAAATGGTTAAATTGATAAAAGGGTTAAAGTTAAGGGTGATATGTGAAATTTTTTGCAAAGTAAGCAAGTTGTTATAAAATATTCGTTTGGTCGAAGAATATTCTTTTTGTCGGGGAATATCCGTACGACGGCACAATCATTGGTGGACTCCGCTACGAAATTACTGTCGGAGTTAGAAAACGATAGAAATATATTTTTATGAAAATAACGGCAAAAGTTTTACCGTAAAACTATTGAAATACCAGGTGGTAAAAGTACAGTAATACGCGTGGTTGCATAGTAGCACACGGTATTGATTATTGATGCTTACGTGAGAAGTGACTCAGTTATACTCAATTATTGCTACAATAATTGCTGCATAATATCTCTTATATTATTAAATCAATAATTGAGATGACAAAGTTATTCATATTATTATTTGTAATATTGACGATGTCTAGAAAGTTCTGTCGAGGAGAGGTTTGGTCACCTAATTACGCACTAATAGGGAGAAATCCTTATCGGAAAGCCCCCTCTTTCTTGGGAATGATTTGGTTGTTAAATATTGTGAGCTATAATATTAATGATGAATAAGTTTGTGTTGATTAAAGATGAAATTGATACTTTCATTGTGTTGGGATTATTCGTGTTAATGGAAATCGAAATTTATTTTGATAATAATTGATTTCTTAAGGTTATATTGACCAATCGGGTAATTAATCAGATAAATGAGCAATTAATTGATATTAGTTCACATGCTTATAACTATTTGTTCATATGTATGTACTATTGATTCACATGCATATACTATTAGGGGAGGTGGTGCAAGATTGATAATACTTGAATGACTAAATTAAAAATGAAGGTATAGATGAAGGCACTATACTGTAACTATTTCTTTCACATGTATGGAACTATTAATTCACATGCATATACTATTGATTCACATGCATGTTAGGGGAGGTGGTGCAAGTTTGATAATACTTGTAGGACTAAATTAAAAATGAAGTAAGAGATGAAGGTATTATAGTGTAATAATTCGAGCCCCAAAACGTGCAATTATTGAAACTATATTTTTCTATAAATAGAAGCTCATTCTTCTTTCATTCTCACCAATTCACTAAGACTCACAAGAGCATTTATAGAGAGAGAAGTTATAGAGAGCATTTATTTCATATTCGTAAGGGATATTATTTTTTTCAATGTTCATATGAAATAATATTTTTTTCCAAACTTTGTAGTATGTAAGTAATATTATTTCGTTTCGTATCCCTAATTCTACACTTATTATGTTGAAGTATTGCTTCTATAATCTGTGAAATTAGTAGAATATCCTTAAAATTTACAATTCATCTAGTATCGTTTCACAAAGATATTTTTCTGAATATTCTTGTTAAATTTTAAGCTTTTTATGCCGAAGTACTATTCACGGGTACTATTTATAAAGTACTATTCACGGGATACTATTCATGAAGTACTATTCACAAAGTACTATTCATGAAATACTATTCTTAAAGTACTAATCCTGAAGTACAATTCACGAGATACTATTCACTCAAGTACTATTTGCCTGGAGTACTTTTTATTTTTGATATAATATTATTCTTGAATTTTACTCTACAAAGTAGTATCATGTTGACAATTTGGAAATTTTTAAAACTCTGGATAAATTTAAAGTCTTTAATTTTTATCCTTGATTTCGTTTGATTAATGCTTATATCATTGTCATCATCCTCATGTTTATATTGTGATGAAAGTCATCTTTGGCTTACGTGCATAGATGGATTGTTGGTTGGTATGATTATGATCAGGGATCATTCGGTATAATCATGACCTATAATGTTACAAGTGATGTGGATTATTGAGCTGAGTCTCAATGATAGTTGTTGGTATGATCATGACCATGGGTTCTCTTCGGCCAAGGGTGCAAAGATGAATTGTTGTTTGGCATGATCATGACTATTGATGAAAACACGAATATCCTTGGCCCGTAGTGCATGGATAATTCAGTGATGTGAATTATTTATTAAACTGAGTCTAAGCAATAAAATTTATGATAAACTTTTAAATCATAGAAGATAGTGATATCATTCTCTACTTGACTCTTCTAATGGATTGCTTATTTCGCTGCAGTTGTTGATCTAAAACTTGTTGTCTATTGTATTCTATCAGTTGTTATACTGTTGAAGGCTAAGGATAATTTATTCTGCATTATCTTAGTCATAATATTTCTTACTGGGCTAGTTGAGCTTACCCTTTTCTTTCACTGTTCTGTTCAGGAATTGAGAATATAGCTGGGACTAGTCGAGAAATGGAGTGACGGTCCAGATGGTTGCTCTAGTAGTCCTCGCTATTCTAAGAAATAGTGTGATAATAAATGTAATGAGGACTCCATTTGAGTTTGAATACTGTCTAGAAGACAATATTGATGAAAAAAATCTCAACTACGCTTTTGTCGTATTGTATAAATTAAGTTTGTATTTAAGTTATGTACCATGTATTTGGAGACTCAGAATGAGTGATGTATACCTATTTTGGAGGCGTCACACACACACACACACACATACACACACACACACACACACACACACACACACACACACACACACATATATATATATATATATATATATATATATATATATATATATATATATATACATTTCAAGTCCTGCCTGGAGTTTACTTTGTGGCAGTTGATCTCTTATATATATATTTACAACTTTTATATATATAACTGTTTTATCAGCCTGTGGGCTAGATTTGCCTAAATCTGGCTATTTCTAACTTTAACCAGTTCATGGTGACTAAACTGAAACTGTTGAAGCTGGAATAGTTTAGATTTATTCAAATCTAGTTCTTTTTCTAGCTTTTTGTACTTATTGCTTTCACATGTGAACCTAGGAATCATGTGATCACATATTCAGTTTCTGAATCTAAATTCGGTTCCCGTGATGGACATTTTCAGCTACACATAACTTGTAAATTATCTACGGTGTCCTAATTTCCTTAGATGGCTCTCATGCCCACAAGGAGTTTGGCATTACTATGTATCTTATTTTCTTGAAGATGCTTCGCATCTCAAAAATAAAAGCAATCAAGCCGAACACATAATAAAATAGAAGTATCAAAGGCCTCAATTACTATTGAGCACAAGGGTTTGAAAAACTTGTTTTACAAAATATCACTGCTATATCTTGTTAAAATTGAACTTTTATATAAAAGTCAAACCCTTTGTATATAGGCGCAAACGAGGCATATCACTACTTCCAAACAACTACACATAGACCTACACACACAAACAAACAAATAAAAGTTTAAATTAGAAAGTGGCGGTAACCGTGTTATCACGAAAGTCGAGGGGTGCCTAACATTTTCCCCCCGTTTAATCAAGCCCCCGGACCCTAACGAAATTCGGTTTTACAGACCAGTTAAATAGTGTCACATCACTAGGTCTTTGTACAAATATTTTCTCGGTTGAGTTGGTGCAACCATTTAAAAATACCAACTGGCGACTCTTACAGTCAAATCGCCGACATATACATGTCGGGCCTTTTCAAACTTGTTTTTTCAAACAAATCTCACCTAACATGAGAACACCAAAAGACAAGAACAGAAAGGGACAAATAAAAATCCCGACGTCGACAGGTAAAAGTTTTGCTGTTATTTTTTATAAAAAGGTTATTTCTGTCGCTTTCTATATCCGACTGTTATTCTGTTATGTGGTCCACCAATGATTGCGCCGTCGTACGGATATTCCCCGATAAAAAAAATATTCTCCGACCAAACGAATATTTTATGACAACTTTCTTACTTTATAAAATTTGCACATATCACCTATAACTAAAGCATTATATCAAATCAACACCTTATTATTCAAAATAATAATTAGAGAAATTAAATCTTTATTCATAAAAAGTTGGGGTCTTACAAACTCCCCTCTTTATGAAATTTTGTCCTCAAAATTGATGTACGTACCTGGTATGACGAAGAGGCGAGGAAACCTTTTTTCATTTTAGATTCTAACTCCCAGGTCATTTCCTCAATTTCATGGTTTTTTCATAAAAATTTAACTTGAGGTATAACCTTAGAGCGTAAAATATGTTCCTTCTTATCTAATATTTTAACAGGTACCTCTTCATACGTTAAATCTTCTGCTATCTCGTCTTGTTCTAACTTAATAATGTGGTTTAGGTCTTCCACATATTTACGTAGCATGGATATGTGGAAAACGTTATGAACACGAGACATACTTAGTAGTAAAACGAGTCTATAGGCCACAGTTCCTACTCGATCGAGGATTTCAAATGGACCAATGAATCGAGGGTTGATCTTTCCTCTCTTTCTGAATCTCGTAACTCCTTTCCATGGAGCAACACGTAATAATACATGATCTCCAACATTTAATTCCACGTCCCTTCAATGAAGATCAGCATAACTCTTTTGTCGATCTTGTGAGGTTTGTATACGTTGCCGGATCATTTGAATCTTTTTCGTAGTCATACGTACCATTTCTGGTCCCAACAACGTTGCTTCACCCACCTCATCCCAGCATACTGGAGAACGACACTTTCATCCATACAACGCCTCGAATGGAGCCATACCTATACTTGCTTGATAACTGTTGTTGTAGGAGAATTCCACCAATGGCAAGTACTTGTCCCAACTTCCTTTAAAGTCAAGAACATAGAGTCTTAATACATCTTCAAGAGTTTGAATAGTCCTCTCCGATTGCCTGTCCGTCTGAGGATGATATGCAGAACTGAATCGTAGATCAGTGCCCATTGCTTTCTGCAAGCTGACCCAAAATCGTGAAGTAAATCTTGGGTCTCGATCAAAAACTATGGATACTGGCATACCATGCAATCTTATAACCTTATTTATATACATATGAGCAAGACGTTCAAGTGAATAAGTTTCTCGTATAGGTAAAAAATTAGCAGACTTGGTTAATCTATCGACAATGACCCAAATTGCATCTATGCCCTGAGAAACCTTGGGAAGACCAGTAACGAAATCCATGTTGATGTGCTCCCACTTCCATTCTGTAATTTTGAGTGGTTGCAATGGACCTTTTGGTATTTGATGCTCCGCCTTGACACGTTGACAAGTTAATCACCTTGAGATAAACTTCGCAATCTCTCTCTTCATATTGCTCCACTAAAATGTATGTTGAAGATCACGATACATTTTGGTACTTTCAGGATGGATTGCAAATGGTGTGTTGTGTGCCTTTATCATGATTTTATACTTCAATTCAGAGTCATTAGGAATACAAAGTCTGGAGTTGAGTCAAAGTATTCCTTCTTCGTCGATTCTTACTTATGGAATAGCACCTTCTTGTACTTTTTTCATCATACGCATCAGCTCCGGGTCTGTGGCTTTGAGCAGCTTTAACTTTATCGATTAAAATCGGTTCTACTCGTATATTTAAATATCATCACGTGGGTCCCTGGAGTTTTCAACTCTATCTCCATCCTTTGTAAGTCATACAAAATGGGCTTTTGTGTTGACAATATTGCACTCGTACCCGAATATGATCTTCTACTCAACGCGTCAGTTACCACATTTGCTTTTCTAGGATGGTATTGAATGGTATGGTCGTAATCTTTCAACAGTTTGAGCCAACGTCGTTGCCGCATGTTGAGTTCCTTTTGGGTGAAGAATTATTTAAGGCTTTTATGATCTGTATAGATCTCCACTTTCTCCTCATACAGGTAGTGCCTCTAGATCTTTAACGTAAAAACGACTGCTGCAAACTCTAGATCATGAGTAGGATAATTTCTCTCATATTCTTTGAGTTGTCTTGAGGCATAGACTATGACTTTCCCATGTTGCATGAGAACACATCCTAAACCTCTGCCTGAAGCATCGCTGTAGATGACAAATCCCTCCGAACCTGATGGTATTGTCAGAACATATGCTGAAATGAGTCTCCTCTTGAGTTCTTCGAAGCTCTTCTCACATTCCTCGCTACATCCGAATTTTGTATCTTTTTGAGTCAGCTGAGTTAATGGAGTAGTGATTCAAGAAAATTCTTTCACGAATCTCTGATAATAACCAACATCAATCTTTGCTGGGTCAACTGATATTCCATGATTTAATATCACGTACCCAAGGAATGCTACTTCCTCAAGCCATAACTCGCATTCAACTTGGCCTATAGCTCGTTTTTACGAAGCTTTTGGAGTATTAGCCTCAAATATTTCTCATGATCTTCACGGATTTTGGAATAGATGAGGATGTCATCAATAAAGACAACCATAAAATGATCCAAATATTCCTTGAATACTCGTTTCATTATATCATGAAGGCAGCAAGAGCATTAGTCAATCAAAAAGACATGACTAGGTATTCGTAATGCCCGTATCGAGTTCTGAAAGCAGTCTTTAGAATGTCATCAGTTTTAATCTTTAACTGATGATATCCAGAATGAAGATCGATCTTTAAGAAGTATTTAGCACCTTATAACTGGTCAAACAGGTTATCAAAGCGAGATAACGAGTACCTATTTTTTATGGTGACATGGTTTAACTCCCGATAGTCAATACAAAGTCGCATACTCCTATCTTTCTTCTTTACGAATAAAACAGGAGCACCCCAAGGAGATATACTAGGATGAATGAAACCAATGTCTAACAACTCTTGTAGTTAAGTTTTTAACTCCTGAAGTTCAATAGGAGCCATTCGATATGGGATTTTGGAAATGGGTTTTTTATCGGGTTCAAGATCAATACAAAATTCAATTTCACGCTCTGGGGTAGGTCAGGAAGTTCTTCAAAAAATACGTCAGAAAATTCATTAACAACAGAAATATCATTCAAATCTGACATATGATGAGTGAATTTTATATCCAAGAATCAAGTGCGTTAAGCTTAATCTTTTAGTTGGTTTTTAAGTGTTATGTGTGCATTACATACATTTTATGTTATTTTGTAGGCTATCATATGACATTGGCATGAGGAAGCAGGGAAAAGCAATTCGGACATATTTTGGACTAAAATATGCAAGAAGGGAAGATTGCAGGGATTTTAACACCAAGTTAGATGTATGTTCTTGGCTTGGAACGTGGATTATATTTTAGATCTTCTTCTTAGATTTTTGAAACATCTTGAATCATCCCAATCGGAGTTCGGATGCGAGAGTTATGGCTTTTTTATCAACAAAGATCAAAACTGAGAGTTGTCATGCTTGCTATTTACATAACATCTACTTCAAACCTGATTTTGATCTTGATACGGCCAGAATCTGTCAATTCTCAAAGAATAAAAGTTGTATATCTTGCCGATATCTTCAATTTGATAGGTGGCAGGCCCTGTAACTCCTAATGGATCAAAAGTTATGCCTGTTTTACCAAAGGACGTCGTAGCAGAAAACAGAGAGGCGCGGGGCTCACCAAGAACAGTGCAGGGGGCGCCAGAACATCAGATTTTTTACTACAGTAGCACGGGGCGTGTCCAAATTGGCCTAGGAGCAGGGCTGGACTCGCTGGTCGGCGGGGAGAGAGTTAATTTGGTGTTATGTTGTCCAAGTTGAGCTAGAATAGGATTGTTAGTTGCCTAACTTGCTAAGGTTTCCATTAGAACTATAAATACTTGATTATAACTTGGATTGGGGAGGATTCCATTAGATTAGATTAGGGTAGATTAGGACCAAAACCCTAGTTCTTATGAGATTTGGAGATTGAAGCAACTTGGAGACCATTGAAGATTCAAAGTAGGAGCAAGGAGGGAGCATCAAATCTGCAGACAACAGATTCTATCATTTTCTCTTCTTCTATTCTTGTCTTTTAATGTTTATTCAATTGTGGATTCTTAGTTTTAATTCATTAATCATGAACTAAATATTTTGTTTAAAATTATAATGGATCGTATTTCATAGTTTATTTTAGTATACTTCTCTATTAATTATTGTGATTATTCTTAGATTGTCTATTATGATTTGTGATGAATTGCTTAATTGCCTAGCTAACAATTACCGTGATAATCTATATGAACTCGAGAGATGAATTATAGATTTAGATCTGATCATAATAGCATGTGATTATGTTTTCTGCATGGTGTTGGAATACATAATTTATGTCTAGGATAGAGATATATACATATGCATCGCATGTAATTAGATAAAGAACTTGTGCTTAAAATTCTTTTTAATTGTAATTCACATAGAAATATAGTGAATTAGTTATTTAGGGTGTTCTTCTTAATTCTATCATCTGTGGATTTAAGTTGATTTGAGTATGATGCATTGAGAGATGGTCATATTTACTTATGTGTTCTTGATTAACAATTCAAAAAAGTAAGCATAATTGATAAGAAGTGTATTAATTTAAGTGAAGTAATAAGTGAAGTTGTGATCTTAAATCTCCATAATCTGATTTTTAATTTGTGGTAATTAAAATTAGTGTAATTAAATAATTTAATTCATAATCTTAAATTAATTGTTTAAATAAAATTAGTTTGATTAAGAGTTAGGATTTGGTAATTTGTATTAATAATTCCTCGTGGGAACGATACTCTACTTACACTTTATTACTTGTTGACCACGTATACTTGCGTGTTGTGCGTAATTAGATTTTACCCAATAAGTTTTTGGCGTCATTGTCAGGGAATTAGTTTAATAATTTTTGCCAATATTAGCTTCAATCAAATTAGTCTTACTTTAAACAACTTTTCTTTCTTTCTTTTTATTTGTTATTTAATTCTCTTTCTATTTTTTTTCTTTCTTTTCAGGTACCATGGCAGAATTTAATTATCAATGGCCGTATACGAGAATGACTTAGTCAAAGGGGAGCGGAGATTGATGGACTCGCGACACTTTCTGCATTATCAGCACAGATTGAGACACTTTCGAGGTGGTTGGACGCTTTTGCAGCACAACGTCGTCAAATTGTGGCGGTTACTTGTGATTATTGTGCTAGAAATCATCTGAGTTATCAATGCACCACCAGTTTCGAGCTGGTACAGTATGGCGGTGATTATCCCAACAATTATGCTTATCCCAACAACTATCATCAGGATTGGGGGTATCACCCTGATTTTTCATGGAGCCATACTTATGAAGACAAATACTACACTCCAAATCCAACATACATACCGAAATTCTCTTGTCAACCTCCATTGCCACAAGAAGAAAAGTCAAAGTTGGAGGAATTCTTGTCAAAGCTCATAGCAAACCAAAAGGAAAGGATGATAAATCAAGAAATATCGAGCCATAATTTTCAGAACCAGATGGAACAACTCATCACTACTTCCACACATAGTCCTCAATACATGGATTCCAAAACTGAGACATATAATTCAGGGTTGGAGGAATTGTTGTCCAAGTTAGTAGCATCAAATGAGGAGATGAGGATTAATCAAGAGAAGTCAATTCAGAATCTTCAGAATCAGTTAGATCGAATGTTCAAAGCCGTGAACAACTGTCCTCAAAACAATTGGTGTTATGACTTGAATTCCGAGATTGACGAAGTGCCCGAACCAAATCTACAGTTGGTTAAGCTATTAGATGATGAAATAGGGGAGACAAGTGGGGTTAATGAAAACAAGGTTGGTGAAGAACTAATCGTGAGTACCAACAATGATGGGCTGATGTTTTTAGTTCCCCAAGTGCCTTCTCCGCCAAAGATCAAGGATCTAGTTAGATTTGCAAAACCATGCCCACTTGGAAGTCATGTCATCAGCAAGACTATTTATAACATGAGTGCTAATGCAATGGTAGAGCCATGGTTGAATGAAAAAGAGAGGGTAGAGAAGGAAACCATTATATTTGACAAGCCTCAATGCCCCATTCAAATTATAGATATAATGGAGAAAACACCTAGTTGTTGGATGCTCATAAATGAGATTCTTTATACGAAAAGCAAGCTGGGTGGGTTTGATTTCAGAGTTATCAATAATGGGAATCTCCCAGATACTACATTGCTCCTAATGGATACAGAATTCCTCAACTTTCGTAGAGGAATTGGATAGCATTGACCAGACGAAGTCAGACTGACGACTCTAAAACAAGCGCTTATTGGGAGGCAACCCAAGTTTAAATTTTTATTTTATTTTAATTTTAATTTTTAGTAGTTAATAAATTTACATTTATTAGGATTTAATAAACTTGCTTCTATTGTGTTCACAGGTTAGTCAAGTCTAATTCAAGTGTAGTGTCCGATTCATTCTAATGTGCCTAGCCTATTCTCCAAACTTAGCAAACAAGGAGGAATTTTGCTATATTTTCAGGGAAGTCCTCTACTTTATTTTTTCCTATTTCAGCCATTGAGGACAATGTCTATTTTAAGTTTGGGGTCATTTTAGTGTCATATTACATATAGTTAGTTATTTGCATTGTAGTTCGTTATTTTTACGTGTTAGCATTGTGTTTTTGCATTTAGTGTGCATATAATATATGGTAGTTAATTGCATATTCATATATGTGTTGCATTAGTATGTGTTCATGTAGTATAATTGCATTTTTTTTGTATGGATTTGTGCAATCGGTTGGTGTGGTCTTATGATAAAATTGGTTTTGCATGTTAACTTGAACAGTGTTGATAATTGATGATGAGTTCTAATTTTAATCATGATGATAATCTGAGCCTGTCTAAAACTTATGTAACCGGTTAGCACTTAAAGTTTAACTGTTTTAATCTACTTGGTTCAAGGGTTTCATAATTTGTTTCTGGGGGAAAATTTTAGTTAAAATTTATGGAAATTAGTGAACTGGTGGTAAAGGTTGGAATGACGTAAAAGCTTGAGTTTGGTAGAATATATGGGATATATATATATATATATATATATATATATATATATATATATATATATATATATATATATATATATATAAACAGTGATGATGAAAAAAATAGAAAATCCAGAAAAAGAAAAAAATATATAAATAAATACATTGACTAGTTTGGTTCTGTGGCCTTTGTTACTTGAGTAAGTACACCCTAGGGAGTGTCTCTACACCTACCGCCCTAAAGTCATCTGGTTTGGGAGTCATTGGTCGAAAAGCTCATTAATGGATATCATTGAAAAGCCTAAGAGAACTTGACATTGCACAATCAATTGAAAACACGAGAAAGAGCAAAAATTCCCTCGTGGTTGAATAAAGGTAGAAATAAATCTTGTATTTACTCTTAGACTTAGTAATTACTTAGTTTTAACCGGAGTTGTCATGTTCACAGAAGTAATTGAATTGGAACTGAAAATTTCCTTCTAAGGAGTTTGTTATGTGATTATCTTGAACTGTGGTTGGTTAGAATGGTTAACAAGCACACACGCACAACATGGGTGATGACAGGTTTGGATTGACTAACTGGTTAGAGTTATGGACTTTGACTTGATTGGATATATTATTTGAGTATCATTGGTATCTTTGAGGCCTGTTGCTATATATCATACTGATTTATTACTGGGTTCGTAGGTATATTAGGAAACAGATCATGCATATGCATAATTGTAGTTGAGTTAGTTTGTTTATTTTTAGTTCTTTTGTATTTTTTCTTGAGGACAAGCAAATGTTTATGTTTGGGGGTACTTGACGAGTGGGTTTTATATTCAAGAATCAAGTGCGTTAAGCTTAATCTTTTAGTTGGTTTTTAAGTGTTATGTGTACATTAAATACATTTTATGTTATTTTGTAGGCTATCATATGACATTGGGATGAGGAAACAAGGAAAAACAATTCGAACATATTTTGGACTAAAATATGCAAGCAAATGCAAGAAAGGAAGATTGCATGGATTTTAACACCAAGTTAGATGCATGTTCTTGGCTTGGAACTTAGATTATATTGTAGAGCTTCTTCTTAGCTTTTCGGAACATCTTGAATCATCCCAATCGGAGTTCGGATGCGAGAGTTATGGCCTTTTTATCAACAAAGATCAAAGCTCAGAGTTATCATGCTTGTTATTTACATAGCATCTACTTCAAGCCCTATTTCGATCTTGATCCGGACAGAATCTGTTAATTCTCAAAGAATGAAAGTTGTATATCTTGTCGATATCTTCGATTTGATAGGTGGCAGGCCCCGTAACTCCTAGCGAATCAAAAGTTATGCCTGTTTTACCAAAGGATGTTGTAGTAGAAAACAGACAGGCGCGAGGGGCGCCAGAACATCAGATTTTCTGCTACAGTAGCGCGGGGAGCGCCCAAATTGGCCTAGGAGCAGCGCTGGGCATGTCGGTCGGCGGAGAAAGAGTTAATTTGGGTGTTATGTTGTCCAAGTTGAGCTAGAATAGGATTGTTAGTTGCCTAACTTGCTAAAGTTTCCATTAGAACTATAAATACTTGATTATAACTTGGATTGGGGAAGATTCCATTAGATTAGATTAGAGTAGATTAGGACCAAAATCCTAGTTCTTATGAGATATGGAGATTAAAGCAACTTGGAGACCATTGAAGATTCAAAGTAGGAGCAAGGAGGGAGCATCAAATCTGCAGACAACATATTCTATCTTTTTCTCTTCTTCTATTTTTGTCTTTTAATGTTTATTCAATTGTGGATTCTTAGTTTTAATTCATTAATCATGAACTAAATATTTTGTTTAAGATTACAATGGATCGTATTTCATAGTTTATTTTAGTATAATTCTCTATTAATTTTTGTGATTATTCTTGGATTATCTATTATGATTTGTAATGAATTGCTTAATTGTCTAGCTAACAATTACCGTGATAATCTATATGAACTCGAGAGATGAATTATAGATTTAGATCTAATCATAATAGCATGTGGTTGTGTTTTCTGCATGGCGTTGGAATACATAATTTATGTCTAGGATAGAGATATATATATGCATCGCATGTAATTAGATAAAGAACTTGTGCTTAAAATCATTTTTAATTATAATTCACATAGAGATATAGTGAATTAGTTATTTAGGGTGTTTCTCTTAATTCTATCATCTGTGGATTTAAGTTGATTTGAGTATGATGCATTGAGAGATGGTCATATTTACTTATGTGTTCTTGATAAACAATTCAGAATAGTGAGCATAATTAATAAGAAGTGTATTAATTTAAGTGAAGCAATAAGTGAAGCTGTGATCTTAAATCTCCATAATCTGATTTTTAATTTGTGGTAATTAGAATTAGTGTAATTAAATAATTTAATTCATAATCTTAAATTGATTATTTAAATAAATTTAGTTTAATTAAGAGTTAGTATTTGGTAATTTGTATTAATAATTCCTAGTGGAAACGATACTCTACTTACACTTTATTACTTGTTGATCATGTATACTTGCGTGTTGTCCGTAATTAGATTTTACCCAACAACGTATTTTTGTTTAAATCCATGACATGGGCTATAAGAAAGCTTGACATCATTTTTTAAATAAACGAATGTCTTTATGGCTTGATATGACAGTGATTGACTTTAGTGGTTTGGTTGCTTGAATTCGCATAACAGGTTGGTTAGGAATATGAAAACTAACGACCTTACGAAAATAATTAATTTTTGCATGATGAGTAGTTAACCAATCAATCCCTAAAATCACATCAAATGCAAGTATTTTCAAAGAGATAAGATCAACAGGCAATGTGAAGGTGTTGATTTGAATCAAAAAAGATTTATAAACCGTGGATGTAATGAAGGTTTCTCCTAACGGAGTTTCAACAGATAAGTCAAAGTCTAATTTCTCAGGGGTCAAGTTCAAACGTTGAGCACAAGCAGGTGAAATAAAAGAATGGGTAGAACCGGTATCTAATAAGGTATAAACTTCGCAAGAGTTTATAAATAGCTTACCCGTGATAACTTCGTTCGGGTTCCTCGCCTTTTGGGACGTCACGACAAATGCTCTCCCTTGAACCACCGTCTTTGTTTTGTCCGTAGCCGCCTTTGGTGCCACCATCCCAGCTGGACTTGACTTCGCTACAAGACAAAATCGAGCTATGTGACCGTCCTTTCCACAACTGAAACATACCTTAGAAGGCTGTGTACAGTTTGGACTTATGTGTCCTTCCTCTCCGCATCTATATCATCTAACTGATGGTCGTTCTCCTCCCCTAGAAACTGTTGATGTTGTTATTGTTGGTGCTGCTGTCGATGTCTTTCCATCATTGTTAAATCTTCTCTTTTTGAAATTTCCACTTGACTCATTTCTTCTATTATCTTGGCCATGATTACCACCGAAGTGGTTACCATTTCTGGCACGTTGGTTATCATTGCTTCGATGACTGTTGCCACTGGTATGACTATTATCGTGTTGCTGGTTGCTATCTTTTGGTTGAGTTGACTCATAATCCCGCTTCAATAATTGAGCTTTATTCACAACATCTGAATACAAACAGAGTTTATGAGAGATGAGATGTTGACGAATTTCGGGTTTCAAACCTCTCATAAACATTCGTGTATCTACCAAATGGGATGCAAACTGGGACAACTCCGCAAACTTGGCTTTGTATTACGATACAGTCATATTGTTCTGTTCCAGTTTGATGAATGTCACCTTCTTCATGTGACAAATACTTTCTGGAAAGTACTTGTCGTTGAATAATTCTTGGAACTTCTCCCAAGACATTTTAAGTGCTGACAGATGAGTACGTTTTACAGATTCCCACTAGTAATCTGCCTCTTCGCGTAACATAAAGGTGACGAATGGAACCTTTTGCTCTTCAGTGCATCCCAAGACATCAAATATCTTGGTAATCTGCTTAATCCATGCCTCTTCCTTTAGTGGCTCTGGCTTTCCCAAATACTCCGGTGGTCCTAACTTTTTGAATTGCTTAGCAGTGACCAGCCGTGAGTTGCTATTGTTTCCACCTACATTTTGAACAGGAGTTTCTCTCGTTTGGTGCTGCATGAATTGTAGAAAGCTCCTAAATATTCCATCATTCATTATTTGGTCGGTATTGTTGTTTACATGAGGATTATTGCCTTCTTGAAGCACATTATCCTGGTTATTGATTGGCGGTGTCTCAACAGTCTCATGTGCTCCATTACTTATTTCAAAATTTTCAGATGTCATTCTCAAACACTGCCACAAAATAAGGGTTAATTAAAGAAATTCACATTCCACATATTAACCCTATATTCTGACCCACTAATAACAAATAAGCTTAGGTAGGACACACTAGCGAAGGATTTACTCGTCTCTCCCCTTCTAGTTCTAATCCCAGATCTCCACCAGAGATAATATCCCTAAGCTCTGATACCAAGTGTGATGCCCCCAAAATAGGTCCACACAACACATTCCGAGTAGCCAAATACATGGTACAGAAACCAAATATAAACTTCACTAATATAACTGTCGTGCAAAATACGACAACGCATACCCTGTGAGTTTTAATACAAATATTGTCTCGTAGACAATATCAAACTCAAATAACGTCCTCATTACAATTATTGTTACACTATTTTAAAAAATAGTGAGGACTGCTATAATAACCATCACGAATTATTACTACACACCCCTACTAGTCCCAGTTATATTTTTGCCTCCTGAGAAAATAATGTGTGACACCCCCAAATCTGGGTACTTCCATTTCCACATGATTTGGTGTTCACGATACAACATCATATATCTATCTACCCATAAATAAAATGCAAACCATGCAATAGATAGAAATAAATAATAAATCTCTCCCATTATCGGGTTACATCAACTTCCTAATAAATAAATCCCAGGTTACTCTAACCTTAAATCATCTGTGCGAAAACATAAATAAATAAGTCTTAAGTAACATCAATTCTAATTATCATTACATAGCCACATAAATAACACAGTCTTCATTACTTGCTAATCTTGCACAAACCTTTACTAGTGGAAAGGTTCGTCTGCTCTTTCGTTCTTAACTGCAATGTTATTATTACGCAAGAGTGAGCACTATTGTCCACAAGTATAACAATATAACAATGAATAATAACATGCGAGAGAAATAATAACTTCGAATATAAAAGCTCAACTTTTGAATCAAGAATGAATAACAAGAATCAAAAGAAATTCTTAGGGTCATAAGACCTTGAACTATGTCCTAGGTTATCAAGGGTTATACTTGAAACCTTTAACAGTCATAAGACTATGAACTCTTCTTCTCGTACTTAGGGGGATCAGCCCTTAATACCATACTGTGCACAATATCTTAATGCTAAAGCATAAATAATCCCCTATACAGGGTTGTTCATCTCAGTTTGACAATCGAGTCCGCGCCAAAGGAAGTTTGGTTTGGATAATTCATCAAGGGTTCTAAAATTTAGAATGCTCATCAACTATGGACTAGTCGAATCATAAAGGGTTCGCTAGTCTAACAAGATTCACAATAACTGATATATAAATCGAATAACAATTCCAAGAGATATACAATAGAATAATTATTGTATAACAACATCATGCTTTGAAAGATTAATATACTATTGATATAATAAAATGGGCTTAGTCAAAATAACGAGAACTTGCTCGATGAAAAGAGACAACTTATAATTCATATAATGATAACGAGTAGGGTTAGGAAACTTGCCTCGTGCGTAGATTACACTTAATTAACTCGTTCTTTGAATTAAATCCTACATATCAATTATGTTCACAATACAAGTCAATAATAACGTACTAAACATCATAAGTTATTCTTTGTCTAATCTCGAATTCATGACTATATTTAGTCAAATTATCATCCTTGTTTTCACATAATATAATACTACACGAACAATAAGTTAATTACATAATCAACGATTCAAATAATGTTACAGTGCTAAAGATGAAATCGTTCTGGGCATTTCCGATTCCTCCTGACTGCTCTTGGATATGGAGGAAGGTTCTCCAATGTAGGGATCTTGCTCGAAGACACATCAGTTATGATATTGGTAATGGAGAAAATACTAGCTTATGGTTTGACCCCTGGATTGATCGTACTCCTTTGACAGACTCTGTTCATTCGTCCCTGATTGTAAACTCTGGGCTTGGTCCTTACGCCACTGTGAATAGCATTATTGAAAACTCTAGGTGGGTGTTGCCTGCCTCAAATCACCAGGATGTCATTGATTTTCAAAATTCATTTGACCTCTCTCGACCCTGTAACTCAGCAAAACCAGATGGCCTTCTCTGGGATGGTACCATGGCTTCAAAGGTTAAGGCTACTACTATTTGGAATTCTATACGTCTGACTGGCCCTATCCTGCCCTGGCACTGCTTGGTTTGGCATAAGACAGTTCCACCTCGACAATCATTTATCCTCTGGCTTGCTTTTCAAAAGGGGCTTCGGACAATTGATAGATTAACTCAATTTGCACTTGATATAGACCCTTTGTGCGTGCTCTGCTTCCGTGATAGGGAAACCTTCAACCATTTGTTCTTTGAATGCCCCTTTTCATTTCAAATTCTGGTTGCGGTTCTTAGGCAGTGTGGTTGGAGAGGTCTTAGTCGAAGCTGGACTTCTATTACTGGCTTTATCTCTAGTAGAACCAGCACAAATTTTCACTCTAGCCTGCTCCAGTTTGGGTTTGCCTCTGTGGTCTATAGAATCTGGACTGAACGAAATGCTAGAATCTTCTCCCATACCTCCATTCCTGCTCGGTCTCTTATTCGGAATATTATTCACTTGATTAAGTGTGGACTACACTCTAACGTTAAATTTCAAAGAATTAAATTTAGAAGGTGTTATAGATCTCTTGTGCTGTAGCTGTCAGTTTGCTGCTGGATATGGAGGGGGCCTGAACAAGTGACTATGGAGTGGGGTTTGGCTAGGTCCTCATGGTCTGGGGGTCGGCCTAGGCTGGGGCTTCGTAGAGTTGGGTTGTGCCTGCGGTTGGCTGGGTTTGGTTTTAGAGTGTGCCTCGGCTAGTTCGGTCGTAGAGTGTGCCTCGGTCGTAGGGTGTGCTTCGGCTAGTGGGCCTGAACTAGTGTCTTCGTAGAGTTGGGTTTGCTGGGTATTCGCTGAGTGATGGCTATTCGTAGAGAGAACTTTGGCCTTGGAAATCATAGCATGTGCTTCGGTCGTAGAGTGTCCACGGTCGTAGAGTGCATGGGGTTTGGCTGGGATCGGTTGCAGAGTGTGCTTCGTAGTGTGGGTTTCAGGAGCATGGATCGTCAAAAATGAGAATTTGGCTTCTTCAGGAGGGTAGTCGAGGCTGCTCCACTTCGGGCGTCTTGACATTTTATGCTTTGTTCTGTTACATGTAATCTTTTATAGCGTTGTTTCATAGTCTTCATCATAGGGCATGTCCTATGATGTTTTGCTTTGCTGTTTGGGTTGTCTCCCATGCGGTTTGTAATCCCCCTTTTATTTCAGTCTAAATTTAGCAAAAAAAAAAACGATTCAAATAACATGTAATTGTCTTCTTGACTTGGTAAAACTCATTTTAATATCTCATTATATGTCTAACAAGTTTTTATATTCATTAGACAAGGTTACTAACTCATTTCTATACTTGAACATTAAAAAAACATTTTCTGGACATTCTGCTAAGTGGCGCTACGGCTTGGTCGTTGGCGCTGCGGCGCGAGTCTCAGGCCTGGATTTGGCGCCGCGGCGCGGCACTCTAGACTTTAAATTCCCAGTTCGCAAAGAACACAGAATTCAGCGAAATAAACACTATAAAATCCTTAATTCTCCAAATTAAACATAGAATTTATACATAATCAATACCCAACATTTATAAAGTGATTTTAACCCATTAAAACACATAATCACAGAATTACATTATGCAAATTGTACTATTCTTGATGTTCTTAAAGGTTTTTGAACAAAAATAAAGAATTTAATACTACGGATTCGTTATACGACCAAATCCAACCATTCCAGTTTCGTTTTGTTCGTTTTAGCATGCATAATCATATACAAGTGGAAATTTTGTAGGAAAATTTATAGTTGACATATTAAAGTTACGTATAAGGGTCATATGGCCATATAACGTACTCTGTAAATTTTTGAAATAACAAGTCATAGTATTATTAAGCTTATGATATGGAATTATATACAATATATATAAATCATGCTATGCTTCTCGAATATTCACATAATTGTGACCCTTTTCAACTACAGAAACTTTACAGAAGACTTTAAGTCATATTCATAAAAACTAAATGACGTGAAATAGAAATTGGGTTTGGAGAAAATTACCCAAAACGTAGAGTGAATTAATAGGAGATGAATTCCTTCTGATTCTTCTTGACTCACATAAACCTCTTAACAACTCTCTAAATTCTCAAGCTCACTCTCTTTTCCCTCTCTGTTTTATGCCAGACTTAGCCAAATGATTAAAAAGAAGAAGGCGTAAGAAATAAATAGAAAAGGAACTGACGCGTTGTGGAGGTCAGTTACCTATCATGGGTAACTGCTCCCAACCTCCCTTAGTGCCATGTTTGGCTAGTAATAAAAGGTTTCAAAAACTATTTAATTTAATAAAACCTTATCATATAGTTTAAATAATGTCACACTCCTTGTAAAATAAATCAATATCTTATTTAATTTATTTTAAATAAAATATAATAATTTCTCATTAATTCACATAGTCACATAATTAAATTTTTCCTTTAATAATAATGTCAAATTATTAAATCTCTAATTAATAATTAAATTAATTAAAATAACATTAGGCTTATTAAATATTTCTTTTAATACAATAAGCTCACATAAATACATGCATCGAATAATAAAATTCTCTACATCAATTTAATAAATACAACACATGTAATTAAATTAATCTACCACAATTTCATCAAATAATTATTTAATCTGATAATTAATTCATCGAAAAAAATATTTATTCAATCCAATAAATATTAAAAATTAATTACAAAATCTTGGTTGTCACATCTTTCCCCTCTTAAAAAGATTCTGTCCTCAGAATCACAACTCAAACAATTCGTCCCGTTACATTCTCCCCCCATTACAAAGATTATGTCCCCAGAATCGCTTATAACAATCTAAGTAAATAAATGAGGATAATTCTTCATCATATTCTCTTCGAGTTCCCACGTAGCTTCTTCGGCGTTGTGGTTCCTCCAAATTACCTTAACAGAAGATATTACTTTATTTCTCAGAACTTGTTCTTTTCGGTCGACAATTTGAACAGGAATTTCTTCGTAAGATAAGTCTTTTTCGAAATGTAGGGGTTCATATTCAATGACGTGCTTGTAATCGGGTTTGTAGGGTCGTAGGACTGAAACATGGAAAACGTTGTGGACATTCTCTAGAGCTGGAGGTAAGGCTACCTCATAAGCAACTTCTCCGACCCTTCTCAGAACTTCAAAGGGTCCAATGAATCTTGGGCTCAATTTTTCTTTCTTTCCAAACCTAATCTTTCCCTTCCAGGGAGAGACCTTCAAGAAAACATAACTACCTGGTTCGAACTCAACATTCTTACGGTGTGGATTGGCGTATTCCTTCTGTCTGTCTTGAGCTGCTGTCAATCTTGTTCAGATTCCTTTGACTATTTTTGCAGTCTGCTGTACCAATTCTGGCCCTAACAATTGTCTTTCGCTAACTTCATCCCAATAAAGTGGAGAGTACTTTCTGCCGTATAATGCTTAGTAAGGCGGCATGCCTATACTAGCGTGGTAACTGTTCTTGTAACCGAACTCTACGAGCGGTAGATGATCATCCCAATTTCCTTTAAAGTCCATTATACAAGCTCTTAACATGTCTTCTAATGTCTGAATCGTTCTTTCGCTCTGTCCATCTGTTTGAGGGTGGTATGCTGTACTCATTCGCAATTGCGTACCCATGCATTCCTGAAGACGTTTCCAGAAATTCGAATGTAAAGCGAGGGTCCCTATCAGAAACAATTGACACCGGCACCCCGTGCCTCGAAACAATCTCTTTTACGTATAGTCTCGCCAACTGATCTAAGTTAAATCTGATTTTGATCGGAAGGAAGTGTGCGAATTTTGTCAGTCGGTCAACGATAACCCATACTGCGTTGTAGCCTTTCTGAGTCGTCAGAAGGCCAACCACGAAGTCCATTGCAATATGTTCCCATTTCCATTCTGGGATCTCTAGCGGTTGTAGCAACCCACTCGGTCTCTGATGTTCTGCTTTCACTTTCTGACAAGTTAGACATTTGGCAACACACTCTGCAACATCTCGTTTCAAATTAGGCCACCAGAAATGTTGTCGAAGATCTTGGTACATCTTGGTACTACCAGGGTGAATCGAATATCGTGAGTTGTGAGCCTCGCTCAAAATTTCTTCCTTAATCTCTGTTACTGGCGGTACCCAAATTCTGCTCTCAAATCTCAGTATTCCTTCCTTATCCATCTTACATCTTGGTTCAGTTCCTTCAGATATCTTTATTATCACCTTTTTGCATTCATTGTCCTGAAGTTGAGCCTCCTTAACTTTATCCAGTAGGGTTGTACCAGATTGCATCTGAAACAGTTTCTCATCAATTTTCATAGGATACTTCACTTCTAACTCCAACTTCTCCATTGCTGAAATTAATTCCTTCTGTGCGGTCAACATCATCAATTTCTCCCGACCTTTTCTACTTAAAGCGTCGGCAACCACGTTTGGCTTACCCGGATGGTATAAAATCTCACAATCGTAGTCTTTAATTAATTCCAACCACCTTCTTTGGCGCATGTTCAAGTCTTTCTATGTAAAAATATATTTCAGACTCTTGTGGTCTGTATATATTTCATACTTCTCCCCATAGAGATAGTGCCTCCAGATTTTCAAAGCGAAAACCACTGCAGCTAACTCTAAGTCGTGGGTCGGATACCCTTTCTCATAATCTTTCAGTTGTCGTGACGCATACGCAATAACTCTACCGTTCTGCATAAGCACGCAGCCAAGTCCCTTATGCGACGCATTATAAACCACAAAATTTCCTGTATCATTCGGAAGAGACAACACAGGTGCTGTACTCAACCTCTTCTTCAATTCTTGAAAGCTTTCCTCACACTTCTCCGTCCAAACAAATTTCACTGCTTTTCGAGTCAAATTCTTTAATGGAGTTGCAATCTTGGAAAAGTGTTGAATGAATCTTCTGTAATATACTGTTAATCCAAGAAAACTTCATGCTTCCGACGGCGTCTTCGGCTGATCCCAGTTAATCACAGCTTCGACTTTGGACGGATCCACCGAAATTCCGTCCCTATCGATCACATGTCCAAGAAATTGTACTCTTTCAATCCAAAATTCACATTTCGAAAACTTAGCATACAACTTCTCCTTTCTTAACACTTCCAACGTTAATCTCAAATGCTCTTCATGTTCTTCCTTGGTTTTTGAATATACCAAAATATCATCTATAAATACCACTACGAACTTGTCCAAAAACAGCTTGAACACACCATTCATTAGTCCTATAAATGCTGCAAGAGCATTCGTTAAACCAAACGACATTACTAAAAATTCGTAGTGACCATATCGTGTTCTGAACACTGTCTTCGGTACATCCTCTGGTCTCACCTTCAGTTGATGATAACCACTCCTCAAATCTATCTTGGAAAAGTATTTTGCTCCCTTTAATTGATCGAACAGATAATCGATCCTCGGTAATGGATATCTATTCTTAATCGTGACCTTATTCAGTTCTCTGTAATCAATGCAGAGCCGCATTGTCCCATCCTTCTTCTTCACAAATAAAACCGGCGCTCCCCACGGTGATACGCTTGGTTGGATATACTTCTTGTCCAGTAATTCTTGTAGTTGGACCATCAGTTCTTTCATCTCTACCGGTGCCATTCGGTACGGTGCCTTCGATATTGGAGTCGTTCCTGGAGCCAAATTGATCACGAATTCAACTGCTCTATCTGGCAGAAGTCCTGGCAAATCGTCCAGAAATACGTCTGTGAAATTTCGCACTACTGGTATCTCATCTATTTTTGGATTCTCTTTACGACTATCGACTATGTAAGCTAAATATCCTACACAGCCTTATCTTAATAACTTCCTGGCCTGCATCATCGTCAGACAACTCGCTTGTCTAGGCGACTTGCTACCATAAAACATAACCTTTGATGGAGTCATAAGGTTAATACGCTTCTTTTGACAATCAATTATTGCCCCGTAATTGAATAACCAGTCCATTCCCAAGATAACGTCAAATTCCCCAAGTCGAATAGGGATAAGATCTACGTTCATGATATTACCCTTAATATCCACGCTACAGTTCTTATGCACGTACTTAACAGGGATTATTTCTCTTTTCGCAATTTCTATGTTCATGGGGTATTCTAACTCGTCCTTAGGCAATTCTAAATTCTTAGCAAAGTCATCGAATATAAATGAACTGACACCACATCGCGAGACTGCACTGCGTTCTGCACTGTCATGTTGAATGTTCTGGCAGTCGGTCGGTTGGTTGCGGTTGGTGCTACGATAGTCAGAGTACTTCTACCGGTATTCCCTCTATTTCCTTCTGAACTCGTTCCCCCAGATCCCTTCTTAGGACAATCCCTAGCAAGATGATCCTTTGAACCACAAGTGAAGCAGGCACCATTGTTTGGGTTTGGACAGTTTGGTGTTATGTGGCCTTCCTGACCACAATTGTACCACACTCATTTCCCTTTCATGCAAACTCCCCAATGAGCTTTTCCGCAGGTTGGGCACGCTTCGATCTTCTTCTTCTGCCCTCCTTGTTGACTTCCAACTGACGAGTTACCCGTCTACTTCCTCTTCTGATTATGGCTACCCCCAGTGCTACTCCCACCAGTCTTGTTATTATCTTCATTCTCACTCTTCTTCTTCTTTTGCTCCTGATTATACTTCGTTACTGCATCGCTTCCAACCTCAATGAGTATAGCTTTCTCTAATACCCCAACGAATGTCTTCAACTGAAACATCGACACCTTACTATACAACCACGGCTTCAGTCCTTGTTCGAACCTTCTTTCTTTTCTCTCGTCCGTGTGCACTTGATACGTGGCGAACCTTGCCAATTCGTTGAATCTAGCCGCATAATCTGATACAGACATATTCACTTGCTTCAATTCCAGAAACTGAACCTCCAATTGGTTCTGCAAGGTAGTCGGGAAATACATCTCAAAAAACATCTCCTTGAACCTCTCCCAGGTTATCATACCTTCTCCTCCACGGACCTTGTTTGCTTGCCACCAAAAACTGGCTTCAAATTTCAGCATAAACGTTGCAAAAGCGGTCTTCTGGTCCTCTCTGACTCTTGCGACCTCAAAAACCTTCTCTATCTCCATAACCCAAGTCTGAGCTTCGATCGGGTTCATGGAACCTTTAAACTATGGCGGTCCCACTGCCTTGAAATCTTTGAACGTTGTATTCGGTGGAGCTTGAGGTTGATTATTCATTGCTCCAGCTAGTAAGTTCACTAATTGTTGGACGGGATTAGCATTGGCATTATTGTTATTATTCATTGACTCTTCCTGAGCTGGTTGACGGTTTTATCTTCTAGGAGGCATATTTCTGTTAAGAATATACGCTTATTAGGTCTTTATTCAATCCTTCAAACAATTAAGGCTTAACTAGAATATTTAATCATAATTCACTTAACACATTACTTCAAATAAACTCTAACATTTCATTCAATTCAAAAGTTTTAACATCATAAGATAGCGTCACTGCTATTTACATCAACTATCTCGAGATAAAGAATCTACAGGATTTAAAACATCAAAATATTCCTTTGTTTATAAACACATCGGATTTTTTACATCATTAACTACCAAATAGTTTTCACATAATTAATACTAATACTATCATTATCTGTTAAGGCTCCGAATAGCCTTGTTACGCTCCTCTTCTATGATGCGAGACATCGTCCTGCGATCCAGCATTTACGATGGTAGACCTTCAAATTGGATTGGGTACCTCAAAACTCGATCCTGGGCTTCATCCATTGCGTTATTAAGTGTAGAGTATATCTCCCCAAGCTTAGCCTTCTTTACACGACAATCCCTTTCTGCAAGATCAGCACGACGTGATTCTCTTACCCAGCTCTTTTCTGCTATGGCAAGCCTCTCTGAGCTCTTGTTGGGTAAAATCTAATTACGCACAACACGCAAGTATACGTGGTCAACAAGTAATAAAGTGATGAGTAGAGTATCGTTCCCACAAGGAATTGTGTAATAAAAATAACCAAGTACTAACCCGTAATCAAACGAATGAATTTCAAATCATATAAATTAAATTATTTAATTACACTAACTCTAATTACCACTAATTAAATTAAGATTACGGAGATTTAAGATCACAACTTCACTTATTGCTTCATTTAAGTTAACACACTTCTCATCAATTATTCTCTATCATGAATTGTTAATTAAGAACACTAAAGTAGATAAAACCACCTCTCGATGCATAATACCCTTACTCACTTAAATCCACAGATGATAGAATCAAGCAAGACACCCTAATTAACTAATCCACTATATCTCTATGTGAATTACAATTAAAAAGGATTTAAAGCACAAGTTCTCTATAAGATTACATATGGCGTAAAGGCATATTTCTATCCTAAACACGAATCATGAATTCCATCTATGTAGAAATCACAAACACATGCTATCATGATAAGATCTAAATCTATACTTCATCTCTCGAGTTCATATAGATTATCACGGTAATTGTTAGCTTAGCAATTAAGCAATTAAGTCCAAATCACAATAGACAATCCTCACAATAGAACATAATAATTAATAGCGAAGCATATTAAAATAAACTACACAATAAGATCCATTGTAATCTCAAACAAAGAATTAGTTCATTATTATTGAATTAAAACTAAGAATCCACTATTGAATAATCATTAAAAGACAAAAATAAGAGAAGAGTAAAGAATAAATCTGTTGTCAGTAGATCTCCATCTTTCTCAAGCTCCTTCTCTTGATCTTCAATGGTCTCCAAGTTGCTTCAATCTCCCAATCCTATAAGAACTAGGGTTTTGATCTAATTTACTCTAATCTAATCTAATTGATTTCTCTAAAACTAGCATAGATCTCCCTCTTTTATGCCTCTCCTCATGTATTTATAGTTCTAATGCACACCCAAGCAAGTTAGGCAACTAAGAATCCTATTCTAGCTCAAATTCAAATGACCAAAAAAACGCTGCATTCCCGCCGCCTAGCGCGGTCAGCGCCGCTGCTAAGCCTTTCTGGGCGCGGTCCGCGCTTCAGGGTCAGAAAATCTGGTAACCCGGCGCGCCCTAGCGCGGTCCGCACTGCCCTGTTTTCTGCTGCGACGTCCTTTGGTAAAACACGCATAACTTCTGATCCGCTTGGAGTTACGGGGCCTGCCACCTATCAAATCGAAGATAACGACAGGATCTACAACTTCCATACTTTGAGGATTGACAGATTCGGATCGGATCAAGGCGGAAATCGAGCTTGAAGTAGATGCTGTGTAAATGGCAAGCATGACAACTCTTAGCTTTGATCTTCGTTGATATTTTGGCCATAACTCTCGCATCCAAACTCCGATTGGGATGATTCAAGATGTTCCGAAAAGCTAAGAAGTAGAGCTACCGTAAATTCCAATTTTTAAGCCAAGAACATGCATCCAACTTGATGTTCAAAGTCCTTCAATATTCCCTAATAACATTTTCTTGCGTAGTTTAGTCCAAAAGATGTACGAATTCTTTCCCTTGCTTCTTCATGCCAATGTCGTGTCATCGCCTACAAAATAACATAAAACGTATGAAAAGTAACTAAGAAACATGAGATTAAGCAAATAATTCAAGTAATAGATACCCGATAAGTAGGAATAAAACCACTTATCAAATACCCCCAAACTTAAACCTTTGCTTGTCCTCAAGCAAAAACACAAAACAATAATGCCATATAATGCAACTAATCTACATGCCTACGAATCCAGCAGTAATGACAGAAACAAGTCTATTCAACCGGCCTTAGAGAAATCAAGTAAACACGATAATACATCATATCAAAACAAACCATTAACTTCTCAATCAATCATCAAATCTTAGACTGTTATCATTGATATAGTGCGTGTGTGCTCCACAACAATGTTAACTGATATAAAATCAAATTTAACACATAATAAGTCTCTTCGAAGGTATCATACAATGTAAACTCAAGAAATCCAAAAAATAAGCTAGATCCAACTAAAATTAAACAATTACCAATATCGAGGGTCAACATGGGATACTTATGCTTCATTTTTCATCTACGGGCTTTTTGCTCTTATTTCCCGTTTTATTCTTTTTTTTATTTTTTGGTTGATGGATAGTGAGTGCGTTTTACGCTCCATCTCACGCCTGTGTTTATGGGGAGTGCATTTCACGCTTCTTCTCGACCCACCACAGGACTCAATTTATTCAACTATTTTTTTTTCTTTTCCCTTTTTTTCAGCTTATATACCCCAAATATTCCCCCAAACTTAGGTTCTTGTCTAACCTTAGCCATCACAACTTATTCTTGTCATTCTTTCATTCAAACTAGCATTATCCTTTAGAGTCTCATTATGTATCAATTTAAACTCAATCAATCAACAAGTTGTTCTTACAGTGCTATCCTTATTATACCAGTTTCAAACAGCAAAAGACTCAATTCATAACAAGAAATCACATCAAAGCTCTAATAGTCAATACTATACCTGTCTACCCAATTCCATCTCATCATTGGCCAAAATAAACTGTAACTATCTAACAGCTGGAATCATGCAAGATGAACATAGTAACTAACTATTATTTTTTCAATTTTTTTTCAAGAATGCAAAAATTAAATGTAACTATACGAACTACAATGTAAATAACTAACTATATGCAATGTGACACTAAACTGCCCCCAAACTTAAAACAGACATTGTCCTCAATGGCTAAGATAGGAAAAATTAAAAGAGAGGACTTCCCTAAAAATACAGCATTTTCCTCCTTGTCTGCTAAGTCTGAAGAATAGGCCAGACACATTGGAATAAATTAGGAACCACCCTTGAGTTGGACTTGACTAACATTGCAATTAAACCACTTTTAATGCCTGGGATTTTTGAGTGGCGCGGCTCACGCTGGTATGTCAGTAAGTTGTTGGGGTAGTGGCGCGGCCAGCGCCGTGTCTGAGCGTTGGGGAGCGCGGTCCGCGCTATGGGGGCAGTAGCTTGGTGACTTTCTTTTTCTTGCCTTACATGTAATCATTTAAGCTTGTAGTGATGGTGGTGTTGGCGGCGACGATCATTTTCCTATCCATTGAACCTCCAATACCTGCAATGAAGAGAGATAACATGGATTAGAATAACACTTGGATTCCTATCTACTAAATAAACTAGGAAAGCATATAAATAAATAATAAAAAAAATTCCTGGGTTGCCTCCCAGTTAGCGCTTGAATTATAGTCTTTCAGCCTGACTTTGTCTGGTCAACGCTATCCAATTCCTCTTCGGAAATTGAGGAATCCTCCATCCATTAGTAGCAAATAATCCTTTGGGAGGTTCTCACAAGCGATGGCCATAGCATCAAAGTCACCTAGCATGCTCGACTCGGTATAATCTCCATTAAGAAGGGCAAATGACTAGGTGTTATCTCCATTGTGTTTGTGATCATATTTGGGCATGGAAGTGTGTCAAACACAATGGGCTCTTCGTCTATCTTCTCTTTCTCTTCCCACCACGGCTTCATTGTTGCACTCGCTATTATGTCATAAAGAGCTTCGCCGTCGACATGACTACCAAGTGGGTATGATTTTGCAAATCTAACTGGACCCTTGAACTGTGGCGGAGAAGGCACTTGAGGCATTAATAACATCGGCTCATCCGCGTTAGTATTCATAGTTAGTTCATCCCCACTTGTCTCCTCTTTTTTAACATCTCGTGTCTCATCCAGTTGTAGATTTGGCTCGGGCACTTCATCAATCTCGGAATCCTCGTCATAACACCAATTGTTTTTAGGATAGTTGTTCAAAGCTTTGAACATTTGATCCATCTGGTTCTGCAGATTTTGAATTGATATCTCTCGATTCTGAATTGACCACTCTTGATTAATCCTCCTCTCCTCGTTTGATGCTATGAACTTGGACAACAATTCCTCTAACCTTGAATTATTTGTCTCAGTCTCGGAAGCCATGTATTGAGGACCATTGGTTGAGGTAGTGACGATTTGTTCCATCTGGTTCTGAAAATTAAAGCTCGATATTTCTTGACTCATCATCATTTCCTCTTGGTCTGCTATGCCCTTCAATATTACATCCATCGGATTTGGCTTTTCTTCTTGTGGCAATGAAGGTGGACATGAAAATTTCGGTGTGTATGATTGATTTGAAGCGTAGTATTGGTCTTCATAATTGTAGTTCCATGACGAATCCGGGTGATACCCCCAAACTTGATGATAATTAGCATATGTATAATCATTGAGGTATTCACCACTGTGTTGTCCCGGCCCAAAACTAACGGTGCATTGATGACTCGGATGATTACCAGCACAATAATTGCAAGTAACCGCTACACTTTGACGACGTTGTGCTGCAAAAGTGTCCAACCCCCTCGAAAGTGTCTCAATCTGTGCTGATAATGCAGAAAGTGTCGCGGGTCCATCAATCTCCGCTCCCCTTGGCTGAGTCATTCTCGTATACGACAATTGATAATTAAATTCCGCCATGGTACCTGAAAATAAAGAAAAATAGGAAGAGAATTAAATAAATAAATAAAATATTTAAATTAAGACTAATTTGATTGAAGCTAATATTGGCAAAAATATATTAACTAATTCCCCGGCAACGGCGCAAAAAACTTGTTGGGTAAAATCTAATTACGCACAACACGCAAGTATACGTGGTCAACAAGTAATAAAGTGATGAGTAGAGTATCGTTCCCACGAGGAATTGTGTAATAAAAATAACCAAGTACTAACCCGTAACCAACTCAATCTTATTCAAACGAATGAATTTCAAATCATATAAATTAAATTATTTAATTACACTAACTCTAATTACCACTAATTAAATTCTGATTACGGAGATTTAAGATCACAACTCCACTTATTGCTTCATTTAAGTTAACACACTTCTCATCAATTATTCTCTATCATGAATTGTTAATCAAGAACACTAAAGTAGATAAAATCACCTCTCGATGCATAATACCCTTACTCACTTAAATCCACAGATGATAGAATCAAGCAAGACACCCTAATTAACTAATCCACTATATCTCTATGTGAATTACAATTAAAAAGGATTTAAAGCACAAGTTCTCTATAAGATTACATATGGCGTAAAGGCATATTTCTATCCTAAACACGAATCATGAATTCCATCTATGTAGAAATCACAAACACATGCTATCATGATAAGATCTAAATCTATACTTCATCTCTCGAGTTCATATAGATTATCACGGTAATTGTTAACTAGGCAATTAAGCAATTAAGTCCAAATCACAATAGACAATCCTCACAATAGAACATAATAATTAATAGCGAAGCATATTAAAATAAACTGCACAATAAGATCCATTGTAATCTCAAACAAAGAATTAGTTCATTATTATTGAATTAAAACTAAGAATCCACAATTGAATAATCATTAAAAGACAAAAATAAGAGAAGAGTAAAGAATAAATCTGTTGTCAGTAGATCTCCATCTTTCTCAAGCTCCTTCTCTTGATCTTCAATGGTCTCCAAGTTGCTTCAATCCCCCAATCCTATAAGAACTAGGGTTTTGATCTAATTTACTCTAATCTAATCTAATTGATTTCTCTAAAACTAGCATAGATCTCCCTCTTTTATGCCTCTCCTCGTGTATTTATAGTTCTAATGCACACCCAAGCAAGTTAGGCAACTAAGAATCCTATTCTAGCTCAAATTGGACATCAAATGACCAAAAAAACGCTGCATTCCCGCCGCCTAGCGCGGTCAGCGCCGCTGCTAAGCCTTTCTGGGCGCGGTCCGCGCTACAGGGTCAGAAAATCTGGTCACCCGACGCGCCCTAGCGCGGTCCGCATTGCCCTATTTTCTGCTGCGACGTCCTTTGGTAAAACACGCATAACTTCTGATCCGCTTGGAGTTACGGGGCCTGCCACCTATCAAATCGAAGATAACGACAGGATCTACAACTTTCATGCTTTGAGGATTGACAGATTCGGATCGGATCAAGGCGGAAATCGAGCTTGAAGTAGATGCTATGTAAATGGCAAGCATGACAACTCTTAGCTTTGATCTTTGTTGATATTTTGGCCATAACTCTCGCATCCAAACTCCGATTGGGATGATTCAAGATGTTCCGAAAAGCTAAGAAGTAGAGCTACCGTAAATTCCAATTTTCAAGCCAAGAACATGCATCCAACTTGATGTTCAAAGTCCTTCAATATTCCCTAATAACATTTTCTTGCGTAGTTTAGTCCAAAAGATGTACGAATTCTTTCCCTTGCTTCTTCATGCCAATGTCGTGTCATCGCCTACAAAATAACATAAAACGTATTAAAAGTAACTAAGAAACATGAGATTAAGCAAATAATTCAAGTAATAGATACCCGATAAGTAGGAATAAAACCACTTATCAGCTCTCTTTCAAATCCTTCTTCAATTTGTCTATTTCTGTGGACTTCTCCTCGTTTTGACCCTTCTTGTGAACCAAATCCCATTCCACGTTTCCCACACGTGTGTGAAGAGTCACAATCTCCTTATCCTTCTGCTCGATGGTAATCTGCTGGATAACCGTCCGCTCAGTCAAATCTAGGACAGTATCCTGCAACTCTATGTTACGATCATAAAGCCCATCATACATCTCAGCATCAATGGAGTTCGGTGGGAACTCCTCTTCTTCCTCTTCCTCCTCAGGATCCTCCTCTGGATCAGTCTCAGGCTCATGCTCCTGACCAATAACTGTGATCAACGGAGATGGCTCCCTCTGAATCAACTGCTCACTGACAACATGAATGTCTCGGGGCTCCTCCACAATAGGCACTCGGGGTTCCTCCTCCCCAGCTCGACTAGCTCCTCCAACATCTGATATCCTGACAACATAGTTTTAAGTTTTAGTCACTAAGTCGTACTAGTGAGCATATAATTTAACACAAAAACACATAAAGTCTTTTATTATCTTCAATGAATTTAGAAATTCATTTCTTAAAACTCGATAAGAGTTTACCACCACTATGTTCTCGATCTCCTACAAGGCTACTACCTAAGGTTGTTCCCCCACGTAAGGTTCATAACCTACAGCTCTGATACCAACCTGTGACACCCCCAAATCCAGGTACTTCCATTTCCACATGATTTGGTGTTCACGATACAACATCATATATCTATCTACCCATAAATAAAATGCAAACCATGCAATAGATAGAAATAAATAAAAAATCTCACCCCTTATGGGGTTACATCAACTTCCTAATAAATAAATCTCAAGTTACTCTAACCTTAAATCATCTGTGCGGAAACATAAACAAATAAGTCTTAAGTAACATCAATTCTAATTATCATTACAAAGCCACATAAATAACACAGTCTTCATTACTTGCTAATCTTGCCCTTGCCTTTACTAGTGGAAGGTTCGTCTGCTCTTTCGTTCTTAACTTTAATGTTATTATTACGCAAGAGTGAGCACGATTGCCCACAAGTATAACAATATAACAATGAATAATAACATGCGAGAGAAATAATAACTTCGAATATAAAAGCTCAACTTTTGAATCAAGAATGAATAACAAGAATCAAAAGAAATTCTAAGGGTCATAAGCCCTTGAACTATGTCCTAGGTTATCAAGGGTTTTACTTGAAACATTTAACAGTCATAAGACTATGGACTCTTCTTCTCGTACTTAGGGGGATCAACACTTAGTACCATACTGTGCACAATATCTTAACGCTAAAGAGTAAATAATCCCCTATACAGGGTTGTTCATCTTAGTTTGACAATCGAGTCCGCGCCAAAGGAAGTTTGGTTTAGATAATTCATCAAGGGTTTTGAAATTTAGAACGCTCATCAACTATGGACTAGTCGAATCATAAAGGGTTCGCTAGTCTAACAAGATTCACAATAACTGATATATAAATCGAATAACAATTCCAAGAGATATACAATAGAATAATTATTGTATAACAACATCATGCTTTGAAAGATTAATATACTATTGATATAATAACATGGGCTTAGTCAAAATAACGAGAACTTGCGCGATGAAAAGAGACAACTTATAATTCATATAATGATAACGAGTAGGGTTAGGAAACTTGCCTCGTGCGTAGATTACACTTAATTAACTCGTTCTTTGAATTAAATCATACATATCAATTATGTTCACAATACTAGTCAATAATAACGTACTAAACATCATAAGTTATTCTTTGTCTAATCTCGAATTCATGACTATATTTAGTCAAATTATCATACTTGTTTTCACATAATATAATACTACACGAACAACAAGTTAATTACATAATCAACGATTCAAATAACATGTAATTGTCTTCTTGACTTGGTAAAACTCATTTTAATATCTCATTATACGTCTAACAAGTTTTTATATTCATTAAACTAGGTTACTAACTCATTTATATACTTGAACATTAAAAAAACATTTTCTGGACATTCTGCTAAGTGGCGCTGCGGCGTCGTGGCGCTACGGCTTGGTCGTTGGCGCTGCGGCGCGAGTCTCAGGCCCGGAGTTGGCGCCGCGACGCGACACTCCAGACTTTGAATTCCCAGTTCGCGAAAAACACAGAATTCACCGAAATAAACACTATAAAATCCTTAATTCTCCAAATTAAACATACCCACATGTTAGAATTCATACATAATCAATACCCAGCATTTATAAAGTGATTTTAACCCATTAAAACACATAATCACAGAATTACATTATGCAAATTGTACTGTTCTTGATGTTCTTGAAGGTTTTTGAACAAAAATATAGAATTTAATACTACGGATTCATTATAAGATCAAATTCAACCATTCCAGTTTCGTTTTGTTCGTTTTAGCATGCATAATCATATACAAGTGGAAATTTTATAGAAAAATTTATGGTTGACATATTAAAGTTACGTATAAGGGCCATATGGCCATATAACGTACTCTGTAAATTTTTGAAATAACAAGTCATAGTATTATGAAACTTATGATATGGAATTATATACAATATATATAAATCATACTATGCTTCTCGAATATTCACATAATTGTGATCCTTTTCAACTACAGAAACTTTACAGAAGACTTTAAGCCATATTCATAAAAACTAAATGACGTGAAATAGAAATTGGGTTTGGAGAAAATTACCCAAAACGTAGAGTGAATTAATAGGAGATGAATTCCTTCTGATTCTTCCTGACTCACATAAACCTCTTAACAACTCTCTAAATTCATAAGATCACTCTCTTTTCCCTCTCTGTTTTATGCCAGACTTAGCCAAATGATGAGAAAGAAGAAGGCGTAAGAAATAAATATAAAAGGAACTGACACGTTGTGGAGGTCAGTTACCTATCATGGGTAACTGCTCCCAACCTCCCTTAGTGCCATGTTTGGCTAGTAATAAAAGGTTTCAAAAACCATTTAATTTAATAAAACCTTATCATATAGTTTAAAAAATGTCATACTTCTTGTAAAATAAATCAATATATTATTTAATTTATTTTAAATAAAATATAATAATTTCTCATTAATTCACATAGTCACATAATTAAATTTCTCCTTTAATAATAATGTTAAATTATTAAATCTCTAATTAATAATTAAATTAATTAAAATAACATTAGGCTTATTAAAAATCTTTTAATACAATAAGCTCACATAAATACATGCATCGAATAATAAAATTCTCCACATCAATTTAATAAATACAATACATGTAATTAAATTAATCTACCACAATTTCATCAAATAATTATTTAATCTGATAATTAATTTATCGAAAAAAATATTTATTCAATCCAATAAATATTAAAAATTAATTACAAAATCTCGGTTGTCACATAATGGAACCAAAAAAAAAGTTCAACTAGTCCAAAATAGGTATACATCACTCATTCTGAGTCGCTAAATATATAGTACAGAAACAACTACAACTTTATTAATACAATTGTCGTGCAAAATACGACAACACATAAACTGTGAGTTTAAATACAAATATTGTTCTCTAGACAATATTCACACTCAAATAAGTCATCATTATAATTATTGATACACTATTTTACAAAATAGTGAGGACCTTCATCTCAACACATGTTCATCTTTGTACTACGGGCCAAAGATATTTATCAGGTAATAATTCATCTTTGCACTACAGGCCAAAGATATTCATCAAGTATCAACATTAAGGACTGAGGATGATGAAAAATATTTTAAAGAACGAATCCAGTGAGATAAAAGGACAAAGATTAGGGATTCGTACTTCGATTTATCCATGTTCAAAAACACTCCATAATAAACCATAGTGGAGTAAATTTCAAGAGTAAAGATCAAAACATGGATTTAATTTCAAGAATAAAGGTCACAACAGATAACTTGGAAGGAGAAGAAAAAAAAAATTCTTCTGTGAACAGTACCCGTGAACAGTACCCAGTCATGAAAAGTTCCAAATTTGATAAAAAGTTAGACCAATATTCCTATGAAATGATATTAGATGAAGCGCAATTTCTAATCATTTCAGAAATTATAGAAGCAATACTTATCATAGTAAGTTCAAATTTAGGAATACGAGATGAAATAATCTCGCTTACGTAATATAGAGTATGAAAGAAAATAATATTTCTCACGAGTATTGCAATAAAATAATATCATTTACCTTAGTATGTGACGCCCCCAGAATAGGTATACAACACCCATTCTGAGTCGCCAAATACATGGTACAGAAAGCAAACTACAACTTCAATAATACAATTGTCGTGTAAAATACGACAACACATACTGTGAGTTTAAATACAAATATTGTCTTCTAGACAATATCCACACTCAAATAAATCCTCATTACAATTATTCAAACACTATTTTACAGAAATAGTGAGGACTGCTAATACATCTTTCTAGAACCATTACTCCATACCCCGACTAGATCCTGCTATGTTCTCACCTCCTGAGAAGAAAAATGGAACAAAAAGGAAAAGGGTGAGCTCAACTAGCCCAGTAAAGAATATTATGACTAAGATAATATACAACAAATTATCGTTAGTCTTCAACAGGGAAAAAATCTGATAAAATATAATCGACAACAAGTTTTAGATCAACAACTGCAGCGGAAACAGCAAACCATTAGAAGAGTCAAGTAGAGAAAGAATTCTACTATCTTCTAAGATTTAAAAGTCCATCATCAATATTTTATCCCTGTAACATCAATTAATAATCATCTTTAACCAAATATTCATCTTTGCACTACAGGCCAAAGATATTCATTTGTATCATCAGTCGGTCATGTTCATCTCAACACCTGTTCATCTTTGCACTACAGGCCAAAGATATTCATCAAGTAATTATACATCTTTGCACTACAGGCCAAAGATATTCAGTAATATCATCATTTAGGACTGAGGATGATGAAAAATATATTAAAGAGAACGAATCCAATGAGACAGAAGGACAAATAGTAGGGATTCGTATAACAGTTTATCCAAGATCAATAATACTTCATAATAATCAATTGTGAAGCAGAATTCAAAAATAAAGATCAAAACATGGATACAATCAAAGATCGTAACCATAATAGACATCTTGGACAAAAAGGAAAAATTTTATTTTTCGGTGAATAGTGCCGTATTCGTGAATAGTGCCGTATACGTGAATAGTGTCGTATACGTGAATAGTAACCCCCGACACAAAAAGTTCCAAATTTGATAAAAACTCATATCAATATTTCAGCATAATGATATTGAAGAAAATAATATCATTTAAGAAGAAAATAATATCCCTTACCTCAAAATATCAGTACTTCTGGTCGGAATACCGGTATAAGGCTGAAAGAAACTTGCTCTGATGAATAGAAACTCTCAAAGTATCTAAATACTCACAAAATACACTCAATAATCTAGAGAGAGAAAGAGAGAAAACTTGTTTCTGGTGTGATTTTCAATTCTAACTTAGCCCTCTATTTATAGGAAAATTTTGGTAGGTTTGACCTGCAACCTGATGGCTTTACCTGCTACTATTCCCACCCACCACATTTGAAATATAATTCAGCACATTTCTTCACCAACCACAAGTGGGGCCCACTAATTCTAGAATTTTCCACCAAAATGATAAACTCCGAAAATTCAACAATTTCTGAACCAGTCATCTTGTAAAATTCGTAATAAATCATACGTTCATTTTTAACGGTTCAAAATTTGTGGACATATACTCAACTTATATATGTATAACATATCCAAAAATTACCACGATCCAACGGTCGGATTAAAAATTATAACCCCCGCAAACTATCTCAAAAACCCTGATTTTTAATACCTCCATTCCGACAAAAATACTGACAAAAACCTCAACATTAACTCCTTCATTTTTAACCACAAAAATATATCCCTCATTTATATCCACATAAAATAAATATTTCCTTATCATATGAATCAATAATTAATTATTCACAAATAATATTACAGAATCACATTTATGACAACCAGGCCGTTCCCAGGAAAGAGAGGGCTTTCCAATAAGGATTTCTCCTTACTGGCGCGCAATTAGATGACCAAACCTCTCCTTAGACAGAACTTTCTAGACATTGCCAATAATGTTATCTAATAATATTATTCAAATAATATGAATTATTGATCTGATAAATGAAAATACTGTGCAGCAACAATTATTGAAACAACAATAATATAAAATATCAACGCAGCAATTATTGAATCAATAAAATAAAATATTGAATAATAACTACTGTAACAATTATTGAGTAGTGCCTTCTTACGTAAGAATCAATAATTGGTGCAATACCGTGTGCTACTGTATTTTAACCACCGGGTATTCCAACAGTATTAACGGTAACAACTACGCCATTATTTATAAACAACTTATACTTGTCGTTTTCTTCATCCAATCGCTTTCCGTTATGGGGCCCACACAAGGCTGCGTCGTCGTACGAATATTCCCCGACAGCAAGAATATTCCACGACCAACCGAATATTCACCGACCAAAAATAAATATTTTATTACCACTTGCTTATTTTGCAAAATTTGCACATTTCACCCATAACCAAAGTATTATATCAAATTAACCCCTTATTATTCACAATAATATTTAGAGAAAATTTGATTTTATTCATTAATAAGTTGGGGTCTTACAACCTCCCCTCCTTATGAAATTTCGTCCTCGAAATTGACGTACGTACCTGATGTTTCAAAAAGGTGAGGATACCTCGCTTTCATTTCTGATTCCAACTCCCAGGTCATTTCTTCAATAGCATGGTTTCTCCACAAAACCTTAACTTGTGGTATAACCTTCGTGCGTAGGACATGCTCTTTCCTATCCAAGATCTTAACAGGTACCTCCTCGTACGTTAAATCTTCAGCTATCTCGTCTGGTTCTAACTCAATAATGTGGTTCGGGTCTTTAACATATTTACGAAGCATAGATATGTGAAAAACATTATGAACACGAGACATGCTTGGAGGTAATGCGAGTCTATATGCCACATTTCCTATTCGCTCAAGAATCTCAAATGGACCAACAAATCTTGGATTGAGCTTTCCTCTCTTCCCAAATCTTGTAACTCCCTTCCATGGTGCAACACGTAACAATACATGATCCCCAATATTAAATTCTACGTCCTTCCGATGAAGATCCGCATAACTCTTTTGTCGATCCTGTGCCGTTTGTATACGTTGTCGAATCGTTTGGATCTTCTCTGTAGTAACGCGTACCAATTCTGGTCCCAACAATGTTGCTTCACCCACCTCGTCCCAGCATACTGGAGAACGACATTTTCTTCCATACAACGCCTCAAATGGAGCCACACCTATGCTCGCCTGATAACTGTTGTTGTAGGAGAATTCCACCAATGGTAGGTACTTATCCCAACTCCCTTTGAGATCTAGGACACAAAGTCTTAATAGATCTTCAAGAGTTTGAATAGTCCTCTTTGATTGTCCGTCCGTTTGAGGATGGTATGCTGAACTGAATCGTAAATCCGTGCCCATAGCTTTCTGCAAGCTAACCCAAAATCGTGAAGTGAATCTTGGGTCACGATCCGAAACTATGGATACTGGCATGCCATGCAATCTCACAATCTCGTTCACGTACATACTAGCAAGACGTTCAAGGGAATAAGTCTCACGTATCGGCAAGAAATGAGCGGACTTGGTTAATCTATCAATAATAACCCAAATCGCATCTATGCCTTGAGAAACCTTGGGAAGACCCGTAACAAAATCCATAGTAATGTGTTCCCACTTCCATTTCGGGATCTCAAGTGGTTGCAATGGACCCTTTGGCACTTGATGCTCCGCCTTTACACGTTGACAAGTTAAACACCTCGAGATAAACTCCGCGATCTCTCTTTTCATATTGTTCCACCAAAATGTATGTCGAAGATCGTGATACATTTTGGTACTCCCAGGATGGATTGCAAACGGTGTGTTGTGTGCCTCCATCATTATTCTATGCTTCAAGTCAAAATCGTTAGGAACACAAAGTCTGGAGTTGACTCGAAGTATTCCTTCTTCATCGATTCTTGCTTCTGGAATAGCACCTTCTTGCACTTTCTTCTTCATACGCATCAGCTCTATATCCGTAGCTTGAGCAGCTTTAACTTTATCGATTAAAGTCGGTTCTACTCGTATATTTGATATCATCATGTGGGTACTTGGAGCCTTTATCTCTATCTCCATCCTTTGCAAGTCATACAAAATGGGCGTTTGTGTTAAAAACATTGCACTCGTACCCGCATATGATCTTCTACTCAATGCGTCAGCTACTACGTTTGCTTTTCCAGGATGGTATTGGATGGTATGATCGTAATCTTTCAACAGCTCAAGCCAACGTCGTTGCCGCATGTTGAGTTCCTTTTGGGTGAAGAAATATTTGAGGCTTTTATGATCTGTATAGATCTCCACTTTCTCCCCATACAGGTAGTGTCTCCAGATCTTCAACGCAAAAACGACTGCTGCCAACTCCAAATCATGAGTAGGATAATTCCTCTCATATTCTTTGAGTTGTCGTGAGGCATAGGCTATGACTTTTCCATGTTGCATGAGAACACATCCTAACCCTTTGCCTGAAGCATCGCTGTAGATAACAAATCCATCCGAACCAGATGGTATTGTCAAAACAGGTGCCGAAATGAGTCTCCTCTTGAGTTCTTGGAAACTCTTCTCGCATTCCTCACTCCATACGAATTTTGTATCTTTCCGAGTCAGCTGAGTTAACGGAGTAGCGATTCGAGAAAATCCTTCCACAAATCTCCGATAATAACCAGCTAAGCCTAGAAAGCTACGTACTTCGGTTACCGACTTCGGTTGCTCCCAACTTTGTATGGCTTCAATCTTCGCCGGGTCGACAGATACTCCATGTTTTGACACCACGTGCCCAAGGAATGCTACTTCCTCAAGCCAGAACTCGCATTTCTTCAGTTTGGCATATAGCTTGTTTTCACGAAGCCTTTGCAGTACCAGCTTCAAATGGCGCTCATGATCTTCACGGCTTTTGGAATAGATGAGGATGTCATCAATAAAGACAACAACGAACTGATCCAAATATTCTTTGAATACACGGTTCATCATATCCATGAAGGCAGCAGGAGCATTAGTCAATCCAAAAGACATTACTAAGAATTCATAATGCCCGTACCGAGTTCTGAAGGCAGTCTTTGGAATATCCTCAGTTTTAATCTTCAGCTGATGATATCCAGAACGAAGATCGATCTTTGAAAAGAATTGTGCTCCTTGCAACTGGTCAAACAGGTCATCAATGCGAGGTAGCGGATACCTATTCTTGATGGTGACATGGTTCAATTCTCGATAGTCAATACAAAGTCGCATACTCTCGTCTTTCTTCTTTACGAATAAAACAGGAGCACCCCAAGGAGACGTACTAGGACGAATAAAACCGATGTCCAACAACTCCTGTAGTTGGACTTTTAACTCCTGAAGTTCAATAGGAGCCATTCGATATGGGGTTTTAGAAATGGGCTTTGTACCGGGTTCAAGGTCAATAAAGAATTTAATTTCTCGTTCCGGGGGTAGACCGGGAAGTTCTTCAGGAAATACATCGGAAAATTCTCTAACAATAGAAATATTATTCAAATCTGACTTGTCTTTGTTCAAATCCATAACATGGGCTAAGAAAGCTTGACATCCGTTTTTCAATAAACGAATAGCTTTGTGGCTTGATATGACAGTGACTGATTTTAGTGGTTTAGTAGTTTGAATTCGTATGACAGGGTGGTTAGGAATATGAAAACTAACAACCTTACGAAAATAATCAATTTTAGCATGATGAGTGGTTAACCAATCAATTCCTAAAATCACATCAAAAACAAGTATCTTTAAAGAGATAAGATCAACAGGTAATGTGATAGTGCCAACTTGGATCATGCAAGATTTATAAACTGTAGATGTAACGAAGGTTTCACCCAACGGAGTTTTAACAGATAAGTTAAAGTCCAATTTCTCCGGAGTCAAGTTTAAACGTTGAGCACAAGCAGGAGAGATAAAAGAATGGGTAGAACCGGTATCTAGTAAGGTATAAACTTCGCAAGAATTCAAGATTAGCTTACCCGTGATCACCTCGTTCGGGTTTCTCACGTTTTGGCCAGTTACGACAAACGCTCTTCCAGGAACCGCTGATTTCGCCTTATCCGGGACAGCCCTTGGAATCACCACTCCCGCTGAACTTGGTTTCGCTATAGTACAATCTCGAGCGATGTGGCCTTCCTTCCCACAGTTGTAACACACCTTGGATTGTTGTGGATAGTTTGGGCTGATATGTCCCTCTTTCCCGCATTTGTAACATCTAACTGGCGGTCGTTCTCCTCCCCTAAAATTTGTTGTTGGTACTGGTGCTGGTGCTGATGTCTTCCCGTCATTGTTGAATCTCCTCTTTCTGAAATTTCCACTTGACTCACCTCTCCTATTATCATGGCCACGATGACCACCCGAGTGGTTACCGCCTTTGTTCGTATTTTTCCCTCCTCGTTGGTTATCATCGCTCTGATGATTGCTGTCACCGGTATGACCCTGGTTGTGGTCCCTCGGTTGAGTATACTCATTATCTCTCTCTAATAATTGGGCCCTGTTGACAACGTCTGAATACAGAGAAAATTTATGAGAGATAAGGTATTGACGAATCTCAGGTTTTAAACCTCTCAGAAACATCCGCGTCATACGTTCCTCATTTTCTACCAAATGAGGTGCAAACCTGGATAACTCTGCAAACTTCGCCTCGTACTGGGACACCGTCATGTTGTTTTGTTCCAGTCTGATAAACTCCACCTCCTTCATATGACGAATACTTTCAGGGAAGTACTTGTCATTAAACAGTTTCTGAAACGTTTCCCAGGACATATTGAGTGCGTCAGGCTGGGTACGCTTCACAGACTCCCACCAGTAGTCTGCCTCACCGCGGAACATAAAGGTAGCGAATGGAACCTTCTGCTCCTCCGTGCATCCTAAGACATCGAATATCTTGGTAATTTGCTTGACCCATGTTTCCGCCATGATCGGATCCGGCTTTCCCTTAAATTCTGGTGGTCCCAACTCCTTAAACTGCTTGCTGTGACAGACCGCGTGTTGTCATTATTTCCACCTGTATTTTGTACACGAGTCTCCCTCGTCTGATTTTGCATGAACTGCAAAAAGCTCCTAAACATTACATCATTCATCGTTTGCTCGGTAACGTTGTTTACAGGAGGAATATTGCCTTCCTGTTGCACGTTTCCCTGGGTGGTGATCAAAGGTGTCTCCATGGTCTGATTTACTCCATTATTAACGTTCTCAGCTGCCATTCTTAAATACTGCCATAAAACAAGGGTTAATAGTCATGTCATATATTATCCCTATACTCTGACAGACCAAATAAACACCAAATAAACTTAGTCAGGTCATACTAGCGAAAGAATTCCCCGTCTCTCCCCTCCTAGTTCTTGTCTCACATCTCAGCCAGGGATCATATCCCTAAGCTCTGATACCAACTGTGACGCCCCCAGAATAGGTATACAACACCCATTCTGAGTCGCCAAATACATGGTACAGAAAGCAAACTACAACTTCAATAATACAATTGTCGTGCAAAATACGACAACACATACTGTGAGTTTAAATACAAATATTGTCTTCTAGACAATATCCACACTCAAATAAATCCTCATTACAATTATTCAAACACTATTTTACAGAAATAGTGAGGACTGCTAATACATCTTTCTAGAACCATTACTCCATACCCCGACTAGATCCTGCTATGTTCTCACCTCCTGAGAAGAAAAATGGAACAAAAAGGAAAAGGGTGAGCTCAACTAGCCCAGTAAAGAATATTATGACTAAGATAATATACAACAAATTATCGTTAGTCTTCAACAGGGAAAAAATCTGATAAAATATAATCGACAACAAGTTTTAGATCAACAACTGCAGCGGAAACAGCAAACCATTAGAAGAGTCAAGTAGAGAAAGAATTCTACTATCTTCTAAGATTTAAAAGTCCATCATCAATATTTTATCCCTGTAACATCAATTAATAATCATCTTTAACCAAATATTCATCTTTGCACTACAGGCCAAAGATATTCATTTGTATCATCAGTCGGTCATGTTCATCTCAACACCTGTTCATCTTTGCACTACAGGCCAAAGATATTCATCAAGTAATTATACATCTTTGCACTACAGGCCAAAGATATTCAGTAATATCATCATTTAGGACTGAGGATGATGAAAAATATATTAAAGAGAACGAATCCAATGAGACAGAAGGACAAATAGTAGGGATTCGTATAACAGTTTATCCAAGATCAATAATACTTCATAATAATCAATTGTGAAGCAGAATTCAAAAATAAAGATCAAAACATGGATACAATCAAAGATCGTAACCATAATAGACATCTTGGACAAAAAGGAAAAATTTTATTTTTCGGTGAATAGTGCCGTATTCGTGAATAGTGCCGTATACGTGAATAGTGTCGTATACGTGAATAGTAACCCCCGACACAAAAAGTTCCAAATTTGATAAAAACTCATATCAATATTTCAGCATAATGATATTGAAGAAAATAATATCATTTAAGAAGAAAATAATATCCCTTACCTCAAAATATCAGTACTTCTGGTCGGAATACCGGTATAAGGCTGAAAGAAACTTGCTCTGATGAATAGAAACTCTCAAAGTATCTAAATACTCACAAAATACACTCAATAATCTAGAGAGAGAAAGAGAGAAAACTTGTTTCTGGTGTGATTTTCAATTCTAACTTAGCCCTCTATTTATAGGAAAATTTTGGTAGGTTTGACCTGCAACCTGATGGCTTTACCTGCTACTATTCCCACCCACCACATTTGAAATATAATTCAGCACATTTCTTCACCAACCACAAGTGGGGCCCACTAATTCTAGAATTTTCCACCAAAATGATAAACTCCGAAAATTCAACAATTTCTGAACCAGTCATCTTGTAAAATTCGTAATAAATCATACGTTCATTTTTAACGGTTCAAAATTTGTGGACATATACTCAACTTATATATGTATAACATATCCAAAAATTACCACGATCCAACGGTCGGATTAAAAATTATAACCCCCGCAAACTATCTCAAAAACCCTGATTTTTAATACCTCCATTCCGACAAAAATACTGACAAAAACCTCAACATTAACTCCTTCATTTTTAACCACAAAAATATATCCCTCATTTATATCCACATAAAATAAATATTTCCTTATCATATGAATCAATAATTAATTATTCACAAATAATATTACAGAATCACATTTATGACAACCAGGCCGTTCCCAGGAAAGAGGGGGCTTTCCAATAAGGATTTCTCCTTACTGGCGCGCAATTAGATGACCAAACCTCTCCTTAGACAGAACTTTCTAGACATTGCCAATAATGTTATCTAATAATATTATTCAAATAATATGAATTATTGATCTGATAAATGAAAATACTGTGCAGCAACAATTATTGAAACAACAATAATATAAAATATCAACGCAGCAATTATTGAATCAATAAAATAAAATATTGAATAATAACTACTGTAACAATTATTGAGTAGTGCCTTCTTACGTAAGAATCAATAATTGGTGCAATACCGTGTGCTACTGTATTTTAACCACCGGGTATTCCAACAGTATTAACGGTAACAACTACGCCATTATTTATAAACAACTTATACTTGTCGTTTTCTTCATCCAATCGCTTTTCATTATGGGGCCCACACAAGGCTGCGTCGTCGTACGAATATTCCCCGACAGCAAGAATATTCCACGACCAACCGAATATTCACCGACCAAAAATAAATATTTTATTACCACTTGCTTATTTTGCAAAATTTGCACATTTCACCCATAACCAAAGTATTATATCAAATTAACCCCTTATTATTCACAATAATATTTAGAGAAAATTTGATTTTATTCATTAATAAGTTGGGGTCTTACATAGTAGAAACTGGATTTGACTGGAATATCGGATATTATTCTGAGAAAATCTTGCAGAAAAACTACGCTCAAAGTATTCTTATACTCAAAAGAAGTACTCACAATACTTTAGAATAAGAATTTCTGAATTTGAAATGGTATGTTGAGGAACGAGGGATTATCCCCTATTTATAGCAACGGAGGACGAAAAGAATTAAGCAGGTTGCCTAATTCTGCCAACCTTTCCTGCCTACTTCTTATTTTCTTACATGCCAAACTTTTCCTTACCTTTTATTGGTTGAGGGCCCACCCCTTAAGGAAATTGGTTTGCAGGAGGATCATTTATTTGGAAAGTTTGGTCATGAAGGGCCATACTTTGAAAACAAAGATTGCAGGCAATTCATTCATTAATGCCTAAGTCATATTTTACAATGGTTGGGGCCCACACTTATTTGAAAACAAAGGAATGGTTTGCAGGAAACCACATCAACCACCAACCCACTTAGAAAAAAAACATATGCAGAAGAAAAATAAACCATCTTTGAAAAAAGGACAACTACTGTATTACTTTTGAAAACAAGAATCCGTTTACAATTTGCCAACTAATTCTGCTCCTTATATCACATGTTTATATATATATATATATATATATATATATATATATATATATATATAACAAATTAAACAAATTTATGAATTGAACATTGATGGTCTTAGTGAACAAGAAATTTTAAACAAATTAAATCACATGTCTATGGTAGCAAATAGCTATATCACTAAATTCAACAATCTGTCACAACCAGAAATCATTGAATTAATAGCTAGTGGATTCACGGGTATTCTCAGATCTTGGTGGGAAAGACATCTCACGGAAGATACTAGACTATCTATTATTCATGCTATCCAGTTAGACGATGACGGCAACCCCATCTTTGATGAAGATGTCGGTGTTGGTCCGCCAGATGGAGTAAATACTTTAATTTTTACCATAATAAAATATTTTATAGGAACTCCTAGTAACATAACAGAAAGGATTCACGATCAACTCAGTAATCTCACTTGTCCCACTCTTAGTGACTTCAGGTGGTACAAAGATGTGTTTACCTCTAGAGTTATGCTGCGAAATGATAGCAACAAGCCTTTCTGGAAAGAAAAGTTTATAAATGGTTTGCCTTCATTGTTCACTCATAAAGTTAGAGAAGAGTTGAGTAAAAACTTAGGATATATTGATTATGATAATCTCACTTATGGTGACATAATCAGTTATATTCAAAAAATAGGTTTAAAAATGTGCATTGATTTTAAATTAGCTAAACAAGCTAGTAAAGATAAGAAAAAAGAAAAATATGAGTTAGAAACATTTTGTGAACAATATGGTCTGCCTCCCATTGCTCCCTCTAGAAGAAAGTATAAACACAGACATATTGATCGTCCTAAAACACATAAACGTCACAAACGTAAACATACTCATAAAAAGGATAATAATCAAAACGATTATTACAATAAACCCAAACCAGATAATAAAAAATATAATAAAAGGCCTAAAAACATGATAAGAGTAAAATCGTTTACCACAATTGTGGACAAAAGGGTCATTACAAAAATGAATGTAAAGTAAAACAAAAACTATCTCAGTTAAATATATCTAATGAAGATATTGAGCAATTATTAGAGTTAATGAGAATAGAAAATAATGCAAATAATGATGAAGGATCTGACATGCCCTATTCTTCTAAAAGCAATACCAGTATCAATGAATCTGATAGTAACGAAGAAGAAGTCACTATTTGTGCTAATAACTGTAATGAAAATTGTTGCACTAAAAGATTAAGTGTTATTACCAAAAAGGATGAAGAAAGCTCTTTGTTAATCGACTTAATTAGTAAAATTTCTGACCCTGAACTTAAAGTTCAATATACTAAGCAGTTAAAAGATTTATTAACCAAAGATACTAGAGTTAAAGACAAGATTTTTAAAGCCAAAGATAAACCGATATTCAGTCTTAATAAAACTCTAGAAAGATTTAAAACCCCAGTTAAAGAAGTTACGCTTCCAGAGTTAAATCAAGAAGTTAATAAACTTAAAAAGGAAATCTCTAATTTAAAAATTGAAGTCTCTAATTTAAGAAAAGACTTAGGGAGCCAGAAATCTGATCTTCAAGTTCATGATTCCTCCTCTAGTGATGAAGATCACGATGAGCCAGAATCTTCAGGAATCAAAGATGAGCCAGATCTATTCTTTCAAGGTCTTTCTCTTAAAAGAGTAAAAGATATTACCATTCAAAAGTGGTATATCTCCATTAATTTGGTTGTTGATAAAACCTTTTCAATAAAGCTTCCCGCCTTAGTTGATACTGGTGCGGATTTAAATTGTATCCAGGAAGGTCTTATTCCAATCAAATACTATAAGAAGACTAATGAAAAATTAAATTCAGCTAATGGTAGTCAGATGAAAATAAAATATAAATTGCCTAAAGTGCATATCTGTCAAGATGATATGTGTTTTAAAACATCATTTGTTTTAATCCGCAATCTTACTGATAAAATCATTTTAGGATTACCATTTATATATTTATTATATCCATTTACTACCAGTAATGAAGGATTAAGCTGTAAACATTTACGTAAAAGAATAACATTTAAATTTCTTATTAAACCAAAAGAAAGAGATTTAAAATTCATTCAAGAAGAGTCCATTTCTAAATCATTAAATTTATTAAATTGTAAATCCACCCATTTAAATTTTTTAAAGGAAGAAATTAAATACAAAAGAATTGAAGAACAACTTCAAAATAAAGATGTTCTTGAAAAAATTGAAGAATTAAAAACTTATTTAAAAGACAACCTTTGTTCTGATTCTCCTAATGCCTTTTGGCATCGGAAAAAACATATTGTAAGGTTCCCTTATGCTAAGGAATTCAAAGAACATTTGATTCCTACTAAGGTCAGGCCTATTCAAATGAATCACGAACAGATGGAGTTATGCAAAAAGGAAATTAATGATCTCCTCAGTAAAAAATTAATTAGACCTAGTAAATCCCCTTGGTCATGTCCCGCCTTTTATGTTAACAATGAAGCAGAAAAGGAAAGAGGTGTTCCCAAGTTAGCAATCAATTACAAGCCATTAAACAAAGTCCTAGAATGGATTAGGTACCCCCTGCCTAATAAGGATGACCTCATTAACCGATTGAGAGTAATGCCACTATCTTTAGTAAATTCGACCTTAAATCTGGTTTCTGGCAAATTGCTATTCACCCAGAGGACAGGTATAAAACTGCATTCACCACTCCATTTGGTCATTACGAATGGAATGTTCAGGCATTTGGCCTAAAAAATGCTCCTAGCGAATTCCAGAATATCCTCAATGACATTTTGAACCCTTTCAGTCATTTTATTGTTGTGTATATTGACGATATTCTCATTTTTTCCAATTCCATTGAAGAACATGTCAAACATTTGAAATCGTTTTTCAAAACGGTCAAAGACAATGGACTTGTTTTTTCACTTTCCAAATGCAGCTTGTTTCAAGCTAAAGTTCGGTTTCTTGGATTAATTATATTTCGCGGACTCATACGGCCAATTGATAGAGCTATTCAATTCGCCAACAGATTCCTAGATAAAATTACCCATAAAACCCAACTGCAGAGGTTTCTGGGCTCGCTCAATTATATTGGCAAGTTCTACAAAAATCTCAGGAAAATTTGCAAACCTCTCTTTCAGCGTTTGCAAGACAATCCTCCTTCATGGACTGACATTCATACTTCTGTCGTCCGACAAGTCAAAAAATACGTCAAGACATTGCCCTATCTTGGTATTTCAAATGATTCTGCATTTAAGATTGTTGAAACTGACGCCTCCGATATTGGTTTCGGAGGTATTCTCAAACAAAAATTAACTCCAGATTCCCCAGAACAAATCGTCCGTTTTCATTCCGGTGCATGGAATAGTACACAGTTAAATTACAGTACTATTAAAAAAGAAATACTTTCTCTTGTATTATGTATTAATAAATTTCAAATTGATTTATTAAATCAAAAATTTTTAGTTCGAATTGACTGCAAATCTGCAAAATATGTGTTAGAGAAAGATGTTGAAAACATAGCTTCTAAGCACTCCTTTGCTAGATGGCAAGCCCTTTTGAGTATCTTTGATTTCGATATTGAGTACATTAAAGGTAGTAACAACTCTATTCCTGATTTTCTCACTCGGGAATTTATTAACACAGGTACCGTGCATCCTTCATGAGTATCCGCGGTGCATCAACCTCTCGTGGTCCAGGTCGCCCTACTGGCCCTAGTAATCAGCCAAGAGGAGCCTTAGTTCCTTATCCAGTTAACCCAATTTATCAAACCAGTAACAAGTTCACTGTCCTTGGGACGATGCCCAAGCCCTATAGTTCAGCTTTAGCTAGTAACCCAATTCCCGTCGACCCCTTTCAGTCAAAAGCCTCTAGTTCAAATCCCAGTAATCCTCCCTCTGAGTACATGTTTAGATGGACCAATCTCTTATTTCATATTGAGTCTCACATGAAACCCAGAAATGACCCAATAAAATTGACCTCCCAATTTTTCCCTTCTGGTTGGCATTTCATGCCTCTTGCTCCTTATAAATCCCTTGTGTATTATAAGGACATTCTTGTCGAAACAGAGTCAATTTTTATTAAGCCCATTTATGCCAACAATGATAAAGCCAAAGTTCTTTACCATTCGTTGTATATTAAACAGTTTATTCAGATGTCAGAATGGGGAAAACATCCCTCTGATTCATGACCAAAATAAATATTTTCCGACAAAACGAATATTTTATAACCACTTGTTAACTTTGCAAAATTTACACATTTCACCCATAACTAAAGCATTATATTTAATCAACACCTTATTATTTAAAAATAACAATTAAAGAAATTAAATCTTTATTCATAAAAAAATTTAGGGTCTTACAAATAAATATTTCAAATCAACGAATTATCCATGCACTACGGGCCAATGATATTCGTTAGTATCACCAGTGGTCAGGATCATGCCAAACACCTGTCCATCTATGCACTACGAGCCAAAGAGGACTTTCACCACAAACCTTATCTGTAACACTAAAGGTTATGATTATATTATTACATAATTCCTAGTCATAATCATACCAATCAACAGTCCATCTTTGCACTACGAGCCAAAGATGACTTCCAGTACAATATAAGCACGAGGATGATGACAATAATATAAAGATTCAATCAAGTGAGATCAAAGATAAATATTAGAGAATTCTAATTCAATTCATGTATCAAAAATAATTTGGACAGAAAAGAAAATTAAATTCTGTGATGAATAGTACTTGTGAATAGTACCGTATAAATAGTGCTCATGAATAGTATCGTGTGAATAGTACCCAGACATGAAAAGATTAAAATTTAATAAGAAAGTTTAGACCAATATTCCAGTGAAATGATAATAGATGAAGCGCAAACTTAAGGAATTTCTAATCATTTTAGGAATTATAGAAGCAATACTTACCATAGTAAGTTTAAATTTAAGAATATGAAATGAAATAATATCCCTTACATAATATGGAGTATGAAAGAAAATAATATTTCTTACGAGTATTGAAATAAAATAATATCGTTTACCTTAGTAGAAACTAGATTTGACTGGAATATCAGATATTATTTTGAGAAAATCTTGCACAAAAAGCTATACTCAAAGTATCCATATGTGACGCCCCCAGAATAGGTATACAACACCCATTCTGAGTCGCCAAATACATGGTACAGAAAGCAAACTACAACTTCAATAATACAATTGTCGTGCAAAATACGACAACACATACTGTGAGTTTAAATACAAATATTGTCTTCTAGACAATATCCACACTCAAATAAATCCTCATTACAATTATTCAAACACTATTTTACAGAAATAGTGAGGACTGCTAATACATCTTTCTAGAACCATTACTCCATACCCCGACTAGATCCTGCTATGTTCTCACCTCCTGAGAAGAAAAATGGAACAAAAAGGAAAAGGGTGAGCTCAACTAGCCCAGTAAAGAATATTATGACTAAGATAATATACAACAAATTATCGTTAGTCTTCAACAGGGAAAAAATCTGATAAAATATAATCGACAACAAGTTTTAGATCAACAACTGCAGCGGAAACAGCAAACCATTAGAAGAGTCAAGTAGAGAAAGAATTCTACTATCTTCTAAGATTTAAAAGTCCATCATCAATATTTTATCCCTGTAACATCAATTAATAATCATCTTTAACCAAATATTCATCTTTGCACTACAGGCCAAAGATATTCATTTGTATCATCAGTCGGTCATGTTCATCTCAACACCTGTTCATCTTTGCACTACAGGCCAAAGATATTCATCAAGTAATTATACATCTTTGCACTACAGGCCAAAGATATTCAGTAATATCATCATTTAGGACTGAGGATGATGAAAAATATCTTAAAGAGAACGAATCCAATGAGACAGAAGGACAAATAGTAAGGATTCGTATAACAGTTTATCCAAGATCAATAATACTTCATAATAATCAATTGTGAAGCAGAATTCAAAAATAAAGATCAAAACATGGATACAATCAAAGATAGTAACCATAATAGACATCTTGGACAAAAAGGAAAAATTTTATTTTTCGGTGAATAGTGCCGTATTCGTGAATAGTACCGTATACGTGAATAGTGCCGTATACGTAAATAGTAACCCCGACACAAAAAGTTCTAAATTTGATAAAAACTCATATCAATATTTCAGCATAATGATATTGAAGAAAATAATATCATTAAGAAGAAAATAATATCCCTTACCTCAAAATATCAGTACTTCTGGTCGGAATACCGGCATAAGGCTGAAAGAAACTTGCTCTGATGAATAGAAACTCTCAAAGTATCTAAATACTCACAAAATACACTCAATAATCTAGAGAGAGAAAGAGAGAAAACTTGTTTCTGGTGTGATTTTCAATTCTAACTTAGCCCTCTATTTATAGGAAAATTTTGGTAGGTTTGACCTGCAACCTGATGGCTTTACCTGCTACTATTCCCACCCACCACATTTGAAATATAATTCAGCACATTTCTTCACCAACCACAAGTGGGGCCCACCAATTCTAGAATTTTCCACCAAAATGATAAACTCCGAAAATTCAACAATTTCTGAACCAGTCATCTTGTAAAATTCGTAATAAATCATACGTTCATTTTTAACGGTTCAAAATTTGTGGACATATACTCAACTTATATATGTATAACATATCCAAAAATTACCACGATCCAACGGTCGGATTAAAAATTATAACCCCCGCAAACTATCTCAAAAACCCTGATTTTTAATACCTCCATTCCGACAAAAATACTGACAAAAACCTCAACATTAACTCCTTCATTTTTAACCACAAAAATATATCCCTCATTTATATCCACATAAAATAAATATTTCCTTATCATATGAATCAATAATTAATTATTCACAAATAATATTACAGAATCACATTTATGACAACCAGGCCGTTCCCAGGAAAGAGGGGGCTTTCCAATAAGGATTTCTCCTTACTGGCGCGCAATTAGATGACCAAACCTCTCCTTAGACAGAACTTTCTAGACATTGCCAATAATGTTATCTAATAATATTATTCAAATAATATGAATTATTGATCTGATAAATGAAAATACTGTGCAGCAACAATTATTGAAACAACAATAATATAAAATATCAACGCAGCAATTATTGAATCAATAAAATAAAATATTGAATAATAACTACTGTAACAATTATTGAGTAGTGCCTTCTTACGTAAGAATCAATAATTGGTGCAATACCGTGTGCTACTGTATTTTAACCACCGGGTATTCCAACAGTATTAACGGTAACAACTACGCCATTATTTATAAACAACTTATACTTGTCGTTTTCTTCATCCAATCGCTTTCCGTTATGGGGCCCACACAAGGCTGCGTCGTCGTACGAATATTCCCCGACAGCAAGAATATTCCACGACCAACCGAATATTCACCGACCAAAAATAAATATTTTATTACCACTTGCTTATTTTGCAAAATTTGCACATTTCACCCATAACCAAAGTATTATATCAAATTAACCCCTTATTATTCACAATAATATTTAGAGAAAATTTGATTTTATTCATTAATAAGTTGGGGTCTTACAACCTCCCCTCCTTATGAAATTTCGTCCTCGAAATTGACGTACGTACCTGATGTTTCAAAAAGGTGAGGATACCTCGCTTTCATTTCTGATTCCAACTCCCAGGTCATTTCTTCAATAGCATGGTTTCTCCACAAAACCTTAACTTGTGGTATAACCTTCGTGCGTAGGACATGCTCTTTCCTATCCAAGATCTTAACAGGTACCTCCTCGTACGTTAAATCTTCAGCTATCTCGTCTGGTTCTAACTCAATAATGTGGTTCGGGTCTTTAACATATTTACGAAGCATAGATATGTGAAAAACATTATGAACACGAGACATGCTTGGAGGTAATGCGAGTCTATATGCCACATTTCCTATTCGCTCAAGAATCTCAAATGGACCAACAAATCTTGGATTGAGCTTTCCTCTCTTCCCAAATCTTGTAACTCCCTTCCATGGTGCAACACGTAACAATACATGATCCCCAATATTAAATTCCACGTCCTTCCGATGAAGATCCGCATAACTCTTTTGTCGATCCTGTGCCGTTTGTATACGTTGTCGAATCGTTTGGATCTTCTCTGTAGTAATGCGTACCAATTCTGGTCCCAACAATGTTGCTTCACCCACCTCGTCCCAGCATACTAGAGAACGACATTTTCTTCCATACAACGCCTCAAATGGAGCCACACCTATGCTCGCCTGATAACTGTTGTTGTAGGAGAATTCCACCAATGGTAGGTACTTATCCCAACTCCCTTTGAGATCTAGGACACAAAGTCTTAATAGATCTTCAAGAGTTTGAATAGTCCTCTCTGATTGTCCGTCCGTTTGAGGATGGTATGCTGAACTGAATCGTAAATCCGTGCCCATAGCTTTCTGCAAGCTAACCCAAAATCGTGAAGTGAATCTTGGGTCACGATCCGAAACTATGGATACTGGCATGCCATGCAATCTCACAATCTCGTTCACGTACATACTAGCAAGACGTTCAAGGGAATAAGTCTCACGTATCGGCAAGAAATGAGCGGACTTGGTTAATCTATCAACAATAACCCAAATCGCATCTATGCCTTGAGAAACCTTGGGAAGACCCGTAACAAAATCCATAGTAATGTGTTCCCACTTCCATTTCGGGATCTCAAGTGGTTGCAATGGACCCTTTGGCACTTGATGCTCCGCCTTTACACGTTGACAAGTTAAACACCTCGAGATAAACTCCGCGATCTCTCTTTTCATATTGTTCCACCAAAATGTATGTCGAAGATCGTGATACATTTTGGTACTCCCAGGATGGATTGCAAACGGTGTGTTGTGTGCCTCCATCATTATTCTATGCTTCAAGTCAAAATCGTTAGGAACACAAAGTCTGGAGTTGACTCGAAGTATTCCTTCTTCATCGATTCTTGCTTCTGGAATAGCACCTTCTTGCACTTTCTTCTTCATACGCATCAGCTCTATATCCGTAGCTTGAGCAGCTTTAACTTTATCGATTAAAGTCGGTTCTACTCGTATATTTGATATCATCATGTGGGTACTTGGAGCCTTCATCTCTATCTCCATCCTTTGCAAGTCATACAAAATGGGTGTTTGTGTTAAAAACATTGCACTCGTACCCGCATATGATCTTCTACTCAATGCGTCAGCTACTACGTTTGCTTTTCCAGGATGGTATTGGATGGTATGATCGTAATCTTTCAACAGCTCAAGCCAACGTCGTTGCCGCATGTTGAGTTCCTTTTGGGTGAAGAAATATTTGAGGCTTTTATGATCTGTATAGATCTCCACTTTCTCCCCATACAGGTAGTGTCTCCAGATCTTCAACGCAAAAACGACTGCTGCCAACTCCAAATCATGAGTAGGATAATTCCTCTCATATTCTTTGAGTTGTCGTGAGGCATAGGCTATGACTTTCCCATGTTGCATGAGAACACATCCTAACCCTTTGCCTGAAGCATCGCTGTAGATAACAAATCCATCCGAACCAGATGGTATTGTCAAAACAGGTGCCGAAATGAGTCTCCTCTTGAGTTCTTGGAAACTCTTCTCGCATTCCTCACTCCATACGAATTTTGTATCTTTCCGAGTCAGCTGAGTTAACGGAGTAGCGATTCGAGAAAATCCTTCCACAAATCTCCGATAATAACCAGCTAAGCCCAGAAAGCTACGTACTTCGGTTACCGACTTCGGTTGCTCCCAACTTTGTATGGCTTCAATCTTCGCCGGGTCGACAGATACTCCATGTTTTGACACCACGTGCCCAAGGAATGCTACTTCCTCAAGCCAGAACTCGCATTTCTTCAGTTTGGCATATAGCTTGTTTTCACGAAGCCTTTGCAGTACCAGCTTCAAATGGCGCTCATGATCTTCACGGCTTTTGGAATAGATGAGGATGTCATCAATAAAGACAACAACGAACTGATCCAAATATTCTTTGAATACACGGTTCATCATATCCATGAAGGCAGCAGGAGCATTAGTCAATCCAAAAGACATTACTAAGAATTCATAATGCCCGTACCGAGTTCTGAAGGCAGTCTTTGAAATATCCTCAGTTTTAATCTTCAGCTGATGATATCCAGAACGAAGATCGATCTTTGAAAAGAATTGTGCTCCTTGCAACTGGTCAAACAGGTCATCAATGCGAGGTAGCGGATACCTATTCTTGATGGTGACATGGTTCAATTCTCGATAGTCAATACAAAGTCGCATACTCTCGTCTTTCTTCTTTACGAATAAAACAGGAGCACCCCAAGGAGACGTACTAGGACGAATAAAACCGATGTCCAACAACTCCTGTAGTTGGACTTTTAACTCCTGAAGTTCAATAGGAGCCATTCGATATGGGGTTTTAGAAATGGGCTTTGTACCGGGTTCAAGGTCAATAAAGAATTCAATTTCTCGTTCCGGGGGTAGACCGGGAAGTTCTTCAGGAAATACATCGGAAAATTCTCTAACAATAGAAATATTATTCAAATCTGACTTGTCTTTGTTCAAATCCATAACATGGGCTAAGAAAGCTTGACATCCGTTTTTCAATAAACGAATAGCTTTGTGGCTTGATATGACAGTGACTGATTTTAGTGGTTTAGTAGTTTGAATTCGTATGACAGGGTGGTTAGGAATATGAAAACTAACAACCTTACGAAAACAATCAATTTTAGCATGATGAGTGGTTAACCAATCAATTCCTAAAATCACATCAAAAGCAAGTATCTTTAAAGAGATAAGATCAACAGGTAATGTGATAGTGCCAACTTGGATCATGCAAGATTTATAAACTGTAGATGTAACGAAGGTTTCACCCAACGGAGTTTCAACAGATAAGTTAAAGTCCAATTTCTCCGGAGTCAAGTTTAAACGTTGAGCACAAGCAGGAGAGATAAAAGAATGGGTAGAACCGGTATCTAGTAAGGTATAATCTTCGCAAGAATTCAAGATTAGCTTACCCGTGATCATCTCGTTCGGGTTTCTCACGTTTTGGCCAGTTACGACAAACGCTCTTCCAGGAACCGCTGATTTCGCCTTATCCGGGACAGCCCTTGGAATCACCACTCCCGCTGAACTTGGTTTCGCTATAGTACAATCTCGAGCGATGTGGCCTTCCTTCCCACAGTTGTAACACACCTTGGATTGTTGTGGACAGTTTGGGCTGATATGTCCCTCTTTCCCGCATTTGTAACATCTAACTGGCGGTCGTTCTCCTCCCCTAAAATTTGTTGTTGGTACTGGTGCTGGTGCTGATGTCTTCCCGTCATTGTTGAATCTCCTCTTTCTGAAATTTCCACTTGACTCACCTCTCCTATTATCATGGCCACGATGACCACCCGAGTGGTTACCGCCTTTGTTCGTATTTTTCCCTCCTCGTTGGTTATCATCGCTCTGATGATTGCTGTCACCGGTATGACCCTGGTTGTGGTCCCTCGGTTGAGTATACTCATTATCTCTCTCTAATAATTGGGCCCTGTTGACAACGTCTGAATACAGAGAAAATTTATGAGAGATAAGGTATTGACGAATCTCAGGTTTTAAACCTCTCAGAAACATCCGCGTCATACGTTCCTCATTTTCTACCAAATGAGGTGCAAACCTGGATAACTCTGCAAACTTCGCCTCGTACTGGGACACCGTCATGTTGTTTTGTTCCAGTCTGATAAACTCCACCTCCTTCATATGACGAATACTTTCAGGGAAGTACTTGTCATTAAACAGTTTCTGAAACGTTTCCCAGGACATATTGAGTGCGTCAGGCTGGGTACGCTTCACAGACTCCCACCAGTAGTCTGCCTCACCGCGGAACATAAAGGTAGCGAATGGAACCTTCTGCTCCTCCGTGCATCCTAAGACATCGAATATCTTGGTAATTTGCTTGACCCATGTTTCCGCCATGATCGGATCCGGCTTTCCCTTAAATTCTGGTGGTCCCAACTCCTTAAACTGCTTGGCTGTGACAGACCGCGTGTTGTCATTATTTCCACCTGTATTTTGTACACGAGTCTCCCTCGTCTGATTTTGCATGAACTGCAAAAAGCTCCTAAACATTACATCATTCATCGTTTGCTCGGTAACGTTGTTTACAGGAGGAATATTGCCTTCCTGTTGCACGTTTCCCTGGGTGGTGATCAAAGGTGTCTCCATGGTCTGATTTACTCCATTATTAACGTTCTCAGCTGCCATTCTTAAATACTGCCATAAAACAAGGGTTAATAGTCATGTCATATATTATCCCTATACTCTGACCGACCAAATAAACACCAAATAAACTTAGTCAGGTCATACTAGCGAAGGAATTCCCCGTCTCTCCCCTCCTAGTTCTTGTCTCACATCTCAGCCAGGGATCATATCCCTAAGCTCTGATACCAACTGTGACGCCCCCAGAATAGGTATACAACACCCATTCTGAGTCGCCAAATACATGGTACAGAAAGCAAACTACAACTTCAATAATACAATTGTCGTGCAAAATACGACAACACATACTGTGAGTTTAAATACAAATATTGTCTTCTAGACAATATCCACACTCAAATAAATCCTCATTACAATTATTCAAACACTATTTTACAGAAATAGTGAGGACTGCTAATACATCTTTCTAGAACCATTACTCCATACCCCGACTAGATCCTGCTATGTTCTCACCTCCTGAGAAGAAAAATGGAACAAAAAGGAAAAGGGTGAGCTCAACTAGCCCAGTAAAGAATATTATGACTAAGATAATATACAACAAATTATCGTTAGTCTTCAACAGGGAAAAATCTGATAAAATATAATCGACAACAAGTTTTAGATCAACAACTGCAGCGGAAATAACAAACCATTAGAAGAGTCAAGTAGAGAAAGAATTCTACTATCTTCTAAGATTTAAAAGTCCATCATCAATATTTTATCCCTGTAACATCAATTAATAATCATCTTTAACCAAATATTCATCTTTGCACTACAGGCCAAAGATATTCATTTGTATCATCAGTCGGTCATGTTCATCTCAACACCTGTTCATCTTTGCACTACAGGCCAAAGATATTCATCAAGTAATTATACATCTTTGCACTACAGGCCAAAGATATTCAGTAATATCATCATTTAGGACTGAGGATGATGAAAAATATCTTAAAGAGAACGAATCCAATGAGACAGAAGGACAAATAGTAGGGATTCGTATAACAGTTTATCCAAGATCAATAATACTTCATAATAATAAATTGTGAAGCAGAATTCAAAAATAAAGATCAAAACATGGATACAATCAAAGATAGTAACCATAATAGACATCTTGGACAAAAAGGAAAAATTTTATTTTTCGGTGAATAGTGCCGTATTCATGAATAGTGCCGTATACGTAAATAGTAACCCCGACACAAAAAGTTTCAAATTTGATAAAAAAATCATATCAATATTTCAGCATAATGATATTGAAGAAAATAATATCATTAAGAAGAAAATAATATCCCTTACCTCAAAATATCAGTACTTCTGGTCGGAATACCGGTATAAGGCTGAAAGAAACTTGCTCTGATGAATAGAAACTCTCAAAGTATCTAAATACTCACAAAATACACTCAATAATCTAGAGAGAGAAAGAGAGAAAACTTGTTTCTGGTGTGATTTTCAATTCTAACTTAGCCCTCTATTTATAGGAAAATTTTGGTATGTTTGACCTGCAACCTGATGGCTTTACCTGCTACTATTCCCACCCACCACATTTGAAATATAATTCAGCACATTTCTTCACCAACCACAAGTGGGGCCCACTAATTCTAGAATTTTCCACCAAAATGATAAACTCCGAAAATTCAACAATTTCTGAACCAGTCATCTTGTAAAATTCGTAATAAATCATACGTTCATTTTTAACGGTTCAAAATTTGTGGACATATACTCAACTTATATATGTATAACATATCCAAAAATTACCACGATCCAACGGTCGGATTAAAAATTATAACCCCCGCAAACTATCTCAAAAACCCTGATTTTTAATACCTCCATTCCGACAAAAATACTGACAAAAACCTCAACATTAACTCCTTCATTTTTAACCACAAAAATATATCCCTCATTTATATCCACATAAAATAAATATTTCCTTATCATATGAATCAATAATTAATTATTCACAAATAATATTACAGAATCACATTTATGACAACCAGGCCGTTCCCAGGAAAGAGGGGGCTTTCCAATAAGGATTTCTCCTTACTGGCGCGCAATTAGATGACCAAACCTCTCCTTAGACAGAACTTTCTAGACATTGCCAATAATGTTATCTAATAATATTATTCAAATAATATGAATTATTGATCTGATAAATGAAAATACTGTGCAGCAACAATTATTGAAACAACAATAATATAAAATATCAACGCAGCAATTATTGAATCAATAAAATAAAATATTGAATAATAACTACTGTAACAATTATTGAGTAGTGCCTTCTTACGTAAGAATCAATAATTGGTGCAATACCGTGTGCTACTGTATTTTAACCACCGGGTATTCCAACAGTATTAACGGTAACAACTACGCCATTATTTATAAACAACTTATACTTGTCGTTTTCTTCATCCAATCGCTTTCCGTTATGGGGCCCACACAAGGCTGCGTCGTCGTACGAATATTCCCCGACAGCAAGAATATTCCACGACCAACCGAATATTCACCGACCAAAAATAAATATTTTATTACCACTTGCTTATTTTGCAAAATTTGCACATTTCACCCATAACCAAAGTATTATATCAAATTAACCCCTTATTATTCACAATAATATTTAGAGAAAATTTGATTTTATTCATTAATAAGTTGGGGTCTTACACCATATACTCAAGAGAAATACTCATAATACTATAGAATAAGAATTTCTGATATTGTAATGGTGTGTTGAGGAAGGAAGGGTAACCTCCTTTTTATAGTGCAACAAAGGGAGAAAATGAGAAAACCTGCCTAATTCTACCAAACCTCTCCTGCCTAACTCTCATTTTTTCCTTATAGTGAGGGTCCACCTTTTGAAAATAAGCTTTGCAAGCATTGTCTTTGTAGGAGAAACCTCTGCCCATCAACTTGGAAAAAAAACAAAGGCATACTACTTTTGAAAACAAAGCACTTAAATTCAATTTGCTCCGTCCTTTTAATCACATGCTTATATATATATTATAATAATATTATTATTTAAACAATTATAATAATATATATATATATATATATATATATATAAATGAATATTTTATCGGAGGAGATAATTATAATTTCACAGAAAAATATGTTAAACTTTCAACAAATGTTTCATGCTAAAATCCCTTCATTTATATCAAAATTGAGCCAATATCCACCACATAATAATTATTCATAAATAATATTATAAGCTCACAATATTAACAACCAGATCATTCATAGGAAAGAGGGGGCTTTCCGATAAGGATTTATCCTTATTGGCGCGCAATTATATAACCTAACCCCTTTCCTCGACAGAATTTTCTAGACATTGCCAATAATGCTAACTAATAATATGAATAATTGTGTCATGTCAATTATTTATTTAATAATATAAAATATTGTACAGATGATACTGTGACAATAATTAAATAAATAATATGAGATATTGTGCAACAATTGCTGTGATAATTATTGAATGAAACTGCGTAACTTCTTACGTAATAATCAATAATCATAAATACTGTGTAATACTGTGTGCTACTGTGTAACCATGCGTATTATTGTACTTTTATCACCGGGTATTTCAACAGTTAACAATAAAAGTTTTGCCTTTATTTTTTATAAAAAGATTATTTCTGTCGCTTTCTATATCCGATAATTATTATGTTATGTGGTCCACCAATGATTGCGCCGTCGTACGGATATTCCTCGACAAAAAGAATATTCCCCGACCAAACGAATATTTTATGACAACTTGCTTACTTTGCAAAATTTGTACATATCACCCATAACTAAAACATTATATCAAATCAATACCTTATTATTCAAAATAATAATTAGAGAAATTAAATATTTATTCATAAAAAGTTAGGGTCTTACATTTTGTGCTTTCAAATGGGAATACAATGTTCTAGTCAGACAACCAAGGCTACATTTTTGTAAGTAAACAATAATGTTTATCATTTTTTTTACATAGTTTCATTAATGTATAATTAATTAGTCCTTTTTCAGATGCCTAATTCTCGAGCTCCACCAACAACCACACTGCCAACAAACAACACACCTCCACATCCACCAACAAACACATTGCAAACAAAAAACACACCTCCAACCCATTCAGACACCTCCTTCCTCCTCAACATTGAGTTCAACTGGCATCCGGACTTTTATGAGCAGAAACAGAAGCAATGTAAGTGTTAATGCTTTGACTGAAGCTACTGCAAAAAGGAGAGCTGAGATAGGTAGCAATCAACAATCAAACGCAAGCAATGCATTCAAAAGGCCAATGAGGAAGGAGACTAAATAATAGGGGATTCAGTATAATGATCTTTAAATTTGTTTTTATTTTGTTAAATTTGGGTTGGTTTATTATGTCTATGGGTAGGAATATGGTACATGGTACATTATGTGTATAGAATATGGAACATTTTGTGTTTTGGGATAAAAGAATTAGATGGTACATTTTGTACAAGGAAGCAATTGGTCTATTTTTTTTTAACTGAAGTAAGTTAATGTAGATGCCTTATATGGCCACTTTGTCTGTTGCTTATTATGGAATTTGCTCTGTGTTGGGCTTTTGAATTGTGCCAGACATATTTATGTGGTTCTTTTCTTTATCTTGTGGTCTGTTTTGCCAATGTTGCAGCTCCTATAGTTATGTACATGGTAATTTGTCAATGTTGCAACATCTGCTCTGTTTCTTATTGTGGTATGTGATTCTGTTTTGGAAACAGAGCATCATGAACACAATATTACAATTCATTGGACTTCAATCCATTAGAACATACAATTGAGTTGGTATACTGTGTTCATGATTGCCTCATTCAACCTTATTACAATTCATTCAAATATAAAACCCAAGATAAATTCATTCAAACCTTATTGCAATTCATTCAAACCTTATTACAATTCATTCAAGCCTTATTACAATCTCAACTGATTTTATTCAAAGGAAAATTCATAACACAAAGCATTACAACAACTAAATTACAAGCATTACATTCCCAACAAACTCAAAATTCATTTCAATTCAACCTTCATTACAAGCATTACATTCCCAACAAACTCAAAATTCATTTTAATTCAACCTTCATCACAAGCATTACAATCCCAACACAAAGCATATATGAAAGAGCAGACATAAAATCCACTACATACCAAAATCAATCCATTACATTCATCTTAATCATCCTAATTCACTTCATATACATGATGAGAAAACAAAAAACCTAAGATATGACAAGCAACAAAATTAACTTAGTCTCTCTAGCTGCAGCTTTGTTAATTGAACTTTTCAATATCTTAACTTCCCTCTCCAATTCCTTGATTTCCACTTCATTCCCAACTAGAATGTTAAACCTTTCATCAATTTTGTGCAGTGCATTCTTATATAAGTAATTTAAGAAAATGTATCTACTTCATATAAGCTTGTATGGGATAATTTATATAAGTAATTATACAAACATGTAATGGGATAATTTATACCTTGTATCTATTGCATCCTACAAACCTCCTACCGGGGTGTAATGTTCTAGCCTTCCAAGCTTCCCACATCTGTGCGGTTATTCCACAGTAGTATTGCACTAGAAAATGAGGCTTTTGCCATTGTATTTGATGAGACGAAGATATCTCATACGTGTCATCTTCATGAACAAAAACTCTAGATGAAGAATACATGGAAACACTTGACAGTAGTGAGGGGGAGCAAAAATAAAAAGGATGCAGTCGAATCAACCAGCCATAATCGTTACATACCAAAATTGGAGCAGCAAATCAGCTAAGTAGAGTCAATCGCACGAAAGGAGCAGTAAAATTGTACCAAAGGAGAATCACAACAAGGAGAATCGAGCCCTGATTTTTTTCCCAATTCTGAATTCGAGAATTTGTTGCTCTGATTTGTATTATGAAGGGAAAATTGGCATGTGCTTGGCACATGATATACACATGGCAAATGACATGTACACATCAGCAAAAAAATCACGTGATATGCACGCTCACGGCTCCCGTCTATTCTTTGGACGAAAATCCTAACTAATGACCATTTGGTAAGTTTTTTAAAGTATAGTAACATGATTGTAACAAAAAAAATTTCGGTAATCACAATGAAAATCGAGCCTAGTACGTACGGTGACCAAAAAATCTAGGCAAAAAACACTTTTACCCCACTGTGGTTGTAGTGTTTTAAGCAATTAGCCATTGTACTTTTAAAATATTCAATTATCCCACTGTGCTTTTTAAAAATATACAATCAGGCCATTCCGTCCATTTTTCGTAACCGACGTTAACAAATCTGCTTGGGTTTCTTATGTGTCTTTTTTAAAAAAAATGAAAAATTATGTGGTATATGCTTAATTACGTGGTATATCTTTATGTGGCAACAATAATTTTTTAATGGATTTTCTTTATAATTTTTTCTTCTTAAACAAAATAATCAAATAATAAAATCATTATGTGGTGAAAAAATTAATTAAAATAATAATAAAATTAAAATAAATATTTTAATTCATTTTTTATAATTGTTTCTATTCCTTTTATCTTTTCCTTTCTTTTAATAATTATTTTATTTTAAAAATTAATTCCAAATAATACAAATAATATATCAAAATTTTTGTATCAATGAGATCTATTACAACATTATATTAATTTCTACAAAAATTAAAAATAAAATATCATTAATTACGTGGCAAAAATTATTAAAATAATAATAAAATTAAAATAAATATTTTAATTCATTTTCTATATTTGTATTCTTTTCCTTATCTCTTTTTCTTTCTTTTAATAATTATTTTTATTTTAAAAATTAATACTAATATATATTTTAATGACATAAAAAAAGTAAGTACATAATTAACATAAAATAGAAAATTCGATACAATTAGCAAAAATTAGTTAAACAAATGACATAAAAATTAAAATTAATTATACAATCAAAACCACATTATTTTTTTATAATTTATTCTTTTCCTTTATCTCTTTTACTTTCTTTTAATTATTTTAATTCTAAATAATACAAATAATCAAAATATTCATGAATATGTTATGGGTTAAGTTCAGATGACCACCTGGGGTTTGGGCGGTTTCTCACTTAACCACCTGTAATCAGTAAAACTACATTTAAACACCCGACCTTTTGAGTTGAAGTGAAAATCTGCTTTCTGTCATAACTCTGTTACTTAAGTTGGATAAAGACTTAATTACCCTCCTTATATATAAACGATAGATGCTAAAACATGCGAGCCAAAAATACAAGTGTAGTAGTCAAAGGAGGCCCATGCCCGAAACTTTTCAGAGGTTTGTAGGAATGTCCGCTTCACAGGGAAAGAAACGGGCTCCAGCAGACCAGAATGAGTTGCGTACCAAACGGCCAACAGTAGTGGGGCGATTTGACTCAGCAAAGCAGAGTTTCTTGCCAAGTTCTTCGCATGCTATGTTGATGAAACAGTGCGAGACACTGCTGAATCGGTTGCAGACACATCAGCATGGTTGGGTCTTCAATTCTCCTGTTGACGTAGTGAAGTTGAACATTCCAGATTATTATACTGTTATCAAGCATCCAATGGATTTGGGGACAGTGAAAACCAAGTTAACTTCAGGTGACTATTTGAATCCATTGGAATTTGCAACAGATGTTAGGCTCACCTTCTCAAATGCAAATCGAGTGTTTATATCGAATCTGAAATTGCAAATCCTTCAACCAACCACTTCAAAATCTTAAGTAGGTAAAACAAAAACAGTAGCAGTAGGTACAAAGAACAATACTCAAAAGAAACAACATAGTCATAACTTGAGTCTTGAAAACATCTCTGAAAACCATCCACCAAGTGCAGAATTTCTTAGAACGTTATTTTCATACATAATGTTTACATTTCAAAAAGAAAAACTGATAGAGAAAATCATGGCAAGTTAATTTGAATGTTCAAGTTATCAGCAGTCTATAACGAAGCATGTTTGAATATAAGTGTACACATACATTGTGTCATACACCAAGCTATAGATAGTTGTCCTAGAGTACATTCTTGTCTGTCTGTATGAAACATTAAGATATATAAAAGACAAGAAACTAGAGATCACGAGCAAGCAACTATGTTCAGTCACCTTCCTCAGTCAAAACTAAGTTAAGAACTATAAACCAAGACCAGTTTAACAAAGAATTGCAAAATCCCCTTCGTAAAGGGTCTTCCACAAACTTGTGAACAATACACATGGGAATTGTCACATGAACAACAACAAAACAGAGCAACTGAATAGGAGCAAACAAAGTAACTACATATCAAATAGAAGAAAGTTTTATTTGATAATTCAAATAGAAGAAATTTGCAAGATGAGCCATGGTAAACAGGAAATTTCAGTTTGCTGACAAGAAGTGATACTTCTTTTCTCACTTGTGCCATTCCCATCAACAGAATTCAACAGAAAGCCAAACTGTGGTTCCATTTGCTGACGCACCACTTTCTCTCCATCATTAACAGAACTTCTGGCTACATCCCCATCAGTCACGCGAAAGAAATGAATAAGACGTGGACATCTAATCGGTTTGAGCTCTTGGAGAACCCCAGTAATTAAAACCCTTTTCTTTAGACGAAAATGGGTATTTCATTTTCAAATAAAAAAAATAAAGTATCAAAATGCTATAACTCTTTCAAAAGATTTTCCTACACAAAGATATCTTCTTCCCTAAAATCCTCGCCAAATTGAAAACCAAGAACCCAGTATTTGAATATCATCTTCATCCAAGCTCCACCCTCTAAACTCAAAACTCTCCACCTCTACACTCACCAATATTTTGGTGAAAGAAAAACCTAATTTTATCTCTTCCCAATTGATTTGTTCAAACCAATCAACAAAATACCCAACTTCCTCAATTGAAACAGCACAAACCTGCGTGGGTTTTGGAACTTCGTTGGGTTTTTGGTGGGATTACGAGGGTTTTGGAGCGGGAAATTAGGGATTTGGAAGGGTCGAACTCAGTGAGAAATTCTTTGTCGGGTTGTGTTTGGGTTTTCTCATCGCTTTTGAATTCTTGTGTGGGTTTAAGGGTACTAGTCTTCTTGGATGAATTCTTTGAGGATGAGAGAGAAAAGGATACTCCTTTCATGGCGGTGCCGGTGTGTGTTAGAGAGGGAGGAAGAGAACAAAAGAAGCCTCTCTTTAGCAGGAGAAAGAGAATAAGGGTATTTTAGACATTTTCTAGTTTATTTTTACTGTTACACCCTCTTTTCAAGCGTTTTTGGCGTCTGACATGCACGCACGGTTAATTTGGACAGAAAAGGTAACATTTTCACTTCAACTCAAAAGGTCATGTGTTTAAATGTAACTTTACTGACTATAGGTGGTTAAGTGGGAAATCGCCCAAACCCCAGGTGGTCATCTGAACTTAACCCATATGTTATTTGTATGTCAAAAAGAAAACTCATTTGAATTTAGAGAGAGAAGGAGAAATCCCATTAGTATTTCTTCTCTACTGGTAGTTTTCATTAGTCATTAATTGCGGCTTCTAAGAGCTACTTTGCTAGGACAAACTACCGGTTTCTCTCCAGCGAACAAATGGTGCCGATGGCGAGAGATAAATTCGAAATCGGCGAAGGAGAGCTCGTGGATCCCACTGTCATGAAGGACTCCGAGGAGGGAGGATGAGGCGTCCGCGACCGCGCCCGATTGGCTTTCCGGAGACTGAGGGGAAAGGGAAGAAGATGAGAAAAGAGGGAGGCGTTCGAGGAGAGATTTGCATTGGTGCACGATCTTGGAGTGTTTGCGCCATGAGCCGTTTTTGATGATTTTGTTGAGGGCAGGTGTTAGTGTTTGGGTGAGGCGGGAATCGACTTCCGAAGAAGTCATTCCGCCGGAATTTGGGAGTAGATATAGATCTGGACTGGATGGAACTGAAATTAAGTGTGGAATTTGGGTGATTTTCGAGCTTCTATTTGGCGTGGTGGAGACTGGTGGTGGGTGGCGGTCGGGGTGGTGAATTTCGGTGATTTTAGGCTTATTTATTCATTTTGAAGGAGAAAGAAAATGGGAAATAAAAAAATTATTAAAAAATAAATTAAAATATTTATTTTAATTTTATTATTATTTTAATTATTTTTTGCCACATAATCAATGATTTTATTTTATTTTATTTTTTTGTGTTGCCACATCAAAAAATAATGATTTTTTGAAAAAAAAAATCAATGTCACGTGTGTAATTATTTGACATCCGTCCAAGAAATTGGACAGAATTGCTTGATTGTATATTTTTAAAAAATACTGTGGGATAATTGAATATTTTAAAAGTACAGTGGCTAATTGTTAAAAACATTATAATCACAGTGGAATAAAAGTGCTTTTTGCCAAAAAAAGTCTATTATCCCATTTGAATTCTAAAAATCTAAAAAAACCAGCTCACTTGCCTTCTCAGAATTTAACATAAAAAATCTGAATATTTGAACTAAATAAGTCGATCCAAAAATCTTAAATTTGCTTATGATTCCTTAAAGCCTCAAATAGAATTCAAATATCACCATTTGATCATTGGAAATAGAACTTTTTACCTTCCACATAATGTATGAAATCTCTTCATCATACAACATACATCTACACATACAGTGCCAACAAACAAATTAAAAAAACTTGAGTTACTTCATATAGTTTTCTCCCACGGAGAAGAACAAAGATACAAATATATTTTCTGGAAAAAATTATGCAGAATTTCATCAGGAATTTATTTGGCGAATATAATAAGTTTTCCTGGCTTCAATAAAATCCATAATGCTTGAGGCATCACCATGCATAACTACTCTTCCATCTTCCATATAGACAGCACCATCTGCATATTCGAGTTCTTCCAAACGGTGAGTTACCCATAATGCTGTGACATCTTCGGAACTAGCTAAAGAGCTCTTCACCGCTTTAATCACCCCAACCTAGCAAAATTACAGGAACAAGCTATCAAGGTAAAGTACAGTTGTAAACAAGTCAAGTTGAGTCGGACTTTGACTTGCCCAACTCGATCTCGTTTAAAAGTTAAACTAGCTGAGTTGAGCTGTGTTTTAAAAAGAGTATAATATTTGGTGTACGAACTCGGCCGTATGGTAAACGAGTCGAGCTCGAGCTAGGGTTATGCGAGCCGAGCCTAGTTGAGCTTAAGCCTGACTCATTTAACTTTTTATGATAAAAATAAGAAAAAAATAATTAATTAGATGCTAAACAAGCCGGGATTGAGCTGGTTACCACATTGTTTGAGCTTAGTTCGTTTAAACAAACAGACAAAGGAGCTTGTTCAAGTTCAACTCGTTTAATGAGCTCGAGTAGGACTGAGTAGAACCGAGCCGTGCCAAGCTCGCAGGCAGCCTGGGTCGTTCACAGCTCTAAGGCAAAGCATGAGGACAAGCATAGTCAGAGTTATGATCACTATACTGTCTATACTGCAGGTCTCAAGTGGGGATCAGTTAAAAAGGATGAGCATAATACTACCTCAACCCTCGAGAATAGCTAAATTCGTGTAGCTTTATATGCTCTGATTTCGGGAGATCACACGTTACCAAATCATATCATTTAAGATATACCGACACAATAGTTCTAAGCCCTATTTATTTTGTAGATTCACTTTCATAAAAAGTATGATTATTTTGCTTATAAAAACATTATTCAATAAAGTATGTCAGTCTCGCTTCCAAAACTCGTTGATAGCCATAAATATAAAATACAAATTTTCAAAAAAATGAGAGTATCGTTTTATAGCAAATAAACTAATAATAATATCAAAGTTATTCCTAAAGTTTCAAGTCATGCCCTGACTACATATCACTATATTTCGAACAAACTAATGTTTAGAATTCATGATTATTAAAAGGAAATGAAAAAGAACTGCACAAGTGATAATCGAATTAAAAGGGTATAGTCATCATTTCCATGAAAAATATCAATACGGATGCTTTCATCCTTTTGAACTCACATAACTTATAATCCCACCACGTTCTTGATAGACTCCACGACATGCTTGCGTGAGGTGGTCGCCGCCCCGATCGTTTCTAGCAAAGTTGTAGGATGGATTGCTTGCAACACCTTAACCCCTCGCCTATATGTAGACGGTAATCTTGGTACAATTGCTCACGTTCGGAAATCTGCGTTGAATGGACACCAACGACACCTTGACCCCTCGCTTATATTGAAGTGGTAATCTCGGTACAATCGACGATTGATGCGATAGAAGACGCCACACACAACTATGAATTGTGTATGATAAGTCAAATTGAATCTCAAAGAAATAACTAAGAAAAATACTTAGAAATTCTTTAAAGAACCAAAAGTAGAGAATAACCTCACAAATATATTGAATAATGAAAAATAATGTGTATTGTGTTTGATTACATCAACTTGGACCTCTATTTATACTACTCAAAACAATCTAAATCCTAATTGGAATTTATAAACTATAACCCTAATTTCTATAAGGAAATAGAAGTCAATTTGGAAAAGAAATCCTAATTACAATAGAATTTAAAATTAATCTAATTTTTCCTTGCCGCGTTCAGATCTTGCAATTGCCGCGTGAGTATCTGACTTGCTGCGTTCGAAAGCTAAATTGTCGTGTGAACAAGCCTTCCTCCATTTAGAATTATAGAATAACACGGATGTTCCCTTTGGCATGCATGACTATAGTATGTTAGCTTCCAAAATATGACCCATATATAGGAAACCCACAATTTGGCATGCATGGCTGCTGACTCTATATATGAAATCGTGGCCCACATGAATATTAACCATTCATTTCCATGTCCTGAATTGTATGTCCATACTAAATATGCTTAATTAAAGCAACTAACATGTCTAATTGATTCATGTTATTTAGTAGGCCCCACGTGAGTGTAGCATTTCTTTGCAAGCTGCAAATTATAATTGAACTCCCAAAATTCGTGCATGTGATTTAAATAGATGGGTCCTTTACATAACAATACAATATTTAGAAAGTAATTACAATAATCATACATCGACAAAATAATTACAAAACTAACGTAATTCACATTAATAAGGAAACCTAAAATCAAGACTGTCATAATTCAAAATTCAAAATTCAAAATTCAAAATTCAAATCAAACAGATGAAAAACAAACAAATATTTTCTCGTCATCTTCCTCCTCTGCCGCCGCCCTTCTCCGCCACGAAAAATTATTTTCTCGCCATCTTCCTCCCTCGTCATCTTCCTCCGCCGCCGCGAATCTCCGCTACGAATCTCCGCCGCGAATCTTAAGCTTGCACACGATCAAATTATGTTTCAGATCCTGCGAAAAAAGGAAGGGGTGGAAAGCAAAGCATGAACTGTCAGATTATGTTTCATTTAACTTCAACAAAAGTATAACACTGCCAACGAGAAGAATAAGATCGAAGATTCGCCCTATTTATGACTGTAACTATATAACACTGCCAACGATAAGAAGAAGAAGAAGATTCGCCCTACAAATAGATGTAACTCTTACAGTTTAGAAATGGTTACCTACAAAAACTAAAATGGTTACCTCTGTATGAAGGTTTGGCTACCAACTGCAACACATTCAAAAATAAAATTTGTAACTTAATAAAACTGAATTGGTTACCTTGGTCTGAAGATTTGGCAACCAACTGCATGAAAGTTTGGCTACCAAGTGCATCACATTCAAAATAAATTGGTAACCTAATAAAACTGAATTGGTTACCTTGGTACGAAGGTTTGGTTACCAACTGAACTATGAATGTAACCTAATAAAACTGAATTGGTTACCTTGCAAAGAAAGTTTGGCTACCAACTACATGAAGGTTTGGTTATCAACTGCACTATGAAGGTAACCTAATAAAACTGAATTGGTTACCTTGCTATGAAAGTTTGACTATCAACTGCATGAAGGTTTGACTCACATTCAAAATAAATTAGTAACTTAATAAAACTGAATTGGTTACTTTGATATGAATGTTTGGTTACCAACTGCACTATGAAGATAACCTAATAAAACTGCATTAGTAACCTTTATACGTAGGCTTGGTAACTTAATAAAACTGAATTGGTTACCTTGGTCTGAAGGTTTTGCTACCAACTGGTTACCTTGATATGAAGGTTTTGCTACCAACTGGTTACCTTGATATGAAAGTTTGATTACCTTTATACCAAAGTTTAGTTACCTTAATATGAAAGTTTAGTTACCAACTGTACTGTGAAAAAATAGAAGAAAGGAAGAATGAATAAAGTCACACAAATCAGAAGAAGGAATGGGAATGATATATATATATATATATATATATATATATATATATATATATATATATATATATATATATATATATATATATCCTCCACCAAACAATTAGCTGTAGCAAATGGCTACAAAACAAAAAGAAGCAGCAGGGTGTCATGCATGTATTCCTTTCCCTTCAGCCAGGTGGACGCCTTGAGATTAGCATGGTCACTGTCACCAATTACAGTAGTATTGCTTGAAGATGGGCTTGATTCTGCTCCGTTCTCCAAAAGGGTCCAGGGGTCCATCACCATGTCAAGGTCCTGAAGCAATGGAGAAGGCTTGTTCTTTCCCGGTCCATTAGCAGCAGCAGTTCGTAATGAAATGGCTGGACCCAGTTATTGAGATACTATGTTGCAGAGAAGCAAGGACAGAAGGAGAGAGAGAACTGTGAGAGATAGAGATAGATAATAGCGAGAGAGAGAATGACGAAAGAGAGGGAGAGACCGAAGGAAGATATATGATGAAGTGAAACTAATTTGAGATCCCCATTAAAAATAATCCTTTAATTTAAGGACTCTTAATTGTATTAGTATTGTAAATATATATGATGAAGTGTCATATTTTTATAATTATTTTATGAATGTATGATTTTTGTAATTACTTTTAAAAATGTACTATAATATGTAATTGTTCCTAAATAGAATGGACCAATTGGGTCGGCCCAATAATGCTTGAATTATAATCTCTTGAATAATTTTCAGCCCAATTATTTAAAATCACTTGATGACCCACTGGATCTTGAATTGAGTTATTATTGTTTGAGGCGAGCCTGATCAGGATTGTATCATTCCCCTCCTCTTCAAAAGGATTTGTCCTCAAATCTGGCACATCGTCCTCACGAAAATGATTCAACCACAAAATTGCTCCTACATAAAAAAAAACAAACTAAGTTAGTAGCATCAAACCAAACATAATGCCAAAACTCAACTTGCAAATGACATATATAAGCAACAAAAACTCCAACTCCCACCAAGAACATAGCAATGTAAGACTTTTCTCTCGAATTGATAATTTGTAGACCAATTACTCCCAAAACACTAATTATATAAACTAATCTACTATCCACTAAAATAATCATGAATGCAGAGTAAGAAAGAATATGAAAAGTCTTATATCCTCCTGGATCAAAAATCATCACGCAAAACTCTTCATGTGGTAGATTCTCCCAGTGACGAATCCCCGGATCAAAAGTCAATATAATGATCTCAATCCTTCGCAGAAACACATTCGTCAATACACCTGGGTCAAATATCAATGCTTCTCACGCAAAGTCTCTTGAATTCCTGTATTAAACACAAAACAAAACAAATCAATAAGTTCCTTTTGTCTATTCACAAAGAAAGTAAATAAACTAAAATCATATGCATAGTCTACTAAAACAATATTCAAAACACTTCCCTATGGACTCTCAATGCATTGATCGAATTGAATTGCACGATCCATGTTTCCCTCGATGAAAATGACCTTATCACGAATCTGCAAAACACAACCAACCTTCCTCTTTCCATTGACATTAACACAATAAAGAACAAATAATGTTGTCAACGGAGTAAAAAGGACACAACCAACTTCACAAGATAAAAACTCAATAGCATACTTATTATGACAAACAAACTCAACACATGCTATAGAATTTTGCAAATTGTTGACAAAAATCGAAATATCATCAAAATAGAGAATAATAATTTTTCCCATAAAGGAATATAAAATATAATTCAATAATTCCATGGAAGTATACAATGCCTTAGCTAATCCAAGTGAACTAACTAAACATGCAAATAACTCATCCCTCAAACGATCTTGATGATAAACATTTGTTGAATCAAAACCATATAATAGCAAATCATGCAATAAAGATTGCTCGAACGGACAAACATGATAACTACCATTGTCAACTAACGACAACTCATGTAAAGATTGACTAGCATGAAAACCTAACTCAACATATGGATAAGAAAACCTAGAATGAATTTCATGCAAATAATAACATCAAAAATAAGAATATATATCATGATCATAAACTAACTCAACAAAAATCAAATATCCTCCATAGTTTATGATAAAGACGATTATACCATCAAAATAGCTAACAACAAATTCTATGGAAGCATGCAAAACATGTTTTAAATAACTCATGAAAACACTAGATGCATCAGTTAATCTAACAGAAATAACTATCCATCTAAACAACTCACATGTTAAAACAATTTCCCATTTATCACAGTCATGCACACTAATTTGATTAGGTATTGTCATCACATGAGCACTGATGTGATAAAAATATGTAACTGCAAGTGCACAGTGTCAAATTGAAGAACTGGCAAGTACAGGTCGAACCCACAGAGACTAGATTAATTCTTTAATATATCTTTAATTAATATTTTAGGCGAATTAGAAATAAATATGGTGGAGAAAATTTATTAACTAAATTATTCAAACTACTAATTAATAACGGAAACTATTAATGAGAAAAGATACCTAGGAATCAGAATCCACCAAATATTAACATAATAAATTCTTTCTTATTTCCTAAATCAATTCCCAAATTATTCTCCATCCCCTTTAAAAATAATGATTCATATAATTAATATGGGCAAGCATAAGTTATGAAAAATTCACAGATTAACTATAACTTATCAAAACCTCGCAATCAATATAAAAATCATATGCAATTTATGCGGAGGAAAATATGAAGGCGAAAATAATTAGGCATTAATTTTGGAACGTAAAGAAAATATTATTATGAAATACTTAGTTTCATCATAATCCTAGGTATTAGAAATTTAGCTAGCCATGGAATTAAAAACAAAAACAAATAATATTAGTACTATAATTCGCATGAAATAAGAACAATAATTAAAAAGAGAATTTCTATTATATAAATAAAAGAAAGATACAAATACTCCCTGACAGTAGTTTCACACGTGATTGGAATAAGAGAAAAAAAACAAACTCTAAATATGTTACTCCCTTCTACACTAGTGAAGAACTAAGAAAAAAAAAATAATAAGTGGTGTCCTTCTCTCTAAAATAAGAGGCCTATTTATAGGAAAAATAACTTGGAACCCTAATTGAACTTGGACAGTTTTGTCCCCAATCAACTTCTCAAAAAGATCTTCTAGATATACTTTTCTTCTCTTGTTGGGTTTGACTTGCACACCAAGATTTTTCAACCTATTTCCTACTACTTGTAGGATTCTTCTTGGATATTCCTTATATGAATAAAAGCATTAAATATCCCTTGATCACCAAGATTTTGACTTTATTGCAACAAATATTAAATCCTACAAAATAAAATAAAACATATTAATTTAATAAACTAATATAATTAAAAGGACAAAATTAGGGATAATTAAATGTATGAATTACGTGTCTATCAAATACCCCCATACCTAGCTTTTGCTCGTCCTCGAGTAAAATAAAAATAAAATAAAATAAAAATTACACTACCCCATTTCCGTAGGAAACACGATTGCACTTAGCATGTGCAACAAGCCTTTAAACCCCAAGGTTACCCAAGTGGACGAGTTGTGTCTCGTGAGGGTTTGCAGTGAATATACCCACAAAATTCAAAAATATATTTTTTGGGTTCAACAAATTATGAAATTGAAAGAAAACTTCTAAATATCTATGGGCAATGTACAGAAGCAAGATTAAATTCAAAATCACACTTTTACCTTATCAAAAATACTCAATCTTCATTTTAGACACCATCTTTCATTAAATCAATTCCATGTGACGCATGCATGTGTATATGATGTAACTCTTAGTAGGGATTTTTATCATGAAAATCAAGCAAATTCATTTTTTTCTTTTTCTTTTTTTTTTCTCCCTTTTTACATTTTTTTCAATTTTGATTCTTGACTTGTGCAATGTCTCATTTTCTTAGGCTTTTCAGAGTTACCCATGTAGAGCGAGCGTTGGACCAATGACTCCCAAACCAGATGGCTTTAGGGCACTAGGTGTAGAGACACCCCTAAGGGCTTACTTACTCGAGTAACAAAGGCCACAAAATTAGACTAGTCAAGCTGCTTTTATCCATCACACTTTTCAGCGTGAATATCGATGCTTCCCGAGGCTTGGATACCCAGTTATTTCGTTTAATGGACATTGAATCAGTTATTTATTTCTTCTTTTTTTTTCAACTTTTTTCAACTTCATTTTTTTCATTCTTTCTTCTTTTCTTTTCTTTTCTTTTCCTTTTTTTTTCTTTTTTTTTCTTTTTTTTTTGAAATTACTCGAATCATGGTTTATACCCCACAACTAAGAATTAGTGTAAACGTGAAGTGCAAAAATGCTTGTGAAATCAATTTTAATCCGGATGGTGTTTTGAACTAAGATTTCGCATCTTATCAAAAATTTAAGAGTTCTAAATCTTTCAATCTTACTCATGAGTTTTGCTCCACAAACACTTATTAGAATTAATCCAATGCATAAAAAGTCAAACAAATTTTTTTTTTTTTAATACTTTTTTCGTGTTTTTTTTTACTATTTTTTCCTAAAAAAAAATAAAAAAAATCTAATACAATAATACAAACAAACTCCCCCCATACCTAAATCATGCATTGTCCTCAATGTATGCAAATGAAGAAAAGAGAACAAAGATATGACAGAATTATACCTTGTACGATGGGGCAGAAACCGGATGACAATATTGGACAAAAGAAAAATATACGTACAAACTTAAAAGTGCAGTGCCAGTCATACTAAATCAGGTGGGTCAACAAGGTATACCACCTCCTCTGGTTCGGTCGGCATTTCTAAAAAAAGTTTGAGTCGTTGACCATTCACTTTGAGAATTTCTCCACTATGTGGATTTTCAATATCGACTGCCCCATGAGAGTAAACTACCTTCACTACAAAAGGTCCATCCCATCTAGAACGCAATTTTCCAGGGAATAAATGTAGCCTAGAATTATACAAGAGAACTTTTTGTCCAGGTGAAAATGATTTCCTCAAAATTGTTTTGTCATGAAACACTTTTGTTCTTTCCTTGTAAATTTTAGCATTTTCATAAGCATCGTTCCTAATCTCATCTAACTCAGCTAATTGCAATTGTCTATGACTCCCACCGGTGGACATATCAAAATTCAACTGTTTTATGGCCCACAAAGCACAATGTTCAAGTTCAACAGGTAAGTGACAAGCTTTTCCAAACACAAGCCGATATGGTGACATCCCTAAATTAGTTTTAAAGGCAGTACGGTAAGCCCACAATGCATCTAACAATTTTAGAGACCAGTCTTTTCTATTGGAACTCACCGTTTTTTCCAAGATTTATTTTATTTGCCTATTTGAGACTTCTACCTGACCACTTGTTTGAGGATGATATGATGTTGCAAGCTTGTGGGTGATGGAGTACTTTTTTAGCAATGATGCAAAAGGCTGATTGCGGAAATGTTTTCCTTGATCACTGATTATGGCCCTAGGGGTACCAAAGCGAGAGAAAATGTTCTCTTTCAAAAATTTGACAACAACTTTGTTGTCATTGGTCTTGGTTGGTATAGCTTCTACCCACTTAGACACGTAATCCACCGCAAGTAAAATGTACAGATTCCCAAAAGAATTTGGAAATGGGCCCATGAAATCGATTTCCCATACATCAAACAATTCAATGACTAGAATAGGTTGCATTGGCATCATATTCCTCCTAGTGATCCTCCCTAATTGTTGACACCTATTGCAATTGGCACAAAATGATGTGGTATCCTTGAATAGACTAGGCCAATAGAAACCACATTGGAGGACTTTGGCGGCCGTCTTTTTGCCTCCAAAATGTCCTCCATAAGCTTGGTCATGACAAAAGGACAGAACACTTCTAAACTCGTGGTCGGGTACACACCTCCTAATGATTTGATCAGGACAATATTTGAACAAATAGGGGTCATCCCAATAAAAGTGTTTGACTTGTGAAAGAAACTTGGATCGGTCTTGTTTGGACCAATGGGAAGGAATCTCACTAGTCACTAGGTAATTCACAATATCAGCAAACCAAGGTGTAGCAGATATAGAGAAAAGCTGCTCATCAGGGAAAAATTCATTTAAGGGCAGGTCAGAGTTGGACTCCACAACTAAGCGTGACAAATGATCAGCTACCACGTTTTCAGAACCTTTTTTGTCTCGTATCTCGAGGTCAAATTCTTGGAGCAATAAGACCCAACGAATTAAACGTGCTTTTGAATCTTTTTTTGAAAGAAGATGTTTGAGAGCAGCATGGTCAGTGTAAACAATTATTTTTGACCCAATAAGATAAGATCGAAACTTTTCTAGGGCAAAAACTACAGCTAGAAGTTCTTTTTCAGTAGTTGAATAGTTCAATTGAGCATCATTCAAAGTCCTACTAGCATAGTATATGACATGGGGAATCGTGTTGATTCTTTGCCCTAGAACAGCACCAACTGCATAGTCAGATGCATCACACATTAACTCAAATGGTTGTCTCCAATCAGGTGATTTGATGATAGGAGCTGAAGTTAACTCCTTTTTGAGTTGTTCAAAAGATTGAAGACATTTTTCATTAAATTCAAATTTTGCATCTTTACCTAGAAGATTGGTCAAGGGCCTTGCTTTCTTACTAAAATCTTTAATAAATCGCCTATAAAAGCCTGCATGTCCTAGGAAAGAACGAATTTCTTTGACTGTCCTAGGTGGTGGAAGATTGGCAATGAGGTCAATTTTGGCTTTATCTACTTCAATTCCCTTTTCAGATATGATGTGACCCAGAACAATTCCTTTTTTTACCATGAAGTGACATTTTTCCCAATTCAGGATTAAATTTGTTTCCTTACATCTCCTTAAAACTAAGTCAAGGTGGTGAAGACACTCAAGAAATGTAGACCCAAATATGGAAAAATCATCTATGAAAATTTCTAGGAATTTCTCCACCATGTCAGAAAAAATACTCATCATGCATCTTTGAAAGGTGGCAGGGGCACTACATAGCCCAAAGGGCAGACGACGATATGCAAAGGTTCCATAAGGACAAGTGAAAGTGGTTTTTTCTTGGTCTTCTAGGGCTATGGGAATTTGAAAGTAGCCCGAGTAACCATCAAGGAAACAATAGTAAGCATGACCAGCTAATCTTTCTAGAATTTGGTCAATGAAGGGTAAAGGAAAATGATCCTTTCTTGTGGCAGCATTGAGTTTTCTATAGTCTATGCAAACCCTCAAACCTGATTGGACACGAGTGGGAACTAACTCATTAGCTTCATTTTGAACCACAGTTAAGCCAGACTTTTTAGGTACCACCTGAACAGGACTTACCCACGAGCTATCAGAAATGGGATAGATGATCCCATTATCTAGACACTTGAGAATTTCTTTCTTAACAACATCTTTTAGAACCGGGTTTAAACGCCTTTGTGGGTCTCTCACAGGTTTAGCATCATCTATTAAATGGATCCTATGTTGGACAATTGTTGGACTGATCCCCTTAATATCAGTTATACTCCATCCTATGGCTTCCTTGTTTTCTCTCAAGATGGTTAATAACTCTTCCTCCTGTGTGTTTGTTAAATCAGAAGCAATGATTACAGGAAGAGTTTTGGAGGGACCTAAATAGGCATATTTAAGATTATCAGGCAGAGGTTTGAGTTCTAACTCTGGTGGACTTTTTTTAAGAGGTTCTGAAGATTGCAAGATTAATGGCTCAGTCTCGGGTTCCCATTTAGAGTAAGACATTGATGTTGATGACTCTAGCATTTCATTAACCTCATTTACATATTCTGTTTCATCCCAATTTTGACCAAAATGATTTAGACAAAAATTAAAAATTTCGTCTTCTCCTGTAAGTTCATTGTCGGACATGACCTGAATCATGTTCACTTCAACGGGTTGGTCTGAAAAATCACAAGGTTGCTTTCCCACATTAAACACATTTAAATCAATTGTCATGTTCCCAAATGTCAATTTCATAAGTCCATTTCTACAGTTGATTAACGCATTAGAAGTTGCTAGAAATGGTCTACCTAAAATTACAGGAATTTGACCCTTGGGATTGACAACAGGTTGGGTTTCAAGGACAACAAAGTCAACAGGGAAGATAAAATCACCAACCTTAATGAGTACATCTTCAACTAGTCCTTTTGGCACTTTAACAGAACGGTCAGCTAGTTGGAGTGTGACACTTGTTTTTTTCAACTCCCCTAAGCCTAAGGTTTGGTACACAGAAAATGGTAATATGTTCACACTAGCTCCTAAATCAAGTAAAGCCTTTTCAATTAAGGTGTCACCTATGATGCATGAAATAGTAGGACAACCGGGGTCCTTATATTTCACAGGGACTTGACATGACAAGATAGAACTAACATGAGCAGTTAAAAAAGCTTTCTTAGGAACATGAGTGGTTCTTTTATGTGTGCACAAATCTTTTAGACATTTAGCATATGAGGGAACTTGTTGAATGGCATCTAAAAGAGGAATGTTAATTTTTACTTGTTTGAACACTTCTAGAATTTTATCCAACTGGGCTGACTGCTTATTTGAAATAAGTCTTTGAGGGAATGGGGCTTTAGGTTTGAAGACTTTTTCATTTGATTCAGAAGATGTGGTTTGATCATTTTTTGACACACGCTGAGTAGATAGACCTACTGACTCAGAGTTTGTGGGCTTTTCAGGCTGGGCTAACTTTGAAGATGGATTATTATATTCAGCATTTAAATTTTTCTTTTTTTCATTATCAATTCCAGCATGATTGTTAAAATAATTTCCAGACCCTAAAGAAATTACAGAATTCACATGATTGACTTGGTTGTTTTCAAGTGAATTAACATGATAAGGTTTTTGAGTAGGAACTGAAAATTTTGGATTGGTCTCGGGTTGACTAGGAAGTTTACCCTTCTCTCTTTCACTAACTGTAGTGGCCAATTGACTCATTTGGATCTCTAGGCGAGAAATGAATTTTATTACAGTTTCCACACTCTTCTCTAAGGTGCTCACACTTTTCTCTAAGGTGCTAAGTCTCCTCTCACTTTCATTAGAAAAACCTGGTGGATATTGAGGTGCTGGATTTGAATTTTGGTACGGACCAGGATTTGACTTTTGGTAAGGTTGAAAAGATTGATTTAGAGACTGATTGACCTGATTTGAAGAATTATTTGGGTAGGGTCCTTGGTTCCATGCAAGATTAGGATGATTTCTCCAACCAGGATTATAAGTGGGTGCAAATGGGTCATTCCTAGGTCGTTGAAACATTGCATTGACTTGTTCATATTCTTCAAATTGGGGCACGACTCTAGGACATTCCTCAATCACATAGCTTGGTGAATTACACTTTAGACACAAAGGTGGTGCTGTTGAGATTTGGTTCATGTGTGATTGTCCCTTAGTTTCTAAATCTTCAAGTCTTTTAAGTACACCAGCCAACTTAACTTCAGTAGCAATTGAATTATCAATTGTATGAACACCCCTAGATGAACTAGGTTTATCTGTCTCTCGGGTGGTTTCCCATTGCATGGTTTTTTCTGCTAAGTCATCTAAAAACTCCCAAGCCTTTTCCTCATCATTATTCAAAAAATCCCCTTTACACATTGACTCTAACATTGTTTTAGTGGGATAGTCTAAACCTTCGTAAGCAATTTGACACAATCTCCATTTCTCAATTCCGTGGTGTGGGCACTGGGATAACAAATTTTTAAATCTATCAAAATATTTCCAAAAGGACTCTTTTTCAAGTTGGCAAAATTGATGAATTGCAGTCCTAATTTTAGTAGTTTTATGATTTGGAAAATATTTTTTTAGAAATGTAATAACAAATCCCTCCCAGGTTGATATGGAATTATTTGGTAGGCTATATAACCATTTTTTAGCATTATCTTTTAAAGCAAATGTTATAAATCTTAGCCTAATTGAGTCATCAGACAATTGTTGAATTTTCATTAGGGCACAAACTTCCTCAAATTCCTGAATAAATAAATATGCATCTTCTATCCCTGTGAACCTAGGTAACAGATTTATAAAATGTGGCTTAAGTTCAAAATTGTTACCAGTTACCGGTGGTAGACTGATACATGAAGGTTGGGCAGAGCGGGAAGGATAACATCGATCCCTTAAAGAAACCGTTTGTGCGCCCTCCATTTTTCTTAAAGTGAGATCTTTTAAAGTGAAATCCGAAAAATCAAGTGTTCTCACTAATCGGGATGTTTCGTCCCTAATCCACACTTTTTGCATACACTACTTAACAAATAAGCAGATAAGCACAAAAAAAACAAAAAAAAAACAAAAAAAATATAATAAAAAATAAAAATAATAACAATAAATTTACTTCTAAAGTCAACCTAATTAAAATCTAGACAGCTCCTAACTGTTCCAAGTTACACCGCAAGGTCCACCAAATTCGAAATTAATCACACCACTAGCCAGGTAAGTGTAAGAAAGGTGGGAGTCTCTCCGTAGAAACGGTGACTAATTGATTAACCACACAATCTTTAGGCGTATACCTTTTGAACCACTTGCCTAGACACCAGTAGTTTGATTAATTTAAAATTCAGACTCCTCTTGGAGTTTCTTGTCCTAATTGAGCTCGAGGGTCCTAGGGGCCAACGTCTACTTGATTTTATTAGGTCATGGTCATGCAAAATACAAATTGGGTTGTTTGTGGGCCAAGGAAGGGTGATGAAATCCCCACCTTATCTTATTAAGGGTTGAGCCCTTATTGTTAGATTAAAGATGAAAATGCACAAATAATAAAAAAAATTGTAAACAAATAAAGTGTCCTAAAACTATGTGAATTACGAAAGAATGAGAAATTTTGACGTACCTCAATCCTCCAGCAATCACCACAGTTTATATTTGACAAAAAAAAATAATAATAAATAAAAATAAAAACCTAACAGGATGTGCTCTACGTGAGTGAATGCATGAATGCGGCAAATAAAAAAAAATATTAATAATAATAAAAGCTAAACTTTTTTTTTTAAATATGGAGATACGAAGTACCGAAAAAAGCGCAGCAACAAAATTTTTATCTTTTCGCTCCTTCGACCAACTTCAATAATCCTGGGAAAAAAATATAGAGTTAAAGCTAATTCGAATAAATAAAAATTAAGAAATAAATAAAAATTAATTCTAGTCCCCGGCAGCGGCGCCAAAAACTTGATGTGATAAAAATATGTAACTGCAAGTGCACAGTGTCAAATTGAAGAACTGGCAAGTACAGGTCGAACCCACAGAGACTAGATTAATTCTTTAATATATCCTTAATTAATATTTTAGGCGAATTAGAAATAAATATGGTGGAGAAAATTTATTAACTAAATTATTCAAACTACTAATTAATAACGGAAACTATTAATGAGAAAAGATACCTAGGAATCAGAATCCACCAAATATTAACATAATAAATTCTTTCTTATTTCCTAAATCAATTCCCAAATTATTCTCCATCCCCTTTAAAAATAATGATTCATATAATTAATATGGGCAAGCATAAGTTATGAAAAATTCACAGATTAACTATAACTTATCAAAACCTCGCAATCAATATAAAAATCATATGCAATTTATGCGGAGGAAAATATGAAGGCGAAAATAATTAGGCATTAATTTTGGAACGTAAAGAAAATATTATTATGAAATACTTAGTTTCATCATAATCCTAGGTATTAGAAATTTAGCTAGCCATGGAATTAAAAACAAAAACAAATAATATTAGTACTATAATTCGTATGAAATAAGAACAATAATTAAAAAGAGAATTTCTATTATATAAATAAAAGAAAGATACAAATACTCCCTGACAGTAGTTTCACACGTGATTGGAATAAGAGAAAAAAAACAAACTCTAAATATGTTACTCCCTTCTACACTAGTGAAGAACTAAGAAAAAAAAAATAATAAGTGGTGTCCTTCTCTCTAAAACAAGAGGCCTATTTATAGGGAAAATAACTTGGAACCCTAATTGAACTTGGACAGTTTTGTCCCCAATCAACTTCTCAAAAAGATCTTATAGATATACTTTTCTTCTCTTGTTGGGTTTGACTTGCACACCAAGATTTTTCAACCTCTTTCCTACTCCTTGTAGGATTCTTCTTGGATATTCCTTATATGAATAAAAGCATTAAATATCCCTTGATCACCAAGATTTTGACTTTATTGCAACAAATATTAAATCCTACAAAATAAAATAAAATATATTAATTTAATAAACTAATATAATTAAAAGGACAAAATTAGGGATAATTAAATGTATGAATTACGTGTCTATCAAGCACCTTCAAGTGTAGATAAAACACAAATACTTGGTAATCTATCAAGCATATTATCCAAACAAGAAAAAGAATAACGATACTTGTTTACCAATTCAAAATCGACGAACAAACTAGTTGTCCCCTCCTCCTTAGGTACTATAATCTCATAATCATCATATGAACTCATGTCTTCTCTCACGATACCCACTTGCATCAATTCTCCAACCCGCCTTGGTAACTCCGTCGTCTCATCGGGAATACTATCAGCTGATCGATACGGAATGATAGCATGGGGTATTTCATCAACAACCTGTATAAGAGACAAAATAAAACTAGACAAAGAAGAATCATTAGTGTTAGTATTCAAAAGCGTCGTCTTGTACGAATGTACAGTCATTGGCTTTTCAAAATATAACTCATTTTTCAACTCACTCTCTTTTTCATAGCCATATATTTCTTCTCTTTTCTTTATGCTCACCATCTCGTTTGTTTCTCTCTTGTTTATTTTCAAGCTCACTCTTTTCATTCTTTTTTCCTCAATCTCTCTTTTATCTTCATTCTTACTCTTTTCAATTTTTTCTTTTACATTATCAATCTTTTGAACAATTTCTTTTTGTCGATCTTTTCCACATGTATTTCCTTTTACAAACTCGTCTTCTTGATGACTTTCTTTCGGACGTTCACCAACTTGCTTTAGATCATAGATTTCATCTTGAACACTCGAACCCAATAACTCTCCTTGGACTGCATATTCTATAATTTCTTCTTACATTTGATCACGATCTTTTTGTAAATACATTAGATCATCACGAACTTGCTCGGACGTCATAGGACAAAGGTTGACCCTTATTCGATTGTGTACCAATGAATACTTATTAGTACAACTGTTATGCTTCGCGCGCCTGTTGTGTCGCCATGGCCTCCCAAGTAACAAATGACAAGTATGGATTGGAACTATATCGCATACTATTTCATCTTCATATCTGCCAATGCGAAAAGAAACTGATACTCGTCTAGTCACCATTACCTCCTCACAATCGACGATCCCTTGCATCTTGTAAGGCCGAGGATGTGCAACTGTTGACAACCCTAGTTTCTCCACCATTGTAGTGCTAGCAATGTTAGTACCAATATCACAATCAATTTTTACAATGCATACCTTTTCTTGTACTAGAAACCTAGTATAAAACATATTCTTTTGTTGCATTGTTTCTTCCTCGTTAGCTTGCACAGTTGTAGCTTTTCTAGTCTCCCATGACTCTCCAAGAATCGCATTATCTTCTTCAACTTTTATTTCCTTAGACAATAAATGTTCCTTCTTGTGCTCCATAGGTTTATGAGGCTGCTCCCTACATCCATTATAATTATGATGCCTCTCATAATCCTCCTCCCATGATTTCCACCACTTATCCACGCCAGATTTCATACGAACTCTGGGTCTTCTTTCCAATGGATCCTCATAGCCCAACATATTTACTGCAAAACAAGGGTTAGTAGATAAAAATTTTCCTCACACACTCCCTTGCGTGTTTTCGCTCGAATCAATGATTCACTCGTGTATACTCTCAATAAATTGGCTTTTACCCTCGATCAATCTCACCACTAAGCCTTTTACCGCAATATTCTCTCTAATAGGTTCTTTTTGAATTTCCCTAGTAAAATTCTTGGTTTTACTAATCAATTCAAAAATTACTTATCACAAAATAAAATTATAGATGGTGTGACTATCAGAATACCACAAAATCACCGATCGATTGCCTTGTACTCCTCTTGTATGCCTCAGATTTGTAAATTGTAGCTCCGTTTCAGAATTGATGACGATGGAACGGTATGAACTCTTGGTTGGAATTTGATGATTTGATGGTGTGCTACAAGTTTGGTTAGCACAAATAAAATATGATATTTTTTTCTTTTTCTTTTTTCTTTTTTTTTTCTTTTTTTTTTACAATATATATTTCGACAGAAAATTAAAGATAAGTAACTCGCTAGAAAGGCTTAGCTCTGATACCAAATGATAGACTCCACGGCACGCTTGCGTGAGGTGGTCGCCGCCCCTATCATTTCTAGCAAAGTTGTAGGATGGATTGCTTGCAACACCTTAACCCCTCGCCTATATGTAGATGGTAATCTTGGTACAATTGCTCACGTTCGGAAATCTGCGTTGAATGGACACCAACGACACCTTGACCCCAAGTTTATATTGAAGCGGTAATCTCGGTACAATCGACGATTGATGCGGTAGAAGACGCCACACACAACTATGAATTGTGTATGATAAGTCAAATTGAATCTCAAAGAAATAACTAAGAAAAATACTTAGAAATTCTTCAAAGAACTAAAAGTAGAGAATAACCTCACAAATATATTGAATAATGAAAAATAATGTGTATTGTGTTTGATTACATCAACCTGGACCTCTATTTATACTACTCAAAACAATCTAAATCCTAATTGGAATTTATAAACTATAACCCTAATTTCTATAAGGAAATAGAAGTCAATTTGGAAAAGAAATCCTAATTAAAAAGAAATCCTAATTACAATAGAATTTAAAATTAATCTAACTTTTCCTTGCCGCGTTCAGATCTTGCAATTGCCGCTTGAGTATCTGACTTGCTGCGTTCGGAAGCTAAATTGTCGTGTGAACAAGCCTTCCTCCATTTAGAATTATAGAATAACACAGATGTTCCCTTTGGCATGCATGACTATAGTATGTTAGCTTCCAAAATATGACCCATATATAGGAAACCCACAATTTGGCATGCATGGCTGCTGACTCTATATATGAAATCGTGGCCCACATGAATATTAACCATTCATTTCCATGTCCTGAATTGTATGTCCATACTAAATATGCTTAATTAAAGCAACTAACATGTCTACTTGATTCATGTTATTTAGTAGGCCCCACGTGAGTGTAGCATTTCTTTGCAAGCTGCAGATTATAATTCAACTCCCAAAATTCGTGCATGTGATTTAAATAGAATGGACCAATTGGGTCGGCCCAATAATGCTTGAATTATAATCTCTTGAATAATTTTCAGCCCAATTATTTAAAATCACTTGATGACCCACTGGATCTTGAATTGAGTTATTATCGTTTGATGCGAGCCTGATCAGGATTGTATCAGTTCTGTTAGTGGCATCTGCATTCATAGGCTCCTGCATTAGTAACCTAAGCTGATGAAATACCTTGTTGAAAGTGTTCTATATCGTTAATCTGCTCTGAACTCTTTCCATCACATACCATGCCTGTTGGGTCATGATATTTCCTTTATTGGGCCAGGCAGATTGGGCCCATCCATTTAATTAACCTAGTGGACCTTTACTATTAAATCTTATAATCATTGGGCTTAACTTTTACCCTGTCTTTATTGCATCTCCTTAACATTGGGCTGGATCAAGCGGCCGGTCCATAAAATCTTTTAGTATCTAAGACTTTGACTGGTAATGATGAAAAAAGAGAGCAGTTGACCCAAAGTCTGCAGATCATTAATGTGGATGGAATTTTATCCAGTCGGCGGCAGAAATAGTGGAAAAAAGGTGACAACCTGCATGCAGTCGGCTGGGACAAGAGTGCACTGGGGGGCGGTGTCATATCAGGGTTGGTGGCACAAAAAACAGGGCATGAGAGTATAACCGGGCAAGGAAGTCTTCTAGAAAAAGGTACGCATAAACTTTTCATCTGGCTCGACACACTAGACATTTTTTATCCTCCATTGTTAAACCTTGAACGCCTGTATTGACTCTCACGCCGGAGCTATCCCCCGACGGTCCAGCCGTCAAGCTTTTGGTGTTGATCGTGTTTATTGTGCAGGATTAGAACGTCTTACGTGATTGGGATGTCGTCAAAAATCTTGGCGTTAACATTGGCGCTAGAAGGAGGGGTGAGTTCTAGTGTTCCAGAGCTTTCAATCACAAAAATTCATTTGTTCTACATTCTCAAAGATGGGGAAGAGCAGAGCAGATACGCCTGAAGGACAGCCGATGACCGTCGGTGATTCACCACCACGAGTTTCTGCTAGAGATCGTTTGGGGCCTACACTAAGTGCTCATGCTAGCACAGCGTCCAAGCGATCACATGGAGATTCTCGTCCAAGGGTCGTGGGCAAAGCTAAGAAAAAGTTAATCTTCACGACGGATAAAGAGTCTGGTCACGGCCGGAAACAGCTAGACCATGACGAAAAGACCTCCCGATTGGCTAAGATGGCAGAAGAAGCAGATAGGGTCATGGAGTCACTTATGAAGCAGAGGCAGGATATAGCCGAGCAGATGTCCCGGATGGGAGAGTTGAGAGATGAAGCGTCCAGTTATGTTCAGTCCGAAAAGCGTGGGCATCGAAGTGGGAAGGAGCCGGTTCATTCGGAACATGAAATTCAGGGCCAACATCGGGAGAGAAAAAGATCGAGGAGCCCTACTCCTCGAAGATCGAAGGAAGCACTCCATCGTGACGTCCCTAGGGGGCAGATCCGAAGTGATCGGAGAGGCCGACCCAGAGAACATGAAAAGGGCACTCATTGTTGCACATTCTCACCATAGTCATCGGACCCAGAGGCGAAGCAGATCTAGGGGCCGTACACCCGAAAGTCGGGTACTTCGCTCAGAAGACCGTCGTCGTAAAAGTCCATCGAAGATTGGGGGTGTTATGGTTAACGACCGATCTACTCAAAAAAGGAGAGAGTCATCGGAGAAGGAAGTGTCGTCACAACCGGAAGGAGTAGAGTACCTGGTAAAAGAGCTGAAGGCGCTCCAGAAGCAGTTAGCCGAAGTCCAGCAAATAAAGGATACTCCGGGAAAGAAAACATCCCCTTTTTCCTCGGATATTCTTAAGGAGAAGGCGGACACCTCTAAGATGTTGCCTCACATGGAAAGTTACGATGGTTCGGGAGATCCTTACGACCATAGCCAAGCATTTGACCGGTTAATGGACTACTACGATTTCACTGACGCTGCTAAATGTCACATGTTCGTTACGACGTTAAGAAAGGATGCGAGGCAGTGGATGGGGACTTTGCCAGCAGATTCAATTTCATCATGGTCCGAACTCTGCGACAAGTTCCACGCTCGTTTTGGGAGTAACCGAAGAAGAGGGAAGCCCACGGGCTCTTTGGCACAGGTCAGACAGTACACCAACGAGTCTTTGGGTCAGTATGTGAAAAGGTTCCGAGAGGCCGTTGGTCAGGTATCAGATTTGAACGATCTCCAAGCTGTGGGATTGTTTCAGAACGGTTTGGACTTAGTGAAGTCGGAGAAGCTGGTGAGAAAGCTGATGTTCAATCATCCGAAGAGCCTGGCAGAGGCATTCGATAAGGCAGAAGGTTATATCGTTGTGGAAGAAGCTATCAGTAGCTTGAAGCGTTCCTCTTCGGAACAGGTGAAGGAGGCAGATGTCCCTAAAACCCAGGATGATCAGAAGAAGACGGGGGGGGGGGTATAATGATAGGTCGGAGAGCCGTTCTAAGAAGTACAACAACTCATGGCGACAAGGAGATACTCGTCCGCCTGCTTCCGCCCCGAAAGTGAATAAGGTTTATACCAAACTAAACACAGACAGATCGGTGATTCTAGACCAAATCAGGAACCAGCCGTTCTTTGAGCCACCACGGGACAATTATAGGACAGGGCAGGGCAACTCTCGAAAGTATTGTAACTATCATCAAGCTGCAGGCCATGGCACCAACGAGTGTTGTAATCTGAAGGATTTTGTGGAAAAGAAGATCCAGAACGGTCTGTTAGTCCAATATGTGGCCGAGAAGAATCAACAGAGTGCCGACCGCACCGTTCAAACAGTTCAAACGAATCCTCCTGTACAGCCCACCCCGAACCAGCCACCAAGGTATGTCATTGACGTAATAACAGGGGGGACGTCTGGAAAGTTTGTAGGATAGAAGAGAAGGGGGTATCTGGATTCGGTTATGACCGTATCAGATGCTCCTCCAAAAATTGATAGGCCCTTTCCAGGAACTATTATATCCTTTACAGATGCAGACTATCCTTTGGAGCCCATTGATCCACATGAAGGGGCGTTAGTGATCACCGCGCAAGTAGGATCGGTGGACGTGAAACGTATGATGATAGATAACAGGTCTTCAGTGGATATTCTGTACGCCCACGCATATCAGAGAATGCACCTTGATGGGCGAAAAATGGAAGTTGGGCAGGAGGCTCCTTTGTATGGCTTCAGCAACGATCCGGTCAAAGTTGCGGGCACTATTGAGCTCCCAGTGATCTTCGGCACAGCCCCTCAACAGGCAAAAATAATGTGTAAATTCTATGTTATGCATGTAGATTCGGCTTACAACGCCATACTGGGAAGACCTACGCTGACAGCTCTCCAAGCCGTGACTTCCATCCCCCATTTCAAAATCAAGTTCCCCACAGCGCACGGAGTCGGAGAGGTGGCTGGGGACTTAGATCTAGCCCGACGCTGTTATCGGAATGCATGCATCTCCTCCGGAGTAGGGGTCAGCAAACAGAACCAAACCATGGCAATCGAAATTGAGCCCTTCACTGAAAGCAGTTCCGAGCCATTGGTAACACCTGCAGGGGAGACGGAGGAGATTGAGTTGATCCTTGGGAAGGCAGACAAGACAGTAAAAATTGGTTTGGGTCTACCAGAGCCTCTTCGGACAAATCTTATGGAACTCCTTCGCTGCTATGCGGACATTTTTGCATGGGAACCGCAGGACATGCCGGGGATTAGCAGAAAGGTCGATGAGCACCGATTGGAGGTAGATCCCTCGAAGAAGCCTGTTCGGCAAAAGAGACGGATCTTCGCACCTGAGCGCCAAAAGATAATTGACGAAGAAATCGCCAAGCTGATGGCTGCTGATTTTATTTTTGAGATCGACTACCCACAGTGGATGGCCAATGTAGTATTGGTGCAGAAGCAGAACAGGAAATGGCGAGTTTGCATCGATTACACCGACCTGAATAAAGCTTGTCCGAAGGACTTTTATCCTTTGCCCCATATTGATCAACTTATTGACGCAACTTCAGGATATGCCCTACTAAGCTTTATGGATGCTTTTTCAGGTTATCATCAAATATCTATGTGCAAGGAAGATATCCCGAAGACAGCATTCATTACACACCGTTCGGTATACGCATATAAGAAGATGACCTTTGGCCTTATAAATGCTGGAGCAACCTACCAAAGACTGATGAATCTTATCTTCCACAAGCAGCTGGGAAAGAATATGGAGGTTTATGTAGACGACATGATCGTGAAAAGCATGCAGGTTCAGAAACATCTGGATGATCTGGAGGAGTGTTTTCAAACTGTCCGTCATCACAAATTGAGGCTTAACCCAGCAAAATGTACCTTCGGCCTCGGTGCGGGAAAGTTTTTGGGGTATCTGGTCAGTCAGAGGGGCATCGAAGCCAATCCAGAGAAAATTCAGGCCGTCCTTGACATGAAGACTCCTCAGTCATTTAAAGACGTCCAACGTCTGACCGGTAGGATTGCAGCTCTGAGGAGGTTCATGTCCAAGTCTGCAGAGAGGTGTCTACCATTCTTCGACACAATGAGGGGGCCGAAGAATGCGAAGACTTTCCAATGGACTTCGGCCTGTGAGGAAGCCTTCCAAGGCATAAAGACCTACCTGTCTTCTGCTCCTCTATTGGTAAAACCTACCCCAAAAGAGACCCTATATCTCTACCTTGCAACGAGTTCCTTAGCCGTTGGAGCGGTGCTGATTCGGGAGATCAGTGGAAAGCAGCATCCGGTCTATTACGTCAGTCACGTCCTACGAGACGCCGAAACCAGGTATCCAAATATTGAAAAATTTGCCTTTGCTTTAATAGTTGCTAGCCGAAAGCTTCGGCAGTACTTTCAGGGCAGGCTCTTGATCGTCTACACGGATCAACCACTGAAGAAGCTAATGGGTAAGCCAGAGGTTTCGGGGAGATTGGCAGCATGGACCATGGAATTGTCCCAGTTTTTCCTTGAATACCATCCCCGAACCGCTATCAAAGGACAAGCTTTGGCCAATTTTATGGTGGAATGTTCCTTCACCGAAGCAGATGCCGAGTTACCAGAAGCTGGGACATCTGATCGAACTGTTACAGTTCTTCAACACGGTCAGAATGCATGGACGCTGTATGTAGATGGGTCTTCCACGGTAAATGTCAGTGGGGCAGGGATTATCCTGACCAGTCCGGAGGGGTTCAAGGTACAACAAGCTATTAGATTCGGGTTTAAGGCGACTAACAACGAGGCCGAGTATGAAGCAGTGCTAGCTGGGGTTCGGCTGGCGAAGAGTCTAGAAGTCCAGAAGCTGATCATTTACAGTGACTCTCAGCTGGTCGTCAAGCAGTTATCAGGAGAATATGAAGCCTGTGGGACGAGGATGATCAGGTATTTGGCAGAGTTGAAAGACAGACTCCGATACTTTGCTTTTCACGAATTTCAAGGCATAGAGCGTAACGATAATTCCATTGCTGATGCCTTATCAAAGTTAGCCACTATAGATGCTGTCGTTTTCAATGGGTCAGTCTATTTGGAGGTCCTACAGCAGCCGAGTATTCAACATGACTCGGTGATGTGTATCGAGCGATCTGACTGCTGGATGACTCCCTACATCAATTATTTGGCAGATGGCGTCCTTCCTTCGGATCAGATGTTAGCAAAAAAGGTCAAATACAAAAGTGTCAACTTCGTTCTTATTGACGGGGATCTTTATCGGAGGGCATTTTCGTCACCATTATTGAAATGTCTGGTCCCGTCCGAAGTAGAGTACGCCCTTCGAGAAGTTCATGAGGGCATCTGCGGTGATCACATGGCAGCTAAGTCGCTGGCATACAAAGTTTTTCGGCAGGGGTACTACTGGCCAACGATCTTCAAGGAGGCTACAGAATACGTGAAAAAGTGTGATAAATGCCAGCTCAACAGTCCGATCCCACATCAGCCACTGGAAGAGCTATACTCGATTTTATCTCCTATACCCTTCGCTGTCTGGGGGGTTGATATACTGGGTCCATTACCGAAAGCTAAAGGGCAGGTCAGTTTCGTCATAGTCGCTATTGATTATATGACCAAATGGGTCGAGGCGAAACCACTCCGGCTGATAACGGAACAGGAGTGTCTGAAATTTATGAAAGAATCCGTAGTGTTTCGCTTTGGGATCCCTCAAGTGGTGATATTAGACAACGAACGCTAGTTTGTGGGATCAAAATTTGAAGGATTTCTGAAGGAACTGGGAGTCCAGCACAGGAAGACTTCAGTGGCTCATCCACAGTCAAATGGGCAGGTCGAGGTGACTAACAGAACACTTCTAAACGGGATCAAGCGCAGATTGGACGAAGCCAAAGGAAGATGGCCGAAAGAATTGCTTAGTGTATTGTGGGCTTACAGGACTACACCAAGGACGACAACAGGAGACTCGCCTTTCAGACTGGCCTATGGCACTGATGCCTTGGTCCCAGTTGAGATTGGATCTCCAAGTCTTCGAGTTAGTCAGTTCAGAGAGATCTACAATGACGAGGGACTAAAGGCCAACTTGGACCTGTTAGAAGAAGTCAGAGAAGTGGCTGTGATCAAGTTAGCAGCCTACCAGAGGAGAGTTGCCAAGCATTACAACAAAGGGGTAAAGCTCCGAAGATTTGAGGTGGGAGACCTCGTTCTCAGAGAGGCCGAAGCGTCTACACCGCAGAACACAGGGAAGTTGATGCTGAACTGGGAAGGACCGTATGAAGTGGCCGAAGTACCAAAGCCCGGGACGTATCGACTGAAGGCATTAGATGGATCCGAAATTAAGAACACGTGGCACGCAGGCAAGCTCCGAAAGTACTTTCAATAGAAGCCGAGTCAGTTCACCGAGAGTCTGTACATGACCATTCATCATCAATAAAAAGTCACTTTTTTCACAACTGATCTTCGCATTTGTCCTAAGGTCACAGTGGAGTAAGGAGGTATGGTAGGACTCGCTGGCCATTCGATGGCAGCCAATTTATTTGATACCCCGCGTGGTAGTCAAATCCTGGATCCTATATTATTTTTTACCAAGGGTGGTAAAATCAATGGTCACCGAAGTATGGAGGTATGGTAGGACTCGCTGGCCATTCGATGGCAGCCAATTTATTTGATACCCCGCGTGGTAGTCAAATCCTGGATCCTATATTATTTTTTTACCAAGGGTGGTAAAATCAATGGTCACCGAAGTATGGAGGTATGGTAGGACTCGCTGGCCATTCGATGGCAGCCAATTTATTTGATACCCCGCGTGGTAGTCAAATCCTGAATCCTATATTGTTTTTTACCAAGGGTGGTAAAATCAAGTGTCATCGGTGTAAGGAGGTTCGGGTGGACTCGCTGACCATTCGATGGTAGCCTCATCGGTAGGGGGTCCTTATGACTTTGTCAGGCCCTGCGTGGTAGGCGAACGTTATTGGTGTAAGGAGGTTCGGGTGGACTCGCTGACCATTCGATGGTAGCCTCATCGGCAGGTGGTCCTTATGACTTCGTCAGGCCCTGCGTGGTAGGCGAACGTCATTGGTGTAAGGAGGTTCGGGTGGACTCGATGACCATTCGACGGTAGCCTCATCGGCAGGAGGTCCTTATGAGCTTGTCAGGCCCTTCGTGGTAGGCAAGTATCATCCTTTAGACCTTGTCAGGCCCTTCGTGGTAGGCAAGTGTCATCATTCAGACTTCGTCAGGCCCTTCACGGCATCTACCTCACACTTTGGTAACGAATAAATATTCCTTTACTTTGTTATTATTACCAAATTTTTTCTAAGTGTTGAGTTCGGAAGGCCACATTCTTTAACTTCATCTTATCTGTTATACGACTTGCCTAGTTGTTGATTAACAGTTTAAAGTTAAGTCCACGAAGGAGCTTGTACATTTTTCAAGTTGAATCAATATTGAAGTGTTGATAAACAGTAAATACACCGAAGTCATAAGGAATAATGTTGATATTTTATTTACATAATGCTGTTTACAAAACGATAGAAGCTTTACAAGAATCCTACAGCTAAGGGAAAAGAGAATCATCTTCAGGGATCAACTTCGTCTTCCGAAGAATCCAGAACGGTCGGGTCAACCTTGGCAGCGACAAGTCTTGCCTTGTCTTTGCTTCGGCATTCGTCGTATCCATCCGAGAATATTTGGACGATCTCCTCGTTCAACTCGGCAGATTTCCGATATTCTTGCTGAACTTCTTTCCGAAGATCTCCGGTTAGAGGAGGACCCAAATCTCTCAAAGCCCGAAGTTCACGGAGCTCCTCTTCGAGTTTTGCCCGCTCCTTCAGATGTCTCAAATCCCTGGCTTCAAGATCATGTACCTGTACAGCCAGGCTCTTATTGGTCTTCACCATCGTTTCGTTCTTCCAAACAAGGACCTCGTTTCGACGAACTAGGTCTATGTTCGTAGTAACGGTCAGTTGGTGGGTGGCCTCGGTTGTCTCCAGTTTCTCTTTTAAGTTATTTACATCCTTCTGGAGGCATTCATTATTAAAGAGAGTGGCACCGTGGGCCCTTCTCTCTCTCTCTAGAGCCGACGCCAGAGTAGCCTTCTCTCGCCTGGCTGCATCTTCTTCGGCTTCGGACTCTTTGTATCGGGGAAGAAGCCTCCCGAAGACAGCATTGGTCTACAGACATTAAAAGATAACCGGTAAATTATCAGAAGAAACAAATAATTCCCAAATATTTCAAATTGAACAAACTCACCTTAGCCTGGTAACTCATGCCTTCTTCGATTAAATCCCTGATTGAACTGTTCCCGAACCGATGGTCATCAGTCTCCTGGACAAAGGATTCGAACAGCTGGAAAGGGAAGTTGGCATTAAACTCCGGCCATATGGTGGGAGAGGATGCGGCTTCTCGCCTGAAGGCGGAAGGAGAAGATTTTGCCGAAGAGGGTATTGATGGTTCGGGGGGCAGTGGTGGTTGATATTCGGAAGGTTGTTTCCTTTTACGAGACAGAAGTGGAGACTCGGTTGGGATTTCGAGCTCGTCTTCGGAAACGTGAATCTCCACAGGAATATTGGTAGGAGGATCAACTGCAGCAGGAGGAACCCGAAGCTCATCGGCGGACAGAGGAGTCACTTTGGTCTTCCACTTTTTGATACGAAGAGCTTGCATTCGCTCGTTCGCAGGCATGTCAATCAAACTCGCTGCAGAAGCTGATTGAGATCCTTGAAGATTTGACCGGACTTTCCGAACTGTCCTCTTCTTTTGTCGAGGTCGGCTAGGTTCCCCCGCAGTTTCTGATCCATGGAAGACTTCCGTGTCATGGGTTTCCGAAGCCGGAAGTTCTTCCTGTGGGATGTCGGTGGGAGATGATGATGATCTACCCGAAAGGAATTTATCCAATTCCCTTCGGTCGACCGATGTTGGTTTTATCAAAGACAGTTTATGGTCGTATAACCATGCTTGCTTGCTCAGGAGTCCGAAGCTCCACTCCTTCAGGGGAATCTTTTCGAGAATACTCGCCATTTCTTTGACACGCTCCTCTGGAATGTCCCCGAAGTCCGCAGAAATCCGCTCGGAGGTGGTCCATTCCGGGATAGACGGGATTTCAGGCCCCTTCACGAAAAACCATTCTCTATGCCACCCCCTGTTGCTCGAAGGAGTATCCATCAAAGGTCGCTTCTCGAACTTGGCGTTGGGCTTGGGGGACTGTTTGCTCAGCACTTTGAAGCCTCGTTCCCGAGACTTCCCAGCAGAGAAGAGAGTGAAAAAAGAATCAACTGTTGGGGGTATCCCCAACTCATAACAGAACGCTATGAAGGCCAGGATGTGGATGCATGAATTCGGCACCAGTTGGGCGAATCCCACTCCGATAAATCCCAGGAGAGTAACAAGGAAGGAGTGAAGAGGGAATCTAACTCCCTTCTCTAGAACAGTCACCGGTACGGCAGTCCACCCGTCCGGTCGTTGGTACATCCGTTCGTACGGTGCCGGAGCCCTCACCAGGTAGGTGTCCGGAATCTGATACCGACTTCTGATGGCACGCAGCTCGATCTCGGTAATGATAGAGGGAGTATTGGCGTGAGGGTATTGTTCTTCACTCTCAAAAAACTCCGAGGAGTTGGGTAGGGGGTTTGAAGGGTTCCCGGCAGGGTTAACCGTGATTTGGGGGTTGGGGTTTGGAACCAACTCAGTAAGGTTGTGACCGGGAGGATTGATGGAAATCGGAACGGCAAGAATATGGGTGGAGTTGTCAGAATCTTGGGCCGCCATTGCTACTAGGATCTTGCAAGAAAGAAAGAAATCGGAGAGAAGGAGAAAATATTGTATATCAAATTCAAATTAAGCTGGCAAAGTCGTCAAAATTGGGGAAAATAGGCTTTTATAGCGGTCTTTTCAAATTTTGCACGAGAATCGAGGGCGGCTCATTAATTTGACAGTCATTATTACGAATTTGAAAGGTTACGTCCGGTTTAAGCTTCAGATATTTAGCTCTTTGGACTTTCCTTTTGGATTTTCAGTTTTAATCCATCTTTTCAGTCTGTTTTCGCCCTTCACCAGATGGACATTGGTAAGGTATTTTTGGGGCCTATGTCAACCCTGTTGGATCTCATGACATCTTGGGCCGCTTATAGTTCTTTATTAAATATTCTATTTAATAAAAAACTAGGGGACAATGTTGGGTCATGATATTTCCTTTATTGGGCCAGGCAGATTGGGCCCATCCATTTAATTAGCCTAGTGGACCTTTACTATTAAATCTTATAATCATTGGGCTTAACATTTACCCTGTCTTTATTGCATCTCCTTAACATTGGGCTGGATCAAGCGGCCGGTCCATAAAATCTTTTAGTATCTAAGACTTTGACTGGTAATGATGAAAAAAGAGAGCAGTTGACCCAAAGTCTGCAGATCATTAATGTGGATGGGATTTTATCCAGCCGGCGGCAGAAACAGTGGAAAAAAGGTGACAACCTGCATGCAGTCGGCTGGGACGAGAGTGCACTGGGGGGCGGTGTCATATCAGGGTTGGTGGCACAAAAAACCGGGCATGAGAGTATAACCGGGCAAGGAAGTCTTCTAGAAAAAGGTACGCATACACTTTTCATCTGGCTCGACACACTAGACATTTTTTATCCTCCATTGTTAAACCTTGAACGCCTGTATTGACTCTCACGCCGGAGCTATCCCCCGACGGTCCAGCCGTCAAGCTTTTGGTGTTGATCGTGTTTATTGTGCAGGATTAGGACGTCTTACGTGATTGGGACGTCATCAAAGATCTTGGCGTTAACATTGGCGCTAGAAGGAGGGGTGAGTTCTAGTGTTCCAGAGCTTTCAATCACAAATATTCATTTGTTCTACATTCTCAAAGATGGGGAAGAGCAGAGCAGATACGCCTGAAGGACAGCCGATGACCGTCGGTGATTCACCACCACGAGTTTCTGCTAGAGATCGTTTGGGGCCTACACTAAATGCTCATGCTAGCACAGCGTCCAAGCGATCACATGGAGATTCTCGTCCAAGGGCCGTGGGCAAAGCTAAGAAAAAGTTAATCTTCACGACGGATAAAGAGTCTGGTCACGGCCGAAAACAGCTAAACCATGACGAAAAGACCTCCCGATTGGCTAAGATGGCAGAAGAAGCAGATAGGGCCATGGAGTCACTTATGAAGCAGAGGTAGGATATAGCCGAGCAGATGTCCCGAATGGAAGAGTTGAGAGATGAAGCGTCCAGTTATGTTTAGTCCGAAAAGCGTGGGCATCGAAGTGGGAAGGAGCCGGTTCATTCGGAACATGAAATTCAGGGCCAACATCGGGAGAGAAAAATCGAGGAGCCCTACTCCTCGAAGATCGAAGGAAGCACTCCATCGTGACGTCCCTAGGGGGCAGATCCAAAGTGATCGGAGAGGCCGATCCAGAGAACATGAAAAGGGCACTCATTGTTGCACATTCTCACCATAGTCATCGGACCCAGAGGCGAAGCAGATCTAGGGGCCGTACACCCGAAAGTCGGGTACTTCGCTCAGAAGACCGTCGTCGTAAAAGTCCATCGAAGATTGGGGGTGTTATGGTTAACGACCGATCTACTCAAAAAAGGAGAGAGTCATCGGAGAAGGAAGTGTCGTCACAACCGGAAGGAGTAGAGTACCTGGTAAAAGAGCTGAAGGCGCTCTAGAAGCAGTTAGCCGAGGTCCAGCAAATAAAGGATACTCCGGGAAAGAAAACATCCCCTTTTTCCTCGGATATTCTTAAGGAGAAGGCGGACACCTCTAAGAAGTTGCCTCACATAGAAAGTTACGATGGTTCGGGAGATCCTTACGACCATAACCAAGCATTTGACCGGTTAATGGACTACTACGATTTCACTGACGCTGCTAAATGTCACATGTTCATTACGACGTTAAGAAAGGATGCGAGGCAGTGGATGGGGACTTTGCCAGCAGATTCAATTTCATCATGGTCCGAACTCTGCGACAAGTTCCACGCTCGTTTTGGGAGTAACCGAAGAAGAGGGAAGCCCACGGGCTCTTTGGCACAGGTCAGACAGTACACCAACGAGTCTTTGGGTCAGTATGTGAAAAGGTTCCGAGAGGCCGTTGGTCAGGTATCAGATTTGAACGATCTCCAAGCTGTGGGATTGTTTCAGAACGGTTTGAACTTAATGAAGTCGGAGAAGCTGGTGAGAAAGCTGATGTTCAATCATCCGAAGAGCCTGGCAGAGGCATTCGATAAGGCAGAAGGTTATATCGTTGTGGAAGAAGCTATCAGTAGCTTGAAGCGTTCCTCTTCGGAACAGGTGAAGGAGGCAGATGTCCCTAAAACCCAGGATGATCAGAAGAAGACGGGGGGGTATAATGATAGGTCGGAGAGCCGTTCCAAGAAGTACAACAACTCATGGCGACAAGGAGATACTCGTCCGCCTGCTTCCGCCCCGAAAGTGAATAAGGTTTATACCAAACTAAACACAGACAGATCGGTGATTCTGGACCAAATCAGGAACCAGCCATTCTTTGAGCCACCACAGGACAATTATAGGACAGGACAGGACAACTCTCGAAAGTATTGTAACTATCATCAAGCCGCAGGCCATGGCACCAACAAGTGTTGTAATCTGAAGGATTTTGTGGAAAAGAAGATCCAGAGCGGTCTGTTAGTCCAATATGTGGTCGAGAAGAATCAACAGAGTGCCGACCGCATCGTTCAGACAGTTCAAACGAATCCTCCTGTACAGCCCACCCCAATCCATCCCTGATTATTTAGGAGACTTCAGTTATAAAGAGACACCTTTAACTTCATGACTTATTTCATCACAATCACAATACTTATACAACCTGATTATATTTTTCAATTCATGATTTGAAATTACACTTTTATGTAATATTGATATAATTCTATTAGATCAGAAGGGAATAACTCAATTATATACATTTTGCATCTTCAGTAATGCTTCCAACTAGGCAAAATATATATCCCTCCCATTTTCTGTTCATTTTGATTTTACAGAATCTTTGAGTAGTTTTTTCTTCTTTTTAAGTTTTTTAGGTGGGGCAGAGGAGTGAAGCTCACGAAATATATCACAAGGTCCATAACTACCTTCCAAGTTATCACAAACTTTTATTTGGAGGAAAAAAGAAAACCTAGTCATTAAAATTAGGTAAATTACCTGATCATTTTCATCAAAAAATGTTGTGAGCTCATCTAGTAACAATACTTTGCATGTTTCTGCCAGAGCACCAGCGATAGCAACCCTTTGTTTCTGACCACCACTAAGAGTTTGGATTGGTCTCTGCAAAGTGTATAGGAAAAGAAGATTATGCATGAAGTATAATGGGCAGCTCTTACCATATGCCATAATAATCAATTTGAAAAATATGCTAATGACATACTCGCAAGTAGTCATACATGCCAACAGCATCCAAAGCTTTTGCCACTCTACACCTGATCTGGTCAGGGGTCAGGTTGAATTTACCAAGGCCAAATGCCACATCTGCTTCTACTGTAGGCATTACTACCTACAAAAGTAGAATATTTAATACCCTAAAATCTTAAGATGTTAGAGAATGGGCTCCGCAATGTACATCATGCTTTAAGCTAATTTATTATGAAATTTCACCATAGCTAATTTAGAAAGTCTTATTATGGTAAAATGTCACCCAAATATCACTAAGAACATGAATGTAGATTATATTAGTATGTCAACATGTTCGACGCTGAAACACAAATAAGGTGCCACAGTTTTAACATAAATTAAAATATCATGTAAAAAATCTGAACACACTTCAGTAGTCTAATGAATGGAAAGGCATAACCGTATGTAGATATGCTAAATATGATTTTTTTTTACAGATACAAACCTCTGACCCTTTTTTTTATAAAAAAAAAGTTAAACATTGGAGACTGACTACTACAGTGTTGCTATGAAGCCTAATTATAACTAAATTGCTTCTTTTAATTGTAAAGGAAACAAAAATTCATTATGTTCCTTACTTGGAATCTGTCATTGCACAACTGAGCCAAAAGAGCTATCTATCACTACTACTACAAGGAAAACTAGTTATAGAATAGAAATTTAAATATGGTGACGCCTTAGCATAAAGTCAACATATAATCCTTTACTTATTTCTTATTCTAAGAAATCTTAGTCTACATTACCATGGAAAATAATTGAGCCTAATAGAGAAGAAATAACATTCTAGCTAACCTGATGATCTGGGTTCTGGAAAACCAAACTCTTCGGTTTCCTCACTTGGATAAATCCATCAGTTGGACTCAAGAGACCTGCCAATATCTATTTAATTCATAGCACAATTACTTTTTTGCAGGAAAACATAAATGTGATAGATGAAATCATGGATCAAAAAAGCCATAGTTAGATGAATCATAATATTATATACTAGAAAAACATAAAGCAACAAAAAAAATGGCAATCTACTATAAAATTGACAAAGTAGAATCTAGGGTATACCTTCAAAAGGGTAGATTTTCCACAACCATTAGGTCCAAGAAGCATCCAAAACTGACCAGAAGGAATCTGAACCGAACAATCCTTAAGAATCGGTAGTAATTTTCCTTGTTTTGTACTAATAGAAAAGTTCAGATTTCGACCTTCAATGGCGAAATTCTCAGTTGCATTATTGTGCCTGCTTATACAAAAAACTTGATTAATAAAACCCCCCAAAAAAATACAAGTAAACAAAAACATTATAAATAATTCTCTCCTATAGACACCCAAGAAGAAACTAGCAAATATTCATCACAACGGAGATACCATTCTTAGTCAGAACATAAAAGTGCATCTATATGTCAAACACAACCATTGGAGCAAAGGTGTTTGATAAAATGCCTGAATGAAAATGAGGATGAGAAGTAAGGGTGTGGAACCTGGTGGGTGTGCTGGAGTGAAGGGGCGTTAGTTGGGGTGCTGAGGCGCGAAGGAGAGCACAATGGTTCATTTTGTCAGCATATACAAAGGGGCCGTTATTTCGTAACCGAATTAAAGCTTGGCAAAAAGCACTTTTTGCCCATTGTGGTTATAGTGATTTAACGAAATAGTCATTGTGCTTTTAAAATATTCAATTAGTCCACTGAACTTTTTAAAAATATTCAATCAGGCCATTCCGTCCAAATTGACTAACAGACGTGAAAAAATATCCTACGTGGCTTTTTTGAAAAAAAAATAAATAATATGTGTATTTGCTGACTGTGTGGCATTTCTTACGTGGCTTTTTTTTAAAAAAATTAAATATTACGTGGCTTTTTTGAAAAAAAAATCTGTTTTTTAAAAAAAATAAAAAATTTTTAAAACAGATTTTTTTAAAAAAAAAATTTGTAAAAAAACAGAACTTTTAAAAAAATCTGTTTTTTAAAACAGATTTTTTATAAAAAAAATATATTTTTTTAAAAACAGATTTTTTTAAAATTTTTTTTTTTAAAAATCTGTTTTAAAAAAAATATAAAAATACTTTTAAAAAATACTTTTATACTTATAAAAATACTTATAAAATTTTTGAAAAATACTTATATATTAAAAAATTCAAAAACAGATTTTAATTTTTTTTTAACATTTTAAAGTTTTAAAAATAACAAAAGCATAATAAAATAAAACAAAAAAATAATTTTTTTTTAAAAAAAAGATTTTTAAAAAAATTAGAATTTTTTTTAAACAGATTTTTAAAACAAATTTTTTGTAAAACAGATTTTTAAAATTTTTAAAAATTTTACAAAAAATTTGTTTTTTAAAAAAATTATTTTTTTTAGAAGTCTATTTTTACAAAAATTATGTTTTTTAAAAATATTATTTTTTTTAAAAGTAGATTTTTTTAAAAAAAAGTTCCGTTTTTTTAAAAAAGCTTCTAAAAAAATTGTATTTTTAAAAAAAAAAAAAATATTTTTAAAAAACATAATTTTTGCAAAAATAGACTTCTAAAAAAAATAATTTTTTTAAAAAACAAATTTTTTGTAAAATTTTTAAAAATTTTAAAAATCTGTTTTACAAAAAATTTGTTTTAAAAATCTGTTTAAAAAAAATTCTATTATTTTTAAAAATCTTTTTTTTTTAAAAAAAATTATTTTTTTGTTTTATTTTATTATGCTTTTGTTATTTTTAAAACTTTAAAATGTTAAAAAAAAATTAAAATCTGTTTTTGAATTTTTTAAAATATAAGTATTTTTCAAAAATTTTATAAGTATTTTTATAAGTATAAAAGTATTTTTCAAAACTATTTTAAAAGTATTTTTATATTTTTTTTAAAACAGATTTTTAAAAAAAGAGAATTTTTAAAAAAATCTGTTTTTAAAAAAAATATATTTTTTTATAAAAAATATGTTTTAAAAAACAGATTTTTTTAAAAGTTCTGTTTTTTACAAAAAAAATTTTTAAAAAAAATCTGTTTTACATTTTTTTTATTTTTTTTTAAAAATTTATTTTTTTTAAAAAACAGATTTTTTTTCAAAAAAGCCACGTAATATTTAATTTTTTTTAAAAAAAGCCACGTAAGAAATGCTGCACAGTCAGCAAATACACATATTATTTATTTTTTTTCAAAAAAGCCACGTAGGATATTTTTTCACGTCTGTTAGTCAATTTGTGATTGAATATTTTTAAAAAGTTCAGTGGGCTAATTGAATATTTTAAAAGCACAATGACTATTTCGTTAAATCACTATAACCACAATGGCCAAAAAGTGCTTTTTGCCATTAAAGCTTTGAGCTGCTTGACAGATAACAAGAAAGAGCCTTTAGACTGTGCCCGAAAAAACTTTATTTTTAGTAAAAAATAATAATTTTTAGAGAATTAATATTTCCACAAGTAAATTTTAAATTTGATAGTTACACAAGTTTTTCTTCACATAAATAAATAGTAACTGTGGTTTCACCCTTATTGAGAGATAATTTTGTGGAACTAACACTTTCAGTGTGAAAATATCAATACCTTAATTTTTATTATTCATAAATTTATTATACTTTAGTTTTAAAATAAAAAATCTAATTTCTCTTTAGTGACAGTTTGACATTTTTTTAAATTTAAATTTACATAATTATTAAGTCAATAAAATTATGAGTATTGTAAATTATTAAAAAAGTATTACAAATTACAAGATTTATTGTTTTAAAAAGTTAAATATATCACACTACTTTAAAATTTTAAAAATGTCTCGACGAGATTTGTAATATTCGGTAAAAAAAAAGAGATAAAAGATTAAAGATAAATATAATTAGATAATAGAAGTGTAACTAATAAGTATTTATACCTATCTAAAACCTATAAGGATAAGAAAAAGTCCTTCAAGTTTAACAAACTTTTAATTTTAAAAAGGACTCTTTTTCCTAGTAACCTATTTTACAAAGGATTTTTCATATATTTAAACAACTAGAGAGAGAAGAACGTAAAAATTTATTTGGCTTTGGAGTATTGCAGAACAGTGAAGAAGAAAAGAAGAAAATTTAAAAAGGTAAATTTTGGTGTGTGTGTGTGTGTGTGTCAATATATATATATACTTATGAATCATGGCTACGGTTATATACTAATAAGTATAACAGAATAATTCTAAACTAATAACATAAAATATTTATTTTAATTTTAAAGTTATAGTTTCAATATTGAATATTTAAGTAATTATAATTTAGGAAAATCTTTATAATTTCAGGTATATTAACTAAATATAAATTGAGTTAAAAATAAATAAATAATGAAATAAAAATATGTTTGAGGTAGGATATTTTATCCTAATGATTTCTTTTTGTTCTAAATTTATATTTAGGATTTGTTCGGCTAATATTTTCGTATTCGTAATATCGGGTTTCCGTACTATTTAGTATTTTTAAGATTATCGTTACTTTTAAATATGTCTTATTAATTGTTCGGATGCCTAAATGTACAGTTTCAAAATTCGTTATGTTTTATTTAAGGCTTCCATTTAAATTAAATTGTTATGTTCTTTTATTTCAAAATTCGGATCAAGTATTTGTTTTCGAACTCTGAATGAGATTATATGATTTTGAACTGTGAAAAAGTATCATTTATATTATCGATAATATTGAGAAAAGGTTTTGAAATCCTTAGTCTGACTATCTATAGAACCCGTTATTGATTACGTTTAGTTCCGGAGCTAATATAGGACCTACTAAGGCGCACACTTTTTAGATGCCCTTCGAGGAGCGTGCATTTTTATAGATACCTTAATAGGGTGCGTATCATAACATTATTGAACTTTTGGACCGTGTTACAGGGCTAATATAACCTTAGTCGCTAAGGCTGTGGATTAAAAGATATATGATATACATTGAAATCATTTTTGAATTATTTTAGTTTTGAAAATTTTTGTACTATTGTTATTCAACAAAAAGTTATTTCGAAAAAGTATTTTGCAAATTGTACTTGATTCGGCTAGATAGAGAGGATTGCTACTTGTTGGGCTTCATCGCTCACCCCCTTACAGATTTTTACAGGTCCCGTCGTTGAAAGCTGAGCCCTTATTTGGTACGCTTGGAATAGCTTGAGTTTAGTTTTAGATGTTTTTCTTTTGTTGATGGATTTTGATAAAACTCTTAGTTTCGAGGAGCTGCGTCTCTATTATTTGAAAGTGGTGTTTATTAGTATTTCATTTGGATTGATTTAAAATATGTTTATTGTTGGATTTTTAAGTTGAGATTATTGTTAAGTTGTTTTGTTTGGGCTGCGCGTTATTGATATTGTTGTCTTGCGGGCCTGTGGGCTTGTGGCGTGTAGCACTTTGGGCCTATATTGGGTTCGGGGTGTTACAAGATTTTGAAAATTTATATTAATCTTGTTTATGTGTAAATAGCATGTGCCCTTTTAAAGGACGCATGGTAAAAATAACACGAATCCTCTATTTATTTTACAGGTAATTTTTAACAGTAATTTTTTTAAATAATAATATTTTTTTCTAGAATTGGTAACATTTCATTAAAACAAATTGACAGCCAATAACAAAAATATGATGAAAAGGGTAATTGAGGTAAATATGACTCGTGTGGTTCTTTCTTCGCTGCTTTCTCTCTAGTCAGAAGCCTTTCTAAAATTTCAAATTTAGATATGAAGAGTCTCTTTTCTCTTTTCTCTTTTTAATACTCTCTTGGATCTTTTTATTATCATTAATTTACACTATTGTTTGATTGTTGTTTAAGATTCAATGTTGATATTTATTTTATTATTTTAATAATAAAATTTTATTTCATTTTATAAAATTAAATATCATAAATTTTATCCATAATTATACATTTTATAATTTATATATATGAAGAAGTGTCATATACAAAAGACATAAATTATATGTTATGTATAATTAAAGAAACATATTGTTCTCAATCTTAGATGAAAATTGACATATCATTCTAGTAGATTGTAATACACTTAATTGAATGATTTGTCTTTGTCATATAAAGTAAAGACTTTAATCTAATGTATTGATATATTTTTTAAATACATAGTTAAATACTGTTATTATAAATAATTTTTCAATTACTATTAATGTGCAATTACTCTTAATCCTTAGAGAATAATGAACTTGATTTTATAGTTTATGTCACTTTAACATATTAAACAGCGAGATTTTAATACAATTAATACCTCAATATGTTAGGTGATATATGTTATGAATTAGGAACATGTATTTTTCAAGATGAAATTCTAAATTCTAAATTATAATATCCCCTTGTTATAATTTATTAGTTGATCACCAGAATCTTGGCCAAGTATTTTAGTAATTCAAATGACTAAAGTATTAATTTAATTTATTAAATTAACGAGTGATCAAAAGTTTATAAATTATGTACTCAAAGATATAAGCAGTAAATGTAGTGAGGTAACAATTTTATTCCTACACGCGTTTATGGATATTATTGTAGAGGAGTATTTTGCAAGATACTAATAGTGAAAGAATTTAATTAATTAATTTTAATTCTATTAATTCTAAAGTGCAATTATAACTATTTAGTGGAATTAGTTATAATTACTATAATTCTAATTGATTAAAGAGTTAATCAGAAATTAGTATTATATTGGAGCTAAACTTATAGAATCGTACTTGATCCCCACTCTAGCCCTTATTAAGAGATAACAAAATAGCAGGATACAATATATCAGAAAAGTTTTTAAATTATCCTGATAAATATCAGGGAGTTGAGGACTCTATATATTCTATCACTTTGTAGTATTTTGAGCCCACACTTAGAAAAGTACGTAATATCAAAAATAAGGGTCATAGGGAGGAAGATCAGGAGGGAGCAGAATTCATCATCAGAATAAGCTAAAATTATCCATTGTGTTACAACCAAGCACGAGGTATATAATATAATTTTTATTATGCTAAATTATGAGAAAGATCTTGGGATAATAATTTTTAAAAGTAAAACTTATTATTTTATTTGGAAATCGTTTCCTACAATTGGTATCAGAGCTAACTCATAATTTTCATAAATCATGTTTATATTATTTAGTTTGAATTATATTCCCCAAGATGTACACCGAAAGGCCACTTTGTAGTTTATATTGGAGAAAACAGAAACATGCACATTGTTTTCTTGAATTAGTTAGCACCTGAAGAGTTCGGGTTCGATCATGACATGGACCTCACTATTCCTTGTCAAGAAGACATTTCTCATACCCTAATCTCCTCGTGAATGTGTTCATAATATATTTATAGATATATCCCAACATATTCTAATTAATTAAGATGGATATTTAATTGTGCATGCATGATTGATACTCCCTCGGTTCCAATTTATTAGTCGCTATTGCATAAAACACACATATTAAGGATATTATTACTTTGTAATTAATATAGGTCCTAATTTTCATATTTATCCCTTATGTGTTAATAATGTCTCTTCTTCAATTAAGCTGTAAAATAACGTTAATAAAAACAACATTTCCACTTCTTCCTTTCCTCTTCTTCTCCATGGAAACTGACTTGTCTATTTCTCTCTTTATAAGTGTATTGTCGACGCCGAAAAAATTTATCCCTCTTCCTATGTGTTTTTTACCCTTTATGTTTTCTATGTGAATTTGTTTGATTTGAAGGATGAGATTTTCAGGAAAAGACCGACATATAATGTCGACGATTTGAAAAGATTTAATTTTTATTGGTCCGAATTAGACAGAGTCGCCAGTTGATATGATTTAAATGGTTGTACCAACTCAACCGAGTTTTGAAAAATTATGCAATATGGCCCAATATTGGACTCTGTTTAATTGGTCTTAAAAACCGAAATCCATAGAGTTCGGGAGCTTGATTAAGCGGGAGAAAGGTGTTTAGGCACCTCTCGACTTCCGTGAAACACGGTTACCAAGCTTTTTGTTCCCTAATTTGTGTGTATATGTGTGTGTGCATTGCAGATAATTGGGCCTAAGTGCTTTATTTTAAAGTAGAGCTATGTCTCTTTTGCACTTATATACAAATGGTTTGACTTGTATAAAAGTTTAATTTTAATACAAGACATATAAAATGATATTTTTGAAAACAATTTTTTAAACCCTTATGCTCACATAGTAATTGATGTCTTTGATACTTCTATTTTATTCCATATTCGGCATATTTTGATTTTATTCTTGAGATACGAACCATTTTTGACATATATATATATATATATATATATATATATATATATATATATATATATATATATATATATATATATATATATATAAATGCCGGGCTCCTTATGGGCATAAAAACCATCGAAGTGACCCGAGCACCACAAACTACAATTTGATTATGTTAGGGCCCTAAATTCGTATCCCCGCTTTAAGGCCTAGGGTTACATTTACAAGGGGCTGCAAGCTATCTATACAGTTCAAATTTGTCCATCATGAGAATCAGATCCAGATCCAGGGAATTGATCATAGATCCCATGATTCCTAGGCTCACAGAATTATTTAAAAGCTTGCACAACAAATATATTAAATTAAAATGCAGATTAAAATCTAGACGTCACAAAACAAAGGATTCGTCAGTTAAATCCTTACATGCACGTAGCCTAGCTTCTCATTCCCCCTATATACAGATCTAGGGTCGCGTGGTTGCTTAATATTTACAAAACTAGAAAGAAAAATAGATTTAAATGAATCTTAGCCATTCTAACTAAAATATTCTAGTTTTACAACTTTTGAACTGGTTGAAAGTTGGATATGACTAGATTTAGATAAATCTAATCCACAAACTTTACATAATACAGATTTACATCTAATGAACAATTAAAACTGGTATTAAATCACACTAAATAACTAATAGATATTATATATGTAAGACCCCAAATTCTTTTTTTAATAAAATGAAATTTCCTCTATTTATTATTTTGAAATAGTAAGGGGTTGATTCGATTAATGTGGTTAGTTATGGGTAAAATGCGCCAATATTTTAAATAAGCAAGTTGTTATAAAATATTCATTATTGTCGGGAAATATTCGTTTGGTCGTGAAATATTCTTGCTGTCGGGAAATATTCGTACGAGGGCGCAACTATTTGTGGGCCCCATAACGAAAAACTGTCGGATGAAGAAAATGACAATTATTAGTTTTTTATAAATAACGGCGGATGAAGAAAACGATACGTATAAGTTTTTATAAATAACGGCGTAGTTGTTACCGTTAACACTGTTGGAATACTCGGTGGTTAAAACACAGTAATACGCGGTGTTGCACAGTAACACACGATATTGTACTAATTATTGATTCTTACGTAAGAAGTCACTACTCAATAATTGCTACAGTAATTACTGTTCAATATTTTATTTTATTGGTTCAATAATTGCTGCGTTGGTATTTTATATTGTTGATTCAATAATTGTCATTGCACAGTATTTTAAATTATCAGATCAATAATTTATATTATTGGAATAATATTATTAGATAGCATTATTGACAATGTCTAAGGAAGTTCTGTCTAGGAGAGGTTATTTAATTACGCGCTAGTAAGGAGAAATCTTTACCGGAAGACCCCCTCTTTCCTGGGAACGACTTGGTTGTCATTATTGTGATTCTGTAATATTATTTGTGAATAATTAATTATTGATATATATGATAAGGAAGATATTTATTTTATGTGGACATAAATGGAGGAATTTTTAGAAAAGTGACAATTGTTAAAAATTGATATTTTATCTTTTTTGATAAAATAATTCATTCAAATATATTATTATATTATATTATAAATGTATAATGTGATAATATAATAATATAATAATGATGATATTTTTACAATGAATGTGTGATATATGAATAAATGAGTAGGAAGAATATTTTTGTTACAATAAATGCTAAAAATATGTTAAACATGTTGGTGGACCCCATTTTTGACTGAAATTTGATTATAGCCTGCAAAATCGTCTGTATATATGTGGATTTCGGTCAATTTCTATTTAGAATTTGAAAAAACTTAAAGCTATAAAGTTGTAGAGAATTAAATTTCCTATGAAATGAACATAAGATTTAAATTTTTTTGATAAAAGAGCTATTTATTATGAATTATTGAAGTTTCGAAATAATTAATTTTTGGAGTTTAAAATATTTATTTTAAGAAAAATGTTTTTTGCAATTGGGTGGGCCCCACATGTGTTGTAAATGTGCTGAATTCAGATTTCAAGAGGTGGGCGTAAAATTTTTTAATAAATATTATTATTTTATTAAATTTTCTGCTTTGGTGTTCTAAGTATTTTCCTATAAATAAGGTGCTTAGGTTAGAATTGAAAATCACACCAGAAACTGAAATTTTCTCTCTCTATATTATCGAGCGTATTTTTGTGAGTATTTAGATATCTTGAGTGTTGATATACGGTACAAGTTTCCTTCAGCGTTATATCTGATATTTCAGTTAGAAGTACTGTTCTTTTGAGGTAAGGGATGCTATTTTTTTCGTAAATGATATTATTTCTTTCAATATCATTATAACAGAATATTGGTATGAATTTTATTATGAAATTTTTACCTTTTTATGTCGGGGTTACTATTCATGAGTTACTATTTATGAGTACTATTCACGAAATATGATAATTTTTCTTGTAGAATTTCTACCTTTTAGTGTCGGGATTACTATTCACGTATACGTCACTATTCACGTATACGACACTATTCACGAATACGACACTATTCACAGAAAAATTAAATTTTGTTTTTTGTGTCCAAGATTGTCTGTTATGGTTCCTATCTTTGATTGAATCTATGTTTTGATCTTCATTTTTGATTTTTGCTCCACAATTGTTTATTATGGAGTATTTTTGAACTTGGATAAACTAAAGTACGAATCCTTAATCTTTGTCCTTTTATCTCACTAGATTCGTTTTCTTTAAAATATTTTCATCATTCTCAGTCCTAAAGAGTGATATAACTGAATATCTTTGGCCTGTAGTACAAAGATGAACTATTACATAATGAATATCTTTAGCCTGTAGTGCAAAGATGAACATGTGTTGAGATGAACATGACCAACTGGTGATAAAAATGAATATCTTTGGCCCATAGTGAAAAGATAAATATTTGATGATTGATGTTACAGGGATAAATATTGATGATGAACTTTTAAATTCATAGATAATAGTAGATTTTATTCTCTACTTAACTCTTCTAATGAATTGTTGTTTCCGCTGCAGTTGTTGATCTAAAACTTGTTGTCTATTGTATTCTATCAGATTTTTCCCTGTTGAAGACTAAGGATAATTTGTTCTACATTATCTTAGTCATAATATTCTTTACTGGGCTAGTTGAGCTCACCCTTTTCCTTTTTGTTCTATTTTTCTTCTCAGGAGACGAGAATATAGCGGGAACTAGTCGGGGTATGGAATGATGGTTCAAGATAGTTGTTTTAGTAGTCCTCACTATTTTGTAAGATAGTGTATCAATAATTGTAATGAGGACTCCATTTGAGTTTGAATACTGTCTAGATGACAATATTTATATTTAAACTCACAGTATATGTGTTGTTATTTTTTGTACGATAATTGTAATATATATATATATATATATATATATATATATATATATATGTATATATAATCACATAATATTATTTTTTTTGGGTGAGGGGTGGGGTGAGGGTGGGTGGGGGGTAAAGGGTGTATACATAATCATATAATATTTTTTTTTGGGTGGAGATGGATGGGAGGTAAGGAGTGTATACATAATCACATAATATTATTTTTTTTGGGGGGTGGGGGTGGGGGGTAAGGGGTGTATACATAATCACATAATATTGAATTTTATCCTAACAATTACCAATCTTATATTATCTCAATTTTATTAAACTAATGATTTAATGTTGAAATTAATGAAAAAACTACTAAATAAAGAAAATCAACTAACTACCACAAACTTTAATCAGATATTAGAGAATTAAGACTACAATTTCACTTAATGCTTCATTTAGATTGTCATACTTCTTTTAAATTCAAATTAACTATTTCAGCTCATTAATCAAGAACACGAAAGTAGATCTTTCTCTAACGAACCATATACGACGGACCATTGATGAACTTAAAAAAAAATACAAGCGGGGCAATTTGGCCAAGTGGGGTGTGAAAAATGGGTCAGCCATTATTAACAAAAAAAAAACTCATTTGTAATTCATAGTAGATGAACTCTTTCTCTCTCTAACTCTTCTCTATCTCTCAACTCTGGCCAAATCGAACGAGTGAACCATACAACAAATTGGTATTGAAATCGAGCCTAAAATATTTGTAAAAGCTCAGGGTATGAGTCGTATATACAACTAGATGTATTTATCTTTCAGATTCTATAAATTCGTTGGTGCGCTGTGTAAACCCTAGAATTCATTTGGTAGAGAAGAACAAATTGACAGAGAGGCAGACTCATAGAAGAAGGTAATTAAATAATAAAAAATAATATCTAGTATTTAGTAATTTTTGAGGGATATTATCAATTTTTTAGAAGCACTTTGATTATATCAAAAGAAAAGTTGGTTTTGGTGTTCCCTTGTTACGATTACGTTTATGTGAAGTAATGGTCTTTAAAAGGTTGCTTCAATATCAAAACTTGTATGTAATATCTAATTTGTCTTTTACTTTAGAAAGATATGGGACTTACGACTACACCCACTTGTTTCATGAGTACATTGTTGCCTCCGTTTGAATACAATGATTCTATTATGGTATATGACACACTAGATATATAGCACTGTTACTTTTTTTTATTCATGGTTTAGGCCATTGTCACAGTTTTAAGTTATTACGAAAAACTGTTTTTCCAAGACCATGGAAATCTACTCTCTTTTTTTGGGAAGATTAACATGGCTCAATTGTTATAAACTAGTCGTGTAGAATTTTGATATATTAATTGTTTTCACAAATTAGTTACTTGATGATCAGTTCATCCATTTTTGAAGGAAATTTAAGGAGGTTTTATTTATTTATTTATTTACAATTCTCAGTTTATGAAGTAATTAGGATTGCCTAAGTTGCTTTTTGATATGGCAAAAGATTAGAAATTGGATCCAATTTCAATTTTCTTAATATACAAAAGGAAAAGGTAGAATGCCCTTTTCTTCAAAGCTATTGTAGCATGGTGAAATCAGTTTTATAACTGAGGTTGAGTAATTCAAGGTTCACTTATTTCTCTTGTGACGCCCCCAAATCCGTGTTACCTGACCCCCAGATTTGGTGCTCACGATCCATCATATAATTAACATCTAACTACCAATTCATTTATGAATAACATCATATATATATATATATTATTAAATAATATCCTTAATACAATATCCCAGGTTTTCTAACATTGACATAACAAAAATAAACTTAAATATACAAAAAGGGTTTACACATAATAACATAATAATTAAAGTCATAAAAACTACTACTGAATTCTGTCCTTGCCCTTGTCTTTGTCTGCCCCTCCTACTACCTCATCATTAGCCGAAATGTTATATTTAAGCAAGGGTGAGCAACGAGTTTGCTCCGCAAGTTGGACATACAATAAAGATATGAATAATAGACTACTGATTCAACAGAACTTTACTAAAGTTCCAAGGACTTTGAAATAGCTGAACAAATCATTTAGCAATAACAAGATTTTATCGAATTATATGCTAAACAACAATTCAAGGATGAAAGAGTAAAACGCTTTTGAAGTTTCAATAATGTTCAATCGATTATCAAGAGATATTACTACGCAATAACAAAGTGGAATATTTTCTGGATTATATGCTGAGTGATCACAGATCATGAACGTCTCGAGGCATTATCAATATTCAATACCGAATTACCCCAGAATTATAAATTAGCTATAAAAACTAAACTATAACCCTTTACAAGTACTTGGAGCGGCCAACCCCTTGTACCCAATATTATGCATAATACTCAAGCCCGCGCAACGGTCGTATATCCGACCACAAGGTTCCGTTTTTATATAAAGGTTGTTCATCTCAGTCTTACATCAAGAGTTCGTATCGCAATAATATAGTTTGGATTTAAAGAAATGCTATGATTTCAACATCTAATCTCTATCTTGATCTAGCCGAAATAATTGGCATTGATCTTTTAATAACAATTGAGTTCAAATAATAGAACGTATCAAGTTTCAATAAATACCTGTCTCGCCAAAATAATTAGCTAAGACATAGCTCAAAAACTGTTCTATAATAGGTAGAAATCAATTGCCCATTTTACAATCAACAATTCTATTTATAGATATGAATAACCAACAATAGTTTTTAACTAGACACGCTTTTGAAATTTAAAACTCAGTTTGAGTTAATGAACTTGCACTAATTGCGAATAATCAATAATAATCTTAGACGTGGTATAATCAGTAATAATTACCCAGTTAACACGATAATAATTCAAATTTAAGTCAAAGAAATTATAATACATACGAATATTCAATAACAATCTTAGATGTGGAATAATCATCGATAATTATCCACTGACATGTTTGAAAAGTAATAACTCAAGTTTGAGTTAGGAAACTTGCCTTGGCTTTAGTGATAGAAACTGTCACTATAGGTGTTCTTGAGCCTCAAGAACACTCAAAGTCAGTCTTCAAGGTGCCTACTTTGACCAATCCTAATTCTCAGTTCAAGAGGTTTCTGGGCAAGTAAGTATAATGATCATGCTGTATTGATGTAATACTATATATAACAACAACAATCATGGTCAAACTACATCACACAAAGGAGATCTAAGCCTCTAAAATGTCTGCCAGACCTGTTCTGGGTTTTCTGGGTTACCTAGAAACCCAGACAGTTCTTAGTAGGTACTTTGCAACTCGATTATCTTGGTTTCTGGACATTGATTAGGTGTTTGTATGATACCAACTTGTAGTCCTCATGTCAAAGAATAATCTTACTACACTTGGGTAGCCTAACTACATCACAATCTCAAGATTTGGCTTGGTCAAACCTTGTTAGAAACTGTGTTCTTGAGTTTTCTGGAATTTCCAGAAAACTAAAATCGTGCTCGGTCAACTCACTTTGACTGCTCACTACTTTGAATCTGTTTGTTGTTTAAGTGATCTAAGGCCATGAATCAATAGTCTATATACAAGAGTATAACATTGATACAACAACACAAGCTAAACACATAACATCTGACAGATCTAAGCACATGAACATCTTGTCAGACCAATCTGGAAAATTTCTGGGTTACCCAGAAACTCAAAGTCATGGTCAGTCAACCCACTTTAACCATCAATATCTTGGAATCTGGACATGATATGAACATGATTCCAGTTCCAGATTACTCCCCTCATAGCATACTATAACTCTATTACATCTAACAAGCCTAATCATTAACATGTATGAATCTATGGCCTCTGATATATGGCTGTCAGGCCATATTTTAGGGTTCTAGACAGTTTTTCAAAACTTGATTTTTGAGCACTTTGATGTTATGGATCTATGATATAATATCATGGATCACTAAATAACATCTTATACCACATAAATAAGCACAAAAACACAACATCTATCTTAGCATACAAGATTAAATTAAATTAGGGTTTATACCTCTCTTTGAACAAGCTTTGATCTTGGCTTTCTTAATTGATCTTGAAGTGTTAGGGACTTTACTAGGGACTGAATTGCTTAGGAATTTCGTGGCCTTAGAGAGTGAGAGAGTTTGTCTAAGTGTTCGACACAAATGAAGATAACTTTGGTTTTCTCTCTTTAATCTCTTATATTTTGATTCAATGAATCTAAGTTATGCAAGGTGGCACTAAGTGATCAGATTTGGTGAGATTTTCCAACACATGGTGTTATCTAAATGGGTGAGTCACTAGATTTGTAATATCTCTTAACTTAAAAGATAAGTAAAGGGTATTTTAGTCATTTTTCCTCCAAAAGGATATTTTGGTAATTTTTCACATAATTTTAAAGGTATATTAGTCATTTAACATTATTCCGCTTAATCTTAACCCTTAGTTTGATAATCACAATTAGGGTTTGATAACTAGGGTTTAGGGTTCCCGAATCATAAATTAGGGTTCTCAAAAATGTAATTAGGGTTCCTAACTGTTCGTTAGGTTTACTAACTATAGATTAGGGTTTCTAATCTAACATTAGGGTTTACTAAGGTTATACCTTATCTGATCAACCTTTGATCATTAAACACATATAGTACAAACACATATTCATAGATACAATTATAATAACTGTATTATCTATCGAATACCTATCCGAAATTAGGGTTAGGTTTTTCTCAGCTGTTTAACATAACTGCACTCGTATCACTCAGTCAATAAATAGTTTGACCAACTTGTTAAGCTCATATCATAGATAGTCAATATGATATTGATAATCAATACAAAAAAAAAATTTATTCGTAAAAATTCTATTATTTAAAATCCTGAGTCCTCACATTCTCCCATCCTTATAAGGATTTCGTCCCCGGAATCACCGCTTTCTTATATTCTAATATCTTTTATAGTTGTATCATCAATTCCTTTTTATAAACATAGTACTAATTTGTGATTCATATATTAACCTATGACTTGGATCCAGTGGCGAAGCCAAGAATCGTTGACAGTGGGGGCGATTAATAGAGTATCAAACAATAAATCAAAATTGATAATTATAGTAACAAAAAACTACTTAAATATATAACCAAAAATATATAATATATGTCATTGTTGTAGTCATCAAACTTATACACAAAAAATAACTAGTATAATATAACAATTACAATTGTCCTATACGCGTTTTCATTCGTTGAAATCGTTGCATAATACTTTCATTGTCAATGCTATCAAATACATCCTTCTCGATGTATGTAATCAAGCAATCATTCATCAGTTGATCTTCTATGAAATTGCGCAACTTACTCTTAATTATCTTCATCGCAGAAAAAGCTCTTTTAACAGTAGCAGTCGTAACAGGTAAGATTAATGCCAACTTTAGAAGCCGATATACCAAAGGAAATACAATATGTTTCTTAGTACCTACGAGCTTTCTTGCAAGACCGCTAAACCCTTGAACTTCTAAAAACTCTTGATTTGTCCGCATATCAGAAATGTAATTATCTAGTTGACTATCAGTTTTCATAAGTTCTATTGGAGAAAAGTCATTCAAATAAAAGCTAGTGAGATGAATCAATTTGTCCTTATCAAAACTAGCGAAACAATCATTAGGATTTAAGCATGCCACTGATAAAAACAAGTCGGTACTTGCTTCCGTAAAACGATCATTTAATTCTTGAAGTTGCCAATCCAAAACAGTACAAAATATCTCAACATAATAATGGTGAAAATTTGTAATACCTTGAGATTTTTGACTTGATCTCCCATGGAATAAAGCATTCATATCTATAATGTTAATTTTGTGTTTGCTGCAAAATAAACAAACTTCATCAAGTAGTTTCTCCAATCCTTCATCTCTCATAGCCTTCAATAGTTGCTTAGACACTTTAACTAATTCCATAGCATTTACAATGTCTTGATCCTTTCTTTTCAATGCTTGTGATAATTCATTTGTTATTCCCAATATCTTTCTCAGCAATATTAGATCAAATGCAAAACCAAATGATTGCAATGATTCTAATAAACCAAAAGCAATACCTTTTTGTTGGTATACCAAACCATCATTTGAAACCTCCTCAAGTACATCAATCACTAAGGAGAACATAAGAATCAAGTTCAAAAGTGTCTCATAATGTGATCCCCAACGTGTGTTACCTGCCCGTTTAAGACTAGTTTCTTGATGTAAGCCTTCCCACTTTGAAGTTCATTATTCATCAATGCTTCCCCGACTCTAGTAGCTTCTTTCTCTCGAAGACCATCTCAGCGCTTGCATGATGCTCCAACCACATTTAACAACTCAGAAACCTTGTTGAAAAACCAAGCAATGTGTTTATGCTTACTAGCAACAACTACAATAGTTAATTAGAGTTGATGAGCAAAACAATGGACATAAAATGCAAACGGATTCTCATTCATAATTAAGGTTTTGAGACCATTAAATTCACCTCGCATTTTACTGGCTCCATCGTACCCTTGACCACGTATTCTTGATAAACTTAGTCCGTGACTTGAGAAAAAGGTCTCAATTGCTTCTTTAAGCAATGAAGCAGTAGTAACATGAATTATACCAACAAATCGTTCAACAACACATCCCTTTCTATCCACATAGCGTAAATCTATGGCCATCTGTTCTTTGATTGAAATATCACGTGACTCATCAACTAATATCGCAAACACATCATCTCCAATATCACTAATGATAGCAATTATAGTTTCTAATGCAACACAATTTATAATATCTTTCTGAATATCACTTGACACCAATTTCAGATTTTTTGGAGCATTTTGCAACACAACATTGTTGATACTTTCATTGTGATCAGCAAGAAATTGTAGAAGTTGTAAGAAATTTCCACTATTACTTGAATCCTCATCTTCATTGTGACCACGAAAGGATAACCCTTGACGCAAAAGAAATCTTATGCAATCAACTGATGCATTTAAGCGAATTCGATATTCAAGTCTTGTTTGTTCAGATTGTTTAATAAAAACATTTTGAATGTTTTGTTTTGGTTTCATCAGATCTTGACATTTACTCCAAGCTTGGTTATGAGCACTATTAGGCCCTCCAATATGAATATCAAATCTCTCTTTCTTGCTCCATGTTGTGAACCCGTTAGTACTGAAAGAATCACCACCCGCTTGTTTTCCAATGTCCTGCCTAAATAGATAGCAACATAAGCAAAATGCTGCATCAATAGCTATGCTATACTCCAACCAATTTCCGTATTCTTTAAACCAAGAAGGATTAAATCTACGTAAGTAGCTCCCAATTTGTGTCTGTGGGAAGTTATGTTTGAGCGGCTGAAAAGGACCCTTTAGCAAGAATGCTCTTCTTACTTCATCTTGAATATTAGGATGATACTTTGATATTTTCTTTCGCAGCCCGGGGTCTGCTTCAAGATTTCCCAAATCTACTTTATCATCATCCTTTTTTTGATTTTTGTTAGAACATGATCCTTCAAATGTAGAAGCTTTTTTGAATACAAATTTGTCCATAGTAGTTGCTATCTATTATCAAGCACTTGTCTGATAAAAGAAGTTGGGAGAAGAACAAAAAAATCAATTCCCAAATGCAAGTTAAACAAAATCTTCAAGAATAATGCATCAATAATAAAAGCTTGATGATTCGATGATGGCCTGATGATTCGAGTGAATCAAATAAAAGCTTATAGTATCCTAAATACAGAGAATCAAATAAAAGCTTCTAGTATCCTAAAACACATCAAATTAAAATTTAAAAAGCAAATGCATTTATTATGGCACAAATAAAAAAGAAAAAAGAAAAAGAATACACTGATTCCTAATGCTATCATTTAGAAAAATCTCATACAAATTGACATTACTAACCGAAGTAAAACACTCCACGGATGCGTACCTCCCACGCGATTTCGATAACCGAGAGGATTCTAGATTTCTTCTTCCTCTGTGTCGCAATTCAGGCAAACATTTTTCCTTTAGATCAAGTTATTTCAAATCTGCTCCCAATCAAATCAAACATACGTAGCTGAATTATTGAAGAAAGAGATGGAGAAACATAATAAATTAAAATTACGAGTGGTTTACCTCTTTTGGGTTGGTGTAATTACTCGGTGGAAACAGATTCGACTGATGAATGAATAGATTTGGTTTCTTTATTATCAAAATTTGAAATTGTTTGTTTGTAAAAGAGTGAGGGCATTTGGCATAAATAAAAGAGTAAAGTGTAATACCCAATTTAAGTGGGTGCAATTTACTCTTCTGACCCTAAAAAAAAATCTATTTAACATATATTAAAAAAAATAAATCCAGTGGGTGCAATTGACCCCACTAGCTAACAAGTAGCTTCGCCCCTGCTTGGATCCGTAAAAGGAAATAATTCACAGCGATATCTACCCACTAATACTCACGTAATTATATTACTAAGCGAAATCTTTACCTGCCACCACCTTCTGTGCATCCACTGCGTCTGGAACTGTCATGCTAAAAGTGAATGCTGTGGTCTTCCCTGCTTGAGCTGATTCTTTGATCCATATTGTTCCACTACTGGTTCCCTTATTGTTGTTTCCCTCATTCGCTTTCTTCTTTGGGCAATTACAAACCAGATGATCTAATGATCAACACGGAAAATAGCCTCGTATCTTCTTTGGACTGGGACAATTGGGAATAACATGTCCTTTTTGACCACAGTTAAAACATACTCCTTTTCCCTTTAAACAAACTCCTTGATGATTCTTCCCGTAAACTGGATACGACGCACCTTTCTTCCTACTACTCTCTTCTGGATTATTTGCCGAATTAACATTGTCATTCCTCTTTCATTTGTTAAAATTACTACCTCCACTACCACCTATCTTCTTCAATCTCCTTTCTTTGTTCTTGACTATTCTTCGATACGACTTCAATTTCTCTCTCAGCGATAATTGCTTTCTCCAACAAAGTTGAAAATGAATCAATTTACAGCACATCTAACTTCTTGAGTACCAATGATTTCAATCCGTTCCTAAAACATCGCGCTTTGAGTTCCTTAGTGTCCACTCGATGTGGAGCGAATTTAGCTAACTCATTGAACTTGACAAAATATTCTATCACTGTCATATTCTTCTGCTTCAGATTCAAAAATTGTTCTTCCATATTTTCCTTTATACTTCCCTTCCTTGGCGGCATTATTTGTTTAAATAAAAACTTACATTAATCCTTTATCTCTACACTACATCTTATTATTAGTATAATAAGAATTTAACACAAATTTCTCATATAATTGCATATTTATTCAAATAGCACATAGTACTTTTAGTACATAACACATACTACTTTAATCAGTTACTATCCCTTTTTGACAAAAGTCGGGATTAACTATCACAACTTTACACAAAAAGTTGAAATTCACCAAAATTTACCTTAATATTCATACTGAAAACAAGGATTACATTCATACAGATATACATAAATATATACATATACCTACTCATTGTTCACGATATTACAATCTTTAATATTGCATCTCACTACCAAAAGGTACTACTGCTAATACTTAATCTGTTTACAGTCCACTTCTTTCACATGCCTTCTTCTTAGGACACTTGTTGAATCCTTGACCCATTCCACCACATGAAAAACATCTTCTCTTATTTGGCTTAGGATAATTTGGCGATTAAAACACACATTCTTCCCCATCATACACTCTTCCAAATAAGTCTTTCCATACTTGCCATATGCTTGCTTCTTCTTTGGATTTGAATTTCCTAAATAATTATCACTGTCATTGTTCCTTTTCCTTTTATTATTAACCTTCTTTTGCTTGACTGTACCTTTCGATGATCCACCACCTTCAATCCTCATTCTATTAACTTGTGCCTTCAGATCGTTCCTTTTTTCTGTCATCTCGCGTAATGCCCTCTCCGTCTTCCACAATTCCTCTAAGAGAAGCACCTTATTCCGTAGCTCCTGAACTTCTGCAGATACCTGACTTTTTTCTCCCACTTCGGTCTTAATTTCTAACTCCACCTTAGCTTCTTCAGAATCTACCTCTTCATCTTCATTTAGATCCATTTCAGGATACTCGTCATGATTACTTCCCTGATTCACCATAGGTTTGTCTCTTACAACTTCTTCAACTAACTCACTCTGAGCTGGCACCTTAGCTAATGGCATTGGTGCAATAACTGCCAACCTCTCCGTAACTATTTCATCATCTCCAGACATCCTATAATCAGTTTAAACAATCTTAAATTGTATATCAGCAGTACACCATCCATAAACACTACATGTCCCAACATCTTACTATTGATACACTTCATCAATCCCTCACTTAGAACTCTAAATGAGTTTTTTCTATCATACTTATGGTTACAATCCTAAGGTTTTTTCCCCCACTTAATGCTTATAACATCATACATATTATTAAATAATATCCTTAATGCAATATCCAAGGTTTTCTAACCTTTACATAACAAACATACCTTTAAATATACAAAAAGGGTTTACACATAATAACATAATAATTAGAGTCATAAAAACTACTACTGAATTCTGTCCTTACCCTTGTCTTTGTCTGCCCCTTCTGCTACCTCATCATTAGCTGAAATGTTATATTTAAGCAAGGGTGAGCAACGAATTTACTCCGCAAGTTAGACATACAATAAAGATATGAATAATAGACTACTGATTCAACAGAACTTTACTAAAGTTTCGAGGACTTTGAAATAGCTGAATAAATCATTTAGCAATAACAAGATTTTATCGAATTATAAGCTAAACAACAATCCAAGGATGAAAGAGTAAAACGATTTTGAAGTTTCAATAATGTTCAATCGATTATCAAGAGATATTACTATGCAATAACAAAGTGGAATATTTTCCAGATTTTATGTTGAGTGATCACAGTGGGATCATGAACGTCTCGAGGTATCAATATTCATTACCGAATTACCCTAGAATTATAAATTAGCTATAAAAACTAAACTATAACCCTCTATTCACAGTCATATACGCAAAATTATAACTCAGGGTTGAGTTAAAGAAAACTTACCTATTTCGTTGATTATCGTTACGCATTTTAATAAGCTTTGTCTGAAGACCTAATATATAAATAATATCGATATATAAATTTGAATAATATCATCACAATATTTAAAATAATCTAAACACATTATCACATAATCCTATCAGTCTATAACACATATAAAACTTAACCTCAAGTCAAAATTTTATAGTATGAGACGAGTTTGGTACAATTCTAACATCCCGACGGTCTAGTCGGAAAAATATCGTGTTTAAATTCAATTAAACTCTACCTAAACACTTAACAATTATCTTAGATAATTTTATTATCAGTCAAAATATTTTTCATAGGTTCGTAATAATTTTCAAATAATTATTACCATTTATCATGAATTTTCAATCATTAATATCGTATTTATATAATTAAATACCTCTTAATTCCTTTATCATTAATATTTATTTAATACTAAATATTAATGAAAATCATAACATAATAATATAATATATTTATAATATCTCAAAGTATTTTTATTACCTTAAAATCATATTTATATGATTTTTAAACCTTTAAATTCGTTATCCGATTATTGCTTAAAATATTAATATTTTCATAACAAAATATCAAAAGTTATATTTTATAACTTCAAATATTTTTAAAACACTTAAATAATTTATATATGATTTTTAAATCATTAATTCTATTTTTTCATAATTTATTTAATATATTTATTAAATAAACTAATTATCATTAATAATAATTAATTAATGAAATTCATCACAATATATTAAAAGTCATTAAAAATAACTTAAAATATTTTCTTATACCATAATATAATTTTTCATGATTTTTCATGTATTAAATTCATTTTTAAATAATTTATTTAATATTATAATTAAATACCATTATTATTCCAAAAATATTAAATATTTATGAAATATATTCAGAATAATTAAAAACTAATTTTCGGACATTAAAATAATTTTTTAGGAATTTATTTTATATTTTTAATAATTAAAAACTATTTTTATCTATTTATTAATTAAAATAATTAATTTCAGAAATTAAGTGTCGCTATAGGGGCTTTAGGCGACAAATCAGTCGCTGTTGGTGTTCTTCGCGTTCTTGAGCCCAAACCCAGAAACTCATGTCAATGTTCAAGGTAGGTGGTTTGACTAGTTTTAATTCTATGTTCCTGTTGCTTTCAGGCCTGTTCTTCATTTTCTAGGTTACCTAGAAATAAAGAACAGCCAAGGTACCTACTTTACAGCTTTAGATCATGGCTTTCTGGACTCGGTTTGTGTGATCTAGTGGTTCAATATTGTAGAACACATGTCAGGGTACAATGACATAACATCAGATCACCATAACAACAACGAACCTAAGAGAAATGGATCGGTCAAAGTTGTGCCAAGAAACTGCCCTTTGAAGATCTAGGTTACCCATAATCTTCATCCGGCGAGTTGGTTAACGCAGGTTTGACCAACATTTAATCTGATTCCGTGTATGATCTGGGAGTTTTAGAGGCATGGTTTAATAGTTCTAATGTCAGTCTACACAACCATAACAAGAACAAGGCCCAAACACGTAGCAGTCGTCAGATCTAGCACCTGTAAAATCACTGTCAGACAACAACTGGGTTTCTAGGTTACCCAGAAACCCGTTTTCGTGCTTGGTCAACGTAGTTTGACTGCTCCTATCTTACGATCTAGACATGCTATGACCCTGTTTCCAATTCCAGATCATATTCTACATGACATACTACACATATATAACTTCAAACACCATAAATCAATAACACAAAAGAATCTAGAGTCCCTGACATTTGCTTGTCAGACAACTCATGAAGGTTCAAGAACAGTTTCTAAAAACTTGATTTTTGTACATCTACATGATATGGATCCATGATCCAACAGCCCAGATCACTATGTGACACCATCTAACACATATTTAACCAGCAAACAACAACATTAACTACAATCTTGAAGATCTAGAAATTTTAGGGTTTTTATACCTTTCTAATGCTTGATCTTAAATCTGATCCTTGTGATCTGATCTTGGAATGCTAACACCTGATCATGGCTAATATTTTGGTCTCACTCTCTCTTAAAATTTTGAAAATATAGAGAGAGAAAGTCGTGGAGAAAATGAAAATGAAAGTATGCACTTTCTCTCTCTTAATCTATATAAATTACATGATTCAATGTATTTGGCTAGAAATTGATGGCTGATATTTGACACATAGCTAGGGCTAGGGCTAGGTTTAGTCACCAACCAATTATCTTGACAAGATTTGCACTCCACCAATTAAAGAATGTGATAAAAGGGTAAAATGGTCATCTTCCATATAATTTTAATTCTAAAGTTATCATTTGGTCCAACCCTTAGGATTTAACCCTTAAGGTTAAAACCTATGGTTTCTACAATTTAATTTTCTAGGATTTTCAATTTAGGTTTTCAAAAAAGAAAATATATATATTTTTAAATTATAATTAGGATTCAATAATTATAATAAAATTTCTTAATCATAAACTAAATCTTGCTAATTAGGATTAGTATTTCTTAATTAAAATTATAAATTTAGCAATTAAGGACAAAATTGTACATTAGGGTTTCTAACGAAATAATTAGGGTTTCCAACATTAATTTAGGGTTTTCTAATTAATAAAATTTCTAATTAATCAAATAGGCTTTCCCCTAATTAGATTTGTGATTAATACACAAAAACTTTATACCTTGTCTTTAAATCCCCAACTTAGGGTTTCAAATTCTCGAAACTAAAATTAGGGTTTCCAGAACCAATTTTTGGTTTCTTGTTAATCGTAAGAATTTTCTAACTAAATGTTGACGTTCTTAATTTAATATTTGGGTTTGCCACTGATATATATTATCCGGTCAACCCTTGACCCTTAACCACATACTGTACACACATAATACTATATACATATAACATATGCACTTAAACCCTGAATCCTGAATAATTCTCCAGAAAAAATTTTAAATTCACAAAACTCCTTCCCGGAAATCTCAAATCCAGTCACTTATTTTCTGTCTAGGTTTATTATTTAACCTTAATTCAATATTTTAAGATGTTATAAATATTTAAATTCTCGGATTGTGACATCCACCCCCTTCTTCTACTAATTTCGTCCCCGAAATTTACCTTACACCTTATGTCATTCACCATACACCATTAATACACAGCATCACATGCTACCCAATACATTCCTCACAAGAATAAAAATTTTCATATAGTGCTGAGGAGTTATATAGACTATTGTATGTCATATTCGAAAAGGTTATATATAAATTCATCGGCAAACCGTCATAACTTACGGACATAGTGGGCAATTAGCCCGGTATGCCCTGTACTTATTAAGTACTGCTGGTCTAATCTGTTTTTCATCACTGCCATAGGCACAAAAATTTTACCTCAGTCTTATCGGATTCCGCACCAAAATAATTTGGTTTGGGAAAATTTTCAAAGAATGCTTATAATTTTCATAAACGTTGGTCTAGTCGAATCAAATAGCTTAGACTCATATCAATAATCAAGTTTAATCGAATTACGAATGTGTGTAGCCAAACCCCGTTGGCAAATTAAAATTTTGAAAATTGTTTGAGAATGACGTCATGATGCTGTACTGTATTAACAACCCGTTTGAGGATGCCGTCGTATAGTGACTTTGTCATAATACATCATATAATAGTGGAACAACGATTTTAGATTAAATTCTGTAGTAATTATTCCTGCATTTATAACTCCATCAACTTTTTATCATCTCTGCATCAGGTTACATGGTACATAAGTGATAAATAAAAATATATTTTGATATTTCAAATCATTATCGTCTAGCCAAAGCAAATAGCATAGACTATTCTTTAAATCGATCAAAAATTCATTTCAAATCTGTTTTATCATCTCAACAGTAACGATGTGTCGGTGGCCCGAAGTCCACGCATACACAATGGTTACCAAGTGTTGAGAATAAAAATTCATTTTTCAAAAGCACATAGTGCGTATTTAGCTTGATGTCCAAAATTTTTTGAAGTCTAGCATAGCTAGGAGTTTTGAAAAACTTATGTCTCCACTAATGATCAATTGCTTAAACAGTCTACCTATTCCTATTATCCTCAGTACACAAAGCTATTCCTAGTTCGTTAAACCACACTCATGAGTTCATCAACTTTCCACAATCATATGAGTTTAAGAACTTGTCCTAGTCAGACTTTTGGCGTCCATTCGCTTAGGGGTTCATAAACATTTCATATAATCATAAGTCACGAACGTATCATAAGTATGAGTTTTAAGAACTCGTACTTAACCTTATATTCTCTACCTATAACCTATTTATCTGTTATACACATGAGAAAAGAATCATCATCTCAACACGTATATATCGAATAGCGCGACACAGATATTTCAATGATTATCAGTGTAAGAAACTAAGTGGTTGTTACACTAAGTACAATTCCCCTCCCATACGAAGAATCATACAACTTAGTTGTTGACAAGAGTCCTCAATTGAAATCCCCACCTAATCCTACCTCCCTTCTCAATACGAATTTCATTTAATCCGTATTCATAATCCTTTCCTAAATCTGTACCATTTCATAGTACAACTGACACACAATATTCTTGCCATAAAATTTTCAATTATTCACTTGATTCTTCTCCATACTATAACCTTATCAGATCATATGGTGATCTCATCGTATATATTACGATTCATTTCTATGTCTTGATCGTTTTATTTTTTGATCTCCTGTCCCTGTACTTTTAGTCTTTTAGACTCTATTTATTCACCACAACTATTCAACTTTATTATCAGAGTTAGGTAACTCTGTATCTTTATAACATGCTGAGATTCGTCTTTGAATCTTACCGACCAACTAACTCTATGTGAGTTAGATCTTATCCGAATCACTGCGGTTATTGGTCTCAGGTATTCCTACCTAAGCTTCATAACCAACAGCTTTGATACCAACTGTGAGAGCCCCAAATCCAGGTCCCAAATCACCACGGATCTAGTACAATCATTCTATAACTACTGCGGAAGATATAAACATAAATTGTTTATAAATTACATTACACACTATTTTCCCAAGGTCGAGTAACCTTAACTTATACACAAATCATAACTTATTTGACTTTCAACAACATTAATATACAATACTTATACAAACTTAACTGGACACATAAACTTAAAGCTCGAATTGTCTTTACACTACAAGAAATCACACATTTTATAACGAATTTTTTGTCACGCACAAACTTTTGTCACAATTTGTTAATTAATAATTACAAAATTCATAATCGTCACTAAAACTTTTGCTTTTGTGACGACCTTTAATTTTGTTATTATTAATCATTTATATCTTCACTAATTTACACATTTGATGACGATTAAGAAAATTTCGTTACAAGTTATTTTGGAGGGAAACCTTTTAGTGACATTTTGTAATAATTGATGACATTATTTATTGTCACCAAATATTTCTTTCGATGACAACATTATAGTTTGTCATTAATTATTTGTAAAATTTAGTGACAATGTGCTTTCGTCACTAATGTTCACATTTAGTGACGCCAAATACAAATTCATCACAATTTTATTTGGAGGCAGAATTATTTTTGGAGGGAAATTTTTTAATGACAGAAAAATAATAATTTATGACAATTTGTATTATCATAAATACCAATTTTATATGACGAGATAATAGTTTGTCACTAATTAGATGAGTGGATAAGTGACAGAAATGGTTCATTATAAATTTTTATATTTAGTGACAAAGTACGTAATATCGTCACAATTTTATTTGGAGGCAAATTTTTTAAAGACGAAAAAAATAATAATTTATGACAATTTGTATTATCATAAATACCAATTTTATATAACGAGATAATAGTGCATCACTAATTAGTTACGTGGATAAGTGACAAAAATAGTTCGTCATAAATTGTTATATTTAGTGACAAAGTACATAATATCGTCACAATTTGATTTGGAGGCAAAAAAGATTTAATAAATTTTGGAGGCAAATTTTGTAAAGACGAAAAATTAATAAATTATGACAATTTTTATTGTCACAAATACCAATTTTATATGTCGAGATACTAGTGTGTCACTAATTAGATGGGTGGATAAGTGACAACACTGGTTCGTCATAAATTCTTATATTTAGTGACATGACAAAGTATTCAATATCATCACATTTTTATATGGAGACAAAATTTTTCCCAAATAAAGTTGTATCCAAGTGACGTCCCCAGTCTTCCTTTTATCATTGGCAACCTCCATTTAGTCAAGAACCTCCATTTAAACATAAAAGGGACAAGCTAGTCAGTAGCCTTGCCCTTGCCCTTGTCTTTCCCAGAGACACCTCCCTGTTCCGCCTTAGCTGAAAGGTTTTAAATAAGCAAGGATGAGCACAAATTGCCCAGCAAGTAATATACAACAAGGGTGTAGGATATAATATCACAAGGTTTGAAATATAGAAGGGTTATTTCTAAGATAGTTCAAAGTGTCAGAATAACATCATGAATAAGGGATATGACAATTCAATATAATTTAACAGATATATATGAATTCAACGGCTAACAATGTATCCAACTGGATAAGCAATTTATACTGAGCAGCCACTAAAGACCATTGAACTTTCACTAGAGTTACCAATATTAAATTGATAACCAAAAATATCAAGTACTATAGATGATCAGTCTACAATACTTCACGTTATGCATAACACCACAATAATATTTATTCATGTGTTGGGGTTTCCAACAACATATACTCCCCTTACCAAAAGGGTTGTTCAACTCAGTTTTTAAGTTTTCAAGATTTCCGCACCAATCAATTGGTTTGGACAATTTTATTATAAACATGCATATAGCCTAGCCTAATCAAATGGCATCGAATCTTTCACAATATTCAAGATCAATACTAAGTTCATCATGAATAATTGTTCTCACAGGGGTTTAAGCATATTAACTCATTTGACAAAGTTAAAAGAGTTCATTAAATCAACCACTAACAATAGTATATGCTAACCACATAATACTGCCAAACAACCCCTTTTAGTTCATGCCTGCGTATTATTTAGAAACTCTTTTAGTTCACGCTTACATAATTTATAAAGGGTCTAACTAGATGTGTGAACATATCAGTTTTCTCTAGAGGCATAAAGCATCCAATCATATTTATTTAAAAGTTCACAATACAACTCATATAGTTTTCAACTCAATTGGTTTTTAATTATTAGGATGTCATGACTAACAATCTATACATGCAAAGTACGTTGAATTCATATTTCACATGTATTCACAAAACTAACTTAGTTGCGAATACATGCTCAAAAGGTTAGATTTCAAAAAGGCATAAGGTTTTATAAACATGGTTTTCGTCTTTTAACTTTTCTTTCAAAAGGTTATAATTCAATTCTAATCCTACTAGAACATCTTGCAACATGCATTGATACATGTTTAAGGATTATGCATGTTCTTGGAGTCAAGTTAAGTTAGGACTTCTTGCATCAAACAAACAAAACAACAACAAAACTAAAAAAAAATAAGTTACTACAGCCCCCCCTCGCCGGGGCGAGCATTTACTCTACAGAACCCCCCGTCGGGGCGGGCATGGCTCCTATAAAACTCTTCACCCCCTCCCCCGCTGGGGCGGGCCTTTATACCTTGTGACCCCCCGCCGGGGCGGGCATGACCTCTGACTTAGAACTCAGGCATCCCCTGCTTCGAGCCATTATGCAATTTTTAACCCAACAACCCTCCAAACAGCAATGTAATGATGTATAATTGATATAAACTTGCTACAAGACATCCCTAGCATGCTTCTAATAATCCCAAATGCACAAACAATTAGATTCAAGGATCAATTCAAGATTTTTTCTATTTTTCCAAATTTTAACACATTTAGCGATTCTCTTCACTACGAATTCGTTACTTGACCAATTTACTTCGTTTAACTTTCTTTGATTTCATATTTAACCATATTAACAATATCTAGCATCAATTCACACATTCTAGCATGCTTCAACCATACACTTTTTAACTCAAAACAAGTGTTTTTGTACTTTTCTAAGAACTTTGCAAAACTTGAATGTAAGAACATATAGAGGGCTAATACCTTTTGTGGAGTTGAATTGCTAATCTAGCTTCACTTTGCAGATTGTATAAGCTCAACAACACTCGCACTCCTATTAGAAATTCTCAGAGAAATCAACAATTCACATTTGAGAGGGGAACTCCTATTTATAAAGGGAGTATTGTCCATTTGGTGATTTTGCCCTAATGATTGTTTCCATGGAAGATTGAAGGAACCATTGTGCAACAAAAGGTTGGTGGAAAGCTTCACCAACTCCATCTTCTCCCCTTCCCATAGTCATTATTTCCCTCTTGGTTTTCAACAAGAATAGAGTCATAGGCTTTTAGCAAAACACGGCTAAACTTTTTGGAATGGGACTATGATTTTGGGACATTATAATACTCAACATTTTGAATTACTATTAGCACACTTAGGTTTATTTTACACTTTGCCCACAGATGAGCATACATATACACCCACTCATACATTACACATAAAATCGTATAATCCAGGTACATTGATTTATTTCAATTAATATTTACCCTAGACTAGAGTATAATTTAGTTGGGTACTAATATGACCTTCCATACAATTCATTGTTCCAATCCTACGTAGATATTCATTAAATACCAATTATTTATTAAATCTAAGTTTATTTTCTCTCATAAGTTGAAAATACACATTTAATTACTCCCACACATATCATGATGTCACATAAAACTTTTTCACACAACTCGGTTAATTACTTAAGTCAAGCTTACTTTTATCATATAGTTTTATAAAATAATTATTTAAATTATAATGTCACACCTCATTTTATTTTGAATGAAAAACCTTATTATATATGACTTCTCTTTACGTGCTAGTGTTGATAATATTGGGAATTAGTCGATCACATTATGTAATTATTTATTTATTAATAGTACTAATTAGCTAAACTAGTACTTTCTCATTTCATCATCTTGCCATACTAGGCATAATTTCACAAGCTTAAACTAAGCTTCTCATCACTTCGACTACAATGCTTTATTATATTAATTATCACAACTCTTGTCAATACTATATATATGCAAACAATCTTTATTCTCAATATTATAATTTATTAAAATTCGTGGGTATTACATCCTCCCCCCCCCTTATAAGAATTCCATCCTCGGTATTGAACAAGGTTACACAAATAAATGGGGATAATCCCTTCGCATCTTATCTTCTAATTCCCACGTGGCCTCTTCGGTATCGTGGTTTCGCCAAATCACTTTTATAGAAGATATAATTTTATTCCTCAACGTTTGCTCTTTTCTATCTAGTATTTGAATAGGAATTTCCTCGTACGTTAAGTTTTTCTCAACTTAAATTGGCTCGTAGGAGATCACGTGTCTATAGCCGGGCTTGTATGGACGTAACATCGAAATGTGAAACACGTTGTGGATATGTTCCAATTTAGGGGGTAATGTAACTTTGTTTGTCACTTCGCCCACTCGTTTCAAGATTTTGAATGGTCCTATGAACCTTGGACTCAATTTCCCTTTCTTTTCGAATCTGATCTTTCCCTTCCAGGGAGACACCTTCAAATATACAAAACTTTCGACTTCAAAGTCTCGGTTCTGACTATGCAAATCGGCATACTTCTTTTGGCGATCTTGAGATGCTACCAATCTAGCCCTTATCGTTGTTACCACGTCAGCCGTTTGCAGAACTAATTCTGGTCCAAAAAGTCATCGTTCTCTGACTTCGTCCCAACACAATGGTGTTCTACACTTTCTCCCGTAAAGAGCTTCATATAGCGGCATACCAATACTCGCATGTAGCTATTATTGTAAGCGAATTCTACCAATGGTAAATGGTCATCCCAATTCCCTTTGAAGTCCATCACGCAAGCTCTAAGCATGTTGTCCAACGTTTGTATGGTTCATTCACTCTGTCTGTCGGTTTGAGGGTGGTAAACAGCACTTAATCTCAACTGAGTTCCTATTCGTTCTTGCAAACTTTTCCTGAATTTTGACGTGAAACGCAGATCTCGATCGGAGACAATCGACACCGGCACTCTATATCGCGATAAGATTTCCTTTACATATAAATTTGCTAACTGGTTCAAATTGAATCGAATCTTGATGGGTAGAAAATGAGTTGTCTTTATCAGTCGGTCCACGATAACCCAAATGACATCATAACCCTTCTGTGTAATCGGAAGTCCAACCACAAAATCCATCGTAATGTGCTCCAATTTCCATTCTGGTATTTCCAGCGGTTGAAGTAGTCCACTTGGCCTTTGATGCTCTGCTTTGACCCTTTGACAAGTAATACATCTACTAACGCATTATGCAACTTCTCTTTTCAAATTAGGCCACCAAAAGTGGTGTCGAAGATCCCGGTACATCTTTGTGCCTCCTAGATGAACAGAGTATGTAGTATTATGTGCTTCGTGCAAGATTTCCTCTCTCAGCTCGGTTACAGTCGACACCCATACTTGACCCTCAAATCTTAATATACCATCCTTATCTACTTTGAACTTTTCTTCTTCATTTTCTACTATTCTCTTCCTTATCTTCTCACATTCTTCATCTTTTCCTTGTGCTTCCTTTATTCTTTCCAATAACGTCGGGTGAGCTTCCATCAAGAATAATTTTCCTTCTACTTCTTTTGGTTCTTCCACATCTATTTCCAACTTTTCCATTTCTCTTATTAATTCCTCTTGAGTTGTCAATTTGAATAACCTCTCCCTTCCTTTTTTACTCAAAGCATCAGCTACTATGTTAGCTTTTCGTTAGTGATAAAGAATTTCACAGTCGTAATCTTTGATTAATTCCAACCACATTTTTTGTCGCATATTCAACTCCTTCTGTGTGAAGATATATTTCAGACTCTTGTGGTCTGTGTATATCTCATATTTTTCTTCATACAAATAATGCCTCCAAATCTTCAAAGCAAAAACTACCGCTGCTAACTCCAAGTCATGAGTAGGGTATCGTTTTTCAAAATCTTTCAATTATCGTGACGCATACGCAATGACCTTGCCATGTTGCATTAGCACACAACCAATTCCTCTATGTGACGCATCACTATATACTACAAATCATCCCGTATCATCCGGTAATGATAATACACGTGCTTCACTCAACCTCCTCTTTAATTATTGAAAACTCTCCTCGCATTTATCCGTCAACCCTAACTTCACCGTCTTCCTCGTTAGATTGGTCAGCGGGGTTGCTATCTTAGAAAAATCATGGATAAATCTTCGATAGTACCCGGCTAATCCTAAGAAACTCCTTACTTCTATTGGCATCTTTGGTTGTTCCCAATTACTTTCCGCCTCCACTTTTGCAGGATCCACGGAAATTCCATTTTGATTTATCACATGTCGTAAAAATTGAACCTTCTCCATCCAAAATTTACATTTTGAAAATTTAGCGTACATCTTTTCCCTTTGCAAGGCTTCCAATACCATCTTCAGGTGTTCGGTGCGCTCTTCCCTAGTTTTTTAATAAATCAAAATGTCGTCAATAAACACTACTACAAACTTATCTATATATGGCTTGAAAACTCAGTTCATCAAGTCCATGAATGCTGCCAGAGCATTGGTTAACCCAAATGACATCACTAGAAATTCATAATGTCCGTAACGAGTTTGAAACGTCGTCTTTGGTATGTCCTCCTCTCGTACTTTCAACTGATGATAACCTGTTCATAAGTCTATCTTGGAAAAACACTTCGCTCCCTTCAGTTGTCGAAAGGTTCGTCTATCCTTGGCAATGGATATCTATTCTTAATCGTCACTCGGTTCAACTCCCGATAGTTGATGTAGAGCCTCATCGATCCATCCTTTTTCTTTACAAACAACACTAGTGCTCCCCAAGGAGACACACTTGGCCGAATGTAACCCTTATCTAGCAACTCCTGTAATTGTATCATCAATTCCTTCATTTCTACTGGCGTCATACGATATAGGGCTTTCAAAATCGGTGTCGTTCTTGGTGCTAAGTCTATTACGAATTCGATTTCTCTGTCTGGCGGAAGACCAGGAAGATCGCCTGGAAACACATCTTGAAAATCTTTAACTATCGATATATTCTTCATTTCTACTCCCTTTTTCTGAGTATCTACTATATAGGCCAAATAACCTACACATCCTTTCTTTAAAAATTTCTTGGCCTGCATCATTGTAAGGCAATACGATTGCTTGAGCGATGAGCTACCATAAAACAATACCTTAGACCGATTTGAAGTCTGATGGTTCATACTCTTCTCTTGACAATTGATTATAGCAGCGTGGCTGGATAACTAATTCATTCCTAATATTACATCAAACTCTCCCAGTCTAAACGGAATTAAGTCTACCTCTAGTTCGTGACCTCTAATGTTTGCACAATAGTTTCGGTAAACGAACTCTATGGGAATAACTTCCTTGTTCGTAATCTCTATATTCAACAAATTTTCTAAGCGTTCATGGGGTATGTTTAGTTGTCTAGCAAATTCTTCGGACACAAAGGAATTGGTAGGACCCGAATCAAATAATACGTATGCATTTATATTATTGATTCGGAGAATTCCTGACACCACATACTTTGCAGTCACTGCGTCTTAGACAGTCATGTTAAAGGTTCGGGCAGTCGGTCGATTGGATTATGTTGGTCCTCCGATCATCAGCTTGCTGCCCCTCCCTGTTGGCCGCTTCCTCCGCTGCTCCCCTTCTTTGGGCAATCCTTGATTTGATGCTCAATTGAGCCACATGCGAAACATCCCTTGATCTTTTTTGGTTTTGGGCAGTTAGGTGAAATGTGCCCTTCTTGACCGCAGTTGTAGCAGACATTGCATCCCTTCCAGCACTCCCCTTGATGGTTCCTCCCACATTTCGAGAAAACTTCACTTCATTTCGTTTAATAAGAATGAACACTGAGCAATCACTAAGGACTAAGAACTCTTACTAGAATTAATAGTATTATACTGTAAACCCAATATAAACGAGTACAACAGATGATCAGCCTAAAGTACCCTACGTTATGCATAACATTTAATCATACTCATGTGCACAAGTCGGTTCCCCGACAATATAAAGTTTCCCCTTTTTAAGAGGGTTGTTCATCTCAGTAGATTTACAAGAGTCCGCACCAAGTCAATTGGTTTGGATAGCTTTCTAACATATGATAATAGTCTAACCGAATCAAAGGCTTAGACAACTTTTATAATGCATTTAAGAATAATAAGTCCAATGCTCGCAATAATGTCAAGGTATACAAATGATTTTCGAATAGTAATAGATATTTGCTCAATATAAATATGGCAATAATTTGGATTATACAATATACAATGTAACGAACTTAGAAAACTTGCATTCAATATGATAATCAAATGAAGTTAGAGAACTCGCACAAAATCAAAAGTTGTGTGAGTTAGGAGACTTGCCTTCAGCGTTGATTACCACTTATAGCGTAAAATCACCTCAATGAACTATGTTATCCTATTTATGTATGTATATGTATTCATTAGTCACACACACTGGATATACATATTTGCATCATTTTATCATATATATCTAAATTCATGTAGGCTACACACATTCAAACTCATAGAAGCGTAATTCACATTGATTTTACCTTTAAAATCTTTAGAAGCATTTTTAGTTCTCTTATCCTCACATTATATGTGAAACATTACCTAAGTTACTCATACATGTTGAAGAACCTTTGGGCTAAGTTTGGTCCTTTGTTACATTTACTCATAAATTTCCATTTTACAAAGTTAAAAGAGTTCATTAAATCAACCACTAACCATAGTATATGCTAACCACATAATATTGCCAAACAACCCCTTTAAGTTCATGCTTGCGTGTTATTTTGAAACTCTTTTAGTTCACACTTGCATAGTTTATAAATGGTCTAACTAGATGTGTGAACATATCGGTTATCTTTAGAGGCATAAAGCATCCTATCATATTTGTTCAAAAGTTGACGTACAAGTCATATAGTTTTCAACTCAATTGGTTTTTTATTATTAAGATGTCATGACCAACAATCTATACATGCAAAGTACGTTGAATTCATATTTCACATGTATTCACAAAACTAACTTAGTCGCAAATACATGCTCAAAAGGTTAGATTTCAAAAGGAGTAAGGTTTTATAAACATGGGGTTCGTCTTTTAACTTTTATTTCGAATGGTTATAATTCAATTCTAATCCTACTAGAATATCTTGCAACATGCATTGATACATGTTTAAGAATTATGTATGTTCTTGGAGTCAAATTAAGTTAAGACTTCTTGAATCAAACAAACAAAACACCAACAAAACTAAAAAAAATAAGTTACTACAGCCCCCCCCCCTCGCCCGGGCATTTACTCTACAGAACCCCCCGCAGGGGCGGGCATGGCTCCTGTAAAACTCTTCCCCCCCCTTGCTGGGGCGGGTCTTTATACCTTGTGACCCCCCGCCGGGGCGGGCATGACCTCTAACTTCAAACTCAGGCATCCCCTGCTTCAAGCCATTATGCAATTTTTAACCCAACAACCCTCCAAATAGCAATGTAATGATGTATAATTGATATAAACTTGCTACAGGACATCCATAGCATGCTTTTAACAATCCCAAACACACAAACAATTAGATTCAAGGACCAATTCAAGATTTTTGCTATTTTTCCAAAGTTTAACACATTTAGCGATTCTCTTCTCTCCGGATTCGTTACTTGACCAATATACTTCATTTAACTTTCGTTGATTTCGTATTTAACCATATTAATAATGTCTAGCATCAATTCACACATTCTAGCAAGCTTCAACCATAAACTTTTCAACTCAAAACAAGTATTTTTGTACTTTTCTAAGACCTTTGCAAAACTTGAATGTAAGAACATATAGAGGGCTAATACCTTTTGTGGAGTTGAATTGCTACTCTAGCTTCACTTTGCAGATTGTATAAGCTCAACAACACTCACACTCCTATTAGAAATTCTCAGAGAAATCAACAATTCACATTTGAGAAGGGAACTCCTATTTATAGAGGGAGTATTGTCCATTTGGAGATTTTGCCCTAAGAATTGTTTCCATGGAAGATTGAAGGAACCATTATGCAACAAAAGATTGGTGGAAAGCTTCACCAACTCCATCTTCTCCCATTCCCATAGTCATCATTTCCCTCTTGGTTTTCAACAAGAATAGAGCCATACGCTTTTAGCAAAACACGGCTGAACTTTTTGGAATGGGACTATGATTTTGGAACATTCTAATACTCAGCATTTTGTATTACTATTAGCACACTTAGGTTTATTTTACACTTTTCCCACAGATGAGCATACATGTACACCCACTCATACATTATACATAAAATCATATAATCTAGGTACATTAATTTATTTCAATTAATATTTACCCTAGACTAGAGTATAATTTAGTTGGGTACTAATATTACCTTCCATACAATTCATTATTCCAATCCTACATTGATATTAAAATAATCATTACATATTAATTAATTATTAAATCCAAGTTATTTTCTCTCATAGGTTTAAAATACACATTTAATTACTCCCACACACATCATGATGTCACATAAGACTTTTTTCATACAACTTGGTTAATTACTTAAGTCAAGCTTACTTTTATCATATAGTTTTGTATAATAATTATTTACATTACAATGTCACACCTCATTTTATTTTAAATGAAAAACCTTATTATATATGACTTCTCTTTACATGCTATTTTTCATAATATTGGGAATTAGTCAATCACATTATGTAATTATTTATTTATTAATTGTACTAATTAGCTAAACTAGTACTTGTAAACACTCAAATTTTTCTGCACACACAGTACTGACATTGTAGGAGGGCAGATTCGTCTTTCAGACATAACCCTGGAAGGCAGCTCACATCCATTCCGGATATTACCAGAAGCTTAGTCTCAACCCCGGAATACACATCGGGAGCATCAGTTCTAACCTCAGAGATAACCCCGAGGCCTGCAGTTCCAATACCAGAAATTCCACAGGAGAAGGTCGATTCATCCCGAAGATAACCTCGAGATATTTAGTCTCAGTCCCAACAATGGGAATAGCAGATTCCAACCTTTTAGATAACCCCAAGGAAGGCAGTTGCAGTTCCTGAGATAATCCCGAAAATGCTTGTTTCAACTGCATGCAATCAGCTTCAACCTCGGCACTTATACCGAGGCACTACGTACAAGGCCCGACAATAACACCAGGAAGACAGGCACACCTCAGAGATGACACTGAGGACCTTTAACACTTGCAACAGTCCAATCTCAGAGATAACCCTGAGCAACGTCTGCTTTATCAGCCCAAACTAGAGATAACCCCGGTGAGGGGCAAAATCGTTATCATGCCACCTTGACGCCACATCACGTCGTCTCAACATTTCAGACATACATTTCTACACAGCAATGTCCCACAAGAACCAAGGAAGTCCAATCCTGAGTGACTATAACGCATGGTAACAGATAGAATTTGATGCATGAAGACCGGAGGGCATGGTCCCATCTTCCTGACTTAGTACAACGGCGGACATCACGTTGGTCCGAAATAGGTCTTACATACCCATGTCATTGCGTAACTCTCGACAACGGTGGTCCGAAATAGGTCTTACATACCTCAGTCGGATGCCCGGATTGTAATTCTGAAACTTTGAGCAGACATCACGTTGTACGTGTGCACGTACTTTGAAATGACGGGACCCGTGAAGCCCGGGGCACCTCGGGCAGCCGTATGTACACCTACAGCCCCCCTCTATAAATAGAGGGCCTAGAGTGGCCATTTTGTAAGAGAAAAAGGCGAGAAAGCCCTGTCCAATTTGCTCTGTACACACCCTAAACTGAGTGTTTTCTTATTTTAAGCACTTATAAGCTCATATATAGCTACTTTTTACCTGTAGGAGCCGAGTGTTCATCCCTTTCAAGTTATAGAAGTCTTCTTTGGCAGCCCACTGTAAGCCTTCTTATACAATTTAAAGCCTTTCTCTTAATCTTGGCACACATTATTCTTCACGTTGAGAGTTGTGTTGTGTGCGTATGCCCAGACTTCGGTCCGTGGTTTCATTTCAGTTTGTATATATATATACTTATATATATATATATATATATATATATATATATATATATATATATATATATATATATATATGAACTGTGTGTCGAACTCTGTTCGATGAGCCTAGACTTACGTCTGGTGCGTTTAAATGCTTTATATATATATATATATATATATATATATATATATATATATATATATATATATATATATATATGAACTGTTGTCGGAATTTGTTCGATGAGCCTGGATTTTATATTCGGTGCGTCCCGCCTAGAGTTTACTTCGTGACGGTTGACCGTTTTTACTGCTTTCTGTACATTTCGTCCCGCCTGGAGTTTCCTCCGTGGCGGTTAATTGGTTTTATAGCTTTATTTACATTTCTGATCCCCTATGGAGGTGCTTCATGGTGGTTGATCATGTTTGTATATATATATATATATATATATATATATATATGTATATATGTATATATACATATACATATACATATATATATATATATATATATATATATATATATATATGTATATATATATGTATTTACAGCTTATAATATGTATATATGTATATATACATATACATATATATATATATATATGTATATATATATGTATTTACAGCTTATATATATATATATATATATATATATATATATATATATATACCTACTTACTACGTTTATATCAATCGCGGCATCAGTGAGCCTAGAAATCATATAATCACATATTCAGTCCACTGAATCTAGATTTGGTTCCCGTGATGGACCTTTTCAGCTGTAAGCAGCTTGTAAATTTATTTACGGTGTTCGGATTTCCTCAGATGGTTTTCATGCCCACGAGGAGTTCGACATCGCTTTGTACATTATTTTTGTCGAAGACGATTCGCATCTCGAAAATAAAAGTAATCAAGTCGAACATTTAATAAAATGGAAGTATCAAATGTCTCAATTACTATTGAGCACAGGGTTTGAAAAACCTCTTTTTATAAAATATCATTGCTATATCTTGTTTAAAACTGAATTTTTACACAAATTCAAACCCTTGTATATAGGTGCGAACGAGGCATAGCACTACTTCCAAATAACATTACATTGACCCATACACACACATATTCATATAACAGTTTTTTTGAAAAGTGGCGGTCACCGTGGCAACACGAATATCGGGGGGTGCCTAACACCTTCCCTCCGCATAAGCAAGTCCCCGGACCCTAATGAATCTCGATTTCACAGACCCGTTTAGCAGTGTCACATCACTGGGTCAATGTGCAAACCTTTACTCGATTGTATTGGTACAACCAGTTAAAAAACCAACTGGCGACTCTTAACAGCCCATCGTCGACATTATACATGTTGGACCTTTTTCAATTGTTTTTTCAAACAAATCTTACCTAAAATGAGAACACAAAAAAACAAGTAACGAAAAAGGGACAACTAAAAATCCCGACGTCGACAGGTGGCGACTCTGCTGGGGACACCAGTAAGAGGACTTAAGCAACGATTACAAGCTTTTCAAAAATGTTATATGCTTGTGTGTGGGTGTTGCATTTACATTTATAATGAATATGTACGAATGCATTTTTTACTGCACTGCAATATATCTATCTGTGATATTAGTGCTTCGTACATGTCATCATTTTCATAAACGGTGAGACACGTTGTATGTGAATGTATGTTGTGTGGTTCCTCCACCAGGAGGCTATCTTGTCAATGTTTGATTACTAGACTCGTAGGAAGACTAATTCCAACGAGGCTCAAGAAAGGCACCACCCAAATTCGCTCCAGTTAAAAGACCGGATTAACTTCCCGTTGAGTAAATTGCGATGATTTGGGAACCTTCATGCCAAAAAGCCGCGAGAGAAACCTAAGATAGGTCAGCCTCTGATAAACCAAACGCGGAGGAAAGTCTCTTCATGCTTTCTCATTTCAAATTACTCGTAAAGTCAATTACTTGTAATTTACATTTTATATTCATCTCCATGTAATGAGAAATATGTAGAAATATGTGCATATACATATTTAAATTAACATGCTATCCTGTATTACGAATAGCTAACATCCACTTTGCAGGATCATAATCCTAAAACGGACACATCACATAGCATGCAAACATTTGCACAAAGCCGAAAACTAAACTATGCAAGTTTTGTCGCATGGAAGCATTCAGACCTATTACCTAGTCAAAGTCCAAAAAGGCCACGAGCCTACAGCCAATCATGTCTTCATCTGACCAGTCTAATCCAGTTTCTCGCGAAGAATTTGACGGATTAAGTAAACAAATTACAGATTTGGCTGTTTAGCTTAAAGAACTACATCAGTTTACTCAAGGTATGAAGATACCCATACATGCTGAATCCTCTGCACAAGGAGGAACTCAAGGTCCTGAGCTCCAGTTGGATACAACAAACAAAAGTTATGATATCACCCATCTCAAAGGAGATCTGGACACCGGTGACATCAAGAAAAAGGTCCTTCAAATGGAAGAAACCCTTCGTTCTATCAAAGGAATTGGAGCACACGGGAGTGTCTCCTATGTCGATCTTTGTATATTCCCTGATGTTCATTATCCATAGAAGTTCAAAACTCCTGACTTCAAAAAGTATGATGGGCTAAGAGATCCTTACACCCATTTGAAGGTGTTCATTGGAGAACTTGGATCTTATGCAGAGGACGAGAAGCTCAGAATGTAGCTATTCTAAAACAGTCTGACTGGAGAAGCCCGTTCGTGGTATACCAAATTAAATAATTCAAAGATCAATAGTTGGGAAGAACTAGCTCATGCCTTCCTCACACAATACAGTTTCCAGTCTCAAAGATCACATATTCTCCTTTTCAGAGAATATGCTCAAAGGTGGAGGCGCCTTGCTGCTTAGGTGATTCCTTCTATGACAGAGTCAGAGATGGTCATGACCTTTATCGACATACAAGAAGCTCCTTTCTATGAAAGAGTCTTAGCTGGCATTGGTAAACCATTTTCTAAAATGATCAAACATGGAGAAATGCTTGAGATGGGATTGAAGTCCGAAAAGAATCAAGACCTAGCCGCTCTCAAAGCTGTTGCTAAGCACATCCAATCCGAAAATTATGGAAACAACCCCCAGAGGGTCCATAAAAAGAAAGATGATGATGTTTCCTTGATACTCCAAGGTCAGAAAGGCAATCAGAATATGCCTATCCAACAGAGAAATTACACTCCTTTTCAAGCACAATCTTCAAACCCTCCAATGCCAAAAGGTAGAGAAGTCAAACGCCCTCGAGTGTTCACACCCTAAGGGGACTCACTCGAGAATATTCTCACTCTTCTGACAACTCGAAAGAAAATCATGCATCTTCTTCCACCAGCCAGCCCTAATGGGAGGGGTTTCAATGCTGCTCAGAAATGTGCTTATCATGCCGGGGCACCTAGACATGATACTCAAGATTGTTGGGCCTTGAAACACAAGATCCAAGATCTGATAGACAACGATGAGATCGTAGTCACCAAACAAGATCAACCTCACGTACAAGACAACCCTCTTCCTCCACACAAAGAGGAAGAGGTCAACATGATTAATTGGAGCAGTGGAGAAAGTTCCAATTTTAACTGTGAAGCATCCCAGATCATCAAAGACGGTGTTGAGAAATGGGATTATGCAATGTTCCAGTTTATGATGGAATGGAAGATGAAAGCTCTGTGTAAATAGATTGAGCAATTGGCAGAACTGGTGATCTATCAACATTAAGTCACACGTCAATTAATTAGCCAGGAGCATACTAGTCTCCTTCCCTTGGTTATGAATACTCCCTCGTCACCTTCAAAATATGAAACGTTGGAGGACAAAGTGACGAAGAGACCAACTGCCAAAGCGCGTTGGGATTTTGCCAATAGAATGGAATTTACATACATGGGCCAACCTATGAAGGAGATACTTCATATGCTAATCAAAGAAGGAAGAATCACATCCCTTCTACTTCCAATTAATCCCCGTTCAGGACGGCTCAATCCTGATGGAGTATGTTAATATCACTCCCATTCTCACGGTCACAACACGGAAGAATGCTGGGCAGTCCACAACCTTATTCAGAACTTAATTGATAGCGGTGTCCTGCAATTGGCAGACAACGATACTGTGCTATTTGAGAGTGAAAATATTTGTCCTACCAAATGGAAGGGACCGGTACCAGTTATATCCTCTGAGGCTGATGGGACTGTTAAACCATTCACAATTCAACTCAAAGGAGTTAACAATCATTTGAAAGTGGCTGCTCTAGAGCCAATCACCTTTCCATTCAGACCACAATATCCTGTTGTCAGCCTACAGAAAGTTCCCTGAAATTATGGAGAAGCTGAAGGATCCACATCTCGTACAACTGTTGCGGTGTTGAAGTAAAATAAACTGTATCTTCCCCAACGAGTGATGAAGCCTGCTATCAGATCCAAGGGGAAAATTCCCATAGAGAAGATTGAAAAATTCCTCCGTGCTATGGGTAATAATGAAGCCAAGGTGGTTTTAAGCTTAAGAGGAGCTCCACATCAAATTTTAATATTAGACTTGGTTTTAACTTTCGAAGATCACAGGAAGATTTTACTAAAGGTTTTGGAAGAAGCTTACTTACCGAAATCAGTGGATGTGGAAAAATTTCAACATCTGGTTGATCACATTTTCAACAACAATTTGATCTCTTTCACTGATGATGACATACCATCCGAAGGGACCGGTCATTGCAAACCGTTACACATTACGGTTTTGTCCTCTGGATACATGTTAGCTGGAGTCTTGGTAGATGGAGGTTCGTCTTTGAATATATGTCCTTATGCTACATTGCTAAAGATAAATGTCAATCTCAAGCGGAACCGAAGTAGCCATACGATCATCAAAGCTTTTGATGAATCCCGCCGGAATTCAGTTAGAGAGATTGAGCTACCAATTGAGATTGGTCCCCATACATTTTGTGTATCTTTTCACGTGCTCAAAATAGATACAGGATACAACCTGCTTCTAGGGAGACCGTGGATTCATATGGTCGGGGCAGTCCCCTCCACTCTTCATCAGCAACTTAAATACATTATCAACAATAGTCTAGTCACAGTCAACGATGAACCGGAATGTCCTCAACATGGGGACCTTCCACTCATCAATGTCAATTCAGAGGTTGAGCCGGTCAGTTTCCACACTTTGAAAGTAAGCAACACTCAATACCATTCTATTGGGAAGCCATTTCCCGTACCCAAGATTTCTGCCGAAGTTATGGCAGCTACTCAAGAAATGATGTCATTGGGACACCAGCCGGGACAAGGGCTGGGTAAAGAGCATCAGGGTATTAAGGACCCGATCCAAGTGTCCAGTCAAACTGGGATAGCAGGACTAGGCTATTCTGCTAGTTCCAATTTCAGGAATCCACATAACCATAAGCAGATTCCTTCCACTTCAGCCATACGACGATTATCTCCACCTACAAATCTAAAGTGCGCGCCATCTCCAGTAAAGGTGTTAGCCAACATAATGGCTATGTTATTTCCTAAGCCGATACCGGTAAAGGAGAAGGAAGTCTTTGTTCCAGATCCCAAGGTGGAAGAAGAGGAACGAAGAATTAAATAAGACATCATCCGAATGATGTCAGGCATACGCATCATTGTCCATGATGAACATACTAACAGATACACCCCAGACGATATTTCCCCAGACATAATGGTCATCATTTGGGAGAAGGAGGACGATGACAGCCCCTCCATCACTGCAGTCCACCAGGACTTTGTCCTTGCCAATTGGAGCATCACTCCTTGCATTGGTCGACAAGGGTAAAATGGGCAGGACTTCTTTCTGCCCTGTAGATATCATAACTGCTTACTTTTATACAGTATTAGCAGTTATTTTGTCCGTACTTGCTAACACTTTGTATGATTAAATAGTTTCATATATATTAAGTGAAAGCATATTTTGTTTCAGGACTCTGAACTTACAAGTGCATGTACTTGCAGATAAGATGCCTCTTCTCTACAAGGATTGTAACTATGATGAAAAGTTGAACTCCGACTTGATGGAAATACAATAGGACATTGAGGTGCCTCCGAAGATCAAAGAATGGGTCGAAGACAAACCTAAACCCAACCTTGATTAAACCACATCCTTCAATCTCGGAAACTTAAAAAACCCTAAGTTAATACAGATTGGTTCAGACCTTAGCCCAAACTAGAGGATTGACATGGTTACACTACTAATCCAATTTCAGGATGTGTTTGCATGGTCTCATGAAGACATGGTGGGTTTATCCACTGCCATTGTCCTTCATCGCCTTCCCATCAAGGAGGGATTCAAGCCAGTCAAGCAGAAACTCAGGCGATTAAAACCTGAGTGGAGTTTAAAGGTGAAAGAAGAAATTGTGAAACAATTTCAAGCAGGTATTATCATGGTGTCTACATAACCTGAATGGATATCCAACATCGTTCTCGTGCCTAAGCCTGGAGGAAAGGTGCGAGTTTGTGTGGATTATCAGGATCTGAATAAAGCTTACCTTAAAGATAGCTTTCCCATGCCATTTATCCACATTCTCATTGACAATACTACTCAATACGACATGTACTCCTTCACTGATTGCTTTGCGGGATACCATCAGATCATGGTTGCTAAAAAGGATCGTGAGAAAACTTCTTTCATCACGCCTTGGGGAACCTTTTGCTAAAGACGGTTGTCTTTCGGCCTCATCAATGCCGGAGCTACCTATCAGAGAGCTATGATGGCTCTTTTCCACGATTTAATGCATAAGAAAATAGAGATCTATACGGATGACATCATTGTCAAATCTCGAATGGAGGAAGACCACTTAGACCATCTCAAAAAGCTTTTCAACAGGTTACGTAATTACAACTTGAAGTTGAACCCAGCCAAGTGCGCCTTTGGCGTTAAAATAGGAAATTTGCTAGGATTTCTAATTAGCCATAAAGGTATTGAGCTGGATCCCACCAAAATCTAGGCCATCACGAAAATGCCCATTCCTCAGACAGAGAAGGAAATACGGGGATTTTTGGGAAGAGTCAACTTCATTAGTAGGTTCATTTCTCAACTCATAGGAACCTGTGAGGCTATCTTCAAGCTGTTAAGGAAGAACTCCTCCATGAAATGGAATGATGAGTGCCAGAAGGCCTTCCTTACCATCAAAGAGCAGTTAGTCAAAGCTCTTGTCTTGGTACCACTCAGGGATGATGTTCCCCTGTTCATGTACCTATCCATAAGTGACAATGCCATGGGCTGCATGTTGGGTCAGAAAGACGATAGATGCCGAGAACGAGCTATCTATTACCTCAACAAAAGATTTAGCAGCAGTACACACAAGTACACTCTAATTGAGAAGACTTGTTGTGCTTTAGCATGGGCTACCATGAGGTTACAACATTACCTCTATGGGCACACAACCCATCTCATATCCCGCGTGGATCCTCTCAAGTATGTGTTCAGTAAGCCCGTACTGAATGATCGACTGTCCAGATGGAAGTTGATTCTGCAACAATTTGACATTATTTACGTGACGCAAAAATCCATTAAAGGTCAAGGAATCACGGATCAACTGGCTGTTGCACCTTCAGGGGACTTCAAACCCCTAGAAACATACTTCCCCGATGAAGGGGTAATGGAAATTCAGCAACACCATCAGTACGATACACGACAAACATGGAACATGTATTTTGATGGAGCTGTTAATATGGAAGGTTCTAGAGCTAGAGCAGTTCTAGTATCCGGTAGGGGGGAGCAGTATCCTGTCGCCGTCAAATTACAGTTTAGCAGCACCAACAACACAGCTGAGTATGAAGGCTGTATCATGGGGCTAAAACTTGCTCGTTCAATGGACATCAGGCGGTTAGCTGTCTGTGGGGATTCAGAGTTGGTAGTCAAACAATCCACAGGAATCAATCAAATCAAAGAGCTACATTTGCTGCCTTACCATCGGCAAGTTCTATAGATGGCTTCAGAGTTCGAAGAGATCTCCTTTCTACACATTCCTCGTAATAGGAATGACTTCGCAAATGCATTAGCTACTTCGGCCTCCTTGATTCACATACCTAATAAGGAACAACATGCCAAGCATCACATTAGCCCTGCAAAAGGCACCAGCCTATGGGAACTATATTGGAGAAGTATCGGATGAGCTACCTCCCATCCAACAACCTTGGTATCAGCATATCAAGGAGTACTTGCGAGATGGATCGACACTCGCTGAGGCGAGCCTGACTGAGCAAAGGTGGATTCATCGACTTTCTATGAAATTCTACCTGAGCGGAGATGCACTCTACAAGAGAGATACAGGATTAGGTCTCCTCAGATGCCTGGACAAGGATCAAGCTCAAAGACTCATGGATGAGGTCCATGGTGGAGTATGTGGCCCACACATGAGCGGCCATTTACTTGTAAAGAAGATCCTCATAACAGGACATTACTGGCTCTCTCTCAAGGCTGACTGCAATGTCCACGTCAAGAGATGTTATCAGTGCCAAATTTATGGGAATGCTATCCACGCCCCTCCACGGGAGCTCCACAATATGAGTTCACCTTGGCCCTTCTCAATGTGGGGAATGGATGTGATCGGGCCCATCGAGCCTAAAGCCAGTAATGGACATCGCTTTATCTTCACCATGATCGACTACTTTACCAAGTGGGTAGAAGCAGCCTCCGTCCCCAGCGTTATCAAAGAAGTCATCATTGCTTTCATCAGAAACAATGTCATTTGTCAATATAGACAACCAGAGGTAATTGTATCAGACAATGCTAAGAACCTCAACAACAAAATGATGGAGGAGTTATGCAGTAAATTCCACATCAAACACCTTAACTCCGTCATCTACCGTCCAAAGATGAATGGTGCTGTAGAAGTGGCTAACAAAAACTTCAAGAAGATAATGCAAAAGATGTCCACCAACCACAAAGGATGGCCTGACTTATTGCCTCTTAGTATGTTAGCCTACAGAACGTCAATGCGTACTTCAATTGGGGCAACCCCCTACGCATTAACCTATGGGATGGAAGCTGTACTCCCCATAGAAGTAGAAATGGAATCCCTTAGAGTGTTGATGGACGCTCAGCTGGATGAAGACCAATGGGTACAAGACAGGTATCACCAATTATCTCTAATAGATGAAAGGCAAACTGCGACTATCTTCCATGGTCAGTTATATCAGCAAAGGATCGCCCGATACTACAACAGAAAAGTCCGGCTATGGCAGTTTAAACAACATGACTTGGTTTTGAAGAAGATCATTGACAACCAAGATCAGTCTAAGGGAAAATTTGCTCCTAAATGGGGAAGGCCCATTTATTGTCAAGGAGGTATTGACAGGAGGTTCTCTTAGATTGCAGGAAATGGACGACGATGAATTTCCATAGCTTATCAACTCGGACACCGTGAAACGGTATTATGTCTGAAGTTACCATCAAGCAAACATCCTGGTATTGGATCATCAGATCACCAGTCATTCCGGTTCTTTAACCCTTCATTACATACAACTTTTCTCCACATTGCGCCCCTCAGGGAAACACACTTTTCAAGTTAGGAGCCTGGTTTTAGGATCATCAGATCCCTTCCTCTTCATTCGGTTTTTTAACCCTTACTCAACTTCGGTTATACCACTAGGGATTGAACCTTTCACACTTGCAATTTATCCCCAAACATGGGATCAAACTTTTCACACCTGCAGTTTATCCTGAACATAGGATTAAACTTTCTTGTTCCCCGCAATCTGACATGTACATGGGATCAAGATTTTCAAACTCGTCTTGAGGGGGCGAACTACGTCGACCTGATCTCCTTGATACACGTGAGTACGTAGGCAACCATATTTTATATGGCTCGGTCGCAATAAAACAAAAACAACAAAAACATTTCTACACCCCTCTCCTTACAAAAAAAAAACAACAAAAATATTCCTACACCCTTTTCTGTCAAACAACTTTGAACCTCTTACACCAGGTTTGAACTACGCAGACCTGATCTCCTGTTCAACAGGAGTACGTAGGCAACCATTTATGGTTCGGTCTCACCCCCTACCAAAACACAAACCCTTGTCAACGGTACTGGGATCATCCTTCAATCCACTACATTTCATTGGCTTCAGACCAAAGGGATGGAATTACCTGAATTCCTCCCAAATAGGAGATTCGGCGACCATCTAAGCTGCGGTTGTACCTTGAAGAGCAACACCAATCCATAAGAGATGGAATTTACTGGGCTCCTTCTAAATAGGAGTACTGGCGACCATCTGTGGTGCGGTCAATCTCAGAGAGGAAAGCCACACTACTCTCCACATTTCCATACAGAAACCAGTCTCAAGACACCAAAGATGGTAAGGATACACACAGATCGGTGATCCATTCTGAACTATCTAGAGACAACTCAATATCCATCCAGCAAGGAGGAAGTCAGAATACATCAAAATCACAAGCCCTGAAGAAGCAGGCAAATATCAAGCAAGTATTCAAGCATATCTAAAAGGGAAGTGATCAAAAATATATTTCCCTGCTATATATAATACTGTTTGATATACACAATGTAAACTGTACATGACAAAATGGCTAAGCTAGTATGTGCAGGAAAATACAAGGCTATCTACAGATCGGTATGCATGCGAGCTAGCAGATCTAACATAACATCTCTCTCAGAAGAAGGAGGTAATGTTGTGGTCTCATGCACAAGGATATCCACACGCGCCAGCAAGTCCGAGGCCATCTGCATGGTGACACTGTGCTCATCAATGTATACACTCATCTCGGGAAGCATGCCAGTGGTAAGGGACCGCACTGTAGTACTATCTGTGACGGCTATATCCCGAGTAGATACGGTGCTATCCCGCTCAACTATCACTGTATATCTGGCTATTCTAACCTCATCCCGCTCAACAACAGCGGCATCTCTACGAGTTAATGCCTCGTCTCTCTCTAACAGAGTTGTATCTCTCCCATCAAGAGCTGTCAACATCAGGGCTCTAGCCTGATCTCTCTCAAAGGCCATCAAATGAAGACTTTGCTCAAAGTACTGTGTTGAATGCTGGATCACGACAGTTCTAGTACTGGAAGAATCTAAGAGAGCTGCTGGCAACCCAGTAAATGGCTCATCCTCGGTGTGAGCATTAATGTCCTCCATGGGCTCTCCACCATATAAAGCAATGCTCAACACTGTGGATACTACCGCAGCCGATGAAGTCTCTGTCTCCATCCATGCATAATACTCTAGCGAATAACCCGGATGGATAACAGAAAATGTAGTTATCTCACGTTAATCCCAACAAGCATACACAAGGGATCGGTCCTCTGCTGATAGATGGTGAGAAGCTAAGCGATGACCTAACGCCCATCAAAAGGATGAAAATCCTGGAACTGGTCAAACTGTGACATCACAGCCAGTGGGTGGTAGGTAGTCATGCCCCTCAAACCAGCCAGAGGGAGATAATCCATGCCCAGAGCAATGAAACTGTATGGTAAACTGAGCCCTGAACACGACAAGATAGCAAACGGGTCTACAATATCAGCTAGGAAAATGGACCAAGATGTAGGATTTGTACACTCCGTAGGCTGGAAGGAATACGACATAGCTATCTCATGGGTGAAATAATACCCGTGTCGTTTAAATGTGTCAATCGTTCTCAAGTGTGACATAAACCACACATACAGCATGACCGAACTACCTGTGAATACCCCTGTAGGGTAAGTGTTGCAGAATGTGGTCGACCTCAGTGTCTCTGCCATGATTATCGGAATAATGCATCAATGCATCCACTCTAGCCAAATGCCACTGGTCCTTTGGTATGGTGAAATCCCCAGAATACCGAGCATAGCTATCCTCATAGCCAAATCTGTCAATTAAAAAATGCTGGGATATCACGTGGCCGGATGTGATCTCATCCTGCATAACTCTCTGCCTCAGCCCGGTGAGAGTCATAAACTGACGGCTCATGTCACCAATGGCCATATGCACGTAAGGTCTGTCAAGTGGCAGCATCGTCAAACATGCATACTCCTCCAAAGTCAGAGTCAACTCCTGGGTCCCAAACTGAAAAATATGCCTCTCCGGTACCCAGTGCTCCAGGGAAATGGGGCACAAATGCCCTACTACTAAAAGAGGTGTATCAAAAGATATAGCGAGAATGGGGCACAACCACCCAATAGCTAACAGAGGCCTATCAAAAGATATAACGGGAATATACATCAGAAGAAGATAATGGTGTCAATATCTACATCATCAATCCTGTCCACTTGATGTAACTCCTCCTGAGTCACTAGATCTCTATCAACATGGATGTCAGGCCTATACAAAGGAGGATCTGCGCCGGCAAAGCCAAATGGGTCATCTGAGGGGCCAGCTCCTACGCTAGAAGGATTAAATGAATCTGTCTCTATCGCATCTCTGTCCAAATGCCAAATAAAGAAATATGCCAGGTCCAGTCACTGAGTCAAGCTGTCAATCTGTGTCACATGAGTCGGATCTCAGAAACAGGCTAGCCAATCCATCATCATCACGGATCCTAGAACCATATCCCCCATGAACTGAGTGGCGCGGGTCTGGGCTCCAATGGTACGAGGGATCAACCAATACTGGAATACATCCTGAGTGCAAGGACCATTTGACAATGCAAAACTGTCAACACCCAACAATGGGATATCAATGACGGGTGACTTCGACACAGACTAATAACGCCTGGCAGGAGGCAAGATCGATATACGAATCTCTCATGTTGTGCTCCTAATAGCACGCTGTCCTAAATAGAGCTCCCATCCTCCATCTGTGAAGAGAGGAACCCTACGGGTGGAAATCACGTACTCAACACCAGTTGGTTACCCATCCTCAAATCCAATGGCCAAATGCTCCCCAGAATATGGAATCCATGTGATGGCATCCGTTGTCAACAACTCGAACTGTAGGCAACAATGAGTGAAACCCTCAGCTATGGGGACCTCCGCAAGTATGGAATGATGCCATCGCCGTCCTCGTGGATAGGTATGCAACCCTAATACACTCACCGGACGTAAACATGGGAGCCTCTCATAGGGCCAAAACTGCCAACACAAAGGCAAACATCTGCTGTCTGTTAACACTCTTAACCTGTACATGGTAAATGACAAGAGAAATACTTACCAGCAGAAATGGGTGAAATCCTAACCAAGCCTCGGTCAAGCCCTACGAACGCATACGCATGCCCCTGAGGAAATAGGCAAAGGTGTAGGAGCCCCAATCATTCTCTCTAATATGGTCCACATGTCGCGTGGCGATGATCAAAGTGAACGACACCGTAGAAGAGTTATCTGCTATGAAGCAGCCCCTAATGATAATCAGGAACAATCGCCGAAGAATGCGATCCCTAACTCTGACATCAGCTAGTATGGGCTCACTCAACAGCCCACTCATAGCATCTACGCTTAAAGGACCAGCACGGACAGTCTTTCCCTTGAGCACCCCGTCTAGAACTCCTAACAAGGATCTGACGGTAGTCAGGGTAATATCCGTCGTGCAAGGCACTGATGCCCCTCCAAACTCCATATCTGTAATAAACCGCCAATCCGAAGTCATCATCACCTCACAGTCCAGTAAATGGAGAGACTGAGTCTGGTGAAACCAGCGCTCAGATAATGCCCTGAGGTAACCCCAGGGGCAGCGGCGGGGTAGGATGGAAATGTCCTTATTATTTATTTTCTATGAAAATATGATTTTTATATTATTTAAATAATATAAGAAATGATTATAGAATTATTATAATAATTATATTATTTTATTATATGAATTTTAGTTCAGATTATTTAATTTAATTATTTTTAACTTAATTAATAATGTTATATATGAAAGATAAATCAGATATGGAATCAAACCCTAATTTTGAATTTTGAGCAATGAATGAGATTAATAATATTGTTTTAAATATAGTATTATTTTTCAGCGCTATAAATATATACTGTATATGTGAAGAATGTTGATCATTGGTCAATCAAGGTGTATAATGTTAAAACCCTTATATTAAGTTGTTAAACCCTAATTGTTAAACTTAATTATGAGTTCAAGATTGGGTAGTAATGGTGTTATATGAATTATGTTGCATATTATTGAATTTCTGTTAATTAGGAAAAACCTATTTAATATTTGAAAACCCAAATTTGCTAATTAGGAACCCTAATTGCTAAAATTAAAAACCCTAATTATTATTTTAGTAAATTGAATTGTTAATTTGGGAACCCTGATGATATTAAGGAACCCTAATTATTTAAAACCCTAATTTTTATTAAAAACCCTAATTTTAATTAGTGTATTTTAATTAAAATTTTATTACACTTTAATCTTAATCTTTCAAACCCTAAAAATTAATTGAGAAACTTTAAGTTTTAAAATCTAGTGATTAAACCCTAGATTCAAGTACAATGGGCAAAAATACCATTACAATTAATAACCAAATGACCATTTTACCCTTTTTATCCCATTTGGTGAATTATTGCTAGAAAATCTAGCAAGATCTTGGCAAGCCACCCAAGCCTACCTAGGAACTAAATAATTCCAGCACATCAGCCATGATTATCATCTACATACATTGCATATATGTTGTACATATAGATTAAGAGAGAGAAAGCCCAAAATTGCTCATTTGGCCATCTAACTCTCAAGCAACTTTTCTCTCTACTAAACCTCCGAAAATACAAGGCATTTTAGTTCCAAAATCAAGCTCCACGAAATCCACAAACAGATCAGAAGCTAAGAATTAAGATTTTTTAAAGAGAGGTACAAAACCCTAATTTATAATCTGATCTTGAAGGCTATGTTAGATGTTAGATTTTTGTGTTAAAATATGTTTTAGATAGTGTATAATGATGATCTGGGTTGCTAGATGTTGGATCCATAAAATCTAGAGGCTTGGATTTGAAGTCTGACAACCGAATGTCAGACATCATAGATCCGTGCTCGTTAATGATTTGTATGTGTTAAAGGTTTGTACTTGTAGTATGTCATGTGGGCTTTATGTGACGCCCCCAAAATAGGTCCATTCCATCCAACCTATTCTGAGTCGCCAAATACATGGTACAGAAAACAACTACAACTTTATTACAACAATTGTCGTGCAAAATACAACAACACATATGCTGTGAGTTTGGATACAAATATATACCAACTGTGACTCATGTCCCAACCTTGGATAGCACGTCACAATGACACCTAACATAAAGGTATAGTCAAAAACTGTTTTAGAAATTAGAATCTTTGGGAAGTGCTCAAGGAAACCCTCATACATGGGAGGCCATGCTTCTAGGTTATGATAGATATCATATGGCCACAGAATTATCCTTGGTTGACCCAATAGACCCCAAAGAAAAACGAGAAGATTACTATCTTGTTCATTCTAATGAGGTGCACTTTTGACGCTTTTAAAGTCGGGTTCTCATCACCCTATTGTTATTTGCCAAAATCAATTATTAAGTGATGTATAAAATACGACACACACATCTCAGGTCCTCAATACAATTATCTGTTGCATGTCATGTCGTTTTATAATGTATTGAGAAACTTTGACAGTCTCGAACCATCACACTATTTTCCTGTTATCCCCGCTCAACCCAGCTACACTCTTATTACCTGAAACGAGTTGTGAAGAAAAAAGGGTGAGCACAAATAGCCCAATAAAGAATATCATGGCTAAGATAATTAATTTATCAACAGCCTTTATCAGAATAAATCAGAGATTTAGAACATATGGTAGATAATAAAAGTGTTCAACCATAATTGTAGCGGAATCAACAGTCCATTAGAAGAGTCAAGTAGAACATAATGTCTACTATCTCTTCTAGATCAAAAGTCCATCGTTGATATTTTATTCCTGTAATACTCATTAGCAGTTCTTTGTTATACTTAAGACAAATAGAACTTTTAACACTTATCTTCACCTGAACTACCAAAGATGTTAGTTAAATTTATAATTCATATTTATAATAATATGAATTAACAGTTCCTTCTTCCCATGAAGGCTTAATAGAACGTTTACTCAATATCCTTACCCCAAAGGCTGAAGATATTCAAATGTAATAACAATGATCATACCAATAAGTTGTCTATCTTTGCACTACGGCCCAAAGATATTCAACTATAAAACCAATGGTCATGATCATACCAATCAATTGCATGTCAGTGCACTACGGCCAAAGACATTCAACTGTTAACTAATGGTCATGATCCTGCCAATCACATCATTGAATTATCCATGCACTACGGCCAAGGATATTTGTTAGTATCACTAATGGTCATGATCATGTCATACATCTGTCCATCTTCGCACTACGGGTCAAAGCTATCAAACAACATATCATCTTTGCACTACAGGCCAAAGATATTCAACAACTTATCATCTTTGCACTACAAGTCAAAGACATATAACTGTAAAACCAATAACCAACAGTATAATAAAGAATGGAATAATAAAAGAATTTCACCATGTATGCAGTACTTCGCATAGATAGGTTATTCCAACATAATAATAAAGAATGGAATAATAAAAGAATTTCACCATATATGCAGTACTTCGCATAGACAGGTTATTCCAACATAATAATAAAGAATAGAATAACAGAAGAATTTCACCATGCGTGCGTAATCCGTACAGACAGGTTATTCCAACAGAATAATAAATAGTGGAACCAGGTCATGCGCAATCGTACAGACAGGATGTTCCAACAGAATAATAAAGAATGGAATAACAACAGAAATCACCAGGTATACGGTAATCCGCGTATACAAGTTATTCCAACAGAATAATAAAGAATAGAATAACAATAGAAATCACCAGGTATACGGTAATCCGCGTATACAGGTTATTCCAACAGAATAATAAAGAATGTAATAACAACAGACTTCACCAGGCATACGGTAATCTGCGTATACAGGTAATTCCAACAGAATAATAAATAATAGAACCAGGTCCGGCGTAAAATGCACAGACATGATATTCCAACAGAATAATAAAGACGAAACCAGGTCCGGCGTAAAACGCACAGACAAGATATTCCAACAGAATAATAAAGAATGGAATAACAACAGAAATCCCCATGCATGCGATAGACCGCACAGACAGGTTATTCCAACAGAATAATTATTGGAACCATGTCAGGCGTAATACGCACAGACATGATATTCCAAAAGAATAATAAAGAATGAAATAACAACAGAATAATAAATAATGGAATAACAGAAGTTCTCTTCATGAATACAAAATAAATAATATCCCTTACGGGTACAACAAATAATATCCCTTACCGTAAAAGAAACTTGATATCGGAGTAGTGAAGTAGCAGAATACTTTTCTTCTCTCTCTCTATAATTTCTCTCTCTAGAGTTTCAGTGAATTCGTAAGAAAATAATGAAAGAATGAGCTTCTATTTATAGAAAAATAGACTGCATAGTAACTAACTCATGAACGGTCTAGATTGATTTACTTTAATCTGACGGTCCATATTTAAAACAAAATCTTTTAAATAAAATATAATATATTCTATTTATAATCTAATAAAACGAATAACTTTATAAAAGATTTTACTATGCAAACACTATGCAGGCACTATGCAAACACTATACATAATAAAATATAATATATTCTATTTATAGAATAACTTTATAAAAGTATTCTATTTTATATAAAAAGATTTTACTATTAAAACTTAAAGCAACGATCCATACTGATTCACTATTAAAACTTTAAACCAACGATCCATATTGATTTACTAATATAATTTCAACCAACGGTCTGAAAAATTAGTACATCTCCTCATGGAATAATATTGTACCCAAAAATGATTTGGACCAAAAAAAAATATATCTTACAGGTGAATAGTAACTCGTGAATAGTAACTCATGAATAGTAACTCGTGAATAGTACTCTGACACAAAAAGTGCCACAAATACTCGAGTGAACAATACTAGAGTGAATAGTAACTGGGTATTTTATGACAACTTGTCTACTTTGAAAAATTTTCACATATCACCCTTAACTTTAACCTTTTATCAATTTAACCATTTACGAAATAAAATAATAATTATAAGAAAATTGAATACTTTCATTTCATAAAATTTGGGATCTCACAATCTCCCCTCCTTGTGAAATTTCGCCCTCAAATTTTACGTACGTACCTGTTATTTGAAGAGATGAGAATACCTTGCTTTCTTTTCGGATTGTACCTTCTCGATTATTTCCTTTGTATCATGATTTTCCCATTACTCATCTCCTGTATTTCAGATATCATTATAGAATATAGCTTCAAAACAAAGGTTAATTGACATATCATAATTTGTCAACTTATCAAGTAAATAATTTTAGGTTAGGTAAGTCACACATTAGCGAAGTATATTACTCGTCTCTCCCCTCCTAGTTCTAGACTCATATCTCCGCCAGCGACCATATCCCTAAGCTCTAATACCATTTGTGACGCCCCCAAAATAGGTCCACATGACCCATTTTGAGTCGCCAGATATCGTACTATAAAAATCAATACAAACTTCATTTATACAACTGTTGAACTATCGTGCAGAGCACGACAACAGATAAGCTGTGAGTTTTAATACAAATATATATAATACTCTCATGGTGCCTTGACCACAAGACCTTACAATGTTATCTTACATAAAGGTACAATCAATAATTATTTTAGAAATTAAAATATTTGGGAAGTGCTCAAGGAAACCTTCGTACATGGGAGGCCATGCGTCTAGGTTATGATAGATATCATATGTCTACAGAATTATCCTTGGTTGACCCAATAGACCCCAAAGAAGAACGAGAAGATTACTATCTTGTTCATTATAATGAGGTGCACTTTTGACGCTTTTAAAGTCGGGTTCTCATCACCCTATTGTTGTTTGCCAAAATCAATTATTAAGTGACGTATAAAATACGACACACACATCTTAGGTCCTCAATACAATTATCTATTGCATGTCATGTCGTTTTATAATGTATTGAGAAACTTTGACAGTCTCGAACCATCACACGATTTCCCTGTTATCCCCGCTCAACCCAGCTACACTCATATTACCTGAAAAGAGTTGTGAAGCAAAAAGGGTGAGCACAAATAGCCCAATAAAGAATATCATGGCTAAGATAATTAATTTATCAACAGCCTTTATCAGAATAAATCAGAGATTTAGAACATATGGTAGATAATAAAAGTGTTCAACCATAATTGCAGCGGAATCAACAGTCCATTAGAAGAGTCAAGTAGGACATAATGTCTACTATCTCTTCTAGATCAAAAGTCCATCGTTGATATTTTATTCCTGTAATACTCATCAACAGTTCTTTGTTATAATTAAGACAAATAGAACTTTTAACACTTATCTTCACCTGAACTACCAAAGATGTTAGTTAAATTCATAATTCATATTTATAATAATATGAATTAACAGTTCCTTCTTTCCATAAAGGCTTAATAGAACGTTTACTCAATATCCTTACCTCAAAGGCTGAAGATATTCAAATGTAATAACAATGATCATACCAATCAGTTGTCTATCTTTGCACTACGGGCCAAAGATATTCAACTATAAAACCAATGGTCATGATCATACTAATCAATTGCCTGTTAGTGCACTACGGCCAAAGACATTCAACTGTTAACTAATGGTCATGATCCTGCCAATCACATCATTGAATTATCCATGCACTACGGCCAAGGATATTCGTTAGTATCACTAATGGTCATGATTATGTCATACATCTGTCCATCTTCGCACTACGGGTCAAAGCTATCAAACAACAAATCATCTTTGCACTACAGGCCAAAGATATTCAACAACTTATCATCTTTGCACTACAGGTCAAAGACATACAACTGTAAAACCAATAACCAATAGTATAATAAAGAATGGAATAATAAAAGAATTTCACCATGTATGCAGTACTTCACATAGATAGGTTATTCCAACATAATAATAAAGAATGGAATTATAAAAGAATTTCACCATACACTACTACAAAATATCAAATAGGCAACACTTAAACCACAACATTTTTTATAAAAACGTTGTGGTATTTTTTTCCACAACGTTTTTAAAAAAAACATTGTAGAAAAGTATGCAAAAACGTTATCTATATAATAAGAGCAATTTTTGGTTTTAAATAGATAACATTTTTTTCAAAAAACGTTATCTATATGGAAAACACGGAGCTTAAAAAAATCACGCACAAGTGAAATAATTTTATAATAACTATCACTACTATTTCATTTTCTCCCATTTGCCCTAGCCCGCTCCTAGTCTCTCAGACACGAGATCTGAATCCTCACTCCTCAGCGACCGGAAATGAGACTTCGAAGGGATAAAGACAGGCAAAAACAACCGCGATCGCACTCCCTCTCCTGACCCTGCGCGGAAGCGCCACAAGCGCGGCGAGAGCAGCGAGAAGGACAGGCGGAGGTATGCCGCCGCGGTGGATCTGAACAACAACAAAAAAATCGATAATCCTCCTATTAATGTTTTGGCTCTTCCAAGTAAGCTATATATATATATATATATATATATATATATATATATATATATATATATATGTATGTATAAATCGATAATTATAGGTTGAATCGATTGATTTAGTAAGATAAGTCTTTGGTTTTGTTTTATTGTAATGTTGATTTGATGATTTTGTGTTTTCTTAGTTCTTGCTGGATTAAAAGAGAAATTTACTGAAGCTATGAAGAGAGAAGATGTTAAAGCTATTGTTTTGACTGGTAGAATTTCATAAATTTAGCTGAATTGAAGTCGATTTGACTCTTAAAAGGCTTTTTTTAATGATATTTTTTTGCATTAACTTGATTTGTAGGCAAGGGAGGAAGGTTTTCTGGAGGTTTTGATATTGGTATTTTTTAGAGCATTCATAAAACAGGTATGAGTAAATTTGTTTTGTATTTTTAATTGAGGCGGTGGTAAATCTAATTTCAAATTTGTAGTATGATTTTTTAGAATTGACACTGGGTTGGGTTTACTTGTTACTTTACATGATACACATTTTAAAATAAAATATAAAAAGTGTATTGTTTCGTATTTATATTGTTAGTTGACATTCATTTCCGACTTTTTAAATGGTGTGTTGAATGACTCATTGTGGTGTTATTGTACTTGTAGACTTCTAGTTGAAGTTTAATGCTGGAATATTATTGGATACTCATGTTGTAGTAGAAAACTCTGCAATTGAACTCACCTTTATATCTCTTAACTTGTAGGTTCTTATGAAGCAAGCTGGTCTAAAGCTCCAATTTATGTAATGTGATGTTTCCTTGATATTCATCTTTTATATTTCTTTTGTATTATATTGTCCAAGTGTTTCTAAAGGTTTCTATATCATTATCTTCTTCAATTTCATAGAAATTAGTTTTCCTGGAAGAGAGAATAAAATTGTAGAAGTCATGCCAAGATTACCCTATCAACATGAGTATAGAATTGTGTGGACATGTATGAGTACCTACAGACTTGAAGTAGAAGGGAGAAAAATAGGCAAGCATCACCTAGGCAGTGGGGCGGCAGCCGCGGCACTGTCTAGAGAGCCTTCGGAGAATGAGTGAGCTAAAATCCCTTCTCAAGTCATGAGAGTGGTATTTAATATAAAGGGGCAGCCCCCATTTAACTGGTATCCCTTCTCAAGCTATCGTGTTTGGATTTTTGTTTTTGGTGACCGCAGGTTATCAAAGCTCTGAGAACCCATCCACATTTAAGGTGGCTTGTGTTAGTAATGGAGGGTATGTGTGATATTATATTTGCTTTGCCATTTTTGATTAATGGTTAATTGTGAAAATTTAGGTATTTAGTGAAAAATTGTGTATGGTACTAGAAATTACACCAGGGTGTATAGGTCTGACTCAAAGTTGACTAGGAAATATATATGGAAGAACAAAGTGAGATGGTGTTCATATAATTGACTATGCCCTTCCTTTGCATGTTTAATGAATTAAGACTGACAAGTGATATATGGATAACTATCACCTCTTAGCTTTAGATATGCTTTGAATTATTCATGAAGAATGACACAAGTTTTTTTATTTTGTTGTTGGTAAAAACAGTTAAGTTGTTTATGGTATAAAATGTCAGGAACCCAATTGTTATGGACTAAACATCTCAGGGTAGACCTACCCTATTGTCAAAAGTCATAGTTTAATGTAAAGAGTTTTACCTAAGATAATAGGCTTTTTAGTTAGAAAGTTTTTGACAAGAGAGTTACAAGGCTTCGACCCCTGTTTTTGACTCAGACCCGCTTTGTTTTTTTCAATGTGGTTCTACCTTCTACAATAATATTGATGAATCTCAATGCAAGAGTTGTGCAGTCTAGTACTCGGCGTTAAATTTTTTATTTTTTGTACAGTCTAGTACCTTCTATAATTTTTTTGTTTTTTGTACCGTTGATAATATTACCTTCATTACCTTGACATGTTGTATGTTTTTGAATTTTCCAAAATTCTAAGACATTTGAATTAGGATGAAGGGGATGTTGTATAATTATCTTTATATTTGCACTTGAAACTTCTGTTTTTTAGTACTGCACAAAAGGCGTTCTGGCTAATTATTTGGCTCTGATTAGGTCAGAGCTCCTGCTCGTGTTGGTTTGGTCGCTCCAGTTGATGTGGTGGTTCCACCAGGAAACACTGGCCTCGACCCCTCTCCAACATCCTTCTTCCAGGTATTAAATTCATCCTATTGTATTGAGTAGATCCTTCTTCTACTTTCAAACCTTTTATTTCTTACTGTCATATTATCACCCTCCAGGTGCTGAACATTCTAACTAAGATTAACAAGGGTACTGTGGAAATTATCACCCCAGTCGAGCTTATCAAAAAGGGTGACAAAGTGGGTTCATCTGAGGCTGCTCTGCTTGCAAAACTTGGGATCAGGCCCTTTTTCTTATGGTATTGTTGTCCTATCTGTTTATGACAATGGATCAGTTTTCAGCCCAGAGGTGCTTGACCTGATGAAGATCTCATTGCGAAGTTTTCTGTGGGAGTTTCCATGGTCACTTCCCTATCATTGGCCCTTTCATACCCAACCCTGGCAGTTGCACCCCACATGTTCATCAATGCCTACATGTTTTGGCAATTGCTCTTGAAATCGGGTACTCTTTCCCACAAGCTGATAAAGTTAAAGAGTACCTCGCGGTATGTACTGTTAATTAGGGGTTGCTATTCGTAGTTAAACCAATCCTTTTACTTCTTTTTTTTGTTTTAACCCAACTTGCATTCTTTTGTGCATTGTGTATACAGGATCCAAGCAAGTTTGCATCTGTCGTGGCGCCAGCCGCAGCTACTGATTCTGGTGCGGCACCAGCTGCTGCTGCTGCTGTGGAAGAGAAAAAGGAAGAGCCTGCTGATGAATCTGTTGATGACCTGGGTTTCAGCCTTTTCGACTAGGTTTCTGTTTGTTATGAACTTTATGTTTGAACTTCCAAGTTTAGGGTGGTGATTTCTGTGTTAAACTGAGATTTTAGATTGTTCTGAATTGTTGGGTTTGGGTTTGTGAATTGTTGCTTGTTATCTTCTGACTACTGCAGTGAATTTTGGTGTAATGTTAAATTATTGAAAAAAAGGCTTACTGACATCCAGAAGGTATTACTCAGCTAGGTACCTTGAGGTCCACTGTATTAGAGGCTGAATACAATGTAGTTTGGACATTGTCAATATGAGCACTACTCTAGTATGTAAATGTACTTCATGGTATTCATTGTTAATATAAGAGCATATATAAATTTCATGGCATTAACATATTGCAGGTGCATTGGTAATATAGGTGAACCACATTCTTTTTTTTTTCTTTTTCTTTTTTTATCTACAACATTTAAAAAATGTTGTCTGATATACTAAACAACAACGTTTTTATTCAAAAAACGGTGTGCAATCATACCTACTACAACGTTTTTAAGCATCTGTTAATTTTTAAAAAACAAATCTACAACGTTTTTTTCCTAAAAAACGTTGTGTAATGTGCTTAACTACAACGTTTTTAAAACGTTGTGTAAGGGTGTCAAATAGATGACACCCTTAACCACGACGTTTTCCTGACTGAAACCACAACATTTTTTTCGCGTTGTCTATTTAATGTTTTGTAGTAGTGATATATGCAGTACTTCGCATAGACAGGTTATTCCAACATAATAATAAAGAATAGAATAACAGAAGAATTTCACCATGCGTGCGTAATCCGCACAGACAGGTTATTCCAACAGAATAATAAATAGTGGAATCAGGTCATGCGCAATCGCACAGACATTATTTTCCAACAGAATAATAAAGAATGGAATAACAACAGAAATCACCAGGTATACGGTAATCCGCGTATACAGGTTATTCCAACAGAATAATAAAGAATGGAATAACAACAAAAATCACTAGGTATACGGTAATTCGCATATACAGGTTATTCCAACAGAATAATAAAGAATGGATTAACAACAGACTTCACCAGGCATACGGTAATCTGCGTATACAGATTACTCCAACAGAATAATAAATAATGGAACCAAGTCCGGCGTAAAATGCACAGACAGGATATTCTAACAAAATAATAAAGACGGAACCAGGTCCGATGTAAAACGCACAGACAGTATATTCCAACAGAATAATAAAGAATGGAATAATAACAGAAATCATCATGCATGCGATAGACCGCACAGACAGGTTATTCCAACTGAATAATTAATGGAACCAGGTCAGGCGTAATACACACAGACAGATTATTCCAACAGAATAATAAAGAATGGAATAACAACAGAATAATAAATAATGGAATAACAGAAATTCTCTTCATGAATACAAAAGAAATAATATCCCTTACGGGTACAACATATAATATCCCTTACCGTAAAAGAAACTTGATATCGGAGTAGTGAAGTAGCAGAATATTTTTCTTCTCTCTCTCTATAATTTCTCTTTCTAGAGTTTCAGTGAATTCGTAAGAAAATAATGAAGGAATGAGCTTTTATTTATAGAAAAATAGACTGCATAGTAACTAACTCATGAACGGTCTAGATTGATTTACTTTAATCTGACGGTCCATATTTAAAGCAAAATCTTTTAAATAAAATATAATATATTCTATTTATAATCTAATAAAACAAATAACTTTATAAAAGATTTTACTATGCAAACACTATGCAGGCACTATACAAACACTATGCATAATAAAATATAATATATTCTATTTATAGAATAACTTCATAAAAGTATTCTATTTTATATAAAAAGATTTTACTATTAAAACTTAAAGCAACGGTCCATACTGACTCACTATTAAAACTTTAAAGCAACGGTCCATACTGATTCACTATTAAAACTTTAAACCAACGATCCATATTGATTTACTAATATAATTTCAACCAACGGTTTGAAAAATTAGCACATCTCCTCATTGAATAATAGTGTACCCAAAAATGATTTGGACCAAAAAGAAATATATCTTACAGGTGAATAGTAACTCGTGAAGAGTACTCCGACACAAAAACTGTCCCAAATATTCGAGTGAACAATACTAGAGTGAATAGTAATTGGGTATTTTATGATAACTTGTCTACTTTGAAAAATTTTCACATATCACCCTTAATTTTAACCTCTTATCAATTTAACCATTTACGAAATAAAATAATAATTATAAGAAAATTGAATACTTTCATTTCATAAAATTTGGGATCTCACATATTACATGGGTACTACAATAGCTAATCAATCACTAGCCTAGAAACACCTTACACGAAGATTTATTCTTGGTCAAAGTATGCAACTCGTTCATTGTCTATGAAGATCTGGGTTTGGTGAAGAACATGAAGAACACCTATAGCGACGGTTCTATCGCTATAGACAGTCTTTAGCGACAGTTTTATTAAAAATTAATTAAATTAATTTCTAAAAATCATTTAAAAATAGAAATAAATTTCTAAAAATTACAAAAATTATATTAAAAATTATTTTTAAGTTATAAAAATTAACTTTTTATAATTTAAAATATTTTTCATAAATATTAGTATTTATTTAAATATTATTGATATTTAATTTATTTATTAAATGTATTAAATAAATTAATTAAAAATAATTTTATTATATTAAAAATCATTTGAAATGATAATAAGTTATCTAAAAATATTTTAAGTTATAAAATATAACTTTTAATATTTTAAAGCAAATTTCATTAATTATTTAATATTAATGATATTCAATTTTTTTAATAATTATATTAATTAAATTAATTTAAAAATAATTTTAATATTATAAAAAATATTTTAAATGAAAATAAAGAGTTTAAAAATATTTTAAATTATAAAACATAACTTTCAATATTTAAAGCTAAATTTTATTATTAATTTATTTATTAATGATATTAAAGCTATGTAATAATTATATTAAATAATTTAGTTTAAAATTGGTTTTAATTTTATAACAATCATTTTAAATGAAAATAAAGTGTTTAAAGATATTTTAAGTTATAAAATATAACTTTTAATATTTAGAGAATAATGTCATTAATAATTTAATATTAATGATATAAAATTTATTTAATAGTTATATTAAATAAATAGTTTTAAAATAGTTTTATTAATTTAAAAATTATTTAAAAAGGATATAAATGAAATAAAAATATTTTAAGTTATACTTAATGACTTTTAATATTTTGATAAATGGTACATTAATATTTAAATTTTAATGATAATTATTTAAAAATAAATTTAAATATTATAAAAATCATTTAGGGGTAATATTAATACTTTAAAAATATTTTGAGTTATTATAAACAACTTTAACATTTTGGCAATATTTTCATTAATAGTTTATTATTAATTAAATATTACTGATAATAGAATTGTTTAATATTTAAATCATTTATTAATGATTTCGATGTTTGAAAATTCACGATAAATTATAATAAATATTTTAAAATTATTATAAGTCATTTAAAAATAATATGACTGATATTTTCAGTTATTAAACTACATGATAGAGTTTTAGACTCGATAAATATCCAATAAAGCCGTCGATACACCGAAATATTTTAGAAATTGATTTAGACTTATATAATTGGACTCGATAAGTGTTTGTTTATGAACCAATGACTGTTAAAATATGTGACAATATGATTATGTTATGTGCTGACTGCAAATAGCAGTACTATGTGTTATGATACATTATTCTAATCGAACGAATGGTCTTATTAATGACAAGTTTCGATATAAAAGATTAATCTAAGTTGCGTTATTGTAAGCAGCAGCTCATGCAAGTATCCTACCTTTGCATTTACTTTATGCAATGGACATGAGTAAGAAAGTTTTAGAATCATATTATTGTGCTAGATTATTAACTATATTGTTATTGATTATGTATCCAATCTTTGTATTCATACAAGTTCTTACATTATCCAATCATTGTATTATTGTATAATTCAGATATTTATTATGTTCGTTAATTCCTATATAAGGTTAGACAAGTGTCCCTACTTGGATAATCATTGTATTTAATCACATGTTCATACATACTTATTGATTTTGAGTATGTATACGTTGACCTAAAAGCCGTCTAAGCTATTTGATTTGGCTACACTACACAAAAAGTGACCTCTAGTGAAGGATTTTTTGCCTCTAGTGAAGGACAAATCCTTCACTAGAGGCCCTATATCACTCACAATTGATTTATTGCGAAGAAATATTTTTTTCACACGAGTGCTCGCATTAGACCTCCTCGCAATTGGGTATCCTTCGATAAGTAGTAACTAAATATTTTTTGTGAAGGATATATTGTGAATAACTTTTTTATTCACAAATTGTATTTAGTAATAGAATATTGTTATTTAGTGAAAGATTGGTTTCCTTCACAAATAATATTTTAAGAAGGACTATTTGAAATTAGTGAATAACTTGATTCCCTCACAATATATTTATTGTGAGGAACAAATTTATTTAACGAGAGAATATTTTTCTTCACTAATTATAAATTGAGAATATTTCTTCAAATTAATGAGAGAAAAATTCCTTCACAAATTATAAATTTGTAAATAAAAAAGTAATTGCTAAATAATCAAAATTCATTGAAAATTATAATTAATTTTCAAATCATTGATTTCATATTTATTATTATTATTATTAATCTCTATAAGAAATATTAAATTTATTTTTCAAGTAAATATAAATATTGCCATACTTTTTTCAAACTAATTGATAAGATAATGCATAAAGAGCTAAAAAAATCAAAACTTCTCATATAAATAGATCATAATACTCGAGTCACAATAACTACAAAATTTGTTATTATATCTTGGTCTCACAAGGACCATAATACCTACAAAATTTATTAACTAACACAAGAAAACTGAAAGAATAACAATGAACTTGAAGGAATAAAATGTGACATGTTAGATCCACTTCATCATCATTTTCTTCAAGAAAATCAAGGTTGGGCATGTAAACTTCATGCTATAATAAAAACACCAAAATTCAATTTCAATAAGACGAGGAATAAGAAAAGATGAAACTGATGAACTTGAATTAAAAAAGAAAATAAAATAAAAACCTCTTTTGGTAGTCCTTTTAAAATAAGAATGAAATGCTCTTCAAAAAGTTGAAATTGGATACGATAAAGAAGGTAAAGTCCAGGAGAGGAAAATGCATTATCATAACAATTTTAAACATGGCCTAAACCAGGATTCAAATGTCATCTATAGTTACAGAGAAGAAGGCAAAGACCACCAGACTCCCCACAAAGATGAACAGCATATGTGTTGTCATATTTTACACGACCATTGTAATAATGAAGTTGTAGTTATTTTCTGTACCGTGTATTTGACGACTCAGAATGGGTTGTGTGGACTTATTTTGGGAGCGTCACATTTAGACTTTGTAATGCCGCATTCAAGGAAGCAAAGGACCTGTTCATGGTGTCGAACATGTGGTTCTGCCTGGCCGCCAGTCGCTTCATTTTTCTGTTGGCGTATTTGTCTCAATCATCAATATGGCACTGGAGGCTGCAAAACTATGAACTGAACATATACTTCGTTGATTGATTGCTCCCCACAGCTCCTGAACTCCTCATCCTCCAAAGTGTCCTCAGCCTCCTCTTTCGTAGGAGCATCTAGAAATACAAACCCGACACCTCGTGGATACAACTCCCCTCCAGCCCAGACAGAATATCTAGCAATTATTCAGGAGTCTAATAGCTAAAGTGGCTGCTGTACAGGCTCATCCCCTGACCATCTAATTCTTGACTGCCTACACAACCCACATATGAGAGATGGGTGTGGCAGTCCGCCTGAGAATGGCCCTCGAAGGCATCGCCGTATAGAAAAACTGATGATAGAGCCGATGTTGATATCGAAATCCTTCACAATTGCATAAAGTAGTAGCACTTTTTCTCTTGTCACCTCACTCGTATGCGTTGAAGAGAATAACTTCGCGCATAGAAACGCATACCAGATCTTTCCATAACGGCCCAAGTCCTTGCTCAAGAAAATCGTGCCACCCTTTCTTCCTTTAACCCAAACTGTGCCCGGTTTAGATATCTCTATCAAGATATGGTCATAGTCGGGATTGTTGTCGTGTAGTTGAGCATACTGGCATACTGCAGAGGCTTGCAGACTGTAGTATTTATTGATTGCCTCTACACTGAAGGGAACCTGCTTACCCCTCACAAATGCCATGTACGGCGCCCTGTTCCAACATTTGCATAGAATTCCTTCACCACATTCACTATAGCTGGGTCAAGATCATCAGTGAGTATTTCCTAGCCATGCTCATGTATCTATCTCCTCATTTGCCATCAAATGAGTCAAGTGCCAAGCCCCGCTCAAGTGTTAGTGCTTTGGGCACTAAGTAGTCATATTTATCGGCGGTGTTTGCACTAACAAATTTCCTTCTATCAAAGGGTCAGGCCGGTAATGAAGAACCCGAACCCTCGCCCCTTTGGCACTTAGATGGAGTTTTAGGTGCCATTGGACTGATTATTGTTTACAAATTCCCCAACTTTGGCTTTGACAATATCACAAACACATGGTGTGCAACACCACTTCACAGTATCCATAAGTGACAATTGAAATCCAAACTGAATAAAGTAACTGGTTAATTTGTTTACCTTGCTTACCCACTGATATGCTCACTGTATGATGACTTTGCAGTAATTGAATGCCCAAATTAGGAGTCTTCTCCTTCCTTCTCTCTGCAGACCCAAAATTGAGTGAAACCCTAACTTATAGTGGCTGAAATTGAGATATAATTGGTGGTGTGTGATGGTTATGGAATTGATGGAGTTAGGGTTTAGATTTATAGAGGATCATAGTAGGGTACTAATTTGTGGGATAATGGAGGCAATTTCGTGGGTGTATGGAGGGTTGGATTTAGTTTTGGGAGAAAAGAAGTGGAGAAATGGAGTGAAGTAGAGAAGTGGATTCGGTTTTTTGCAGAATTTTTTTTCCAACTTCCCGCACCCCCGTCGGGGAGGGGGATAATTGTTCTATAAAGGCCCGCCGGGGCGGGCATATCCAGAAGACCCCCCCATCAGGGCTGGCATGTCAGGCTAGTAAACCCACCCCCCACCCCCCCCACCGGGGCGGGGGTCCCTTTTCTACACGATTTCGATTTTTGAGCTTCTTTTCCCTGTACACATGTCCCACTTCATCTATCATACTTGAAATTCATTGAAACACTAAAGATAAGATAATATTATGAAGTATGAGCAAGAATGATGAAAATTACTGAAAACCATTAACTAACTAACTAACTATTATACCGAAATAAACTAAGTGATATTAGAATTACGAACTAAACTACAAATTAAATAAGATAAAATAAAAATACTATAATTAATACGAAAATTGGGTTGCCTCCCAATGAGCGCTTGTTTTTGAGTCTTTCAACCTGACTACTCGTTGTTCATGGCGCATCGGCAATTGTGATTGCAGTGGCTTCGTTGTTTATGTCGCCACCCCAATAATGCTTCAAACTTTGCCCGTTGACTTTGAATGTTTCGAGAAGATTTATGTTGTACAGTTTAATGACGCCATGTGAGAAAATCGTATTGATCGTAAATGGCCCTGACCATCAGAATTTGAGCTTTACGGGGAACAACCTCAGTTTTGTGTTAAATAGTAATACAGATTGTCCCGGTTCAAACTTTCTCTGCAAAATTTTCTGGTCGTGTCACTTCTTGACTTTTTCCTTATACAGTTTTGAGTTCTCATAAGCTTGTAGTTAAAATTAGTCGAGTTCATTCAATTGGAGTAATCTCTTCTCTCCTGCAGCTATTTGATCGAAGTTGAGTTTTTTAATTGCTTAATATGCCTTGTGTTACAATTCCACTGGGAGGTGACATGCTTTCTCGTAGACCAATTGATACGGAGACATCCCTATTGTTGTCTTGTATGCTGTCCTATAAGCCCATAACGCGTCGTCTAATTTTAGAGACCATTCCTTTCTATTCGGATTCACCACCTTCTCTAAAATTTGCTTCACCTCTCGGTTGGAAACCTCTGCTTGGCCACTTGTTTGGGGATGATAAGTTGTTGCCACCCTATGATTAACCCCGTACTTCGCCAAGAGAGCTGTAAAGGACCTATTGCAGAAGTGACTTCCCTCATCACTTATGATTGCTCTTGGCATGCCAAACCTTGTGAAAATATTCTTCTGTAGAAACTTCAGCACTACCTTAGCATCATTCGTAGGGAGTGTTACGGCTTCAACCCATTTTGATACGTAATCCATAGCTACCAAGATGTATAAGTTGTTATATAACGGTGGAAAAAGGTTTCATGAAGTCCATCCCCCATACATCGAAAATTTCAACTTCCAGAATAGTGTTGAGCAGCATCTCATTCTTTTTTGAAATATTTTCCACCCTTTGACATCTATCACAGTTTTGCACGAACTGGTGGGCATCCTTAAACATAGTTGGCCAATAGAATCCTACCTGAAGCACTTTAGCTGCTATCTGCTCACTCCCATAGTGTCCCCCATATGCAGATGTGTGACATTCATGCAAGATATTCTTCACTTCACTATAAGGCACACATCTACGGATCATTTTATCTGAACACTATCTAAAGAGATAGGGCTCATCCCACATGCACCAGTTGACATTATGTAGGAACTTTTTTTTCTGCTGACATGTCAAATTAGGGGGATGAATTTTGCTCACTAAGTAATTAGTAAAATCCGCATACCATAGAAATTTAGTGTTCACTCCAAATTTAGTCTTTTGCTTTCAATATGAACATTGCAAAAGCAGTCTTCTGGTCCTCACCGACTCTAGCCACATTAAAAACCTTCTCTATTTCTATGATCCAGGTATGTGCCTCAACCGGATTCATGGACCCACAAAATTCTTGTGGTCCTACTACCTTAAAATCTTTAAAGGTCGCTGCTTGGTTCTGCAATTGATTCTGTAGTGCTCCAGTCAGTAATGTCACCAACTGCTACACTGGGTTAGCATTGGCGTTGTTGTTATTGGTAGATCCCTCAGGGGTTCGTTGTTGTGGTTGACGTTTTCTTGGAGGCATTTTCTGTTTAAAATACATTTATTAGATCGTTACTCAATTTCTTAAGTATCTTCTATTTAACTTGCACATCATAAATGATTATCACATAACACATAACATCTTGAATAAATAATAACATTTTATTCATTCATAATCTTTTAAAGACATAGAAATGATAGCATCACTGCTCTTTGATGCAGACTCGTATGTTAAAATTGAGATGAACAACCCTATTATATGGGATTATTTACACGAAGATGCTTGTGCACAATACATGATACGAAGGGCTGATCCCCCTAAGTACGAGAAGGAAGGTTCATATAGTCTAACGACTGTTAAATGTTTAAGTGGAAATACTTATAACATAGGACATAGTTCATGGTCTTGTGACCCTCAGATTATTTTCAATGTTAGTTCTTGATTATCGATTCTAGAAAAAGTTATTCAATTCAGTCGAGCTTATTCATTGTCAGTTATTATGTTTTCTTTAAGTGAGCATTTGTTTTGCTCACTCTTGCATATATATAACCATTACAGCTAAAGTTGAGAAGGTTGACGAACCAACCACTAGTAAAGGGAAAGACAAGATGAACAAGTATTGAAGACTTGTTAATTGTTGAGACTTGTATTTTTCAGACTTGGTTTTAATCATGAGATGTAAATAATTAATTATTTTTTTCTTTTTCGCATTTGATGAATGTTTTAAGGCTAGACAACCTGGGATTTAATGGATTTAATTATGTAACCTGATGAGTGAGTTTTATACTCATAATTGAGTGCATTTGAACTTAATCTTTTGGATGTTTTTAAGTGTTTATGTCTATTCATGCGTGTTTTATGTTGTTTTGTAGGAATTGGGACAAAAGTTACTTGGATCGACATTTGGGGTGGCTAGATGCGCGTTTTCGGCTTGCCATTTACGTAGCAGTCACTTCAGAGCCAATTTGAGTATTGCTCCGAATCTTATTTCGAAAAACTCAAAGAATGAAAGTTGTAGATCTACTTCTCCTCTGTTTGGATCATCTTGAATCATCGAAATCAGAGTTCGGACGAAGAAGTTATGGTCATTTTCCCAAAGGACGTCGGAGTAGAAAATGTCAGAACATGGGACCAGCGACGGGGCGCCCAAAATAGGCCTATGCCCAGCGCCGGGGCGCTAAATCCCAGCGCCTTGCCCAGCGCTGGGGAAGAGCCTGGAAAGGTTTGGACGCGTTTTGGGGCGAATTTTGACACCTTTTTGACTCCAAATTGGATTAGGCTTGTTCCTAAGCTAAAAATTGGACTTGTAACCTATAAATACATTATGTAAGACATAAAATAGGGAGAGATTACATAGCTTAGCTTAGATAAAACACTCTATTAGATTAGAATATAAACCCTAGTTCTTAATTAGCCATTGGAGATTGAAGCAACTTGGAGAACACTGAAGATCAAGAGCAAGAGCAAGAGGGGAGCATCAGATTTGCTGACATCAGATTCTATTCTCTTCTCTTATCATACTTTTATCTTTTAATGTCTATTCAGTTGTAGATTCTTGGTTTTAATTCATTAATTATGAACTAACTCTTTCATTAGATTTCAATTGAATCTTTTATGTCTACGAATTAATTATTTGATTTATTCCAATTATTTATGTCAAGGTGAATTGTTTATCTTGTCTTGTGCTTATTGTTTAATTATTTGATCAGTAATTACCTTGTTACTCTAGAAGGAATTAGAAGAGGAATTCTAGGGTTAGAACTGGGCATAATAACATGTGACTTAGTTATTTGTACAGTGAATAATTAGGTTTGTGAATTGAATAGAAATATCTGTTCACCGCATGTAACACATAAAGAATTGGAATTGAAGGAGTTTAATTCAATTGTTTTGCATAGGAATATAGCAAGATTAATCTGGATTAAATAGAAGTCAATTGCTCACTTGAAAAAGGACTTTTGGCATTTTAGAATTCCTGTTAACAATTCAGTAGACATAATAATTGGGATAATTGGATAATTGATTTATAGTTCATAATTGGGGATATTGAAGTCTTAATCTTTATTTATTTGAATTAATTTTAGAGTAATCTAGTTTTAATTGATTAATTTAGTTTTCTTAATTAGAAAAATCACAATTTATGGTTGTTTAAATAAAATTAATTTGGTTAAGAGTTAGTACTTGGTAATTTTTATTAAATAATTGGCAAAACTATTATTTTTACCACTAAACTTGGCACGTTTTACTTAATACACCACTGAACTTTTAATTTTTTGGATTACATCATTAAACTAATTAAGATTTTTTAATTGGGTCATTCCGTCCAAAATAGTTGACAGACGTTAAAGTGGCGCTGACGTGGCGCTGATGTGGCAAAAAAATAAAAAAAATTGCTTATGTGGCAAAAAAAACAGATTTCAAAAAAAAAATTAACATTTTAAAGTTTTAAAAATAACAAAAACATAGCAAAATACAAAAAAAAAAAGTTAATTTTTTTTTAAAAAACGGATTTTTTTAAAAAATATTTTTTTTTTGAAAACAGATTTTTAAAAAAAATAGAATTCTATAAAAAATTAAAACAATTTTTTTTAAAAACAGCTTTTTTTTAAAAAACAGAATTTTTAGAAAAAACAGATTTTTAAAAAAAATAGAATTCTAAAAAAAAATATTTTTTTTTAAAACAATTTTTTAAAAAGAAACTGATTTTTTAAAAAATAGTATTTGTAAAAAAATTGATTTTTTTTTTAAAAAAATTTAAAAAAAAGAGATTTTTTTTAAATATATTTTTTTTAAAAACAATTGTTTCAAAAAATCAATTTTTTTTAAAAAATAGATTTTTAAAAAAAATAGAATTCTAAAAAAAATATAATTTTTTAAAAAACATAATTTTTTTAAAAAAATAGAAATTTTTTTAAAACTGTTTTTTTTAAAAAACAGATTTTTTAAAAAAGAGAATTTTAAAAAAACAGATTTTTTTAAAAATGGAACTTTTTAAAATATATATTTTTTAAAAACAGTTTTTTCAAAAAAGTAATTTTTTTTAAAATAGATTTTAAAAAAAGTAGAATTCTAAAAAAAATATAATTTTTTTAAAAAAAATAGATTTTTTTAAAAAACAGCTTTTTTAAAAAATCTGTTTAAAAAAATTTCTACCACTTTTTAAAAATCTTATAAATTCTATTTTTATATAAAAGTTTTAAAAAATTTCTACCGTTTTTTAAAAATATGTTTTAAAAAATTTCTACCGTTTTTTACAAATTCTATTTTTTTTAAAATCTGTTTAAAAAGCTGTTTTTAAAAAAATTTATTTTTTTCAAAAAAATATGTTTTTTTTAAAAAGTATTTTTTTAGAATTTATTTTTAAAAAAAATCTGTTTTTTCAAAAAATTATGTTTTTAAAAAAATCTTTTTTTTAAAATCTACTTTTTTTAAAAAAAATGTTTTTAAAATTTTTTAATTTCTTATAGATTTTTTTTGAAAACTGTTTTAAAATCAGATTTTCAAAAAAAGTTCTACTTTTTTGAAAAAGCTGTTTTTTTAAAAAGTTCCATTTTTTTAAAAATCTTTTTTTTTAAATATTCTCTTTTTTTTAAATCTGTTTTTTTTAAAAAAATACTATTTTTTTAAAAAGTATATTTTTTTAGAATTCTGTTTTTTTAAAAAATCTGTTATTAAAAAAATTGACTTTTTTGAAAAAACTGTTTTTAAAAGAAATATATTTTTTATAGAATTATATTTTTTTTAAAAAAAATCTATTTTCAAAAAAATATATTTTTTTAAAAAATCTATTTTTTTTAAATTTTTTGTTGTATTTTATTATGTTTTTGTTATTTTTAAAACTTTAAAATGTTACATTTTTTTAAAAAAATCTGTTTTTGATTTTTTTGCCACATAAGCAAATTTTTTTTTTTGCCACATCAGCGCCACCTCAGCGCCACTTTAACGTCTGTCAACTATTTTGGACGGAATGACCCAATTAAAAAATTTTAATTAGTTTAATGATGTAATCCAAAAAATTAAAAGTTCAGTGGTGTATTAAGTAAAACGTGCCAAGTTTAGTGGTAAAAATCATAGTTTTGCCTTAAATAATTCCTCGTGGGAACGATACTTTTCTTATCACTTTATTACTTGTTGACCGTGTATACTTGCACGTTTGTTTTGATTGTGAAATCGATCAACAAGATTTTGGCGCCGCTGCCGGGGAATTAGTTTAATAATTTTGCCAATATTAATTTTTATCAAATTAGTTTTAATTTAAACGTTTTTTTATTATTATTTTCTTTAATTCTCTTCCTATATTTCTCTCTTTTCAGGTACCATGGATGTATTTACGTATCAATGGCCATACACGTTCTTGGATCAACCAAGGGAAACAGGGATTGATGGACTTAATATATCTTCTATAGAGGCAACTTCGAAGACGTTGGAGGTTTGCGCAGACATACGGAGTCGAAGGATGGCAAGAATGACTCAGCCAAGGGGAGAGGAGATTGACAGACTCGAGAAACTTTCTGCATTGTCAGCACAGATGGAGACACTTTTGAGGATGTTTGAAGCTTTTAAAGCTCAACGTCGTCGAAGTGTGGCAGTTACTTGTGATTATTGTGCTGGAAATCATATGAGTCATCAATGCGCCATCAGTTTCGAGCCGGTACAGTATGGTGGTGATTACCCCAATAATTATGTCTATCCTGACAACTATTATTAGGATTGGGGGTATCACCCGGATTTTTCATGGAGCCATACTCATCAAGATCAATTTTATGCTCCAAGTCCAACATACCCACCGGATTTCTCGTGTCCACCTCCACTACAATAGGAAGAACATTCAAATTTGGAGGAAACTTTGTCCAAGTACATAGCTTCATGTGAGGAGAGGAGGATTAATCAAGAGATATTGAGTCAAAATTTTACAAACCAAACAGAACAACTAACCAATGCCTCAAATATTTGTCCTCAATACCCTTGGCTCTATGACATGAATTTCGAGACTGATGGTGAGCCCAAACCAAATCTGCAATCGGATGTGCCAAATGATATAGATGTTGAAAGAGAGGAAAAACTTGGAGACCAAGAAAAGGAGATCGGCGAAGATCTAACTTTGAGTACCAACGAAGATGAACCGATTTCATTAGTGTCCCATGTACCTTCTCCACCAAAGTTCGAGAATCCGGGCAATTTTGCAAAACCATGCCCAATTGACAGTCATGTCGTCGGCAAAGCTCTTTGTGACATAAGAGCTAGTACAACTATGGAGTCATGGTGGGTTGAAAAAGAGAATATAGAGGAAGAGCCCATTGTGTTTGACAAGCTTCCATGCCATAATTTGATCACAAACACAATGGGGAAAGCACCTAGTGGTTTGCCGTACTTAATGGGGATCCTATCCACAAAGAGCATGCTAGGTGACTTTAATTCAAGGTTCTTTGCTAATGGGAACCTCCCAAAAGAGACATTATTACTGATGGATGGAGGGTTCCTCAATTTTCGTAGGGGAATTGGATAGAGAATTGAAGAAGTAAGGCTGAGACTATAAAACAAGCGCTTATTGGGAGGCAACCCAAGTTTAATTTTTATTTTTAGTTTTTATTAGGTTTTATATTAGTAGTTTTGAATTTGCATTTATTTAGGATTTAATAAAATTGCTTCTATCATGGTTTACAAGTTATTCAAGTTAAATTCAAGTGAGATGCCCAATTTGTTCCATGTGCCTAGCCTATTCTCCAAACTTAGCGGACAAGGAGGAAGATTGCTATATTTTCAGGAAAGTCCTCTGCTATAATTTTTTCTAATTTAGTCATTGAGGACAATGTCTAGTTTAAGTTTGGGGGCATTTTAGTGTCGTATTGCATATAGTTAGTTATCTTCATGGTAGTTCGTTTGTTTTTATGTGTTAGCGTTGTGTTTTTTTTAGGTTGCATATAATACATGGTAGTTATTTGCACATTCATATATGTGTTGCATTAGTATGTGTTCATGTAGTATAATTGCAAAAAAAATTTATTTTATTTTATTTTTTTGCATGAATCTGTGTGATCGGTTGGTGTGGTCTTAGCTCGGCCTATGATAAGATTGGTATTAATTGTTAACTTGAACAGTGTTGATAATTGATGATGAGTTCTAATTTTAAACATGAATCTGAGCATGTCTGAAACTTATGTAACCGGTTAGCACTTAAAGTTTAATTGTTTTAATCCACTTGGTTCAAGGGTTTCATAATTTGTTTATGAGGAAAAATCTTGGTTAAAATTTAAGAAAATTAGTGAACTGGCGATAAAGGTTGGAATGATGTAAAAGCTTGAGTTTTGGGGAATCTATGGGATATATATATTGCAAAAAAGAAAAAAAAAGAAAAGATGAAAAGAAAAAAAAATATAAAATCCAGAAAAAAAGAAAAGAATGAATAAACATTATGGCATGCTTGTCTAGTTTTGTGGCCTTTGTTACTTGAGTAAGTAAGCCCGAGGGGATTGTATTTACACCTAGCACCCTAAGGTCTTAATGGCTTGGGAGTCGTTGGTCGAAAGCTCGTTAAGGTAGCACTGAAAAGCCTAAGGGAATAAGACATTGCACAGTCATGAGAAAAAAATAAAAAAAAAATGAAAAAAAAAACAAGAGAAAGAGCAAAAATGCCCCCGTGATTGAATAAAAGTAGAAATAAATCTTGTATTTACCCTTAGACTTGGTAATTGCTTAGTTTTAACCGGAGTTGTCATGTTCACAAAAGTAATTGAATTGGAACTGAAATTTTCCTTCTATGAAGTTTGTTATGTGATTATCTTGAACTGTGGTTAGTTAGAATGGATAACAAGCACACACACACAACATGGGTGATGACTGGTTTGGATTGACTAATTGGTTATAGTTATGGACTTTGATTTGATCGGATAAATTGTTTGAGTATCAATGATATCTTTGAAGCCTGTTGCTATATATCATACTGATTTATTACTGGATTCGTAGGTATATTAGGAAGTAGATCGTGCATATGCATTCATGTAGTTAATTTACGTTGTTTATTTTTAGTTCTTTTGTGTTTTTGCTTGAGGACAAGCAAATGTTTAAGTTTGGGAGTATTTGATGAGTGAGTTTTATACTCATAATTGAGTGTGTTTGAACTTAATCTTTTGGATGTTTTTAAGTGTTTATGTCTATTTATGCATGTTTTATGTTGTTTTGTGGGAATTGGGACAAAAGTTATTTGATCGACGTTTGGGGTGGCTAGATGCGCGTTTTCGGCTTGTTATTTACACAGCAGTCACTTCAGAGCCAATTTGAGTATTGCTCTGGATCTTATTTCGAAAAACTCAAAGAACGAAAGTTGTAGATCCACTTCTCCTCTTTTCGTCTCATCTTGAATCATCAAAATCGGAGTTCGGACGAAGAAGTTCTGGTCATTTTCCCAAAGGACGTCGGAGTAGAAAATGTCAGAACATGGGACCAGCGACGGGGCGCCCAAAATAAGCCTATGCCCAATGCCAGGGTGCTAGGGGGTAGAATCCTAGTGCCGTGCCCAGCGCTGGGGAAGAGCCTGGAAAGGTTTGGACGCGTTTTGGGGCGAATTTTGACACCTTTTTGACTCCAAATTGGATTGAGTTTGTTCCTAAGCTAAAAATTGGACTTGTAACCTATAAATACATGATGTAAGACATAAAATAGGGAAAGTTTACATAGCTTAGCTTAGATAGGACACTCTATTAGATTAGAATATAAACCCTAGTTCTTAATTAGCAATTAGAGATTGAAGCAACTTGGAGAACACTGAAGATCAAGAGCAAGAGCAAGAGGGGAGCATCAGATTTGCTGACAACAGATTCTATTATCTTCTCTTATCATACTTTTATCTTTTAATGTCTATTCAGTTGTGGATTCTTGGTTTTAATTCATTAATTATGAACTAACTCTTTCATTAAGATTTCAATTGAACCTTTTATGTCTATGAATTAATTATTTGATTTATTCTAATTATTTATGTCAAGGTGAATTGTTTATCTTGTCTTGTGCTTATTGTTTAATTATTTGATCAGTAATTACCTTGTTACTCTAGAAGGAATTAGAAGAGGAATTCTAGGGTTAGAACTGGACATGATAACATGTGACTTAGTTATTTGCACAGTGAATAATTAGGTTTGTGAATTGAATGAAAATATCTGTTCACCGCACACATAAGGAATTGGAATTGAAGGAGTTTAATTCAATTGTTTTGCATAGGAACATAGCAAGATTAATCTGGATTAAATAGAAGTCATTTGCTCACTTGGAAAAGGACTTTTGACATTTTAGAATTCCTGTTAACAATTCAGTAGACATAATAATTGGGATAATTGATTTATAGTTCATAATTGGGGATATTGAAGTCTTAATCTTTATTTATTTGAATTAATTTTAGAGTAATCTAGTTTTAATTGATTAATTTAGTTTTCTTAATTAGAAAAATCACAATTAATGGTTGTTTAAATAAAATTGATTTGGTTAAGAGTTAGTACTTGGTAATTTTTATTAAATAATTTCTCGTGGGAACGATACTTTTCTTATCACTTTATTATTTGTTGACCGTGTATACTTGCACGTTTGTTTTGATTGTGAAATCGATCAACATAACCCTTTAATGGTAAGTTTTATTACTTAAATTTTATTAAATTTGGGTAGCTAGAAATGAATGTTTGGACCGTGAACACCAAATTCTGTAGGAATGAAGTACACAGATTTGGGGGTGTACAAGAAAGACTTGCCTTGATCGTTGTTTACCAATACCAGATTAACAACTTACAGCTACATGCACTACACGTGCCCTATACAATTATATAATCATGCACATTAACTATTAGTCACATAGCAATGCATAATAGTTATAATATAAACTTTACTCTACATCCCATAATCCTTCCTATTAATCAATACACAATGTTCAATTTGATTTTGTTAACTTTCGACTTATATCTCACTATATTTCTTCTTAGGTCATACCCAAAGTTCATTCAAGTGTTTAAGTCTTGTTAGGACTGCTTATTATTTTATATTAACCACATTCCATATCTTATAATGTTCACTTTAATTAAATTGAAATAATTTTTAAGTTCAATAACAATTGTCACGACGTTTCGACGTTCATTCGTCACACGCCCGTTTCGTCTCTCTTGCGTACACTTAGTGTGCTTACACAACTTATCTAATACATCCTTTATTAATATTAAGCATCATTATATTTACTAATATTCATGTTTTATAACTTGAAAAACATCTTTTATCGTCAGAAGCACTACACTTGCATACGTGCATGCCCGACGCCCTCTGATTTCCTCCGAATGCATATACGTCCTAAAGATGGCCATTTTGACCCCTACTAACAACCTCAAATTGAAAAACTTAAAAATTAAAAGTTGTAGGTCTACTAGTCCTCGTTTCGTATCATCTTGAATGGCCTCAATTGGAGTCCATATGAAAATGTTATGCCTGTTTTACTACAGGAAGTCAAAATAGTCCAACCTGACAACTGCTCCAGCGCTGCAGTGCCCCAAATAGCCTTTGGGGCAACGCTGCAGTGCCCCCTAGCAGAATGGTGAGCGATTATTTTCTAGTTTTGTCATTCTTGCGATTTTTAAACCATTTCTCCTTCCAACCTTTATAACTCGAATTATACACATCAAAATCAGTCCGTTTTTAACTCTATGGACTCGTAATTCATAGAACTACAACATACCAAAGAATCAACAATTTACAGAAACATTAAATAACTCAAATCTTAACCCAAAACTCATGTTGATACTAAATTTTCATGTTTTAACATGTTTAACGTAATCATTCACTACGGATTCTTTTCTCAACCAAATTGATTCATTCAACTTGCGTTCTTTTCGTTTTTCAATGATTTAACAACATCCATCATCAATTTAAGGTTTCCATCATGATTTCATAACTAATTTTAGTCTGAAAATTGACCAAAATGTACATATTCAACGAAAAACTCAATTCTTTATTTTAAAACATATCTTCTTGGATTTGATTACTCAAAACCCACTTATAGATGATATAAAAACGAATTATTCATGTCCATTAACACTTAACACCAATTAACAAATCATCTACCAAAAATTCCTTTCTAGAGAAGTATATTCAAGAACACAAAATAGATTTTACAACCAAGTTATTTCCTTTGATTTATTCTTTAAATTGATTAGGAGAGCCTTGACTATCCTTCTTCTTCGTTCTTAGATTCTCAGACCATCTTCTCAATTTCTTAGAGAATTTCTTCTCTCAAATTCCTCTCTTTCTCTCTTCTCTGTATTTTCTCTTTAGACTTAGCAAAATAATACGTAACTAACAAATGGTTTACGCTAAGTTAAGGGTCTCAACAGTTACAACCCACTAAAGGTCATAATACTTTGTTTGCTTTAACTTTATTAAATTTCTTCTCCAAATGTCACACTTCATTTTATTTAAACACTTATCCCAAATCAATTACAATTTAATTAACAAATCTTTAATTTTCTAATTTAATTATTTAACTAAATTAGATTAGCGTAATAAAATACGCACCGATTATAAAATCATTTAACATAAATTAAGTCAATATGATCATATTTAAACAAATTATTCCCTAATAATTTCCATCGAATAGTTATTTCATAAATATTCTAACTAAAATATTTATTCTATTCGATAAATATTTTAACTATTTACAAGACTCATAATCGAATTATTAACATATTACATTTATATGTAATAGAATACATTTTCATTTTTATTAAAACAATTATATTAATTCACTATTTACGGAATATTACAATTATATTAATTCACTATATTAACATATTACATTTATATGTAATATAAATTAAATGAATTTCTCACATTATTTACGAAATTTAATTCATAATAATTTCTATCATTACAATAATAATTAAATTATATTCTCTCATAATATAATTTTAACTTAATCAAATTAACTAATGTTACTCAGTTAATTTCATTTTCATAACAATTTCATTTAATTTCTTCAATAGTTTAATTAACTATTAAACCACTTTTTCCAAATACATGAATATATAATCCTCTTCATACTAATTCACATATTTCACAATATATAACACACATATACACATACTCAAACTCAAAACATCTTATAATAAGAATTTTATTTATTAAATTCTTATTTAAATAATTTTTAAAAATTCGGGTTGTCATAGCCTTCCCTTCTTATAAGGATTCCGTCTTCGGAATCAACGAAACCTCCTTTACTCAATTTTTATTGAATCCTTTTTAAAATTATCATTGAATAATTCAACACATTACCTTAATAATAAGAATTTTATATTTCCTATTCCATTCTCTTTTTTTTCTCAATAAATTCTTGCAAGCTTTATTTTATAACATTTACTTAAACTCAATTATATTTTGAGTATTATATATTCTTTAACCCGTTCATTATCTTTTTCTAAGTATCATTGCCACATACTCAATTCATAAACACTTGAGATATTATATTCACTCATTCTTCTAATAATTTTGTCCTCAAAATTTTAATTTACAAATCTCCGTTCATTCAATTTACCAAAATAGATTTTATGTTAATCTTTATTCTTCACTGGATTCTAAAACCAGATTCTTTTTCTAAAGATCTTTATAAAATTATCGCATTCCTTACATCTTTCTATTTTGAAAGTTTTACATTATCCTTCGATAACTTCATCCCTTCTATCATCAGAATTTCTTTTCTTTCTTAGAATTATTATGTTTTGCTTAAATTTCTCATCATCACATGTCCCATTCTACATCTTACCTCCTTCTAAGGAATATCTTCCTTTCCACTTTCACCTTTCAGAATAATAAGAATCTTTCACAACTGCTCAATAATTGGGAAGTGATATGAATAACTCAGGAATTTAAAAGATTTCAAATCATGCTGAGGGGTCATAAGACCTTAAACTCTTCTCCATGTTTAATAGTGCATCACCACTGTAAACCATCTTTAACAGAATGTTTAGCAATCACACAGACTGAAAACACTCTCTGTAAGTACTCTAGGTGATCCTATCGTACCCCTACGTCAAGCATAACGTATTAAATCTTAACATCATAACGACTATATGCGGTACTTTCGGAATCATTGTCTCCGATAACATGTCTCCTTTTTATAGGGTTGCTCACCTTAGCTTCTTAACATATGAATCCGCACCAAAACAATTTGACTTGGCATAGTTTGACAAAGTACGCTCGAATTTCATAAACATCTTTCAATATTTGTCTAGCTGAATAAAATAACATAGACTTCTAGCAACAAATTGGACATCAATCGAGATATATATACATAAATTCTTAACCAACTCAATTGGCATACCTTTCTTAGCTTAAAGAAAATCGAATAAAATTCCTTTCTCTTTTTTTTAAACATCTTTATTAGCATATCTTCTCAAAGTCAAAGAAAACCATTTTATTTATTTATTATCACGATACTGTACCGTCGTAATGGCATGTTGAGGATTCACTCATGCTACATCATACCATAGTGGGATGACGATCTGATGATCACATCCAACACTAGGTTCAATTGCATTGATGACTCCCTCGATTATTATTTCCACACCATATCAAACGATGCATATGATCACAAAAGCACGTTTTGATAATTTCAAATCATTTTTGTCTAGCTGAAACAACTAGCATAAATACAAGAAAAATAGCACTGTTTTAAAAACCCATTAACCTTTAGTGGGTTGTAACTGCTGAGACTCTTAACTTAGCGTAAACCATTTGTCAGTTACGTATTATTTTGTGCTACCTTGAATCCTTAACCTGCAAAAGTGGTTATTTGCAAGGTTGAGCTCGACAACTCAACGAATCTAATTGTGACGCCCCCAAAATAGGTCCACAAAACCCATTCTGAGTCGCCAAATACATGGCGTCACTCCGTTCCCCGACTAGTCCCCGCTACGTTCTCATTTCCTGAAGAGAACAATGAAAGCAAAAGGGTGAGCTCAACTAGCCCAGTAAGAAATATTATGACTAAGATAATCATTAGCCTTTAACAGTGTTAAACTGATAAAATATAACCAACATCAAGTTTAACTGCAGCGGAACAAACAATCCATTAAAAGAGTCAAGTAGAGAATAAAATCTACTATCTTTTATGATTTAAAAGGTTTTTCATCACTTTTATCGCTGAGACTCAGCTTAATAAATAATCCACCTCATCCCTACACTACGGCCAAGGATATTCGTATCATAACCACAAATTATCCATGCATCACAGCCCAGGATATTCGTGTATTCATCAATGGTCATGATCATGCCAACAACTATCCATCAATGCACTACGGGCCAATGAGAACTTTTACCACATCATTTGTAACATTACGGTCATGATTACACCGAATAATTTCTGGTTATAATCATACCAAGTCCATCTATGCACTACATGCCATAGATGACTTTCAACAAAATATAAACATGAGGATGATGACAATGATATAAGAATTCAATAAAACAAGTTCAAGAATTAATTATTCCAAGAACCAATAACGTCTAAATTGTCAACATGATAATGCTTTGTGCAGTAAAATTCAAGAATGCTCAGAAGAATATTTCCATGAAAATATACTGGATGAAGCGCAAATATCAAGGATATTCCACTAATTTCATGGAGTATAAAAGTCAAAACTTTAACCAACTGAGTATAATATAGAATGAAATAACAAAAGAAATCACCAGGCATGCGATGGACCGCACAGACAGGTTATTCCAACAGAATAATATATAACGGAACCAGGTCATGCGTAAACGCACTGACAGGATATTCCGACAGAATACTAAATAATGGAACCAGGTTCGGCGTAAACGCACAGACAGGATATTCCGACAGAATAATAGATAATGGAAGCAGGTCCGGCGTAAACGCATAGACAGGATATTCCGACAGAATAATAAATAATGGAACCAGGTCCGGCGTAAATGCACAGACATGATATTCCGACAGAATAATAAATAATGGAACCAGGTCCGGCGTAAACGCACAGACAGGATGTTCCAACAGAATAATAAAGAATGGAATAACAGAAGAATTTCACCAAGTATAGGGTAGCCCGTCTATACAGGTTATTCCAACAGAATAATAAATAATAGAATAACAGAAGTTCTCTTCATGAATACAAAAGAAATATTACTCCTTACCTTAAGAACAAGAATACTGGATATATGACTAGTGCAGTAACAGAATACTTTTCTTCTTTCTCTCTATAACTTCTCTCTCTAGAGTTTCAGTGAATTCGTAAGAAATAATGAAGGAATGAGCTTCTATTTATAAAAGAATGGACTGCATAGTAACTAATTCATGAACGGTCCAAATTGATTTACTTTAATCTGACGGTCCATATTTAAAGCAAAAACTTTTAAATAAAATATAATATATTCTATTTGTAATCTATTAAAACGAATAACTTTATAAAAGATTTTACTATACAAATACTATGCAGGCACTATGCAAACACTATACATAATAAAATATAATATATTCTAATTATTGTCTAATAAAACAGACAACTTTATAAAAGTATTCTGTTTTATATAAAAAGATTTTACTATTAGCCTAATAAAACGAATAACTTTATAAAAGTATTTTGTTTTATATAAAAAGCTTTTATGTTTTATTACATTAATAATACCAATAAAATAAAACTGAGTGACTTATCACATAAGCATCAATAATCAATACCGTGTGCTACTATGCAACCATGCGTATTACTGTACTTTTACTACCGAGTAGTTCAACAGTATTAATGGTAAAACTTCCGCCGTTATTTTTATAAAGTATTTTTGTCGTTTTCTCAATCCGATAATAATTCCGTTGTTGGGTCCACCAATGATTGTGTCGTCGTACGAATATTCCCTGTTAAAACGAATATTTTCCGACCAATCGAATATTATATAGCAGCTTCCGTACTTTGTAAAATTTATAAATATTACCCACAACTATAACATTATATCAATTTCACTTCATGATATTCAAAATTGATATTTATAGAAAATTCATCTTTATTTATAAAAGTTGGGGTCTTACAACCTCCCCTTCTTATGAAATTTCACCCTCAAATTTAGGGTACGTACCTGGTATATCGAAGAGGTAAGGGTACCTTGACTTCATTTCAGATTCTAACTCCCAGGTCATTTCCTCAATATCGTGGTTTCTCCACAAAACTTTGACTTGAGGTATAACCTTGGAGCGTAAAATATGTTCCTTCTTATCCAAGATTTGAACAGGAACCTCTTCATACGTTAAATCTTCCGCTATTTCGTCCGGTTCTAACTCAATAATGTGGTTCGGGTCTTCCACATATTTACGTAATATGGATAAGTGAAAAACATTATGAACACGAGACATACTTGGCGGTAAAGCGAGTCTATAGGCCACAGTTCCTACTCGATCGAGGATTAAAAATGGGCCAATGAATCGAGGATTGAGCTTTTCTCTCTTTCCAAATCTAGTAACTCCTTTCCACGGAGTAACTCGTAACAACACATGATCTCCTATATCAAATTACACGTCCTTTCGATGAAGATCAGCATAACTCTTTTGTCTATCTTGTGAGGTTTTTATACGTTGCCGGATCGTTTGAATCTTTTCCGTAGTCATACGTACCAACTCCGGTCCCAACAACGTTGCTTCGCCTATCTCATCCCAGCATACTGGTTACATTTTCTTCCGTACAATGCTTCGAATGGAGCCATGCCAATACTTGCTTGATAACTGTTGTTGTAGGAAAACTCCACCAATGGTAAGAACTTATCCCAACTTCCCTTGAAGTCAAGGACACAGAGTCTTAATAAATCTTCAAGAGTTTGAATAGTCCTCTCTGATTATCCATCCGTCTGGGGATGATATGCTGAACTAAATCGTAAATCTGTGCCCATAGCTTTTTGCAAACTAACCCAAAATCGTGAAGTGGATCTTGTGTCTCGATCAGAAACTATGGATACTGGCATACCATGCAGTCTTACAATCTCGTTTATGTGCATACGAGCAAGACGTTCAAGTGTATAAGTTTCTCGTATTGGTATGAAATTAGCAGACTTGGTCAATCTATCAACAATGACCCAAATTGCATCAATGCCTTGAGAAACCTTGGGAAGACCAGTAATGAAATCCATGGTAATGTGCTCCCACTTCCATTCTGGAATTTCAAGTGGTTGCAATGGACCTTTTGGTACTTGATGCTCCGCTTTAACTCGTTGACAAGTTAGACACCTTGAGATAAACAGCGCTATCTCTCTCTTCATATTGCTCCACCAAAATGTATGACGAAGATCACGATACATTTTTGTACTCCCAGGATGGATTGAAAACGGTGTGTTGTGCGCCTCCATCATGATTTTATACTTTAAATCAGGGTCGTTAGGAACACAAAGTCTGGAGTTAACTCAAAGTATTCCTTCTTCATCGATTCTTGCTTCCGGCATAGCACCTTTTTGTACTTTCTTCCTCATACGCATCAGCTCCAGGTCTGTAGCTTGAGCAGCCTTAACTTTATAAATTAAAGTCGGTTCTACTTGTATATTCGCCATCACCACATGGGTCCCTGGAGTCTTTAACTCTATCTCCATCCTTTGCAAGTCACACAAAATGGGCCTTTGCGTTGACAATATCGCACTCGTACTTGCATATGATCTTCTACACAATGCATCAGCTACCACGTTCGCTTTTCCAAGATGGTATTGGATGATATGATCATAATCTTTCAACAGTTCCAGCCAACGTCGTTGTCGCATGTTGAGTTCCTTTTGAGTGAAGAAATATTTGAGGCTTTTTATGATCCGTAAAGATCTCCACTTTCTCCCTATACAAGTAATGCCTCCAAATTTTAAGTGCGAAGACAACATCTGCCAACTCTAGATCATGAGTAGGATAATTCCTCTCATATTCTTTGAGTTGTCTTGAGGTATAGGCTATGACTTTCCCATGTTGCATGAGAACACATCCCAATCCTTTGCCCGAAGCATCACTGTAGATGACAAATCCCTCCGAGCCAGATGGTATTGTCAGAACAAGTGCTGATGTGACGCCCCCAAAATTAGGTATTTATCACCCATCTTGGGTCGTCAGATATATGGTACAAAATACAAATACAAACTTAATTATACAAATGTCGTGTAACATACGACAATACATAAACTGAGAGTTCTAATAGGAATATTGTCATCTAGACAATATCCATACTCAAGGAGTCCTCATTACATTTATTGTCACACTATTTAACAGAATGGTAAGGACTACTAATGCTATCTTCTGGACCATCACTCCTTTCCCTGACTCGTCCCAGCTATATTCTCATTTCCTGAAGAGAACATTGAAAGAAAGGGTGAGCTCAACTAGCCCAGTAAGAAATATTATGACTAAGATAATGAAGAATAAATTATCAATAGTCTTCAACAATGTTAAACTGATAAAATACAATAGACATCAAGTTTAACTGCAGCGGAATAAGCAATCCATTAGAAGAGTCAAGTAGAGAATAAAACCTACTATCTTCTATGATTTAAAAATATTTTCATCAACTTTTATCACTGAGACTCGGCTTAATAAATAAGCCACATCTTCTAATCATCCTTGTATTACGGGCCAAGGATATTCATTAAATCATCAATGATCATGACTATACCGAAAAATCCCTGGTCATAATCATACCACAAACTGTCTATGAATGCATTACAAGCCACTGAGGACTTTTACCACACCACTTATAACATCACAGTTCATGATTATACCGAATGATCCCTGGTCATAATCATACTAAGTCCATCTATGCACGTAAGCCAAAGATGACTTTTAACATAAAATAAACATGAGGATGATGACAATGTTATAGGAATTCAATTAAACAAGTTCAAGAATTAGTTTATCCAGGAACTAATAATATCCAAATTGTCAACATGATACTTCTTTGTAAAGTAACAGTCAAGAATGCTCAGAAGAATATTTTCATGAAAAGATACTAGATGAAGCGCAAATATCAAGGATATTCCACTAATTTCATGGAGTATAGAAATCAAAACTTTAACCAAATGAGTACAATAAAGAATATATGAAACTGCAAATGGATTTTCACCAGCCATGCGGTAATCCACGTATACAGATCATTTCCACAATTTTATAAAGAATGAATATAAAAGATCATTCACCATGCATGTGGCAATCCACATAGACAGGTTATTCCAACAGAATAATAAAGAATGGAATAACAGAAGGATTCACCATGCATGCGATAGAGACCGCACAGACAGGTTATTCCCAACAGAATAATAAATAACGGAATAATAAATATGGAACCAGGTCAGGTGAAATTCACACCGACAGGATATTCCGACAGAATAATAAATAAAGGAACCAGTTCCGGCGTAAAACGCACATACAGGATATTCCAACAGAATAATAATAAAGACGGAACCAGGTCCGGTGTAAAACACACAGACAGGATGTTCCAACAGAATAACAAAAGAATGTCACCAAGTATAGGGTAGACCGCGTATACAGGTTATTCCAACGGAATAATAAGAAATGGAATAACAACAGTTCTCTTCATGAATAAGAAAGAATAACACCCCTTACCATTTTAAAGAAGAACTGAAATAAAGAAGTAGTTAAGTGGCAGAATACTCTTCTTCTTTCTCTCTATAGTTTCTCTCTCTAGAGTTCAGTGAATTCCTAAGAAATAATGAATGAATGAGCTTCTATTTATAAGTTTGGTAGAGTAAGGGTAAAATAGTCTTTTTGCCATAATTTATGACATCATCGCTTACATCATCGATCAGATGACATCATTGCATACATCATCGATCAAATGACATCATTGCTTACATCATCCTTCTGATGACATCATTGTTTACCTCATCATTCTGATGACATCATCGCTTACATCATCAAAATTTAAATTCAAATTGTTCTCTTTCACCTCATTTTACTTGTATACCATGAATTAACTATAATAATGTTACCATTCAAATTATAAAAAAAACATACTATCATATAATCACATTATACTACTATAATATAATATTATAATAATATATTTAAATGAATTATTGATTTACTAATATAATTTCAACCAACGGTCTGAAAAATTAGCACATTTCCTCATGGAATAATATTGTACCCAAAAATAATTTGGACCAAAAATAAATATATTATCCGGGTGAATAGTAACTCGTGAATAGTAACTCCTGAATATTAACTCGTGAATAGTAACTCGTGAATAGTAACTCCGACACAAAAAGTGTCTCAAATACTCGAGTGAATAATACTAGAGTGAATAGTAATTTAGATAAATAGTAACCCGTGAATAGTTACTCATGAATAGTAACTCCGACACAAAAAGTGTCCTAAATACTCGAGTGAACAATAGTAGAGTGAATAGTAATTTGGGTGAATAGTAACCTGTGAATAATAATTCATGAATAGTAACTTATGAATAGTACTCCGACACAAAAAGTGTCCCAAATACTCGAGTGAACGATACTAGAGTGAATAGTAATTTGGGTGAATAGTAACTCGTGAATAGTAACTTTGACACAAAAAGTGTCTCAAATACTCGAGTGAATAATACTAGAGTAAATAGTAATTTAGATGAATAGTAACCCGTGAATAGTAACTCGTGAATAGTAACTCCGACACAAAAAGTGTCCTAAATACTCGAGTGAACAATACTAAAGTGAATAGTAATTTGGGTGAATAGTAACATGTGAATAGTAATTCGTAAATAGTAACTCATGAATAGTACTCTGACACAAAAAGTGTCCCAAATACTCGAGTGAACGATACTAGAGTGAATAGTAATTTGGGTGAATAGTAACTCGTGAATAGTGACCATATATTTTATGACAACTTGTTTACTTTAAAAAAAAATTTACATATCACCCTTAACTTTAACTTTTATCAATTTAACCATTTACCAAAATAGAAAAATTGAATACTTTTATTTCGTAAAATTTGGGGTCTCACAATCTCCCCTCCTTATGGAATTTCGCCCTCGAAATTAACGTACGTACCTGATATTCGAAGAGATGAGAATACCTTACTTTCTTTTCGGATTGTACCTTTTCGGATAATTCCGCTCTATCATGATTTTTCTATTTCTCATCTCCTGTATTTCGAATATCATTCTAGAATATACCTTCAAAACAAAGGTTAATCGACATACCACAATTTATCCACTTATTAAGTAAACAATTTCAGCTTAGGTAAGTCACACCCTAGCGAAGTATATTACTCGTCTTCTAGACTAATATCTCCGTCAGTGACCATATCCCTGTAACATCAATCAATAATTTCTATCCACAATCATATGAATAACTCATAATCATAATTGTGATTCTGAATTACTTTTCGCACCCAGGAAGAAGAAAATTTACATAACCTATCTTCACCTGAAACATCAAAAATTATGGTTATACCAAATCACAATTCCTGCTCATAATCATACTAATAAATTCATCTTTGCACTACGGCTAAAGATTTACAACTGTATAACTAATAATCAACAGTTAATCTTCGCAGTACAGGCCAAGGATATACAACTGTAAAATCAATAATGCTGAGACTCAGCTTAATAGTATCACGACCACGAATTATCCATGCATTACGTGCCAAAGATAATCGTGTTTTCAATTACGGTCATGATTATACCAAACAATCCCTGGTCATAATCATACCAAGTCCATCTATGCACGTAAGCCATAGATGACTTTTACCACATCTATGAATTAATATTTCATTGCTGAGACTCAGCTCAATAATTAATCCACATCATCGAATTATCCCTGCACTACAGGCCAAGGATATTCTTTAGTATCACGACCACGAATTATCCATGCACTACGTGCCAAAGATAATCGTGTTTTCAATTACGGTAATGATTATACCGAACAATCCCTGGTCATAATCATACCAAGTCCATCTATGCACGTAAGCCACAGATGACTTTTACCACATCTATGAATTAATATTTCACTGCTGAGACTCAGCTCAATAATTAATCCACATCATCGAATCACCCTTGCACTCCGGCTAAGGATATTCTTTAGTATCACGACCACGAATTATGTATGCACTACGGCTAAAGATAATCGTGTTTTCATCAACGGTCCTGATCATGTCATAAAACAATTAGTCTTTGCACTACGGCCAAAGAGAATCCATAGCCATAATCATACCAAAAACTGTCCATCAATGCATTACGGGCCAATGAGGACTTTTTCTACATCATTTGTAACATTACGGTCATGATTATACCGAATAATCCCTGGTCATAATCATACCAAGTCCATCTGTGCACTACAGGCCACAGATGACTTTCAACAAAATATAAACATGAGAATGAGGTATTGACGTATATAGGGTTTCAAACCTCTTAGAAACTTTCGCGTCATTCGCTCCTCATTATCGACCAAATGGGATGCAAACCGGGATAACTCTGCAAACTTAACCTCGTACTGCGATATGGTCATATTATTTTGCTCCAATGCTTATCTCAACATTGTTAGATGCCATTTTCAAACACTGCCACAAAACAAGGGTTAATTAACATATCACATATTATTCCTATACTCTGACCAACCAATTAAATACCAAATAAACTTAGGTAGGTCATACTAGCGAAGGAATTCTCCGTCTCTCCCCTCCTAGTTCTTATCTTACATCTCAGCCAGGGATTATATCCCTAAGCTTCGATACCAACTGTGACGCCCCCAAAATTAGGTATTTATCACCCATCTTGGGTCGTCAGATATATGGTACAAAATACAAATACAAACTTAATTATACAAATGTCGTGTAACATACGACAATACATAAACTGAGAGTTCTAATAGGAATATTGTCATCTAGACAATATCCATACTCAAGGAGTCCTCATTACATTTATTGTCACACTATTTAACAGAATGGTAAGGACTACTAATGCTATCTTCTGGACCATCACTCCTTTCCCTGACTCGTCCCAGCTATATTCTCATTTCCTGAAGAGAACATTGAAAGAAAAGGTGAGCTCAACTAGCCCAGTAAGAAATATTATGACTAAGATAATGAAGAATAAATTATCAATAGTCTTCAACAATGTTAAACTGATAAAATACAATAGACATCAAGTTTAACTGCAGCGGAATAAGCAATCCATTAGAAGAGTCAAGTAGAGAATAAAACCTACTATCTTCTATGATTTAAAAATATTTTCATCAACTTTTATCACTGAGACTCAGCTTAATAAATAAACCACATCTTCTAATCATCCTTGTATTACGGGCCAAGGATATTCATTAAATCATCAATGATCATGACTATACCGAAAAATCCCTGGTCATAATCATACCACAAACTGTCTATGAATGCATTACAAGCCACTGAGGACTTTTACCACACCACTTATAACATCACAGTTCATGATTATACCGAATGATCCCTGGTCATAATCATACTAAGTCCATCTATGCACGTAAGCCAAAGATGACTTTTAACATAAAATAAACATGAGGATGATGACAATGTTATAGGAATTCAATTAAACAAGTTTAAGAATTAGTTTATCCAGGAACTAATAATATCCAAATTGTCAACATGATACTTCTTTGTAAAGTAACAGTCAAGAATGCTCAGAAGAATATTTTCATGAAAAGATACTGGATGAAGCGCAAATATAAAGGATATTCCACTAATTTCATGGAGTATAGAAATCAAAACTTTAACCAAATGAGTACAATAAAGAATATATGAAACTGCAAATGGATTTTCATCAGCCATGCGGTAATCCACGTATACAGATCATTTCCACAATTTAATAAGGAATGAATATAAAGGATCATTCACCATGCATGTGGCAATCCACATAGACAGGTTATTCCAACAGAATAATAAAGAATGGAATAACAGAAGGATTCACCATGCATGCGATAGAGACCGCACAGACAGGTTATTCCCAACAGAATAATAAATAACGGAATAATAAATATGGAACCAGGTCAGGTGAAATTCACACCGACAGGATATTCCGACAGAATAATAAATAAAGGAACCAGGTCCGGCGTAAAACGCACAGACAGGATATTCCAATAGAATAATAATAAAGACGAAACTAGGTCCGGTGTAAAACACACAGACAGGATGGTCCAACAGAATAACAAAAGAATGTCACCAAGTATAGGGTAGACCGCGTATACAGGTTATTCCAACGGAATAATAAGAAATGGAATAACAACAGTTCTCTTCATGAATAAGAAAGAATAACACCCCTTACCATTTTAAAGAAGAACTGAAATAAAGAAGTAGTTAAGTGGCAGAATACTCTTCTTCTTTCTCTCTATAGTTTCTCTCTCTAGAGTTCAGTGAATTCCTAAGAAATAATGAATGAATGAGCTTCTATTTATAAGTTTGGTAGAGTAAGGGTAAAATAGTCTTTTTGCCATAATTTATGACATCATCGCTTACATCATCGATCAGATGACATCATTGCATACATCATCGATCAAATGACATCATTGCTTACATCATCCTTCTGATGACATCATTGCTTACCTCATCGTTCCGATGACATCATCGCTTACATCATCAAAATTCAAATTCAAATTGTTCTCTTTCACCTCATTTTACTTGTATACCATGAATTAACTATAATAATGTTACCATTCAAATTATAAAAAAAACATACTATCATATAATCACATTATACTACTATAATATAATATTATAATAATATATTTAAATGAATTATTGATTTACTAATATAATTTCAACCAACGGTCTGAAAAATTAGCACATTTCCTCATGGAATAATATTGTACCCAAAAATAATTTGGACCAAAAATAAATATATTATCCGGGTGAATAGTAACTCGTGAATAGTAACTCCTGAATATTAACTCGTGAATAGTAACTCGTGAATAGTAACTCCGACACAAAAAGTGTCTCAAATACTCGAGTGAATAATACTAGAGTGAATAGTAATTTAGATAAATAGTAACCCGTGAATAGTAACTCATGAATAGTAACCCCGACACAAAAAGTATCCTAAATACTCGAGTGAACAATACTAGAGTGAATAGTAATTTGGGTGAATAGTAACCTGTGAATAATAATATATGAATAGTAACTTATGAATAGTACTCTGACACAAAAAGTGTCCCAAATACTCGAGTGAACGATACTAGAGTGAATAGTAATTTGGGTGAATAGTAACTCGTGAATAGTAATTCCGACACAAAAAGTGTCTCAAATACTCGAGTGAATAATACTAGAGTAAATAGTAATTTAGATGAATAGTAACCCGTGAATAGTAACTCGTGAATAGTAACTTATGAATAGTAACTCCGACACAAAAAGTGTCCTAAATACTCGAGTGAACAATACTAGAGTGAATAGTAATTTGGGTGAATAGTAACCTGTGAATAGTAATTCGTAAATAGTAACTCATGAATAGTACTCCGACACAAAAAGTGTCCCAAATACTCGAGTGAACGATACTAGAGTGAATAGTAATTTGGGTGAACAGTAACTCGTGAATAGTGACCATGTATTTTATGACAACTTGTTTACTTTAAAAAAAAATTTACATATCACCCTTAACTTTAACTTTTATCAATTTAACCATTTACCAAAATAGAAAAATTGAATACTTTTATTTCATAAAATTTGGGGTCTCACAGCTGAAATGAGTCTCCTCTTGAGTTCTTAAAAACTCTTCTCACGTTCTTCGCTCCAACAGAACTTTGTATCTTTCTGAGTCAGCTGAGTTAATGGAGTAGCGATTCGAGAAAATCCTTCCACGAATCTCCGATAATAACCAGCTAAACCAAGAAAGCTACGTACATCGGTCACTGATTTAGGTTGGTCCCAGCTTTGAATTGCTTCAAGCTTTGTCGGGTCAACAGATATTCCATGACTTGATACCACGTGCCCAAAGAATGCTACTTCCTCAAGCCAGAACTCGCATTTCTTCAACTTGGCATAAAACTTGTATTCGCGAAGCTTTTGGAGTGTCAGCCTCAAGTGTTGCTCATGATCTCCACGGCTTTTGAAATAAATGAGGATGTCATCAATAAAGACGACCACAAAGTGATCCAAATATTCCTTGAATACTCGGTTCATCATTTCTATGAAGGCAGCAGGAGCATTAGTCAATCTAAAAGACATGACTAAGAATTCATAATGCCCATACCGAGTTCTGAAGGCAGTCTTTGGAATATCCTCAGTTCTAACCTTCAGCTGATGATATCCAGAACAAAGATCAATTTTTGAAAAGAATTGTGCTCCTTGCAACTGGTCAAACAGGTCATCAATACGTGGCAATGGGTACCTATTTTTGATGGTGACATGATTCAACTCCTGATAATCAATACAAAGTCGCATACTCCCATCTTTCTTCTTCACGAATAGAACAGGAGCACCCCAAGGAGAAGTACTAGGACGAATAAAGTCAATGACTAACAATTCCTGCAGTTGGGTCTTTAACTCCTGAAGTTCAATAGGAGCCATTCGATATGGGGCTTTGGAAATGGGTTTTGTACTGGGTTCAAGGTCGATACAAAATTCAATTTCACGATCTGGGGGTAGGCCAGGAAGTTCTTCAGGGAATACGTCGGGAAATTCATTAACAATAGAAATATCATTCAAAACTGAAATATTTTTGTTTAGATCCGTGACATGAGCTAAGAAAGCTTGACATCCGTTTTTCAATAAACGAATAGCTTTATGGCTTGAGATGACAGTGATTGATTTTAATGGGTTGGTTATTTGAATTCGCATAATAGGTTGATTAGGAATATGAAAGCTAACAACCTTACGAAAATAATCAATTTTTGCATGATGAGTAGTTAACCAGTCAATCCCTAGAATTACATCAAATGCAAGTATTTTCAATGAAATAAGATCGAAAGGTAATGTAAGGGTACCGATTTGAACCAAACAAGACCTATAAACAGTGGGTGTAATGAAGGTTTCTCCCAACGAAGTTTCCACAGATAAGTCAAAGTCTAATTTCTCCGGTGTCGAATTTAATCGTTAAGCGCAAATAGGAGAAATAAAAGAATGGGTAGAACCGGTATCAAATAAGGTATAGACTTCGCTAGAGTTTATGATAAGCTTACCGTGATGACCTCATTCGGGTTCCTTGCTTTTTGGGAGGTCACAACAAACGCTCTCCCTTGCACTACCGGTTTTAACTTTTCTGGGACGTCCTTTGGTGCCTCCATCCTAGCTGAACTTGTCTTCGATGAACGACAAAATCGGGCTAGGTGACCTTCTCTTTCACAATTATAACATGCTTTAGATGGCATCGCGCAGTTTGGACTGATGTGTCCCTCCCCTCCGCATTTGAAGCATATGATCGGTGGTCGTTCTCCTTCCTTAACCACGGGTGCTGGTGCTAACGTCTTTCCATCATTGTTGAATCTCCTCTTCTTGAAATGTCCATTCTTATTGTTTTGGCCATGATTACCACTGAAGTGGTTACCATTTCTGGCCTGCTGATTTTCTCTACGCTTGTTGTCACCGCTTCGATGACTACTTTCAGTAGTATTATCATTTTGCCTGTTGCTCTCTTTTGGTTGCGTTGACTCGTTATCGCGCTCCACTAACTGAGCCCTATTTACAACATCTGAATACAAACACAGTTTATGAGAAATAAGATGTTGACGTATCTCCGGCATCAAACCTCTTAAAAACATCCGCGTCATTCTCTCTTCATTATCCACCAAGTGGGACGCAAACCGGGACAGCTCGGCAAACTTAGCTTCATACTGCGACACGGTCATAATATTCTGCTCCAACTTGATGAACTCTATCTCTTTCATGTGACGAATACTTTCGGGAAAGTACTAGTCATTGAACAATTCTTGGAACTTCTCCCAAGACATCTTCAGTGCAGCAGGTTGAGTACGCTTTACCGATTCCCACCAGTAATCTTCCTCTCCTCGCAACATAAAGGTGGCAAAGGGAACCTTTTGCTCCTCGGCACATCCCAAGACATCAAATATCTTGGCGATCTGCTTTATCCATGTTTCCGTCTTAAGTGGTTTTGGTTCTCCAATAAACTCCGGTGGTCCCAGCTCCTTGAACTGTTTAGCAATGACCGTCCGAGAGTTTTCAGTGTTTCCACCTACATTTTGGACAGGAGCCGTTCTCGCCTACTGTTGCATGAATTACATAAAGCCTCTGAACATTCCATCATTCATTATTTGGTCAGTGTTGTTGTTTGCATGAGGATTATCGCCTTCCCTAATGCACATTATCCTGATTATTGATATGTGGTGAATCAACGGTCGCCTGTGCTCCATTGCTATTCTCAACATTCTCGGATGTCATTTTCAAATACTGCCACAAAACAAGGGTTAAATAACATATCACATATTATCTCTATACTCTGACAAACCAATTAAATAACAAGTAAACTTAAGTAGGTCATACTAGCGAAGGAATTCCCCGTCTCTCCCCTCCTAGTTCTTATCTCACATCTCAGCCAGGGATTATATCCCTAAGCTTTGATACCAACTGTAACGCCCCCAAAATAGGTATAAAACTTTGATACCTATTCTGAGTCGTCAACTACATGGTATAAAATACAAATAAAATTTAATTATACAACTGTCGTGTAAAATACGACAAAACATAAGCTGTGAGTTTAAATACAACACTTACATCTAAACAGGATTCAAACTCAAAATAAGTCCTCAATACATTTATTTTCACACTATTTCATAGAATAGTGAGGACTACTAATGCTATCCTCTGAATCGTCACTCCGTTCCCCGACTAGTCCCTGCTACGTTCTCATTTCCTGAAGAGAACAATGAAAGCAAAAGGGTGAGCTCAACTAGCCCAGTAAGAAATATTATGACTAAGATAATGCAGAATAAATTATAGTTAGCCTTTAACAGTGTAAACTGATAAAATATAACCAACATCAAGTTTAACTGCAGCGGAACAAACAATCCATTAAAAGAGTCAAGTAGAGAATAAAATCTACTATCTTTTATGATTTAAAAGGTTTTTCATCACTTTTATCGCTGAGACTCAGCTTAATAAATAATCCACCTCATCCCTGCACTACGGCCAAGGATATTCATTAGTATCACAACCACAAATTATCCATGCATCACAGCCAAGGATATTCGTGTATTCATCAATGGTCATGATCATGCCAACAACTATCCATCAATGCACTACGGGCTAATGAGTACTTTTACCACATCATTTGTAACATTACAGTCATGATTACACCGAATAATTTCTGGTTATAATCATACCAAGTCCATCTATGCACTACATGCCATAGATGACTTTCAACAAAATATAAACATGAGGATGATGACAATGATATAAGAATTCAATAAAACAAGTTTAAGAATTAATTAATCTAAGAACCAATAACGTCTAAATTGTCAACATGATAATGCTTTGTGCAGTAAAATTCAAGAATGCTCAGAAGAATATTTCCATGAAAATATACTGGATGAAGCGCAAATATCAAGGATATTCCACTAATTTCATGGAGTATAAAAGTCAAAACTTTAACCAACTGAGTATAATAAAGAATGAAATAACAAAAGAAATCACCAGGCATGCGATGGACCGCACAGACAGATTATTCCAACAGAATAATATATAACGGAACCAGGTCATGCGTAAACGCACTGACAGGATATTCCGACAGAATACTAAATAATGGAACCAGGTTCGGCGTAAACGCACAGACAGGATATTCCGACAGAATAATAGATAATGGAAGCAGGTCCGGCGTAAACGCATAGACAGGATATTCCGACAGAATAATAAATAATGGAACCAGGTCCGGCGTAAATGCACAGACATGATATTCCGACAGAATAATAAATAATGGAACCAGGTCCGGCGTAAACGCACAGACAGGATGTTCCAATAGAATAATAAAGAATGGAATAACAGAAGAATTTCACCAAGTATAGGGTAGCCCGCGTATACAGGTTATTCCAATAGAATAATAAATAATGGAATAACAGAAGTTCTCTTCATGAATACAAAAGAAATAATACCCCTTACCTTAAGAAGAAGAATACTGGATATATGACTAGTGCAGTAGCAGAATACTTTTCTTCTTTCTCTCTATAACTTCTCTCTCTAGAGTTTCAGTGAATTCGTAAGAAATAATGAAGGAATGAGCTTCTATTTATAGAAGAATAGACTGCATAGTAACTAATTCATGAACGGTCCAGATTGATTTACTTTAATCTGACGGTCCATATTAAAGTAAAATCTTTTAAATAAAATATAATATATTCTATTTATAATCTAATAAAACGAATAACTTTATAAAAGATTTTACTATGCAAACACTATGCGTAATAAAATATAATATATTGTAATTATTGTCTAATAAAACAGACAATTTTATAAAAGTATTCTGTTTTATATAAAAAGATTTTACTATTAGCCTAATAAAACGAATAACTTTATAAAAGTATTCTGTTTTATATAAAAAGCTTTTCTGTTTTATTACATTAATAATACCAATAAAACAAAACTTAGTGACTTATCACGTAAGCATCAATAATCAATACCGTGTGCTACTATACAACCATGCGTATTACAGTACTTTTACTACCGAGTAGTTGAACAGTATTAATGGTAAAACTTCCACCGTTATTTTCATAAAATATTTTTGTCGTTTTCACAATCCGACAATAATTCCGTTGTGGGGTCCACCAATGATTGTGTCGTCGTACGAATATTCCCTGTTAAAACGAATATTCCCCGACCAATCGAATATTATATAGCAACTTGCGTACTTTGCAAAATTTATAAATATTACCCACAACTATAACATTATATCAATTTCACTTCATGATATTCAAAAATGATATTTATAGAAAATTCATCTTTATTTATAAAAGTTGGGGTCTTACAGCCCATATGGCACCTTTGCCTTCAGAAGGATGTCATTTAGACTGTGTAACACAGCGACGACTTTTCAGAGATATATGATGGAAATATTCTCGGATATGGTGGAACGCAATGTAGAGGTTTTCATGGATGACTTTTCAATGTATGGGGATACATTCGACAGTTGTCTAGAGAATCTGGTTATGGTACTTAAACGATGTGTGGAAACCAATCTGGTGTTAAACTTGGAAAAATGTCATTTCATGGTCGAAGAAGGAATCATCCTTGGGCATAAAGTCTCGACGAAAGGGTTGGAAGTCGACCGTAAAAATTAGAAATAATTGAGAATTTTCCACCATCGACATCAGTTAAAGGGATTTCGCAGTTTTCTCGGTCTGCGGGATTCTACCGCCAGTTTATAAAAGATTTCTCAAAGATTGCAAAACCACTACGCAATTTGTTGGAGAAAGATGCAATTTTCAGATTTGGCGAAGAGTGTTTAACGGCGTTTGAGCAGTTAAAAAAGAAGTTGACAACAACACCGATAATTGTAGCACCAGATTGGATGATGCCTTTTGAGCTGATGTGTGATGCTAGTGATTATGTGGTAAGGGTTGTTTTGGGACAACGCCGAGATAAGATTTTCATGCTATCTAATGTGACACCCCCAAATCTGGGTACTTAAATTCCCACATGACTATAAAAATATCATATATCTATCTACCCATAATAAATGAAAACATAAATAGATAAAAATAAATCCTCTCCTTATGGAGTTACATTATCTGAAATAAATACATCCATCCTAGGTCATACTAACCTTAAATCTTAAATGCGGAACATAAACAATTTATAGTCTTACACAACATCAACATAAGTCTAAAACATAAATTCAACATCACATAAAACAACAAGTCTTCATTACTTGTTAATCTTGCCCTTGCCTTTGCTAGTAGAAGGCTTGTCGGACCTTTCGTTCTTAACTTCAATGTTATTATTACGCAAGAGTGAACACGATTGCCCACAAGTATAATAATGAAATAACAATATAATAACATGCGAGTGAATCAAAGACTTCTAGAATAAAAACTCAACTTTTGAATCAAAAATGAATGAATAACAAGAATCAAAAGATTTCTGAGGGTCATAAGACCTTGAACTATGTCCTAGGTTATCAAGGGTTATACTTGAAACCTTTAACAGTCATAAGACTATGGACTCTTTTAATCGTACTTAGGGGGACCAACCCTTTGTACCATACTGTGCACAATATTTTAACGCTAACGCATAAGTAATCCCCTATACAGGGTTGTTCATCTCAGTTTGACATTCGAGTCCGCACCAAAGGAAGTTTGGTTTGGATAATTCAACAAAGGTTCTGAAATTTAGAATGTTCATCAACTAAGGACTAGTCGAATCAATAGGGTTCGCTAGTCTTACAAGGTTCAACAATAACTGATATTCAAATTGAATAATAACTCAAGAGGTATACAATGGAATAAGAATTGTATAACTACAATCATACTTTGAAAAGATCTTTAATATATCAGATTGAAATTGATCAATGTAGAATATAAGTGTGATGACCCCTAAATAGGTATACATCACCTATTCTGAGTCGCCAAATACATGGTACAGAATACAAAGACAATCTTAAATGTACAACATGAGCTGTGAGTTTTAATACAAATATTGTCCTCTAGACAGTATTCAAACTCAAAATAAGTCCTCAATACATTTATTATCACAAATATTTTATAGAATAGTGAGGGCTACTAATGCTATCATCTGGACCGTCACTCCGTTCCCCGACTAGTCCCTGCTACGTTCTCATTTCCTGAAGAGAACAATGAAAGTAAAAGGGTGAGCTCAACTAGCCCAGTAAGAAATATTATAGCTAAGATAATACAGAATAAATTATCATTAGTCTTCAACAATGTTAAACTGATAAAATATAATAGACATCAAGTTTAACTGCAGCGGAACAAGCTATCCATTAAAAGAGTCAAGTAGAAAATAAAATCTACTATCTTTTATAATTTAAAAGGTTTTTCATCACTTTTATCGCTAGGACTCGGCTTAATAAATAATCCACATCATCCCTGCACTACGGCCAAGGATATTAATTAGTATCACGACCATAAATTATCTATGCACTACGGGTCAAGGATATTCGTGTATTCATCAATGGTTATGATCATGCCAACAACTGTCCATCAATGCACTACGGGCCAATGATGACTTTTAACACATCATTTGTAACATTACGGTCATGATTATACTGAATAATCCCTGGTCATAATCATACCAAGTCCATCTATGCACTACAGGCCACAAATGACTTTCAAGAAAATATAAACATGAGGATGATGACAATGATATAAGAATTCAATAAAATAAGTTCAAGAATTAATTTATCCAGGACCAATAACGTTCAATTTGTCAACATGATACTGCTTTGTAGAGTAAAATTCAAGAATGCTCGGAAGAATATTTCCATGAAAAGATACAGGATGAAACGCAAATATCAAGGATATTCCACTAATTTCATGGAGTATAGAAGGCAAAGCTTTAACCAACTGAGTATAATAGAATATATGAAACTGCAAATGGATTTTCGCCCGCCATGCGGTAATCCACATAGACAAATCATTTTCACAATTTTAATGAATACAAATGATCATTCACCATGCATGTGGTAATCCACATAGACAGGTTATTCCAACAGAATAATAAAGAATGGAATAATAAAAGAATTCACCATGCATGCGATAGACCGCACAGACAGGTTATTCCAACAGAATAATAAATAATGGAACCAGGTCATGCGTAAACACACAGACAGGATATTCCGACAGAATAATAAAGAATGGAATAACAACAAAATTCATACATGCGATTGACCGCACAGACAAGTTATTCCAACAGAATAATAAATAATGGAACCAGGTCATGCTTAAACGCACAGATAGGATATTCTGACAGAACAATAAAGAATGAAATAACAACAAAATTTCACCATGTATGCGGTACTTCGCATAGACAGGTTATTCTAACATAATAATAAAGAATGGAATAACAGAAAAATTTCACCATGTATGCGGTACTTCGCATATACAGGTTATTCCAACATAATAATAAAGAATGGAATAGCATAAGAATTTCACCATGTATGCGGTACTTCGCATATATAGGTTATTCCAACATAATAATAAGGAATGGAATAACAGAAGAATTTCACCAAGTATATGGTAGTCCACATATACAGGTTATTCCAACATAATAATAAAGAATGGAATAACAGAAGTTCTCTTCATGAATACGAAAGAAATAATACCCCTTACGAGTACAACAAATAATATCCCTTACCTTAGAAGAAACTGGATATAGGAGTAGTGAAATAGCAAAATACTTTTCTTCTTTCTCTCTATAGTTTCTCTCTCTAGAGTTTCAGTGAATTCGTAAGAAATGATGAAGGAATGAGCTTCTATTTATAGGAGAATGGACTGATTAGTAACTAATTTATGAACGGTCCAGATTGATTAACTTTTAAACGGACGGTCCATATTGATTTACTACGCAGTATTAATAAAATATTCTAATAAAACAAAATCTTTTAAATAAAATATAATATATTCTATTTATAATTTAATAAAACGAATAACTTTATAAAAGTATTCTGTTTTATATAAAAAGATTTTACTATACAAATACTATGCAGGCACTATGCAAATACTATGCATAATAAAATATCATATATTCTATTTATAATCTAATAAAATAAATAACTTTATAAAAGTATTCTGTTTTATATAAAAAGTTTTTACTATACAAACACTATGCAGGCACTGCAAACACTTTGCATAATAAAATATAATATATTCTATTTATAATCAAATAAAACAAAATTTTATAAAAAGTATTATGTTTTATATAAAAAGTTTTCTGTTTTATTACATTTATAATAATAATAAAACAACATTTATCACCACTATTATAATTCACAATATTAATCGACCAGGTCGTTCCCAGGAAAGAGAGAGCTTTACAATAAGGATTTCTCCCTATTGACGCGCAATTAGGTGACCAAACCTCTCCTTGGCAGAACTTCTAGATATCGTTAATATTACAAATAATAATATGAATAACTTTGTCGTCTCAATTATTGATTTAATAACATAACATATTATACAGATGCTGTTGTGACAATAATTGAATCAATAATATGAGAGATATGGTGCAGCAATTACTGTAGCAATAATTGAACAAACCTGAGTGACTTCTTACGTAACCATCAATAATCAATACCATGTGCTACTATGCAACCACGCATATTACTGTACTTTTACTATCGAGTAGTTCAACAGTTTTAACGGTAACACTTTCGTCGTTAATTTCATAAAAATATTTTTATCGTTTTCTCAATTCGACAATAATTCTGTTGTGGGGTCCACCAATGATTGTACCGTCGTACGGATATTCCCCGACAAAAAGAATATTCCCCGACCAAACGAATATTATATAACAACTTGCATATTTTGCAAAATTTATAAATACTGCCCACAACTATAACACTATCTCAAATCCACACCATAATATTAAAAAATATTTCGAGAAAATTAAATATTTATTCATAAAATTTTGGGTCACACAATCTCCCCTCCTGAAATTTTGCCCTCGAAATTTACATACGTATCTGGTATGCCGAATAGGTGAGGATACCTTGACTTCACTTCAAATTCTAACTCTTGAGGTATAATCCTTCTTATCCACGATTTCAAAAAATATTTCGAGAAAATTAAATCTTTATTCATAAAATTTGGGGTCTCACAATAAGTCTAGAATTTGCTCAGTGTAAAGATGTAAGGATTATAAACTTGAATAACGGTAACAAGTAGCGTTAGGAAACTTGCCTCGTGCGTAGCTTACACATTAATTGTACACATTTCCCGATTTAATCCTACATACCATTAATATTCACAATACCAGTCAATTGTCATGTAACTAGACATCACAAGATCATTCTTTTGTCTAACTCTGGTTATGACTATACTTAGTCAAATTATCACGCTTATTTTCATATAATATCACACTACACGAACAATACATTAACTATGCGTTCAAAAAAATTCAATCAACATGTAAATGCCTTATTGTCATGTTAAGTACCTATTTTAACATCCCATTATATGTCTAACATATCTTTATGTTCATTAGGTTAGGTTATTATCACATTCCTGGATATAAAAATTTACAAAAAAATCATTCTTGGAAAATCTGCAGAGTGGCACTGCGGCGCCACCAACATGCCTATTCTTGGCGCTGCGGCGCGGTCTGTGCTGCGGCCTGGACATGGGCGCTACAGCGTGTCTCGCGCAGCGGCGTGGGTGTTATGCCTGCAGCCGGCGCTACCGGCGCGGCATACCAAAACCAGAACTGTACTTCGCAAAAAATTGCAGAACATGGCCAATTTCTTTATTCGTTTATGAATTTAACATGCCCAGACATTATAATATACACATAACTACTACCCAACCCTTCTAGCATGATTTTAACAAGTTAAAGCACGTAGTTAACAAAATTAACACATGTAATTTTACTGTTCTTGATGTTGAAAGTTTTTGAATACAAAACATAAAAATCAACACTACGGGTTCGTTATAACACCAAATCTATCCATTCGAAGTTTGATTTCTTCGTTTTAACATACATAATCATATACAATATAAATTTATGATACAACATATGATTTGACACATAAAATTCATGCGTAAGGGCCATATGGCCATATTTTATACTCTACAACTTCAAGAAACTATATACGACAGATTTCTTTGAATTTGATGTTATGAAAACATACAAGATATAGTTAAACATGTTATGATAACATATTAACACGTATATACACCTAATCGTTACTCTTTTTCAATTACAGAACTTTTACAGAATTTGAAAACCATTTCCTTATAAAACTTAAACAACGTAATTTGAAATTGGTTTAAAAGAATTACCCAGAGTATAGATTAGTAGGCTCAGATGCTTCTTCAATCATTCACTCTCAATTTCCCTAAAAAATTCTCGAATTCTCTCTGATTGTGTTTTCCCAGACTTAGCAAACAAATGAAGAATAAGACGTAATAATTTTATAAAAAGAAACTGAGCGCAGTTGTGGTGGTCAGTTAACCCATCATGGGTTAACTGCTCTCAACCTCCACTAAGGTCTTGTTTAATCCTAATAAACTTATTCCCATTTAATTTCATTAATCCTTTATACTATAGTTTAATAATGTCACACCCCTTTATAAAATAAATCAAATATTTAATTTAAACAAAATATAATAATTTATCATTAATTCACATAGTCATATAAGTAATTTTCACATTTATTAATTTAAATAAAATAATATTAGGCTTATTAAATATTTATTTTTATTAAATAAACTCACATAATTACATACTTTGAATAATAAAATTCTCCACATTAATTTAATAAATATAACACATATAATTAAATTAATTTATCACAACTTCATCAATTACTTATTTAATCTAATAATTAAATCATCGAAAAATATTAATTTAATTCAATAAATATTAAAATTAAATTACGAAAATCTTGTTTATCACATCTTTCCCCCCTTAAAAGGATTCTGTCCTCAGAATCACGACTCAATCAATCTGTCCCATTACATTCTCCCCCCTTATAAAAATTTTGTCCCCAGAATTGCTTACACATAAATTACGGAAATAAATTAGGGTAATTCTTTATCATATTCTCTTCGAGTTCCCACATTGCTTCTTCAGCGTTGTGGTTCCTCCAAATTACCTTAATAGAAGGTATTACTTTATTTCTGAGTACTTGCTCTTTCCGGTCAACAATCTGAATAGGAATTTCTTCGTAAGACAAATCTTTTTCAAATTGTAGGGGTTTATATTCAATCACATGCTTGTAATCGGGTTTGTAGGGTCGTAAAACCGAAACATGGAAAACGTTGTGGATATTCTCGAGTGCTGGAGGTAAGGCTACCTCATACGTAACTTCTCCAATTCTTTGCAGTACTTTGAAGGGTCCAATGAATCTTGGGCTTAATTTCCCTTTCTTTCTGAACCTGATCTTTCCCTTCTAGGGAGAGACTTTCAAAAACATATAATTTCCCAATTTAAACTCAGTATTTTTACGGTGTGGATCGGCGCATTTCTTCTGCCTATCTTGAGCTGCTTCCAATCTTGTTCGGATCACTTTGACTATTTCTGTTGTCTGCTGTACTAATTTTGGGCCTAGTAATTATCTTTCGCCAACTTTATCCCAGTATAGCTAAGTTCTGCACTTTCTTCCGTATAACGCTTCATAAGGTGGCATGCCAATACTAGCGCGGTAACTGTTGTTGTAGCCAAACTCTACAAGCGGTAGGTGATCATCCCAATTTCCTTTAAAGTTCATTACACAAGCTCTTAACATATCTTCTAATGTCTAAATCGTTCTTTCACTCTGCCCATTTGCCTGAGGGTGATATGTCGTACTCATTCGCAACTGCGTACCCATGCATTCCTGTAGACGTTTCCAGAAGTTCTATGTAAAGCGCGGATCCCTATCGGAAATAATTGACACCGAAACTTCGTGCCTCGAAACAATCTCTTTCACATATAACCTTGCCAACTGATATAAATTGAATCTGATTTTGATCGGAAGGAAGTGTGCAGATTTTGTCAGTTGGTCAACGATAATCCATATAACGTCATAGCCTTTCTGAGTCGTCGGAAGGCCAACCACGAAGTCCATCGTAATATGTTCATATTTCCATTCTAGGATCTCCAACGGTTGTAGCAACCCACTCGGCCTCTGATGTTCTGCTTTCACTTTCTAACAGGTTAGACATTTGGCAACACACTCTGCAACATCTCGTTTCAGATTTGGCCACCAGAAATGTTGTCAAAGATCTTGGTACATCTTTGTATTACCAGGGTGAATCGAATATCGTGAACTATGAGCCTCGCTCAAAATGTCTTCCTTAATTTCTGGTACTGGCGGTACACAAACTATGCTCTCAAATCTCAGTATTCCTTCATTATCCATCTTGAATCTCGGTTCGATTCCTTCGAATATCTTCTTTTTCACCTTTTTACATTCTTCGTCCTGGAGTTGAGCCTCCTTAACTGTATCCAGTAGGGTTGTACCAGATTGCATCTGAAATAACTTCTCATCAATTTTCATAAGACACTTCACTTCCAGCTCCAGTTTCTCCATTTCTGAAATTAGCTGAGCGGTCAACATCATAAATTTCTCCCGACCCTTTCTACTTAAGGCGTCGGCAACCACATTTGCCTTACCCGGATGGTATAAAATCTCACAATTATAGTCCTTAATTAACTCCAACCACCTTCTTTGTCGCATATTCAAGTCCTTCTGTGTAAAAATATATTTCAGACTCTTGTGGTCTGTATATATTTCACACTTCTCCCTGTAGAGATAATGCCTCCAGATTTTCAAAGAAAATACCACTGCAGCTAACTCCAAGTCGTGGGTTGGATACCCCTTCTCATAATCCTTCAATTGTAGTGACGCATACGTAATGACTCTGCCATTTTGCATGAGCACACAGCCAAGTCCTTTATGCGATGCATCACTATAAACAATAAAATTTTATTATGTCATCCGGAAGAGACAACACAAGTGTTGTACTCAACCTCTTCTTCAATTCTTAAAAGCTTTCCTCATACTTCTCTGTCCAAATAAATTTCACAGCTTTTTGAGTCAAATTCGTTAACGGAGTTGCGATCTTGGAAAAGTCTTGAATGAATCTTCTGTAATATCCTGCTAATCCAAGAAAACTTCGTACTTCCGACGACGTTCTCGGCTGACCCCAGTTTATCACGGCTTTGACTTTGGATGGATCCACCGAAATTCCGTCTTTATCGATCACATGTCCTAGAAATTGTACCTGCTCGATCCAAAATTCGCATTTCAAAAACTTGGCATACAACTTCTCCCTTTTCAAGGCCTCTAACGTTAATTTCAAATGCTCTTCATGTTCTTTCTTGGTTTTCGAATATACCAAAATATCATCTATAAATACCACTATGAATTTGTCCAAAAACAACTTGAACACTCCATTCATTAAGCCCATAAATGCTGCAGGAGCATTTGTTAGACCAAATGACATTACCAAAAATTCGTAGTGACCATATCGTGTTCTGAACGCTGTCTTTGGTACATTCTCTGGCCTCACCTTCAGTTGATGATAGCCACTCCTCAAGTCTATCTTTGAAAAGTATCTCGCTCCCTTCAATTGATCAAACAGGTCGTCGATCCTCGGTAATGGATATCTATTCTTAATCTTGACCTTATTCAATTTTCTATAGCCAATATAGAGTCGCATCGTCCCGTCCTTCTTCTTCACAAACAACACTGGCGCTCCTCACGGCGATATGCTCGGTTGAATGTATTTTTTGTCTAGTAATTCTTGTAGTTATACCATCAATTCTTTCATCTCTACCGGTGCCATTCGGTACGGTGCCTTTAATATTAGAGTCGTTCCTGGTGCCAAATCGATCACGAATTCAACATCTCTATCTGGCGGAAGTCCTGGTAATTCATCCGAAAATACGTCTGCGAAGTCCCTCACTACTGGTATCTCCTCTACTTTCGAATTCTCTTTACGACTGTCGACTATGTAAGCTAAATATCCTACACAGCCTTGTCTTATCAACTTTCTGGCCTGCATCATCATCAGATAACTCGCTTGTCTAGGTGACTTGCTACTGTAAAACACCACCTTTGACGGAGTCATAAGGTTAATACGCTTCTTCTAGCAACCAATTACGGCCCCGTAATTGAATAACCAGTCCATTCCCAAGATAACATCAAATTCTCCAAGTCGAATAGGGATAAGATCTACGTTCATGATATTACCCTTAATATCTGCTCTACAGTTCTTATATACGTACTTGATAGGGATTATTTCTCTATTCACAATTTCTATGTTCATGGGGTGTTCTAACTCATCTTTAGGCAATTCTAAGTTCTTAGCAAAGTCATCGGATATAAATAAACAAGTAGCACCCGAATCAAATAATACATAAGCATTAACTTTATTGATCGGAATGATACTTAACACCACATCAAGAGACTGCACAGCATCCTGCACCGTCATATTGAATGTCCTGGTAGTCAGTCCCGTGATAGCCAGAGCACTTCCACCACTGTTTCCCCTATGTCCTCCTGATCCTGCCCCTCCAGATCCCTTCTTAGGACAATCTTTTGCCAGATGATCCTTTGAGCCACAAGTGAAGCAGACACCCTTCTTTGGGTTAGGACAGTTAGGTGTTATGTGGCCTTCCTGACCACAATTGTAGCACACTCGTTTACCCTTCATACACACTCCCAAATGAGCTTTCTCGCAGGTCGGGCACACTTCGATTCTATCCTCCTTGCTGATTTCTAGTTGATGAGTTGTCAGACCACCTTCTCTTCTGATTATTACCACCTCCCGTGTTACTTCCACTAGCATTATTAATTCCTTCATTTTCACTCTTCTTCTTCTTCTGATCCTGATTATATTTGGTTATCGCATCGCTTCCACCTTCAACGAGTATGGCTTTCTCCAGTACCCCAGCGAACGTCTTCAACTGAAACATCAACACTTTACTATACAACCAAGGCTTCAGTCCTTGTTCAAACCTTCTTACTTTTCTCTCATCTGTGTGCACTTGATATGTGGCGAACCTAGCCAACTCATTGAATCTTTGCCGCATAGTCTGGTACGGACATATTTCCCTGTTTCAACTCTAGAAACTGGACCTCCATTTGGTCTGCTAGCTGGTCAGAAAATACATCTCAAAAAACATCTCCTTAAACCTCTCCTAGGAACCTTCTCCTCCACTGACCTTATTTGCTTGCCACCAATAACTGGCGTCGAATTTTAGCATGAACGTTGCGAAAGTGGTCTTCTGGTCCTCTCTGACTCTAGCGACTCCATAACCCAAGTTTGAGCCTCGATCAGGTTCATGGAACCTTTAAACTCTGGCGGTCCCACCGCCTTGAAGTCCTTGAATGTCATATTCGGTAGCTTGAGGTTGATTATTAATTGTTCCAGCTAATAAGTTCACCAATTACTGAACGGGGTTAGCATTGACATTGTTGCTGTTATTTGTTGATTCTTCTTGAGCTGGTTGACGGTTTTGTCTTCTTCTCGGCGGCATATTTCTGTTAAAATATACGCTTATTAGATCTTTATCCAATTCTCTAAATAGTTAAGGCTTAACTCAACAACTTAACATAATCACTTAACACATTATCTCAACAACTTGATAAATTTATTCAAATCGAAAGTTTTAACATCAAATGATAGCATCACTGCTATTTACATCAACTATCCCGAGATAAAGAATCTACAGGATTTAAAACATTAAAATATTACTTTGTTTATAAACACATCGGAATTTATATCTAAATACCAGATAAGTTTTCATATAATTAAACAAATCCTTTCACTGCCTTTTAAGGCACTGAATAGCCTTGCTACATTCCTCTTCCATGATGCGGGACATCGTTCGGCGATCTAGCATATACGATGGCAATCCTTCAAACTGGATTGGGTACCTCATAACTCGATCCTGAGCCTCATCCATTTCATTTTGAAGTGTAGAGTACGTCTCCCCAAGCTTAGCCTTCTTCACACGATAATCCTCTTCTGCAAGATCAGCACGACGTGATTCCCTTACCCAAGCTTCCTCTACTATGGTTAGCCTTGCTGAGCTCTCTTTCAGTTCATTCTTTAATTTCTCTATTTCTTTGAACTTTTCCTCAGTTTGACCCTTCTCGTGAACCAAATCCCACTCCACATTTCCTAAACGTGTGTGAAGAGTCACAACCTCCCTATCCCTCTGCTTGATGGTAATCTGCTGAATAATCGTCTGCTCGTTCAGATCCTGAACAGTGTCACGTAACTCTACGTTACGGTCATACAGCTCATCGTATATCTCTGCATCGATTAAGTTTGGTGGGAACTCCTATTCTTCCTCTTCTTCCTCAGGATCCTCCTCTAGATCAGTCTCAGGTTCATGCTCCTGACCAACAACAGTGATCAACGGAGATGGCTCTCTCTGTACCAACTACTCCTTGACGACATGAATGTCTCGGGACTCCTCCTCTGAAGGTACTCGGGGTTCCTCCTCCCCAGCTCGACTAGCTCCTCCAACATCCGACATCCTGACAACACAGTTTTAAGTTTTAGTTATTAAGTCGTACTTGCGAGCACATAATTTAACACATAAACACATAAAGTCTTTTATTATCTTCAATGAATTAAGAAATTCATTTCTTAGAACTCGATAAGAGTTTTCCATCACTATATTCTTCCTATAAGGCTACTACTTAAAGTTGTTCCCTCACCTAAGGTTCGTAACCTATAACTTTGATACCAACATGTGACACCCCCAAATCCGGGTACTTAAATTCCCATATGATTTGGTGTTCATTATACAAACATCATATATCTATCTACCCATAATAAATAAAAACATAAATAGATAGAAATAAATCATCTCCTTAAGGAGTTACATTATCTGAAATAAATACATCCATCCCAGGTCATACTAACCTTAAATCTTAACTACAGAAAATAAACAATTTATAGTCTTACACAACATTAACATAAGTCTAAAACATAAATTCAACATCACATAAAACAACAAGTCTTCATCACTTGTTAATCTTGCCCTTGCCTTTGCTAGTAGAAGGCTCGGCGGACCTTTCGTTCTTACGCAAGAGTGAGCACAATTGCCCACAAGTATAATAATGAAATAACAATATAATAGCATGCGAATGAATCAAAGACTTCTGGAATAAAAACTTAACTTTTGAATCAAAAATGAATAATAAGAATCAAAAGATTTCTCTGAGGGTCATAAGACCTTGAACTATGTCCTAGGTTATCAAGGGTTATACTTGAAACCTTTAACAGTCATAAGATTATGGACTCTTCTACTCGTACTTAGGGGGATCAGCCCTTAGTACCATACTGTGCACAATATCTTAATGCTAACGCATAAGTAATCCCCTATAAAGGGTTGTTCATCTCAGTTTGACATTCGAGTCCGCACCAAAGGAAGTTTGATTTGGATAATTCAACAAAGGTTCTGATATTTAGAACGTTCATCAACTAAGGACTAGTCGAATCAATAGGGTTCGCTAACTGATATTCAAATTGAATAATAACTCAAGAGGTGTACAATGGAATAAGAATTGTATAACTACAATCATACTTTGAAAAGATCTTTAATATATCAGATTGAAATTGATCAATATAGAATATAAGTCTAAAATTTGCTCAGTGTAAAGATGTAAGGATTATAAACTTGAATAACGGTAACAAATAGGGTTAGGAAACTTGCATCGTGCGTAGGTTACACGTTAATTGTACACCCCCGATTTAATCCTACATACCATTAATATTCACAATACCAGTCAATTATCATGTAACTAGACATCACAAGATCATTCTTTTGTCTAACTCTAGTTATGACTATACTTAGTCAAATTATCACGCTTATTTTCACATAATAGCACACTACACGAACAATACACTAACTATGCGCTCAAAGAAATTCAATCAACATGTAAATGCCTTATTGACATGTTAAGTACCTATTTTAACATCCCATTATATGTCTAACATATCTTTATGTTCATTAGGTTAGGTTATTATCACATTCCTGGACATAAAAATTTACAAAAAAATCATTTCTGGAAAATCTGCAGAGTGGCGCTGCGGCGCCACCAACACGCCTATTCTCGGCGCTGCAGCGCGGTCCGCGCTGTGGCCTGGACATTGGTGCTGCGGCATTGCATAACAGAACCAGAACTGTACTTCGCGAAAAATTACAGAACATGGCCAATTTCTACCAATTTCTTTATTCGTTTATGAATTTAACAAACCCAGACATTATAATATACACATAACTAATACCCAACCCTTCTAGCATGATTTTAACAAGTTAAAACACGTAGTTAACAAAATCAACACGTAATTTTACTGTTCTTGAAAGTTTTTGAATACAAAACATAAAAATCAACACTACGGGTTCGTTATAACACCAAATCTGTCCATTCGAAGTTTGATTTCTTCGTTTTAACATACATAATCATATACAATGTAAATTTATGATACAACATATGATTTGACACATAAAATTCATGCGTAAGGGCCATATGGCCATATTTTATACTCTGCAACTTTAAGAAACTATATACAAGATATAGTTAAATATGTTATGATAACATATTAACACGTATATACACCTAATCGTTACTCTTTTTCAATTACATAGCTTTTACAGAATTTAAAAACCATTTTCTTATAAAACTTAAACAACGTAATTTGAAATTGGTTTAAAAGAATTACCCAGAGTATAGATTAGTAGGCACAGATGCTTCTTCAATCACTCTCTCTCTCAATTTTCCTCAAAAATTCTCGAATTCTCGCTGATTGTTTTTTCCCAGACTTAACAAACAAATGAAGAATAAGACGTAATAATTTTATAAAAAGAAACTGAGCGCAGTTGTGATGGTTAGTTATGGGTTAACTGCTCTCAACCTCCACTAAGGCCTTGTTTGGCTAATCCTAATAAACTTATTCCCATTTAATTTCATTAATCCTTTATACTATAGTTTAATAATGTCACACCCCTTTATAAAATAAATCAAATATTTAATTTAAATAAAATATAATAATTTATCAATAATTCACATAGTCATATAATTAATTTTCTCATTTATTAATTTAAATTAAATAATATTAGGCTTATTAAATATTTATTTTAATTCAATAAACTCACATAATTACATACTTTGAATAATAAAATTTTTCACATTAATTTAATAAATAGTTAAATTAATCTATCATAACTTCATCAATTACTTATTTAATCTAATAATTAAATCATCAAAAAATATTTATTTAATTCAATAAATATTAAAATTAAATTACGAAAATCTTGTTTATCACATCTTTCTCCCCTTAAAAGGATTCTGTCCTCAGAATCACGACTCAATCAATCTGTCCCGTTACATTCCCCCCCCCTTACAAAGATTTTGTCCCCAGAATCGCTTACACATAAATTATAAAAATAAATGAGGGTAATTCTTTATCATATTCTCTTCGAATTCTCACGTTGCTTATTCAACGTTGTGGTTCCTCCAAATTATCTTAATAGACGGTATTACTTTATTTCTGTGTACTTGCTCTTTTTGGTCAACAATCTGAACAGAAATTTCTTCATAAGACAAATCTTTTTCAAATTGTAGGGGTTCATATTCAATCACATGCTTGTAATCGGGTTTGTAGGGTCGTAAAACAGAAACATGGAAAACGTTGTGGACATTCTCGAGTGCTGGAGGTAAGGCTACCATATACGCAACTTCTCCAATTCTTCGCAATATTTCGAAGGGTCCAATGAATCTTGGGCTTAATTTCCCTTTCTTTCCGAACCTGATCTTTCCCTTCCAGGGAGAGACTTTCAAAAACACATAACTTCCCGATTCAAACTCAACATTTTTACGATGTGGATCGGCGTATTTCTTCTGCCTATCTTGAGCTACTACCAATCTTGTTCAAATCACTTTGACTATTTCTGTTGTCTGCTGTACTAATTATGGGCCTAGTAATTATCTTTCGCCAACTTCATCCCAGTATAGCGGAGTTCTGCATTTTCTGCCATATAGCGTGGTAACTGTTGTTGTAGTGGTAGGTGATCATCTCAATTTTCTTTAAAGTCCATTACACAAGCTCTTAACATATCTTCTAATGTCTGAATCGTTCTTTCACTCTGCCCATCTGTCTGAGGGTGATATGCATATGTTAGATGTGTTACCTAGAGTGAGTAGATTGAAGATTTCGTTTGAGCCATTAGAAACTGCAGAAAAAGCATCGGCACGGATGAAACCCTCACTTGAGGAACCCACCCACACTTGAACTTAAGCCTCTTCCTAAACACCTCAGGTATGTATTTTGGGTAATTCATCTACTTCACGTGATATTATTGCATCTCCACTTAATGATCTGTAGGAAAGTAAGCTGTTGAGGGTTCTCTAAGCGTACAAATCTGCTATAGGATGGATAATTACTGATATTAAGGGAATAAGCCTTTCATTCTATATGCACAAGATATTCTTGGAAGATGAGCCAAACCCAATAGTAGAACAGCAACGGAGGCTCAATCCGATCATGAAAGAGGTAGTGAAGAAAGAAATTCTGAAATGGCTGGATGCTGGGATAATCTACCCTATCTCAGATAGTTCATGGTTGACCCCAGTGCAATGTGTCCCAAAGAAAGGTGGGATAACAGTCGTGACCAATGAAGATAATGAATTGATACCAACTCGGACAGTAACCGATTGGAGGGTATGCATGGATTACAGGAAACTCAACAAGGTAACCCGAAAAGATCACTTTCCCTTACCTTTCATTGATTAGATGTTGGATAGATTGGCTGGACATAAATACTATTGCTTGTTAGATGGGTATTTAGGGTACAATCAGATTGTCATTTCACCTGAAGATCAAGAGAAAACAACGCTCATATGCCCATATGGCACCTTTGCCTTCAGGAGGATGTCATTTGGACTGTGTAACGCAGTGACGACTTTTCAGAGATATGTGATGGAAATATTCTCGAATATGGTGGAACGCAATGTAGAGGTTAGAGAATCTAGTTATGTTACATAAACGATGTGTGGAAACCAATATGTTGTTAAACTTGGAAAAATATCATTTCATGGTCAAAGAAGGAATCATCCTTGGGCATAAAGTCTCTACAAAAGGGTTAGAAGTGAACCGTGAAAATTAGAAACAATTGAGAATCTTCCACCATCGACATCAGTTAAAGGGATTTCGCAGTTTTCTCGGTCATGCGGGATTCTACCGCCAGTTTATAAAAGACTTCTCAAAGATTGCAAAACCACTACGCAGTTTATTGGAGAAAGATGCAATTTTCAGATTTGACGAAGAGTGTTTAACGGCGTTTGAGCAGTTAAAGAAGAAGTTGACAACAGCACCGATAATTGTAGCACCGAATTGGATGATGCCTTTTGAGATGATGTGTGATGCTAGTGATTATGGGGTAAGGGTTGTTTTAGGACAACGCCGAGATAAGATTTTCATGATATCTAATATGCAAGTAAAACTCTGACTGATGCTCAATTGAATTACACAACCACCAAGAAAGAATTACTTGTTGTCGTGTATGCCTTTAAAAAATTTCGCTCATATCTGATAGGAACAAAGGTTTGTTGTATACACCGACCATTTGGCGATACGGTATCTAATTTCCACGAAAGATGCAAAGCCTATACTTATTCGTTGAATTCTACTCCTTCAAGAGTTCGACTTAGAAATCAAAGATAGGAAGTGGACTGTAAGACCCCAACTTTTTATGAATAAAGATTTAATTTCTTCTAAATATTATTTTGAATAATATGGTGTGATTTGATATAATGTTATAGTTATGGGTGATATGTGCAAATTTTGCAAGTAAGCAAGTTGTTATAAAATATTCGTTTGGTCGGGGGAATATTTTTTTTGGAGAATATTCGTACGACGGCACAATTATTGGTGGACCCCACACAACGAAATATTATCAGATTTAGAATGTGACAGAAATAGCCTTTAATAAAAATAGCGGCAAAACTTTTATCGTTAACTATTGAAATACCCGGTGATAAAAGTACAGTAATACGCGTGGTTGCACAGTAGCACACGGTATTGCATAGTATCTTTGATTATTGATGCTTACGTAAGAATCACTCAGTTTTATTCAATTATTGCAACAGTAGTTGCTGCATAGTATCTCATATTATTGATTCAATTATTATCACAGTATCATCTGCATAATATTTTATATTATTAAATCAATAATTGAGACGACACAGTTATTCATATTATTATTTGTATTATTGACAATGTCTAGAAAGTTTTGTCGAGGAAAGGAGTTAGGTTATTTAATTGCGCGCCAATAAGGAGAAATCCTTATCGGAAAGCCCCCTCTTTCCTGGGAATAATCTAGTTGTCAATATTGTGAGTTACTCCCTCCGTCCCATGATAAAAGTCCTTATTACTATTTTGGATAGTCCCATGTTAAATGTTTATTTTTCGTTAATAACCAAACTTTTACACATATTTTCCTATTATTATACTCATAGCATTAAATATCTCATACTTTTCTTATTTTAATTCTCTCTCCATATTTAATGACATTATTATGGACAATTTTGTCATTTCATTCATCTTCTTAATATACGTGAAAAGTTTACCAGGACTTTTATCTTGGGACGGATGGAGTATAATATTAATGATGAATAATTGTTGAAAGATTAAAAATGTGTTTATTGAAGATAAGTGAATTATGGTAAAAATTTATTCATTTTTTGATATAAATAGAGGGGTTGTCATGAAGTATTTGTTGTAAGTTTGGCTTATTACATGGACATCTATCTACTCATTTTTCAAAATCGTCGGTAGAAAGTTGTCTCAGTTTTGTTTTATTATTATAATAGAAATAAAACAGAAAACTTTTTAGATAAAACAAAATACTTTTATATTATATATAAAGTTATTTTTTTTATTAGATTATAATTAGAATATATTATATTTTATATAAAGTTTTTGTTTTATTAGAATATTTTATTGCACAGTGATGAATAGTAAAAATCAGAAAAATCGAGCGAATTCGTCTGTGAATTTTTTTTCTGTTCATCCGTGATTATTTCTTAAATAGTTCCCTGCCATTCTCCTATAAATAGGATGTTTAGTTAAGAAATAAAAATCACACCAGAATCAGAGAATATTTTTTCTATAATATTGTGCGTATTTCTTTTAAGTATAAGGATACTTTGAGTGTAGCAAATAGTGCAAGTTTTCCTCAAGAATATCTCCACTATACCAGTCAGATTTAGTCTCCTACTAAGGTAAGGGGTATTATTTCTTTCGTATTCGTAAAGGATGTTATTTTTTTCATACTCATAAGGGTTGTCATTCTATTTTTTATTATTCTGCAGGAGTAACTTGTTTACGCAGATTACCGCATGCATGGTGAATAACCCTTCGTATTCATTCTTTATTAATCTGCGGGAGTAACCTATCTACACAGATTACCGCATGCATGGTGAATAACCCTTCGTATTCATTCTTTATTAAATTGTGCAAATGATCTGTTTATGCGGATTACTGCATGACGGGTAAAAATCCATTTGCAGTTACGTATATTCTTTCATACTTGTATGTGATATCATTTCTTTTGTACTCGTAAGGGATATTATTTTCGTTCAATATTTGTAAGGAATATTATTTTCTTCCATACTCTAGTATGTAAATGATATTATTTCGTTTCATATTCCTAAATCTATACTTATTTTGATAAGTATTGCTTCTATAATCCCTGAAATTAGTAGAATATCTTTGAATTTTGCGCTTCATCTAGTATCGTTTCATTGGACTATTGGTCTGAACTTTCTTATTAAATTTCAATATTTTCATTTGGGGTACTATTCATGGGGTATTATTCACTCGGGTACTATTCATTCGGTACCATTCATGGGGTACTATTCATACAGTACTATTATGGGTACTATTCGTACGGTATTATTCATACGGTACTATTTATGAGTACTATTCACAACAGAATTTAATTTTCTTTTCTATCTAAATTATTTTTAATACATAAATATCATTCTTGAATTTTACTCCACAATTAGTTATCATGTTGACAATTTAGATATTTTTGAACTCTGAATAAATTGAATTATAAAACTCTAATATTTATCCTTGATCTCACTTGATTCATTCTTTATATCATTATCATTATCCTCATGCTTATATTGTGGTGAAAGTCATCTTTGGCCCGTAGTGCATAGATGAACTGTTGATTAGTATGATTATGACCAGAAATTGTGTATTGGTATAATCATGACCTGTAATGTTACAGACAAATGATGTGGTGTAAGTCCTCTTGGCCCGTAGTGCATAGATGGACAGGTGTTTGGCATAATCATGACCACTGGTAATACTAACGAATATACTTGGCCCGTAGTGCATGGATAATTCATTGATGTGAAATATTTATTTAGTTGTGTTACAGAGATAAAATATTGATGATGAACTTTTAAATCATAGAAGATAGTAGACATCATGCTCTACTTAACTCTTCTAATGGATTGCTTGTTCCGCTGTAGTTGTTGATCTACACTTGTTGTCTATTATATTCTATCAATTTTTACACTGTTAAGGACTAAGGATAATTTATTCTACATTATCTTAGTCATAATATTCTTTACTGGGCTAGTTGAGCTCACCCTTTTCTTTCATTGTTCTCTTCAAGAAATGAGAATATAGTTGGGACTAGTCAAGGAATTGAGTGATGGTCCAAGATGGTTGTTGTAGTAGTCCTCACTATTCTATAAAATAGTGTGATAATAATTGTAATGAAGACTTTATTTGAGTTTGGATATTGTCTACGAGACAATATTTGTATTAAAACTCACAGCTCATTTTTGTCATATTTTTCACGACAGTTAATAGTTGTATAAATGAAGTTATATTTGATTTCTGTACTATATATTTGGCGACTCAGAATAGGTTGTGTAGACCTATTTTGGGGGCATCATAGTTTGTATCAGAGCTTAAAGATATGATCTCTGGTGGAGATCTGGGATTAGAACTAGGAGGGGAGAGACGAATAAAACCTTCGCTAGTGTCCTACCTAAGCAAATTTGTTATTTAATTGGTCGGTTAGAATATAGGAATAAAATGTGGCATATCAATTTCTTTAATTAATCCTTGTTTGGTGGCAGTATTTGAGAATGATGTTTGATAATTTTGAGATAAGCAATGGAGCACATGCGACCGTTGAGTCACCGCCAATCAACAACTAGGATAATAAGCATCAGGAAGGTAATAATCCTCATGTAAACAACTACACCGACCAAATGATGAACGATGAAATGTTTAGGAGCTTTCTATAATTCATGCAACACCAAATGAGAGAGACTCCTGTCCAAAATGCAGGTGGAAACAATGGTAACTCACGATTGGTCACTGCTAAGAAATCAAGGAGTTGGGACCGTCGGAGTTTTTGGGAAAGCCAGAGCCACTTAAGGCAGAGGCATGGATTAAGCAGATCACCAAGATATTTGTTGTCTTGGGATGCACAGAGGAGCAAAAGGTTCCCTTCGCCACCTTTATGTTGCATGGAGAGGTAGATTACTAGTGGGAATCTGTAAAATGTACTCATCTGTCCGCACTTAAGATGTCTTGGGAGAAGTTCCAAGAATTGTTCAATGACAAGTATTTTTCCAAAAGTATTCGTCACATGAAGGAGGTGGAATTAATCAAACTGGAGCAGAACAACATGTTTGTATCGCAATACAAGGCTAAGTTTGCGGAGTTATCCCGATTTGCATCCCATTTGGTGGATAATGGGGAGCGAATGACGCGAATGTTTCTGAGAGGTTTGAAACCCAAAATTCGTCAATACCTCATTTCTCATAAATTGTGTTTGTATTTAGATGTTGTGAATAGGGCTTAGTTATTGGAGCGCGATAATGAGTCAGCTCAACCAAAAGATAACGACCAACGACACGATAATAATTGTACCGGTGGCAACGGCCATCGGAACAATGATAATCATCGTGGAGGAAGTTATCATGCCAGAAATTGTAACTACTTCGGTGGTAATCATGGCCAAGATAATAGGAGAGGTGAACTAAGTGGGAACAACTTTAAGAAAAGAAGATTCAATAATGACAGAAAGACATCGACAGCAGCACCAGCACCCATTTCTAAGGAAGGAGAATGTCCACCGGTCATATGCTACAAATGCGAACAGGAGGGATACATCAGTCCAAACTGTACACAGCAACCCAAAGTATGTTTCAATTACGGAAAGGAAAGCCATTTAGCTCAATTTTGTTATGCATCGAAGTTAAGTCCACCTGGGACGGTGGCACCAAAGGCTGTCCCGGACAAGTGAAAGTCGATGGTTCAAGGAAGAGCAATTGTCGTAACTTCACAACAAATGAGAAACCCGAACGAAGTTATCACGGGTAAGCTAATCATAAACTCTTGTGAAATCTATACCTTATTCGATACCGGTTCTACTCATTCTTTTATTTCACCTAATTGTGCTCAACATTTGAACTTGACATCTGAGAAATTAGACTTTGACTTATCGATTGAAACTCCGTTAGGAGAAACCTTCATTACATCCACCGTTTATAAATCTTGTTTGATTAAAATCGACAACCTCACATTACTTGTTGATCTCATCTCTTTGAAAATACTTGCATTTGATGTGATTTTAGGAATCGACTAGTTAACTACTCATCATGCTAAAATTGATTATTTTCGTATGGATGTTAGCTTTTATATTCCTAACCAACATGCAACATGTTGTAAGACCCCAACTTTTATGAATAAAGATTTAATTTTCTTGAAATATTTTTTTAATATAATGTTATTGTTGTGGGTAATATTTACAAATTTTGTAAAGTAAGCAAGTTGTCATAAAATATTTGATTAGTCGGGAAATATTCGTTTTATTAGGGAATATTCGTACGGCGGCACAATCATTGGTGGATCCCACAATAGAATTACTGTCAGAGTTAGAAAACGACAGAAATATTTTATATAAAAATAACGGCGAAAGTTTTACCGTTAACTGTTGAAATACCCGGTGGTAAAAGTACAGTAATACACGTGGTTGCATAGTAGCACACGATATTGATTATTGATGCTTACGTGAGAATTCACTTAGTTTTATTCAATTATTGCCATAATAATTGTTGCATAGTATCTCTCGTTATTGATTCAATTATTGTAACAATATTTTATATTATTAAATTAATAATTGAAACGACAAAGTTATTCATATTATTACTTACATTATTGACGATGTCTAGAAAACTCTGTCGAGGAAAGGGATTTGGTCACCTAATTGCGCACCAATAGGGAAAAATCCTTATCGGAAAGCCCTCTCTTTCCTGGGAATGATCTTGTTGTTAAATATTATAAGTTATAATAATGATGAATAAATGTTATTAAAAATATATTTTGTGAAGCCAAGTGAGTTGAGATAAATAGAAGAGGCTTTATTGAAGTATTTGTTGTAAGTTTGGCGTATTATTTGGACCCCCACTTACCCACTTTTCAAAATCGTCAGAGAAAGTTATCTCGGTTTATATATATATATATATATATATATATATATATATATATATATATATATATATATATATATATATATATTATAATAAGTTTTGTTTTTTTATGTAAAATAGAATATATTATATTTTATTATGCATAATATTTGCATAGTATTTTTACTATGCATCATAGTGTTGCATAGTAAATCATGTGAATTTCTAAAAAATCGTCCGTGATTCTTTTACTGTGCAGTCCGTGATTTTATTTTCTAAATAGTATCCTGCCATTCTCCTATAAATTGGATTCTCAGTTTAAAAATGAAAATCACACCAGAATCAGATATTTCTTCTTCTATAATATTGAGTGTATTTTTTTTAGAGTTTAAAGAAGCTTTGAGTGTAGAAAATAGTACAAGTTTTTTTCAAGAATATCTCCGCTATACTAGTCAGAATTGCTCTCTTTTTGAGGTAAGGGGTATTATTTATTTCATATTCGCTTACGATATTGTTTTTCGTATTCGTAAGAAATTTTATTTTCGTTCAATATTCGTAAGGAATATTATCTTCGTTCAATATTCGTAAGGAATATTATTTTCGTTCAACAGTCGTAAGGAATATTATTTTTATTCAATATTCGTAGGAAATACTATTTTCTTCCATACTCTGTAGTATGTAAGTAATATTCGTAGTGCATGGATAATTTATTAATGTGAAATATTTATTGAGTTGTGTTACAGAGATAAAATATTGATAATGAACTTTTAAATCATAAAAGATAGTAGACATCATGCTCTACTTGACTCTTCTAATGGATTGCTTGTTCCGTTGCAGTTGTTGATCTACACTTGTTGTCTATTGTATTCTATCAATTTTCACACTGTTGGGAACTAAGGATAATTTATTCTACATTATCTTAGTCATAATATTCTTTACTGGGCTAGTTGAGCTCACCCTTTTCTTTTATTGTTCAAAAAATGAGAATATAGCTGGGATTCTTCAGTTCGATCCCCGCTAGCAACAAGTGTGAGAATTCTTAAATTCGTGTGGCCACGGATCGCACCTTTCTGGGCGGAGCCATGTCTTAGGCCGAGCCTGTGCGTAAAGCCTGGTCCAGGGTGGGGAGACTTAGTCTGACTGCGGTTGGGAAACTCCACATTATCAAAAAAAAATAAAAAAAATAAAAAGAATATAGCTGGGACTAGTCAGGGAATGGAGTGATAGTCTAAGATGGTTGTTATAGTAGTCCTCACTATTCTATAAAATAGTGTGATAATAATTATAATGAGGACTTTATTTGAGTTTGGATATTGTTTACGAGACAATATTTGTATTACAACTCACAGCTTATGTTTTGTTGTATTTTTCACGACAGTTAATAGTTGTATAAATGAAGTTATATTTGATTTATGTACCATGTATTTGGCGACTCATAATGGGTTGTGTAGACCAATTTTGGGGGCGTCACAGGGACAGAAAATTAGGTTGTTGATCATCTTTCGAGGTTGGAAAATATGGACAAAGACAAGGTAGATAAGGTGTTGATCAATGAATCATTTTTGGATGAACAGTTGTTTATTGTTAGTTTCGAAATTCTATGGTATACAGATTTTGCCAACTACTTGGTGAGCAAAATCCATCCTCTAGACTTGACACATCAGCAGAAGAAGAAATTCCTACATTATGTAAAATGGTATATGTGGGATGAGCCGTATTTATTAAGATTGTGTGCAGACAAAATGATTCGTCGGTGCGTGCCACAAAGTGAAGTGAACAGCATCTTGCACGCATCCTTATTTGGGGGACACTATGGAAGTGAACGAACAGCTGCAAAAGTACTTCAAGAAGGATTCCATTAGCCCACTATGTTCAAAGACGCACATCAATTTGTGAAAAACTGTGATCGATGCCAAAGAGTGGGCAATATATCCAAAAGGAATGAGATGTCGCTGAACATGATCTTGGAAGTGGAAGTTTTTGATGTGTGGGGGATGTAATTCATGGGACCTTTTTCGCCTTCATACAACAATCTGTATATCTTACTGGCAGTAAACTACGTGTCTAAATGGGTCGAAGTTGTAGCACTCCCAACAAATGATGCAAAAGTTGTCTTAAAATTTTTGCAAAAGAACATCTTTACAAGATTTGGCACACCAAGAGCAATTATAAGTGATGAGGGAAGTCACTTCTGCAATAAGTTCTTCACAGCTCTCTTGGCTAAATATGGGGTCAACCACAGAATTGTGACGACTTATCATCCCCAAACGAGTGGCCAAGCTGAAGTTTCGAATAGAGAGGGAAAAAGAATTATAGAAAAATTGTGAATCTGAATATAAAAGATTGGTCTCTGAAATTGGATGACGCTTTATGGGCATATCGCACAGCATACAAGACACCGATTGGTATGTCTCCATATCAGCTTGTCTACAGAAAAGCGTGTCACCTCCCAGTCGAACATGAGCAAAAAACATATTGGGCCATACAGAAGTTAAATTTTGATCTTACAACAGCAGGGGAGAAAAGACAGCTACAACTTAACGAGTTAAATGAATTTTGTCTACAAGCGTACGAGAACTCCAAGTTGTATAAAGAAAAGGTCAAGAAGTTGCACGTCCAGAAAATTTTAAATAGGAAGTTCGAACCGGCCCAAGCTGTGTTATTGTACAATTCTCGACTAAGACTATTTCCCAGGAAACTCAAATCCAGATGGTCAGGGCTATTCACCATCAAAATAGTATATCCATATGGCGCCGTTGAATTGTATAGCAAGAATCCGCTGGAAACTTTCAAAGTAAATGGACAACGCTTAAAGTACTATTGGGGTGGTGACCTCGATCACTAAGCAACCTCAATTACTCTTGCCGATGCGCCATGAAACATGAAGTAATCAGGCTAAAAGACTTAAAATCAAGCGTTAATTGGGAGGCAACCCAATTTTCATGTTATTGCAGTATTTAGTTTCAAATTTTACAACTCAATAGATTAATTATTAATGTCTGTTTTTAATAGTTCAATTTTTTGCAATTCATAGGATGGTTAGTTAATTAGTAGTTAGTCATTGTGCGTCACGGATCTCAATTTTTAAAAACAGTTTTCAGACGCGGCCTCTCCACTCCTTTCTGACATAAACCAACCCCAAACCCCTGATACCTTCCCAAAACTCCCATTACGCACTAGATTCGGCCCTCTATTGCACTTCTATATATAGTCCAACTACAATTTCATAAAATCCACACTAGTTTCATTTTTCCATCACAAAATTAGGGTTTCATCACCATTGATAAGCTTTCAAGCAAGGGAGAGGGGAGAAGGCTCTGAAATTGAACGAGGAGCATCATTATTCATCACGTGCAATGAATTCAACAGTGGGTAAGCATTCTTAGTTGATCTTCCTCATACTTGGTACTTGTTCTACAAATTTGGGGGTGAAATTTGTTCTTTGTGGTCTTATACACCAAGTTTTCGATGAAATGCCCAATTGAAAAAGTTTGGGGGATTTTGCGTAAAGTGATACAACCATGGCTCCTAAGACACCGATCAAGCGACAATGGGGTGAAGGCTCCTCACCACATACATGAAGTTTTGACAAGAGAAAATTTGTTAGTGTCGCGACAGTAGACAAATTTGACTATTAAGCCCCGAAGGCACTGACACCAGAGTGGGGATTGAGGCCAGAGTCGTTTGATGGGCAGATGCGGAGACAAATTCATGAGCAGGGATGGGATTCATTCACTGACCAACCTGACCCAGCGGTGGTGAAAATAGTAAACAAATTTTATGTAAATATATAGGATAAGGCTCCATTTATAGCATTCATAGCATTCATATTTAGTCCAGGCGATCAACGAGTTTTATAATGTGAGAGCCCCAGCTGTATGTCAGTATGCACAGTTGCGAGACAGCAATCCCGATTATGACCAAATTCTGACTAAGATTTCAAAGCCAGGTACGACACGGGTCAAAGGGAAGAGAGACAAAACATTATTTATGAGTAAAGATTTGAGCTTGTACGATAAGATTTGGTAAGCTTTTCTGTGTGCATAGTTGTTTCTGTCCTAGCACACGAGCGAGGTAACAAAAGAGAAGGTTTTGCTGCTTTATTCTATCGTGAAGGACTTTGATATCAACATTGGAGAGATCATCAGCTTTTCCATCTGGCGTTATTTATGAGGCCCATTTTTTGGGGGGTTGCCTCACCCATCGCTTATTTGTGGACTATATCATCAGTCAGCTGTGTGATGGATGGCAGATGAGCCTGTGCAGCAGCCCCTGCAGTTACTAAACCCGTGACTAATTGTAAGATATACGATCTGGCCTAGGGGCGAATCACATCCTCTTGGGCTGGGTTTTGTATTTCCAGATGTTATGGAGGAGAAGGAGGTAGACGTAAGTTCAGAGGATGATGAGTTTCGGACTGATGAGCTGTCTGAGGGTGACGATGATGATGCACATGCTGCTTCTAGGCCAACCAAATACATGTTCAGTACATAATTTCAAAGCTTACAGCGCCACATAGATGCCAAAGATAAAATTGAAGATCGAAAGCTTAAAAGGATTGCAGCGCAGTAGGACCATGCCTTTGCGACTCAAAATGCGTTCAATGCATCCTTGGCAGATGCATTCGCTCGCTGCTGCTGAACCTTTCCAGTTCCCTATTCCTCAACCAATGCATGTGTATCCACCTTCAGACTCAGATGTCGAGGAGGTGTTGTAACATTCCATAATTTTAAAGTGTGATATTAAATATTTATTGATTTATTTAAGTATTTAATGGATATGTTATTATTGAATAAATAATTGTTCAATTTGAGTGATGTGGTTTATTTAATTATTTGTTGAATAAATAATTAAATATTAAATATTAAATATTAAATATTTATTGGCAATATTAAATATTTATTGAATTATATGGCAATTTGAGTTGATGTGATTTAATTAATTATTGGTTGAGTAAATAATTAAGGAGCTAAATAAATTAATTATTATGAGATTTTATGATAATGGAGTTTAATTTAATAAGCTAGAGAGCTTATAATGATTTTAAATAAATAATAATATTTAAATGAGAAATTGTAGTTTGAAATATTAGTTGATTAAATGAAATTATAATTGTAAAAAGAATTATAATTGTTTATGTGTTAAAGTAATTTAATAGATTAATGTTTAATTGATTTATTAATTTAATAAAGGTGTGACTAATAACCTTGCTATAAAGGAGTTATTAAAATAAATTAAAAATAGTTTAATTTAGTTTTGTCAAACAAGGCTTAATTCATAATAAGTCTCTAATCTATTAGGATTTTAGCAAACAAACAAGCCTTATGGCTTTTGATTTTCAAAATAAAAATAACTGATGTCAGTTATGTGAGAGTTATATTATATATTTAATATATACATTATATCTTATACGTTATATTATAATACGTAAGATAGAGGAGAGAGGTTAGAGAGAAAGAAAGAAAAACTCAGAGGAAGAAGAGAGAAGAAGAAGAAGAACACTGAGAGAAAATTGAGAGCAAGTGAGTGTTTTAACAGGTTTTGGAGAAAAGAATTTGGAGAAAAAGATAGTTATCACCTTCCTAATCCAAGGTAGGAGCTCAATCTCTTTCTCTAAAAGTTTCATGTTTTTCTTCTTCCTAAAAAGTTCTCTGTAAAATATTTTATGGGATGAATTGTTGATATACATGTATAACTTGGTATGGTACTTGATTATATAGTTATTTTATGAGTTTATATATGATTATAGAGATTTTTAATTCATGTATATATGTGTTTTGTGGAAGAAATATATCACAGTGTTCATATGAAATATATATATGAGTATGGCTATTTTAAAATAGAAATTAAGGTTTTAATTGTTGTTAAATTGATAAATTGATTATAAGAATTTCTAGAGTATGAAAAATCATAATCATGATGCTTAGAAATTTCTGTTTTGATTGAATAACAAAATCACAGTGTTGAATTTCATGGAAAATATCAAAAAGTGGTGTTTTTGCCAAAAACATTAAAATTGGGTGTTGTATAATTGATGTTTGTGCTAATTGATGGATAGAAACATGCTAGGAGTACTCACAATATGTTTATATGATGTCTATATGCAATTTTCATGATAATCAGTCTATTAGATTCCAGCTTTTTGGCCAATTTGGCTTTTTCTTTCATGGTTGCCGAAGCTGTCAGTCGACGCTGACAGTTCGCGCCGCGGCGCGGCCCAGCAGTTCATTGCTAGCGCCGCAGTGCCATCACCATGACGTAAGCACGACCTGTTACACAATCACTGCGCCGCAGTGCCGGCTCATAGTATAATCGCTGCGCCGCAGCGTCGACTCAGCGCCGCAGCGCGAGCCACAGTACAAACTGTGGCGCCGCGGCGCGGCTTGGCAGAACTGTCTGACAGTTTTGTTTAAATGTACAAAACTTGAAAATAAATGTTATGTGTTTATCATAATAATGCTAAATGATAATTTCAGTATTATTAGACTATGAACTATCATGTTATTAAGTATTATCTACTTGAAAAATAATTGATTATGTGAATGGGTAATTCAACCCATATGATGAATGTAATTGTTTATATAAATGTACAATGTTGGTTAGAACTAATTATGTCAATATGACATATGTTTAGGGTATCAATTCAAGTGGTAAAAGTGTAGCTTGTGCTAAAGGCAAGTTTCCTACACCTACCTTTTACATTGAGCAAGTTCCTAAGCCTTAACTTTTGATATTTAGCAAGTTCTTTATTGTATAAGCTTTCTAATCGTTGGTGTTATTGAACTAATTATTGTTTCAATTTCGATTATCATATAATGGTGTAAATTTATTTGGAGCAAGTTATTCTTGTACTTAACTTGTGGTTTAGCATGTACAATTATATACATGTTGTGGATGTTTATTATTCAATTAACCTTGTCTTATTATTGTTCAAGCAAGGTAGGGTATAATTATTCAAAGTGTATGCTATTAGATTATCCCTAAAGCATGATGTCAATTTATAAACATCAATTAAACTATGATTATTCCATAGTATACAGTTATGTCGTTTGTAATCAACTAAACCTTAGTTGATTACCGTTGAATTCTAAATTACCCCATGATGTATCCAAACCAAACTCACTTTGGTACGGACTTGTATTCTAAATACTGAGAAGAACAACTCTTTTATAAGAGGTTACGCTTAGCGTTGAAATGATTGTGCACAATACATTGTACGAAGGGTTGATCCCCCTAAGTACGTGAAGTCCTTATAGTCTTACGACTGTTAAAGTTTAAGTTGAAAAATTACTTATAACTGTGGACATGATTCGCGGTCATTAGACCCTCAGTAAAGGTTAAAGCTTTCCAAAAGTTAATAGAATATATTGTTAAATTCTATTGAGCTTAATGTTGACAAATGATGTAAAAGTTTAATGATTTAATTATTGTTATTTCAAGTGGGCCTTGTTTGCTCACTCTTGCCTGTAAAATTTCTTACAGCTAAGGTTGAAACTGGTGATGTACCTAGTACCAGTAAAGAGAAAGGAAAGACGAAACAATGCTGAAGATTTGTAATAGTTGAATAGTTTATTTTCAGACTTGGTTTAAAGATTGTAATGAAGTTTATTTTAATTTATCCGCATGAATGATTGTTTGTAAAGGTTAGTTAACCTGGGAGATTTATTTAAGTTTAATCCTGTATGGGCAGGTTTTGTTATTCAATTTTATTATAATTGGGTAGTTAGAAATGAATGTTTTGATTACGTGAACACCAAATCCTGAGGAAATAAAGTACCGGGATTTGGGGGTGTCACAGGTGCCACTTAATGCTTAGCCAATGAGGACATTGTTAGTTTTAAGTTTGGGGGTGTGTTCTGTGCATGTGTTAGTTTTCATTTTGCATTGTTAGTGTAGTTTTGTGTTGTTAGTTCATATTTAGTTTAATTTTACATTGCATGTAAGTTGTTTATGTTAGTATAGTCTTAGTTTTTGTGAATAGTTTTGTGTTCGTTTTGAGTTTTTTTAAAAAAAATGAAAAAATAGAAAATCATATAAATAGTAGTAAGTTTAATGTTTATTGTGTTGCATTTAGTTAGTATTTGCATGATTCCAGCTTTGTAGATAGTTGAAGTTAATCTGACCAATGATGAGATTGGAATTGCGTAGACAAGAATTGGTATTAACAGTCAGGGCTTAGATATAATTTCATATCATGACCTAAATCTTTGCCGGTTTGAAACTGATATAATCAGGTTAGCACAAAACAAATGACTATGTTGACTGACTTAGTTTAAATTTACACATAGGGGAATTTAGATTTAATTAAAGGAATTCAGTGAATTAGTGGTGAAGGCTAAGATTAGGCAAAAACCTAAGTTTGGGGGAAGATATGGGATCTATCTGGGAAAAAAAAGAAACAAAATATGAATAAACATCGTGGCTAGTTTAGTTCTATGGCCTTTTTTACTTGAGTAAGTACGCCCGAGGGGATGTCTCTACACCCAGCGCCTTAAAGCCATCTGGCTTGGGAGTCGTTGGTCAAAAGCTCGCTAATGAGTAGCACTGAAAAGCCTAAGAGGACTAGACATTGCACATTCATGAGTAAAAATAAGTGAAATAGGGGGAAAAGAGCGAAAAGCCGCCGTAAGTGAATAATAAAGCAAAAATATCCCATATTGACTTCTATTTTTGGTATCTATTGAGTTTTTGTTGGATCTTTTTTTGTTTATAGATTTCTTGATGTTAAACTGTTTTTCTCCTTTAAAGAAGCATATTATGTGTTTTATTTGATTTACAGTCAATTTTCATGGTTGTTGAGCACACACGCACTATGTTAGTAATAAAAGGGATTGATTTGTAGATTGATATGAAGTTATTGACATGTCTTGGAAAGATTTGTTGTTCATGTTTATTGTAATTTCTCTGAGGCAACTTGATTAGACTTTGTACTATCTGATAGCTGGATTCGTAGGCATGTAGGTAGTTGCATTGTATTGCATTTTGTTGTGCTTGAGGACTAGCACTATCTAAGTTTGGGGGAATTTGATGAGTGGGTTTCATACCTACGAATTGGATACTTTTTTGGACTTAAATGGTTGTTATTCTGTATGTTTTAGTATTATTTTAAGTGTGTGTATTGTGTTTATGTTGTAGGTTCAGTATGTATTGGCTAAGGCAAGGTTTGATGGGCAAGGTAGCAGAAACAGCAGTAAAAGTAGCAAAAACAGTAAAGTACAGAGCATATGTCTGTCGGAGCGGGGACTTCATAGTGTAAAATACCCCGCCGGGGCAGGGGTCCACGTCATCATTAACTTTGATGCCCGCTGGGGTGGGGGTTCCCATGAGTAAAACGACCGCCGGGGCGGGGGTGAGCGGCAAAGATGGAAAACTTCAAATGCAATTCTACTTCTAATGTTGCAAAGCTTGTGGAATTAGTACGTGATTGGGACAAGATAAGAAGATTATTTAGTTACAGAGAAGAGGATTATCATCAACTATTCATCATCCCAACTAACAAACCCTACATTTTGAGAAGATTTTGGAGAAAATTAACGCAAGGAGGTTGAAGCACAAAGATTTCAGAGTGAATTGAAGAAAAGGGGGGGGGGTTCTATTTACTGTTTTCATTCTTCAATTTCAGTTTTGTAATCAGGATACTTAATTCTTTGATCTCTTCAGTTTTTAATTCATTAGCTATGAACTAAATTCTCTTATTAAGCCTATGATGGATCTTATTTCCTAATGAGGATTGTTACGCTTTGAATTTTAATTTAATGTTGCTATTTTCATTTCATCTATTATGGTTTGTGCGTAATTTATGAGTTGCTTGATCACCAATTCTTTGTGAACCTATATGAACTCGAGAGATGAAATTTGGGTTTAGACTTAATCATAATAGCATGTGATGTGATTTCTGCATTTTTTTGGGATTCATAATTTATGTTTAGGATAGAGAAATACATATGCATCGCATGTAATCTTATGAGAACTTGGGATTAAACCTTCTTTAATTGTAATTCACATAGAGATATAGTGAATTAGTTAATTAGGGTGTTTTGCTTAATTCTATCATCTGTGGATTTAAGTTGATATGGGTATAGTGCATCGAGAGGTATCTATTTTCGTGTTCTTGATTAATGAGCTGGAATAGTTAATTTGAATTAAAAAGAAATGTGACAATCTAAATGAAGCATTAAGTGAAATTGTAGGCTTAATTCTCCAATATCGGATTAAAGTTTGAGGTAGTTAGTTGATTTTCTTTATTTAGTAGTTTTTTCATTAATTTCATCATTAAATCATTATTTTAATAAAATTGACATAAAATAAGATCGGTAATTGTTAGGATAAAATTCAATATTTGTCTCTGTGGAAACGATACTTTACTTATCATTATATTACTTGTTGATCATGTATACTTGTGTGTCGTGCATAATTAGATTACACCCAACAGTAGCTCTTGGAAAGGGCTTTCCAAAAAGGTATAGCACGCCTCCATTGGATTCCCAAATTGAAATTTATGAAGGCTCGAGCAAACAGCGCGTTGGTCAAAGTGCACGTACTTCGAGACAAACAGACCCACGGGGTCGGGCCCACCCGGGTCAGTCTTAGGTAGACCCGCAGATGCCGTGGGTTGACCTGCGGCTGATTTGGCCTATAAATAGACCCCTCATCAGCCATTTTAAAAAAAAGAAGAAGAAGAAAATAAAGGAAATTCCATCCGTTTTAGCTCTTAACCATTCCAACCGTGTTCCAAATTCCAATATTGTTCTTTATAAACAATTTTATACTTATATAGTGTAACATATCAAGTTTTGACCGGTGGAAACAGAGTTTTCAGGCTTCAAAAGCAGTTTAAATCCTTTCTCATTACACATTGTGAGATATCTTCATATTTGAAACTTTTAACTACTTTAGTGTATATATATACCACGGACTATTGACGAACTTTAAAAAAATACACGCAGGGCAATTTGGCCGAGTAGGGTGAAAAATGGGCCAGTCATATTAACAAAAAAAAACTCATTTGTGACAACCCGAGAAATTATAGGATTTATAAAATCTTAAGTGATTGAATAAAGGTTTAATAATAAGACCTAGACAGGAAATAAGATATGGATTTCAAATTTTTGAGGAGGATTTGAATAAATTACAAACTGTAAGTGAATATCTGGTAGCAAGGTATAGGGTTTTGTGTATGTGATTATATGAGTGTATATAATTTTATGTACACTATTATGTGTGTATGAGTATGTGGTTAAAGGCTTGTATTGAGAAAATAAGAGTAACATTAGAAAACCCTAATGTTATGATAAGAACTTCGATGTTCAGATAAGTAAACCCTAACGATTGATTGGAAACCCTAATTTCAGTTTCGAGAATCCTAAACCCTAATCGCGAATATCAAAACCCTAATTCAGGAACCCTAATGCTAAGTATAAAGACTTAAGGGTTAAAAGTTGTGGGATATATGTGAAAAGACCAAATTACCCTTCAAATTATAGAAGAAATTACTAAAATACCCTTAGTAGGTGCGAAATGACTAAAATACCCTTTTACTTATCTTTTAAGTAAAAGATATCACCAAATCTTGGTGAGTCATCAAAGGAGATTTCCCATGTTCTTAAAAATCTTCCCAAATCAGCCAAATGTGCCACCTTGCAACATCAGCATACATTGAATCAAGGATTAAAGCTTAAAAGTTAATAAATATATTTTTACTTTCTAACTTAGCCAAGCCTTCTCTCTTTCTAACATCTAAAATTTTGGAGAGAAAGTATGTGATAAACAAAGCCAAGATAACCACTTAGCTTGCCAAGAACAAATTCAATGGACAGAAATTAAGGATTTGAGCATAAAAGGTATAAACCCTAAAGCCTTGCTAGACCTTTATAATTTATGTAATCTATGTGATTTGTTATTTACAATAGTGTTATAAGATGTTATTTAGTGATTTATGATGTTATATCATAGATTCATAACATCTAAGTGCATTAAAATGGGATTTTAGTAACTGACTATGAATCCTAATTTTATGGTCTGACAGCCTAATGTCAGGGGCCATAGATCTTTGAGTGTTAGACGTTATGTTGGATTAATGTATTCTTCATGTTCTATGTTATGAGGAGAGTAGACTGGAAGTGCAATCAAGTCCATACCATGTCTAGATCTCAAGATATTAATGGTCAAACATGGTTGACCAACCATGGAATTTTGGAATCTGGGCAACCCAGAAACCTTCTGACAAGATTTGTCATGCCTTAGATCTTGCTGATGTTCAGTAATTAGGCCATGTAAGTGTATAGGTTTTGTAGATTGACATATAGACTACACAACCATGACACTAGAACACCTAGATTAGCAACAGGATCAAAGTTATTCATGGTCAAAGTAGGTTAACCAACTGCCTGGGTTCCATTTCTGGAAAACCCAGAATTCATGAAGAACAGGTTTCTGACAAGGTTTGACTGGCCTAGATCTTTCAATTGTGTTGTTGTTAAGCTACAAAAGTGTATTACGTTTGTACCTTGACATATATATTGCATAGTTGTGACACTTAAACACACAATCAAAGCCCTGAGTTCAAGTTATTAAGGCTCAATATGGGACCCTTGCACTGTTTTCATTTACAGGGTAACCTAGAAAATGAAGAACAGCTCTGACAAGACTTTTGATGCTTTATATCTTCATGATATGTTTGGCCCTGAACTTAGTTTGTACATGTAATATTACATCAATAATACATCCTTAACACCTTTACATGCCCAGAAACATCAAGATCCAGAATCTATGAGTGGTCAAACTAGGCACCTTACACACTGACTTTGCATGTTCTTGAGGCTCAAGAACACCTATAGCGACAGTTTTGTCACTATAGACCGCTTTAGCGACAGTTTATTTTAAAATGAATTATTTTAATTAAATAATTAGAATAAAATGAATAATAATTATGGAAAATTCATAATTAATTTATAAAAATTATTTTAAGGCATAAAAATGGATTTTTAATAATTTGAGATATATTTTATTAATATTTTAATATTAATGATATTTAATTTATTTAGTAATTATATTAAATAAATTACTTAAAAATGATTTTAATATTTTAAAAATCATTTGAAAATATATTAAAGTGTTAGAAAATATTATAAGTTATTTTGAATGACTTTTAATATTTTGAGATGTATTTCATTAATAATTAAATATTAATGGTAATAATTTGTTTAATAATTGTATTAAATAAATTATGAAAAATTAGTTTTAATGCTTTAAAAATCATATAAAAATGATTTAAAAGTTTTAAAAATGTTTTAAGTTATAAAACATAACTTTTAATATTTTGTCATAAAATATATTAATATTTTAATATTAATGGCAGTTATTTAATAATGGTTTTAAATGTTTTAAAATCATTTAAATGTGATATTAAGGTATTAAAAATACTTTGATATATTATAAATAACTTATAATATTATGTCATGTATTTCATTAATATTTGAAATCTATCAAATATTAATGATAATTGAGTTATGTGGTATTTAAATCATATAAAAATGATATTTATGATTAAAAAATTATTATAAATGATAATAGTTATTTGAAAAAAATTATGAGCTTTTGGAAAAATGTTTTTTATTAAATAATAAATTATCTAAGATAATATTGAAGCGTTTAGGTAGAGTCTTACTGATAATAGGCTCGATAATTATCTGATTAGACAATCGGGATGTCGAAATAGTACCGAACTCAACTTAGACTGAAATAGTTTGACTTAATATCGGGTCTTATATGCTTTATTGATTGTTAGGATTATGTGGTAATATATTTAGGTTATTTTATGACTGTAATTAACAGTATTATATGTGATGATATTATTCTAATTGGGAGATCTATATGATCAATATTAGGTCTTCAGATGAAGCTAAAATAGATTGCGTAGCAGTATTCAATGGTGTAGGCTAGTTTTGAAAACTCACTCATTGTGCAAGTTTTCTTGAATTATACTTTTAACTATGGTTAATCATTGTTGATTACATCACGTCTATGATTTGTTGATTCGCACGTTATGCATGTTGCATATGTTCATCAGGTATGAAGGCTGATCACCTTCATTACCATTTGGTCCAGTTGATTTATTCATGTTTATTATTGGCCATTCATTTTTATTCTCTCGGTCGTTCAGTTATAAAAATTGATTCATGTTCTTTCACAATTATTATATTGTTGAAAGTTTTGTCAACTTATTATTCATTCTTTTCAATCATGATATATCTTTTCTCTGTATTTAAACTTGCTGGGCAAACTTGTTGCTCACCCTTGCTATATCATGATAAACATTGCAGATTAGGACGAATACTTCGAATACAGGCGAAGGCAAATGATATTGTACGTCGAGTAGGATATTGAATTCAGGTAATAAGTTAAGGTTATCGACCTTGGGGATTATGTGTAAAGGTTAATGTATAAACAAATTATGTTTATATCTTCCGCAATAGTTATAGAATTAGTGTACCAGGTTCGTGGTGATTAGTTATATTGGGAGAATTTTTTTTAATAAGTACTCCAACATGGTCCAATATGATAGAGGCTAACATGACAAGGGCTTGGGATGAAATTCAGGTTATTAATCATATCATTTTATAGAATTTGACATTAAGCACTTTGAAGGTAATTTAATATATGTGTAAATTTGTTTGTTGTAGAAACGATTTACCACAGATCACCCCAATGCTAAAAGAAAACCGATGGTTATCATGAGCAATAAGTGGAGAGATTGGAAGTCTAACTTGAAGAGTAATAATTTTGTGCCTGGTGACCATGCCCAATCTATAGCGAATACTATCAACAATAATCGAGTAAATCTTAATCAATGGGTTGCGTTGGTTGATTTTAGCTAACTGATGATTCACAGGTTGTGTTTATTCTAATTTTATGTATTATCAATTCTTAGTTATTGTTATATATTATTATTAATTTATAAATACATGTAATGTAAGATATAGCAACAAAAAATTGTGAAAATCGAAAAAAATTGTTGGTAGGTCATATGTTAGGCATTAAATCAATTCCAAAAAAGAAGCATAAATTGGTAATATTTGATGTTATTTCAATATTTTTTGTCGTTAATCATGTATTAGACTTCTATGAATAGAGTATTTCTTGAATTATGTACTATTTTTTGTTTTATTTGTAGTACCAAATAAATAAAAAGAGATTGATCGAGCGGGTATGTATATACAGTCCCACACTCGAAGTGATAACTCAATTTTACCTGAAGCATCCTCGAATGTGGTACGTATTTATCGATCCTCAAACAGTGGGGTCTTTTAACTCTTTATTCTATATTGTCTTTAAGCTCTTTACCGAGGGTGAAACCAGAACAGGGATTTTAATCTCTTATTGGGAGGACAGAAAAAAAAGGTTGTGAAATTGGGATTGTTTCATTTATTTCAAATCATTGTTGTTTTTTATTGTTGTCACTGTTGTCCTGTTGTTGTTGTTGTTCTATGTGTGTATATTATTCTTGACAAGTAGGCCATCATTCTTTCTCTGTGTTAACTCCTTCTCAATGGACCCTTTTTCTTATATATGCTGGAGCTTCAGCAGTGAAATTGACCAACTGATTCCGGTGCTTGCTAAGTTTTCAAATTGATGGGCTAGAAATTAGGGCCATTTAGGTTGGTCTAGTGAATCAACTGTCTCATTTGCCATTGCTAAAATTATAAAAGTATGTACCATGATCAAGAAAAGAGCAAGAAATTGAGCCATTAGGACTTGACAATGATGGATGTGCTTTGAAGCAATGCTGGTTAGCTCAGGCCTTTTGAGTGTTATATATATAGATATAGCTATAATATAGGATCTAATGACTTTTGTGGTTTGATCATCGAAACTTCCCTATGTTATTTTTCAAGAATTGAGTGGTTTGATCATAGAAACATGTGAGCATCTAGAATATTACCAGACAACTAGAGACCATCAAGTCAGTTTACATATCAACTTATAAAACTTAACCAAAAGCTGATGACTTTATCGAGAATCTGTTATCTTTAAAGATTACTACCAAAGATTAATCTCTATAGGATTATTCAAATACTGCTTGCATGTGTGTAACCAGTGGATGTTAAAATTTATATTCATATTGAATGTTAAGATATGCAAATACATGAGATAGAAAATTGAGCTCTTATTGACATTATTGTGCGGATTACAGAGTTTATTGCACAATCAAATTATAGTATCCAATAGAAAAATAAAGGAGTTACTTATGGTACAAAAGATGATATCTATCTCACACTCAGTTTAATTCATTTACACTAGCTAATATGGTACAAAACTTAATACAGTTTTGTCGTTCATCTATCTCACACTCAGTTTAATTCATTCGCACTAAGGCCTCTTAGAGAAGTACAAATGTTACGTAGGATGGAAAAGAGACGTAGACTATTTTTAGTAATTTTCCATATGATATCCATCTACTTGTAACATGCTTCAGCTTTACAACTACCTCCTTTACATAAAAAATGATATACATTCAGTTGCTCCCGACATTACAAGATTAGAACTCCAGTTACATTGCTACTCTTCTTTAAGTTATGTTGAACTACCTTGTATATTTAAGTTAGGTATATTTTACCTTGTATATTTTCACAGGAAAAAATTATTAAGTTAAAGAAGACTCAGGAATCGACTGGTGAAAGCAGTAATACAGGACGAAATGATATACTTGCACAAGTGCTTGGACCAGAGCAACATGGTAGACTTCGACAAGGTGGAGTTGGTGCCACAGCTACAAACACATGGGGGCCTCGTGACATAAATGAGGTACAACGTGAGAATCAAGAATTGATAGCTGAGTTGAAAAAGGTGCGGGAAAAAGGAGACGATACTGCAAGGAAAGTGGATGAACTATTATCAATTATGACAGAATTTATGAAAAAATCGTCAGTTCCAAATGCTCATTCCAACAATCAGGTGTTGCTCTCTCACTCCACTTATACTTAAAATTTTTGCTCTATCACTCTGTTTGTATGGATTAACAAGTTCACTTGATAATAAATTTGTAGGATCGTTCCACAGAAGGAGATAATGGTGATATTAGTGGATCAAATAATCCTATAGAGGACCTGTGACGTGTCTCGTGCTGCTGGAAATTTGTTAGATGTAACACTATTTTGGATGAAAATTTGTTAGATGTGCTACTGAAAATATGTTAAATGTGCTACTGATTATGTCCTGTTTTGATACATAGTAATAGTATTTTGGATGGTTATGTATATTTAGATGGACTTTATTTGTTTTGTTCTTTTAGTTGTAAATGCTATATTCAGATTGGATGGTTGAATGTAATTATGATTCTTAACAGGTAAAATAAAAAAGAAATATTGTATAATAACATCATATTTTTAAAAAATCTAGAAAAGATATAGCGACGGTCAGGACCGTCGCTAGAGACAACAATAATTGGCGCCAAAAACTTCTATAACGACGGCCACGACCGTCGCAATAAACCACAACCATTCGCACCAAATATTCTATAGCGACGGTCAGGCCCGTCGCAGTAGCCCTCAACCATTCGTACCAAATCTTTTATAGTAACGGTCATGGCCGTCGTTATATCTATTCTCTGACCGTCGATATAAAGCTGCATGCGCGTTTTTGTGATATTTTTTGGCGACGGATAGGAGAAAGGACCGTCGCTATAGGTTTCAGCAACGGCTTATATGGCGACGGTATCCGACTGTCGCTATAGAATATAGTGACAGTCTATTCATCTATAGCGACAGTCGTCGACCGTTGCTATAGATTGATTTTCTAGTAGTGAATTCTTTGTATGTGTGGGGAATTGTCCTTCGTGTAACACGCTTAGCTTCCTATATTAATTAGTGGTTGAGTTGACCAATTCTTTGTATGTGCAGGAAATTGTGTTTGGTTCGACAACCACTTGCTTCTGGTAGTGATAATCATTGAAATGTTTGTGTCGCGCTATTTGCTATATATATGTGGAGAAGGTGATTCTTTTCTCATGTGTATAATGAATAGGTAGTATAAGGTTAGGTACGAGTTCTTAAAACTCATACTTATGGTAAGTTTATGACTCGTAATCCTATGGTATGTTTTTGAACCCCTAAGCGTATGGACAGTTCCTGATTGGTTCTTGAACTACGTATTGCTAGGATAAGTTCCAAAACTCATATTATTATGGAAAGTTCCTGAACTCATAATGTGTGGTAAGTTTGATGAACTGGGGTATAGTTAAGTGTGAATGGAGCATTGAGGATAATAGGAATAGATAAAATTATTAAGCAATGGATCATTAGTGGAAGCATAGGTATTCCAAATCTTCTAGTTGTGCTAAACTTCGAAATTTTTGACATCAAGCTAAATACGCATTCTGTGCCTTTTAAAAATGAATTTTTTGCTCTCAACACATAGTGACAATTGTGTATGTATGGACTTCGAAACACTGACACATCGTTACCTGTTGAGATGATAAAATTGATTTACAATGATTTTTGAACTGTTTAAAGAATAGTCTATGCTAATTGTTTTGGCTAGACGAAAATGATTTGAAAATATCAAAATGTATTTTATATCATTAATGCATCATGTAATCTGGTGCAAAGATGATAAAAATTGATGAAGTTATAAATGCAGACTTACTTAGTGTTGGATGTGATCGAAAGATTGTCAGCCCACTATAGTATGATGTGTTTTGACAAAGTTAAAATGAAGAAATCCTCAAACGGGCTGTAAACACAGTACGGTATCATGGCGTCATAAAATATTTTCATAATTTTAAAGATAAATTATTGCCAATGGGGTTTGGCCATACATATTTCGATTAAAATTGAATTATTGGTATGAGTTTAAGCTATTTGATTCAGCTAGGCCAACGTTTATGAAAATTCCAAGTATTCTTTGAAATTTTTCCCTAACCAAATTGTTTTGGTCCGGAATCCTATTATAAGACTGAGGTGAACATCCCAAAACTGGGAAACTTTTATGCGCCCAAGGCGGTTATGATGAACGGAAAAATTGTTCTAACATGTAGTACCTGATCAGTACAGGGCATAACGGGCTAATCACCCACCGTGTCCGTAAGTTATGATGGTTTGCGGATGAATTTCTGTATAAACCTTTTTGAAAATGAAAGTTCATAGTCTATATGACTCCTCAGCATAATTTGAAAATTTTAACTCTTGGGAGTGATGTTTTGGGTAGCATGATATGATGTGTATGAAATACTATGAACTCGTTGTGTACGGGTAGAATATGATATGGTTGAATAAATGTGGTATTAAAAACCTAGTTATGGTGAATGAATGGTGTAGGGTGTAGTAGGCTGTAATTTCAGGGACGAAATTCTTAGAAGAAGAGGTGAATGTGATAACCTGAGAATTTATAGGATTTATAAAATCTTAAATGATTAAATAAAGGTTAAATAATAAGACCTAGACATGAACTAAGATATGGATTTCAAATTTTTGAGGAGGATTTGTATAAATTATAAACTGTAAGTGAATATCTGGTAGCAAGGTATAGGATTTTGTGTATGTGATTATATGAGTGTATATGATTTTGTGTATACTGTTATGTGTGTATGAGTATGTGGTTAAAGGTCAAGTGTTGAGCAGATAAGTGTAACATTAGCAAACCCTAATGTTATGATAAGAACTTCGATGTTTAGATAAGTAAGCCCTAACGATTGATTGGAAACCCTAATTTCAGTTCCAAGAATCCTAAACCCTAATCAGGAATATCAAAAGCCTAATTCGGGAAACCTAATGCTAAGTATAAAGACTTAAGGATTAACAGTTGTGGGATATATGTGAAAAGACCAAATTACCCTTTAAATTATAGGGAAAATTATAAAAAATACCCTTAGTAGGTGCGAAATGACTAAAATACGCTTTTACTTATCTTTTAAGTAAAAGATGTCACCAAATCTTGGTGAGTCATCAAAGGAGATTTGCCATGTGCTTAAAAATCTTCATAAATCAGCCAAGTGTGCCACCTTGCAACATCCTCATACATTGAATCAAGGACTAAAGCTTAAAAGTTAAGAAATATATTTACTGTACTTTCTAACTTAGCCAAACCTTCTCTATCTCTCTAACATCCAAAATTTTGGAGAGAAAGTATGTGATAAACAAAGCCAAGATAACCACTTAGCTTGCCAAGAACAGATTCAATGGACAGAAATCAAGGATTTGAGCCTAAAAGGTTTATCCTTAAAGCCTTGCTAGATCTTTATGATTTATGTAATCTATATGATTTGTTGTTTAGAATAGTGTTAGAAGATGCTATTTAGTTATTTATGATGTTATATCATAGATCCATAACATCTAAGTGCATGAAAATGGGATTTTAGCAACTGACTACGAACCCTAATTTTATGGTCTTACAGCCTAATGTCAGGGGTCATAGATCTTTCAGTGTTAGATGTTAGGTTGGATTAGTGTATTCTTCATGTTCTATGTCATGAGGAGAGTAGACTGGAAGTGGAATCAAGTTCATACCATGTCTAGATCTCAAGATATTAATGGTCAAACATGGTTGACCAACCATGGAATCTGGAAATCTGGGCAACCCAAAAACCTTCTGACAAGATTTTTCATGCCTTAGATCTTGCTGATGTTTAGTAGTTAGGCCATGTAAGTGTAGACTGACATATAGACTACACAACCATGACACTAGAACACCTAGATTAGCAACAGGATCAAAGTTATTCATGGTCAAAGTAGGGTTGACCAACTGCCTGGGTTCCATTTCTGGAAAACCTAGAATTCATGAAGAACAGGTTTCTGACAAGGTTTGACTTGCCTAGATCTTTCAATTGTGATGTTGTTAAGCTACAAAAGTGTATTACTTTTGTACCTTGACATATATACTGTATAGTTGTGACACTTAAACACACAATCAAAGCCCTGCATCCAAGTTATTAAAGCTCAAAAAGGGACCCTTGCACTGTTTTCATTTTCGGGGTAACCTAGAAAATGAAGAACAGCTCTGACAAGACTTTTGATGCTTTATGTGTTCATGATATGAAGTAGTTTGGTCTAAAATTAGTTTGTACATGTAGTATTACATCAATATTATATCCTTAACACCTTTACATGCCCAGAAACATCAAGATCCAGAATCTATGAGTGGTCAAATTAGGCACCTTGCACATTGACTTTGCATGCTCTTGAGGCTCAAGAACACCTATAGCGACAGTTTTGTCACTATAGACCCCTTTAGCGACTGTTTATTTTAGAATTAATTATTTTAATTAAATAATTAGAATAAAATGAATAATAATTATGGAAAATTCATAATTAATTTGTAAAAATTATTTTAAGGCATAAAAATGGATTTTTGATAATTTGAGATATATTTCATTAATATTTTAATATTAATGATATTTAATTTATTTAATAAAATATATTAATATTTTAAAAGTGATTTTAATATTTTAAAAATCATTTGAAAATATGTTAAAGTGTTAGAAAATATTTGAAGTTATTTTGAATGACTTTTAATATTTTAAGATGTATTTTATTAATAATTTAATATTAACGATAATAATTTATTTAATAATTGTATTAAATAAATTATGGAAAATTAGTTTTAATGCTTTAAAAATCATACAAAAATGATTTAAAGGTTTTTAAAATATTTTAAGTTATAAAACATAATTTTAATATTTTGTCATAAAATACAATAATATTTTAATAATAATGGTTTTAAATGTTTTAAAATCATTTAAATGTGATATTAAGGCATTAAAAATACTTTAATATATTATAAATAACTTATAATATTATGTCATGTATTACATTAATATTTGAAATTTATTAAATATTAATGATAATGGAGTTATGTGATATTTAAATCATATAAAAATGATATTTATGATTGAAAAATTATTATAAATGATAATAATTATTTGAAAATTATTATGAGCTTTTGGAAAAATATTTTTTATTAAATAATAAATTATCTAAGGTAATATTGAAGCATTTTGGTAGAGTCTTATTGATAATAGGCTCAATAATTATCCGATTAGACAATCATGATGTCGAAATAGTACTGGACTCAACTCAGACTGAAATAATTTGACATGATATCTGGTCTTATGTGCTTTATTGATTGTTAGGATTATGTGGTAATGTGTTTAGGTTATTTTATGACTGTAATTAACAGTATTATATGTGATGATATTATTTTAATTGAGAGATCAATATGATCAATATTAGGTCTTCAGATGAAGCTAAAATAGATTGCGTAGCAGTAGTCGATGGTGCAAGCAAGTTTCTAAAACTCACTCATTGTGCAAGTTTTCTTGAATTATACTTTTAACTGTGGTTAATCATTGTTGATTACATCATGTCTATGATTTGTTGATTTACACGTTGTGCATGTTGCATATGTTCATCAGGTATGAAAGGCTTATCACATTCATTACCATTTGGTCCAGTTGATTTATGCATATTCATTATTGGCCATTCATTTTTATTGTCTCGTTCGTTCAGTTATAAAAATTGATTCATGTTCTTTCACAATTATTATATTGTTGAAAGTGTTGTCAGCTTATTATTCATTCTTTTCAATTATGATATATCTTTTCTTTGAATTTAAATTTTTGGACAAACTTGTTGCTCACCCTTACTATATCATGATAAACATTGCAGATTAGGACGAAAACTTCGGATACAGGCGAAGGCAAATGACATTGTATGTTGAGTAGGATATTGAATTCAGGTAATAAATTAAGGTTATCGACCTTGGGGATTATGTGTAAATATTAATGTATAAACAAATTATGTTTATATCTCCCGCAATAGTTATAGAATTAATGTACTATGTTCGTGGTGATTAGTTCCCGAATTTGGGGATGCTACATCATTCGTAACTAATAGTAGATAAACTCTTTCTCTCTCTAACTCTTCTCTATCTCTCAGCTCTGGCCAAATCGAACAACTGAACCATCCAACAAATAGGGATTGAAATCGAGCCTAAAAGATCTTTAAAAGTTTAGGGTATGAGTAGTATATACAGTTAGATGTATTTATCTTTCAGATTCTATAAATTCGTTGGTGCGCTGTGTAAACCCTAGAATTCATTTGGTAGAGAAGAACAAATTGACAGAGAGGCAGACTCATAGAAGAAGGCAATTAAATAATAAAAAAAATGATATATAGTATTTTGTAATGTTTGAGGGATATTATCAATTTTTTTGAAACACTTTGATTATATTAAAAGAAAAGTTGGTTTTGGTGGTCCCTTGTTACGATTACGTTTATGTGAAGTAATGGTCTTTAAAAGGTTGCTTCAATGTCAAAACTTGTTTGTAATGTCTAATTTGTCTTTTACTTTAGAAAGCTTTATATGGGACTTGCGACTACACTCGCTTGTTTCATGAATACATTGTTGCCTCCGATTGAATATGATGATTCTATTATGGTATATGACACTCTAGATATATAGCACTGTTACACTTTTTTTATTCATGGTTTAGGCCATTGTCACAGTTTTAAGTTATTAAGAAAAACTGTTTTTCCAAGACCATGGAAATCTACTCTTTTTTGGGGAAGATTAACATGGCTCATGTTTTAAATTAGTCATGTAAAATTTTGATATATTAATTATTTTCACAAATTAGTTACTTGATGATCAGTTCATCTATTTTGAAGGAAAATTAAGGAGGTTTTATTTATTTATTTATTTACAATTCTCAGTTTATGAAGTAATTAGGATTGCCTAAGTTGCTTTCTGATCTGGTAAAAGATCAGAAATTGGATCCAGTTTCAGTTTTCTCAATATACATAAGGAAAAAATAGAAAGTCCTTTTCTTCAAAGCTATCGTAGTAGCATGGTGAAATGAGTTTTAAAACTAAGGTTGAGTAATGCAAGGTTCAATTATTTCTCTTGCCTAAGTTACAGCTCTTCTCCCGATTCAATTAATAGCACAGTAAATCCCATGGTTCCATGATCTGACAAAAGATTGTGTGCTTTGTTCATAATGCAAATTAGATCACTTTTCTAGATTTAAGTGGGATAATTATCTTTGGAAATTTTGGTTTCATAGTGCATAGAAAAGTAGCCCTTTAGTATGGTTTAATTTATTTGATTAGAATTTGATCAGATTTGTTGTAAATCTTCCCTGGTTAGGCTGGTTGGAATAACATAGTAAAACACTTACTTTGAAGTTTTTAGAAAGTTCTTATTTGGATGAGACTATTTTAACGCAGGCCTTTAGAAGCTTTATTTCTCTAAAATTTACTTTGCACAGTATTTGTTTTTTGGAGTTTAAAAGAATTTTTTTCATTTATAGTAAAACACTCCCGACAATGAAGGTGCAACAGCATTTTCAAGTTCATAGTCATACTTCCAAAGGTTAGCTTAAAACTCACATGACATAAATTTGTTCTATCTTTACTAGTTTTATGCACTATTTTGATAAACTAGTTTGATAAACCTGGAATAAAATAAATCTTTGCTAGAAAATGAATATAGTTGTATTTTCCTGCTTGTAATCGATCTCATAAATTTGTTCTATCTTTATTGTTTTAGATTGCAATGAAGGAACTACGACAGTGCCCTTCACCATTCGTCGTTACCTGCCCGATGGAAGGTGAGGCTGTTTTATAAGTTCTTAATCCATAACTACTATTTCTTCATTCTTCCTTGTCTCAATCATGAAAAAAATTTTATGTTGGTTATATGTCACTTTCTACAGCTATGAAGACTTTTTTATGTTGGTTATATGTCACTTTCTGCAGCTATGAAGACTGGGGAGTAGATGAATTGATTATGGAAGATTCTTGGAAGAGACAAGTTGGGGGTTATTAATGTGAATTTGCATGTTCTTTGAAATGGCTCAGTAAAGGAATATCTATTGTAAGTTTGGGGAGATCCGATACTGAAGATGTCAATGGTGTACTGTAACCATTAACATAATAATCTATTGATCTTAGATTGTATATGTTTTGTTCTGATTACTGGTGCACTAGTATTATTATCTCGAGTTATAAGCATTTCGTAATGTGGCTGTAATGTAATTGTTAATTAAGTTTATATGATGTTTCTTCATTATGTTTTTGTGATGTTTCTTTGTGTTTCTTCATCATTTTCTTAAATTTTATAAACTACATTAAATCTTTACTAGTTTTATAAATTTTATTAACTATACCTTTTCTAGCAAAGGTTTATTTTATTTCAGGTTTATCAAACTAGTTTATCAACCTTTTATTCAATTTATTTTCTTATTATCTTCTTAGAATTTGTGGAAGTTTTGTGGAAGTAAAGCTATGAAGGCCTTGTGGTTGAGTAAGAATGAAAAACAAAATGTTGAAAGAAAATTTAAGATGACATGAACATTTGCTTCAGAGAGTTGAATGATAGGGTTCTCATGAGCAACTTTAGAGCTTTAGCCATCCATGAAAATCTATTGCTTGAAGAGACCTTAAAAGAACACAGAGGTGCCAATGTATTTCAATATCACTAAGAAAAATGGCATAGCTCAAATAACAACTGAAACAACAAAAATACAATCATGCAACGATCTTTTTAAACTAGAAATGTCTGAACCTATTTTACTTTAAACTTGATGTCATAATAGCAGCATTAACAAGTTGTCTGAAACAAATATCATGCTATCACTTTTTATCTTGTTAAAAAGTTCAATCTTCTTACTGTTTCCCATTTCGAGTCTACTGAAAAAGGTAAAGGCTAAAACACGAATACCTAATTCAAAATACAATTACAACAGATTTAATAATAACATTAACAACACCACCGCACAGATAGCATTAACAATTACGACAAATCGCGTGATTAGTTGCAATTGACGCATTTCAAGTTGCAGCCTCGCTAATTCGCTAGAGTCGTTAGCATTCGTTGAATAAGTTGTTACATTTAAACGCTCGGATGTATCCATTTGCAACCTCCTTTGATTATGCAACGCTTGAACATATTTGTCACACCAACTGATGAAGTTACCACATCGATGCATATTTTGGGACACAATAAATTTATTCACTTGTGTAAAAGAACCAAATACGGACACAATAAATTTATTTACATACAAGTTCTCGTTTAAAAGGAAATACGGACAAAAGGCAATACCAAAGTTCTAATATAACTCACTGGATTCTGGCAGCAGCAACAGATGTTAAAAAATCAACCACAGCACTTGGCGCAGCGGTTAAGGATTGATTGGGGGCGAGCCGTAAACCCGGACGTCTTCAGTTCGATCCCCGCTAGCAACAAGTGTGAGAATTCTTTAATTCGTGTGGCCACGGATCGCACCTTTCTGGGCGGAGCCATGTCTTAGGTCGAGCCTGTGCGTAAAGCCTGGTCCGGGGTGGGGAGACTTAGTCTGACTGCGGTTGGGAAACTCCACATTATCAAAAAAAAAAAAAAAGATGTTAAAAAATCCATTGTCTAATGATAGTGGTTTTACTTATTACTTAATTTCTTCCTAGACTAATACAATATGCTACATAAACCCTGTGGAAGTGTTGCACTTTTGAGCCTTCCAGTAAAGAGGTTCTCTTACCAACATTAAAAATTATTTTTGATTAAAGTAATATACTTCTAAGAACAAAACAACAAATACAAGTAGAACAGGATTAAATTGACATAAACTATTGAAAAAATTTATAATAGTACATAGATATTTTTTTTATAGTGATAAAACAGTATGTTACTATATGAGGCCACTACGTGACACTTAGAAATATTTCATGTCTAGTGGGTTTTTGGTTCTGAATTTTGACACATCTTATTGGCATTTTGGAAGAGGACTTGCAGGTGGGCATAATGTGGGTATAGCTTTTATGTCATGCCAGAACCAAAAATAGGTTGACATAACGGTGCCAATCTCTCTAATTAACTAGCAAGATCTATTCTTTTATAAGCATGTAAAAGAAATGTAATATAATTTATAATGATATGATCTGCTCTTCCTCAAATCATGCAATTCTGGCAAAAGTATTAACTAATTTGGAAGTCACTACTTACCTTAAAGCTACACTTATAAACGAAAAAAATTATTTTAAACTCCAAAAAACAAGTACTGTGCAAAGTAAATTTTAGAGAAATAGAGCTTCTAAAGGCCTACGTTAAAATAGTCTCATCCAACTAAGAACTTTCTTAGAACTTCAAAGTCACTGTTTTACTATGTTATTCCAACCAGCCTAACCAGGGAAGATTTACAACAAATCTGATCAAATTTTAATAAAATAAATAAAACCATACTAAAGGGCTACTTTTCTATGCACTATGAAACCAAAATTTCCAAAGATAATTTTCCCACTTAAATCTAGAGAAGTGATCTGATTTGCAATATGAACAAAGAACACAATCTTTTGTCAGATAATGGAACCATGGGATTTACTGTGTGCTATTAATTGAATCGGGAGAAGAGCTTTAACTTAGGCAAGAGATGTGAGGACCCAGGATTTTAAACAATAGAATTTTTACGAATAAATTTTTTTTTTGGTATTGATTATCAATATACTATTGAGTATCTGTGATATGAGCTTAGCAAGTTGCTCAAACTATTTATTGACTTAGTAATACGAGTGCAGTTATGTTAAACAGTTGAGGAAAACCCTAACCCTAATTTCGGATAGGGATTCGATAGATAATACAGTTATTATAATTGTATCTGTGAATATGTGTTTGTACTGTATGTGTTTAATGATCAAAGGTTGATCAAATAAGGTATAACCTTAGTAAACCCTAATGTTAGATTAGAAACCCTAATCTACCGTTAGTAAACCTAACGAATAGTTAGGAACCTTAATTATATTTTTGAGAACCCTAATTTTTTATTCGAGAATCCTAAACCCTAGTTATCAAACCCTAATTGTGATTATCAAACCCTAAGGGTTAAGATTCAGGGGAATAATGTCAAATGACTAATATACCCTTAAAATTATGTGAGAAATTACCAAAATACCCTTTTGGAGGCAAAATAACTAAAATACCCTTTACTTATCTTTTAAGTTAAGAGATATTACAAATCTAGTGAGTCACCCTTTTGGATAACACCATGTGCTAGAAAATCTCACCAAATTTGATCACTTAGTGCCCCCTTGCATAACTTAGATTCATTGAATCAAAACATTCTAAAGAGAGAGAAAACCAAAGTTATCTTCATTTGTGTCGAACACTTAGACAAACTCTCTCACTCTCTAAGGCCACGAAATTCCTAAGCAATTCAGTCCCTAGTAAAGTCCCTAACACTTCAAGATCAATTAAGAAAGCCAAGATCAAAGCTTGTTCAAAGAGAGGTATAAACCCTAATTTAATTTAATCTTGTATGCTAAGATAGATGTTGTGTTTTTGTGCTTATTTATGTGTTATAAGATGTTATTTAGTGATCCATGATATTATATCATAGATCCATAACATCAAAGTGCTCAAAAATCAAGTTTTGAAAAACTGTCTAGAACCCTAAAATATGGCCTGACAGCCATATATCAGAGGCCATAGATTCATACATGTTAATGATTAGGCTTGTTAGATGTAATAGAGTTGTAGTATGCTATGAGGGGAGTAATCTGGAACTGGAATCATGTTCATATCATGTCCAGATTCCAAGATATTGATGGTTAAAGTGGGTTGACTGACCATGACTTTGAGTTTCTGGGTAACCTAGAAATTTTCCAGATTGGTCTGACAAGATGTTCATGTGCTTAGATCTGTCAGATGTTATGTGTTTAGCTTGTGTTGTTGTATCAATGTTATACTCTTGCATATGGACTATAGATTCACGGCCTTAGACCACTTAAACAACAAACAGATTCAAAGTAGTGAGCAGTCAAAGTGAGTTGACCGAGCATGATTTTGGTTTTTTGAAATTTCCAGAAAACTCAATAACACAGTTTCTGACAAGGTTTGGCCAAGCCAAATCTTGAGATTGTGATATAGTTAGGCTACCCAAGTGTAGTGATGTTGTTCTTTGACATGAAGACTACAAGTTGGTATCATACAAACACCTAATCAATGTCCAGAAACCAAGATAATCGAGTTGTAAAGTACCTACTAAGAACTTTCTGGGTTTCTAGGTAACCCAGAAAACCCAGAACAGGTCTGACAGACATTTTAGAGGCTTAGATCTCCTTTGTGTGATGTAATTTGACCATGATTGTTATTATTATATGTAGTATTACATCAATACTACGTGATCATTATACTTGCATGCCCAGAAACCCCTTGAACTGAGAATTAGGATTGGTCAAAGTAGGCACCTTGAAGATTGACTTTGAGTGTTCTTGAGACTCAAGACACCAATAGTGACAGTTTCTATCACTAAAGCCTTTAGCGACGGTTTTATAAAAATTAATTATATTAATTTCTAATAAATAGATAAAAATAGAAATTAATACCTAAAAATTCCAAAATGAGTTTTAAAAATTATTTTAAGTTATAAAAATTAACTTTTGATAATTTGAATTAATTTTCATTAATATTTTTATTTATTTGAATATTAATGATATTCAATTTATTTAATAATTGTATTAAATAAATTAGTTTAGAATTATTTTAATATATTAAAAATCATTTTAAATGATAATAAAGTGTTAAAAATATTTTAAGTTATGAAATATGACTATTAATATTTTGAGATAAATTTCATTAATAATTTAATATTAATGATATTAGATTTATTTAATAATTATATTAAATAAATGGTTTAAAATGGTTTTTATGATTTAAAAATGATATAAGTGATTTAAAAGTAATTTAAGTTATAATAAATGACTTTTAATATTTTGATGGGAAATACATTAATATTTGAATATTAATAGTAATTATTTAAAAATGATTGTAAATGTTTTAAGAACTATTCAAGGGGAATATTAGTGTTTTAAAAATATTTTGAGTTATTATAAATAACTTTAATATTTTAACAAGGATTTCATTAATATTTTAATATTATTTAAATATTAATGATAATGAAATTATTCAGTATTTTAATCATTTAAAAATGATATCAGTGTTTGGAAAATTATTATAAAAGATAATAATTATTTAAAAATTATTATAAGCTTCTGAAAAATATTATGAATCATTTTTAAATTATCTAAAATAATATTGAAGCTACAGAATAGAGTTTTATTAAAAATAAACTCATTAAGTTATCTAATAGGATGACCATGACACTGAATTAATACTGAAGTCCACCCAAACTAAGATAGGTTGACCTGATAAGTGTTTATATAGATTCTAAACACTGTTGTGATTACATGATTACGTAATTAAGTGATATAGTGACTTTAAATGATAGTATTATGTGTTGTGATGAGTTATGCTAATTGCGAGACCGATATTATTGATTATAGGTCTTTCAAACGTAGCTAAGTTATATTGTGCAGCAGTAGTCAACAGCCAAGGCAAGTTTCCTAACTCAAACTTGAGTTATTACTTTTCAAACATGTCAGTGGATAATTATTGATGATTATTCTCCATCTAAGATTGTTATTGAATATTCGTATGTATTGTAATTTCTTTGACTTAAATTCAAATTACTATCGTGTTAAGTGGGTAATTATTACTGATTATACCACGTCTAAGATTATTATTGATTATTCGCAATTAGTGCAAGTTCATTAACTCAAACTGAGTTTTAAATTTCAAAAGCGTGTCTGGTGAATAACTATTGTTGGTTATTCATATCTATAAATAGAATTGTTGATTATAAAAAGGGCAATTGATTTCTGCTTATTATAGAATAGTTTTTGAGCTATGTCTTAGCTAATTGTTTTGGCGAGACAGATATTTGTTGAAACTTGATACGTTCTAGTATTTGAACTCAATTGTTATTGAAAGATCAATGTCAATTATTTCGGCTAGATCGAGATAGAGATTAGATGTTAAAATCATAGCATTTCTTTAAATCTAAACTATATTGTTGCGATACACACTCTTGATGTAAGACTGAGATGAACAACCTTTATATAAAAAGGCAACCTTGTGATCGGACATACGGCCATTGCGCGAGCTTAAGTATTATGCATATTATTGGGTACAAGGGGTTGGCCGCTCCAAGTACTTATAGAGATTCAAGATTATCACGTCTATAATTTGTTGAATCGTACTATATGTACATTGCTTGTATTCTTCAAGTATGAAAGGCTGATCACCTTCATTACTATTCGATCCAGATATATTTATTCATGTTCAATGTTTGCTTAGTTATAAAAATTTGTTCATGCTAATTCACAACTATATTGTTGAATTATAGCCAGCTTATTATTCAAATTCTTTCAATCATGATATATCCTTAAATAAACTTATACTTGCTAGGCAAACTTATGCTCACCCTAGCTATATCATTATAAATATTGTAGATCAAGACGAATACGTCGGATACAAGGAAATGTTAAAGATAGTACCAGCTTTAAGTTTATGTGTGCAGTTAAGTTTGTATAAGTATTGTATATTAATGTTGTTGAAAATCAAATAAGCTATGATTTGTGTATAAGTTAAGGTTACTCGACCTTGGAGAAATAGTGTGTAATGTAATGTATAAACAATTTACGTTTATATCTTCCGCAACAGTTATAGAATGATTGTATCGGATCCGTGGGGATTTGGGACCCGGATCTGGGGCTCTCACAGTTGGTATCAAAGTTGTTAGTTATGAAGCTTAGGTAGGAATACCTGAAACCAATAATCGCAATGATTAGGATAAGATCTAACTCACATAGAGTTAGTTGGTCGGTAAGATTCAAAAACGAATCTTGGTAAGTTATAAAGATAGAGAGTTCCCTAACTCTGATAATAAAGTTGAACAGTAGTGGTGAATAGATAGAGTCTAAAAGACTAAAAGTACAGGGACAGGAGATCGAAAAACAAAACGATCAAGACATAGAAATGAATCGTAATATATACGATGAGATCACCCCGTGATCTGATAAGGTTATAGTATGGAGAAGAATCAAGTGAATAATTGAAAATTTTATGGCAAGAATACTGTGTGTCAGTTGTACTATGAATTGGTATAGATTCAGGAAAGGATTATGAATACGGATTAAATGAAATTCGTATTGAGAAAGGAGGTAGGATTAAGTGGGGATTTCAATTGAGGACTCTTGTCAGCAGCTAAGTTGTATGATTCTTCGTATGGGAGGGGACTTGTACTTGGTGTAACAACCACTTAGTTTCTTACACTAATAATTATTGAAATGTATGTGTCGCGTTATTCGATATATGCGTGTTGAGAAGGTGATTCTTTTCTCATGTGTATAACAGATTGAGAGGTTATAGGTAGAGAATATAAGGTTAAGTATGAGTTCTTAAAACTTATACTTGTGATAAGTTCGTGACTCATGATTATATGAAATGTTTATGAACCCCTCAGTAAATGGACGCCAAATGTCTGACTAGGACAAGTTCTTAAACTCATATGATTGTGGAAAGTTCCTGAACTCATGAGTGTGGTTTGACGAACTAGGAATAGTTTTATGTATTGAGGATAATAGGAATAGATAGACTGTTTAAGCAATTGATCATTAGTGGAGATATAAGTTTTCCAAAACTCCTAGCTATGCTAGACTTCAAAAATTTTTGGACATCAAGCTAAATATGCACTATGTGCTTTTGAAAAATGAATTTTTATTTTCAACACTTGGTAATCATTGTGTATGCGTGGACTTCGGGCCACCGACATATCGTTAGCTGTAAAGATGATAAAACATATTTGAAATGAATTTTTGGTCGGTTTAAAAAATAGTCTATGCTATTTGCTTCGGCTAGACAATAATGATTTGAAATATCAAAATATATTTTTATTTATCACTTATGTACCATGTAACCTGGTGAAGAGATGATAAAAAGTTGATGGAGTTGTAAATGCAGGAATACTTAGTGTTGAATTTGATCTAAAATCGGTGTTCCACTATTGTATGATGTATTATGACAAAGTCACTAGATGACGGCATCCTCAAACGGGTTGTTAATACAGTACGGCATCATGACGTCATTCTCAAACAATTTTCAAAATTTTAATTTGCCAACGGGGTTTGGCTACACACATTCGTAATTCGATTGAAGTTGATTATTGATATGAGTCTAAGCTATTTGATTCGACTAGACCAACGTTTATGAAAATTCTAAGCGTTCTTTGAAAATTTTTCCAAACCAAATTTTTTTTGTTCGAAATCCGATAAGACTGAGGTAAAATTTTTGTGCATATGGCAGTGATGAAAAACAGATCAGACCAGTAGTACTTAATAAGTACAGGGCATATCGGGCTAATTACAAACTATGTCCGTAAGTTATGACGATTTGCGGATGAATTTCCATATAATCTTTTTGAAAATGACAGACAATAGTCTATATAACTCCTCAGCACTATTTGAAAATTATTATTCTTGTGAGGAATGTATTGGGTAGTATGTGATGCTGTGTATGAATGGTGTATGGTGCTTGATATAAGGTGTAAGGTAAATTTCGGGGACGAAATTTTTAGAAGAAGTGGTGAATGTGACAACCCGAGAATTTGAATATTTATAAAATTTTAAAATATTGAATTAGGGTTAAATAATAAACCTAGACAGAAAATAAGTGAATGAATTTGAGATTTCCGAGAAGGAATTTGGTAAATTTAAAATTTTTTCTAGAGAATTATTCCGGATTCAAGGTTTAAGTGTATATGTTATTTGTATATGGTATTATATGTGTATAGTATATGGTTAAGGGTCAAAGGTTGATCGGATAATATATATCAGTGGCAAACACTAATATTAAATTAAAAACGTCAACGTTCAGTTAGAAAATTCTTACGATTAATAAGAAACCCTAAAACCGGTTCTGGAAATCCTAATTTCAGTTTCGGGAATTTAAAATTAGGTTGGGGATTTAAAGACAAGGTATAAGGTTTTTATGTATTAATCACAAATCTAATTAGGGGTAAGCCTATTTGATTAATTAGAAAACCCTAAATTAATGTTGGAAACCCTAATTGTTTCGTTAGAAACCCTAATGTATAATATTGTCCTTAATTGCTAAATTAGCAATTTTAATTAGGAAATACTAATCATAATTAGCAAGATTTAATTTATGATTAGGAAATTTTATTATAATTTTAGAATCCTAAATATAATTTAGAAATATTAATTTTCTATTTTGAAAACCCTAGAAAATTAAATTTTGGAAACCTTAGGTTTTAACCCTAAGGTTCACACCCTAAGGGTTGGACCAAATGACAACTTTAGAATTAAAATTGTATGGAAAATGACCATTTTACCCTTTTATCACATTATTTAATTGGTGGAGTGCAAATCTTGCCAAGATAATTGGTTGGTGACTAACCCTAGCCCTAGCTATGTGTCGAATATCAGCCATCAATTGCTAGCCAAATTCATTGAATCATGTCATTTATATAGATTAAGATAGAAAAAAATGCATACTTTCATTTTCATTCTCCAAGACTTTCTCTCTCTATATTTTCAAAATTTTAAGAGAGAATGAGACCAAAAGATAAGCCATGATCAGGTGTTAGCCTTCCAAGATCAGATCACAAGGATCAGATTTAAGATCAAGCATTAGAAAGGTATAAAAACCCTAAATTTTCTAGATCTTCAAGATTGTAGTTAATGTTGTTATTTGTTGGTAAAATATGTGTTAGATGGTGTCACATAGTGATCTGGGCTGTTGGATAATGGATCTATATCATGTAGATGTACAAAAATCAAGTTTTTAGAAACTGTTCTTGAACCTTCATGAGTTGTCTGACAAGTAAATGTCAGGGACTCTAGATTATTTTGTGTTATTGATTTATGGTGTTTGAAGTTATATATGTGTAGTATGTCATGTGGACTGTGATCTGGAATTCGAAACAGGGTCATAGCATGTCTAGATCATAAGATAGGAGTAGTCAAACTGTGTTCACAAAGCATGAAAACGGATTTCTAGGCAACCCAAAAACCCAGCTGTTGTTTGACAATGATTTTACAGGTGCTATATCTGACGACTGCTGAGTGTTTGGGCGTTGTTATTGTTATGGTTGTGTAGACTGACATTAGGACTATTAAACCATGCCTCTAAAACTCTCAGATCATACACGGAATCGGATTAAATGTTGGTCAAACCTGCGTTGACCAACTCGCCGGATGAATATTTTGGGTAACCCAGATCTTCAAAGGGCAGTTTCTTGGCACAACTTTGACCGATCCATTTCTCTTAGGTTCGTTGTTGTTATGGTGATCTGATGTTATGTTATTGTATCCTGACATGTGTTCTACAATATTGAACCACTAGATCACACAAACCGAGTCCAGAAAGCCATGATCTAAAGCTGCAAAGTAGGTACCTTGGCTGTTCTTTATTTTTAGGTAACCTAGAAAATGAAGAACAGGCCTGACAAGATTTTTGATGCCTTGTAACTCACTGATCTGATGTTGTATGGCCATGAACTTGGTATGCTATTATAGTATTACATAAGTACTACAACTTTAACACAAATTCCAACCCAGAAAGCAACAGGAACATATAATTAAAACTAGTCAAACCACCTACCTTGAACATTGACATGAGTTTCCGGGTTTGGGCTCAAGAACGCGAAGAACACCAACAGCGATAGATTTGTCGTCTAAAGCCCCTATAGCGACACTTAATTTCTGAAATTAATTATTTTAATTAATAAATAGATAAAAATAATTTTTAATTATTAAAAATATAAAATAAATTCCTAAAAAATTATTTTAAATTTTGAAAATTAGTTTTTAATTATTCTGAATATATTTCATAAATATTTAATATTTTTGGAATAATAATGGTATTTAATTTATTTAATTATTATATTAAATAAATTATTTAAAAATAATTTTAATACATGAAAAATCATGAAAAGTTATATTATGGTATACGAAAATATTTTAAGTTATTTTTAATGACTTTTAATATTTTGTGATGAATGTCATTAATTAATTAATATTAATGATAATTAGTTTATTTAATAAATATATTAGATAAATTATGAAAAAAATAGAATTAATAATTTAAAAATCATATATAAATGATTTAAATGTTATAAAAATATTTTAAGTTATAAAATATAACTTTTGATATTTTGTCATAAAAATATTAATATTTTAAGCAATAATCAGATAAGGAATTTAAAGGTTTAAAAATCATATAAATATGATTTTAAGGTAATAAAAATACTTTGAGATATTATAAATATATTATATTATTATGTTATAATTTTTATTAATATTTAGTATTAAATAAATATTAATGATAAAGGAATTAAGTGGTATTTAATTATATAAATACGATATTAATGATTGAAAATTCATGATAAATGGTAATAATTATTTGAAAATTATTACGAACCTATGAAAAATATTTTGACTGATAATAAAATTATCTAAGATAATTATTAAGTGTTTAGGCAGAGTTTAATTGAATTTAAACTCGATATTTGTCCGACTAGATCGTCGGGATGTCAGAATTGTACCGAACTCGACTCATGTTGTAAAAGTTTGACTTGATATTAAGTTTTCTGTGTGTTATAGACAGATAGGATTATGTGATAATGTGTTTAGGTTATTTTAAATATTGTGATAATATTATTCTAATTTGTATATCAGCATTATTTATATATTAGGTCTTCAGACGTAGCTTATTAAAATATGTAACGATAATGAACGAAATAGGCAAGTTTTCTTTAACTCAACCATGAGTTATAATTTTGCGTATATGCTTGTGAATAATCATTCATGATTATCACGTCTATAATTTGTTTAATCTTACTATATGTACATTGCATGTATTATTCAGGTATGAAAGGCTGATCACCTTCATTACCATTCGGTCCAGATATATTTATTCATGTTCAATGTTCGCTCAGTTATAAAAATTTATTCATGCTAATTCACAACTATATTGTTGAATTATAACCAGCTTATTATTCAAATTCATTCAATCATGATAGCCTTAAATAAACTTATACTTACTGGGCAAACTTATGCTCACCCTTGCAATATCATGGTAAACATTGCAGATTAAGACGAATACGTCGGATAAAAGAAAAGGTTAAAGACAGTTCCAGCTTTAAGTTTATGTGTGCAGTTTAGTTTGTATAAGTATTGTATATTAATGTTGTTGCAAGTTAAATAAGTTATGATTTGTGTATAAGTTAAGGTTACTCGACCTTGGGGAAATAGTGTGTAATGTAATGTATAAATAATTTATATTTATATATTCTGCAATAGTTATAGAATGATTGTACCTGATCCGTGGTGATTTGGGACCTGGATTTGGGGCTCTAATAGCTGCGGTGCTGGCTTTACCTCCTTGGGCCGCGCTGCGGCGGCAATCCTGCCTCAGAGAAAATTTTCCATAATTTTTTCTTCTGTGAATTTTTCGGGCTCATAACTTGCTCATTCTAAGTCTGAATTGGCTCATTCAAAAGCCGTTAGCTCACAAATCACATATTCTATGAATTCATTAGAAAATATTTCATTTTTGAATTGTTTAACTCGGAATTCACCGATTAAGTTCATTATTACAAAAACGTTAAACGTTCGTGAAAGTTCAAAGCTCGTTTCTTCGTTATAAGTCAGAATTTGACCATTTTCGAGTTCGCAACTCTAAAATGAAAACTTAGACTATTCTCCATCGAAAACCAACATTTTTGAGTTCAATGGTAACTTTTTGACTTCCATTCCGAGGATTTAACGATTTCGATGATTATCGTCTAATCTCGTAAACTTTACCATAACTTCGTTACTTGAGATTTATACTGTTCAATTTGGAATCATCATTCTAACATCCTAACCAAACACATTTCATTAAATCATACACATGATAAATTCTTCAATGTTCTTTATTAGTTCATAACTTATATGATTATGCTTATCTTACAACATAGTTTATTAAAGTTTAAGTCCTCTTACAACCATCCTTGTTCCTTCTTATCATACATGCACCACCACTATCCACTTCTCTGTCAAATATCAATTGAAGAGATGGAGAATCATGGTTTAGGATTCTTACCCTTGATGTTCTAGCTTTCTTTCTTCTTCTTCTCTTGAATTATCAAAGCTCTAGCTTTTCTCACTTTTCTCTCAATAATCTAGGATGTCGGTGTTTTTGAACAAGCAACAGATGAATTATCTAGCTGTCTATTTATAGGAATTGCAAAGTTAGGGTATTATGGTCATTTAGGCCATTCCACCTCCTTTCATCTCCTCCTTACTATTCATTACTTGGCCTCCACAAAACTTATCTTTTACTTGGCCACCACACATGGCCAGCCATGACTCACCTAGGGTGCCCACATGGGTTGCCCCCATGGGTTTTCCTACCCGTTAACCCATCGGTTCGATCCACGAGTCCGGTTCTTAGTTTGGGCTTTAGATTTAATTACTTTGGGCCTAACGTTGGGCTTGCATTTCATATCATTAGGCCTTAACAAGTTTGCACTTGGGCTTGCCCAATTACTACACAAATCCTACACTAATTTTATTAGTCCATTACAATTAGCTTAAATCCTTTTAACGTATAGTCTATGTATTCTTCGCGTATACTTAGTCGTATAATCATTCGTTAAATACGTTATGTCATTCTTCGTATACTCTCGTACAATACATCGTATCATACTCGTATTCTTTACTTCGTATAATACTTGCTTACCATACGATCATCCTCTATTCAATATTTACTTTCCTTAATATTCTTAAACTTAGTACGCAGGCAAAAAATTGTGTTTGTCATAACTGAAATATTATAACATAATTCATCCTTCCTTATTATTCTACCATTAAGTATTTCTCGGAAGTTCAAAAATAATTCTCGAGCAGAAATTGGTGAATAGTATTTTTCAAAAAATTTCTCGAAAAGCTTTTATTTTCGTCTTGGAAATTCAAATACTTTAATTCCTTCACGTAGCCAAAATACTACGATATTCTGATACATTTAAGTTATAGACCAACCTTCATCTTACTAATACATAATAATAACATATAATATAATTTTATTCATTATTTAATAAAATAAAATTATTTTACAAATTATCCGATTTTCTCGGTCGTTACAGTCTATCCTCACACCCGAATTTCGTGCATCACGAGTATATCTTCTTCCAAACATACATCAATATGTAGTTAAATATAACAACATACATTTTCAAATCCCAGGTTCTATTACCTTATAACCTCGTTCATTACAAATAATGATAATTACATTATGCTTTCCATCTTACAAGAGTGACTTTTATCCGCCACCAAGGATACATAACAGTTCATTAAACTAGTCTACAGTTTAATTAAACTATTCTACATTACAGGTCTTGGCTTGCTCTTCACGCACATTCACATACTGAATGACACTTCTTCTGGGTACCGATTAGCTTGATTTTTACGGGATCCTTAAGTTCTTTCTAACATCGTTCACTGAAAATATTTTTCATTTAAAGCAAGTGTGAGCATTCAATTTCCCAGCAAGTCATAGCATTTGAATAAACAACTTCAAGAATTTAAACATTCTTTTAAGACTTCAATAACCGAACAAAGGTTATGAAGCAACTTGAATAAAATGAATAAACTTTTATTCCTATCATTTTAAAACATTAGTCACATTCACTTTGAAATACTTTCATTCTTCTAACTTTTCCATACACATCATGTCTGGCTAGAATCCTTAGCACAGACTTAACAATAACGGTTCGCGTATAAATAGAACATTCTCATATTGAACAGTTCAATCGTAGAACAGTTTATCTCATAGAAACACTGAAATGTTCAAATTGTGGCACAAGACCTCATACATTCTACCACCTTGTATGTATGGCACATATGCAGATAGATGAGACTTCTCAAGTTCAACATCTGAGAAGTTTAAAAAACTAACATTCATGTAAAATATGAATGAAGTTAGGAAACTTGCCTTACGCACAGCTACAGCTTACGCTGAACTGCTCATTCAAATCCCTATATAACTGTAATACCCGAGAATTTCCACGTGTTATTAAATGAGTATATTAATTGAAATAATATTTATGTGAATATAAGTGTTAATGTTTTGTAAGTTGAAGAATTCAATTAATTCGTACTAGATAAATGCGTATTGAGAAGTGTGAATTTGACTATGAGAATGGTGGAATGTCTTGTATGGCATGACGCGAAATGAGGAAATTCACTAAGCGAGTTAAAAAGGGAATTAGAAAGATTAATTGTGTTTGAGTATGTAATTTCAAATAAGTAATGAACACACTCTTAGATTAGCAATGTCACTTATGTGGACAGTAATACAAGTCATGTAAAACAAATATGGTGAAAAAAGTTGACACTGGCTAGAAGCTAAACCAGTCTTGGCATTGTCAGGGTACGGCGCAGCTGCGCCCTCCCAGTAGTATAAACTGGTGCAGCTGCGCCAGTGGTCAGTTAGAGAAAAATTAACTTTCTACTTTAGAAATTAAAGGGAACAATTATGTGATATATGTGACAGAAATAAAACCATATGATAGGAGTATATTGCAATGAAATGAGGTACCTAGTAGCACAATGATATCATATGAAGGTGTAATGCATAAATGATTAATTACCTGGGTATTCTAGAATCTAAGAAAGGAATTCAATGTTTTAAATAAACATCAATATTAAATAAGGTTATAATGTAGTTATATGAATGGTAGAGATAATTATGAAACTACCCGGATAATAATGCCTAACTGCGATATTTTATTGCGTTTAGTTAATGTACATGGATTATATGATGTGAGTATAAAATTATCTTTAAATTCCTAATATGGTAATAATTGTACCTTAATATTACATTATGGAAATTAAAAGGACCAAACCAAGCTTTACATGAACAAATGCTGAGATTTTCTCTCTTGTCCCAAAATGAGTGTCACCAAGGACAATGAATAGTAGCTAAAAACTAAAACATGTATTTTCCAAAAGGCTAAAATCCTAGGTGATCATTGCTAGCTAAGTGGCTAGTATGGAGTTGTTAAACTACCCTTCATGAACCTTTGTTCCCTTCTATTGCACCATGGATTCTAATCATGTGTAACACAAATGTCTAGTTCAAACTCCTTCTATAAATAGCAGACAACATTATCAGTTGGTGTTGCTTGAAACTTGTCTAATAATTCTAAGTAGAAGAGTTCAAGTTGCTGAGAATTGCTAAGTGTGAGATTGAGAGCATACAAGTGTTCTAAGAACTTGGGAGTTCATTAGGAGCAAATTCATTTCACATTTGTAGAGGTATAACCCCTCTTCCTTGCTTCCATTTCATTCTATGTCAAAATAGAGTCTTAAGTCTTGAGTTTTAATTTCTTGATTATGTGGAATTGGATGTTAATGAGGTTCGGTAGTGGTTATACAGTTGTTATATGACCATATAAGTATGTTTAGACTAATATAGGACTGTTTAGAATTAATTTCGTGAGTAATTTCTATGGTTGGGCTAGTTTTCTGTCGAAGCAGACTGTTACTGGCTCGAACCAGACACGATGCAGCTGCGCTGGATTAACACTGAGGTGCTGAGTTCAGTCGGAGCTTCTGTTTTAAAATATGCTAAGTGTTGGTCAACTAATATGGCTTAAACTAGCATATAAGCATGTGTAAAGGGTATATATAAGTATATTAACCTACGATGAGCATGTTTAGACTGGCATACATGAATAACGTAAAAGTATAGTTTAAAATGGATTTATGACTTTAGAAACAAACTTGATAAATATGAATGACATGTATGTATACTGACTTTGCAAGCATGTTGGTATTATTTAGAAATGCATGTATAAACCTTTAGCTTGTGTTTATGAGATTAGTAAGCAAGCATCAACATGTTGAACTAATTAGTAAGCTTTACAAATGAAAATACGACTTTTGAACGTGAATATTGACAAACTACATTGAGGGTTAGAATCTGACATTTGTGATCATGTAGATGTTACTCTTAGACTCACTCATGTAACATAAACATATATATACCATGCTTGTGTATCATATTTCAAGTGAAGCATGAACGAAGCATATGTTAAACCTAAGCGGTGCTAATTTCACATATGTGTTATGAAAACTCACAAGCATGCCTAATATGAGTTTTATAACTACCTTGTATGTTTAGACAGCAAGCATGATAGATTTTGTGGTTTCATGACCTTGAATGGCCTTAACTTGTTGAAATGTTTAATTTAGAATTATATTATAAAAGGGGAACCTAGATTGACTTGAGAAGCATAACCAGACCTTTAACACGACAAAACATAGTATTTATGAATGTTGTGTTCGAGCCAGACAGAAACCACAAGGCAACAGCTGAGTCTTGGCTTGGCCAGAGGACGACACAGCTGCGCCGGTTCTAAGCTTAGCCATGGCGCAGCTGCGCCAACCTGGAATCTGAGTTAGTGAATTTTGATTTTGGATAGCTAACTTGTATGATGCCTTTATTGCTAAAAGTGGTTTTAAACCTACTGATGCATGTATATATGTGATGATTAAGTAATATGAGGGTGTTTATCTTCTAAAAGGAAAGTATATGGGTAAAAAGGTCTTAACCTTGAGCATTCTTAATTTGGTTATGAAATAACTAGGTATTTGATTCATGATGAACCTATAAGCTGATTTTGTATCATATGTGTATACTTGAATCATGTCGAGCTTGATTAAAGACTGTATTAGTTAATGAACATCTTGTACTTATAATACGCTATACATAGGATTCGAAATTGTTGATTTATTAACGTGGATAAACTACGCTTCGGGCAAGTATCTAAACCATCCTTTACATTGTGTAAGTATCCTAAACCCTTGCATTACTTTATTCAACAAATATCGTAAGCTTATCTATTTGAATGCAAGTTATCTTACTTACCCGTTCAATTGAACTAGTATGTGAAATCTTTGTGGAAATTATTATTCATGTTGAACTTAGTATTGTTCTTGAATGTTGTGAAAGGGTCAATGCCATTGATTTGGCTAGACTATATGCATGTTTATAAAATTGTCCAAACCAATTGAATGGTGCGGAAATCTTGGAAACTGAGTTGAACAACCCTTATGGAAAGGGGAGTGTATGTTGTTGGAAACCCCAACACATGAGTAAATTATTACTGTGGTGTTATGCATAACTTAGAGTATTGTAGACTGATCACCTATAGTACTTGATTCTTTTGGGTTATCAGTTTAATATTGATAATTCTAGTAGATGTTGAATAGTCCTTCGTGACTACTCAGTATAAATTATTTATCAAGTTGGATACATTGATAGCCTGTGAATTCATATATATTTGTTGATTAATATTGAATTGTCGTTCTTATTCCAAGGATTTGAATCAAGAATTGTTGATATTCATTATTCGTGATATTTTTCTGAAACCTTGAACTATCTTAGAAATGATACTTCGATATTTCAAACTCGTGTTATAAAACTCTTTACCCTTGTTGTATATTACTTGCTGGGCAATTTGTGCTCATTCTTTCTTATTTAAAACCTTTCAGCTAAGGCGGAACAGGGAAGTGTCTCTGGGAAAGGCAAGGGCAAGGGCAAGGCTACCGACTAGCTTGTTCCTTTATGTTTTAAGACCATTATGTTGCATTAAGACTGTTTTCAGACTATGTTTAATCTTAAGTAGGATTATGCAATAAGTCTTTATTCGATATTATTATGTAATCTATTAAGTATTGTAGGTTGCGAGACTTGGGGGAATAATTATTATAAATCATTGTATATTATTCTAAATTAGATCTTCCGTTGTGAATGTGTGATTTTAGTTATTATGGTAATACTTTGAGCACGTGACGAACCGAATTCGAGTGACCAAGTGGCGGTCCGAATTTAGGGGTGTCACAGGTTGGTATCAAAGCCTTAGTTATAAACCTTAGGAACGAGAGTCCTTGAATTATAACTTAGGAAAACTTAGAAGTTAGAAAGGAGATAAAACTCCTATAGAGTTTTCCTTGAGGGACTTAGTGCGTTATGAAATGTAACTTTATTCTATACAATGAACTTATGTTTATTTAACATTCTGATGGAGTTGTTGTTTGTCTTGTCTTATGTTGGTGATTGTAGGATGATTGACATGGGAGGACCTAGCCGAGTAGTAGAGGAAGAGCCGCGTGATATCCACGTAGTCTATGAGGCACCCTTGATAGCGGAACCCATATCAGTAGTGGGCTCTATTGATGATGATGATAAGGAGGAGGAGATGGAGCCTTTACCTGTGGAATCTGATCCGGAGGAGGAGCTTATGGAGAAGGAGCCTGTGGAGGAGGAGCCTGAACCTATGGAGGACTCCGACGAGGCTACTTTTGAGTATCGGATGTTGGGAGAGTATGAGGAGCAGATTTTGGAATTAGGATGTAGAGTCGAGGAGCTAAAGACTGAGACTCTTGAAAGGAAATCAGTGATGCAGGAGATGGAGGTGGAAATTGCTCACCATAAGGAGGCAAGGATCCAGATGGGAACTTTGTTTCACCGATCAATGGCAAGGAACGTTGAGCTGGCAGGGAAGCTGGTAGAAATGGAGTAGAACGTTTTGAGTGAGAAGACGGAGAAGGAGGCTCTCCGAACTCAGTTAGAGATGGAGGTGATGGATAGGATTCACTTCGAGGAGAAGTGGGAGGAAGCCAATGACAGGGTAGATGATCTAGAGGATGAGGTACGGTGCAAAAGAAGGAAGATGAAAAAGATGGGCTATTAAACTAATTAGTTTTATTTGTTTAAATTAAAACTAATTTGATAAAAATTAATATTGGCAAAATTATTAAACTAATTCCCAGGCAGCGGCGCCAAAAACTTGTTAATCGATTTCACAATCAAAATATACGTGCAAGTATACACGGCCAACAAGTAATAAAGTGATAAGAAAAGTATCGTTTCCACGAGGAATTATTTAATAAAAATTACCAAGTACTAACTCTTAACCAAATCAATATTATTTAAGCAACCATAAATTGTGATTTTTCTAATTAAGAAAACTAAATTAATCAATTAAAACTAGATTACTCTAAAATTAATTCAAATAAATAAAGATTAAGACTTCAATATCCCCAATTATGACCTATAAATCAATTATCAAATTATCCCACTTATTATGTCTACTTAATTGTTAACAGGAATTCTTAAATGCCAAAAGTCCTTTTCCAAGTGATCAATTGATTTCTATTTAATCCAGATTAATCTTGCGATATTCCTATGCAAAACAATTGAATTAAACTCATTCAATTCCAATTCCTTATGTGTTACATGCGTTGAACAGATATTTCCATTCAATTCACAAACCTAATTATTCACCATGCAAATAACTAAGTCACATGTTATCATGCCCACTTCTAACCCTAGAATTCCTCTTCCAATTCCTTCTAGAATAACAAGGTAATTACTGATCAAATAATTAATCAATAAGCGCAAGACAAGATAAACAATTCACCTTGACATAAATAATTGGAATAAATCAAATAATTAATTCATAGACATAAAAGGTTCAATTGAAATCTTAATAAAAGAGTTAGTTCATAATTAATGAATTGAAACCAAGAATCCACAACTGAATAGACATTAAAAGATAAAAGTTTGATAAGAGAAAAGAATAGAATCTGTTGTCAGCAAATCTGATGCTCCCCTCTTGCTCCTGCTCTTGATCTTCAACGATCTCCAAGTTGCTTCAATCTCCAAAACTAATAAGAACTAGGGTTAATGTCTAATCTAATGGAGTGTATCTCAAATATAATCTATGTAATCTCCCCTTATTTTATGTCTTACATCATGTATTTATAGGTTACAAGTCCAATTTTTAGCTTAGGAACAAACCCAATCCAATTTGGAGTCAAAAAGGTGTCAAAATTCTCCCCAAAACGCGTCCAAGCCTGACCAGACTCTTCCCCAGAGCCCCAGCGCTGGGCACGGCGCTGCAACCCTGCTCCCCAGTGCCCCGGCGCGGGGCATAGGCCTAAAATGGTCGCCCCGGTGCTGGCACATGTTCTGACATTTTCTACTCCGACGTCCTTTGGGAAAATGGTCATAACTTCTTCGTTCGAACTCCGGTTTTGATGATTCAAGATGTTCAATAAAGAGGAGACGTATATCTACAATTTTCGTTCTTTAAGTTTTTCGAAATAAGGTCCCGAGCAATACTCAAATTGGCTCTAAAGTGACTGATGTGTAAATGCCAAGCCAAAAACGCGAATCTAGCCACCCCAAACGTCGATCCAAGTAACTTTTGTCCCAATTCCTACAAAACAACGTAAAACATGCATGAATAGACACAAACACTTAAAAACATCTAAAAGATTAAGCTCAAACGCACTTAATTCTGAGTATAAAACTCACTCATCAAATACCCCCAAACTTAAACCTTTGATTGTCCTCAAGCAAAAATACAAAAGAACTAAAAATAAACACCCGAACTAAACTACATGAATGCATATGCATGATCTACTTCCTAATATACCTACGAACCCAGTAATAAATCAATATGATATATAGCAACAGGCCTCAAAGATACCAATGATACTTAAACAATTTATCCGATCAAATCAAAGTCCATAACTCTAACCAGTTAGTAAATCCAAACCTGTCATCACCCATGTTGTGTGTGTGTGTGTGTGCTTGTTAACCATTCTAACCAACCATAGTTCAAGATAATCACATAACAAACTTCTTATAAGGAAAATTTCAGTTCCAATTTAATTACTTTTGTGAACATGACAACTCCGGTTAAAACTAAGCAATTATCAAGTCTAAGGGTAAATACAAGATTTATTTCTACTTTTATTCAATCACGAGGGAATTTTTGCTCTTTCTCGTATTTTATTTTTTTATTTTTTTTTTCTCATGGTTGTGCAATGTCTTATTCCCTTAGGCTTTTTAGTGCTACCTTAACGAGCTTTCGACCAATGACTCCCAAGCCATTAAGGGCACTAGGTGTAAAGACAATCCCCTCGGGCTTATTACTCAAATAACAAAGGCCACAAAACTAGACAAGCATGCCACGATGTTTATTCATTCTTTTTTTTTTCTGGATTTTCTATTTTTTTTCTTTTCATCTTTTCTTTTTTTTTCTTTTTGCAATATATATATCCCAAAGATTCCCCCAAACTCAAGCTTTTACGGCATTCCAACCATTACCGCCAGTTCACTAATTTCCTTAAATTTTAACCAAGATTTTCCCTCAGAAATAAATTATGAAACCCTTGAACCAAGTGGATTAAAACAGTTAAACTTTAAGTGCTAACCGGTTACATAAGTTTAAGACATGCTTAAATTATCATCATGCTTAAAATTAGAACTCATCATCAATTATCAACATTGTTCAAGTTAACAATTAATACCAATCTTATCATAGGCCGAGCTAAGACCACACCAACCGATCACACAGATTCATGCAAAAAAATGCAATTATACTACATGAACTCATACTAATGCAACACATATATGAATATGCAAATAACTACCATGTATTATACGCAACCGAAAAAAACACAACGCTAACACATAAAAAATACGAACTACCATGCAGATAACTAACTATATACAATACGACACTAAAATGCCTCCAAACTTAAACTAGACATTGTCCTCAATGGCTGAAATAGAAAAAAGTAAAGCAGAGGACTTCCCTAAAAATATAGCAATCTTCCTCCTTGTCCGCTAAGTTTGGAGAATAGGCTAGGCACGTGGAACAAATTGGGCACCACACTTGAATTTGACTTGAATAAGCTGTAAACCATGATAGAAGTAATTTTTTTAAATCCTAAATAAATGCAAATTTAAAACTACTAATATAAAACCTAATAAAAACTAAAAAATAAAACTTAAACTTGGGTTGCCTCCTAATAAGTGCTTGTTTTATAGTCTCAGCTTGACTTCTTCAATTCTCTATCCAATTCCCCTACGAAAATTGAGGAACCCTCCATCCATCAGTAATAATGTCTCTTTTGGGAGGTTCCCATTAACAAAGAACCTTGAATTAAAGTCACCTAGCATGCTCTTTGTAGATAGGATCCCCATTAAGTACGACAAACCACTAGGTGCTTTCCCCATTGTGTTTGTGATCAAATTATGGCATGAAAGCTTATCATACACAATGGGCTCTTCCTCTATCTTCTCCTTTTCAAACCCACCATGACTCCACAGTTGTACTAGCTCTTATGTCATAAAGAGCTTTGCCTATGACATGACTGCCAATTGGTCATGGTTTTGCAAAACTGCCCGAATTCTTGAACTTTGGTGGAGGAGGCACATGGGATACTAATGAAATCGGCTCATCTTCGTTAAATCTTACAATTGAATCTTCGTTAATCTCCTTTTCTTGGTTCCTAGTTGTTTCCTCTCTTTCAACATCTTTAGTTGTCTCTTGCAAATCCTTTCCACTTCGTAGAGTTACAGCCTTACAATGCTCATCTCTGCCCGGGTTTTTATCTGTATCGCTCGGGAGTGTTCCAAGTGGTCGGTTATTCAGTGCATGTGCTATTTGTCCCACTTGATTTTCTAGATTCTTTATTGATGCACCTTGGCTTTGCATATTCAGCTCTATTTGATTCAATTTTTTGTCTTATTCCTCGTTCCTTTTGTCAGATGCTCTAATGAATTTTTCCAAGGCTTCTTTCCAACTCGATTTCCTCTCTGGTTGTAGTTGAGTCTGATTTTGAAATCCGAATGTATTTTGTTGTCTAGGCGCTTGAGCTTGGGCTTGATTGTTACTCCATGAAAACTCCGGATGATTTCTCCAACCCGGATTATATGTGTTTTGATTCGGGTAAGGTTGGGTAGATCGATTATTGCTCCCTACGAACTGAGCTGATTCCAAATTGATGGCACATTGATCTGTAGCATGACTCCCAGCACATAACTCACAACCCATTGCTACTTGCTGTGTAGATGGTGGACTCCATGTTTCCATTGGTCAAGTCATGTTCGTGTATGGCCATTGATACGTAAAGTCATCCATGGTACCTGAAAAGAGAGAAAGAAAAAAAAATTGAAAGAGAATTAAAGAAAAAAAACGTTTAAATTATTAAACTAATTCCCCGGCAGCGGCGCCAAAAACTTGTTGATCGATTTTACAATCAAAATATACGTGCACGTATACACGGTCAACAAGTAATAAAGTGATAAGAAAAGTATCGTTCCCACGAGGAATTATTTAATAAAAATTACCAAGTACTAACTCTTAACCTAATTAATTTTATTTAAACAACCATAAATTGTGATTTTTCTAATTAAGAAAACTAAATTAATTAATTAAAACTAGATTACTCTAAAATTAATTCAAATAAATAAATATTAAGACTTCAATATCCCAATTATGAACTATAAATCAATTATCCAATTATCCCAATTATTATGTCCACTGAATTGTTAACAGAAATTCTCAAATGCCAAAAGTCCTTTTCCAAGTGATCATTTGACTTCTATTTAATCTAGATTAATCTTGCTATATTCCTAAGCAAAATAATTGAATTAAACTTCTTCGATTTCAATTCCTTATGTGTTACATGCGGTGAACAAATATTTCCATTCAATTCACAAACCTAATTATTCACCATGCAAATAACTAAGTCACATGTTATCATGCCCACTTCTAACCCTAGAATTCCTCTTCCAATTCCTTCTAGAGTAACAAGGTAATTACTGATCAGATAATTAATCAATAAGCGCAAGACAAGATAAACAATTCACCTTGACATAAATAATTGGAATAAATCAAATAATTAATTCATAGACATAAAAGGTTCAATTGAAATCTTAATAAAAGAGTTAGTTCATAATTAATGAATTGAAACCAAGAATCCAAAACTTAATAGACATTAAAAGATAAAAGTTTGATAAGAGAAAAGAATAGAATCTGTTGTCAGCAAATCTGATGCTCCCCTCTTGCTCCTGCTCTTGATCTTCAATGATCTACAAGTTGCTTCAATCTCCAAAACTAATAAGAACTAGGGTTAATGTCTAATCTAATGGAGTGTATCTCTAATCTAATCTATGTAATCTCCCCTTATTTTATGTCTTACATCATGTATTTGTAGGTTACAAGTCCAATTTTTAGCTTAGGAACAAACCCAATCCAATTTGGAGTCAAAAATGTGTCAAAATTCGCCCCAAAACGCGTCCAAGCCTGACCAGACTCTTCCCCAACGCCCCAGCGCTGGGCACGGCACTGCAACCCTGCTCCCCAGTGCCCCGGCGCTAGGCATAGGCCTAAAATGGGCGCCCGGCGTGGGCACATGTTCTGACATTTTCTACTCCGACGTCCTTTGGGAAAATGGTCATAACTTCTTCGTTTGAACCTCGATTTTGATGATTCAAGATGTTCCGGAAAGAGAAGACGTAGATCTACAACTTTCATTATTTAAGTTTTTGGAAATAAGGTCCCGAGCAATACTCAAATTGGATCTAAAGTTACTGATGTGTAAATATCAAGTCGAAAACACGAATCTAGCCACCCCAAACGTCGATCTAAGTAACTTTTGTCCCAATTCCTACAAAACAACGTAAAATATGCTTGAATAGACATAAACACTTAAAAACATTAAAAAGATTAAGCTTAAACGCACTCAATTCTGAGTATAAAACTCACTCATCAATGGGCTGTGCTCTACGCACGGCCATGGAGAGGTTGATCGATGGGGTACATCACTACTCAGCTGAGCAAGGACAGACCCGCCATACCATAAGCTGAGACATGGTGGTGCATATTACACAGAAGGAATATCAAAGCGGGATGTTAGATTGAGTCTAGAGGGAAAAGCCCAGTAGTGTAGTATTTTATTTATCTATTGTTTAATATGTTGTTGTAATCTCAGTCTTTTGTGTAAGATGTGAGATGATGGTAACCCCAACTTTTAGAAAAATATTAGAGGGGTAGTAAGCTAGTGTTGTCCCCGTATTTTGTGTTACTATGGGATATGTGTTATCATTTATAGCAGTATGCTAGAAAAGAGCATGTATTGTAACCAATTGGCATATGAATATAAATGATCTTATTTCAGAATCGTGTCTTAAACCTTTAGTTCTTTTCAATTGAGAAATGTCTAAGTGTTATAATTAGATAATTAAATGAAAATTTTATGATGCAAAAAATGCCGCCCAGACGTAGAATAACTTTCCCAGAAGAGTCAGTTAATGATGAGAGAGGACCAAGAGATCCGATACAGAGACTTGTAGATTTATTGGGAGAAGCTCTGAGGAGAAGAAATGAACATGTACCACCCGTTTCCCAAGCTGTCCCAGTAACAACCTGCGAAGATTTTAAGAGTGTAGGACCCCCGAAGTTCGCGGGAACTACTGACCCAATAGTTGCGCAAACCTGGATCAAGGAGATCGAGAAGGCCTTCACTATAGCTTGTGTGGGTGAAGACCAGAAGACAGTATTTTTCACGTACATGATGCTAGAGTTAAAACAAGGAGATATGACGGTGGCGCAATACGCAGCTAAGTTTAATGAACTAGCGCGATTTACGGAACACCAAGTTGGGGATGAGGAAAGGAAGGCGAGATGCTTCAAGCAAGGGTTGAAGCCGTGGTTGTATAATAAGGTATCAGTCTTCAAGATTGATTCCTTTACGAACTTGTTAGAGAAGGCAGTCATTACGGAAGGTGGCAGTGAGGCCTTAAGTCTATATCATAAGGAGAAGAAGAACAAGAACACTAGTAGTGAGCATCGTGGAGGAAGCAGCATCGGAGGGAGTAATTCTGGAAAGAAGAAGTGGGAAAATAACAACAACAGAAATAATAATCAAGGTGGAAGTCATCAGGAAAACTTCAAGAAAAGGGCTGAAACTTGTAACAAGCGCGGAAGAAGTAATCAGAGGGAGTGCTGGAAGGGAAAGAGCAGTTGCTATAATTACGGCCAAGAGGGGCACATATCGCCAAATTGCCCAAAGCCAAAAAAGATCAGAGGATGTTTTTCTTGTGGATCAACAGAGCACCAGATAAAGGATTTCCCGAAGAAAGGAAGCGGTGGAGCGGGCAGATGCCAGGGAGGAGGAAGTAAATTAATGATTGGTGGACCTAAGTAACCCAACCGATCGACCGCCCGAACCTTTAATATGACCGTCCAGGATGTAGTAGCAGCAAAGGACGTGGTGTCAGGTATAATCCCAATCAATAATATAAATTCTTATGTATTATTTGATTCGGGTGCCACATATTCTTTTATATCTGAAGAATTTGCTAGTAAACTTAGTACACCCCGAGAACGTTTAGAAGATTCATTGAACGTAGAAGTTGCGAATAAGGAAATAATCCTTGTAGAATACATTTATCAAAATTATCGCCCAAACATTAGAGAACATAAACTGAGCGTAGACTTGATTCCTATTAGACTAGGAGAATTAGATGTAATACTGGGAATGGATTGGTTATATAACCATGCGGTAGTAATTGATTGTCAGAACAAGTGTGTGAACCTTCAGACTCCGAGTAAGTCTAAGGTACTGTTTCATGGTAGCTCATCGCTTAAGCAATCGTGTTGCGTTACGATGATGTAGGCCAAGAAATTGTTAAGAAAGGGATGTGTAGGTTATTTAGCTTACATCATGGATACTCGAAAGAAAGGAGTAGAGATTACAGATATACCTGTAGTGAATAAGTTTCAAGATGTGTTTCCGGATGATCTGCCTGGTCTTACGCTAGATAGAGAAATTGAATTCGTAATAGACTTAGCACCGGGAACAACACCGATTTCGAAAGCTCCATATCGTATGGCGCTAGTAGAAATGAAGGAATTGATGATACAACTTCAAGAGTTATTGGATAAGGGTTACATTCGACCAAGTGTGTCTCCTTGGGGAGCACCAGTGTTATTCGTGAAGAAAAAGAACGGATCGATGAGGCTCTGTATCGATTATTGAGAATTGAACAGAGTAACGATCAAGAACAGATATCCACTACCGAGGATAGATGACTTATTTGATCAACTGAGGGGAGCGAAATGTTTCTCGAAGATCGACCTACGGACTAGATATCACCAACTGAAAGTGCGGTATGAGGAGATACCAAAGACTGTGTTTCGAACCCGTTATGGACATTACAAGTTTTTGGTAATGCAATTTGGTTTGACTAATGCTCTGGCAGCATTCATGGACTTGTTGAATCGAGTTTTCAAGCCATACTTAGATAATTTTTTGGTGGTTTTCATCGACGATATTTTGATCTACTCGAAGACAGAGGAAGAGCACACCAAACATCTGAAGATTATTTGGGAGGCACTACAGAAGGAGAAGATGTATGCAAAATTTTCAAAGTGTGAATTTTGGAAGAAGAAGGTTCAATTCTTAGGCCACGTGGTGGATGAGAATGGAATCTTAGTAGACCCCGAAAAGGTCAAAGCGGTAAGTAATTGGGTACAACTGAGAACCCCGACGGAGGTGAGAAGTTTCTTAGGGTTAGCTGGGTACTATCGAAGATTCATCCAATATTTTTTTAAGATAGCGACCCCGTTGACTAATTTGACGAGGAAAACAGTGAAATTTGTATGGACCGACAAATGGGAAGAGAGTTTTCAAGAGTTGAAGAAAAGTGTGACAACCCGAATTTTCATAAGTTATTAAAATAAGAATTTAATAATTAAAATTATTATTATGAGGTGTATATATTGTGAAATATATGAATTAGTGTGAAGAGAATTTAAATGTTAATTTAATATTTATTGAAGTAAATAAATATTTTAATTGAATTATTTTTTGAGATTATGTGATTAATATGGAGTAATGTAATTAAGTGTATTATATTAATTAAATGATTATTTAATATTTAATTAACATGTAATGATTTTATGTTACAGTTCTAATTTAATTGAGATAATGTAGTGATGTAGTCATTGTTACATGAAGAGCGAGTAATTATAATGTGACAATTTTATGTGATTAATTGATGTTAAACTTTTAATTAATTAAATTAATGTTAAGATTTAATTAATTAAAGGATAACGTTAAGAATATGTATTAAAGAATCTATTAAAAGAGTTAAAAGAGTTTTTAAAACCGTTTTCCCAAACAAGGCTTAACTTTTGTTTTAAACATGTTTTACCCAACCAAGGCCTTAACTATTAAAACCTGATTTTTAAAATAATATGATTTTGCCAAACAAGCCTAGGGTTTTTAAAATTCTAATTTTTGTAACTTTTATATTAAATTGATAATTAGTATATGTAATTATATTGGGAGTTACATATTCTATAATTATAGATGTTATATGTATATTGTATATACACTAAGTTACGTTAATTTTCTAAACCTAAGTCTAAACTAAGAACAGAGAGAAGAAGAGAAAATACAGAGAAGAAGAAGAGGAAGAAGAAGAAGAAGGGAAACCTTGAGAAAACAAAAGAAAAGCTTTCATCATCTCCATCTTTTCTATTAATTCAACCTAGAAAGGTATCAAACTAACTCTTATACTAAATTAAGATGTTTTGTATTTAGTCTTTGTAAAATTAGGTTTTCATGATTATGAATTTATATGTATATATGGTGTTCATATGTTTTCATATGTGATTGTATGCCATGAAAGGATTTTCACAATACAATTGTTGTAAAAACAATTATTAAAATCATGTTCTATGTTTTCATAGTTTTAGAGTTCTATGTAAAAATCTTTTGGTGAAACTTCATAATTTTGATATATGAATGGGATGTGTGTATGTGTGTGTGTGTGTGTGTATGTGTGTGTGTGTGTGTGTGTGTATATATATATATATATATATATATATATATATATATATATATATATGCATATGCTTACATGAGATTTTTATAGTTGTTTAAAAGTTTCAATTCACAAAGATATGATGAACATGATGAAATCATGTTCATATTGTTTGATTATGAAGTTATGTTGAAAATTGTTCTTAAATCTTTGATGTGAGCATGAGTTATGTGTAATATGGGTTATATTATGATATGTTATGAGTTATATGGTTGTTCTAGCAATTCAATCGATGTAATTTTGATAAACAAGAGGAATTTTGTTCGTAATGAATTTCTGTTAATTAGTTTCTGAAAAATGGCTTTTGAAACTATCAAATTGATGTTTAATTCATAGTATAATTGTAAAATTGGTGATGGATTGTGTTAATACAATAAAAAACAAAAAGAACGTAAGTTAAATGAATATATTTGGTTAAGAAACGAATTCGTAGTAAATGAATTCGCTAAATATGTTAAAACATGAAAGTTTAGTATGAACATGAGTTTTGGCTCAAGATTTAGGCTAGTTAGTGTTTCTATAAGTTGGTTATAAGTCTAATATGTTGTAGTTCTATGAATTACGAATCTATAGAGTCGAAAACGGACTGATTTGGGTGTGTATAACTAAAGTTATGAAGGTTGGAAGGAGAAAGGGCCAAAAATGCGTAAGAACAATAAAACTAGAGAAAAAAAAAACGCGTACATACTGGTAAGGGGCGTTGCAGCGCGGCCCCCAAGGCTATTTAGGGCACTGCATCGCCGGAATAATTTTTTCATACGAACTCCGATTGAGGTGATTCAAGATGATCCGGAACGAGGACGAATAGCCCTACAACTTTCGTTATTTAAGGTTTTCGATTTGAGGTCGGGAGCGGGGGTCAAAATGGTTATTTATGGGACTGATATGTATTAGGAGGCAATCGGAGGGCATCGGGCATGCATGTATTGTAATAACCCGATATTTTCTATATAAATAAATAAGAAATTTTGCCTATAATTTTTTTATTATTATTTCATTTTAAAGATGAGAATATGTGCCAAGTAATGTGTATGTATATATGTGATAAATAAAATTATTTATTTCATGAATAATTTCAAATAATTTTATTTTAGAATTATTGATAATTATAAAGTATATACTTATAATAATTAATTTTATTGTAGAAATGTCATTATTTATTTTCTATGAAAATATGATTTTTATATTATTTAAATAATATAAGTAATGATTATAGAATTATTATAATAATTATATTATTTTATTATATGAATTTTAGTTCAGATTATTTAATTTAATTATTTTTAACTTAATTAATAATGTTATATATGAAAGATAAATCAAATATGGAATCCAAACCCTAATTTCGAATTTTGAGCAATGAATGAGAATAATAATATTATTTTATATATAATATTATTTTTCAGTGTTATAAATATATAGTATGTACATATCGTTAATGGTTCGTCAATTATGGTGAATACTGTCAGAACCCTAGTATTAATTTATTAAACCCTATGTTGTTAAACTCAATTATGAGTTTAAGACTGAGTAGTAAATGTATTATATGAATTATGTTACATATTATAGAATTTCTGTTAATTAGGAAAACCCTAATTAATATTTGGAAAACTCTAATTAAAATTAGAAACCCTAATTTGCTAATTAGGAACCCTAATTGCTAACAATTAGAAACCCTATTTATTATTTTAGTAAATTAAATTCTTAATTTGTGAACCCTAATGATATTAAGGAACCCTAATTATTTAAACCCTAATTTTCTATTAAAAACCCTAATTTTAATTAGTGTGTTTTAATTAAAATTTTATTACACTTTAATTTTAATTTTTCAAACCCTAGAAATTTATCGAGAAACTTTAAGGTTTAAAATCTAGTGATTAAATCTTAGATTCAAGTACAATGGACAAGAATACCATTAAAATTAATAACCAAATGACCATTTTACCCTTTTTGTTCTATTTGGTGAATTATTGCTAGAAAATCTAGCAAGATCTTGGCAAGCCACCCTGGTCTACCTAGGAACTAAATAATTCCAGCACATCAGCCATGATTATCATCCACACACATTGCATACATGTTGTACATATAGATTAAGAAAGAGAAAGCTACCAAAATTGCTCATTTGGCCATCTAACTCTCAAGCAACTTTTCTCTCTACCAAACCTCCGAAAATACAAGGCATTTCAGTTCTAAAATCAAGCCCCACGAAATCCACAAACAGATCAGAAGCTAAGAATCAAGATTTTTTAAAGAGAGGTACAAAACCCTAATTTATAATCTGATCTTGAAGGCCATGTTAGATGTTAGATTTTTGTGTTAAAATATGTTTTAGGTACTGTATAATGATGATCTGGGTTGCTAGATGTTGGATCCATAACATCTAGAGGCTCGAATTTGAAGTTTTACAAAATCTGGAAATTTGGAAAATAAAGTCTGACAACTGAATGTCAGACCTCATAGATCCGTGCTCGTTAATGATTTGTATGTGTTAAAGGTTTGTACTTGTAGTATGTCATGTGGGCTTTACTCTAAAACTTGAATCAGGTTTAGATCTAGCATATATTGAAAGTTATTGATGGTCAAAACCGGTTGACTGACCATGACTAAAAGAAATCTGGGTAACCCAGATGCTACCCAGAATACTCTGACAGCCAGTTTACGTCATTGGATCTTCCGTGTGTTTGATGTTTTGGGTTTATTCTGGCATCCATGTTGTAGTCTGGTAGATGGTATATATTAAAGCTTTAATCACACCTAAATGTTAAATGGACTGAAAGTAGTGACTGGTCAAAGTTGTATAGAAGATCACGAAAATTGATTTCTGGAATTTTCAGAAATCGTATGAACAAAGTTTCTGACATACTTTGACTGGATTGGATCTGGAGATTTTGTTGTAGTTTAATTGATTTGATGACTGTTATATGTAGTACACATTTGAACCATTATAACATCATAACATCAACTAGAACCCTAAGATATTTAAGCCACAAAGTGTCTACTCGAAGCTGACTAGGTTTCTGGGTTACCCAGAAAAACCCAGTAAGCTCTGACAGCTTGTTTTAAGGTTTGTATCTTGATCATGTGTTAGGATCTGACCTAGAAATGGTTATGAACTTGTAATATTACATGAGTACTACAATAGCTAATCAATCACCAGCCCAGAAACACCTTACACGAAGATTTATTCTTGGTCAAAGTATGCAACTCGTTCACTGTCTCTGAAGATCTGGGTTTCGTGAAGAACATGAAGAACACCTATAGCGACTGTTCTATCGCTATAGGCAGTCTTTAGGGACAATTTTATTAAAAATTAATTAAATTAATTTCTGAAAATCATTTAAAAATAGAAATTAATTTCTAAAAATTACAAAAATTATTTTTAAAATTATTTTTAAGTTATAAAAATTAACATTTTATAATTTGAAATATTTTTCATAAATATTAGTATTTATTTAAATATTATTGATATTTAATTTATTTATTAAATGCATTAAATAAATTAATTAAAAATAATTTTATTGTATTAAAAATCATTTTAAATGATAATAAGTTATTTAAAAATATTTTAAGTTATAAAATATAACTTTTAATATTTTAAAGCAAATTTTATTAATTATTTAATATTAATGATATTAGATTTATTTAATAATTATGTTAATTAAATTAATTTAAAAATAATTTTAATATTAGAAAAATTATTTTAAATGAAAATAAAGAGTTTAAAAATATTTTAAATTATAAAATATAACTTTCAGTATTTAAAGGTAAATTTTATTAATTATTTATTTATTAATGATATTAAAGCTATGTAATAATTATATTAAATAATTTAGTTTAAAAATAGTTTTAATATTATAAAAATTATTTTCAATGAAAATAAAGTGTTTAAAGATATTTTAAGTTATAAAATATAACTTTTACTATTTAGAGAATAATGTCATTAATAAATTAATATTAATTTAATATTAATGATATAAAATTTATTTAATAATTATATTAGATAAATAGTTTTAAAATAGTTTTATTAATTTAAAAATCATTTAAAAAGGATATAAATGAACTAAAAATATTTTAAGTTATACTTAATGACATTTAATATTTTGATAAATGGTGCATTAATATTTAAATATTAATGATAATTATTTAAAAATAATTTTAAATATTTTAAAAATTATTTAGGGTAATATTAATACTTTAAAAATATTTTGAGTTATTATAAATAACTTTAACATTTTGGTAATGGTTTCATTAATAGTTTAATATTAATTAAATATTAATGATAATAAAATTGTTTAATATTTAAATCATTTAATAATGATTTTGATGTTTGAAAATTCACGCTAAATTATAATAAATGTTTTAAAATTATTATAAGTCATTTAAAAATAATATCACTGATATTTTTAGTTATTGAACTACATAATAGAGTTTTAGACTCGATAAGAACCCGATAAAGCCGTCGGTAAACCGAAATATTTTAGAAATTAATCTAGACATATATAATTAGACTCGATAAGTGTTTGTTTGTGAACCAATGACTGTTAAAATATGTGACAGTGTGATTAGGTTATGTGCTGACTGCAAATAGTAGTACTATGTGTTATGATACATTATTCTAATCGAACGAATGATCTTATTAATGATAGGTTTCGATATAAAAGATTAATCTAAGTTGCGTTATTGTAAGCAGCAGCTCAGATAAGTATCCTACATTTACATTTACTTTGTGCAATGGACATGAGTGAAAAAGTTTCAGAATCATATTATTGTGTTAGATTATTAACTCTATTGTTATTGATTATGTATCCAATCTTTGTTTTCATACAAGTTCTTACATTATCCGATCATTGTATTATTGTATAATTCAGATATTTATTCTGTTCGTTAATTCTTATATAGGGTTAATGAACATTATAAGATATGGAATGAGTTTAATATAAAACTCATAAGTATTCCTAGCAAGACTTAAACACTTGAATGAATTTTGAATATTACATAAGTCGAAAAGTTAACACAATCTAATTGAACATTGTGCGCTAATTAACAGGAAGGATTATGAGATGTGGAGTAGAGTTTACATTACAATTACTATGTGTTGTTATGCGACTAATAGTTGATGTGTATGATTATATAATTGTGTAAGGTATGTGAAGTGCAGATAATTGTAAGTTGTTAATCTGTTATTGGTAAACAACGATCAAGGCAAGTCTTTCAGTTCCTATTTGCTAAGTGAACTTGATGATTAACTGTTTTAAATCTTTATTGTAAATAGCATGATGTGTTTTATATATGTTGAATGTATAAAATTTCAAAGTCAATTTATGACTACGTTGATTGACTAAAGCATGTTGATTGAGTAAGGAACTCAATCTTTATGCTTGTTATATGAACTGTAGCATGTATGTAATGTTAGTCCAATGTTTATGAGATATATGTTGAGCATGTTATTACTTGTTACGTGATACATGAAAACTATTAGATTTTATTGGGCTGTCGAGCTCAACCTTGCAAATAACCACTTTTGCAGGTTAATAATTCAAGGTAAAGTTATGTGCTACTTGAAAGACATGAATCAGATATAATACTCGAAGATTTATACAATTTGGCTGAATTATTATTATTTGAACCATGTTTAGGGTTCTGAATAATGTATGATATTTAATAGATGTTGAGTTATAAATTTAAGTTTTGTTTGTTGTACGAAAGGGTATTGAACCTGGATGTAAGTTTTCTTTATTATCTCTGGTAAGGTGAGTAATAAGCTAAGTATGGTTTAAAGGTAGGTAACGATAAATGTTTTGAGAAATGTACTTGATAAGTTACAATGATTATGTAATGAAAAACTGTCAAGTTTAAGTTATCTGATATGTAAAGGTTATCGAATTAAAATGTAAGATTCTATATAATAACTTTGATGAAGTGAATCACAAAAATAAAATTAATTCATGGATGTGTAGATGATAAAGGTTTTGATTCAGGAAATTAAAATAAGAAGATAGAAAATTTTAAATTATTCCGCATATTATTAAGTTTAACATCGAATAATGATGTCAAATCAGAAGTTAGACGTGTTTATTAACGAACAAAGTCAATAATTGAGTTGTATGATTTTTGGAGTCGTTACAGTTGGTATCAAAGCTTATAGGTTAGAAACCTTAGGAAAGAGTACCTTAGGCTTTAACCTTAGAGAAGAGAGGTGAAGATAATGAACAAATAAGCTCAAATAGAGTTTGAACAATAAGAAGTAATTTAAGAAATTTAAGAGGAAGAGATTAAAACATGCGTAAGAGGATTCAAAGAAGAATCTCGCAGAGTTATAAGGAATATGAATGTAGGGTTACCCAACTCCAATAATAAGGATGTAAGGTGATAATAAATAGACAATGTCTATAAGAAGAGAATGATAAAGAAGTTAAGAATAAAAAGTTATGTCTAAATATGGTACAATCGCACTCTTTAATAGTTGATGTATGGTATCTGGGCTAAATGATTCCTTCATAGAGCGGAGGTATATACGAACTAGTAACTCGGAACCTACTTTGTTGGTTGTTTGTGGGAAATCACTCAGCGTACCATATTGAAACTGTTAGAGACTCGATGTGTACCAAGTATAGAAAATGGATACGTATGATGAAAATGCAGAACTCGAATGAAATGTTAAGCAATGTAAATGAATTTAGAAATTCTTAAAGGAAGAATTATTATATAAACAAGAAAATTCAAAGAAGAATCTTGAAGAGACATAAAGATAAGAAATGAGAGTTTCCTAACTCCAATAGCCAAGATAATGAATAATGATGAATAGACAAAGTTTGTAAGACTAAAAGCAGAAATGAAATCGTAAATGATGAAAAAAGGAAAGAAAGAGGATCGTAAAACAAAACGATCACTAGTTAAGAAAAGAATTTTAACGGGAATGATTATAAAATAAGTTCACAACGTGATCTGTTTAAGTTATAAAAGGAAGATGGTCTGTAATGTTTGAATAATTATAGCCTGATGCTATAAAGATGATGTACTATAAAATAGTACAAGATAAACTCATGAGGAGTTATAGATAATATGATACGAGGAATTCGTATCGAGCAAAGAGCAAGTTATAGGCAAGATAGAGTTAGGTGGGATTTCAATTGAGGACTCATGTGGTGGCTAAGTTGTACAAACCTTTGTATGGGCGAGGGTTTTGTGCTTGCACTCAGTTCATCACATTGATAATCATTAGAATGTTAGTGTCGTGCTATCAATGTATATGTGGCAAAAAGGTGATTCTTTTCTCATGTGTATATTTGATAGTTAGAAACTATTAAAATTAGTTGGATATTATTAGGGTTAGGTGCGAGTTCTTAAAACTAATGCATATAGTAAGTTCTTAACTCATAATAATATGGTCTAATGACTATTAAGTACGGGAGTCCATATAGTCTAATGACTGTTAAGGTTTAAGTTGAAAGAGTACTTATAACCGTGGACGTAATTCAAGGTCTTATGACTGTGACGATCCCAAACTCGGGTACTTGAAACCTGAACTCGGTTCTTCATGATACCATTTCTATGAGCGGAATAATACTAATAATAATAACAATAATATAAAGATCAACTTAATTTACATATCATCAGAGTCTAATCCCAAGTACGTAACCTTTAAATATTCATTACAACCCATGATAGATAATATATGTCATACTTGTCTTAATAATACCAAACTATTACATAACATAGTAATTCATTCATTCAGCAACCTTCCCTTTCCCTTTGTTCTTAACGGAGCTCTCTGGTCGTTCGCACTTAGCTGAAAACATTTAAATTTAAGCAAGGATGAGCATTTGAGTGTCCAGCAAGCAATAACAATTATATATATATATATATATAAGCTGAAAGGATTTAAATGTTTTCTTTGTACAATTCTTCTACAACAAGTCAATAGTTGTGAAGTATTCTGAACCGATAATAACAACATAACAACTCTCTTTCAATTTTTTTTTGAAACTACGTAATGACTAAAACTGGGGTTATGGTGACATGTCATGAACATTGTTTTCATTTTTGAAGAGGTTAAACAGAAATTCATCTGTAAACCGACATAACTTACGGGCACGGGGGGTGATCAGCATGTTATGCCCTGCATTGATCAATACTACATTACAAGAACGATAGGATCGTTCACTCTATTCTGCCTTGGGCGCATAAAAGTTTTTCCGTGTAGGGATGTTCATACTTGTCTGGGTTCCAAATCAAAGGTTTTATCTTGTTCAACAATAATCTATAATTCAACATATATGTATACGGGTAATTGACGAAGGTATATCAACATGTGATTAAATACAATGATTATCCAAGTGGGGACACTTGTTTAACCATTTCTAGAAATTAACGAACATAATATATATATCTGAGTTACCATATACTAACATGTTGATAATCAATGAGCTTATATAATATAAGGTTAATAATCTGTACAGTAATAATATAGTTTAGAAACATTCTTACTCATGTTCATTGCATAAAGAAAATGCAAAGGTTAGATACTTGCCTTGTCAGCTGCTTACACAACTTAGATTTATCTTTTCTATCAATCCCTATCATTAAATAGATCATTGGTCTGATTAGAATAACATATCATATCATATAATACTACTTATTGTAGTCAGCACATTCCTAATCACATTGTCACATAACTTTAACACCATTGAATCACAAATAAACAGTTATCCAGTCATCCTATCTAAGTCCAGATCAATTTATGAAACATGTCAGTCTACCGACAGCTTTATCGGGTAAATATCGAGTCTAAAACTCTATACAGTAGTTCAATATTCATTTGGATAACTTAAACACCCGTCGCACTATTTTTCATGGCCTTATAATAATTTTTAAATAATTATTACCATTTATCATAATTTTGAAATATCAGAATCATTATTAAATGATTTAATAATAAACAATTCTATTATCATTAATATTTAATTAATATTAAGCTATTAATGAAACCATTGCCAAAATATTAAAGTCATTAATAATAACTTAAAATATTTTTAAAACATTTATATTACCCTTAAATGATTTTTAAAACATTTAAAAATTATTATAAAATAATTACCATTAATATTAAATTATTAATGAACTATTTATCTAAATATTAAAAGTTATTAATTATAACTTAGAATATTTTTAATTCATTTATATCCCTTTTTAAATGATTTTTAAATTAATAAAACTATTTTTAAACTATTTATTTAATATAATTATTAAATAAATTTAATATCATTAGGGTTAAATTAATATCATTAATATCAAATTATTAATGAAATTATCCTTTAAATATTAAAAGTTATATTTTATAACTTAAAATATCTTTAAACATTTTATCTTCATTTAAAATAATTTTTAAAATATTAAAATCATTTTTAAACTAATTTATTTAATGTAAATATTAAATATCTTTAATATCATTAATAATAAGTAATTAATGAATTTTACCTTTAAATATTAAAAGTTATATTTTATAACTTAAAATATTCTTAAATATCTTATTATTATTTAAAATGATTTTTAAAATAATAAAATCATTTTTAAATTATTTATTTAATTCATTTATTAAACAACTTAATTATCATTAATATTAATTTATTAATGAAAATTATCACAAAATATTAAAAGTCATTAAAAATAACTTAAAATATTTTCATATATCATAATATAATTTTTAATGATTTTTCATGTATTTAAATCATTTTTAAATAATTTATTTAATATTATAATTAAATAAATTAAATACTTTTAATATTTCAAAAATATTAAATATTTATGAAATATATTCAAAATAATTAAAATATAATTTTCGGACTTTAAAATAATTTTTAATAATTAATTTTGTATTTTTCAGAATTAAAAACTAATTAATACTAATTATTAAATAAAAATAATTAATTTTCGCAAAAACTGTAGCTAAAGGGCCCTATAGCGACGAAACTTTCGCTATAGGTGTTCTTGAGCTGCCCAGAACCTTTATACCCAGTTACCGAGTGGACTAGTTTGACCAACTTTAAATCTTTGTGTAGTGTGTTTCTGGGAATTACAAAAGCTAGATCTTGTAGACAAAGTGTAAGACTACAGGTTCTAACAAACAACACGATCAAACAACCTAACACAAAGCTAGATCTAAGCAACCAAAGTTGTTGTCAGAGCTGTTCTTCATTTACAGAAATAAAGAACAGTTCGAGCAGTCACTTTTAAGCTATTATAACTATCAATCGTGTTGATGATTTTGTGATCTACGAGTTGTAATGTGTAGACAACATACCAATGTATATATATATATATATATATATATATATATATATATATATATATATATCAGAACATCAACAAAATAACAAAAAATTAAGCAGGTACAAGCCGGTCAAACCTTGTTAGAAAAATTGTTCAAAAATTTCTGGGTTTTTCCCAGAAAATGCAGTCATGGCCGTTTGTCCTACTTTGACCGGCCACTGTAGTCAGATTACTTGTTGTTTAGGAGATTTTAAGGCATAATATTAAAGTACTAATATCAGTTTATAATCTGATTACAAAAACAAACACATAGCATCATCAAGCAGTTAAATCTAAGCCCGCAAAGAACCTGTCAGAGGCTTCTGGGCTGTTATGGGTTTTTTCCAGATTTTGAAAGTCATGGCCGGTCAACGAGGTTTGACCGCCCATAACTTTCATTCTGAGCATGATTTGAGCTATCTATCAGTTCCAGATTACAGACAACATAACATACTACAAGTATCAATATTTAAAACACAAAACCCAATTACAGAAATGGATCTACAAGGTCTGACATTCGTTGTCAGACCATAACATGAAATTTTACCAGAAATTTGAAAATCATTGATTTGAGCATTTAGATGTTATGGACTTGTAATATACCAACCCATATCATTAAATTAGACTATAAACAACATCTTTTAACGACAAATTACAAGATCTAACAACAGATCATTGGAAAAAAATTATGGTTAGGGTTTATACCTTTGATGAACAAATTTTTGATTTTGTGTTGCTGATTTGGTTATGGTGTTAGTGGGGCTTGATAATGGGACTATAATGCTAGATAAATTCGGAGGTGTGGTGCTTGAGAGAGTTGATTAAGGTTTTTGCACAAATTAAGTGAACAAAATGCAATTTCTCTCTCCAATCCATATATATAGACAATTAGATACATGTATGGGCTGACCTAGAGATGATTTGCTGTCATTTGAAGGTCAAGGGAGTTGTTGGTTTGGTAAACCACTCAAAAATTATCTAGATTTGCAAGCAAGCTTCTTAAAGAATTAAAAAGGGCATAAAAGACATTTAATAATTCAATTTAATGGCCAAAAATGAAACTTGACAAACCCTTAGGGTTTGACCCTTAGGGTTTAGCAAAAAGCAAAAATACTATTTAGCAACTAGGGTTTGTAAAATTATAAACTAAATTTAGTTTCCAAAATTTGAAAAACTAAAATTATTAATTAGATTAAATTAATAATTTTATTATACAGGAACATTAGGGTACTATAACATAATTAACTTTGCTATTTAAACAATTAGTGTTTAAAATTAGCAATTAGGGTTCCAAGAAATATCGGTTAGAGTTTTAATTTCGCGATTAAGGTTTCGATTTCAAATTTAGGGTTTTAATCATTATGGTCTTAAATCACTAATTAGGTTTATTTAAATTAGCGATATAAAACCTATTATACCTGACATTAATCACTGTAACATAATTCTTGACAGATCTAACCTCCGGTCTAGGTTTTTGAATTAGGGTTTAATAGAAATTCATATAATTAGGGTTTTAAATTTATAAATAGGGTTTTCTAATTAGCATAACACGAAGTAACACATAACACATATCATATAACACAGATATTAAATAATCTTAAATTTCCCATTTAAATTGATAAATAGGGTTAAATCAATTAATGCTAGGGTTTGATCAATATACCATAATTGACCAACCATCAACAGTATGTTTTTACAGTACATATTTATAGCACTGAAAAATCAAAATATTATAACATTATAATATTATTATCATTTCTTGATCAAAACCCAGAATTAGGGTTTGGATTCCATATCTGATTTTATCTGCCATAATTAACCTTATAATTAAGTAAAAATAATTTACTTAATAACCTGAACAAAATTCATATAATAGAATAATTATTCTAATTATTCTAAAATCATTTCTTATATTATTTAAATAATATATACCTATATTTTCATGGAAAAGTAATTAATAAAACATTGCTAATATGAAATCAATTATTATAAGAATATAATTGATAATAATCAATATTTCTAAAAATAAATTTATTTGCAATAATTAATGTAATAAATAAATTTTATTTATCACACATATAATTATAATTATACATTACCTTGGCACATATCATCCATATTTATTTTAATAAATAAAAAAGAAAAATTTATACACAAAATTTATGATTTATTTTTATAGAAAATATCGGGTTGTCACAATGACCCCTCAACATGATTTGGAATCTTTTAAATTCTTGAGTTATTCATGATGCTTCCCAATTATTGAGCAATTGTGGAAGATTCTTACTATTATAAAAGACGAATGTGGTAAGGATATATTCCTTAGAAAGAAGTAAGTCGTAGAATGCGACACTGAATGATGAATATATTGAATAAATGGGAAAAGAAATTTTGAAGTGAGAAAGAGATGAGTTATCAAGGAATAATGTAAAACATTTAATAGAAAAGTTAATACTTGTATAAAGATCTTTGTGGAAAGAAAGTTGTTATAGAACCCAATGAATGAATAAAGTATTAACGTAAAATCTATTTTGATAGAATTGAATGAATAAAGATTAATAGATATAATTTCGAGGAAGGAATTCTTAGAAGAAAGGGTGAATGTAATATCTCGAGTAAATTTTGAAAAGAAATTTGGTGAAAACCGAGTAAGGGATGTTTCTTTGATTTCGAGGACGAAATTCTTATAAGGAGGGAAGGATGTGACAACCCGAATTTTTGTAAGTTATTAAAATAAGAATTTAATAATTAAAATTCTTATTATGAGGTGTATATATTGCGAAATATGTGAATTGGTGTGAAGAGAATTTAAATGTTAATTTAATATTTATTGAAGTAAATAAATATTTTAATTAAATTATTTATTGAGATTATGTGATTATTATGGAGTAATGTAATTAAGTGTTTTATATTAATTAAATGATTATTTAATATTTAATTAACATGTAATGATTTTATGTTATAGGTCTAATTTAATTGAGATAATGTAGTGATGTGATAATTGTTACATGAAGTTATGTGATTAATTAACGAGTAATTATAATGTGACAATTTTATGTGATTAGTTGATGTTAAACTTTTAATTAATTAAATTAATGTTAAGATTTAATTAATTAAAGGATAATATTAAGAATATGTGTTAAAGGATCTATTAAAAGAGTTAAAAGAGTTTTTAAAACCGTTTTTTCAAACAAGGCCTTACTTTTGTTTTAAATATGTTTTACCCAAACAAGACCTTAACTATTAAAACCTGATTTTTAAAATAATATGGTTTTGCCAAACAAGCCTTATGTCTTTTAAAATTCTAATTTTTGTAACTTTTATATTAAATTGATAATTAGTATATGTAATTATATTGGGAGTTATATATTCTATAATTATATGTGTTATATGTATATTATATATACACTAAGTTACGTTAATTTTCTAAACCTAAGTCTAAATTATGAACAAAGAGAAGAAGAGAGAATACAGAGAAGAAGAAGAGAAGGGAAAAGAAGAAGGGAAACCTTGAGAAAACAAAAGAGAAGCTTTCATCATCTCCATCTTTTCTCGTAATTCAACCTAAAAAGGTATCAAACTAACTCTTATACTAAATTAAGATGTTTTGCATTTAGTCTTTATAAAATTAGGTTTTCATGATTATGAATTTATATATATATATATATATATATATATATATATATGGTGTTCATATGTTTTTATATGTGATTGTATGCCATGAAAGGATTTTCACAATACAATTGTTGTAAAAATAATTTTTAAAATCATGTTCTTCTGTGTTTTCATTGTTTTAGAGTTCTATATAAAAATCTTTTAGTGAAACTTCATAATTTTGATATATGAATGGGGTGTGTGTGTGTGTGTGTGTGTGTGTGTGTGTGTGTGTGTGTGTGTGTGTATATATATATATATATATACACACACACACACACACACTTACATGAGATTTTTATAGTTATTCAAAAGTTTCAATTCACAAAGATATGATGAACATGATGAAATCATGTTCATAGTGTTTGATTATGAAGTTATGTTGAAAATTGTTCTTAAATCTTTGATGTGAGCATGATTTATGTGTAATATGGGTTATATTATGATATATTATGAGTTATATGGTTGTTCTAGCAATTCAATCGATGTAATTTTGATAAACAAGAGGAATTTTGTTCATAATGATTTTTCTGTGAATTAGTTTCTGAAAAATGGCTTTTGAAACTATCAAATTGATGTTTAATTCATAGTATAATTGTAAAATTGGCGTTGGATTGTGTTAATACTATAAGAAACGAAAAGAACGCAAGTTAGAATATATTTGGTTAAGAAACGAATTCGTAGTAAATGAATTCGCTAAATATGTTAAAGCATGAAAGTTTAGTATGAACATGAGTTTTGGGTCAATATTTAGGCTAGTTAGTGTTTCTATAAATTTGTTATAAGTCTAGTATATTGTAGTTCTATGAATTACGAATCCATAGAGTAGAAAACGGACTGATTTGGGTGTGTATAACTCAAGTTATGAACGTTGGAAGGAGAAAGGGGCAAAAAATTGTAAGAACAGTAAAACTGGAGAAAAAAATGCGTACATACTGCTAAGGGGCACTGCAATGCGGCCCCCAAGGCTATTTTGGGGCGCTGCAGCGCTGGAATAGTTAACATGGCTGGACTGTTTTGACCTCCTGTAGTGAAACGATCAAAACATTTTTATACGGACTTCGATTGAGGTGATTCAAGATGTTCCGAAACGGGGACGAATAGCCCTACAACTTTTGTTCTTCAATGTTTTCAATTTGAGGTCCAGAGTAGGGGTCAAAATGGTCATTTATGGAACTGATATGTATTAGGAGGCTATCGGAGGGCGTCGGGCATGCACGTATGCAAGCATAGTGCTCCTGACGATAAAAGATGGTGTTCTAAGTTATAAAATATGAATGTTAGTAAATATAATGATGATTAACATTAATAAATGATGTATTAAATAAGTTATATAAGCACACTAAGAATACACAAGAGAGGTGAATCGAGCGTGTGACGAATGAACGTCGAAACGCCGTGACAAGTATTAATGAACATTATAAGATATGGAATGAGTTTAATATAAAACCCATAAGTATTCCTAGCAAGACTTAAAAACTTGAATGAATTTTGAATATTATATAAGTCGAAAAGTTAACACAATCTAATTGAACATTGTGTGCTAATTAACAGGAAGGATTATGAGATGTGGAGTAGAGTTTACATTACAATTACTATGTTTGTTATGTGACTAATAGTTGATGTGTATGATTATATAATTGTGTAGGGCACGTGAAGTGCAGATAGCTATAAGCTGTTAATAATCTGTTATTGGTAAACAACGATCAAGGCAAGTCTTTCAGTTCATATTTGCTATGTGAACTTGATGATTAACTTTTTTAAATCTTTATTACAAAGAGCATGATGTGTTATATATATGTTGAATGTATAAAATATTAAAGTCAATTTTTGACTACGTTGATTGACTAAAGAATGCTGATTGAGTAAGGAACTCAATCTTTATACTTGTTATATGAACTGTAGCATGTATGTTATGTTAGTCCAATGTTTATGAGATATATGTTGAGCATGTTGTTACGTGCTACATGATGCATGAAAACTATTAGATTTTGCTGGGCTGTCGAGCTCAACCTTGCAAATAACCACTTTGGCTGTAAAGTTATGTTCTACTTGAAAGATATGAATCAGATGTGATACTCGAAGGTTTATACACTTTGGCTAAATTATTATTATTTGAACCATGTTTAGGGTTCTGAATAATGTATGATGTTTACTAAATGTTGAGTTATAAATTTAAGTTTTGTTTGTTGTATGAAAGGGTATTGAACCTGAATGTAAGTTTTATTTATTATCTCTGATAAGGTGAGTAATAAGCTAAGTATGGTTTAAAGGTAAGTAACGATAAATGTTTTGAAAAATGTACTTGATAAGTTACAATGATTATGCAATGATAAACTGTCAAGTTTAAGTTATCAGATATGTAAAGGTTATCGAATTAAAATGTAAGATTCTATATAATAACTTTGATGAAGTAAATCACAAAAATAAAATTAATTCAGAGATGTATAGATGATAAAGGTTTTGATTCAGGGAATTAAAGTAAGAAGATAGAAAAGTTTAAATTATTCCATATATTATTAAGTTTAACATTGAATAATGATGTAAAATCAGAAGTTAGACGTGTTATTAATGACCAAAGTCGATAATTGAGTTGTATGATTGTTGGGGTCGTTACAAAGAGATTAAGTGAGGCGCCTGTATTATCATTACCAGATGATACGAGAGGATTTGTAGTGTATATAGTGAGGCATCGCATAGAGGACTTGTAACGACCCCAAAATAGGTCCATTCCATCTAACCTATTCTGAGTCGCCAAATACATGGTACAGAAAAATAACTACAACTTTATTACAATAATTGTCGTGCAAAATACAACAACACATATGCTGTGAGTTTGGATACAAATATATACCAAATATGACTCATGTCCCAACCGTGGACAACACCTCACAATGACACCTTACATAAAGGTATAGTAAAAAACTGTTTTAGAAATGAGAATCTTTGAGAAGTGCTCAAGGAAACCTTTGTACATGGGAGGCCATGCTTCTAGGTTGTGATAGATATCATATGGCCATAGAATTATCCTTGGTTGACCCAATATACCCCAAAGAAAAACGAGAAGATTACTATCATATTCTTCCCAATGGTGAGTCTTCTCTTGACTTATCATTATCTCTAATGTCTCTAATTGAGAATTATACTTCAAACAAACACCAAGATTATATAGGTAGTGCTCGTAAATATACTCAGCAAGTGGATGAGCACAATCTTGTCTTATGATGACATGAGGTTGTATGTCATTAGACATCTTGTATGATAGTGGCAAAACACCCTTCCAACGTTGGGTTCGCTTCACCCAAGATGATTCACCAAATATAACTCCTAAATGATGACCACCGTTCTATTCCCCTGTTACCCCCGCTCGACCCAGCTACACTCTTATTACCTGAAAGGAATTGTGAACAGAAGGGTGAGCACAACTAGCCTAATAAAGAATATCATGACTAATGGTAAATAAATTATCAATAGTCTTCATCAGTAATAAATCAGAGATTTAGAACATATGGTAGATGATAAAAAATTTTAACCATAGTTGCAGCGGAACGTGTAATCCATTAGAAGAGTCAAATAGACCATAAAGTCTATTATCTTCTCCATGTTAAAAATCCACCAATAATGTTTTATCCCTGTAACATCTCTCAACAGTTCCTTTCCACAATCATATGAATAACTCATAATCATAATTGTGATTCTAAATTTTTCTTCGCACCGAGGACGAAGAATATTTTCATCACCTGTCTTTACCTGAAACATCAAAGATCATGGTTATACCAAATCACAGTTCCTGTTCATAATCATACTAATAAATCCATCTTTGCACTACGACCAAAGATATTCATCAACGGACCATCTTTGCACTACAGGCCAAAGATATTCAACAACAGTTCATCTTTGAACTACAGGCCAAAGGTATTCATCAATAATTCATCTTTGCACTACGGCCAAAGATATTCATCAACAATTCATCTTTGCACTACAGGCCAAAGATATTCCTCAACAGTTCATATTTGCACTACAGGCCAAATATATTCATCAACAGTTCATATTTGCACTACATGCCAAATATATTAATATCTCAAAGAAATATATAATCATTTCAGAATTTATATAAACAATAATTATAACCATGTTGATCATTTCACCTTTGCACTTAAGCTAAAGATATTCAATTATAAATTCAATGGTCATGATCATACCAGTCAACAATTCAACATCAATGTTATAAAAATGTTATATATGATAATAAAAACAATATGATCAAAATATGGATTTAATTTCAAGAGCAATATTCATAAATCAACCATAATTTGGTTAGAAAAAGAAACCAATTTTGTCGTGAATAGTAACTCGTGAATAGTAACTCATGAATAGTAACTCATGAATAGTAACTCCGATATGAAAAAGATAGAAATTCCACAATAATATACATACCAATATTTCGGTATAATGATATTGAAAGAATAATATTTCTTAAGCTTATAAACAATTTATTTAAATTGTTTACACTTTACTAATCAATGCATTTAATAATCATAAAATGTCAACTCTTAAGATTTCATCATCAATAACCAAAACCCTCATCAAAAATCTGCATATACCTCATATAGGATTCTCAAGCCATAAAATCCTATTTTCCAATTTTCTTACTTCACATAACATATTTAATTCATTTTCTCATAACTAGTCCATTTTTATGAAAAATACCAAATCAGTTTCAAAAATATTTCTTTTCTGGGATTTAGCAGAATATAGTCCCATATTGAACATATATTTTTCTCAGAATTTTTAAAACTCATTTACTATTTTTCATATGGCCAAAACCGCCGAATATTTAGACATTTATCATAAATTATACTTTTATCCAAAAATTCTGAAATTCACAGAGTGTGTGATATTATATAGATATACTTCCAATAAAAATTTCATCAATTTTGGAGTTAACCACAAGGAGTTATAAGCGGTTACTTTTAAAATAGTCTTTTCCCGTAAAATTCATAACTCTTAATCTATACATCCAAAAATTACCATTTTTGGACACAATCAATAAAACTCATCAAAATATCATTTCAAATTTTTCCAGAATTTTTTGAAGGTCAGAAAAATTACGAAACTGAAAAACATAACAACCCTTAAAATCTCTTACTATCCCTTACCTCAAAAGTGCAATATTTCTGACTGGAATGCAAAGCCGAAGGAAACTTGCACTGAATAGCAACTCTCAAAGTACCTAAATACTCACAAAATATGCTTCATAATATAGAGAGAGAAAGAGAGAAAGAGAGAAAGCTTATGTTTCTGGTGTGATTTTCAATTCTAACTTAGCCCTCTATTTATAGGAAAATGTTAGCACGCCGAAGCAGACTTAACCTGCAACCTGATGGCTTTACCTGCTACTATTCCCACCCACCACATTTGAATAAAAATCTCAGCACATTTCTTCACCAACCAAGAGTGGGGCCCACCAATTCTAGAATTTTCCACCAAAATGATAAATTCTGAAACTTCAACAATTTCTGAACCAGTCATCTCGTAAAATTCATAATAAATCATACGTTCATTTTTAACGGTTCAAAATTCGTGGACATATACTCAACTTATATATGTATAACATATCCAAAAATTATCACGATCCAACGGTCGGATTAAAAATTATAATCCCCGCAAAATATCTCAAAAACCTTAATTTTTAATACCTCCATTCCGACAAAAATACTGATAAAAACCTCAACATTAACTCCTTCATTTTTAACCACAAAAATATATAACTCATTTATATCCACATAAAATAAATATTTCCTTATCATATGAATCAATAATTAATTATTCACAAATAATATTACAGAGTCACAATTATGACAACCAGGCCGTTCCCAGGAAAGAGGGGGCTTTTCAATAAGGATTTCTCCTTACTAGTGCGCAATTAGATGACCAAACCTCTTCTTAGATAGAACTTTCTAGACATTGCCAATAATGCTATCTAATAATATTATTTAAATAATATGAATTATTGATCTGATAATGGAAAATACTGTGCAGCAACAATTATTGAAACAACACTAATATAAAATATCAACGCAGCTATTATTGAATCAATAAAATAAAATATTGAACAGTAACTAATGTAACAATTATTGAGTAGTGCCTTCTTACGTAAGAATTAATAATTGAAAAAAATATTGTGCAATACCGTGTGCTACTGTGCAACTACGCGTATTACTGTATTTTAACTACCAGGTATTCCAACAGTGTTAACGGTAACAACTACGCCGTTATTTATAAAAACTCAATTTTGTCATTTTCTTCATCCAATCGCTTTCCGTTATGGGGCCCACAAATAGCTGCGCCGTCGTACGAATATTCCCCGACAGAAAGAATATTCCACGACCAAACGAATATTCCCCGACAAAATGAATATTTTATAACCACTTGCTTATTTTGAAAAATATTCATATATCACCCTTAACTTTAACTTTTTATCAATTTAACCATTTACTAAATAGAAAAATTGAATACTTTTATTTCATAAAATTTGGGATCTTACAGGACTGGGCTGTGTGCTGATGCAGTATGGCAAAGTAATTGCATATGCGTCACGACAATTGAAGGATTATTAAAAATGATACCATACTCATGACTTAGAGTTAGCGGCAGTAGTTTTTGCGTTAAAGATATGGAGACATTATTTGTATATAATATGAGATATACACGGACCACAAAAGTCTGAAATATATCTTCACGCAGAAGGGGTTGAATATGCGTCAGAGAAGGTGGTTAGAATTGATCAAAGATTATGACTGTGATATTCTTTATCACCCGGGGAAGGCAAATGTAGTTGCCGAAGCTCTGAGCAGGAAAGGAAGGGAGAAATTGTTTCAACTGACAACTCAGGAGGAGTTAATAAGAGATATGGAGAAGTTGGAAATAGAGGTAAAGGGACCCAAGAGGTCTGAAGAGAAGTTAATTGTAATGGAAGCTTGTCCGACATTATTGGATAGAGTAAAGGAAGCACATGAAAAAGATGGAAAATGTGAAAAAAAATCAAGAAGAGAATCACCGAAAATGAGGAAGAAAAATTTCGAATAGATAAAGACATTATCTTAAGATTCGAAGGGAGAGTGTGGGTACCAGCGATAACCGAGTTAAGAGAAGAGATTTTACACGAGGCACACAATACGACATATTTCATTCATCTTGGAGGCACTGAGATGTACCGAGACTTGAGGTAACATTTTTGGTGGCCCAATTTGAAATGGGAAGTCGCAGAGTGCGTTAGTAGATGTTTGACTTGTCAACGCGTAAAAGAAGAGCATCAGCGGCCGAGTGGTTTGCTACAACCGTTGGAAATATCGGAGTGGAAATGGGAGCATATTACGATGGACTTCATGGTAGGACTTCTAGTCACGCAGAAAGGTTTGGATGCCATTTGGGTTATCATGGATCGACTTACAAAGACCGAACATTTTCTACCGATCAAGATCCGTTACAGTTTGAATCAGTTAGCGAGTCTGTACGTAAAGGAGATTGTTTCACGACATGGAGTGCCGGTATCGATTGTTTCTGACCGAGACCCGTGTTTCACGTTAAAATTCTAGAAAAGCTTGCAAGAGAGGATGGGAACACAGTTAAGGTTGAGTATCGCGTATCACCCTCAGATAGACGGACAGAGTGAGTAGACAATACAAACGCTAGAGGACATGCTTAGAACTTGCGTGATGGACTTCAAGGGGAATTGGGATGACCACCTACCCTTAGTAGAATTTGTGTATAATAATTATTACCATGCAAGTATCGGCATGCCACCGTACGAAGCTCTTTACGGGAGGAAGTGCAGAATGCCATTATGTTGGGACGAAGTCGAAGAACGACTAATAATTAGACCAGAGTTAGTACAACAAACCGCAGACGTGGTGACAATAATAAGGGCCAGACTAGTAGCATCTCAAGATTGCCAGAAGAAGTACACAGACTTGCATCGGCAAGACCGAGATTTTACAGTCGGCAGTTTTGTATTCTTGAAGGTATCTCCATGGAAGGGAAAGATCCGTTTCGGCAAGAAAGAGAAACTGAGTCCAAGATTTATAGGACCGTTCGAGCCATTAAAGCGAGTGGGCGAAGTAGCGTACAAAGTTGCACTACCACCTGAGTTGGAGCACATCCATAACGTATTTCACATATCTGTGTTGCGTCCGTACAAGCCTAACTATAAGCACGTGATTTCTTATGAACCCATCCAAGTGGAGAAGAATTTAGCGTACGAAGAGATTCCTATCCAAATTCTAGATAGGAAAGAGCAAACTTTAAGGAACAAAGTTATTTCCGTTATAAAAGTACTTTGGCGTAATCACGATGTCGAGGAGGCAACATGGGAGTTAAAAGATAGGATGATGAAGGATTATCCCCATCTATTTGTATAACTTGTAGCAATTCCGGGATGGAATTTTTATAAGGGGGGAGGATGTAATACCCGAGAATTTCCACGTGTTATTAAATGAATATATTAATGGAAATAATATTTATGTGAACATAAGTGTTAATGTTTTGTAAGTTGAATAATTCAATTGATTCGTACTAGATAAGTGCGTATTGAGAAGTGTGGATTTGACCATGAGAATGGTGGAATGCCTTGTGTGGCATGATGTGAAATGAGAAAATTCACTAAGCGAGTTAAAAAGGGAATTGGGAAGATTAATCGTGTTTAAGCATGTGATTTCATATAAGTAATGAACACACTCTTAGATTAGCAATGTCAAACATGTGGACAGTAATACATGTCATGTAAAACAAATATGGCAATAAAAGTTGACACTGGCTTGAAGCTAAACCAATCTTGGCACTGTCAAGGTACAGCGCAGCTGCGCCCTCCCAACAGTACAAACTGGCGCAGCTGCGCCAGTGGTCAGTTGGAGAAAAATTAACTTTCTACTTTAGAAATTAAATGGAACAATTATGTGATATGTGTGATAGAAATAAAACCATATGATAGGAGTATATTACAATGAGATGAGGTACCTAGTAGCACAATGATATCATATGAAGCTGTAATGCATAAATGATTAATTTCTTGGGTATTCGAGAATCTGAGAAAGGAATTCAATGTTTTAAATAAATATCAATATTAAATAAGGTTATAATATAGTTATGTGAGTTGTAGAGATAATTATGGAACTACCCGAATAATAATACCTAACTGCGATATTTTATTGCGTGTAGTTAATGTACATGGATTATATAATGTGAGTATAAAATTATCTTTAAATTCTTAATATGGTAACAATTGTACCTTAATATTACATTATGGAAATTAAGAGGACCAAACCAAACTTTACATGACCAAATGATGAGATTTTCTCTCTTGTCCCAAAATGAGTGTCACAAAGTACAATGAATAGTAGCTGAAAACTAAAACACGTATTTTCCAAAAAGGCTAAAATCCTAGGTGATCATTGCTAGCTAAGTGGGTGGTATGGAGTTGTTAAACTACCCTTCATGAACCTTTGTTCCCTTCCATTTTACCATAGATTCCAATCATGTGTAACACAAATGTCCAGTCCAAACTCCTATAAATAGCAGACAACATTATCAGTTGGTGTTGCTTGAAACTTGTCTGATAATTCTAAGTGGAAGAGTTCAAGTTGCTGAGAATTGCTAAGTGTGAGATTAAGAGCATACAAGTGTTCTAAGAACTTGGGAGTTCATTAGGAGCAAATTCATTTCATATTTGCAAAGGTATAATCCCTCTTCCTTGCTTCCATTTCATTCTCTGTCAAAATAGAGTCTTGAGTCTTGAATTTTAATTTCTTGATTATGTGGAATTGGATGTTAATGAGGTTGGGTAATGGTTATATAGTTGTTATATGACCATATAAGTATGTTTAAACTAATATAGAACTGTTTAGAATTAATTTTGTGAGTAATTTCTATGGTTGGGCCAGTTTTCTGCCGAAGCAGACTGTTATTGGCTCGAACAAGACACGGCGCAGCTGCGCCGGATGAACACTGAGGCGCAGCCGGCCCCTGAGTTCAGTTTGAGCTTCTGTTTTAAAATATGCTAAGTGTTGGTCAACTAATATGGCTTAAACTAGCATACAAGCTTGTGTAAAGGGTGTATATAAGTATATTAACCTAAGATGAGCATGTTTAGACTAGCATACATGATTAACGCAAAAGTATAATTTAAAATGGATTTATGACTTTAGAAACAAACTTGATGAGTATGAATTACATGTATGTATATTGACTTTGCAAGCATGTTGGTATTATTTAGAAATGCATGCATAAACCATTAGCTTGTGTTTATGAGATTAGTAAGCAAGCATCAACATGTTAAACTAATTAGTAAGCTTTACAAATGAAAATACGACTTTTGAACGTGAATATTGACAAACTACCTTGAAGGTTAGAATCTGACATTTGTGATCATGTTTATGTTACTCTTAGACTCACTCATGTAACATAAACATATATATATATATATATATATATATATATATATATATATATATATATATATATATATATACCATGTTTGTGTATTATATTTCAAGTGAAGCATGAACGAATCATATTTTCAACCAAAGCGGTGCTAATTTCACATATGTGTTATGAATACTCACAAGCATGCCTAATATGAGTTTTATAACTACCTTGTATGTTTAGAGAGCAAGCATGATAGACTTTGTGGTTTCATGACCTTATGTAACGATCGAGAAATTTGTAATTTAATTTAAATATTTATTGAATTAAATAAAAATTTTAAATAATTTATTTATTGAGAAAAATAAATAATTGATGAATTGTGATGCAAGAATTTAGTAACTAAATTAATTAATGTTAATTAAATTGAATAATGGTAATTTTTATTTGAAGATTTAATTTAATGAAATAATTAAATTAAATGAATTGTTTAATATTTAAGAAAATAAGTAAATTAAATAAAGTGATGTTTAAGTTTAATTTATTAAATAAATTAGATGTATAATAATTTATTAATCATAAGTATTATTATAATTATAATTATTATAATTACTATTATAAGTCATTTAAATTGACTAAAGTGTGACAAAAGTAACTATATAATATAATATTATTAAAATAATTCAGTTTGGGGGAATAGGTGATAGCCAAACAAGGCGTTGTGGCCTTTGGCTTATTCAATTTACGCCTTTTTGTTTTTTTTAACTGAAAGAGTACGTGCCATTGATGTTTATTTTCTTTCGCGTCTTATTTTTCCTAAGGTTAACTAAGACAGAGAGTTGGGAGAGAAGAAAGAAATTACAGAGGTTTTGAGAGAGCTTGAGAGAATTTTCTAAGATTATAAAGAAGAAGGAGAAGGATTTCTATAGCTTGTGATCATCTTGCAAACAAATTAAGCATTGAAGGTATAAAAAACTTAAGTTTGTGTTCTAAATTTCTAATATGGGATTGTGTGAATTTGATATTGTGATTGTTAAATTAGTTTATGTAATCAATTGGTTGATATTTATACATGATTGTAGTAAGAGAATCCATGGAAAAAATGGTTTGAAAGAAGAAAGTTAAAATAACAGTGTTTATACATGAAAATGGCTTTAGAAAGTACAAAATTTCATGTTTAATATGTATAATAATCCATAAATTTATGTTAGATTATGATAATATGTTAAGAAACGAAAGCGGCGTAGTTTGAATCGTGTCAATTGGTTAATAAACAATGTCGTGGCGATCGAATTCGCTAAAAGTATAAAAATTGAAGAAATTTGGAAATTGTGGTTTTGATTCTTCAAATTCATGTATATGTGATGTTTATGTAGTTAGAATGGTGTATAGCATGCTTAACTATGTTATTATATAGTTTTAGATGTTTAGGTTTGTGAATTTCTGTGGTTTTGGGTTAAATTGGGTGGCTACTGTGTAGCAGAGCTGCTGCTGCAAGTTTCTGTCCGGGCGTGGCACAGCTGCGTTGTTACCACATGCAGAAATGGTGCAGCTGCGCTGTAGGCCTTCTGTAAATCTACAGCAGCGCAGCTGTGCCGGTGGATAGCACAACTGCACCGTGCCCTGAGCCTAGGCAGTGACTGCTGTTTATTTGTAGGTTGTAATTCAAGGACCTAAATTGGCTTGGCATGCATGTTAGTGATGTTTAGACATAACGTGGACTATAACAACAGATTTCAATGTGACGTAATATAAAGTGTGAAGATTCTTAAGTAATTATTTGAATAAATTATGTAATGAAACCAAGTGTGATGTTTTTAAAAGTTAAAGATAAATGATAAGGTTTATGTTAGTTTATAATTTAATTTAAGATTTGTTAAGGACATTAACCAACATGATTAGAAGTTAAGCAAAGGTTATGACTTAAATGGTGGTTTAAGCCCCTAAAGCAACCTATGCTGTAACGACCCCAAAATATATACAGTAATATTCTCTTTCTCGATCGTTAACAATACAACTTTAATCTATCTTTACATCATTATTTGATATTAAAATCCCTAAAAATACGCAATATTTAAAACTTTTATACATTTCCTTCTATATTGCCCTAAATCGCAACCTTTACATTACATCACTTCGATTCAAATTTATATCATGAATCGTTACAATAAAATGAATATTCAAAGTCTTACATCATAAATAGATATCCATATATACCGGATAACTCAACTTACAATTCAACAACATGTTACATTCAAAATATTAAATACATTTCCCATAAAACATAAGTAATCTTCATGAATATAAATCTCTATAATTCACGTAGCACATATCCTTATCTTAAATCTTTATACTGCAAAAATTGTTATTTGCAAGGTTTAGCTTGACAGCCCATTAAAATCTAACAGTTTTCATGCATCACATAGCACATAATAACACACTCAACATATATCTCATAAACATTGGACTAACACAACATACATGTTACATTTCATATAACAAGTATAAAGATTGAGTTCCTTACTAAATCAACATTCATTATTCAATCAACGTAGTCATAAATTAACTTTAACGTTTCATACTTTTCAATATATATAGAACACATCATGCTCTTTGCAACAAATATGTAAAACAGTTCATCATCAAGTTCACATAACAAATAGGAACTGAAAGACTTGCCTTGATCGTTGTTTACCAATAACAGTTTAACAACTTACAGTTATCTGCAGTTCACGTGCCTTACATAATTATATAATCATACACATCAACTATTAGTCACATAACAACACATAGTAATTGTAATGTAAACTCTACTCCACATCTCATAATCTTTCTTATTAATCAGCACCCAATGTTCAATTAGATTGTGTTAACTTTTCGACTTGTGTAATTTTTGAAATTAATTCAAGTGTTTAAATCTTGCTAGGAATCATTATTGGTTTTATATTAGACCCATTTCATATTTTATAATATCCATTTCATTTGACTTAAAACACTTTTTACGTTCATTAACACTTATCACGGCGTTTCGACGTTCATTTATCACACGCCCGATTTGTCTCTCTTGTGTATGCTTAGTATGCTTATACAACTTATCTAATACATTATTTATTATTGTTAAACATCATTATATTTACTAACATTCATGTTTTAAAACTAAGAACAACATCTTTTATCGTCAAGAACACTACACTTGCATACGTGCATGCCCGACGCCCTCCGATTGCCTCCGAAAACACAATAGTCTTAAAGATCTCAAATTGAAAAACATAAAGACTAAAAGTTGTAGGTGTACTCATCCTCGTTTCAGACCATCTTGAATAGCCTCAATCGGAGTTCGTATGAAAATGTTATGCTCATTTTAGTAAAACATGTCTAGTTAGTTTTTTTTTCCAAAATTTGGCTAGACGGACTACCCCCCCCCCCCCCGCCAGGACGAGGGTTTTGGTACTGGGGGGACCACCGCGGCGGGGGTCCCTTTGCGTTTTTGCGATTTTTGATCCATATCACTACAGAAAGCCAAATAAGGCCTACAAACTCCTTTCTAACAACCATACCAACCTACCCAAGGTGTAATATGTTTACAAAAACATAAACTAATGTTTTCTAACACGTTTTTAACCACCTAAATAACATAAACATCAAGATTACAACCTTTAATTTTTAGTATTTTTGCTAAAACTTCACATTTTCAAAGTTTCAGTGAAAATCATCACTATGATTGTGTTTTTCAACCAAAACAGTTAATTCAACATACTATGTTTTAGTTTATTCATCTTCTTTCAAAATCAACAGTCAATTTATATATTATACCGAGAATTAAACCTCAATTTTATTTTAAACTAAGCCATATTCATACTAATTCACTGTAATATGATTTCCTTCACAAAATACATACATAACATGAATTCATTTATAAACTTATGAAAACAACTTTATAACAACCAATTTATCATATAAAACTATATATAACAAATAATTCAACCTCTACAAAGATTTTACAGAGAATTCTAGGAAGAGAAACAAAAACTAAAACTTTAAAAATAAAAGAGTTAAGATGATACCTTAGTTTTAGAAGATGATGACTATTTTTTTGATTATGAAGCTTTCTTTTTCCCCAATTCCTCTCTCTAGACTTCTCCCAATTCTCTCTATAATTTTCTTCTTATCTTCCTTTTTCTTCTTCTGAGTCTTTCTCCCATTCTAAATTCTAACTTACGTACTAAACCAAATATAACATATATGTAATAATATATGTATTAAGTATATAATATAATTATAACTTTAACTGACACCAGTTATAATTTTATTTGAAAATCAAAAGCCATAAGACTTGTTTGGCTAGCTAACTAAAAAAACCCATTAAATATTACACCTTGTTTGGTAAAACATATTTAAATTAAAGACTTAATATGCATTAAGCCTTGTTTTGCAAAACTGAATTAAACTCCTTTAGTTTATTTTAATAATTCCTTTATAGACAGGTTATTTGTCACACTTTATTCAATTAAATTTTAATATTCAATTTAATTAATTCTAATAACAATTTATTAAATTACTTTAACACATAACTCAATACAACATAATTATAATTTTATTTATAATTATAACTTTATTTAATCAACTAACACATCATTTTAATTACAAATTCAAATTAAAATATAATAATTCATTTAATCATTATAAACTCTGTAACGACCAAAAAATTCATAAAATAATATTCTCCTTCTCGATCGTTAACAATACAACTTTAATATATCTTTACATCATTATTCGATATTAAAATCACTAAAAATATGGAATGTTTAAAACTTTTATACATTTTCTTCTGTATTGCCCTAAATCGCAACCTTTACAATACATCTCTTCGATTCAAATTTTATCATGAATCGTAACAATAAAATTTCTATACAAAGTCTTACATCATAAATAGATATCCATATACACTGGATAGCTTAATTTATAATTCAATAACATGTTACATTCAAAATACTGAATACATTTCTCATAAAACATAAGTACTCTTCGTGAATATGAATCTCTATGATTCACTTAGCACATATCCTTACCTTGAAATCTTAACCTGCAAAAATGGTTATGTGCAAGGTTCGGCTCGACAGCCCAACAAAATCTCACAGTTTTTATACATCACGTAGCACATAATAACATGCCCAACACATAATTCATAAACATTGGACTAACATAACATACATGCTACAGTTCATATAACAAGTATAGAGATTGAGTTCCTTACTCAATCAGCATTCATTACTCAATCAACGTAGTCATAAATTGACTTTAATGTGTGACGCCCCCAAAATTAGGTATACATTACCCATCTTGGGTCGTCAGATACATGGTACAGAATACAAATATAACTTACTAATACAACTGTCGTGTACAATACGACAAAACATAACTCTGAGTTTGAATACAATTATTGTCTACCAGAGACTATACAAACTCAAAAGGAGTCCTCATTACAATTATTGTCACACTATTTAACAGAATAGTGAGGACTACTAATACTATCATCTGGTCCATCACTCCGTTCCCCGACTCGTCCCAGCTATATTCTCATTTCCTGAAGAGAACAGTGAAAGAAAGGGTGAGCTCAACTAGCCTAATAAGAAATATTTTGACTAAGATAATGCAGAATAAATTATCATTAGCCTTCAACAGTGTTAAACTGATAAAATATAACGAACATCAAGATTAACTGCAGTGGAACAAGCAATCCATTAAAAGAGTCAAGTAGAGAATAAAATCTACTATCTTCTATGATTTAAAAGGTTTTTCAACACTATTATCGCTGGGACTCAGCTTAATAAAATAATCCACATCATCGAATCACCCCTGCACTACGGCCAAGGATATTCTTTAGTATCACGACCACAATTATCCATGCACTACGGGCCAAGAATATTTGTGTACTCATTAATGGTCATGATCATGCCAACAACTGTCCATCAATGCACTACGGGCCAATGAGGACTTTTACCATATCATTTGTAACATTACGGTTATGATTATACCGAATAATTCCTAGTCATAATCATACCAAGTCCATCTATGCACTACAGGCCACAGATGACTTTCAACATTTTATAAACATGAGGATGATGACAATGATATAAGAATTCAATAAAACAAGTTCAAGAATTAATTTATCCAAGAATTAACAACGTCCAAATTGTCAACATGATACTGCTTTGTAGAGTAAAATTCAAGAATGCTTAGAATAATATTTTCATGACAAGATGATGAAACACGATTATCAAGGATATTCCACTAATTTCATGGAGTATAGAAGTTAAAACTTAACCAACTGAGTATAATAAAGAATGAAATAACAAAAGAAATCACCCAGCATGCGATAGACCGCACAGACAGGTTATTCTAACAGAATAATAAATAATGGAACCAGGTCCGGCGTAAACGCACAGATAGGATATTCCGACATAATAATAAATAATGGAACCAGGTCCGGCATAAACGCACAGACAGGATATTCCGACAGAATAATAAATAATAGAACCAGGTCCGGCGTAAACGCACAGACAGGATATTCCGACAGAATAATAAATAATAGAACCAGGTCCGGTGTAAAACACACAGACATGATGTTCCAACAGAATAATAACAAGACGGAACCAGGTCCGGTGTAAAACACACAGACATGATGTTCCAACAGAATAATAATAAAAATAGAACCAGGTCCGGTGTAAAACACACAGACAGGATGTTCCAACAGAATAATAGAAGAATGTCACCAAGTATAGGGTAGACCACGTATACAGGTTATTCCAACAGAATAATAAGAAATGGAATAACAAAAGTTCTCTTCATGAATAAGAAAGAATAACACCCCTTACCGTTTTAAAGAAGAACTGAAATAAGGAAATAGTTAAATAGCAGAATACTTTTCTTCTCTCTCTCTATAGTTTCTCTCTATATTTTATCTCTCTAGAGTTTAGTGAATTCGTAAGAAATAATGAAGGAATGAGCTGCTATTTATAGAAGAATGAACTGCATAGTAACTAATCCATGAACGATTCAGATTGATTTACTTTAATCTGACGGTCCATAATTAAAGAAAAATCTTTTAAATAAAATATAATATATTCTATTTATAGAATAACTTTAATAAAGCATTATGTTTTATATAAAAAGATGTTTCTGTTTTATTACGTTAACAATACGAATAAAATAAAACTTCATTATCGCTAAATAATTCATATTATTAACTGACAATAATTGAATCAAACTGAGTGACTTCTCACATAAGCATTAATAATCAATACCGTATGCTACTATGCAACCACACGTATTACTGTACTTTTACTACCGAGTAGTTCAACAGTATCAATGGTAAAACTTCTGCCGTTATTTTTAATAAAATATTTTTGTCGTTTTCTCAATCTGACAATAATTTTGGTTGTGGGGTCCACCAATGATTGTGCCGTTGTACGAATATTCCCTGTTAAAACGAATATTTTCCGACCAATCGAATATTATATAACAACTTGCGTACTTTGCAAAATTTATAAATATTACCCACAACTATAACATTATATCAAATTAACTCCATAATATTTAAAAATGATAATTATAGAAAATTCAACTTTATTTATAAAAGTTGGGGTCTTACAACCTCCCATTCTTATGAAATTTTGCCCTCGAAATTAGGGTACGTACCTGATATGTCGAAGAGGTAATGATACCTTGATTTCATTTCAGATTCTAACTCCCAAGTCATTTCCTCAACATCATGGTTTCTCCACAAAACTTTGACTTGAGGTATAACCTTTGAGCGTAGAATATGTTCCTTCTTATCCAAGATTTGAACAAGAACTTCTTTATACGTAAAATATTCCGCTATTTCGTCCGGTTCTAACTCAATAATGTTGTTCGGGTCTTCCATATATTTACGTAACATGGATATGTGAAAAACGTTATGAACACGAGACATACTTGGCGGTAAAGCGAGTCTATAAGCCACAGTTCCTACTCGATCGAGGATTAAAAATGGACCGATGAATCGAGGATTGAGCTTTCCTCTCTTTCCAAATCTCGTAACTCCTTTAGATGGAGCAACACGTAAGAACACATGATCTCCTATATCAAATTCCACGTCCTTTCGATGAAGATCAGTATAACTCTTTTGTCGATCTTGTGAGGTTTTTATACGTTGTCGGATCGTTTGAATCTTTTCTGTAGTCATACGTACCAACTCCGGTCCCAACAACGTTGCTTCACCCACCTCATTCCAGCATACTGGAGAACGACATTTTCTTCCATACAATGCTTCGAATGGAGCCATGCCAATACTTGCTTGATAACTGTTGTTGTAGGAAAACTCCACCAATGGTAACAACTTGTCCCAACTTCCCTTGAAATCAAGGACACAGAGTCTTAATAGATCTTCAAGAATTTGAATAGTCCTATCTGATTGTCCTTCCGTCTGAGGATGATATGCCGAACTAAATCGTAAATCTGTGCCCATAGCTTTTTGTAAACTAACCCAAAATTGTGAAGTGAATCTTGGGTCTCGATCAGAAACTATGGATACTGGTATACCATGCAGTCTTACAATCTCGTTTATGTACATACGAGCAAGACGTTCAAGTGTATAAGTTTCTCGTATCGGTAAGAAATGAGCAGACTTGGTCAATCTATCAACAATGGCCCAAATCACATCTATACCTTGAGAAACATTAGGAAGACCGGTAACGAAATCCATGGTAATGTGCTCCCACTTCCATTCTGGAATTTGAAGTGGTTACAATGGACCTTTTGGTACTTGATGCTCCGCTTTGACTCATTGACAAGTTAGACACCTCTAGATAAACAGCGCTATCTCTCTCTTCATATTGCTCCACCAAAATGTATGACGAAGATCATGATACATTTTGGTACTTCCAGGATGGATTGCAAACGGTGTGTTGTGCGCCTCCATCATGATTTCATACTTTAAATTAGGGTTGTTAGGAACACAAAGTCTGGAGTTGACTCGAAGTATTCCTTCTTCATCGATTCTTGCTTCCGGCATAGCACCTTCTTGCACTTTCTACTCGTATATTTGCCATCATCACATGGGTCCCTGGAGTCTTTAACTATATCTCCATCCTTTGCAAGTCACACAAAATGTGCCTTTATGTTGACAATATCGCACTCGTACTTGCATATGATCTTCTACTCAATGCGTCAGCTACCACATTTGCTTTTCCAGGATGGTATTGAATGGTATGATCATAATCTTTCAACAGTTCAAGCTAACGTCGTTGTCACATATTGAGTTCCTTTTGAGTGAAGAAATATTTGAGGCTTTTATGATCCGTAAAGATCTCCACCTTCTCCCCATACAAGTAATGCCTCCAAATTTTAAGTGCAAAGACAACAGCTGCCAACTCTAGATCATGAGTAGGATAATTCCTCTCATATTCCTTGAGTTGTCTTGATGCATAGGCTATGACTTTTTTATGTTGCATGAGAACGCATCCCAACCCTTTGCTAGAAGCATCACTGTAGATGACAAATCCCTCCGAGCCAGATGGTATTATTGGAATAGGTGCTGAAATGAGTCTCCTCTTGAGTTCTTGAAAATGCTTCTCACATTCTTCGCTCCAACTGAACTTTGTATCTTTTCGAGTCAACTGAGTTAATGGAGTAGTGATTCGAGAAAATCCTTCTACGAATCTCGGATAATAACCAGCTAAACCAAGAAAGCTACGTACTTCGGTCACTGATTTAGGTTGCTCCCAACTTTGAATAGCTTCAATCTTTGTCGGGTCAAGAGATATTTCATGACTTGATACTACGTGCCCAAGGAATGCTACCTCCTCCAGCCAGAACTCGCATTTCTTCAACTTGGCATAAAGCTTGTATTCACAAAGCTTTTGGAGTACCAGCCTCAAGTGTTGCTCATGATCTTCACGGCTTTTGGAATAAATAAGGATGTCATCAATAAAGACGACCACAAAGTGATCCAAATGTTCCTTGAATACCCGGTTCATCATATCCATGAAGGCAGCAGGAGCATTAGTCAATCCAAAGGACATGACTAGGAATTCATAATGCCCGTACCGAGTTCTGAAAGCCATCTTTGGAATATCCTCAGTTTTAACCTTCAGCTGATGATATCCAGAACGAAAATCGATCTTTAAAAAGAATTGTACTCCTTGTAATTGGTCAAACAGGTCATCAATACGTGGCAATGGGTACCTGTTTTTTAAGGTGGCATGATTCCACTCCTGATAATCAATACAAAGTCGCATACTTCCATCTTTCTTCTTCACGAATAGAACAGGAGAACCCCAAGGAGAAGTACTAGGACGAATAAAGCCAATGTCTAACAATTCTTGCAGTTGGATCTTTAACTCCTGAAGTTCAATAGGAGCCATTCGATATGGGGCTTTGGAAATGGGTTTTGTACCAGATTCAAGGTCGATACAAAATTCAATTTCACGCTCTGGGGGTAGGCCAGTAAGTTCTTCAGGGAATACGTCAGGGAATTTATTAACAATAGAAATATCATACAAAACTGACGTATTTTTGGTTAGATCCGTGACATGAGCTAAGAAAGCTTGACATCCGTTTTTTAATAAACGAATAGCTTTATGGTTTGAGATGACAGCGATTGATTTTAATGGTTTGGTTGCTTGAATTCGCATAATAGGTCGATTAGGAATATGAAAGCTAATAACCTTACGAAAACAATCAATTTTTGCATGATAAGTAGTTAACCAATCACTCCCTAGAATCACGTCAAATGCAAGTATTTTTAATGAAATAAGATCGACAAGTAATGTGTGGGTACCAACTTGAACCAAACAAGACTTATAAACCGTGGATGTAATGAAGGTTTCTCCCAATGGAGTTTCAACAGATAAGTCAAAGTCTAATTTCTCCGTAGTCAAATTTAATCGATGAGCGCAAGTAGGAGAAATAAAAGAATGGGTAGAACTGGTATTAAATAAAGTATAGACTTCGTTAGAGTTTATGATAAGCTTACCCGTGATGACCTCATTCGGGTTCCTTACTTTTTGGGAGGTCACAACAAACGCTCTCCCTTGCATTACCGGTTTTGACTTTTCTAGGATGGCCTTTGGTGTCTCCATCCTGGCTGAACTTGTTTTTGGTAAACGATAAAATCGAGCTAAATGACCTTCTCTTCCATAATTATAACATGCTTTAGACGGCATCGCACAGTTTGAACTGATGTGCCCCTCCCCTCCGTATTTGAAACATATGATAGGTGGTCGTTCTCCTTCCTTAACAACGGGTGCTGGTGCTAACGTCTTTCCATCATTGTTGAATCTCCTCTTCTTGAAATGACCATTCTTATTGTTTTGGCCCTGATTACCACCGAAGTGGTTACCATTTCTGGCCTGTTAATTCCCTCCACGCTTGTTGTCACCGCTTCGATGACTGCTCTCACTGGTATTATTATTTTGCCGACTGCTCTCTTTTGGTTGCGTTGACCCATTATCGCGCTCCACTAACTGAGCCCTATTCACAACATCTGAATACAAACACAGTTTATGAGAAATAAGATGTTGACGTATCTCAGGTTTCAAACCTCACAAAAATATTCGCGTCATTCGCTCTTCATTATCCACCAAGTGGGATGCAAACTGGGACAACTCAGCAAATTTAGCCTTATACTGCGACACGGTCATATTATTCTGCTCTAATTTGATGAACTCCACCTCCTTCATGTGACGAACACTTTCGGGAAAGTATTTGTCATTGAACAACTCTTGAAACTTCTCCCAAGACATCTTCAGTGCGGCAGGTTGAGTACGCTTAATCGATTCCCACCAGTAATCTGCCTCTCCTCGCAACATAAATGCGGCAAAGAGAACCTTTTGCTCCTTAGAGCATCCCAAGATATCAAATATCTTGGTGATCTGCTTTATTAATGTTTCCGCTATAAGTGGTTTTGGCTCTCCCTTAAACTCCGATGGTCCTAGCTCCTTGAACTGTTTAGCGGTGACCGTCCGAGAGTTTTCAGTGTTTCCACCTACATTTTGGACAGGAGCCGCTCTCGCCTGCTGTTGCATGAACTGCATAAAGCTTCTGAACATTCCATCATTCATCATCTGGTCAGTGTTGTTGTTTGCATGAGGATTGTCACCTTCATGATGCACATTATCCTGATTATTGATATGTGGTGAATCAACAGTCGCCTGTGCTCCAGTGCTATTCTCAACATTCTCAGATGCCATTTTCAGATACTGCCACAAAAGTTAATTGATATGTCATATATTATCATTATATTCTGACCGACCAATTAAATACCATGCAAATAAACTTAGGTAGGTCATACTAGCGAAGGAATTCCCCGTCTCTCCCCTCCTAGTTCTATTCTCACATCTTAGCCAGGGATCATATCCCTAAGCTCTGATACCAACTGTGACGCCCCCAAAATTAGGTATACATTACCCATCTTGGGTCCTTAGATACATGGTACAGAATACAAATACAACTGTCGTGTACAATACGACAAAACATAACTGTGAGTTTGAATACAATTATTGTCTACTAGAGACTATACAAACTCAAAAGGAGTCCTCATTACAATTATTGTCACACTATTTAACAGAATAGTGAGGACTACTAATACTATCATCTGGTCCATAACTCCGTTTCCCGACTCGTCCCAGCTATATTCTCATTTCCTGAAGAGAACAATGAAAGAAAGGGTGAGCTCAACTAGCCCAGTAAGAAATATTTTGACTAAGATAATGCAGAATAAATTATCATTAGCCTTCAACAGTGTTAAACTGATAAAATATAACGAACATCAAGTTTAACTGCAGCGGAATAAGCAATCCATTAAAAGAGTCAAGTAGAGCATAAAATCTATTATCTTCTATGATTTAAAAGGTTTTTCAACACTGTTATCGCTAGGACTCAGCTTAATAAAATAATCCACATCATCGAATCACCCCTGCACTATGGCCAAGGATATTCTTTAGTATCACGACCACAATTATCCATGCACTACAAGCCAAGAATATTCGTGTACTCATTAATGGTCATGATCATGCCAACAACTGTCCATCAATGCACTACGGGCCAATGAGGACTTTTACCACATCATTTGTAACATTACGGTCATGATTATACCGAATAATCCCTGGTCATAATCATACCAAGTCCATCTATGCACTACAGGCCACAGATGACTTTTAACATTTTATAAACATGAGGATGATGACAATGATATAAGAATTCAATAAAACAAGTTCAAGAATTAATTTATCCAAGAATTAACAACGTTCAAATTGTCAACATGATACTGCTTTGTGGAGTAAAATTCAAGAATGCTTAGAATAATATTTTCATAAAAAGATACTGGATGAAACACAATTATCAAGGATATTCCACTAATTTCATGGAGTATAGAAGTTAAAACTTAACCAACTGAGTATAATAAAGAATGGAATAACAAAAGAAATCACCCGGCATGCGATAGACCGCACAGACAGGTTATTCTAATAGAATAATAAATAATGGAACCAGGTCCGGCGTAAATACACAGACAGGATATTCCGACAGAATAATAAATAATGGAACCAGATCCGGTGTAAAACACACAGACAGGATGTTCCAACATAATAATAACAAGACGGAACCAGGTCTGGTGTAAAACACACAGACAGGATGTTCCGATAGAATAATAATAAAAACGGAACCAGGTCCGGTGTAAAACACACAGATAAGATGTTCTAACAGAATAATAGAAGAATGTCACCAAGTATAGGGTAGACCGCGTATACAGGTTATTCCAACAGAATAATAAGAAATGGAATAACAAAAGTTCTCTTCATAAATAAGAAAGAATAACACCCCTTACCGTTTTAAAGAAGAACTGAAATAAGGAAGTAGTTAAGTAACAGAATACTTTTTTTCCCTCTCTCTATAGTTTCTCTCTATAGTTTCTCTCTCTAGAGTTCAGTGAATTCGTAAGAAATAATGAAGGAATGAGCTGCTATTTATAGAAGAATGGACTGCATAGTAACTAATCCATGAACGGTCCAGATTGATTTCTTTAATCTGACGGTCCATAATTAAAGAAAAATCTTTTAAATAAAATATAATATATTCTATTTATAGAATAACTTTAATAAAGCATTCTGTTTTATATAAAAAGATGTTTCTGTTTTATTACGTTAACAACACGAATAAAACAAAACTTCATTGTAGCTAAATAATTCATATTATTAACTGACAATAATTGAATCAAACTGAGTGACTTCTCACATAAGCATTAATAATCAATACCGTGTGCTACTATGCAACCACACGTATTACTGTACTTTTACTACCGAGTGGTTCAACAGTATTAATGGTAAAACTTCCGCCATTATTTTTAATAAAATATTTTTGTCATTTTCTCAATCCGACAATAATTCCGTTGTGGGGTCCACCAATGATTGTGTCGTTCTATGAATATTCCCTGTTTAAACGAATATTTCCTGACCAATCGAATATTATATAACAACTTGCGTACTTTGCAAAATTTATAAATATTACCCACAACTATAACATTATATCAAATTAACTCCATAATATTCAAAAATGATAATTATAGAAAATTCATCTTTATTTATAAAAGTTGGGGTCTTACATAATGTTTCATACTTTCAACATATATATAATACATCATGCTCTTTGCAATAAAGATTAAAATAGTTAATCATCAAGTTCACATAGCAAATAGGAACTGAAAGAATTGCCTTGATCGTTGTTTACCAATAACAGTTTAACAGCTTACAGTTATATGTACTTCACGTGTCCTACACAATTATATAATCATTCAGATCAACTATTAGTCACATAGCAACACAGAGTAGTTATAATGTAAACTTTAATCTACATCCTATAACTCTTCCTATTAATCCATACAAAATGTTCAATTTGATTATGTTAACTTTAAACTTATAACTCACTATATTTCTTCTTAGTCAAACTCGAAGTTCATTCAAGTGCTTAAGTCTTGCTAGGACTACTTATTGGTTTTATATTGAATCTATTACATATCTTATAATATTCATTTCAAATGAATTAAAACTCTTTTTAAGTTCATTAACACTTCGTACGACGTTTCGACGTTCATTCGTCATACGTCCGATTTGTCTCTCTTGTGTGTGCTTAGTATGCTTATACAACTTATCTAATACATCATTTATTAATGTTAAGCATCATTATATTTACTAATATTCATGTTTTATAACTTAGGATAATATCTTTTATCGTCAGAAGCACTACATTTGCATATGTGCATTCCCGACGCCCTCCGATTGCCTCCTAATACATACCAGTACCACAAATGACCATTTTCACCCCTGTTCCTGACCTCAAATCGAAAAACTTAAAGAACAAAAGTTGTAGGTCTATTCATCCTCGTTCTGGATCATGTTGAATCACCTCAATCGGAGTTCTTATGAAAAAGTTATGGCCATTTTACTATAGGAGGTCATAACTCTACGACCCAGACTACAATTCCTGCGTCGCAACGCGAGAACTAAGTCAGGCAATGGAACTGCAACGCAAAATTGGTCTTGTGGCATTGATTTCGGTGCTGCGGTGCGGAGTTCTGGGCTGAGGCTCTGATTTTTGGCATTGAGGCGCTGAAACTTACAGAAATCGTACACGAAGAACAGGACACAATAATTATTAACGGTTTAATGGCTTCTAGCAGCTAAATTAACATATATGATTTATGTAAATCACACATAACATTAACAAGTATACATATACTAATTTAGCACAACTTAAACAATAATTTAAGAGAAGTTAAATCCTTGAAACACTATTTTAAAACAAAACTCCATTGTTGACGTTGTTTTACAAGGTTTAACACTGTAAACCACAATTTTCCAAAGAATTTATTCCTTTAAACTACGTTCTCATTAAGTTTTTACCCAATTAAAATACATAAGGTTCAATTTTACAATTAGCATACAATCACATACTAATTTTGCTATCCTACAAAATATGTTCATGTACATTTAATCACTGTAAAACCATTTTTCTTATTTTTGAACGTACATGTAAACTACAGTCATATATCTATGCTAGTTATTACCAAAACACATGATTCCTGTGAGAGCCCCGAATCCGGGTCCCAAATCACCGAGGATCCGGTACAATCATTCTATCACTATTTGCGGAAGATATAAACATAAATTGTTTATATAATAAACGTACACATTATTTTTCCCAAAATCGAGTAACCTTAACTTATACACAATTCATAAACTATCAGACATATAACATATTTATTAAACTATTCTATTATAAATTAGCTTCACATTTTATCCCAAGCTGAACTTGGCACTATTCTTTTCCTGTATCCGACGTTTTCGCCTTAATCTGCAATGTTAAATCATGATATAGCAAGGGTGAGCATGAAAGTTGCCTAGCAAGTTTAAATTTATTAAGACATATCATGATTGAAAGAGTCTGAATAATAAGCTGGCTATAATTCAACAATATAATTGTGAACTAGCAGGAACAAACTTTTGACTGAACAAGTATTAAATATGAACAAATATATCTGGACCAACTGGTAATGAAGGTGATCAGCCTTTCATACCTGACTTATACATGTAATATGTACAGAGTACAATTCTTGGCAACCAGCAATGATTAACCATAAGCTTATCCGAATGAAACACTCTTAGTAGAGTTAAGTAAAAACAAACTTGCCTAACTGTTGATTACCGCTACGTAATTTATATCGCTTTATCCGAAGACCTAATATTAGTAATATATATCTCCAATATTAGAATAATATCTTAACAATATAATACAATTATATATATATATATATATATATATATATATATATATATATATATATATATACACAGAATAACTTGAACACATAACACATATTCCTATTTATCTATAGCACACATAAGACTCGGTATCAAGTCAAACTATTGCAGTCTATCTTTATTCCGACAAAATTCTAACGTCCCGACGGTCTAGCCGGACAAAATTTTGAGTTTAAGTTCAATTAAACTCTGGTGAAACACTTAACAATTATCTCAGATAATTTTAATAACAGTCAAAATATTTTTCTATGTCTCATAATAATTTTCACATAATTATTATCATTTATTTTTATTTTTCAATCATTAAACTCGTATTTAAATGAATTAAATACCACATAATTCATTTATCATTAATATTTATTTAATATCAAATATTAATAAAAATCATCACATAATATTATAATATTTTTATAATATCACAAAGTATTTTTAATACCTTAAAATCACCTTTATATGATTTTTATACCATTAAATTCATTATCAGATAATTGCTGTTAATATTAAAATATTAATATTTTCATGACAAAATATCAAAAGTTATAGGTTATAACTTAAAATATTTTTATAACAATTAAATTATTTTTATATGATTTTTAAAACATTTATTCAATTTCTCCATAATTTATTTAATATATTTATTAAATAAACTAATTATCATTAATATTTATTAATTAATGAAATTCATCATAAAATATCAAAAGTCACTAAAAATAACTTAAAATATTTTCTTTTACCATAATATTATTTTTCATGATTTTTTATGTATTAAAATTATTTTTAAATCATTTATTTAATATTATAATTAAATAAATTAAATACCATTTATATTCCAAAAATATTAAATATTTATGAAATATACTCTAAATAATTAAAAACTATTTTTTAGAATTTAAAATAATTTTTTAGAATTTATTTTGTATTTTTAATAATTAAAAATCTATTTTTTTCTATTTTTAATTAATTTCCGGAAAATCAGAAAATAAATTAATTAGAAATTGTCGCTAAAAGGCCCTATAGCGACAGAACCGCCGCTATAGGTGGTTTGATCACTCATAATATCTTGATCATACGGTTTCTGGTCAATCTAGTATAATATGTTTGTAGTCGTGATGTAATACTATAACCTAAAGCAAGTTTCAAGGTCATCACACAACATCACAGCAAGATCTAAGCTTCCAAACTTTCTGACACCACTGTTCTTCATTTTCGGGTTTTCCAAAAAATAAAGAACAGTCGAGGGAGCTTGGTTTAGATCTTTATGGTTTGCAGTCTAGGCTCGGTTTGTGTGATCTAGTGAATATATCTTGTAGAAGAGATGTCAGACTACATGTCTATAACAACATATCGTCATAAAAACATCACACCTAACAGATCATCGCTGGTCAAAGTAGGGGTCAGGATCTGCCTTTGAAGATTCTGGGTTACCCAGAATCTTCATACGGCGTGATGGTCAATGCTTGTTTGACTGGCTATAACATCTTTTCTATTATGGACCAGAGTGATATAAAGACTTTAACATGTAGTCCACATGTCAGGCCACAACTTCTAAACAACAAAGTGACAAAAAACATAATATACAAGCAAGACCAAGGTCTGCAATATCACTGTCAGACTTTCTGGGTTTCTGGGTTTGCCCAGATTTCCAGAAGTCGTGCTTGGTCAACGTACTTTGACCGATCATAACGTGCAATAAACACATGATCTGAGCTTGATTAAAGTCTCCGATCCAAGACCTAACAGCAAAGAATAGATGTACAACATAAAACACACCAACACGTTAACAGGTAACGATCTAGGGCCTCTGACCTGTCAGGCCATATTTTCCAAGTTTTCCAGATTTTTAAAATCTTCAAAATCGTGCATCTAGATGTTATGGATCCATGATCCAACAACCCAGATCACTCAAAGACACCCTCTAACACATATTTAACCAACAACTAACATTAAAAACCATAAGATCAAAGGATTTCAAAATTTTAGGGTTTTTATACCTTTCTAGCTTGGATTTTTGATTCTGATCATCATGTTCTGTTCTTGAGATGCAGTGGATCATATAAGGGACTGATATACACCATATTTTCATGGATCTAGAGAGAGAAAGTGTGGGTTGAGAGTTTGTCACAAAAATGAGGTTAGATAATAACTTTCACTCTCTTCAATTATTTTATAACTTGAGTGCAAATGAAATGGCTTGTATGGGGCTAATAGTTGCTGAATTTCAGTCACATGTATAGGCTAGGGTGGTTTAGTCACCCACCTAAGGATATAGCAAGATTTTGCAAGCTAAAATCCAAAAAGGGCAAAATGGTCATTAAACTATTAAATTTAATGGCATTTATGTAGATAGTCGAAACCTTTAGGGTTTGGGTTAGGGTTGGGGTTTAGGGTTTGAACCCTTTAGGGTTTAGGTTTTAAAACCCTTAGGTTTTGAAAATAAATTCTAAAATTTCTAAATTAGGTTTTCAGAAATAGAAATTAATATTTTTAAATTATAATTAGAATTTTCTAATTATATTAAAATTCCTTAATCAAAATTTAAATATTGCTAATTAGGATGAATATTTCCTAATTAAAAATTAAAATTACCTAATTACAAATTAGGGTTTCAAATTTACAGATTAGGGTTCTTAATAATTAAGGTTTCTAATTATTAGAATTTCTAATTAATGAATTAGGGTTATCCCTAATTAAGGTTGTGATTCATACAAAAACCACGTATGCTGTACTTAAATCCCCAATTTAGGGCTTCAAAATATCGAATTAGGGTTTCGAATACCCGAAACCGAAATTAGGGTTTCTAAACCAGTTTTTAGAGTTTCTTATAGATCGTAAAAATTTTCTAACTGAACATGGACGTTCTAAATATATACCTAGGGTTTGTTACAAATATCGTTTATCTGGTCAACCCTTGACCTTTAACCACATCATGCACACATATAATACCATATACACAGAACATAAACACTTATTCCCTTAATCCTGAATAATTCATCTAAATCCTTCACAGAATTTTGAAATCCTCAAAATTTCATCTCAAAAATATCAAACGCATAGACTTATTTTCTGTCTAGGTCCTAATTTTGAAGCTTAAATCAATTAATTAAAATTTTAAAAAAATTTCTAAATTCTCGGGTTGTCACATTCACCCCTTCTTCTAAAAATTTTGTCCCCGAAATTTACCTCACACCATACACCTTACACCATTCATACTCATCATCCCATGCTACCCAATACACCTCTTACAAGAGTAAAAATTTTGAAATTGTGCTGAGGAGTTTTACAGACTATTGTTTGTAATTTTCGCAAAGGTTATTTGGGAATTCATCTGCTAACCGTCATAACTTACGGACATTGTGGGTAATTAATCCAGTATGCCATGTACTTAATAAGTACTGCTGGTCGAATCTGTTTCTCGTCTCTGCTGTAGGCACAAAATTCTACCTCAGTCTTTATCGGAATCCGTACCAAAACAATTTGGTTTGGGAAATTTCTTTCAATGAACACTTAGAGTTTTTATATCATTAGTCTAGCTGAATTGAATAGCGTAGACTCATATCGATAATTCAATTTAATCGAATTATTTAGGTGTATCCAAACCCCGTTGGCAAATTAAAATTTTTGAAAATATTTTTGAGAATGACGTCATGATGCCGTACTGTATTAACAGTCCGTTTTGAGGATGCCGTCATTATATGACTTTGTCATAACACATCATACTATAGTGGAACAATGATTTTGGATCCATTCAACACTAAGTATTCTTGTATTTACAACTCTATCAACTTTTTATCATCTCTGCACCAGGTTACATGGTACACAAGTGATAAGTAAAATAAATTTTGATATTTCAAATCATTTGCGTCTAGCTGAAATAAATAGCATAGACTATACTTTAAACCGTTTCAAAAATGATTACGAGTCTACATTTTTTTTAAAAGCACATAGTGCGTATTTACCTTGATGTCCAAAAAGTTCGAAGTCTAGCATAGCTAGGAATTTTGGAAAACCTATGTCTCCACTAATAATCATTTGCTTAAACAGTCTATCTATTCCTATTATCCTTAACACTCCATTCACACAACTATACCCAATTCGTCAAACTTACCACACTTATGAGTTCAGGAACTTGCCACAATCATATGAGTTTAAGAACTTGTCCTAGACAGACCTTTGGCGTCCATTCACTGAGGGGTTCATAAACATTTCATATAATTATGAGTCACGAACATACCATAAGTATGAGTTTTAAGAACTCGTACTTAACCTTATATTCTCTACCTATAACCTATCTATCTGTTATACACATAAGAAAGGAATCACCCGCTTATCATGCATATAGCAAATAGCGCGACACAAACATTTCAATGATTATCAGTGCCAGAAACTAAGTGGTTTTTACGCCAAGTACAATTCCCCGCCCATAACAAGGAATCATACAACTCAGCTACTAACATGAGTCCTCAATTGAATCCCCACCTAAACCTACTCCCTTCTCAATACGAATTTCATTTAATCCGTATTCATAATTCTTTCCTGAATCTGTACCAATTCATAGTACAACTGTCACAGAACATTCTTGCTACTTGTCTATCATTCGCTTAATCCATATCAGATCACGGGGTGATCTCATCGTATATAATACGATCCATTTCTATTCTATGATCGTTTTGTTTTACGATCTCCTATCACTGTACTATTAGTCTTTTAGACTCTATCTATTCACCACTACTGTTCAACTTTATTATCAGAGTTAGGGAACTCTGTATCTTATAACTCGCCGAGATCCTTCTTTGAATCTTACCGACATCCTAACTCTATTTGAGTTAGTACCTATCCTAATCACTGCGGTTATTAGTCTCAGGTAACCCTACCTAAGGTTTATAACCAACAGCTCTGATACCAACTGTGAGAGCCCCGAATCCGGGTCCCAAATCACCGCGGATCCGGTACAATCATTCTATCACTATTTGCGGAAGATATAAACATAAATTGTTTATACAATAAACGTACACATTATTTTTCCCAAAACCGAGTAACCTTAACTTATACATAATTCATAAACTATCAGACATATAACATATTTATTAAACTATTCTATTACAAATTAGCTGCATATTTTATCCCAAGCTGAACTTGGCACTATCCTTTTCCTGTATCCGACGTTTTCGCCTTAATCTGCAATGTTAAATCATGATATAGCAAGGGTGAGCATGAAAGTTGCCCAGCAAGTTTAAATTTATTAAGACATATTATGATTGAAAGAGTCTGAATAATAATCTGGTTATAATTCAACAATATATTTGTGAACTAGCAGGAACAAACTTTTGACTGAACCAGTATTAAACATGAACAAATATATTTGGACCAACTGGTAATGAAGGTGATCAGCCTTTGATACCTGCCTTATACATGCAATATGTACAGAGTTCAATTCTTGGCAACCAGCAATGATTAACCATAAGCTTTTATCCAAATGAAACACTCTTAGTAGAGTTAAGTAAAAATAAACTTGCCTGAACCGTTGATTACCGCTACGCAATTTATATCGCTTTATCCGAAGACCTAATATTAGTAATATATATCTTCAATATTAGAATAATATCATCACAATATAGTTATATATATATATATATATATATATATATATATATATATATACACACACACACACACACACACACACAGAATAACCTGAACACATAACAGATATTCCTATCAGTCCATAGCACACATAAGACTCGGTATCTTGATTAAACTATTGCAGTCTATCTTGATTCCGGCAAAATTCTAACGTCCCGACGGTCTAGCCGGACAAAATTTTGAGTTTAAGTTCAATTAAACTCTGGTGAAACACTTAACAATTATCTCAGATAATTTTAATAACAGCCAAAATATTTTTCTATGTCTCATAATAATTTTCACATAATTATTATCATTTATTTTAATTTTTCAATCATTAAACTCGTATTTAAATAAATTAAATACCACATAATTCTTTTATCATTAATATTTATTTAATATCAAATATTAATGAAAATCATCACATAATATTATAATATTTTTATAATATCACAAAGTATTTTTAATACCTTAAAATCACCTTTATATAAATTTTAAACCATTAAATTCATTATCAGATAATTGCTGTTAATATTAAAATATTAATATTTTCATGACAAAATATCAAAAGTTATAGGTTATAACTTAAAATATTTTTATAACGCTTAAATTATTTTTATAAGATTTTTAAATCATTTATTCTATTTTTCCATAATTTATTTAATATATTTATTAAATAAACTAATTATCATTAATATTTATTAATTAATGAAATTCATCATAAAATATCAAAAGTCACTAAAAATAACTTAAAATATTTTCTTTTACGATAATATTATTTTTCATGATTTTTCATGTATTAAAATCATTTTTAAATCATTTATTTAATATTATAATTAAATAAATTAAATACCATTTATATTTCAAAAATATTAAATATTTATGAAATATACTCTAAATAATTAAAAACTATTTTTTAGAATTTAAAATAATTTTTCAGAATTTATTTTATATTTTTAATAATTAAAAATCTATTTTTTTCTATTTTTAATTAATTTTTGAAAAATCAGAAAATAAATTAATTACAAACCGTCGGTAAAAGGCTCTATAGCGACAGAACCGTCCCTATAGGTGTTCTTAGCCATGTTCTTGAACTGCCCAGAAATTCATCGACAGTCTACAGGGTAGGTGGTTTGACCACTCATAATATCATACAGTTTCTGGTCAATCTAGTATAATATGTTTGTAGTCGTGATGTAATACTATAACCTAAAGCAAGTTTCAAGGTCATCACACAACATCACAGCAAGATCTAAGCTTCCAAACTTTCTGACAACACTGTTCTTCATTTCTGGGTTTTCCAGAAAATGAAGAACAGTCGAGGGAGCTTGGTTTAGATCTTTATGGTTTGCAGTCTAGGCTCGGTTTGTGTGATCTAGTGAATCTATCTTGTAGAAGAGATGTCAGACTACATGTCTATAACAACATATCGTCATAAAAACATCACACCTAACAGATCATCGCTGGTCAAAGTAGGGGTCAGGATCTGCCTTTGAAGATTCTGGGTTACCCAGAATCTTTATACGGCGTGATGGTCAACGCTTGTTTGACTGGCTATAACATATTTTCTGTTATGGATCTGGGTGATATAAAGACTTTAATGTAGCGCCCCCAAATCCGGGTATCTTCCAACCCGACAGATGGTGCTATACTGTACAATCATTAATACATTCATTTAATTGAAAGTTTCAAAGAACGAGCATAACTTCTATATATTTAAAGTAATATTTACATTTCCCAGGTTCTATACCCATTACAAAGGTTCTTTGTCATAATATCAGTTACATTACAACATTAGACCTATTCTATTACAAGACAGCTTAACAATCTGCCTTAGCTTTTCCTTTATTCTTTTTCGATCCTTCAGGACGTTCAATCTTAGCTGCATTCATATGGTTCAAGCAAGAGTAAGCATAACTAGCTCAGCAAGTATAACATTTCAATAACAACATGCTTGACACGTATGAATCGTATATCTTCAATAACTGAACAATAGTTATGAAGTACTATTGATAATTCATAATAGCACTTCATCTTTCTTTTAAAATGTTTTACAATAATAACAATATTTAGTAAAACATTCACTCCGGTCAAAGACCTTGAGTGTTCATTCTTTCTTGGAAAAAGGATAACCCGGAACGAATTCCGTATGCCCGATATTACTTACGAGCACTTCTAGGTGATCAGCCTATTGTACTCTATGTTGATCAACACTACATCCATTAAACGTATGTACGTTTAATCATTTGGCAACCTCACGTGCCTGTCGTTTTACCGACAAAACATTTGTTTAACATTTCAGTCTTTTTTTGAAAACCATATTGAGTAGTTGACAGAAGATAACAACATTTGATAATAGATGAATGAATTACCAAGTCTAGCCAAGGGATTGGCTTTAACTTCAACATACCTTAATTCATGCCAAAGAATACATGAACCCCAAAAACTTGTTCAGATTGAACTGAGACAAGAGTGAGAATACTTGCCTTTAGCGTCTGCTACCGTAATTTAACTTTATGTTTAAGTCTTTCAAGTCTCTAAAATACATGATCACACAATGCCTTATATTAGGTCACATATAATCAAGTATGTATATGACTGTATCTTACCCTTCTTCTCAATCTAATTGTGTATTAGATTCAGTTATTATTCGTTCCGGTTTATCATTATCCTTGCATTTATATTCTACTAAGTTATCTCAACTTTTATACAACATCCTTAAGGTTTAACAAAGTTTAAACAAAGTTACATTACATTCCTTAAGTTGTGTTTACTTTCAAAATAATTAGCTTTCCTTTCTGTGTACTTAGAAACATTCATTACTATCTTTGTTCTGAGACTGGCGCTGCGGCGCGAGTCTTTACTTAATGGGCCGCGCTGCGGCGCCACAGTCCAGAAGATTTTCTTACTGTACATGGCGCTGCGGCGCCACAAATTGTACTACAGTTCGCGCTGCGGCGAACTCTTGCAGTGTGCTCGGCTACTGTTACGCGCTGCGGCGCGACTCATTTAGCCTAGGGTTGGCGTCGCGGCGCCAACTCTGTGCACCAGAAAAAAATTTTAGTTTTTTAAATTTTGTGAACTTTTCGGACGCATAACTTCTTCGTTATAAGTCCGAATTGGCTCGTTCAAAAGCCTACGATTCACAAATTACGTAATCTATGCATTCATGCAAGAATTTTATCTATTTGAGTTCATTTGCTAAAAGTTCACCTATTGATTCATTTTTAACGAAAACGATAAACGTTCGTGAACGTTCAACGCTCGTTTCTTCGTTCTAAGTCGGAATCCGGTCATTTTTAAGTCCACAACTCTTAAATGCCAAATATTACTTGTCTCCATTGGAAAACAACGGTTCCGAGTTCAAACACAAAATTTGACTTTTATTCCGAGAATTTCACGAATTCGACGATTATCGTCCACTCGTACAATTTCTGACAAATCTTCATTCTTATGATTTGTTCCACATTGCCAATGAATTCCATTCATCATGTGAACATCTCAACCTACTTATTACAACAACTTATTCTAATTGTTGGATTTTAGACTTATTTCTTCACGAGCTTATAACTTGTCAAATTATAAACTACTTAATATTTCATTGTTCATGACTTATGACAATTAAAGTTTCTTAATCATCATACCTTATATGTTCTCAACATATAACTTTTACTTATGTATTCATGATACATATAATCATACAAGTTCTTTTACATCCATATCACATCCCTTACTAAACTCATTACAAGTTCATACTACTTTCACATAAGTTTATAACTTATGCTAGCTTAAATGACTTATTACCAACTTATGTGACTTAAGTTCATTGCTTACTCATTCTTCTTACTTTTTAATATTCATGTTCCTTAATCCATCTTTTCTTATCAACCTATCAAGCATAGAGATAGAAGATAATTTAGAGAAGAAGTCTTACTTTAGAAGTCTTGGTAAGTAGCTTCTTCTTCTTCTTCTTACTTATGGAAGTAATTTATTTGTAACTTATTCTCTCTAACACTTAAGCACTTTGTAATGTTTAGATTACTTGAAAAACTAACAAATGGCTTACAAGCTTCCTCTATTTATAGAATTTACAAAGCTAGGGTAGTTTAGTCATTAAATCAACCCACCTCCTTAAGCCACCTCCTTACTATTCATTACTTGGCTAGCACAACACTTATCTTTTGCTTGGCCATTACTCCTAAGTCTTGGTCACCACATTAACTTGGTCAACATACTAACCATATAAATATGGTTTGCCCAATGGGTCATACCACCCATGGATTCTAGCTTAGGCTTGGATTAAATAAATCCTTGGGCTTTACATTAATAAACACTAACCTATTTATTAACTAATCATTTGGGCCTTAACATTTTATTCACTTGGACTTGTACAAATTGTTAACTAATCTTCCAAATCCATTAACATTACTTAATACATATACATATTGTTTATGTATCATTTTCGTATTCTAATTCATATAGAATTTATATACGATATTTCATTCTTCATACTAACTCGTATAATACTTCGTATTATACTCTTTTCATTACTTTGTACAATACCTAAGTATTATACCATTATTACTTATTCATTACTATTTCGACTTCCTTAACGTTTATAAATTAAGTCCACAAGCGAAATATTACATTTTCCATAATTAGATTTTTATTACATAATTCATCTTACCTTGTTATTCCATCATTATTCCATCATTACGTATTTCTCGAAAATTCAAAATTATATCCCGAGCAAATCCCGATGAATAGTGTTTTTTCAAAAAATTTCTCGAAAAACTTTTATTTTCGTCTTGGAAATTCAAACACTTTAATTCATCCACGTAGCTCAAATACTATGACATTCTAACATCACTAGGTTATATAACGACAACCATCTTGATAACACACAGAATAAGATTTTATTATTATTTAATTTAATAAAATCATTTTACAATAAGATCCGAATTTCTCGGTCGTTACATTTAACATGTAGTCCACATGTCAGGCTACAACTTCCAAACAACAAAGTGACATAAAACATAACATACAAGCAAGGCCAAGGCTTGCAATATCACTGTCAGACTTTCTGGGTTTCTGGGTTTGCCCAGATTTCCAGAAGTTGTGCTTGGTCAACGTACTTTGACCGATCATAACGTGCAATAAACACATGATCTGAGCTTGATTAAAGTCTCAGATCTAAGACATAACAACAAATAACAGATCTACAACATAAAACACACCAACACGTTAACAGGTAACGATCTAGGGCCTTTGACATATGGCTGTCAGGCCATATTTTCCAATTTTTCCATATTTTTAAAATCTTCAAAATCGTGCATCTAGATGTTATGGATCCATGATCCAACAACCCAGATCACTCAAAGACACCCTCTAACACATATTTAACCAACAACTAACATTAAACAACATAAGATCAAAGGATTTCAAAATTTTAGGGTTTTTATACCTTTCTAGCTTGGATTTTTGATTCTGATCATCATGCTCTGTTCTTGAGATGCTGTGGATCATATAAGGGACTGATATGCACCATATTTTCATGGATCTAGAGAGAGAAAGTGTGGGTTGAGAGTTTGTCACAAAAATGAGGTTAGCTAATAACTTTCTCTCTCTTCAATTATTTTATAACTTGAGTGCAAATGAAATGGCTGGTATGGGGGTAATAGTTGCTGAATTTCAGTCACATGTATAGGCTAGGGTGGTTTAGTCACCCACCTAAGGATATGGCAAGATTTTGCAAGCTAAAATCCAAAAAGGGCAAAATGGTCATTGAACTATTAAATTTAATGACATTTATGTAGATAGTCCAAACCTTTAGGGTTTAGGGTTTAGGGTTTGGTTTTGGGTTTGAACCCTTTAGGGTTTAGGGTTTAAAATCCTTAGGTTTTGAAAAAAATTATAAAATTTCCAAATTAGGTTTTCAAAAATAGAAATTAATATTTCTAAATTATAATTAGAATTTTTTAATTATATTAAAATTCCTTAATCAAAATTTAAATATTGCTAATTAGGATGAATATTTCCTAATTAAGAATTAAAATTACTTAATTACAAATTAGGGTTTCAAATTTATAGGTTAGGGTTCCTAATAATTAGGGTTTCTAATTATTAGAATTTCTAATTAATGAATTAGGGTTATCCCTAATTATGGTTGTGATTAATACAAAAACCATATATGCTGTACTTAAATCCCCAATTTAGGGCTTCAAAATATCGAATTAGGGTTTCAAATACCCTAAACCGAAATTAGTGTTTCAGAACCAGTTTCTAAGGTTTCTTATAGATCGTAAAAATTTTCTAACTGAACATGGACGTTCTAAATATATACCTAGGGTATGTTACAAATATTGTTTATCTGGTCAACCCTTGACCCTTAACCACATCATGCACACATATAATACCATATACACAGAACATAAATACTTATTCCCTCAAACCTGAATAATTCACCTAAATCCTTCACAGAATTTTGAAATCTTCAAAATTCCATCTCAAAAATATCAAACGCATAGACTTATTTTCTGTCTAGGTCCTAATTTTGAACCTTAGATCAATTAATTAAAATTTTAAAAATATTTCTAAATTCTCGGGTTGTCACAATTCCATAATCAATTAGTAAAATATATGGATTACAGAAACTTTTTGTAAAGAATTTTTTTCATACTACAGTCAAATTTAGAAACACAAAGAATCAAATTCACAGTAAATTTGACATAAAACATATATGGTAAAGACATACCTTCAATTTGCTCAGACAATCTTTGTTAAACACCATAGACGACTATTTGAAAGTCTCGGGAAGTCTCTCTTGCTTTTCTCTCAAAACTCTCTGGATTTTTTTCTTTTTCTTTCTTAGGCTTAAGTTTAGACAAATACGTAAACTAAAAATCCAACTAATAATCTATGTGTACTTTAAAACTGATAAGCCAACGTAAAATAAAAGAAACACATATGGTCATTATAAACCTAAAAAATACTATCAGTTACCAATATAACGTATAAATATATTTTATTTATATTTTATTCATTTAATTTATTTTATTAATAATTAAAATTTTAAAAATCCAAAAGCCATAAGGCTCCGTTTGGCAAAACTCTTTAAAAATTAAAGACTTAATATATTTAAGTCTTATTTGGCAAAACTAAATTAAACCCCTTTAATTTATTTTAATAACTCATTTATAATATAGTTATTTATCACACTTTATTTAATTAACTTTCATACTTAATTTAATTAATTATAATAACAATTTATTGAATAAATCATTTAATCATTATAAACTCTCTAACTTAATTATTAAATTAAATTAGAATATTGTCTCATAGCAATTAATTTTCTTAACCCATTAATTATTTGTTAAACAAATAATTAACCAAATCAAATCAAATTAAATAAATATTTATTCAACAATAAACAAATATTTATTCAACAATAAACACATCCATTAAATATTTATATAATTCAATAAATATTTATAAGTACAATTAAAATTCTGGATTGTTACATTAATCACATCGTAATAAGAATTTCAATTATTAAATTCTTATTTTAATAACTTATGAAAATTCGGGTTGTCACAAACTCTTTAACTTAATTATTAAATTAAATTAGAATATTATCTCATAAGAATTAATTTTCTTAACTCCTTAATTATTTACTTAACAAATAATTAACTAATCAAGTCAAATCAAATTAAATATTTATTCAACAATAAACACATCCATTAAATATTTATATAACTCAATAAATATTTAAAAACTATCATTAAAATTTTGGATTGTTACATCCTTCCCTCCTTACAAGGATTCTGTCCCCCGAATCACAACTCAAACAAATCATTCGTCACATTTTTTCCTACTTAAAAGGATTCCGTCCTCAGAATCACCGAAACCCTACTTTACTCGGGTTTTCATCAAATCTCTTCGTTGAATAACTTCAACACATGACCTTAATATATGTTTTATATTTCTTACTACATTCATTTCCTTTTCTAAATATCGTTATCATAAACAATCGGGATATTACATTCACTCATTCTTCTAAGAATTTCGTCCTCAAAATTGTATCTATTAATATTTATTCACTCAATCTATCAAAATAGCTTTTACGTTAATGCTTTATTCATTCATTGGGTTTTATAACCACTTCTTTCCACGAAGATCTTTCTACAATTATTAACTTTTCTATTAAAAATTTTACATTATTCTTTGATACCTCATCTCCTTCTCATTTTAAAATTTCTTTTCTCACTTATTCAATATGTTTATCATTCAGTGTTGCATTCTACGACTTACTTCTTTCTAAGGAATATCATCCTTACAACATTCGCCTTTTAGAATAGCAAGAATCTTCCACAATTGCTCAATAATTGGAAAGCAGTATGAATAACTCGTGAATTTAAAAGATTCCAAATCATGTTGAGGGGTCATAAGACCTTGAACTATGTCCACGGTTATAAGTACTCTTTCAACTTAAACCTTAACAGTCATTAGACTATAGGGACTCCTATACTTAGGGTGTTAAGCCCTCCGTACGATGTATTGTGCACAAACATTTAAACGCTATACGTAAATTTTCCACTGGAACAGGGTTGTTCACTATGTCCATAGTTATAAGTAATCTTTCAACTTAAACTTTAACAGTCATAAGACTATAGGGACTCCTCGTACTTAGGGGGATCAACCCTTCGTACAATGTATTGTGCACAAACATCTAAACCCCTCCGCGTAATCCCCTATAAAAGGGTTGTTCATCTCAGCTTTTTAACATCTGAATCCACACCAAAACAATTTTGTTTGGCATAACTTCTCAAGAAACACTTGAATTTCATGAACATCTTTCAATATTCATCTAGCTGAATCAAATAGCATAGACTTCTACAATAATTCGGACATCAATCGAAATACACACACACACACACATATATATATAGTCCCCTTCAGTTGAGGATCCCAAAAATAGTGTTATTTGAGGGATAAGGCGCTCAACCGTTGGATCTGTTTTAACGACTTTATGTGGCTGAGATTGTTTTACATCTTTTAACCCGTTTTCTCCAAATAACCCCTCACATCCATTAGAACTTATATCATGAATTCATCATTAGAACCCAAATCAAGAATTTAACACAAATTAAAAATAATCCATTAGAACTTATAGCAAGAATTTATCAATGGAACCCAAATTAAGAACTACCCATTAGAACCTATATCTAGAAGTTATCATTATAACTGAAATAAAAAATTAACCATTAGATGCTTGATTCTCTTGCTTCGTGTCTCTTGACTTTTCTTTTCTTTCAACAATAATAAGTCACACGAATTTTTATAAATCCATATTAAATCTGGAGATGTAATCTCAACTCATATTTAAAAAACCTAATTCAAAAAACTCTCGTACATCTCCAAATCAACGCCCACAACCTAGCTTTTGTTAGGGAAAAAAAACTACATGGATACCTATTAGAAATAGAAATCGTGCAAGTTGAGTTTAAAATTGTGAAAATGGTGGGTCATCTCTTCATCTCGAAAGGGTTGGTCTTCTCTTAGGCTTGCACGGGACTTTTCCTCTTTTTCCTTTTGCGTGCCTTAGGTTTTCTCCAGCATTAGATGTGTTAGGTTATTTGGAGAAAACAGGTTAAAAAAGATGTAAAATCTCAGCCACATAAAATTATTAAAACAGATCCAATGGTTGAGCGCCCTATCCCTCAAATAACACTATTTGAGGGATTCCTCAACTGAAGGGGACTGTATATATATATATATATATATATATATATATATATATATATATATATATATATATATATATATTCTCATATCTAAAAGAAATCTCAAAAATATTTTTATGACGTCATGATACCGCACTGTATTTATAGTCCGTTTGAGAATTCCGTCATTTGGTGATTTTATCATACTACATCATACCATAGTGGGCTGACGATCCTTAGATCACATCCAACACTAAGTAATACTGCATTGATTACTCCATCATTTTTATCATATCTGCACCAGGTTCCATGATACATTGATGATATAAAAAATACATTTTGATATATTTTAAATCATTTTTGTCTAGCCGAAGCAATTAGCATAGACATACGGATAATGGTATTATTTTTAAAACTCATTGGTTTTATCATTTGATCCAATGTTTTTCAAGAAGATAGAAGTGCAAACATTAGCACGAAGTCAATACATTTTTAAAGTATAGCATAGCTAGTGGATTTAGAATATCTAGGTATCCATCAACTTCAATCTTTACTCCATTACTTCATTACTTAACTAATTCTTTTTATTTCTAGCACCACTAATGCTCTTATACTAAATATTCTTGTATTTTACCTTACAATCTTTCTATACCCCCAATATAATTCATCAAACTTATTACACATTGGAAGTTCAGGAACTTGCCATAATAATATGAGTTTAAAAACTATCCTAGTCAGACCATAGGCGTCTATTCGCTGAGGGGTTCAAAATATACCATATTATTATGAGTTATGAACTTACCATATGCATTAGTTTTAAGAACTCGCACCTAACCCTAATAATATCTAACTAATTTTAATAGTTTCTAACTATCAAATATACACATGAGAAAAGAATCACCTTTTTGCCGCATAAACATTGATAGCATGACACTAACATTCCAATGATTATTAATGTGATAAACTGAGTGCAAGCACAAAACTCTAGCCCATACAAAGGTTTGTACAACTCAGCCATCACATTAGTCCTCAATTGAAATCCCACCTAACTCTATCTTGCTTATAACTTGCTCTTTGCTCAATACAAATTTTTCGTACCTCATCATTTATAACTCCTCGTGAGTTTATCTCGTACTATTTCATAGTACAATATCTTCATATCATGAAGCTATAATTATTCAAACATTACAGACCATCTTTCTTTTATAACTTAAACAGATCACGTCGTGATCTTATTCTATAATCATCTCCCTTAAAATTCTTTTCTTAACTAGTGATCGTTTTGTTTTACGATCCTCTTTCTTTTCTTTTTCATCATTTACGATTTCATTTTTGCTTTTAATCTTACAGACTTTTTCTATTCATCATTATTCGTTATCTTGGCTATTGGAGTTAGGAAGCTCCAATTTTTTATCTTTATATCTCTTCAAGATTCTTCTTCGAATTTTCTTGTTTATATAACAATTCTTCCTTTAAGAATTTCTAACTTCATTTATATTGCTCAACATTTCATTCGAGTTCCACATTTTCATAATACGTATCCATTTTCTATACTTGGTACCCATCGAGTCTGTAATAGTTTCAATATGGTATGCTGAGTGGTATCCCACAAACAACCAACAAACTAGGTTTCGAGTTACTAGTTCGTATATACCTTTGCTCTATGAAGGAATCATTTAGCCCAGATACCATACATCAACTATTAAAGAGTATAATTATACCATACTTAAATATAACTTTCTATTCTTAACTTCTTTATCATTCTCTTTTTATAGACATTGTCTATTTATTATCACCTTACATCCTTATTATTGGAGTTGGGTAACCCCACATTCATATTCCTTATAACTCTGCGAGATTCTTCTTTGAATCCTCTTACGCATGTTTTAATCCCTTCTTTATAAATTTCTTAAATTACTTCTTATTGTTCAAACTCTATTTGAGCTTATTCGTTCATTATGTTCACATCTCTTCTCTAAGGTTATAGCCTAAGGTACTCTTACCTAAGGTTTCTAACCTATCAGCTTTGATACCAACTGTAACGACCCCAAAATTCATACAATAATATTCTCATTCTCAATCGTTAACAATACAACTTTAATCTATCTTTACATCATTATTCGATATTAAAATCCCTAAAAATATAAAATATTTAAAATTTTTATACATTTCTTTCTGTATTGCCCTAAATCGCAACCTTTACATTACATCATAAATAGATTTCCACATACACCGGATAACTCAACTTACAATTCAACAACATGTTACATTCATAATATTAAATACATTTCCAATAAAACATAAGAAATCTTCATGAATATGAATATCTATAATTCACGTAGCACACATCCTTACCTTAAATCTTTATCCTGCAAAAATGGTTATTTGCAAGGTTGAGCTCGACAACCCAATAAAATCTAACAGTTTTCATGCATCACATAGCACATAATAACCCACTCAACAAATATAAAGATTGAGTTCATTACTCAAACAACATTCACTATTCAACCAACATAGTCATAAATTGACTTTAACGTTTCATACTTTTCAATATATATAGAACATATCATGCTCTTTGCAACAAATATGTAAAACAGTTCATCATCAAGTTCACATAACAAATAGGAACTGAAAGACTTGCCTTGATTGTTGTTTACCAATAACAGTTTAACAGCTTACAGTTATCTGTACTTCACGTGCCCTACACAATTATATAATCATACACATTAACTATTAGTCACATAACAACACATAGTAATTATAATTTAAACTCTACTCCATATCTCATAATCTTTCCTATTAATTAGAACTCAATATTCAATTAGATTGTGTTAACTTTTCGACTTATGTAATATTCAAAATTCATTCAAGTGTTTAAATCTTGCTAAGAATCATTATTTGTTTTATATTAAACCCATTTCATATTTTATAATATCCATTTCATTTGACTTAAAATACTTTTTACAATCATTATCATTTATCACGGCGTTTCGACGTTCATTCGTCACACGCCCGATTTATCTCTCTTGTGTATGCTTAGTATGCTTATATAACATATCTAATACATCATTTATTAATGTTAAACATTATTATATTTACTAACATTCATACTTTATAACTTAGAACAACATCTTTTTTCGTCAAGAGCACTACACTTGCATGCGTGCATGCCCGACGCCTTCCGATTACCTCTGAAACACAACAGTCTTAAAGATGACCATTTTGACCCCTGTTCTCGAGCTCAAATTGAAAAACTTAAAGATTAAAAGTTGTAGGTCTACTCGTCCTCGTTCCGGACCATCTTGAATCGCCTCAATCGGAGTTCGTATGAAAACGTTATGCTCATTTTAGTAAAACATGTCCGGTCAGCTTTTTCTTCCAAAATTTTGCTAGACAGACTACCCCCCGCCAGGGTGGGAGTTTTTTTACTGGGGGTGCCCACCGGGGCGGGGATCCCTTCTGCGTTTCTGCGATTTTTGATCCATAAAACTACAGAAAGCCAAATTAGGCCTACAAACTCCTTTCTAACAACCATACCAACCTACCCAAGGTGTAATATGTTTACTGAAACATAAACTAATGTTTTCTACGAAGTTTTTAACCACCTAAACAACATAAACATCAAGATTACAACCTTTAATTTTCATTATTTTTGCTAAAACTTTACTTTCTGAAAGTTTTGGTGAAAATCATCATTGTGATTTTGTTTTTCAACCAAAACCGTTAATTCAACATACTATGTTTTAGTTTCTTCATCTTCTTTCAAAATCAACAGTCAATTTATATATTATACCGAGAATTAAACCTCAATTTTACTTTAAATTAAGCCATATTCATATATATATTCATACCAATTCACTGTAATATGATTTCCTTCACAAAATACATACATAACATGAATTCATTTATAAACTTATGAAAACAACTTTATAACAACCAATTTATCATATAAAACTATATATAACAAATAATTCAACCTCTACAAAGATTTTTCAGAGAATTCTAGGAAAAGAAACAAAAACAAAAACTTTAAAAATAAAAGAGTTAAGATGATACCTTAGTTTTAGAAGATGATGGCTATTCTTTTGATTATGAAGCTTTCTTTTTCCCCAATTCCTCTCTCTAGACTTCTCCCAATTCTCTCTTACTTTTCTTTGTAATTTTCTTCTTCTCTTCCTTTTTCTTCTTCTGAGTCTTTCTCCCTATTCTAAATTCTAACTTACGTACTAAACCAAATATAACGTGTAGGTAATAATATACGTATTAAGTATATAATATAATTATAACTTTAATTGACATCAGTTTATAATTTTATTTGAAAATCAAAAGCCATAAGGCTTGTTTGGCTAGCTAAGTAAAAAAAACCCATTAAATTTTACACCTTGTTTGGTAAAACATATTTAAATTAAAGACTTAATATACATTAAGCCTTGTTTGAAAAAACTAAATTAAACTCCTTTAATTTATTTTAATAACTCCTTTATAGAAATGTTATTTGTCACACTTTATTCAATTAAATTTTAATATTCAATTTAATTAATTCTAATAACAATTTATTAAATTACTTTAACACATAAATCAATACAACATAATTATAATTTTCTTTGTAATTATAACATTATTTAATCAACTAACACATCATTTTAATTATAAATTCAAATTAAAATATAATAATTCATTTAATCATTATAAACTCTCTAACTTAAATATTTAATTAAATTAGAATATTATCTCATAACAATTAATTTTCTTAACTCCTTAATTATTTACTTAACAAATAATTAACTAAACAAGTCAAATCAAATTAAATATTTATTCAACAATAAACACATCTATTAAATATTTATATAACTCAAAAAATATTTAAAATATATCATTAAAATTCTGGATCGTTATATCCTTCCCTCCTTACAAAGATTCTGTCCCCAGAATCACAACTCAAACAAATCATTCGTCACATTCTTTCCTACTTATAAGGATTCCATCCTCGGAATCACCGAAACCCTATCTTATTCAAGTTTTCATCAAATCTCTTCGTTGAATAACTTCAACACATGACCTTAATATCGGTTTTATATTTCTTACTACATTCATTTCCTTTTCGAAAGATCGTTATCATAAACACTCGGGATATTACATTCACTCATTCTTCTAAGAATTTCGTCCTCGAAATTGTATCTATTAATCTTTATTCACTCAATCTATCAAAATAGCTTTTACATTAATGTTTTATTCATTCATTGGGTTTTATAACCACTTCTTTTCACAAAGATCTTTCTACAATTATTAACTTTTCTATTAAAAGTTTTATATTATTCTTTGATACCTCATCTCCTTCTCATTTTAAAATTTCTTTTCTCATTTATTCAATATTTTAATCATTCAGTGTCGCATTCTACGACTTACTTCTTTCTAAGGAATATCATCCTTACCACATTCACCTTTTAGAATAACAAGAATCTTCCACAATTGCTCAATAATTGGGAAGCAGTATGAATAAATCATGAATTTAAAAGATTCCAAATCATGCTGAGGGGTCATAAGACCTTGAACTACGTCCACGGTTATAAGTACTCTTTCAACTTAAACCTTAACAGTCATTAGACTATAGGGACTCCCGTAGTTAGGGTGTTAAGCCCTCCGTACGATGTATTGTGCACAAACATTTAAACGCTATGCGTAAATTATCCCCTGGAACAGGGTTGTTCACTATGTTCATAGTTATAAGTAATCTTTCAAATTAAACTTTAACAGTCATAAGACTATAGGGACTCTTCGTACTTAGAGGAATCAACCCTTCATACAATGTATTGTGCATAAATATCTAAAAGCCTCCGCGTAATCCCATATAAAACGGTTGTTCATCTCAGCTTTTCAACATCTGAATCCGCACCAAAATAATTTGGTTTGGCATAACTTCTCAAGAAATGCTTGAATTTCATGAACATCTTTCAATATTCGTCTAGCTGAATCAAATAGCATAGTCTTCTACAATAATTCAGACATCAATCGAAATATATATATATATATATATATATATATGTGTATATATATATATATATATATATATATATATATATATATATATATTCTCATATCTTAAAGAAATCTCAAAAATCTTTTTATGACGTCATGATACCGCACTATATTTACAGTCCGTTTGAGGATTCCGTCATTTGGTGATTTTATCATATTACATCATACCATAGTGGGCTGACGATCCTTAGATCACATCCAACACTAAGTAATACTACATTGATGACTTCATCGTTTTTATCATCTCTGCACCAGGTTCCATGATGCATTGATGATATAAAAAATATATTTTGATATATTTCAAATCATTTTTGTCTAGCCGAAGCAATTAGCATAGACATAAGGATAATGGTATTGTTTTTAAAACTCATTGGTTTTGTTATTTGATCCAATGTTTTTTCAAGAAGATAGAAGTGCAAATATCAGCACGAAGTTAATAAATTTCAAAAGTCTAGCATAGCTAGTAGATTTAGAATATCCAGGTATCCATTAACTTCAATCTTTACTCCATTACTTCATTACTTAACCATTTCTTTTTATTTCTAGCACCACTAATGCTCTTATACTAAATATTTTTGTATTTCACCTTACAATCTTCCTATACCCCCAATATAATTCATCAAACTTACTACACATTGGAAGTTTAGGAACTTGCCACAATAATATGAGTTTAAGAACTTATCCTAGTCAGACCATATGCGTCCTTTCGCTGAGGGGTTTAAAACATACCATATTATTACGAGTCACGAACATACCATATGCATTAGTTTTAAGAACTCACACCTAGCCCTAATAATATCTAACTAATTTTAATAGTTTCTAACTATCAAATATACACATGAGAAAAGAATCACCTTTTCGCCACATATACATTGATAGCGCAACACCAACATTCCAATGATTATCAATGTGATTAACTGAGTGCAAGCACAAAATCCTTGCCCATATAAAGGTTTGTACAACTCAGCCATCACATGAGTCCTCAACTGAAATCCCACCTAACTCTATTTTGTTTATAACTTGCTCTTTGCTCGATATAATTTTTTTGTACCTCATCATTTATTACACCTCGCGAGTTTACCTCGTCATTTAGAAGATGATGGCTATTCTTTTGATTATGAAGCTTTCTTTTTCCCCAATTCCTCTCTCTAGACTTCTCCCAATTCTCTCTTACCTTTCTTTGTAATTTTCTTCTTCTCTTCCTTTTTCTTCGTCTGAGTCTTTCTCCCTATTCTAAATTCTAACTCACGTACTAAACCAAATATAACGTATAGGTAATAAGACCTTGAACTACGTCCACAGTTATAAGTACTTTTTCAACTTAAACCTTAACTGTGACGCCCCCAAAACAAGTATACATCACCCATCTTCAGTCGCCAAATATATGGTATAAAATACAAATAAAAACTTAATTATACAACTGTCGTGTAAAATACGACAAAACATATGGTACGAGTTTTAATACAAATATTGTCATCTAGACAATATCCACACTCAATAGAGTCTTCATTATATTTATTATCACACTATTTTATAGAATAGTGATGACTACTATGACACCATCTCGGACCATCACTCCATTTCCCGACTAGTCCCAGCTACATTCTAATTTCTTGAAGAGAATAATAAAAGCAAAAGGGTGAGCTCAACTAGCCAGTAAGAAATATTATGACTAAGACTTTAATAACCCAATATTTTCAATAAGAAATTTTGTGAATAAATTTTTTTTATATATATATATATAAAGGTGGGAATATGTGCAAAGTAAAGTATATGTATTTATGTGATAAATAAAAATTATTTATTATATGAATAATTATAAATAAATTCTTTTAAGAATTATTGATCATTATAGGTTATATTCTTATTTTAAATTAATTTTGTAATAAAAATATTTATTATTTATTTTACATGAAAAATATGATTATTATATATATGATATGATTATTATAATATGTATTTTATTATATTAGTTAAGTTAATTATTTTAACTTAATTAATAATGGTATGTGTAAAGGTTATGTCAGATATAAATTCAAAATCTTAAGTCTGGATTTTGAATAAGGAATGAGAATAATAATATAATATTATTTATATTTCAATAGTATAAACATGCTTGATATGTGTGTAATATTAATATATGGACCAGTTATAGTAAAACAATACAAAACCCTAGCGTTACTAATAAACTATAATGCATGAGTCAATTATGACTATAAGATTTGTTAAGTTATTGTGTAATGTAATTTATGGAAATTATTATATTTAATGTTAATTAGGTAAACCCTAATTAATATTTAGAAACCCTAATTACTAAATTAGAACCCTACTTGCTAAGTTGTAAACCCTAATTATTATTTTAGCAATGTTAATGGTAATTAGTATATTATAAAGTTTCATTTACAAATCATAGGTGATTAGTAAACTTAATTAAGGAATCCTAATTCACATTTTAGAAACTAATATTCCCATTTTAGCCCTAATCTCAAAATCCTAGAACTTAGACTTTTGGAACTTTAGGGTTAAACCCTAATGGGCGAGATGAAATGCAAACCTTGCCACTAAAAGTAAAAGCTAAATGACCAAATTGCCCTTTTTAATATTTTATTAAGGAGGAGTGTAGATCTAGACCTAGTAGGTGGTTGGTGACCAACCTTAACCAGCTATGTGGCCTAGTACTAGCCTTTAATCAGCACAAAACCTGCCTTCATGATCAGCCATGGTCTTTGCATCAAATTATATATAGATTGAGAGAGAGGAAAGTTCATAATTTTGTCCCAATTGTTCACAAACACACCACAAAGCTTTTCTCTCTCTAACCCATGAATTGTTTGAACATTTCGGTCCCATAAGCAAGCCCCACATTTACCATTAACATATCAGAAGGTCAGAATCAAAAATCAAAGCTTAAAGGTAAACCCTAAGCCACAAAATGTTAATCTTGTACGCTATGTTAGATGTTATGTTTAAATGTTTAAATATGTTGTATAAGGTGTGAATTAGTGATTTGGGTTGTTATAACTCAAATCCATAACAGTTTGATGCTCTAAATCGATGATTTTAGAAATCTGGAAAAAAAAATTTTTGTTGTCTGACAGTGAATGTCAGGCCTTGTAGATCTGTGCTCGGTTATTGTTTTGGATATTTAAAGGTTTGAAGTTGTAGTCTGTAATGTTGTTAGTAATCTGCAAGTCGGTTCATGATCATTGCATGTGTAGATCAAAAGTTATTCACGGTCAAAGTTCGTTGACCAAACACGAACTAAGTTTTATGGGTAACCCAGAAAACTGAAGAACGTGTTCTGGCCGTGACTTGACCGGCCTTGATTTGGTTTCTGGAGCGTGGTTAGGATGAATATTGGTATCTAGATTATAGTATGCTATAAGTTTAAAGCACGTTCAAACCTTATAAAGCCTCAGATCGATCGTAGTAATTGGTCAAACCTCGTTGACCTTTAAGCTTAACTTTCTAGGTAACCCAGAAAGTTTAGGCAGTGGTCTGACAAGTTCTTTATTGACTTAGATCTTGCATCTAAATTATGTTTAGACATTATAAAGGCTCACCACTTGTACTCTATTGGTTTGTTTACAAAGCTCGATGTCTAGATCACTTATATAACCAAAAGACTGAAAGTAATGTACGGTCAAACTAGCCTGCTCGCACATGAACTCGATTTTCTAGGAAACCTAGAAAACGCAAGAACATCCTTTCTGACATGGTTTGACCGAATGCTAGTTAGTGATCCTGATGTATTTTAACCGATCTTAGGGATGTTATATGAACTTTGTCATTCAGACTACAACCTTGACCCATTCTAACACTTTAAAAATTAACAGAACCCGAAGATAATTAAGCCTCAAAGTGTACCCTCGAAGCTGACTGGGTTTCTGGGTAACCCAAAAATTCCAAGAAGCTCTGACAGTGAGTTTGATGGGCCAGATCTTCATGCTGTGATGTGTTATGACCTAGGTTATGATTGATAATGTTAGTGTTACATACCTACTGCACGATCAATTTTTAAACAAGCCTAGAAACACAATAGGAGTGGAATTAAACTTCGTCAAAGTAAGACCCTTGAACACTGTCTTGTCAGTGTTCTTGAGCTCAAGAACACCTAAGGCGACAGATTTTGTCGCTAAAGGCTATAGCGACGATTTTTATTATTTTTATTTTCTAATTTATGGAAAATAATTTATAAATCGAAATAAATTCTAAAAATCATTTAAAAATAGTAAATAAATTCTGAAAATTATGAAATCAGATTTTAAATTTATTTTAAGTCATATAAAAGTAACTTTTAATAATTTGGCATATTTTTCATAAATATTAGTAATTATTTGAATATTATTTTTTTAATAAATGCACAAAATAATAAACTAAAAATGATTTTATTATATTAAAAATTATTTTAAATGATAATAAGGTATTTAATAATATTTTAAGTTATAAAATATAACTTTTAATATTTTAAAGTAAATTTTATTAATTATTTAATATTAATGATATTAAATTTATTTTATAATTATATTAAATAAATTTATTAAAAATGATTTTATTGATTTAAAAATCATTTAAAAAGGATATAAATGGTTTAAAAATATTTTAAGTAATTATAAATGACTTTTAATATTTTAGTGAATAATACCTTAATATTTTAATATTAATGGTAATGGTTTAAAAATGATTTTAAACGTTTTAATAATTATTTAAGGGTAATATTAATACTTAAAAAATATTTTGAGTTATTAAAAATAACTTTGATATTTTGGCAATGGTTGCATTAATATTTTAATATTATTTAAATATTAATGATAATAGAATGATCTAATATTTAAATTATTTAATAATGATTCTAGAGTTTGAAAAATCAAGATAAATTATGATAATTAATTATAAATTATTATAAGTCATATGAGTGATATTTAAATTATCTAGAATAATGTTTAAGATAAATATTAGAGTTTTATAATCGGTAATTACCCAATAAAGCCGTCGGTACACCAAAATGCTACCGAATTTGATTCGAACCTATATAGATTAACTGTATAAGTGTTTGTTTGTGTCTTAATGACTGATATATCAATGTGACAATGTGATTAGGTTATGTATTAACTAACAGTATGATGTGTTATGATATGTAATTCTAATCAACAGTACAATCTTACAAATGACAGGCCGTTGAATTAAGGATAAAACTAAGTTGTGTAAGCAGCAGACCAGACAAGTATCTTACCTTTATATTTTCTTTATGCAATGGACATGAGTAAGAAAGTTTCAGAATTATATTATTATTGTACTAGAATATTAACCCTATTGTTATATATGTTATATCCGATCATTGATTATCAACATGGTACTATATTGTAATTCAGATATATATATTCTGTTCGCTATTTTCTAAACATGGTTATACAAGTGTCCCCACATGGATAGTCATTGTATTTAATCACATGTTGATATATATATATATATATATATATATATATATATATATATATATATATATATATATATATATATTGATACCAGTATGTATATATGAGGTAAGAGTCGTCTAAGCTATTTGACCAGCTAGACACAGCTTTAGAAATATCGTTGAATATGATAAAATCTTTTTATATCCAATCAAATTATTTTGGTTCAGATTCCAGACTAAGTATGAACATCCCGAATATGGAAAAAATTTTATGCGCCCAAGGCGGACAGAGTGAACGGTAATATCGTTCTTGCATGTAGTGTTGATCAATACAAGGCATAACGGGCTGATCACCCCCCGTGCCCGTAAGTTATGACGGTTTGTGAATGAAGTTCTGCTAAACCTATTCGAAAATTAAGAATAATGTTCACAGTATGTCACCTTAACCCTATTTATAGTTAGTACGTAGTTCCAAAAATTTGATAGAGAGTTGTTATGTTATTATTATCGGTTTAGATTACTTCACAACTATTGATTCGTTGTAGAAATGTAGTACAAAGAAAACATTTAATCCTTTCAGCTAATATTTATAATTGTTGATTACTTGCTGGCCACTCAAATGCTCATCCTTCCTTAATTTAAATGTTTTCAGTTAAGTATGATCAACCAGAGGGCTCTGCCATGAACAAAGGGAAAAAAAAGCTGTCAGAATAAGTTGTGTTATCATATGTAATAGCTAGACTTAAATAAGATGATAATATTTATTAAGTATCATGTAATAAATATTTTATTGTCGCGTACCTGGGATTTTGACAACTCTGATATGTAAATTAAGTTTGATATTTATGACAATATTTTTATTATTCCACTCAAAGAAATGGTATCGTGAAGCACTGAATTTGGGTTTCAAGTACATGAATTTGGGGCGTCACAGGTTAGTATCAGAGCTTTAGGGTTAGAAGCCATCGGTGGGGGTAGACCTTAGGCTATAACCTTAGAGTAGAGAGAAATGTTTAAAATATATATAACTCATATAGAGTTTAAAGTGAGTTGAATGGGATAAATTCATCGTCAAACAAAATAAAAGATAGCTTAAATAAAACTATTATTTGTTGTGTGTATATATTATATGCTAATCTAGATAATTATGTGTAGATTTCAGGTGGAAAAGGATTAGGATACCTTCAGATGATAAAGTAGGAGTCAATCTCTATAACCGAGCCAATATCAAAGTCAATAGCTGAAATAGAGGCTCACGTTGAAGATAACCTTAATGAGGTGATCAATTTGGAAAATATAGTACCAGACCCAGAAATGGTGGAACTAACAGATAGTGATTCGGACACCGAAGTTGGAGCTAATCAAGCATCAACCGAAGTGCAGAATCTGAGAAACAAGGTTTCTTCTCTGGAGAGGTTGTGGGAAATAGAAAAGCTACTAAATAGTCAATTGCAAAAGACATTAATCGAAACGATGGAAGAACAAGATAAGCTTAAGATCCAAATTGATCAGATAGGAGCCAAGAGCAACACATCGTGTGCAGCTCCGGGCAAGAAGGAGAAAAGAAAGATAGAAGGCCACGACGTAGGAGAACCCAATAAGAAGAAAGGGAAAAAGATATGCTACATTTGCGGCTATGAGGGACATACCTCTCTGTATTGTCCCGACTATAAACCAGGTGCATGTTTTATTTGTGGTTTGGAAGGTCATCAGGCGAAGGGTTGTCTAAGGAAAACACGTAGTAAATAGGTAGTATAGGTTCTGTTGTGTAGGTGTGTTTAATATAATATATATGATAAGTATGTCTGTGTAATGTAATGTTCACAACTTTTGTATGATTCAAGGTTCTAAATCCCGACTTTTGTGGTCACAAAGGGATATCGGATGTTTAAAGCAGTATGTGCTATGATATGTACTATGAATTAGTTAAATGAATACGAATCCATGTTTGATTAATGGGATAAGTTTGAAATATTAAATTTATACGATAAGGTATAGAATGTAAGTTAATAAAATATAGATTTTGTTTTATTTAACTAGAAAATGTCGCCAAGATGCCAAACTCGAAACCAAAGGGTAGAAGAGTCTGTCAACAATGCTGGAGGACAACAACCAGACCTGATGAAAAATTTCGCGAACATGGTAGCTCAAGCCATGCAGAATGGAATGCCGGCCGCGGGGAATCAACCAGATAATCAATTTGCAAACTTCAAGGATTTTAAAACTGTAGGACCGACCTAATTTAGAGCTACCACTGACCCGATAGAAGCCCAAACATGGGTTAAGGAAATAGAAAAGGATTTGTAGTCGCTAGGGTAGATAAGGGGCAAAAGACAGCTTTTGTCACCTATATGATGAAAGGAGAGGCGAATTTCTAGTGAAAGGCAAATCAAGCTAGGGCCGGAGAAGGAGTGATAGCATGGACTAGGTTTAAGACGCTATTCTTTGAGAACTATTTCTCGGCTAGTGTACAGGCTAGGATGGAGGTGAAGTTTTTGGAATTGAAGTAGGAGAACATAACAGTTACGGAGTATGCCGCAAAGTTCAATGAGTTAGCTAGGTTCGCTCCACACCAAGTGGATACGGAGGCTAGAAAGGCAAGGAGGTTTGAGCTAGGCCTAAAACCCTGGCTCTACAATAAGGTGGCGGTGTTACAGATCAATACGTTTGCCACACTCTTAGAAAAGGCTATCGTAGCTGAAGGGGAAGTGAGGTCATGAGCCTCTACAATAAGGAGAGAAAGAATAAGGGTGAGGGAGCTGGGAAGGTAGAAGTAGGTAGTGGAAGTAGGGGTGAAAAAAGGAAGTGGAGCAATGTGGGGAGTGTTCAAGTCAAGCAGAAAGGTGTGAAAAAGCAGGCTGTGCAGTGTAAGAATTATGGGAAGAGTCATTCAGGTGAGTGTCTTAATGGCAAGTTTGTGTGCTATAAGTGTGGGCAGGAGGGACATATCTCTCCTAACTGCCCCAATCCTAGGATGAGCAATGGGTGTTTTCTGTGTGGATCCATATAGCCTAAGGTGAAGGACTGTCCAAAAAGGAGAATGGATATAGGGAGCGTGAATGCGGGAAGAGGCAGTGGAACAATGGCGATAACGGGACCAACTTCAACGAAGTAAACCACAAGAGTTTTCAACATGACGGTTCAGGATATCGTAGCAGTCGGGGATGGAACTTCAGGTATTATTCGTATGAATTATATTTTCGTATATATGATTTTCTTAAATATAAGTAAATTATGTTATAAAGAAATTTTGAAGGAGAAATTTGAGTTCTGTTATAAATCAGATTTCCATATAATCAGATAGACAAAGTTTTATGTTGAACAATTAAAGATCAGTTCCATTGAATTTGATCAAGATCTACTTGAAATGATTGTGTATGCTATTGCCCCTAGCGTCTATAGGTTTTAAAGCGGTGATTCCGGGGACGGAATCCTTATAAGGGAGGGTGGATGTAATAACCCAATATTTTCAATAAAAAATTTTACGAATAAATTATATATATATATATATATATATATATATATATATATATATATATATATATATATAAAGGTGGGAATATGTGCAAAGTAAAGTATATGTATTTATGTGATAAATAAAATTTATTTATTATATGAATAATTATAAATAAATTCTTTTAAGAATTATTGATCATTATAGGTTATATTCTTATTATAAATTAATTTTGTAATAAAAATATTTATTATTTATTTTCCATGAAAAATATGATTATTATATATATGATATGATTTTTATAATATGTATTTTATTATATTAGTTAAGTTAATTATTTTAACTTAATTAATAATGGTATGTGTAAAGGTTATGTCAGATATAAATTCAAAATCCTAAGTCTGGATTTTGAATAAGGAATAAGAATAATAATATAATATTATTTATATTTCAGTAGTATAAACATGCTTGATATGTGTGTAATATTAATATGTGGAACAGTTATAGTAAAATAGTACAAAACCCTAGCGTTATTGATAAACTATAATGCATGAGTCAATTATGACTATAAGATTTGTTAAGTTATTGTGTAATGTAATTTATGGAAATTATTATATTTAATATTAATTAGGTAAACCCTAATTAATATTTCGAAACCCTAATTACTAAATTAGAACCCTACTTGCTAAGTTATAAACCCTAATTATTATTTTAGCAAGGTTAATGAAAATTAGTATATTATAAAGTTTCATTTACAAATCCTAGGTGATTAGTAAACTTAATTAAGGAACCCTAATTCACATTTTAGAAACTAAGATTCCCATTTTAGCCCAAATCTCAAAATCCTAGAACTTAGACTTTTGGAACTTTAGGGTTAAACCCTAATGGGCGAGATGAAATGCCAACGTTGCCACTAAAAGTAAAAGCCAAATGACCAAATTGCCATTTTTAATATTTTATTAAGGAGGAGTGTAGATCTAGACCTAGTAGGTGGTTGGTGACCAACCTTAGCCAGCTATGTGACCTAGTACTAGCCTTTAATCAGCACAAAACCTGCCTTCATGATCAGCCATGGTCTTTGCATCAAATTATATATAGATTGAGAGAGAGGAAAGTTCATAATTTTGTCCCAATTGTTCATAAACATACCACCAAGCTTTTAGCTCTCTAACCCACGAATTGTTTGAACATTTCGGTCCCATAAGCAAGCCCCATATTTACCATTAACAAATCAGAAGGTCAGAATCAAAAATCAAAGCTTAAAGGTAAACCCTAAGCCACGAAAAGTTAGTCTTGTATGCTATGTTAGATGTTATGTTTAAATCTTTAAATATATTGTATAAGGTGTGAATTAGTGATCTAGGTTGTTATAACTCAGATCCATAACACTTAAATGCTCGAAATCAATGATTTCAGAAATCTGGAAAATTTTGTTTTTGTTGTCTGACAGTGAATGTCAAGCCTTGTAGATCTGTGCTCGGTTATTGTTTTGGTGATTTAAAGGTTTGAAGTTGTAGTCTGTAATGTTGTTATTAATCTGCAAGTCGGTTCATGATCATTGCATGTGTAGATCAAAAGTTATTCACGGTCAAAGTTCGTTGACCGAACACGAACTAAGTTTTCTGAGTAACCTAGAAAACTGAAGAACGTGTTCTGGCCGTGACTTGACCGGCCTTGATTTGGTTTCTGGAACGTGGATAGGATGAATATTGGTATCTAGATTATAGTATGTCATAAGTACTACAAGTTTAAAGCACGTTCGAACCTTATAAAGTCTCAGACCGATCGTAGTAATTGGTCAAACCTCGTTGACCGTTAAGCTTAACTTTCTAGGTAACCCAGAAAGTTTAGGCAGTGGTCTGACAAGTTCTTTATTGACTTAGATCTTGCATCTAAATTAGGTTTAGACATTATAAAGGCTCACCACTTGTACTATATTGGTTTGTTTACAAAGCCCGTCGTCTAGATCACTTATATACCCAAAAGCCTGAAAGTAATGTACGGTCAAACTAGCCTACTCGCACATGAACTCGATTTTCTGGGAAACCCAGAAAACTCAAGAACATCCTCTCTGACATGGTTTGACCGAATGCTAGTTAGTGATCCTGATGTATTTTAACTGATCTTAGGGATGTTATATGAACTTTGTCATTCGGACTACAACCTTGACCCATTCGAACACTTTAAAAATTAACATAACGCGAAGATAATTAAGCCTCAAAGTGTACCCTCGAACCTTACTAGGTTTCTAGGTAACCCAGAAAACCTAGGAAGCTCTGACAGTGAGTTTGATGGGCCAGATCTTCATGCTGTGATGTGTTATGACCTAGGTTATGATTGATAATGTTAGTGTTATATACCTACTGCACGATCAATGTTTAAACAAGCCCAGAAACACAGTAGGAATGGAATTAAACTTGGTCAAAGTAAGACCCTTGAACACTGTCTTGTCAGTGTTCTTGAGCTCAAGAACACCTAAGGTGACAGATTTTGTCGCTAAAGGCTATAGCAACGATTTTTGTTATTTTTATTTTCTAATTTCCGAAAAATGATTTAAAAATCGAAATAAATTCTAAAAATCATTTAAAAATAGTAAATAAATTCCGAAAATTATGAAATCGGTTTTTAAACTTATTTTAAGTCATAAAAAAGTAACTTTTAATAATTTAGGATATTTTTCGTAAATATTAGTAAATATTTGAATATTATTTATTTAATAAATGCACTAAATAAATTAACTACAAATAATTTTATTATATTAAAAATCATTGTAATTGATAATAATGTATTTAATAATATTTTGAGTTATAAAATATAACTTTCAATATTTTAAATTAAATTTCATTAATTATTTAATAATAATGATATTAGATTTATTTATAATTATATTAAATAAATAGATTAAGAATAATTTTATTGATTTAAAAATCATTTAAAAAGGATATAAATGGTTTTAAAATATTTTAAGTAATTATAAACGACTTTTAATATTTTAGTGAATAATACCTTAATATTTTATTATTAATGGTAATGGTTTAAAAATAATTTTAAATGTTTAAAAAAAATTATTTAAGGGTAATATTAATACTTAAAAAATATTTTGAGTTATTAAAAAAAACTTTGATATTTTGGCAATGGTTGCATTAATATTTTAATATTATTTAAATATTAATGATAATAAAATGATCTAATATTTAAATCATTTAATAATGATTCTAGAGTTTGAAAAATCAAGATAAATTATGATAATTAATTATAAATTATTATAAGTTATATGAGTGATATTTAAATTATCTAGAATAATTTTTAAGATACAGATTAGAGTTTTATACAATGTAATTACCTGATAAAGTCGTCGGTAAACCAAAATGCTACCGAATTTGATTTGAACCTATATAGATTAACTGTATAAGTGTTTGTTTGTGTCTTAATGACTGATATATCTATGTGACAATGTGATTAGGTTATATATTAACTAACAGTATAATGTGTTATGATATGTTATTCTAATCAACAAAATAATCTTATAAATGATAGGTCGTTGAATTAAGGATAGAACTAAGTTATGTAAGCAACAGACCAGACAAGTATCTTACCTTTGCATTTTCTTTATGCAATGGTCATGAGTAAGAAAGTTTCAGAATTATATTATTATTGTACTAGAATATTAACCCTATTGTTATATATGTTATATCCGATCATTGATTATCAACATGGTACTATATTGTAATTTAGATATGTGACGCCCCCAAAATTAGGTATACATCACCCATCTTGGGTCGTCAGATACAAAGTACAGAATACAAATACAACTTACTAATACAACTGTCGTGTACAATACGACAAAACATAAACTGCGAGTTTGAATACAAATATTATCTTCTAGAGAGTATTCATACTCAAAAGGAGTCCTCATTACATTTATTAACACACTATTACATAGAATAGTGAGGACTACTAACTAATACTATCATTCGAACCATCACTCCGTTCCCCGACTTGCCCCAGCTACGTTCTCATTTCCTGAAGAGAACAGTGAAATAAAGGGTGAGCTCAACTAGCCCAGTAAGAAATATTATGACTACGATAATGCAGAATAAATTATCATTAGCCTTCAACAATGTTAAACTGATAAAATATAATAGACATCAAGTTTAACTGCAGCGGAACAGGCAATCCATTAAAAGAGTCAAGTAGAAAATAAACTCTACTATCTTTTATGATTTAAAAGGTTTTTCAACACTGTTATCGCTAGGACTCAGCTTAATAAAATAATCCACATCATCGAATCACCCCTGCACTACGGGCAAGGATATTCGTGTATTTATTAATGGTCATGATCATGCCAACAACTGTCCATCAACGCACTACGGGCCAATGAGGACTTTTACCACATCATTTGTAACATTACGGTCATGATTATACCGAATAATCCCTGGTCATAATTATACCAAGTCCATCTATGCACTACAGGCCACAGATGACTTTTAACATTTTATAAACATGCGGATGATGACAATGATATAAGAATTCAATAAAACAAGTTCAAGAATTAATTTATCCAAGAATTAACAACGTCCAAATTGTCAACATGATACTGCTTTGTGGAGTGAAATTCAAGAATGCTTAGAAGAATATTTTCATGAAAAGATACTGGATAAAACGCAATTATCAAGGATATTCCACAAATTTCATGGAGTATAAAAGTCAAAACTTAACCAACTGAGTACAATAAAGAATGGAATAACAAAAGAAATCACCATGCATGCGATAGACCGCACAGACAGGTTATTCCAACAGAATAATAAATAATGGAACCGGGTCCGGCGTAAATGCACAGATAGGATATTCTGACAGAATAATAAATAATGGAACCAGGTCCGGCGTAAACGCACAGACATGATATTCCGACAGAATAATAAATAATGGAACCAGGTCCGGTTAAAACACACAGACAAGATGTTCCAACAGAATAATAACAAGACGGAACCAGGTCCGGTGTAAAACACACAGACAGGATGTTCCAACAGAATAATAATAAAAATGGAACCAGGTCCGGTGTAAAACACATTGACAGGATGTTCCAATAGAATAATAGAAGAATGTCACCAAGTATAGGGTATACCGCGTATACAGGTTATTCCAACAGAATAATAAGTAAGAAATAGAATAACAACAGTTCTCTTCATGAATAAAAAAGAATAACACCCCTTACCGTTTTAAAGAAGAGCTGAAATAAGGAAGTAATTAAGTAGCAGAATACTCTTCTTCTCTCTCTCTATAGTTTCTCTCTATAGTTTTTCTCTCTAGAGTTCAGTGAATTCGTAAGAAATAATGAAGGAATGAGCTGCTATTTATAGAAAAATAGAATGCATAGTAACTAATCCATGAACGGTCCAGATTGATTACTTTAATCTGACGGTCCATATTTAAAGAAACATCTTTTAAATAAAATATAATATATTCTATTTATAGAATAACTTTAATAAAGTATTCTGTTTTATATAAAAAGATGTTTCTGTTTTATTACGTTAATAATACGAATAAAACAAAACGTCATTATCGCTAAATAATTCATATTATTAACTGACAATAATTGAATCAAACTGAGTGACTTCTCACATAAGCATTAATAATCAATACCGTGTGCTACTATGCAACCACACGTATTACTATACTTTTACTACCGAGTAGTTCAACAGTAACAATGGTAAAACTTCCGCCGTTATTTTTAATAAAATATTTTTGTCGTTTTCTCAATTCGACAATAATTTCGTTGTGGGGTCCACCAATGATTGTGTCGTTGTACGAATATTCCCTGTTAAAACAAATATTTTCCGACCAATCGAATATTATATAACAACTTGCGTACTTTGCAAAATTTATAAATATTACCCACAACTATAACATTATATCAAATTAACTTCATAATATTCAAAAATGATATTTATAGAAAATTCATCTTTATTTATAAAAGTTAGGGTCTTACAACCTCCCCTTCTTATGAAATTTCGCCCTCGAAATTAGGGTACGTACCTAGTATGTCGAAGAGGTAAGGATACCTTGATTTCATTTCAGATTCTAACTCCCAAGTCATTTCCTCAACATCGTGGTTTCTCCACAAAACTTTGACTTGAGGTATAACCTTGGAGCGTAAAATATGTTCCTTCTTATCCAAGATTTGAACAGGAACTTCTTCAAACGTCAAATCCTCCGCTATTTCGTCCGGTTCTAACTCAATAATGTGGTTCGAGTCTTCCACATATTTGCGTAACATGGATATGTGAAAAACGTTATGAACACGAGACATACTTGGCGGTAAAGCGAGTCTATAAGCCACAGTTCCTACTCGATTGAGGATTAAAAATGGACCGATGAATCGAGGATTGAGCTTTCCTCTCTTTCCAAATCTCGTAACTCCTTTCCATGGAGCAACACGTAAGAACACATGATCTCCTACATCAAATTCCACGTCCTTTCGATGAAGATCAGCATAACTCTTTTGTCAATCTTGTGAGGTTTTTATACGTTGTCGGATCGTTTGAATCTTTTCTGTAGTCATACGTACCAACTCCGGTCCCATCAACGTTGCATCACCCACCTCATCCCAGCATACTGGAGAACGACATTTTCTTCCATACAATGCTTCGAATGGAGCCATGCCAATACTTGCTTGATAACTGTTGTTGTAGGAAAACTCCACCAATGGTAAGAACTTGTCCCAACTTCCCTTGAAGTCAAAGACACAGAGTCTTAATAGATCTTCAAGAGTTTGAATAGTCCTCTTTGATTGTCCGTCCGTCTGAGGATGATATGCTGAACTAAATCGTAAATCTGTGCCCATAGCTTTTTGTAAACTAACCCAAAATCGTGAAGTGAATCTTGGGTCTCGGCCAGAAACTATGGATACTGGCATACCATGCAGTCTTACAATCTCGTTTATGTACATACGAGCAAGACTTTCAAGTGTATAAGTTTCTCGTATCGGTGAGAATTGAGCAGACTTGGTCAATCTATCAACAATGACCCAAATCGCATCAATACCTTGAGAAACCCTAGGAAGACTGGTAACGAAATCCATGGTAATGTGCTCCCACTTCCATTCTGAAATTTCAAGTGGTTGCAATGGACCTTTTGGTACTTGATGCTCCGCTTTGACTCGTTGACAAGTTAGACACCTTGAGATAAAAAATGCTATCTCTCTCTCCATATTGCTCCACCAAAATGTATGACGAAGATCATGATACATTTTGGTACTTCCAGGATGGATTGCAAACGGTGTATTGTGCACCTCCATTATGATTTCATACTTTAAATCAGGGTTGTTAGGAACACAAAGTCTGGAGTTGACTCGAAGTATTCCTTCTTCATCGATTCTTGCTTCTGGCATAGCACCTTCTTGCACTTTCTTCCTCATACGCATCAGCTCTAGGTCTGTAGCTTGAGCAGCTTTAACTTTATCGATTAAAGTCGGTTATACTCGTATATTCGCCATCATCACATGGGTCCCTGGAGTCTTTAACTCTATCTCCATCCTTTGCAAATCACACAAAATGGCCCTTTGTGTTGACAATATCGCACTCGTACTTGCATATGATCTTCTACTCAATGCGACAGCTACCACGCTCGCTTTTCTAGGATGGTATTGAATGGTATGATCATAATCTTTCAACAGTTCAAGCCAACGTCGTTGTCGCATGTTGAGTTCCTTGTAAGTGAAGAAATATTTAAGGCTTTTATGATCCGTAAAGATCTCCACCTTCTCCCCAAACAAGTAATGCCTCCAAATTTTAAGTGCAAAGACAACATCTGCCAACTCTAGATCATGAGTAGGATAATTCCTCTCATATTCCTTGAGTTGTCTTGATGCATAGGCTATGACTTTTCCATGTTTCATGAGAACGCATCCCAACCCTTTGCTTGAAGCATCACTGTAGATGACAAATCCCTCCGAGCCAGATGGTATTGTTAGAACAGGTGCTGAAATGAGTCTCCTCTTGAGTTCTTGAAAACTCTTCTCACATTCTTTGCTCCAACAGAACTTTGTATCTTTCCGAGTCAGCTGAGTTAATGGAGTAGCAATTCGAGAAAATTCTTCCACGAATCTCCTATAATAACCAGCTAAACCAAGAAAGCTACGTACTTCGGTCACTGATTTAGGTTGCTCCCAGCTTTGAATAGCTTCAATCTTTGCCGGGTCAACCGATATTCCATGACTTGAGTAACGTGCCCAAGGAATGCTACCTCCTCCAGCCAAAACTTGCATTTCTTCAACTTGGAATAAAGCTTGTATTCACGAAGCTTTTGGAGTACCAGCCTCAAGTGTTGCTCATGATCTTCACGACTTTAGGAATAAATAAGGATGTCATCAATAAAGACGACCACAAAGTGATCCAAATATTTCTTGAATACCCGGTTCATCATATCCATGAAGGCAGCAGGAGCATTAGTCAATCCAAATGACATGACTAGGAATTCATAATGCCCGTACCAAGTTCTAAAAGCCGTCTTTGGAATATTCTCAGTTCTAACCTTCAGCTGATGATATCCAGAACGAAGATCGATCTTTGAAAAGAATTGTGCTCCTTGTAACTGGTCAAACAGGTCATCAATACGTGACAATGGGTACCTGTTTTTGATGGTGACATGATTCAACTCCCGATAATCAATACAAAGTCGCATACTTCCATCTTTCTTCTTCACGAATAGAACATGAGCACCCCAAGGAGAAGTACTAGGACGAATAAAGCCAATGTCTAACAATTCCTGCAGTTGGATCTTTAAATCCTGAAGTTCAATAGGAGCCATTCGATATGAGGCTTTGGAAATTGGTTTTGTACCGGGTTCAAGGTTGATACAAAATTCAATTTCACGCTCTGGGGGTAGGCCAGGAAGTTCTTCAGGGAATACGTCAGGGAATTTATTAACAATAGAAATATCATTCAAAACTGACGTATTTTTCTTTAGATCCGTGACATGAGCCAAGAAAGCTTGACATCCGTTTTTTAATAAAAGAATAGCTTTATGGCTTGAGATGACAGCGATTGATTTTAATGGTTTAGTTTCTTGAATTCGCATAATAGGTCGATTAGGAATATGAAAGATAACAACCTTATGAAAATAATCAATTTTTGCATGATCAGTAGTTAACCAATCAATCCCTAGAATCACGTCAAATGCAAGTATTTTTAATGAAATAAGATCGACAGGTAATGTGTGGGTACCAACTTGAACCAAACAAGACTTATAAACCATAGATGTAATGAAGGTTTCTCCCAATGGAGTTTCAACAGATAAGTCAAAGTCTAATTTCTTCGGAATCAAATTTAATCGATGAGCGCAAGTAGGAGAAATAGAAGAATGGGTAGAACCGGTAACAAATAAAGTATAGACTTCGTTAGAGTTTATGATAGGCTTACCCGTGATGACCTCATTCGGGTTCCTTGCTTTCTGGGAGGTCACAACAAACGCTCTCCCTTGCACTACCGGTTTTGACTTTTCTGGGACGGCCTTTGGTGTCTCCATCTTGGCTGAACTTGTTTTTGATAAACGACAAAATCGAGCTAAATGACCTTCTCTTCCACAATTATAACATGCTTTAGACGGCATCGCGTAGTTTGGACTGATGTGCCCCTCCCCTCTGCATTTGAAACATATGATAAGTGGTCGTTCTCCTTCCTTAACAACGGGTGCTGGTGCTGACGTCTTTCCATCATTGTTGAATCTCCTCTTCTTGAAATGACCATTCTTATTATTTTGGCCCTGATTACCACCTAAGTGGTTACCATTTCTGGCTTGTTGATTCCCTCCACGCTTGTTATCACCGCTTCGATGACTACTCTCACTGGTATTATCATTTTGTCGACTGCTCTCTTTTGGTTGCGTTGACTCGTTATCACGCTCCACTAACTGAGCCCTATTCACAACATCTGAATACAAACACAGTTTATGAGAAATAAGATGTTGACGTATCTCAGGTTTCAAACATCGCAAAAACATTCGCATCATTCGCTCTTCATTATCCACCAAGTGGGATGCAAACCGGGACAACTCAGCAAATTTTGGATCATACTGCGACACGGTCATATTATTCTGCTCCAATTTGATGAACTCCACCTCCTTCATGTGACGAACACTTTCGGGAAAGTATTTGTCATTGAACAGCTCTTGGAACTTCTCCCAAGACATCTTCAGTGCGGCAGGTTGAGTACGCTTAATCGATTCTCACCAGTAATCTGCCTCCTCGCAACATAAAGGCGGCAAAGGGAACCTTTTGCTCCTCGGAGCATCCCAAGACATCAAATATCTTGGTAATCTACTTTATCCATATTTCCGCTATAAGTGGTTTTGGCTCTCCCTTAAACTCTGGTGGTCCCAGCTCCTTGAACTGTTTAGCTGTGACCGTCCGAGAGTTTTCAGTGTTTCCACCTATATTTTGGACAGGAGCCGATCTCGCCTGATGTTGCATGAACTGATAAACTTTCTGAACATTCCATCATTCATCATCTGGTCAGTGTAGTTGTTTGCATGAGAATTGTCACCTTCCTGATGCACATATATGTGGTCAATATATGCGGTGAATCAACAGTCGCTTGTGCTTCATTGCTATTCTCAACATTCTCAGATGCCATTTTCAGATACTGCCACAAAATAAAAGTTAATTGATATGTCATATATTATCCTTATATTATGACCGACCAATTAAATACCATGCAAATAAACTTAGGTAGGTCATACTAGCGAAGGAATTCCCCGTCTCTCCCCTCCTAGTTCTATTCTCACATCTTAGCCATGGATCATATCCCTATGCTCTGATACCAACTGTGACGCCCCCAAAATTAGGTATACATCACCCATCTTGGGTAGTCAGATACAAAGTACAGAATACAAATACAACTTACTAATACAACTGTCGTGTACAATACGACAAAATATAAACTGCGAGTTTGAATACAAATATTATCTTCTAGAGAGTATTCATACTCAAAAGGAGTCCTCATTACATTTATTAACACACTATTATATAGAATAGTGAGGACTACTAACTAATACTATCATTCGAACCATCACTCCGTTCCCCGACTTGCCCCAGCTACGTTCTCATTTCCTGAAGAGAACAGTGAAATAAAGGGTGAGCTCAACTAGCCCAGTAAGAAATATTATGACTACGATAATGCAGAATAAATTATCATTAGCCTTCAACAATGTTAAACTGATAAAATATAATAGACATCAAGTTTAACTGCAGCGGAACAGGCAATCCATTAAAAGAGTCAAGTAGAAAATAAACTCTACTATCTTTTATGATTTAAAAGGTTTTTCAACACTGTTATCGCTGGGACTCAGCTTAATAAAATAATCCACATCATCGAATCACCCTTGCACTACGGGCAAGGATATTCGTGTATTCATTAATGGTCATGATCATGCCAACAATTGTCCATCAACGCACTACGGGCCAATGAGGACTTTTACCACATCATTTGTAACATTACGGTCATGATTATACCGAATAATCCCTGGTCATAATTATACCAAGTCCATCTATGCACTACAGGCCACAGATGACTTTTAACATTTTATAAACATGCGGATGATGACAATGATATAAGAATTCAATAAAACAAGTTCAAGAATTAATTTATCCAAGAATTAACAACGTCCAAATTGTCAACATGATACTGCTTTGTGGAGTGAAATTCAAGAATGCTTAGAAGAATATTTTCATGAAAAGATACTGGATAAAACGCAATTATCAAGGATATTCCACAAATTTCATGGAGTATAAAAGTCAAAACTTAACCAACTGAGTACAATAAAGAATGGAATAACAAAAGAAATCACCATGCATGCGATAGACCGCACAGACAGGTTATTCCAACAGAATAATAAATAATGGAACCGGGTCCGGCGTAAATGCACAGATAGGATATTCTGACAGAATAATAAATAATGGAACCAGGTCCGGCGTAAACGCACAGACATGATATTCCGACAGAATAATAAATAATGGAACCAGGTCCGGTTAAAACACACAGACAAGATGTTCCAACAGAATAATAACAAGACGGAACCAGGTCCGGTGTAAAACACACAGACAGGATGTTCCAACAGAATAATAACAAGACGAAACCAGGTCCGGTGTAAAACACACAGACAGGATGTTCCAACAGAATAATAATAAAAACGGAACCAGGTCCGGTGTAAAACACACAGACAGGATGTTCTAACCGAATAATAGAAGAATGTCACCAAGTATAGAGACCGCGTATACAGGTTATTCCAATAGAATAATAAAAAATGGAATAACAACAGTTCTCTTCATGAATAAGAAAGAATAACACCCCTTACCATTTTAAAGAAGAGCTGAAATAAGGAAGTAGTTAAGTAGCAGAATACTCTTCTTCTCTCTCTCTCTCTATAGTTTCTCTCTCTAGAGTTCAGTGAATTCGTAAGAAATAATGAAGGAATGAGCTGCTATTTATAGAAAAATAGAATGCATAGTAACTAATCCATGAACGGTCCAGATTGATTACTTTAATCTGACGGTCCACATTTAAAGAAAAATCTTTTAAATAAAATATAATATATTCTATTTATAGAATAACTTTAATAAAGTATTCTGTTTTATATAAAAAGATTTCTGTTTTATTACGTTAATAATACGAATAAAATAAAACGTCATTATCGCTAAATAATTCATATTATTAACTGACAATAATTGAATCAAACTGAGTGACTTCTCACATAAGCATTAATAATCAATACCGTGTACTACTATGCAACTACACGTATTACTGTACTTTTACTACCGAGTAGTTCAACAGTAACAATGGTAAAACTTCCGCCGTTATTTTTAATAAAATATTTTTGTCGTTTTCTCAATCAGACAATAATTCCGTTGTGGGGTCCACCAATGATTGTGTCGTTGTACGAATATTCCTTGTTAAAACGAATATTCCCCGACCAATCGAATATTATATAACAACTTGCGTACTTTGCAAAATTTATAAATAATACCCACAACTATAACATTATATCAAATTAACTCCATAATATTCAAAAATGATATTTATAAAAAATTAATCTTTATTTATAAAAGTTGGGGTCTTACAAGATATATATATATATATATATATATATATATATATATATATATATATATATATATATATATATATATTGATACCAGTATGTATATATGAAGTAAGTGTCGTCTAAGCTATTTGACCAGCTAGACACAGATTTAGAAATATCGTTGAATATGATAAAACCTTTTTATATCTAATCAAATTGTTTTGGTTCGGATTCCAGACTAAGTATGAACATCCCGAACATGGAAAAACTTTTATGCGCCCAAGACGGACAGAGTGAACTATAATATCATCCTTGCATGTAGTATTGATCAATACAGGGCATAACGGGGTGATCACCCCCCATGCCCGTAAGTTATGACGATTTGCGGATGAAGTTCTGCTAATCCTATTCAAAAATTGAGAGCAATGTTCAAAGTATGTCACCTTAACTCTATTTATAGTTAGTACGTAATTTCAAAAATTTGATAGAGAGTTGTTATGTTATTATTATCAGTTTAGATTACTTCACAACTATTGATTCGCTATAGAAGTGTAGTACAAAGAAAATATTTAATCCTTTCAGCTAATATTTATAATTGTTGATTACTTGCTGGGCACTCAAATGCTCATACTTGCATAATTTAAATGTTTTCAGTTAAGTATGATCAACCAGAGGGCTCTGCCAGGAACAAAGGGAAAGGAAAGCTGCCAGAATAAGTTGTGTAATCATATGTAATAGCTAGACTTAAACAAGATGATAATATTTATTAAGTATCATGTAATGAATGTTTTAAGGTCGCGTACCTGGAATTTAGATAACTCTGATATATAAATTAAGTTTGATATTTATGATAATATTTTTATTATTCCGCTCAAAGAAACGGTATCGTGAAGCACTGAATTCGGGTTTCAAGTACCTGAATTTGGGGGCGTCACAAAGATAATGCGGAATAAATTATCATTAGCCCTCAACAATGTTAAACTGATAGAATATAATAGACAACAAGTTTAACTACAGCGAAACAAGTAATCCATTAGAAGAGTCAAGTAGAGCATAAAATCTACTATCTTCTATGATTTAAAAAGTTTTTCATTAACTTTATCGCTTAGACTCAACTTAATAAATAAAATAAAATTATCCCTGCACAACGGCCAAGGATATTCATGTAATCATCAAAAGTCATGATTATACCGAATAATCCATGGTTATAATCATACCAACAACTGTCCATCAATGAACTACAGGCCAATGAGGACTTTCACCACATCATTTGTCACATTACGGTCATGATTATACTGAATAATCCCTGGTCATAACCATACCAAGTCCATCTATGCACATAAGTCAAAGATGACTTTCATCACAATATAAGCATGAGGATGATGACAATGACATAATAATTCAATAAAACAAGTTCAAGATAAATTTTAAAGATTTTATAATTTAATTTATGCAGAAATCAATAACGTCCAAATTGTCAACATGATACTGCTTTGTGGAGTAAAATTCAAGAATGCTCAGAAGAATATTACAATGAAAAGATACTGGATGAAGCGCAAATATCCTGGATATTCTACTAATTTCATGGAGTATAGAAGCCAAAACTTTAACAAAATAAGTATAGTAGAATATATGAAACTGTAAATGAATTTTCACCCGCCATGCGGTAATCCACGTAGACAGATCATTTCCACAATTTAATAAAGAATGAATACGAAGGATCATTCACCATGCATGCGGTAGTCCACACAGATAAGTTATTCCAAAAGAATAATAAAGAATGGAATAACAAAAGAATTCACTAGGCATGTGATAGACTGCACAGATAGGTTATTCCAACAGAATAATAAAGAATGGAATTAGGTCATGCGTAATCCGCACAGACAGGATATTCTATCAGAATAATAAAGAAGGGAACCATGTCATGCATAATCCACACAGACAGTATATTCTAACAAAATAATAAAGAATGGAATAACAACAAAATTCACCAGGAATGCGATAGATCGCACAAACAGGTCATTCCAACAGAATAATAAAGAATGGAATAACAGAAGAATTTTACTATGTATGCGGTACTTCGCATAAACAAGTTATTCCAACATAATAATAAAAAATAGAATAACAACCCTTATAAGTATTGAAAGAAAATAACTCTCTTCGTGAATACGAAGGAATAATACCCCTTACCTTAAAAAAACTGGATACTGAAATAGTGAGGTAATAGACTTCTCTTCTTCTTTCTCTCTATAATAATTGCTCTATAGCTTTTGTGAATTGGTGATAAATGAAGGAAGAATGAGATTCTATTTATAGAAAAATATAATTTCGATAATTACACGTTTTGGGGCTTAAAATATTATAGTATAATACCTTCCTCTTTAGCTTCATTTTTAATTTAGTCCAGCAAGTATTATCAGACTTGTACCACCTCCTCTAGTAGTAAATAATGTGAATTAATAGTAAATCATGTGAATTAATAGTTCTAGACATGTGAAAATACGAATTACAGTATAGTACCTCTATCTATACCTCCATTTTTAACTTAGTCATGCAAGTATTATCAATCTTGCACCACCACCCCTAATAGTACAAGAATATGAATCAATAGTACATACATGTGAATAAATAGTTATAATCACGTGAATTAATAGTAATTAATTGCTCATTTATCCGATTAATTACCCAATTGGTCAGTATAACTTCCAGACATCAATTAATATCGAAATAAATGTCGATTTCCACTAGCACTAATAATTTCCACACAATAGAACTATTAATTTCATCTTTAATCAATACGAACTTATTCATCATTAATATCATAACTCAAACTATTTAACAACCAGATCATTCCCAAGAAAGAGGGGGCTTTCCGATAAGGATTTCTCCTTATTGGCGCGTAATTAGGTGACCAAATCTCTCATTAACAGAACTTTATAGACATTATCAATATTGTAAATAATAACATTAATAACTTTGTCGTCTCAATTATTGATTTAATAATATAAAATATTATGTAGATGATACTGTGACAATAATTGAATCAATAATATGAGAGATATGATGCAGCAATTACTGTAGCAATAATTGAGTATAACTAAGTGACTTCTCACGTAAGCATCAATAATTAATACCGTGTGCTACTATGCAACCAAGCGTATTACTGTATTTTTACTACCGGGTAGTTCAACAGTTTTAATGGTAACACTTTCGCCGTTATTTTTATAAAAAGATAATTCTGTCATTTTCTAACTACGATAATACTTCCGTTGTGGGGTTCACCAATGATTATGCCGCCGTACGAATATTTCCTATTAAAACAAATATTCCCCGACCAATCGAATATTATATAACCACTTGCTTACTTTGCAAAAATTATAAATATTACTCACAACTATAACATTATATCAAATCCACACCATAATATTTAAAAATATATTTTGAGAAAATTATTCTTTATTCATAAAAGTTGGGGTCTTACAACCTCCCCTTCTTATGAAATTTCGTCCTCGAAATTAGGGTACGTACCTGGTATATCAAAGAGGTGAGGATATCTTGACTTCATCTCAGATTCTAACTCTCAGGTCATTTCTTCCACATCGTGGTTTCTCCATAAAACTTTGACTTGAGGTATAACCTTGGAGCGTAGAATATGATCCTTCTTATCCAAGATTTTAACAGGTAACTCTTCATACATTAAATCTTCCTCTATCTAGTCTGGTTCTAATTCAATAATGTGGTTCGGGTCTTTCACATATTTAAGTAACATAAATATGTGAAAAATATTATGAACACGAGACATACTTGACAGTAAGGCGAGTCTATAGGTCACAGTTCCTACTCGATCGAGGATTATAAATGGGCTAATGAATCGAGGATTGAGCTTTTCTCTCTTTCCAAATCTCGTAACTCCTTTCCATGGAGCAACACGTAACAACACATGATCTCCAATATTGAATTCCACGTCCTTTCGATGAAGATCAACATAACTCTTTTGTCGATCTTGTAAGATTTTTATACGTTGTTGGATCATTTGAATTTTTTTCGTAGTTATACGTACCAAATCCGATCCTAACAACGTTACTTCACCCACCTCATCCCAGCATACTGGAGAACGACACTTTTTTCCATATAACGCCTCAAATGGAGCTATGCCAATACTTTTATTCACTTGGACTTGTACAAATTGTTAACTAATCCTCCAAATCCATTAACATTACTTAATACATATACATATTGTTTATGTATCATTTTCGTATTCTAATTCATATAGAATTTATATACGATATTTCATTCTTCATACTAACTCGTATAATACTTCGTATTATACTCTTTTCATTACTTTGTACAATACCTAAGTATTATACCATTATTACTTATTCATTACTATTTCGACTTCCTTAACGTTTATAAATTAAGTCCACAAGCGAAATATTACATTTTCCATAATTAGATTTTTATTACATAATTCATCTTACCTTGTTATTCCATCATTATTCCATCATTACGTATTTCTCGAAAATTCAAAATTATATCCCGAGCAAATCCCGATGAATAGTGTTTTTTCAAAAAATTTCTCGGAAAACTTTTATTTTCGTCTTGGAAATTCAAACACTTTAATTCATCCACGTAGCTCAAATACTATGACATTCTAACATCACTAGGTTATATAACGACAACCATCTTGATAACACACAGAATAAGATTTTATTATTATTTAATTTAATAAAATCATTTTACAATAAGATCCGAATTTCTCGGTCGTTACATTTAACATGTAGTCCACATGTCAGGCTACAACTTCTAAACAACAAAGTGACATAAAACATAACATACAAGCAAGGCCAAGGCTTGCAATATCACTGTCAGACTTTCTGGGTTTCTGGGTTTGCCCAGATTTCCAGAAGTTATGCTTGGTCAACGTACTTTGACCGATCATAACGTGCAATAAACAAATGATCTGAGCTTGATTAAAGTCTCAGATCCAAGACATAACAACAAAGAACAGATCTACAACATAAAACACACCAACACGTTAACAGGTAACGATCTAGGGCCTTTGACATATGGCTGTCAGGCCATATTTTCCAATTTTTCCATATTTTTAAAATCTTCAAAATCGTGCATCTAGATGTTATGGATCCATGATCCAACAACCCAGATCACTCAAAGACACCCTCTAACACATATTTAACCAACAACTAACATTAAACAACATAAGATCAAATGATTTCAAAATTTTAGGGTTTTTATACCTTTCTAGCTTGGATTTTTGATTCTGATCATCATGCTCTGTTCTTGAGATGCTGTGGATCATATAAGGGACTGATATGCACCATATTTTCATGGATCTAGAGAGAGAAAGTGTGGGTTGAGAGTTTGTCACAAAAATGAGGTTAGCTAATAACTTTCTCTCTCTTCAATTATTTTATAACTTGAGTGCAAATGAAATGGCTGGTATGGGGGTAATAGTTGCTGAATTTCAGTCACATGTATAGGCTAGGGTGGTTTAGTCACCCACCTAAGGATATGGCAAGATTTTGCAAGCTAAAATCCAAAAAGGGCAAAATGGTCATTAAACTATTAAATTTAATGGCATTTATGTAGATAGTCCAAACCTTTAGGGTTTAGGGTTTAGGGTTTGGTTTTGGGTTTGAACCCTTTAGGGTTTAGGGTTTAAAATCCTTAGGTTTTGAAAAAAATTTCTAAAATTTCCAAATTAGGTTTTCAAAAATAGAAATTAATATTTCTAAATTATAATTAGAATTTTTTAATTATATTAAAATTCCTTAATCAAAATTTAAATATTGCTAATTAGGATGAATATTTCCTAATTAAGAATTAAAATTACTTAATTACAAATTAGGGTTTCAAATTTATAGGTTAGGGTTCCTAATAATTAGGGTTTCTAATTATTAGAATTTCTAATTAATGAATTAGGGTTATCCCTAATTAAGGTTGTGATTAATACAAAAACAATATATGCTGTACTTAAATCCCCAATTTAGGGCTTCAAAATATCGAATTAGGGTTTCAAATACCCTAAACCGAAATTAGTGTTTCAGAACCGGTTTCTTATAGATCGTAAAAATTTTCTAACTGAACATGGACGTTCTAAATATATACCTAGGGTATGTTACAAATATTGTTTATCTGGTCAACCCTTGACCCTTAACCACATCATGCACACATATAATACCATATACACAGAACATAAACGCTTATTCCCTCAATCCTGAATAATTCACCTAAATCCTTCACAGAATTTTGAAATCCTCAAAATTCCATCTCAAAAATATCAAACGCATACACTTATTTTCTGTCTAGGTCCTAATTTTGAACCTTAGATCAATTAATTAAAATTTTAAAAATATTTCTAAATTCTCGGGTTGTCACAATTCCATAATCAATTAGTAAAATATATGGATTACAGACACTTTTTGTAAAAAAAAAATTTTATACTACAGTCAAATTTAGAAACACAAAGAATCAAATTCACAGTAAATTTGGCGTAAAACATATATGGTAAAGACATACTTTCAATTTGCTCAGACAATCTTTGTTAAACACCATAGACGACTATTTGAAAGTCTCAGGAAGTCTCTCTTGCTTTTCTCTCAAAACTCTCTGGATTTTTTTCTTTTTCTTTCTTAGGCTTAAGTTTAGACAAATACGTAAATTAAAAATCCGACTAATAATCTATGTGTACTTTAAAACTGATAAGCCAACGTAAAATAAAAGAAACTCATATAGTCATTATAAACCTAAAAAACACTATCAGTTACCAATATAACGTATAAATATATTTTATTTATATTTTATTCATTTAATTTATTTTATTAATAATTTAAATTTTAAAAATCCAAAAGCCATAAGGCTCCGTTTGGCAAAACTCTTTAAAAATTAAAGACTTAATATATTTAAGTCTTGTTTGGCAAAACTAAATTAAACCCCTTTAATTTATTTTAATAACTCCTTTATAATATAGTTATTTATCACACTTTATTTAATTAACTTTCATACTTAATTTAATTAATTATAATAACAATTTATTGAATAAATCATTTAATCATTATAAACTCTCTAACTTAATTATTAAATTAAATTAGAATATTGTCTCATAGCAATTAATTTCTTTAACCCATTAATTATTTATTAAACAAATAATTAACCAAATCAAATCAAATTAAATAAATATTTATTCAACAATAAACAAATATTTATTCAACAATAAACACATCCATTAAATATTTATATAATTCAATAAATATTTATAATTACAATTAAAATTCTGGATTGTTACATTAATCACATCGTAATAAGAATTTCAATTATTAAATTCTTATTTTAATAACTTATGAAAATTCGGGTTGTCACAAACTCTTTAACTTAATTATTAAATTAAATTAGAATATTATCTCATAACAATTAATTTTCTTAATTCCTTAATTATTTACTTAACAAATAATTAACTAATCAAGTCAAATCAAATTAAATATTTATTCAACAATAAACACATCCATTAAATATTTATATAACTCAATAAATATTTAAAAACTATCATTAAAATTCTGGATTGTTACATTCTTTCCTCCATACAAGGATTCTGTCCCCAGAATCACAACTCAAACAAATCATTTGTCACATTTTTTCCTACTTAAAAGGATTCCGTCCTCAGAATCACCGAAACCCTACTTTACTCGGGTTTTCATCAAATCTCTTCGTTGAATAACTTCAACACATGACCTTAATATATGTTTTATATTTCCTACTACATTCATTTTTTTTTAAATATCGTTATCATAAACAATCGGGATATTACATTCACTCATTCTTCTAAGAATTTCGTCCTCGAAATTGTATCTATTAATATTTATTCACTCAATCTATAATATTTATTCACTCAATCTATCAAAATAGCTTTTACGTTAATGCTTTATTCATTCATTGGGTTTTATAACCACTTCTTTCCACGAAGATCTTTCAACAATTATTAACTTTTATATTAAAAATTTTACATTATTCTTTGATACCTCATCTCCTTCTCATTTTAAAATTTCTTTTCTCACTTATTCAATATATTTATCATTCAGTGTTGCATTCTACGACTTACTTCTTTCTAAGGAATATCATCCTTACCACATTCGCCTTTTAGAATAGCAAGAATCTTCCACAATTGCTCAATAATTGGAAAGCAGTATGAATAACTCATGAATTTAAAAGATTCCAAATCATGTTGAGGGGTCATATGACCTTGAACTATGTCCACGGTTATAAGTACTCTTTCAACTTAAACCTTAACAGTCATTAGACTATAGGGACTCCTATACTTACGGTGTTAAGCCCTCCATACGATGTATTATGCACAAACATTTAAATGTTATACGTAAATTTTCCACTGGAACAGGGCTGTTCACTATGTCCATAGTTATAAGTAATCTTTCAACTTAAACTTTAACAGTCATAAGACTATAGGGACTCCTCGTACTTAGGGGGATCAACCCTTCGTATAATGTATTGTGCACAAACATCTAAACCCCTCCGCGTAATCCCCTATAAAAGGGTTGTTCATCTCAGCTTTTCAACATCTGAATCCACACCAAAACAATTTTGTTTGGCATAACTTCTCAAGAAACACTTGAATTTCATGAACATCTTTCAATATTCGTCTAGCTGAATCAAATAGCATAGACTTCTACAATAATTCGGACATCAATCGAAATATACACACACACACACATACACACACACACACACACACACACACACACACACACACACACACACATATATATATATATATATATATATATATATATATATATATATATATATATATATATATATAGTCCCCTTCAGTTGAGGATCCCTCAAATAGTGTTATTTGAGGGATAAGGCGCTCAACCGTTGGATCTGTTTTAACGACTTTATGTGGCTGAGATTGTTTTACATCTTTTAACCCGTTTTCTCCAAATAACCCCTCACATCCATTAGAACTTATATCATGAATTCATCATTAGAACCCAAATCAAGAATTTAACACAAATTAAAAATAATCCATTAGAACTTATAGCAAGAATTTATCAATAGAACCCAAATTAAGAACTACCCATTAGAACCTATATCTAGAATTTATCATTATAACTGAAATAAAAAATTAACCATTAGATGCTTGATTCTCTTGCTTCGTGTCTCTTTACTTTTCTTTTCTTTCAACAATAATAAGTCACACGAATTTTTATAAATCCATATTAAATCTAGAGATGTAATCTCAACTCATATTAAAAAAACCTAATTCAAAAAACTCTCGTACATCTCCAAATCAACGCCCACAACCTAGCTTTTGTTAGGGAAAAAAAACTACATGGATACCTATTAGAAATAGAAATCGTGCAAGTTGAGTTTAAAATTGTGAAAATGGTGGGTCATCTCTTCATCTCGAAAGGGTTGGTCTTCTCTTAGGCTTGCACGGGACTTTTCCTCTTTTTCCTTTTGCGTGCCTTAGGTTTTCTCCAGCATTAGATGTGTTAGGTTATTTGGAGAAAACAGGTTAAAAAAGATGTAAAATCTCAGCCACATAAAATCATTAAAACAGATCCAATGGTTGAGCGCCCTATCCCTCAAATAACACTATTTGAGGGATACCTCAACTGAAGGGGACTATATATATATATATATATATATATATATATATATATATATATATATATATATATATATATATATATTCTCATATCTAAAAGAAATCTCAAAAATATTTTTATGACGTCATGATACCGCACTGTATTTATAGTCCGTTTGAGGATTCCGTCATTTGGTGATTTTATCATAATACATCATACCATAGTGGGCTGGCGATCCTTAAATCACATCCAACACTAAGTAATACTGCATTGATTACTCCATCATTTTTATCATATCTACACCAGGTTCCATGATACATTGATGATATAAAAAATACATTTTGATATATTTCAAATCATTTTTGTCTAGCCGAAGCAATTAGCAAAGACATACGGATAACGGTATTGTTTTTAAAACTCATTGGTTTTGTCATTTGATCCAATGTTTTTCAAGAAGATAGAAGTGCAAACATCAGCACGAAGTCAATAAATTTTTAAAGTATAGCATATCTAGTAGATTTAGAATATCTAGGTATCCATCAACTTCAATCTTTACTCCATTACTTCATTACTTAACCAATTCTTTTTATTTCTAGCACCACTAATGCTCTTATACTAAATATTCTTGTATTTTACCTTACAATCTTTCTATACCCCCAATATAATTCATCAAACTTACTACACATTGGAAGTTCAGGAACTTGCCATAATAATATGAGTTTAAAAACTATCCTAGTCAGACCATAGGCATCTATTCGCTGAGGGGTTCAAAACATACCATATTATTATGAGTTATGAACTTACCATATGCATTAGTTTTAAGAACTCGCACCTAACCCTAATAATATCTAACTAATTTTAATAGTTTCTAACTATCAAATATACACATGAGAAAAGAATCACCTTTTTGCCGCATATACATTGATAGCACGACACTAACATTCCAATGATTATCAATGTGATAAACTGAGTACAAGCACAAAACCCTCGCCCATACAAAGGTTTGTACAACTCAGCCATCACATTAGTCCTCAATTGAAATTCCACCTAACTCTATCTTGCTTATAACTTGCTCTTTGCTCAATACAAATTTTTCGTACCTCATCATTTATAACTCCTCGCGAGTTTACCTCGTACTATTTCATAGTACAATATCTTCATATCATGAAGCTATAATTATTCAAACATTACAGACCATCTTTCTTTTATAACTTAAACAGATCACGTCGTGATCTTATTCTATAATCATCTCCCTTAAAATTCTTTTCTTAACTAGTGATCGTTTTGTTTTACGATCCTCTTTCTTTTCTTTTTCATCATTTACGATTTCATTTTTACTTTTAATCTTACAGACTTTGTCTATTCATCATTATTCGTTATCTTGGCTATTGGAGTTAGGAAGCTCCAATTTTTTATCTTTATATCTCTTCAAGATTCTTCTTCGAATTTTCTTGTTTATATAACAATTCTTCCTTTAAGAATTTCTAACTTCATTTATATTGCTCAACATTTCATTCGAGTTCCACATTTTCATAATACGTATCCATTTTCTATACTTGGTACACATCGAGTCTGTAATAGTTTCAATATGGTACGCTGAGTGGTATCCCACAAACAACCAACAAACTAGGTTTCGAGTTACTAGTTCGTATATACCTTTGCTCTATGAAGGAATCATTTAGCCCAGATACCATACATCAACTATTAAAGAGTATAATTATACCATACTTAAATATAACTTTCTATTCTTAACTTCTTTATCATTCTCTTTTTATAGACATTGTCTATTTATTATCACCTTACATCCTTATTATTGGAGTTGGGTAACCCCACATTCATATTCCTTATAACTCTGCGAGATTCTTCTTTGAATCCTCTTACGCATGTTTTAATCCCTTCTTTATAAATTTCTTAAATTACTTCTTATTGTTCAAACTCTATTTGAGCTTATTCGTTCATTATGTTCACATCTCTTCTCTAAGGTTATAGCCTAAGGTACTCTTACCTAAGGTTTCTAACCTATCAGCTTTGATACCAACTGTAACGACCCCAAAATTTATACAATAATATTCTCATTCTCAATCGTTAACAATATAACTTTAATCTATCTTTACATCATTATTCGATATTAAAATCCCTAAAATTATAAAATATTTAAAACTTCTATACATTTCTTTCTGTATTGCCCTAAATCGCAACCTTTACATTACATCATAAATAGATTTCCATATACACCGGATAACTCAACTTACAATTCAACAACATGTTATATTCAAAATATTAAATACATTTCCAATAAAACATAAGAAATCTTCATGAATATGAATATCTATAATTCACGTAGCATACATCCTTACCTTAAATCTTTATCCTGCAAAAATGGTTATTTGCAAGGTTGAGCTCACAACCCAATAAAATCTAATAGTTTTCATGCATCACATAGCACATAATAACACACTCAACAAGTATAAAGATTGAGTTCATTACTCAATCAACATTCACTATTCAACCAACATAGTCATAAATTGACTTTAACGTTTCATACTTTTCAATATATATAGAACATATCATGCTCTTTGCAACAAATATGTAAAACAGTTCATCATCAAGTTCACATAACAAATAGGAACTGAAAGACTTGCCTTGATCGTTGTTTATCAATAACAGTTTAACAGCTTACAGTTATCTGTACTTCACGTGCCCTACACAATTATATAATCATACACATCAACTATTAGTCACATAACAACACATAGTAATTGTAATTTAAACTCTACTCCATATCTCATAATCTTTCCTATTAATTAGAACTCAATATTCAATTAGATTGTGTTAACTTTTTGACTTATGTAATATTCAAAATTCATTCAAGTGTTTAAATCTTGCTAAGAATCATTATTAGTTTTATATTAAACCCATTTCATATTTTATAATATCCATTTCATTTGACTTAAAATAATTTTTACAATCATTATCATTTATCACGGCGTTTCGACGTTCATTCGTCACACGCCCGATTTATCTCTCTTGTGTATGCTTAGTATGCTTATATAACATATCTAATACATCATTTATTAATGTTAAACATTATTATATTTACTAACATTCATACTTTATAACTTAGAACAACATCTTTTTTCGTCAAGAGCACTACACTTGCATACGTGCATGCCCGACGCCCTCCGATTGCCTCTGAAACACAACAGTCTTAAAGATGACCATTTTGACCCCTGTTCTCGACCTCAAATTGAAAAACTTAAAGACTAAAAGTTGTAGGTCTATTCGTCCTCGTTTCGGACCATCTTGAATCACCTCAATCGGAGTTCGTATGAAAACGTTATGCTCATTTTAGTAAAACATGTCCGGTCAGCTTTTTCTTCCAAAATTTTGCTAGACAGACTACCCCCCGCCAGGGTGGGAGTTTTTTTATTGGGGGTGCCCGCCGGGGCGGGGATCCCTTCTGCGTTTCTGCGATTTTTGATCCATAAAACTACAGAAAGCCAAATTAGGCCTACAAACTCCTTTCTAACAACCATACCAACCTACCCAAGGTGTAATATGTTTACAGAAACATAAACTAATGTTTTCTAAGAAGTTTTTAACCACCTAAACAACATAAACATCAAGATTACAACCTTTAATTTTCATTATTTTTGCTAAAACTTTACTTTCAAGTTTTGGTGAAAATCATCATTGTGATTTTGTTTTTCAATCAAAACCGTTAATTCAACATACTATGTTTTAGTTTCTTCATCTTCTTTCAAAATCAACAGTCAATTTATATATTATACCGAGAATTAAACCTCAATTTTACTTTAAATTAAGCCATATTCATATATATATTCATACCAATTCACTGTAATATGATTCCCTTCACAAAATACATATATAACATGAATTCATTTATAAACTTATGAAAACAACTTTATAACAACCAATTTATCATATAAAACTATATATAACAAATAATTCAACCTCTACAAAGATTTTTCAGAGAATTCTAGGAAAAGAAACAAAAACAAAAACTTTAAAAATAAAAGAGTTAAGATGATACCTTAGTCTTAGAAGATGATGGCTATTCTTTTGATTATGAAGCTTTCTTTTTCCCCAATTCCTCTCTCTAGACTTCTCCCAATTCTCTCTTACTTTTCTTTGTAATTTTCTTCTTCTCTTCCTTTTTCTTCTTCTGAGTCTTTCTCCCTATTCTAAATTCTAACTTACGTACTAAACCAAATATAATGTATAGGTAATAATATACGTATTAAGTATATAATATAATTATAACTTTAATTGACATCAGTTATAATTTTATTTGAAAATCAAAAGTCATAAGGCTTGTTTGGCTAGCTAAGTAAAAAAAACCTATTAAATTTTACACCTTGTTTGGTAAAACATATTTAAATTAAAGACTTAATATACATTAAGCCTTGTTTGAAAAAACTAAATTAAACTCCTTTAATTTATTTTAATAACTCCTTTTATAGAAATGTTATTTGTCACACTTTATTCAATTAAATTTTAATATTCAATTTAATTAATTCTAATAATAATTTATTAAATTACTTTAACACATAAATCAATACAACATAATTATAATTTTCTTTGTAATTATAACATTATTTAATCAACTAACACATCATTTTAATTACAAATTCAAATTAAAATATAATAATTCATTTAATCATTATAAACTCTCTAACTTAAATATTTAATTAAATTAGAATATTATCTTATAACAATTAATTTTCTTAACTCCTTAATTATTTACTTAACAAATAATTAACTAAACAAGTCAAATCAAATTAAATATTTATTCAACAATAAACACATCTATTAAATATTTATATAACTCAAAAAATATTTAAAAAATATCATTAAAATTCTGGATCGTTACATCCTTCCCTCCTTACAAAGATTCTGTCCCTAGAATCACAACTCAAACAAATCATTCGTAACATTCTTTCCTACTTATAAGGATTCCATCCTCGAAATTACCGAAACCCTACCTTATTCAAGTTTTCATCAAATCTCTTCGTTGAATAACTTCAACACATGACCTTAATATCGGTTTTATATTTCTTAATACATTCATTTCCTTTTCTAAAGATCGTTATCATAAACACTCAGGATATTACATTCACTCATTCTTCTAAGAATTTCGTCTTCGAAATTGTATCTATTAATCTTTATTCACTCAATCTATCAAAATAGCTTTTACGTTAATGTTTTATTCATTCATTGGGTTTTATAACCACTTCTTTTCACAAAGATCTTTCTACAATTATTAACTTTTCTATTAAAAGTTTTATATTATTCTTTGATACCTCATCTCCTTCTCATTTTAAAATTTCTTTTCTCATTTATTCAATATTTTTATCATTTAGTGTCGCATTCTACGACTTACTTCTTTCTAAGGAATATCATCCTTACCACATTCACCTTTTAGAATAACAAGAATCTTCCACAATTGCTCAATAATTGGGAAGCAGTATGAATAAATCATGAATTTAAAAGATTCCAAATCATGCTGAGGGGTCATAAGACCTTGAACTACGTCCACGGTTATAAGTACTCTTTCAACTTAAACCTTAACAGTCATTAGACTATAGGGACTCCCGTAGTTAGGGTGTTAAGCCCTCCGTACGATGTATTGTGCACAAACATTTAAACGCTATGCGTAAATTATCCCCTGGAACAGGGTTGTTCACTATGTTCATAGTTATAAGTAATCTTTCAAATTAAACTTTAACAGTCATAAGACTATAGGGACTCTTCGTACTTAGAGGAATCAACCCTTCATACAATGTATTGTGCATAAATATCTAAAAGCCTCCGCGTAATCCCATATAAAACGGTTGTTCATCTCAGCTTTTCAACATCTGAATCCGCACCAAAATAATTTGGTTTGGCATAACTTCTCAAGAAATGCTTGAATTTCATGAACATCTTTCAATATTCGTCTAGCTGAATCAAATAGCATAGTCTTCTACAATAATTCAGACATCAATCGAAATATATATATATATATATATATGTGTGTGTGTATATATATATATATATATATATATATATATATATATATATATATATTCTCATATCTTAAAGAAATCTCAAAAATCTTTTTATGACGTCATGATACCGCACTATATTTACAGTCCGTTTGAGGATTCCGTCATGTGGTGATTTTATCATATTACATCATACCATAGTGGGCTGACGATCCTTAGATCACATCCAACACTAAGTAATACTACATTGATGACTTCATCGTTTTTATCATCTCTGCACCAGGTTCCATGATGCATTGATGATATAAAAAATATATTTTGATATATTTCAAATCATTTTTGTCTAGCCGAAGCAATTAGCATAGACATAAGGATAATGGTATTGTTTTTAAAACTCATTGGTTTTGTTATTTGATCCAATGTTTTTTCAAGAAGATAGAAGTGCAAATATCAGCACGAAGTTAATAAATTTCAAAAGTCTAGCATAGCTAGTAGATTTAGAATATCCAGGTATCCATTAACTTCAATCTTTACTCCATTACTTCATTACTTAACCATTTCTTTTTATTTCTAGCACCACTAATGCTCTTATACTAAATATTTTTGTATTTCACCTTACAATCTTCCTATACCCCCAATATAATTCATCAAACTTACTACACATTGGAAGTTCAGGAACTTGCCACAATAATATGAGTTTATGAACTTATCCTAGTCAGACCATATGCGTCCTTTCGCTGAGGGGTTTAAAACATACCATATTATTACGAGTCACGAACATACCATATGCATTAGTTTTAAGAACTCACACCTAGCCTAATAATATCTAACTAATTTTAATAGTTTCTAACTATCAAATATACACATGAGAAAAGAATTACCTTTTCGCCACATATACATTGATAGCGCAACTCCAACATTCCAATGATTATCAATGTGATTAACTGAGTGCAAGCACAAAACCCTTGCCCATACAAAGGTTTGTACAACTCAGCCATCACATGAGTCCTCAACTGAAATCCCACCTAACTCTATTTTGTTTATAACTTGCTCTTTGCTGGATACAATTTTTTTGTACCTCATCATTTATTACACCTCGCGAGTTTACCTCGTCATTTAGAAGAGGATGGCTATTCTTTTGATTATGAAGCTTTCTTTTTCCCCAATTCCTCTCTCTAGACTTCTCCCAATTCTCTCTTACCTTTCTTTGTAATTTTCTTCTTCTCTTCCTTTTTCTTCTTCTGAGTCTTTCTCCCTATTCTAAATTCTAACTCACGTACTAAACCAAATATAACGTATAGGTAATAATATGTGTATTAAGTATATAATATAATTATAACTTTAACTGACATCAGTTATAATTTTATTTGAAAATCAAAAGCCATAAGGCTTGTTTGGCTAGCTAACTAAAAAAACCCATTAAATCTTACACCTTGTTTGGTAAAACATATTTAAATTAAAAACTTAATATGTATTAAGCTTTGTTTGGAAAAACTGAATTAAACTCCTTTAATTTATTTTAATAACTCCTTTATAGAAAGGTTATTTGTCACACTTTATTCAATTAAATTGTAATATTCAATTTAATTAATTCTAATAATAATTTATTAAATTACTTTAACACATAAATCAATACAACATAATTATAATTTTCTTTATAATTATAACTTTATTTAATCAACTAACACATCATTTTAATTACAAATTCAAATTAAAATATAATAATTCATTTAATCATTATAAACTCTCAATTATTAAATTAAATTAGAATATTATCTCATAACAATTAATTTTCTTAACTCATTAATTATTTACTTAACAAATAATTAACCAATCAAGTCAAATCAAATTAAATATTTATTCAATAATAAATACATCCATTAAATATTTATATAACTCAGTAAATATTTAAAAACTATCATTAAAATTCTGGATTGTTATATTCTTCCCTCCTTACAAGGATTCTTTCCCCAGAATCACAACTCAAACAAATTATTCGTCACATTCTTCCCTACTTATAAGGATTCCGTCCTCGGAATCACCGAAACCCTACCTTTCTCAGGTTTTCATCAAATCTCTTCGTTGAATAACTTCAACACATGACCTTAATATAGGTTTTATATTTCATACTACATTCATTTCCTTTTCTAAAGAACGTTATCATAAGCACTCGGGATATTATATTCACTCATTCTTCTAAGAATTTCGTCCTCGAAATTGTATCTATTAATCTTTATTCACTCAATCTATCAAAATAGCTTTTACGTTAATGCTTTATTCATTCATTGGGTTTTATAACCACTTCTTTTCACATAGATCTTTCTACAATTATTAACTTTTCTATTAAAAGTTTTACATTATTCTTTGATACCTTATCTCCTTCTCATTTCAAAATTTTTTTCTGACTTATTCAATATATTCATCATTTAGTGTCGCAATCTCCGACTTACTTCTTTCTAAGAAATATCATCCTTACCACATTCGCCTTTTAGAATAGGAAGAATATTCCACAATTGCTCAATAATTGGAAAGCAGTATGAATAACTCATGAATTTAAAAGATTCTAAATCATGGTGAGTGATCATAAGACCTTGAACTACGTCCACAGTTATAAGTACTCTTTCAACTTAAACCTTAACTGTGATGCCCCCAAAACAAGTATACATCACCCATCTTCAGTCGCCAAATATATGGTACAAAATACAAATAAAAACTTAATTATACAACTGTCGTGTAAAATACGACAAAACATATGCTACGAGTTTTAATACAAATATTGTCATCTAGACAATATCCACACTCAATAGAGTCTTCATTATATTTATTATCACACTATTTTATAGAATAGTGATGACTACTATGACACCATCTCGGACCATCACTCCATTCCCCGACTAGTCCCAGCTACATTCTAATTTCTTGAAGAGAATAATAAAAGCAAAAGGGTGAGCTCAACTAGCCAGTAAGAAATATTATGACTAAGACTGTAATAACCCAATATTTTCAATAAGAAATTTTGCGAATAAATTTTTTTTTTATATATATAAAGGTGGGAATATGTGCAAAGTAAAGTATATGTATTTATGTGATAAATAAAACTTATTTATTATATGAATAATTATAAATAAATTCTTTTAAGAATTATTGATCATTATAGGTTATATTCTTATTATAAATTAATTTTGTAATAAAAATATTTATTATTTATTTTACATGAAAAATATGATTATTATATATATGATATGATTATTATAATATGTATTTTATTATATTAGTTAAGTTAATTATTTTAACTTAATTAATAATGGTATGTGTAAAGGTTATGTCAGATATAAATTCAAAACCTTAAGTCTGAATTTTGAATAAGGAATGAGAATAATAATATAATATTATTTATATTTCAGTAGCATAAACATGCTTGATATGTGTGTAATATTAATATGTGGAACAGTTATAGTAAAATAGTACAAAACCCTAGCGTTATTGATAAACTTTAATGCATGAGTCAAGTATGACTATAAGATTTGTTAAGTTATTGTGTAATGTAATTTATGGAAATTATTATATTTAATGTTAATTAGGTAAACCCTAATTACTAAATTAGAACCCTACTTGCTAAGTTATAAACCCTAATTATTATTTTAGCAAGGTTAATGGTAATTATTGTGACGCCCCCAAAATAGGTCCAATCCATCCAACCCATTCTGAGTCGCCAAATACATGGTACAGAAAATAACTACAACTTTATTATTACAATTGTCGTGCAAAATACGACAACACATACTGTGAGTTTAAATACAAATATTGTCTTCTAGACAATATCCACACTCAAATAAGTCCTCATTACAATTATTCAAACACTATTTTATAAAAATAGTGAGGACTGCTAAAACATCTTTCTAGAACCATCACTCCATACCCCGACTAGATCCTGCTATGTTCTCACCTCCTGAGAAGAAAAATGGAACAAAAAGGAAAAGGGTGAGCTCAACTAGTCCAGTAAAGAATATTATGACTAAGATAATATACAACAAATTATCATTAGTATTCAACAGGGAAAAATCTGATAGAATATAATCGACAACAAGTTTTAGATCAACAACTGCAGCGGAAATAACAAACCATTAGAAGAGTCAAGTAGAGAAAGAATTCTACTATCTTCTAAGATTTAAAAGTACATCATCAGTATTTTATCCCTGTAACATCAATTAATAATCATCTTTATCCAAATATTCATCTTTGCACTACAGGCCAAAGATATTCATTTGTATCACCTGTCAGTCATGTTCATCTCAACATCTGTTCATCTTTGCACTACAGGCCAAAGATATTCATCAAGTAATCATACATCTTTGCACTACAGGCCAAAGATATTCAGTAATATCATCATTTAGGACTGAGGATGATGAAAAATATCTTAAAGAGAACGAATCCAGTGAGACAGAAGGACAAATATTAGGGATTCGTATAACAGTTTATCCAAGATCAATAATACTTCATAATAATCAATTGTGAAGCAGAATTCAAAAATAAAGATCAAAACATGGATACAATCAAAGATAGTAACCATAATAGACATCTTGGACAACAAGGGAAAATTTTATTTTTCGGTGAATAGTGCCGTATTCGTGAATAGTACCGTATACGTGAATAGTGTCGTATACGTGAATAGTAACCCCGACACAAAAAGTTCCAAATTTGATAAAACTCATATCAATATTTCAGCATAATGATATTGAAGAAAATAATATCATCAAGAAGAAAATAATACCCCTTACCTCAAGATATCAGTACTTCTGGTCGGAATACCGGTATAAGGCTGAAAGAAACTTGCTCTGATGAATAGAAACTCTCAAAGTATCTAAATACTCACAAAATACACTCAATAATCTAGAGAGAGAAAGAGAGAAAACTTGTTTCTGGTGTGATTTTCAATTCTAACTTAGCCCTCTATTTATAGGAAAATTTTAGTAGGTTTGACCTGCAACCTGATGGCTTTACCTGCTACTATTCCCACCCACCACATTTGAAATATAATTCAGCACATTTCTTCACCAACCACAAGTGGGGCCCACCAATTCTAGAATTTTCCATCAAAATGATAAACTCCGAAAATTCAACAATTTCTGAACCAGTCATCTTGTAAAATTCATAATAAATCATACGTTCATTTTTAACGGTTCAAAATTTGTGGGCATATACTCAACTTATATATGTATAACATATCCAAAAATTACCACGATCCAACGGTCGGATTAAAAATTATAACCTCCGCAAAATATCTCAAAAACCCTGATTTTTAATACCTCCATTCCGACAAAAATATGGATAAAAACCTCAACATTAACTCCTTCATTTTTAACCACAAAAATATATCCCTCATTTATATCCACATAAAATAAATATTTTCTTATCATATGAATCAATAATTAATTATTCATAAATAATATTACAGAATCACATTTATGACAACCAGGCCGTTCCCAGGAAAGAGGGGGCTTTCCAATAAGGATTTCTCCTTACTGGCGCGCAATTAGATGACCAAACCTCTCCTTAGACAGAACTTTCTAGACATTGTCAATAATATTATCTAATAATATTATTCAAATAATATGAATTATTGATCTGATAATGGGAAATACTGTGCAGTAACAATTATTGAAACAACAATAATATGAAATATCAATGCAGCAATTATTGAACCAATAAAATAAAATATTGAACAGTAATCACTGTAACAATTATTGAGTAGTGCCTTCTTACGTACGAATCAACAATTCAACTATACTGTGCAATCCGTGTGCTACTGTGCAACCACGCGTTATTACTGTATTTTTAACCACCGGGTATTTAAACAGTGTTAACGGTAACAACTACGCCGTTATTAATAAACAACTTATACTTGTCGTTTTCTTCATCCAATCGCTTTCCGTTATGGGGCCCACACAAGGCTGCGCCGTCGTACGAAATATTCCCCGACAGCAAGAATATTCCACGACCAAACGAATATTCCCCGACAAAATGAATATTTTATAACCACTTGCTTATTTTGCAAAATTTGCACATTTCACCCATAACCAAAGTATTATATCAAATTAACCCCTTATTATTCACAATAATATTTAGAGAAAAATTGATTTTATTCATTAATAAGTTGGGGTCTTACAACCTCCCCTCCTTATGAAATTTCGTCCTCGAAATTGACGTACGTACCTGATGTTTCAAAAAGGTGAGGATACCTCGCTTTCATTTCTGATTCTAACTTCCAGGTCATTTCTTCAATAGCATGGTTTCTCCACAAAACCTTAACTTGTGGTATAACCTTCGTGCGTAGGACATGCTCTTTCCTATCCAAGATCTTAACAGGTACCTCCTCGTACGTTAAATCTTCAGCTATCTCGTCTGGTTCTAACTCAATAATGTGGTTCGGGTCTTTAACATATTTACGAAGCATAGATATGTGAAAAACATTATGAACACGAGACATGCTTGGAGGTAATGCGAGTCTATATGCCACATTTCCTATTCGCTCAAGAATCTCAAATGGACCAACAAATCTTGGATTGAGCTTTCCTCTCTTCCCAAATCTTGTAACTCCCTTCCATGGTGCAACACGTAACAATACATGATCCCCAGTATTAAATTCCACGTCCTTCCGATGAAGATCCGCATAACTCTTTTGTCGATCCTGTGCCGTTTGTATACGTTGTCGAATCGTTTGGATCTTCTCTGTAGTAATGCGTACCAACTCTGGTCCCAACAATGTTGCTTCACCCACCTCGTCCCAGCATACTGGAGAACGACATTTTCTTCCATACAACGCCTCGAATGGAGCCACACCTATGCTCGCCTGATAACTGTTGTTGTAGGAGAATTCCACCAATGGTAGGTACTTATCCCAACTCCCTTTGAGATCTAGGACACAAAGTCTTAATAAATCTTCAAGAGTTTGAATAGTCCTCTCTGATTGTCCGTCCGTTTGAGGATGGTATGCCGAACTGAATCGTAAATCCGTGCCCATAGCTTTCTGCAAGCCAACCCAAAATCGTGAAGTGAATCTTGGGTCACGATCCGAAACAATGGATACTGGCATGCCATGCAATCTCACAATCTCGTTCACGTACATACTAGCAAGACGTTCAAGGGAATAAGTCTCACGTATCGGCAAGAAATGAACGGACTTGGTTAATCTATCAACAATAACCCAAATCACATCTATGCCTTGAGAAACCTTGGGAAGACCCGTAACAAAATCCATGGTAATGTGTTCCCACTTCCATTTCGGAATCTCAAGTGGTTGCAATGGACCCTTTGGTACTTGATGCTCCGCTTTTACACGTTGACAAGTTAAACATCTCGAGATAAACTCCGCGATCTCTCTTTTCATATTGCTCCACCAAAATGTATGTCGAAGATCGTGATACATTTTGGTACTCCCAGGATGGATTGCAAACGATGTGTTGTGTGCCTCCATCATTATTCTATGCTTCAAGTCAAAATCGTTAGGAACACAAAGTCTGGAGTTGACTCGAAGTATTCCTTCTTCATCGATTCTTGCTTCTGGAATAGCACCTTCTTGCACTTTCTTCTTCATACGCATCAGCTCCATGTCTGTAGCTTGAGCAGCTTTAACATTATCGATTAAAGTCGGTTCTACTCGTATATTTGATATCATCATGTGGGTACTTGGAGCCTTCATCTCTATCTCCATCCTTTGCAAGTCATACAAAATAGGCCTTTGTGTTAACAACATTGCACTCGTACCCGCATATGATCTTCTACTCAATGCGTCAGCTACTACGTTTGCTTTTCCAGGATGGTATTGGATGGTATGATCGTAATCTTTCAACAGCTCAAGCCAACGTCGTTGCCGCATGTTGAGTTCCTTTTGGGTGAAGAAATATTTGAGGCTTTTATGATCTGTATAGATCTCCACTTTCTCCCCATACAGGTAGTGTCTCTAGATCTTCAACGCAAAAACGACTGCTGCCAACTCCAAATCATGAGTAGGATAATTCCTCTCATATTCTTTGAGTTGTCGTGAGGCATAGGCTATGACTTTCCCATGTTGCATGAGAACACATCCTAACCCTTTGCCTGAAGCATCGCTGTAGATAACAAATCCATCTGAACCAGATGGTATTGTCAGAACAGGTGCCGAAATGAGTCTCCTCTTGAGTTCTTGGAAACTCTTCTCGCATTCCTCACTCCATACAAATTTTGTATCTTTACAAGTCAGCTGAGTTAACGGAGTAGCGATTCGAGAAAATCCTTCCACAAATCTCCGATAATAACCAGCTAAGCCCAGAAAGCAACGTACTTCGGTTACCGACTTCGGTTGCTCCCAACTTTGTATGGCTTCAATCTTCGCCGGGTCGACAGATACTCCATGTTTTGACACCACGTGCCCAAGGAATGCTACTTCCTCAAGCCAGAACTCGCATTTCTTCAGTTTGGCATATAGCTTGTTTTCACGAAGCCTTTGCAATACCAGCTTCAAATGGCGCTCATGATCTTCACGACTTTTGGAATAGATGAGGATGTCATCAATAAAGACGACAACGAACTGATCTAAATATTCTTTGAATACACGATTCATCATATCCATGAAAGCAGCAGGAGCATTAGTCAATCCAAAAGACATTACTAAGAATTCATAATGCCCGTACCGAGTTCTGAAGGCAGTCTTTGGAATATCCTCAGTTTTAATCTTCAGCTGATGATATCCAGAACGAAGGTCGATCTTTGAAAAGAATTGTGTTCCTTGTAACTGGTCGAACAGGTCATCAATGCGAGGTAGTGGATACCTATTCTTGATAGTGACATGATTCAATTCTCGATAGTCGATACAAAGTCGCATACTCCCGTCTTTCTTCTTTACGAATAAAACAGGAGCACCCCAAGGAGACGTACTAGGACGAATAAAACCGATGTCCAACAACTCCTGTAGTTGGACTTTTAACTCCTGAAGTTCAATAGGAGCCATTCGATATGGAGTTTTAGAAATGGGCTTTGTACCGGGTTCAAGGTCAATAAAGAATTCAACTTCACGTTCTGGGGGTAGACCAGGAAGTTCTTCAGGAAATACATCGGGAAATTCTCTAACAATAGAAATATTATTCAAATCTGGCTTGCCTTTGTTTAAATCCATAACATGGGCTAAGAAAGCTTGACATCCGTTTTTCAATAAACGAATAACTTTGTGGCTTGATATGACAGTGACTGATTTTAGTGGTTTAGTAGTTTGAATTCGTATGACAGGTTGGTTAGGAATATGAAAACTAACAACCTTACGAAAACAATCAATTTTAGCATGATGAGTGGTTAACCAATCAATTCCTAAAATCACATCAAAAGCAAGTATCTTTAAAGAGATAAGATCAACAAGTAATGTGATAGTGCCAACTTGGATCATGCAAGATTTATAAACTGTAGATGTAACGAAGGTTTCACCCAACGGAGTTTCAACAGATAAGTTAAAGTCCAATTTCTCCGGAGTCAAGTTTAAACGTTGAGCACAAGCAGGAGAGATAAAAGAATGGGTAGAACCGGTATCTAGTAAAGTATAAACTTCGCAAGAATTCAAGATTAGCTTACCCGTGATCACCTCGTTCGGGTTTCTCACGTTTTGGCCAGTTACGACAAACGCTCTTCCAGGAACTGTTGATTTCGCCTTATCCGGGACAGCCCTTGGAATCACCACTCCCGCTGAACTTGGTTTCGCTATTGTACAATCTCGAGCGATGTGGCCTTCCTTCCCACAGTTGTAACACACCTTGGATTGTTGTGGACAGTTTGGGCTGATATGTCCCTCTTTCCCGCATTTGTAACATCTAACTGGCGGTCGTTCTCCTCCCCTAAAATTTGTTGTTGGTGCTGGTGCTGATGTCTTCCCGTCATTGTTGAATCTCCTCTTTCTGAAATTTCCACTTGACTCACCTCTCCTATTATCATGGCCACGATGACCACCCGAGTGGTTACCGCCTTTGTTCGTATTTTTCCCTCCTCGTTGGTTATCATCGCTCTGATGATTGCTGTCACCGGTATGACCCTGGTTGTGGTCCCTCGGTTGAGTATACTCATTATCTCTCTCTAATAATTGGGCCCTGTTGACAACGTCTGAATACAGAGAAAATTTATGAGAGATAAGGTATTGACGAATCTCAGGTTTTAAACCTCTCAGAAACATCCGCGTCATACGTTCCTCATTTTCTACCAAATGAGGTGCAAACCTGGATAACTCTGCAAACTTCGCCTCATACTGGGACACCGTCATGTTGTTTTGTTCTAGTCTGATAAACTCCACCTCCTTCATATGACGAATACTTTCAGGGAAGTACTTGTCATTAAACAGTTTCTGAAATGTTTCCCAGGACATATTGAGTGCGTCAGGCTGGGTACGCTTCACAGACTCCCACCAGTAGTCTGCCTCACCGCGGAACATAAAGGTAGCGAATGGAACCTTCTGCTCCTCCGTGCATCCTAAGACATCGAATATCTTGGTAATTTGCTTGACCCATGTTTCCGCCATGATCGGATCCGGCTTTCCCTTAAATTCTGGTGGTCCCAACTCCTTAAACTGCTTGGCTGTGACAGACCGCGTGTTGTCATTATTTCCACCTGTATTTTGTACACGAGTCTCCCTCGTCTGATTTTGCATGAACTGCAAAAAGCTCCTAAACATTCCATCATTCATCGTTTGCTCGGTAACGTTGTTTACAGGAGGAATATTGCCTTCCTGTTGCACGTTCCCCTGGGTGGTGATCAAAGGTGTCTCCATGGTCTGATTTACTCCATTATTAACGTTCTCAGCTGCCATTCTTAAATACTGCCATAAAACAAGGGTTAATAGTCATGTCATATATTATCCCTATACTCTGACCGACCAAATAAACACCAAATAAACTTAGTCAGGTCATACTAGCGAAGGAATTCCCCGTCTCTCCCCTCCTAGTTTTTGTCTCACATCTCAGCCAGGGATCATATCCCTAAGCTCTGATACCAACTGTGACGCCCCCAAAATAGGTCCAATCCATCCAACCCATTCTGAGTCGCCAAATACATGGTACAGAAAATAACTACAACTTTATTATTACAATTGTCGTGCAAAATACGAAAACACATACTGTGAGTTTAAATACAAATATTGTCTTCTAGACAATATCCACACTCAAATAAGTCCTCATTACAATTATTCAAACACTATTTTACAAAAATAGTGAGGACTGCTAAAACATCTTTCTAGAACCATCACTCCATACCCCGACTAGATCCTGCTATGTTCTCACCTCCTGAGAAAAAAAATGGAACAAAAGGGAAAAGGGTGAGCTCAACTAGCCCAGTAAAGAATATTATGACTAAGATAATATACAACAAATTATCATTAGTATTCAACAGGGAAAAATCTGATAGAATATAATCGACAACAAGTTTTAGATCAACAACTGCAGCGGAAATAACAAACCATTAGAAGAGTCAAGTAGAGAAAGAATTCTACTATCTTCTAAGATTTAAAAGTCCATCATCAATATTTTATCCCTGTAACATCAATTAATAATCATCTTTATCCAAATATTCATCTTTGCACTACAGGCCAAAGATATTCATTTGTATCACCTGTCAGTCATGTTCATCTCAACATCTGTTCATCTTTGCACTACAGGCCAAAGATATTCATCAAGTAATCATACATCTTTGCACTACAGGCCAAAGATATTCAGTAATATCATCATTTAGGACTGAGGATGATGAAAAATATCTTAAAGAGAACGAATCCAGTGAGACAGAAGGACAAATATTAGGGATTCGTATAACAGTTTATCCAAGATCAATAATACTTCATAATAATCAATTGTGAAGCAGAATTCAAAAATAAAGATCAAAACATGGATACAATCAAAGATAGTAACCATAATAGACATCTTGGACAAAAAGGGAAAATTTTATTTTTCGGTGAATAGTGCCGTATTCGTGAATAGTACCGTATACGTGAATAGTGTCGTATACGTGAATAGTAACCCCGACACAAAAAGTTCCAAATTTGATAAAAACTCATATCAATATTTCAGCATAATGATATTGAAGAAAATAATATCATCAAGAAGAAAATAATACCCCTTACCTCAAGATATCAGTACTTCTGGTCGGAATACCGGTATAAGGCTGAAAGAAACTTGCTCTGATGAATAGAAACTCTCAAAGTATCTAAATACTCACAAAATACACTCAATAATCTAGAGAGAGAAAGAGAGAAAACTTATTTCTGGTGTGATTTTCAATTCTAACTTAGCCCTCTATTTATAGGAAAATTTTAGTAGGTTTGACCTGCAACCTGATGGCTTTACCTGCTACTATTCCCACTCACCACATTTGAAATATAATTCAGCACATTTCTTCACCAACCACAAGTGGGGCCCACCAATTCTAGAATTTTCCATCAAAATGATAAACTCCGAAAATTCAACAATTTCTGAACCAGTCATCTTGTAAAATTCATAATAAATCATACGTTCATTTTTAACGGTTCAAAATTTGTGGGCATATACTCAACTTATATATGTATAACATATCCAAAAATTACCACGATCCAACGGTCGGATTAAAAATTATAACCCCCGCAAAATATCTCAAAAACCCTGATTTTTAATACCTCCATTCCGACAAAAATATGGATAAAAACCTCAACATTAACTCCTTCATTTTTAACCACAAAAATATATCCCTCATTTATATCCACATAAAATAAATATTTTCTTATCATATGAATCAATAATTAATTATTCATAAATAATATTACAGAATCACATTTATGACAACCAGGCCGTTCCCAGGAAAGAGGGGGCTTTCCAATAAGGATTTCTCCTTACTGGCGCGCAATTAGATGACCAAACCTCTCCTTAGACAGAACTTTCTAGACATTGTCAATAATATTATCTAATAATATTATTCAAATAATATGAATTATTGATCTGATAATGGGAAATACTGTGCAGTAACAATTATTGAAACAACAATAATATGAAATATCAATGCAGCAATTATTGAACCAATAAAATAAAATATTGAACAGTAATCACTGTAACAATTATTGAGTAGTGCCTTCTTACGTACGAATCAATAATTCAACTATACTGTGCAATCCGTGTGCTACTGTGCAACCACGCGTTATTACTGTATTTTTAACCACCGGGTATTTAAACAGTGTTAACGGTAACAACTACGCCGTTATTAATAAACAACTTATACTTGTCGTTTTCTTCATCCAATCGCTTTCCGTTATGGGGCCCACACAAGGCTGCGCCGTCGTACGAAATATTCCCCGACAGCAAGAATATTCCACGACCAAACGAATATTCCCTGACAAAATGAATATTTTATAACCACTTGCTTATTTTGCAAAATTTGCACATTTCACCCATAACCAAAGTATTATATCAAATTAACCCCTTATTATTCACAATAATATTTAGAGAAAATTTGATTTTATTCATTAATAAGTTGGGGTCTTACAATTATTATATTATAAAGTTTCATTTACAAATCCTAGGTGATTAGTAAACTTAATTAAGGAACCCTAATTCACATTTTAGAAACTAAGATTCCCATTTTAGCCCTAATCTCAAAATCCTAGAACTTAGACTTTTGGAACTTTAGGGTTAAACCCTAATGGGCGAGATGAAATGCCAACCTTGCCACTAAAAGTAAAAGCCAAATGACCAAATTGCCCTTTTTAATATTTTATTAAGGAGGAGTATAGATCTAGACCTAGTAGGTGGTTGGTGACCAACCTTAGCCAGCTATGTGGCCTAGTACTAGCCTTTAATCAGCACAAAACCTGCCTTCATGATCAGCCATGGTCTTTGCATCAAATTATATATAGATTGAGAGAGAGGAATGTTCATAATTTTGTCCCAATTGTTCACAAACACACCACAAAGCTTTTCTCTCTCTAACCCATGAATTGTTTGAACATTTCGGTCCCATAAGCAAGCCCCACATTTACCATTAACATATCAGAAGGTCAGAATCAAAAATCAAAGCTTAAAGGTAAACCCTAAGCCACAAAATGTTAATCTTGTATGCTATGTTAGATGTTATGTTTAAATGTTTAAATATGTTGTATAAGGTATGAATTAGTGATTTGGGTTGTTATAACTCAAATCCATAACAGTTAGATGCTCGAAATCGATGATTTTAGAAATCTGGAAAATTTTGTTTTTGTTGTCTGACAGTGAATGTCAGGCCTTGTAGATCTGTGCTCGGTTATTGTTTTGGATATTTAAAGGTTTGAAGTTGTAGTCTGTAATGTTGTTAGTAATCTGCAAGTCGGTTCATGATCATTGCATGTGTAGATCAAAAGTTATTCACGGTCAAAGTTCGTTGACCGAACACGAACTAAGTTTTCTAGGTAACCCAGAAAACTGAAGAACGTGTTCTGGCCGTGACTTGACTGGCCTTGATTCGGTTTCTGGAGCGTGGTTAGGATGAATATTGGTATCTAGATTATAGTATGCTACAAGTTTAAAGCACGTTCGAACCTTATAAAGCCTCAGATCGATCGTAGTAATTGGTCAAACCTCGTTGACCTTTAAGCTTAACTTTCTAGGTAACCCAGAAAGTTTAGGCAGTGGTCTGACAAGTTCTTTATTGACTTAGACTATCTTGCATCTAAATTATGTTTAGACATTATAAAGGCTCACCACTTGTACTCTATTGGTTTGTTTACAAAGCTCGATGTCTAGATCACTTATATAACCAAAAGACTGAAAGTAATGTACGGTCAAACTAGCCTGCTCGCACATGAACTCAATTTTCTGGGAAACCTAGAAAACGCAAGAACATCCTTTCTGACATGGTTTGACCGAATGCTAGTTAGTGATCCTGATGTATTTTAACTGATCTTAAGGATGTTATATGAACTTTGTCATTCAGACTACAACCTTGACCCATTCTAACACTTTAAAAATTAACAGAACCCGAAGATAATTAAGCCTCAAAGTGTACCCTCGAAGCTGACTGGGTTTCTGGGTAACCCAGAAAATCCAAGAAGCTCTGACAGTGAGTTTGATGGGCCAGATCTTCATGCTGTGATGTGTTATGACATAGGTTATGATTGATAATGTTAGTGTTACATACCTACTGCACGATCAACGTTTAAACAAGCCTAGAAACACAATAGGAATGGAATTAAACTTCGTCAAAGTAAGACCCTTGAACACTGTCTTGTCAGTGTTCTTGAGCTCAAGAACACCTAAGGCGACAGATTTTGTCGCTAAAGGCTATAGCGACGGTTTTTATTATTTTTATTTTCTAATTTATGGAAAATGATTTATAAATCGAAATAAATTTTAAAAATCATTTAAAAATAGTAAATAAATTCTGAAAATTATGAAATCAGATTTTAAATTTATTTTAAGTCATATAAAAGTAACTTTTAATAATTTGGCATATTTTTCGTAAATATTAGTAATTATTTGAATATTATTTTTTTAATAAATGCACAAAATAATAAACTAAAAATGATTTTATTATATTAAAAATCATTTTAAATGATAATAAGGTATTTAATAATATTTTAAGTTATAAAATATAACTTTTAATATTTTAAAGTAAATTTTATTAATTATTTAATATTAATGATATTAAATTTATTTTATAATTATATTAAATAAATTTATTAAAAATAATTTTATTGATTTAAAAATTATTTAAAAAGGATATAAATGGTTTAAAAATATTTTAAGTAATTATAAATGACTTTTGATATTTTAGTGAATAATACCTTAATATTTTATGTAACGCCCCCAAAATAGGTCCATTCCATCCAACCTATTCTGAGTCGCCAAATACATGGTACAGAAAACAACTGTAACTTTATTACAACAATTGTCGTGCAAAATACAACAACACATATGCTATGAGTTTGGATACAAATATATACCAAATGTGACTCATGTTCCAACCGTGGACATCACCTCACAATGACACCTTACATAAAGGTATAGTCAAAAACTGTTTTAGAAATTAGAATCTTTGGAAAGTGCTCAAGGAAACCTTCGTACATGGGAGGCCATGCGTCTAGGTTATGATAGATATCATATGGCCACAGAATTATCCTTGGTTTACCCAATAGACCCCAAAGAAAAACGAGAAGATTACTATCATATTCTTCCCAATGGTGAGTCTTCTCTTGACATATCATTATCTCTACTGTCTCTAATTGAGAATTATACTTTAAACAAACACCAAGATTATATAGGTAGTGCTCGTATATATACTCAGCAAGTGGATGAGCACATCCCTGTCTTATGATGACACGAGGTTGTATGTCGTTAGACATCTTGTATGATAGTGGTAAACCACCCTTCCAACGTTGGGTACACCTTACCCTATTGGATTCACCAAATATAACTACTAAATGAACTTTTCTATACTGCTTCGGGAGAACATCCACAGCTAGAGACCACCGTTCTATTTCCTCGTTACCCTCGCTCGACCCAGCTACACTCTTATTACCTGAAAGGAATTGTGAAGCAAAAGGGTGAGCACAACTAGCTCAGTAAAGAATATCATGACTAAAGATAATTAAATTATCAATAGCCTTCATCAATAATAAATCAGAGATTTAGAACATATGATAAATGATAAAAATTTCAACCATAGTTGCAGCGGAACGAGCAATCCATTAGAAGAGTCAAATAGACTATAAAGTCTATTATCTTCTCCATGTTAAAAATTCACCAACAATGTTTTATCCCTGTAACATCAATCAACAATTCTGGTCCACAATCATATGAATAACTCATAATCATAACTGTAGTTCTAAATTCCTCTTCTCATCCAGGACGATGATAATTTTCATCACCTATCTTTACCTGAAACATCAAAGATCATGGTTACACCAAATCACATTTCCTGTTCATAATCATATTAATAACTTCATCTTTGCACTACGTCCAAAGATATTCATTTGTATCACCAGTTGGTCATGTTTATCTCAACATCTGTTCATCTTTGCACTACTGGCCAAAGATATTCAACAACATGTCATCTTTGCACTACGAGCCAAATATATTCATCAACAGTTCATATTTGCACTACATGCCAAATATATTCATCAATATTTTATCTTTGTACTACAGGCCAAAGATATTAATATCTCAAAGAAATATATAATCATTTCAGAATTTATATAAACAATAATTATAACCATGTTGATCAATTCACCTTTGCACTTAAGCTAAAGATATTCACTTATAAATTCAATGGTCATGATCATACCAGTCACAATTCAACTTTGCACTACAGGCCAAAGAGAACCCTAATCATGATCATACCAATAATCTACCCATCTTTACACTCTAGTGAAAGAGAATTTCAACATCAGGGTTATAAAAATGTTATATATGATAATAAAATCAATATAATCAATACATAGTTTTAATCTCAAGAGTAATATTCATAACTCAACTATAATTTGGTTAGAAAAAGAAACCAATTTTTATCGTGAATAGTAACTCGTGAATAGTAACTCATAAATAGTAACTCGTGAATAGTAACTCATAAATAGTAAACTCGACACAAAAATGTAGAAATTCCACAATAAAATACATACCAATATTTCGGTATAATGATATTGAAAGAATAATATTTCTTAAGCTTATAAACAATTTATTTTAATTGTTTACACTTTACTAAATAATGCATTTAATCATTCTAAAATGTTAAACTCATAAGATTTCATCACCAATAACCAAAATCCTCATCAAAAATCTGCATATACCTCATATAGGATTCTCAAGTCATAAAATCCTATTTTCTAATTTTCTTACTTCACAAAAACATATTTAATTCATTTACTCATAACTAGACCATTTTCATGAAAAATACCAAATCAGTTCCAAAAATATTTCTTTTCTGGGATTTAGCATAATATAGTCACATAGTGAACATATATTTTTCTCAGAATTTTTAAAAGTCATTTACTATTTTTCATATGGCCAAAACAGCCGAATATTTAGACATTTATCAAAAATTGTACTTTTATCCAAAAATTCTGAAATTAACAGAGTATACTTCCATCATATACATGTACTCCCAATAAAAATTTTATCAATTTTGGAGTTTACCACAAGAAATTATAAGCAGTTACTTTTAAAATAGTCTTTTCTCATAAAATTCATAACTCTCAATCTATACATCCAAAAATCACCATTTTTGGACACAATCAATAAAACTCATCAAAATATCATTTCAAATTTTTCCAGAATTTTTGAAGTTCAGAAAAATTACGAAACTGAAAAACATAACAACCCTTAAAATCCCTTAATATCCCTTACTATCCCTTACCTCAAAAGAGCAGTACTTCTGATCGGTATAAGGCTGAAGGAAACTTGCACTGATGAATAGAAACTCACGGAGTATCTAAATACTCACAAAATACACTCAATAATCTAGAGAGAGAAAGAGAGAAAACTTATGTTTCTGGTGTGATTTTCAATTCTAACTTAGCCCTCTATTTATAGGAAAATTTTGGTAGGTTTGACCTGCAACCTGATGGCTTTACCTGCTACTATTCTCACCCACCACATTTGAAATATAATTCAGCACATTTTTTCACCAACCACAAGTGGGGCCCACCAATTCTAGAATTTTTTACCAAAAATGATTTATAACCTGATTTCTGAATCAGCCACCTCTTAAAATTCATAACAAATCATACGTTCATTTTTAACGGTTCAAAATTTGTGGGCATATACTCAACTTATATATGTATAACATATCCAAAAATTACCACGATCCAACGGTCGGATTAAAAATTATAACCCCCGCAAAATATCTCAAAAACCCTGATTTTTTATACCTCCATTCCGACAAAAATACTGATAAAAACCTCAACATTAACTCCTTCATTTTTAACCACAAAAATATAGTCCTCATTTATATCCACATAATATAGATATTTTCTTATCATATGAATCAATAATTAATTATTCACAAATAATATTACAGAATCACATTTATGACAACCAGGCCGTTCCCAGGAAAGAGGGGGCTTTCCAATAAGGATTTCTCCTTACTAGCGCGCAATTAGATGACCAAACCTCTCCTTAGACAGAACTTTCTAGACATTGCCAATAATGTTATCTAATAATATTATTCAAATAATATGAATTATTGATCTGATAAAGGAAAATACTGTGCAGCAACAATTATTGAACAATAATAATACAAAATTTCAACGTAGCAATTATTGAATCAATAAAATAAAATATTGAACAGTAATTACTGTAACAATTATTGAGTAGTGCCTTCTTATGTAAGAATCAATAATTTCAAAAATACTATGCAATACCGTGTGCTACTGTGCAATAACGCGTATTACTGTATTTTAACCACCGGGTATTCCAACAGTGTTAACGATAACAACTACGCCGTTATTTGTAAAAACTCAAATTTGTCGTTTTCCTTCACCCGACAGTTATTCGTTATGGGGCCCACAAATGGCTGCGCCGTCGTACGAATATTCTCCGACAGAAAGAATATTCCACGACCAAACGAATATTCCCCGACAACAATGATTATTTTATAACCACTTGCTTATTTTGAAAAAAAAATCATATTTCACCCATAACTTTAAACTTTTATCAATTTAACCATTTACTGAATAGTAATTATAAGAAAAATTGAATACTTTTATTTCATAAAATTCGGGGTCTTACATTTTAATATTAATGGTAATGGTTTAAAAATGATTTTAAACATTTTAAAAATTATTTAAGGGTAATATTAATACTTAAAAAATATTTTGAGTTATTAAAAATAACTTTGATATTTTGGCAATGGTTGTATTAATATTTTAATATTATTTAAATAGTAATGATAATAGAATGATCTAATATTTAAATTATTTAATAATGATTATAGAGTTTGAAAAATCAAGATAAATTATGATAATTAATTATAAATTATTATAAGTCATATGAGTGATATTTAAATTATCTAGAATAATGTTTAAGATAAATATTAGAGTTTTATAATCGGTAATTACCCGATAAAGCCGTCGGTACACCAAAATGCTACCGAATTTGATTCGAACCTATATAGATTAACTGTATAAGTGTTTGTTTGTGTCTTAATGACTGATATATCAATGTGACAATGTGATTAGGTTATGTATTAACTAACAGTATGATGTGTTATGATATGTAATTCTAATCAACAGAACAATCTTATAAATGACAGGCCGTTGAATTAAGGATAGAACTAAGTTGTGTAAGCAGCAGACCAGACAAGTATCTTACCTTTATATTTTCTTTATGCAATGGACATGAGTAAGAAAGTTTCAGAATTATATTATTATTGTACTAGAATATTAACCCTATTGTTATATATGTTATATCCGATCATTGATTATCAACATGGTACTATATTGTAATTCAGATATATATATTCTGTTCACTATTTTCTAAACATGGTTATACAAGTGTCCCCACATGGATAGTCATTGTATTTAATCACATGTTGATATATATATATATATATATATATATATATATATATATATATATATATATATATATGAGGTAAGAGTCGTCTAAGCTATTTGACCAGCTAGACACAGATTTAGAAATATCGTTGAATATGATAAAACCTTTTTATATCCAATCAAATTATTTTGGTTCAGATTCCAGACTAAGTATGAACATCCCGATCATGGAAAAAAATTTATGCGCCCAAGGCGGACAGAGTGAACGGTAATATCGTTCTTGCATGTAGTATTGATCAATACAAGACATAACGGGCTGAACACCCTCCGTGCCCGTAAGTTATAACGGTTTGTGAATGAAGTTCTGCTAAACCTATTCGAAAATTAAGAATAATATTCACAGTATGTCACCTTAACCCTATTTATAGTTAGTACGTAGTTTCAAAAATTTGATAGAGAGTTGTTATGTTATTATTATCGGTTTAGATTACTTCACAACTATTGATTCGTTGTAGAAGTGTAGTACAAAGAAAACATTTAATCCTTTCAGCTAATATTTATAATTGTTGATTACTTGCTGGCCACTCAAATGCTCATCCTTCCTTAATTTAAATGTTTTCAGTTAAGTATGATCAACCAGAGGGCTCTGCCATGAACAAAGGGAAAAAAAAGCTGTCAGAATAAGTTGTGTTATCATATGTAATAGCTAGACTTAAATAAGATGATAATATTTATTAAGTATCATGTAATAAATATTTTATTGTCGCGTACCTGGGATTTTGACAACTCTGATATGTAAATTAAGTTTGATATTTATGACAATATTTTTATTATTCCGCTCAAAGAAATGGTATCGTGAAGCACTGAATTTGGGTTTCAAGTACCTGAATTTGGGGCGTCACAGGTTGGTATCAGAGCTTTACGGTTAGAAACCATCGGTGGGGGTAGACCTTAGGCTATAATCTTCGAGTAGAGGGAAACGTTTAAAATATATATAACTCATATAGAGTTTAAAGTGAGTTGAATGGGATAAATTCATCGTCAAACAAAATAAAAGATAGCTTAAATAAAACTATTATTTGTTGTGTGTATATATTATATGCTAATATAGATAATTGTGTGTAGATTTCAGGTGGAAAAGGATTAGGATACCTTCAGATGATAAAGTAGGAGTCAATCTCTATAACCAAGCCAATATCAAAGTCAATAGCTGAAATAGAGGCTCACGTTGAAGATAACCTTAATGAGGTGATCATTTTGGAAAATATAGTACCCGACCCAGAAATGGTAGAACTAACAGATAGTGATTCGGACACCGAAGTTGGAGCTAATCAAGCATCAACCGAAGTGCAGAATCTGAGGAATAAGGTTTCTTCTCTGGATAGGTTGTGAGAAATAGAAAAGCTACTAAATAGTCAATTGCAAAAGACATTAATCGAAACGATGGAAGAACAAGATAAGCTTAAGATCCAAATTGATCAGATAGGAGCCAAGAGCAACACATCGTGTGCAGCTCCGGGCAAGAAGGAGAAAAGAAAGATAGAAAGCCACGACGTAGGAGAACCCAATAAGAAGAAAGGGAAAAAGATATGTTACATTTGCGGCTATGAGGGACATACCTCTCTGTATTGTCCCGACTATAAACCAGGTGCATGTTTTATTTGTGGTTTGGAAGGTCATCAGGCGAACGGTTGTCTAAGGAAAACACGTAGTAAATAGGTAGTATAGGTTCTGTTGTGTAGGTGTGTTTAATATAATATATATGATAAGTATGTCTGTGTAATGTAATGTTCACAACTTTTGTATGATTCAAGGTTCTAAATCCCGACTTTTGTGGTCACAAAGGGATATCGGATATTTAAAGCAGTATGTGTTATGATATGTACTATGAATTAGTTAAATGAATACGAATCCATGTTTGATTAATGGGATAAGTTTGAAATATTAAACTTATACGATAAGGTATAGAATGCAAGTTAATAAAATATAGATTTTGTTTTATTTAACTAGAAAATATCGCCAAGATGCCAAACTCGAAACCAAAGGGTAGAAGAGTCTGTCAACAATGCTGGAGGACAACAACCAGACCTGATGAAAAATTTCGCGAACATGGTAGCTCAAGCCATGCTGAATGGAATGCCGATCGTGGGGAATCAACCAGACAATCAATTTGCAAACTTCAAGGATTTTAAAACTGTAGGACCGACCTAATTTAGAGCTACCACTGACCCGATAGAAGCCCAAACGTGGGTTAAGGATATAGAAAAGCATTTGTAGTCGCTAGGGTAGATAAGGGGCAAAAGACAGCTTTTGTCACCTATATGATGAAAGGAGGGGCGAATTTCTGGTGAAAGGCAAATCAAGCTAGGGCCGGAGAAGGAGTGATAGCATGGACTAGGTTTAAGACGCTATTCTTTGAGAACTATTTCTCGGCTAGTGTACAGGCTAGGATGGAGGTGAAGTTTTTGGAATTGAAGTAGGAGAACATGACAGTTGCGGAGTATGCCGCAAAGTTCAATGAGTTAGCTAGGTTCGCTCCACACCAAGTGGATATGGAGGCTAGAAAGGCAAGGAGGTTTGAGCTAGGCCTAAAATCCTGGCTCTACGATAAGGTGGCGGTGTTATAGATCAATACGTTTGCCGCACTCTTAGAAAAGGCTATCGTAGCTGAAGGGGAAGTGAGGCCATGAGCCTCTACAATAAGGAGAGAAAGAATAAGGGTGAGGGAGTTGGGAAGGTAGAAGTAGGTAGTGGAAGTAGGGGTGAAAAAAGGAAGTGGAGCAATGTGGGGAGTGTTCAAGTCAAGCAGAAAGGTGTGAAAAAGCAGGCTGTGTAGTGTAAGAATTGTGGGAAGAGTCATTCAGGTGAGTGTCTTAATGGCAAGTTTGTGTGCTATAAGTGTGGGTAGGAGGGACATATCTTTCCTAACCGCCCCAATCCTGGGATGAGCAATGGGTGTTTTCTGTGTGGATCCATATAACCTAAGGTGAAGGACTGTCCAAAAAGGAGAATGGATATAGGGAGCGTGAATGCGGGAAGAGGCAGTGGAACAATGGCGATAACGGGACCAACTTCAACGAAGTAAACCACAAGAGTTTTCAACATGACGGTTTAGGATATCGTAGCAGTCGGGGATGGAACTTCAGGTATTATTCGTATGAATTATATTTTCGTATATATGATTTTCTTAAATATAAGTAAATTATGTTATAAAGAAATTTTGAAGGAGAAATTTGAGTTCTGTTATAAATCAGATTTTCGTAAAATCAGATAGACAAAGTTTTATGTTGAACAATTAAAGATCAGTTCCATTGAATTTGATCGAGATCTACTTGAAATGATTGTGTATGCTATTGGCCCTAGCGTCTATAGGTTTTAAAGCGGTGATTCCGGGGACGGAATCCTTATAAGGGAGGGTGGATGTAATAACCCAATATTTTCAATAAGAAATTTTGCGATATATATATATATATATATATATATATATATATATATATATATATATATATATATAAAGGTGGGAATATGTGCAAAGTAAAGTATATGTATTTATGTGATAAATAAAACTTATTTATTATATGAATAATTATAAATAAATTCTTTTAAGAATTATTGATCATTATAGGTTATATTTTTATTATAAATTAATTTTGTAATAAAAATATTTATTATTTATTTTCCATGAAAAATATGATTATTATATATATGATATGATTATTATAATATGTATTTTATTATATTAGTTAAGTTAATTATTTTAACTTAATTAATAATGGTATGTGTAAAGGTTATGTCAGATATAAATTCAAAACCCTAAGTCTGGATTTTGAATAAGGAATAAGAATAATAATATAATATTATTTATATTTCAGTAGTATAAACATGCTTGATATGTGTGTAATATTAATATGTGGAACAGTTATAGTAAAATAGTACAAAACCCTAGCGTTATTGATAAACTTTAATGCATGAGTCAATTATGACTATAAGATTTGTTAAGTTATTGTGTAATGTAATTTATGGAAATTATTATATTTAATGTTAATTAGGTAAACCCTAATTAATATTTAGAAACCCTAATTACTAAATTAGAACCCTACTTGCTAAGTTATAAACCCTAATTATTATTTTAGTAAGGTTAATGGTAATTATTATATTATAAAGTTTCATTTACAAATCCTAGGTGATTAGTAAACTTAATTAAGGAACCCTAATTCACATATTAGAAACTAAGATTCCCATTTTAGCCCTAATCTCAAAATCCTAGAACTTAGACTTTTAGAACTTTAGGGTTAAACCCTAATGGGCGAGATGAAATGCCAACCTTGCCACTAAAAGTAAAAGCCAAATGACCAAATTGCCCTTTTTAATATTTTATTAAGGAGGAGTGTAGATCTAGACCTAGTAGGTGGTTGGTGACTAACCGTAGCCAGCTATGTGACCTAGTACTAGCCTTTAATCAGCACAAAACCTGCCTTCATGATCAGTCATGGTCTTTGCATCAAATTATATATAGATTGAGAGAGAGGAAAGTTCATAATTTTGTCCCAATTGTTCACAAACACACCACCAAGCTTTTCTCTCTCTAACCCACGAATTGTTTGAACATTTCGGTCCCATAAGCATGCCCCATATTTACCATTAACAGATCAGAAGGTCAGAATCAAAAATCAAAGCTTAAAGGTAAACCCTAAGCCACGAAAAGTTAGTCTTGTATGCTATGTTAGATGTTATGTTTAAATCTTTAAATATATTGTATAAGGTGTGAATTAGTGATCTGGGTTGTTATAACTCAGATCCATAACACTTAAATGCTCGAAATCAATGATTTTAGAAATCTGGAAAATTTTGTTTTTGTTGTCTGACAGTGAATGTCAAGCCTTGTAGATCTGTGCTCGGTTATTGTTTTGGTGATTTAAAGGTTTGAAGTTGTAGTCTGTAATGTTGTTATTAATATGCAAGTCGGTTCATGATCATTACATGTGTAGATCAAAAGTTATTCACGGTCAAAGTTCGTTGACCGAACACGAACTAAGTTTTCTGGGTAACCTAGAAAACTGAAGAACGTGTTCTGGCCGTGACTTGACCGGCCTTGATTTGGTTTTTGGAACGTGGATAGGATGAATATTGGTATCTAGATTATAGTATGTCGTAAGTACTACAAGTTTAAAGCACGTTCGAAACTTATAAAGTCTCAGACCGATCGTAGTAATTGGTCAAACCTCGTTGACCGTTAAGCTTAACTTTCTAGGTAACCCAGAAAGTTTAGGCAGTGGTCTGACAAGTTCTTTGTTGACTTAGATCTTGCATCTAAATTAGGTTTAGACATTATAAAGGCTCACCACTTGTACTCTATTGGTTTGTTTACAAAGCCCGACGTCTAGATCACTTACATACCCAAAAGCCTGAAAGCAATGTACGGTCAAACTAGCCTACTCGCACATGAACTCGGTTTTCTGGGAAACCCAGAAAACGCAAGAACATCCTCTCTGACATGGTTTGACCGAATGCTAGTTAGTGATCCTGATGTATTTTAACTGATCTTAGGGATGTTATATGAACTCTGTCATTCGGACTACAACCTTGACCCATTCGAACACTTTAAAAATTAACATAACGCGAAGATTGTTAGAGTTTATGCCCTAGAGGCCAATTATTTGATATAATTGCTTAACATTTGATATTATTGTTGATTGAATAAATAAATGATTTTATTATGGTTTTAATTACTGCGTAATATAATTGTTAACATAATAAAATTCCTTAGAATAGTGATACAAATTATATAGTTTCAAGTATGTGACTTGAACATGAGATTATATAATTATAATTAGTATCATTGTTCTTAAATGTCCCTAGTCGAGTATCATTGTTGATGGGACAACAATGATGCATTGAGACTAGTATGTGGATTAACTGATGACCAAATCTCATTGGTCATAAATATATGAGATATTAAGTCAATGCATAGGTACATGTTAGAGAACGATGTACTGGACAGACCCACCATGAGAATTCTATATGGAACATTATGCGAAGTGTCATTAGCAATTCTCATAGTGACAATGATGTAATGGTCCTCCGACCTAAAACCGCTATTTTACTACACGAGAATTTATGTACTTTGATATCATCAAATGTCACCTTTAATAGGGTGGACTATAAAGGTGATTATTGGGTTCATTATGAATCGTGTGAGTAATATGAGTGATCTAGATGGAATTTAACCATCCTATATTTTATAGGTGATATCCATAGGCCTCTTGATTGAGTAGGACTATGAAATGCATGGCCATGCTCAAATAGTGATTTGTTTCATATAGTCTACTCATTGATCAAGAAAACTCAGATTAAATTATGAAGAGTATGACACATTCCATGACTCGAGTTTAATCTAGGATATTAAGATTAAAAGGATTAAATTACATTGAAACATTGATCACGAAAAGGTTGCATTGAATCATCGATCTTATTATTACTTGGGTAGCAGTGATGCATTACTAGATGCCGCTCACTGTTTATAATTTTATAATATGATTTTAAAATTATTGTCAACGTAATAATAACCTATAGGGTCACACACAAAGAACGTAATTAAAAGGAAATTAATTTAAATTGTAAATATTTAAAGATGTCAATATGATTGATAGAATTTTAAATTACGAATTTAAATTAATAGGATAATTTATATATAGGTATATTAATTAAGTAAGACTTAATTAAGATATATATAAATTCGGATTTTAATAATATTAGGTTTTGATTAATTCCTCCTAACTGCTATATATATGATATATATCAGTTACTTTAGGTTTTACGTCAAAATACAAAACCCTAGCCGCTCTTAGAGAGAGACTAGAGAAAACGGTTCCGAAAATCCTCATCCTTGGTGGCTAGTACCGCGATTCCTTCTTCTGCAGATCGTAGGACGATTCGCGGAGCGTTCGTGTGGATACCGTAGAGACCCAGTCGGTTTGTATTGCGTTGGAGATTCGAGGCGCAGTCGATTTCAGATTCTCGTTTTCATATTCAGTATAATCTCTAAACCTCTTAATTAATTGATTTTTCGTATGGATCCTATTTTAGGGTTTCGAAAATTGCTTTAAAATTTTAATTTCCGCTGTGTGTTTCTGTGCCGAAACCCAACAAAGATAATTAAGCCTCAAAGTGTACCCTCGAACCTTACTGGGTTTCTAGGTAACCCAGAAAACCTAGGAAGCTCTGACAGTGAGTTTGATGGGCCAGATCTTCATGCTGTGATGTGTTATGACCTAGGTTATGATTGATAATGTTAGTGTTATATACCTACTGCACGATCAATGTTTAAACAAGCCCAGAAACACAGTAGGAATGTAATTAAACTTGGTCAAAGTAAGACCCTTGAACACTGTCTTGTCAGTGTTCTTGAGCTCAAGAACACCTAAGGTGACAGATTTTGTCGCTAAAGGCTATAGCAACGATTTTTGTTATTTTTATTTTCTAATTTCCGAAAAATGATTTAAAAATCGAAATAAATTCTAAAAATTATTTAAAATAGTAAATAAATTCTGAAAATTATGAAATCGGTTTTTAAATTTTTTTTAAGTCATAAAAAAGTAACTTTTAATAATTTAGGATATTTTTCGTAAATATTAGTAAATATTTGAATATTATTTATTTAATAAATGCACTAAATAAATTAACTACAAATAATTTTATTATATTAAAAATCATTGTAATTGATAATAATGTATTTAATAATATTTTGAGTTATAAAATATAACTTTCAATATTTTAAATTAAATTTTATTAATTATTTAATAATAATGATATTAGATTTATTTATAATTATATTAAATAAATATATTAAAAATAATTTTATTGATTTAAAAATCATTTAAAAAGGATATAAATGGTTTAAAAATATTTTAAGTAATTATAAATGACTTTTAATATTTTAGTGAATAATACCTTAATATTTTAATATTAATGGTAATGGTTTAAAAATAATTTTAAATGTTTAAAAAAAATTATTTAAGGGTAATATTAATACTTAAAAAATATTTTGAGTTATTAAAAAAAACTTTGATATTTTGGCAATGGTTGCATTAATATTTTAATAGTATTTAAATATTAATGATAATAGAATGATCTAATATTTAAATCATTTAATAATGATTCTAGAGTTTGAAAAATCAAGATTAATTATGATAATTAATTATAAATTATTATAAGTCATATGAGTGATATTTAAATTATCTAGAATAATGTTTAAGATACAGATTAGAGTTTTATACAAGGTAATTACCTGATAAAGTCGTCGGTAAACCAAAATGCTACCGAATTTGATTTGAACCTATATAGATTAACTGTATAAGTGTTTGTTTGTGTCTTAATGACTGATATATCTATGTGACAATGTGATTAGGTTATATATTAACTAACAGTATGATGTGTTATGATATGTTATTCTAATCAACAAAACAATCTTATAAATGATAGGTCGTTGAATTAAGGATAGAACTAAGTTATGTAAGCAGCAGACCAGACAAGTATCTTACCTTTGCATTTTCTTTATGCAATGGTCATGATTAAGAAAGTTTCAGAATTATATTATTATTGTACTATAATATTAACCCTATTGTTATATATGTTATATCCGATCATTGATTATCAACATGGTACTATATTGTAATTTAGATATGTGACGCCCCCAAAATTAGGTATACATCACCCATCTTGGGTCGTCAGATATAAAGTACAGAATACAAATACAACTTACTAATACAACTGTCGTGTACAATACGACAAAACATAAACTGCGAGTTTGAATACAAATATTATCTTCTAGAGAGTATTCATACTCAAAAGGAGTCCTCATTACATTTATTAACACACTATTACATAGAATAGTGAGGACTACTAACTAATACTATCATTCGAACCATCACTCCGTTTCCCGACTTACCCCAGCTACGTTCTCATTTCCTGAAGAGAACAGTGAAATAAAGGGTGAGCTCAACTAGCCCAGTAAGAAATATTATGACTAAGATAATGCAGAATAAATTATCATTAGCCTTCAACAATGTTAAACTGATAAAATATAATAGACATCAAGTTTAACTCCAGCGGAACAGGCAATCCATTAAAAGAGTCAAGTAGAAAATAAACTCTACTATCTTTTATGATTTAAAAGGTTTTTCAACACTGTTATCACTGGGACTCAACTTAATAAAATAATCCACATCATCGAATCACCGCTGCACTACGGGCAAGGATATTCGTGTATTCATTAATGGTCATGATCATGCCAACAACTGTCCATCAACGCACTACGGGCCAATGATGACTTTTACCACATTATTTGTAACATTACGGTCATGATTATACCGAATAATCCCTGGTCATAATCATACCAAGTCCATCTATGCACTACAGGCCACAGATGACTTTTAACATTTTATAAACATGAGGATGATGACAATGATATAAGAATTCAATAAAACAAGTTCAAGAATTAATTTATCCAAAAATTAACAACGTCCAAATTGTCAACATGATACTGCTTTGTGGAGTAAAATTCAAGAATGCTTAGAAGAATATTTTCATGAAAAGATACTGGATGAAACGCAATTATCAAGGATATTCCACAAATTTCATGGAGTATAGAAGTCAAAACTTAACCAACTGAGTACAATAAAGAATGGAATAACAAAAGAAATCACCATGCATGCGATAGACCGCACAGACAGGTTATTTCAACAGAATAATAAATAATGGAACCAGGTCTGGCGTAAACGCACAGACAGAATATTCCGACAGAATAATAAATAATGGAACCAGGTCCGGCAAAAACGCACAGACATGATATTCCGACATAATAATAAATAATAGAACCAGGTCCGGTGCAAAACACACAGACAGGATGTTCCAACAGAATAATAACAAGACAGAACCAGGTCCGGTGTAAAACACATAGACAGGATGTTCCAACAGAATAATAATAAAAACGGAACCAGTTTCGGTGTAAAACACATAGACATGATGTTCCAATAGAATAATAGAAGAATGTCACCAAGTATAGGGTAGACCGCGTATACAGGTTATTCTAACAGAATAATAAGTAAGAAATGAAATAACAACAGTTCTCTTCATGAATAAGAAAGAATAACACCCCTTACCGTTTTAAAGAAGAGCTGAAATAAGGAAGTAATTTAGTAGCAGAATACTCTTTTTCTCTCTTTCTATAGTTTCTCTCTATAGTTTCTCTCTCTAGAGTTCAGTGAATTCGTAAGAAATAATGAAGGAATGAGCTGCTATTTATAGAAAAATAGAATGCATAGTAACTAATCCATGAACGGTCCAGATTGATTACTTTAATCTGACGGTCTATATTTAAAGAAAAATCTTTTAAATAAAATATAATATATTCTATTTATAGAATAACTTTAATAAAGTATTCTGTTTTATATAAAAATATGTTTCTGTTTTATTACGTTAATAATACGAATAAAACAAAACGTCATTATCGCTAAATAATTCATATTATTAACTGACAATAATTGAATCAAACTGAGTGACTTCTCACATAAGCATTAATAATCAATACCGTGTGCTACTATGCAACCACACATATTACTGTACTTTTACTACCGAGTAGTTTAACAGTAACAATGGTAAAACTTCCGCCGTTATTTTTAATAAAATATTTTTGTCGTTTTTTCAATCCGACAATAATTTCGTTGTGGGGTCCACCAATGATTGTGTCGTTGTACGAATATTCCCTTTTAAAACGAATATTTCCCGACCAATCGAATATTATATAACAACTTGCGTACTTTGCAAAATTTATAAATATTACCCACAACTATAACATTATATCAAATTAACTCCATAATATTCAAAAATGATATTTATAGAAAATTCATCTTTATTTATAAAAGTTGGGGTCTTACAACCTCCCCTTCTTATGAAATTTCGCCCTCGAAATTAGGGTACTTACCTGGTATGTCGAAGAGGTAAGGATACCTTGATTTCATTTCAGATTCTAACTCCTAAGTCATTTCCTCAACATCGTGGTTTCTCCACAAAACTTTGACTTGAGGTATAACCTTGGAGCGCAGAATATGTTCCTTCTTATCCAAGATTTGAACATGAACTTTTTCATACGTCAAATCCTCCGCTATTTCGTCCGGTTCTAACTCAATAATGTGGTTCGGGTCTTCCACATATTTGCGCAACATGGATATGTGAAAAACGTTATGAACACGAGACATACTTGGCGGTAAAGCGAGTCTATAAGCCACAGTTCCTACTCGATCGAGGATTAAAAATGGACCGATGAATCGAGGATTGAGCTTTCCTCTCTTTCCAAATCTCGTAATTCCTTTCCATGGAGCAACATGTAAGAACACATGATCTCCTACATCAAATTCCACGTCCTTTCGATGAAGATCAGCATAACTCTTTTGTCGATCTTGTGAGGTTTTTATACGTTGTCGGATCGTTTGAATCTTTTCTGTAGTCATACGTACCAACTCCGGTCCCAGCAACGTTGCATCACCCACCTCATCCCAGCATACTGGAGAACGATATTTTCTTCCATACAATGCTTCGAATGGACCCATGCCAATACTTGCTTGATAACTGTTGTTGTAGGAAAACTCCACAAATGGTAAGAACTTGTCCCAACTTCCCTTGAAGTCAAAGACACAGAGTCTTAATAGATCTTTAAGAGTTTGAATAGTCCTCTCTGATTGTCCGTCCGTCTGAGGATGATATGCTGAACTAAATCGTAAATCCGTGCCCATAGCTTTTTGTAAACTAACCCAAAATCGTGAAGTGAATCTTGGGTCTCGGCCAGAAACTATGGATACTGGCATACCATGCAGTCTTACAATCTCGTTTATGTACATACGAGCAAGACGTTCAAGTGTATAAGTTTTTCGTATCGGTAAGAAATGAGCAGACTTGGTCAATCTATAAACAATGACCCAAATCGCATCAATACCTTGAGAAACCCTAGGAAGACCGGTAACGAAATCCATGGTAATGTGCTCCCACTTCCATTCTGGAATTTCAAGTGGTTGCAATGGACCTTTTGGTACTTGATGCTCCGCTTTGACTCGTTGACAAGTTAGACACCTTGAGATAAACAACGCTATCTCTCTCTCCATATTGCTCCACCAAAATGTATGATGAAGATCATGATACATTTTGGTACTTCCAGGATGGATTGCAAACGGTGTATTGTGCACCTCCATCATGATTTTATACTTTAAATCAGGGTTGTTAGGAACACAAAGTCTGGAGTTGACTCGAAGTATTCCTTCTTCATCGATTCTTACTTCCGGCATAGCACCTTCTTGCACTTTCTTCCTCATACGCATCAGCTCCAGGTCTGTAGCTTGAGCAGCTTTAACTTTATCGATTAAAGTCGGTTATACTCGTATATTCGCCATCATCACATGGGTCTCTGTAGTCTTTAACTCTATCTCCATCCTTTGTAAATCACACAAAATGGCCCTTTGTGTTGACAATATCGCACTCGTACTTGCATATGATCTTCTACTCAATGCGACAGCTACCACACTCGCTTTTCCAGGATGGTATTGAATGGTATGATCATAATCTTTCAACAGTTCAAGCCAACGTCGTTGTCGCATGTTGAGTTCTTTTTGAGTGAAGAAATATTTAAGGCTTTTATGATCCGTAAAGATCTCCACCTTCTCCCCATACAAGTAATGCCTCCAAATTTTAAGTGCAAAGATAACATCTGCCAACTCTATATCATGAGTAGGATAATTCCTCTCATATTCCTTGAGTTGTCTTGATGCATAGGCTATGACTTTTCCATGTTGCATGAGAACGCATCCCAACCCTTTGCTTGAAGCACATCACTGTAGATGACAAATCCCTCCGAGCCAGATGGTATTGTTAGAACAGGTGCTGAAATGAGTCTCCTCTTGAGTTCCTAAAAACTCTTCTCACATTCTTTGCTCCAACCGAACTTTGTATCTTTCCGAGTCAGCTGAGTTAATGGAGTAGCGATTCGAGAAAATCCTTCCACGAATCTCCTATAATAACCAGCTAAACCAAGAAAGCTACGTACTTCGGTCACTGATTTAGGTTGCTCCCAGCTTTGAATAGCTTCAATCTTTGCCGGGTCAACCGATATTCCACGACTTGATACTACGTGCCCAAGGAATGCTACCTCCTCCAGCCAGAACTTGCATTTCTTCAACTTGGCATAAAGCTTGTATTCACGAAGCTTTTGGAGTACCAGCCTCCAAGTGTTGCTCATGATCTTCACGACTTTTGGAATAAATAAGGATGTCATCAATAAAGACGACCACAAAGTTATCCAAATATTCCTTGAATACCCGGTTCATCATATCCATGAAGGCAGCAGGAGCATTAGTCAATCCAAATGACATGACTAGGAATTCATAATGCCCATACCAAGTTCTAAAAGCCGTCTTTGGAATATCCTCAGTTCTAATCTTCAGCTGATGATATCCAGAACGAAGATCGATCTTTGAAAAGAATTGTGCTCCTTGCAACTGGTCAAACAGGTCATCAATACGTGATAATGGGTACCTGTTTTTGATGGTGACATGATTCAACTCCCGATAATCAATACAAAGTCGCATACTTCCATCTTTCTTCTTCACGAATAGAACAGGAGCACCCCAAGGAGAAGTACTAGGACGAATCAAGCAAATGTCTAACAATTCCTGCAGTTGGATCTTTAACTCCTGATGTTCAATAGGAGCCATTCGATATGGGGCTTTGGAAATTGGTTTTGTACTGGGTTCAAGGTTGATACAAAATTCAATTTCACGCCCTGGGGGTAGGCCAGGAAGTTCTTCGGGGAATACGTCAGGGAATTTATTAACAATAGAAATATCATTCAAAACTGACGTATTTTTGTTTAGATCCGTGACATGAGCTAAGAAAGCTTGACATCCGTTTTTCAATAAACGAATAGCTTTATGGCTTGAGATGACATCGATTGATTTTAATGGTTTGGTTACTTGAATTCGCATAATAGGTCGATTAGGAATATGAAAGCTAACAACCTTACGAAAATAATTAATTTTTGCATGATGAATAGTTAACCAATCAATCCCTAGAATCACGTCAAATGCAAGTATTTTTAATGAAATAAGATCGACAGGTAATGTGTGGGTACCAACTTGAACCAAACAAGACTTATAAACTGTAGATGTAATGAAGGTTTCTCCCAATGGAGTTTCAACAGATAAGTCAAAGTCTAATTTCTCCGGAATCAAATTTAATCGATGAGCGCAAGTAGGAGAAATAAAAGAATGGGTAGAACCGGTATCAAATAAAGTATAGACTTCATTAGAGTTTATGATAAGCTTACCCGTGATGACCTCATTCGGGTTCCTTACTTTATGGGAGGTCACAACAAACGCTCTCCCTTGCACTACCGGTTTTGACTTTTCTGGGACGGCCGTTGGTGTCTCCATCTTGGCTGAACTTATTTTTGATAAACGACAAAATCGAGCTAAATGACCTTCTCTTCCACAATTATAACATGCTTTAGACGGCATCGCGTAGTTTGGACTGATGTGCCCCTCCCCTCTGCATTTGAAACATATGATAAGTGGTCGTTCTCCTTCCTTAACAACGGGTGCTGGTGCTGACGTCTTTCCATCATTGTTGAATCTCCTCTTCTTGAAATGACCATTCTTATTATTTTGGCCCTGATTACCACCTAAGTGGTTACCATTTCTGGCTTGTTGATTCCCTCCACGCTTGTTATCACCGCTTCGATGACTACTCTCACTGGTATTATCATTTTGTCGACTGCTCTCTTTTGGTTGCGTTGACTCGTTATCACGCTCCACTAACTGAGCCCTATTCACAACATCTGAATACAAACACAGTTTATGAGAAATAAGATGTTGACGTATCTCAGGTTTCAAACATCGCAAAAACATTCGCATCATTCGCTCTTCATTATCCACCAAGTGGGATGCAAACCGGGACAACTCAGCAAATTTTGGATCATACTGCGACACGGTCATATTATTCTGCTCCAATTTGATGAACTCCACCTCCTTCATGTGACGAACACTTTCGGGAAAGTATTTGTCATTGAACAGCTCTTGGAACTTCTCCCAAGACATCTTCAGTGCGGCAGGTTGAGTATGCGTAATCGATTCTCACCAGTAATCTGCCTCCTCGCAACATAAAGGCGGCAAAGGGAACCTTTTGCTCCTCGGAGCATCCCAAGACATCAAATATCTTGGTAATCTGCTTTATCCATGTTTCCGCTATAAGTGGTTTTGGCTCTCCCTTAAACTCTGGTGGTCCCAGCTCCTTGAACTGTTTAGCTGTGACCGTCCGAGAGTTTTCAGTGTTTCCACCTATATTTTGGACAGGAGCCGCTCTCGCCCGATGTTGCATGAACTGCATAAACTTTCTGAACATTCCATCATTCATCATCTGGTCAGTGTAGTTGTTTGCATGAGAATTGTCACCTTCCTGATGCACATATATGTGGTCAATATATGCGGTGAATCAACAGTCGCTTGTGCTTCATTGCTATTCTCAACATTCTCAGATGCCATTTTCAGATACTGCCACAAAATAAAAGTTAATTGATATGTCATATATTATCCTTATATTATGACCGACCAATTAAATACCATGCAAATAAACTTAGGTAGGTCATACTAGCGAAGGAATTCCCCGTCTCTCCCCTCCTAGTTCTATTCTCACATCTTAGCCATGGATCATATCCCTATGCTCTGATACCAACTGTGACGCCCCCAAAATTAGGTATACATCACCCATCTTGGGTCGTCAGATACAAAGTACAGAATACAAATACAACTTACTAATACAACTGTCGTGTACAATACGACAAAACATAAACTGCGAGTTTGAATACAAATATTATCTTCTAGAGAGTATTCATACTCAAAAGGAGTCCTCATTACATTTATTAACACGCTATTATATAGAATAGTGAGGACTACTAACTAATACTATCATTCGAACAATCACTCCGTTCCCCGACTTGCCCCAGCTACGTTCTCATTTCCTGAAGAGAACAGTGAAATAAAGGGTGAGCTCAACTAGCCCAGTAAGAAATATTATGACTAAGATAATGTAGAATAAATTATCATTAGCCTTCAACAATGTTAAACTGATAAAATATAATAGACATCAAGTTTAACTGCAGCGGAACAGGCAATCCATTAAAAGAGTCAAGTAGAAAATAAACTCTACTATCTTTTATGATTTAAAAGGTTTTTCAACACTGTTATCGCTGGGACTCAGCTTAATAAAATAATCCACATCATCGAATCACCCCTGCACTACGGCCAAGGATATTAGTGTATTCATTAATGGTCATGATCATGCCAACAACTGTCCATCAACGCACTACGGGCCAATGAGGACTTTTACCACATCATTTGTAACATTACAGTCATGATTATACCGAATAATCCCTAGTTATAATCATACCAAGTCCATCTATGCACTACAGGCCACAAATGACTTTTAACATTTTATAAACATGAGGATGATGACAATGATATAAGAATTCAATAAAACAAGTTCAAGAATTAATTTATCCAAGAATTAACAACGTCCAAATTGTCAACATGATACTGCTTTGTGGAGTAAAATTCAAGAATGCTTAGAAGAATATTTTCATGAAAAGATACTGGATGAAACGCAATTATCAAGGATATTCCACAAATTTCATGGAGTATAGAAGTCAAAACTTAACCAACTGAGTACAATAAAGAATGGAATAACAAAAGAAATCACCATGCATGCGATAGACCGCACAGACATGTTATTCCAACAGAATAATAAATAATGAAACCGGGTCCGGCATAAACGCACAGATAGGATATTTCGACAGAATAATAAATAATGGAACTAGGTCCGGCATAAACGCACATACATGATATTCCGACAGAATAATAAATAATGGAACCAGGTCCGGTGTAAAATACACAGACAGGATGTTCCAACAGAATAATAATAAGACGGAACCAGGTCCGGTGTAAAACACACAGACAGGATGTTCCAACAGAATAATAACAAGACGGAACCAGGTCCGGTGTAAAACACACAGATAGGGTGTTGCAACAGAATAATAATAAAAACAGAACCAGGTCCGGTGTAAAACACACAGACAGGATGTTCCAACAGAATAATAGAAGAATGTCACCAAGTATGACCGCGTATACAGGTTATTCCAACAGAATAATAAGAAATGGAATAACAACAGTTCTCTTCATGAATAAGAAAGAATAACACCCCTTACCGTTTTAAAGAAGAGCTGAAATAAGGAAGTAGTTAAGTAGTAGAATACTCTTCTTCTCTCTCTCTCTATAGTTTCTCTCTATAGTTTCTCTCTCTAGAGTTCAGTGAATTCGTAAGAAATAATGAAGGAATGAGCTGCTATTTATAGAAAAATAGAATGCATAGTAACTAATCCATGAACGGTCCAGATTGATTACTTTAATCTGACGGTCCATATTTAAAGAAAAATCTTTTAAATAAAATATAATATATTCTATTTATAGAATAACTTTAATAAAGTATTCTGTTTTATATAAAAATATGTTTCTATTTTATTACGTTAATAATACGAATAAAACAAAACATCATTATCGCTAAATAATTCATATTATTAACTGACAATAATTGAATCAAACTGAGTGACTTCTCACATAAGTATTAATAATCAATACCGTGTGCTACTATGCAACCACACATATTACTGTACTTTTACTACCGAGTAGTTCAACAGTAACAATGGTAAAACTTTCGCCGCTGTTTTTAATAAAATATTTTTGTCGTTTTCTCAATCAGACAATAATTCTGTTGTGGGGTCCACCAATGATTGTGTCGTTGTACGAATATTCCCTGTTAAAACGAATATTCCCCGACCAATCGAATATTATATAACAACTTGCGTACTTTGCAAAATTTATAAATAATATCCACAACTATAACATTATATCAAATTAACTCCATAATATTCAAAATTGATATTTATAGAAAATTCATCTTTATTTACAAAAGTTGGGGTCTTACAAGATATATATATATATATATATATATATATATATATATATATATATATATATATATATATATATATATATATATATATATATATATATATATATACCTATTGATACCAGTATGTATATATGAAGTAAGTGTCGTCTAAGCTATTTGACTAGCTAGACACAAATTTAAAAATATCGTTGAATATGATAAAACCTTTTTATATCTAATCAAATTATTTTGGTTCGGATTCCAGACTAAGTATGAACATCCCGAACATGGAAAAACTTTTATGCGCCCAAGACGGACAGAGTGAACTATAATATCATCCTTGCATGTAGTATTGATCAATACAGGGCATAACGGGGTGATCACCCCCCATGCCCGTAAGTTATGACGATTTGCGGATGAAGTTCTGCTAATCCTATTCGAAAATTGAGAACAATGTTCAAAGTATGTCACCTTAACTCTATTTATAGTTAGTACGTAATTTCAAAAATTTGATAGAGAGTTGTTATGTTATTATTATCAGTTTAGATTACTTCACAACTATTGATTCGCTATAGAAGTGTAGTACAAAGAAAATATTTAATCCTTTCAGCTAATATTTATAATTGTTGATTACTTGCTGGGCACTCAAATGCTAATACTTGCATAATTTAAATGTTTTCAGTTAAGTATGATCAACCAGAGGGCTCTGCCAGGAACAAAGGGAAAGGAAAGCTACCAGAATAAGCTGTGTAATCATATGTAATAGCTAGACTTAAACAAGATGATAATATTTATTAAGTATCATGTAATGAATGTTTTAAGGTCGCGTACCTGGAATTTAGATAACTCTGATATGTAAATTAAGTTTGATATTTATGATAATATTTTTATTATTCCGGTCAAAGAAACGGTATCGTGAAGCACTGAATTCGGGTTTCAAGTACCTGAATTTGGGGGCGTCACAAAGATAATGCGGAATAAATTATCATTAGCCCTCAACAATGTTAAACTGATAGAATATAATAGACAACAAGTTTAACTACAGCGAAACAAGTAATCCATTAGAAGAGTCAAGTAGAGCATAAAATCTACTATCTTCTATGATTTAAAAAATTTTTCATTAACTTTATCGCTTAGACTCAGCTTAATAAATAAAATAAAATTATACCTGCACCACGGCCAAGGATATTCATGTAATCATCAAAAGTCATGATTATACCGAATAATCCCTGGTTATAATCATACCAACAACTGTCCATCAATGAACTACAGGCCAATGAGGACTTTCACCACATCATTTGTCACATTACGGTCATGATTATATTGAATAATCCCTGGTCATAACCATACCAAGTCCATCTATGCACATAAGTCAAAGATGACTTTCATCACAATATAAGCATGAGGATGATGACAAAGACATAATAATTCAATAAAACAAGTTCAAGATAAATTTTAAAGGTTTTATAATTTAATTTATGCATAAATCAATAACGTCCAAATTGTCAACATGATACTGCTTTGTGGAGTAAAATTCAAGAATGCTCAGAAGAATATTACAATGAAAAGATACTGGATGAAGCGCAAATATCCTGGATATTCTACTAATTTCATGGAGTATAGAAGCCAAAACTTTAACAAAATAAGTATAGTAGAATATATGAAACTGTAAATGGATTTTCACCCGCCATGCGGTAATCCACGTAGACAGATCATTTCCACAATTTAATAAGGAATGAATACGAAGGATCATTCACCATGCATGCGGTAGTCCACACAGATAAGTTATTCCAAAAGAATAATAAAGAATGGAATAACAAAAGAATTCACTAGGCATGTGATAGACTGCACAGATAGGTTATTCCAACAGAATAATAAAGAATGAAATCAGGTCATGCGTAATCCACACAGACAGGATATTCTATCAGAATAATAAAGAAGGGAACCATGTCATGCATAATCCACACAGACATTATATTCTAACAAAATAATAAAGAATGGAATAACAACAAAATTCACCAGGCATGCGATAGATCGCACAAACAGGTCATTCCAACAGAATAATAAAGAATGGAATAACAGAAGAATTTTACTATGTATGCGGTACTTCGCATAGACAAGTTATTCCAACATAATAATAAAAAATAGAATAACAACCCTTATAAGTATTGAAAGAAAATAACTCTCTTCGTGAATACGAAGGAATAATACCCCTTACCTTAGAAAAACTGGATACTGAAATAGTGAGGTAATAGACTTCTCTTCTTCTTTCTCTCTATAATAATTGCTCTATAGCTTTTGTGAATTGGTGAGAAATGAAGGAAGAATGAGATTCTATTTATAGGAAAATATAATTTCGATAATTACACGTTTTGGGGCTTAAAATATTATAGTATAATACCTTCCTCTTTAGCTTCATTTTTAATTTAGTCCAGCAAGTATTATCAGACTTGTACCACCTCCTCTAATAGTAAATAATGTGAATTAATAGTAAATCATGTGAATTAATAGTTCTAGACATGTGAAAATACGAATTACAGTATAGTACCTCTATCTATACCTCCATTTTTAACTTAGTCATGCAAGTATTATCAATCTTGCACCACCACCCCTAATAGTACAAGAATATGAATCAATAGTACATACATGTGAATAAATAGTTATAATCATGTGAATTAATAGTAATTAATTGCTCATTTATCCGATTAATTACCCAATTGGTCAGTATAACTTCCAGACATCAATTAATATCGAAATACATGTCGATTTCCACTAACACTAATAATTCCCACACAATAGAACTATTAATTTCATCTTTAATCAATACGAACTTATTCATCATTAATATCATAACTCACAATATTTAACAACCAGATCATTCCCAGGAAAGATGGGACTTTCCGATAAGGATTTTTCCTTATTGGCGCGTAATTAGGTGACCAAATCTCTCATTGACAGAACTTTATAGACATTGTCAATATTATAAATAATAACATGAATAACTTTGTCGTCTCAATTATTGATTTAATAATATAAAATATTATGTAGATGATAATGTGACAATAATTGAATCAATAATATGAGAGATATTATGCAGCAATTACTGTAGCAATAATTGAGTATAACTAAGTGACTTCTCACGTAAGCATCAATAATTAATACCGTGTGCTACTATGCAACCAAGCGTATTACTGTATTTTTACTACCGGAAAGTTCAATAGTTTTAATGGTAACACTTTCGCCGTTATTTTTATAAAAAGATAATTCTGTCATTTTCTAACTACGATAATACTTCTGTTGTGGGGTTCACGAATGATTGTGTCGTCGTACGAATATTTCCTATTAAAACGAATATTCCCCGACCAATCGAATATTATATAACCACTTGCTTACTTTGCAAAATTTATAAATATTACTCACAACTATAACATTATATCAAATCCACACCATAATATTCAAAAATATATTTCGAGAAAATTATTCTTTATTCATAAAAGTTGGGGTCTTACAACCTCCCCTTCTTATGAAATTTCGTCCTCGAAATTAGGGTACGTACCTGGTATATCAAAGAGGTGAGGATATCTTGACTTCATATCAGATTCTAACTCCCATGTCATTTCTTCCACATCGTGGTTTCTCCACAAAACTTTGACTTGAGGTATAACCTTGGAGCGTAGAATATGATCCTTCTTATCCAAGATTTTAACAGGTAACTCTTCATTCGTTAAATCTTCCTCTATCTCGTCTGGTTCTAATTCAATAATGTGGTTCGGGTTTTTCACATATTTAAGTAACATAAATATGTGAAAAATATTATGAACACGAGACATACTTGACAGTAAGGCGAGTCTATAGGTCACAGTTCCTACTCGATCGAGGATTATAAATGGGCTAATGAATCGAGGATTGAGTTTTTCTCTCTTTTGAAATCTTGTAACTCCTTTCCATGGAGCAACACGTAACAACACATGATCTCCAATATTGAATTCCACGTCCTTTCGATGAAGATCAACATAACTCTTTTGTCGATCTTGTGAGATTTTTATACGTTGTTGGATTATTTGAATTTTCTTCGTAGTCATACGTACCAAATCCGATCCTAACAACGTTACTTCACCCACCTCATCCCAGCATATTGGAGAACGACACTTTTTTCCATACAATGCCTCAAATGGAGCTATGCAAATACTTGCTTGATAACTATTGTTGTAGGAAAACTCCACTAATGGTAAGAACTTGTCCTAACTTTCCTTGAAGTCAAGGACACAGAGACTTAATAAATCTTTAAGAGTTTGAATAGTCCTTTCCGACTGTCCGTCCGTTTGAGGATGATATGCCGAACTAAATCGTAAATCCGTGCCCATAGTTTTTTGCAAACTAACCCAAAATCTTGAAGTGAATCTTGGGTCTCGATCAGAAACTATGGATACTGGCATACCATACAATCTTATAATCTCATTTATGTACATACGAGAAAGATGTTCAAGTGTATAAGTTTCTCGTATTGATAAGAAATGAGTAGACTTGGTCAATCTATCAACAATGACCTAAATCGCATCTATGCCTTGCGAAACCTTGGGAAGACCAGTAACGAAATCCATGGTAATGTGCTCCCACTACTATCTTAGAATTTCAAGTGGTTACATTGGACCTTTTGTCACTTGATGCTCCGCCTTGACTCGTTGACAAGCTAGACACCTTGAGATAAACCTCGCTATCTCTCTCTTCATATTGCTCCACCAAAATGTATGTCAAAGATCATGATATATTTTGGTACTCCCAGGATGGATTGGAAATAGTGTGTTGTGCTCCTCCATCATGATTTTATACTTTAAGTCAGAATCGTTAGGAACACAAAGTCTAGAGTTGACTCGAAGTATTCCTTCTTCATCGATTCTTGCTTCCGGAATAACACCATCTTGAACTTTCTTCCTCATATGCATCAGCTCCAGGTCTGTAGCTTGAGCAGCTTTAACTTAATCGATTAAAGTCGGTTCTACTCGTATATTTGCCATCATCACATGGGTCCCTAGAGTCTTTAACTCTATCTCCATCATTCGTAAGTCATACAAAATGGGTCTTTGCGTTGAAAATATTGCACTCATACCCGTATATGATCTTCTACTCAATGCGTCAGCTACTACATTCGCTTTTCCAGGATGGTATTGGATGGTATGATTATAATCTTTCAACATCTCAAGCCATCGTCGTTGCCGCATGTTGAGTTCCTTTTGAGTGAAGAAATATTTGAGGCTTTTATGATCCGTATAGATCTCCACCTTCTCTCCATACAGGTATTGCCTCCAAATCTTAAGCACAAAAATGACTGCTGCCAACTCTAGATCATGAGTAGGATAATTCCTCTCATATTCTTTGAGTTATCGTGTGGCACAGTCTATGACTTTCTCATGTTGCATGAGAACACATCCTAACCCTTTGCCTGAAGCATCACTGTAGATGACAAATCCCTCCGAGCCAGATGGTATTGTCATAACAGGTGCTGAAATGAGTCTTCCCTTGAGTTCTTAAAAACTCTTCTCACATTCCTCGCTCCAACCGAACTTTGTATCTTTTTGAGTCAGCTGAGTTAATGGAGTAGCGATTCGAGAAAATCCTTCCACGAATCTCCGATAATAACCAGCTAAGCCGAGAAAGCTACGTACTTTGGTCGCTGACTTTGGTTGCTCCCAGCTTTGAATTACTTCAATCTTCGTTGAGTCAACAGATATTCCATGATTTGATATCACGTGCCCAAGGAATGCAACTTCCTCAACCAGAACTCATATTTCCTCAACTTGGCATAAAGCTTGTTTTCACGAAGCTTTTGAAGTATTAGCCTCATCAAGTGTTGCTCATGGTCTTCACGGCTTTTGGAGTATATGAGGGTGTCATCAATAAAGACGACCACAAAGTGATCCAAATATTCATTGAATACTCGGTTCATCATGTCTATGAAGGCAGCAGGAGCATTAGTCAATCCAAAAGACATGACTAGGAATTTATAATGCCCGTACCGAGTTCTGAAAGCAGTCTTTGGAATGTCATCAATTTTAATCTTCAACTGATGATATCCAGAACGAAAATCAATCTTTGAAAAGAATTTGGCTCCTTGCAACTGGTCAAACAGGTCATCAATGCGAGGCAACGGGTACTTATTTTTGATGGTGACATGATTCAACTCCCAATAATCAATACAAAGTCACATACTTCCATCTTTCTTCTTCACAAATAAAACAGGAGCACCCCAAGGAGATGTACTAGGACGAATGAAAACGATGTCTAACAATTTCTGTAGTTGGGTTTTTAACTCCTGAAATTCAATAGGAGCCATTCGATATGGGGCTTTGGAAATTGATTATGTACCGGATTCAAGGTCGATACAAAATTCAATTTCACGCTCTAGGGGTAGGCCAGGAAGTTCTTCAGGGAATACGTCAGGAAATTTATTAACAATAGAAATATCATTCAAATCTGATGTATTTTTATTTAAATCCGTGACATGGGCTAAGAAAGTTTGACATCCGTTTTTCAATAAACGAATAGCTTTATGGCTTGATATGACAGTGATTGATTTTAGTGGTTTGGTTGCTGAAGTTTGCATAATAGGTTGGTTAGGAATATGAAAGCTAACAACCTTACGAAAATAATCAATTTTAAGATGATGAGTAGTTAACCAATCAATCCTTAAAATCACATCAAATGCAAGTATTTTCAGAGAAATAAGATCGACAGGTAACGTGCGGTTACCGATTTGAATCAAACAAGACTTATAAACAGTGGATGTAATGAAGGTTTCTCCCAACGGAGTTTCAATCGATAAGTCAAAGTCTAATTTCTCCGTAGTCAAATTTAAACGTTGAGCGCAAGTAGGAGAAATAAAAGAATGGGTAGAACCGGAATCAAATAAAATATAAACTTCGCTAGAGTTTATGATTAGCTTATCTGTGATCACCTCGTTCGGATTCCTTGCTTTTTGGGAGGTTACGACAAACGCTCTCCCTTGAACTACCGATTTTAACTTTTCTGGGACACCCTTTGATGCCTCCATCCCAGCTGGACTTGACTTTGGTGCTCGACAAAATTAGGCTAGGTGACCTTCTTTTCCATAATTGTAACATGCTTTGGACTGCATCACGCAGTTTGGACTGATGTGTCCATCCCCTTCGCATTTGTAACATATGACCGGCGGTCGTTCTCCTTCCTTAACAACAAGTGCTGGTTCTGAAGTCTTTCCATCATTGTTGAATCTCCTCCACTTGAAATATCCACTCTTATTGTCATGACCATGATTACCACCGAAGTGATTATCATTTTTGGCATGTTGATTCCCTCCACGCTTGTTGTCACCGCTTCGATGACTGCTACCATTGGTATTATCATTTTGTCGGCTGCTTTCGCTTAGTTGGGTAGACTTGTTATCGCGCTCCAACAATTGAGCCCTATTTACAACATGTGAATACAAACACAGTTTATGAGAAATTAAGAATTGGCGTATCTCAGGTTTCAAATCTCTTAGAAACATCCGTGCCATTCTCTCCTCGTTATCAACTAAGTGGGACTCAAATCGGGACAACTTGGCAAACTTGGCTTCGTATTGCGACACGGTCATATTATTTTACTCTAGTTTAATGAACACTAACTCTTTCATGTGACGAATACTTTCAGGAAAGTACTTATCGTTGAACAGTTCTTGGAACTTCCCCCAAGTCATCTTCATTGCGGCAAGTTGAGTACGCTTTACAGATTCCCATCAGTAATCTGCCTCTGCTCGCAACATAAAGGTGGCAAAGGAAACCTTTTGCTCCTCGGAGCATCCCGAGACATCAAATATCTTGGTGATCTGCTTTATCCACGTCTCCGCCTTTAGTGGTTTTGGCTCTCCAAAAAACTCCGGTGGTCCCAGCTCCTTGAACTGTTTAGCGGTGACCTCTGAGAGTTGCCAGTGTTTCCACCTGCATTTTGGACAGGAGTCTCTCTTGCCTGATGTTGTACAAATTGTAGAAAGCTCCTAAACATTCCGCCGTTCGCCAATTGGTCGGTGTTGTTGTTTACCTAAGGATTATTGTCTTCCTGTTGCACATTATCCTGGGTATAGATCTGTGGTGACTCAACGGTCTCCTGTGCTCCATTGCTATTCTCAACATTCTCGGATGTCATTTTCAAATACTGCCACAAAATAAGGGTTAACTAACATATCACATATTATCCCTATACTCTGACCGACCAATTAAATACTAAATAAACTTAGGTAGGTCATACTAACGAAGGAATTTCCCGTCTCTCCCCTCCTAGGTCTTGTCTCACATCTCAGCCAGGGATCATATCTCTAAGCTTTGATACCAACTGTGACGCCCCCAAAACATGTATACATCACCCATCTTGAGTCGCCAAATACATGGTATAAAATACAAATAAAAACTTAATTATACAACTGTCGTGTAAAATACGACAAAACATATACTATGAGTTTTAATACAAATATTGTCATCTAGACAATATCCACACTCAATGGAGTCCTCATTACATTTATTATCACACTATTTTATAGAATAGTGAGGACTACTATGATACCATCTCGGACCACCACTCCATTCTCCGCCTAGTCCAAGCTACGCCTAGTCCAGGCTACGTTCTCGTTTCCTGAAGAGAATATTGAAAGCAAAAGGGTGAGCTCAACTAGCCCAGTAAGAAATATTATGACTAAGATAATGCAGAATAAATTATCATTAGCCCTCAACAATGTTAAACTGATAGAATTTAATAGACAACAAGTTTAACTGTAGCGGAATAAGCAATCCATTAGAAGAGGCAACTAGAGCATAAAATCTACTATCTTCTATGATTTAAAAAGTTTTTCATCAACTTTATCGCTTAGACTCAGCTTAATAAATAAAATCAAATTATCCATGCACCACGGCCAAGGATATTCATGTAATCATCAATGGTCATGATTATACCGAATAATCCATGGTCATAATCATACCAACAACTGTCCATCAATGAACTACAGGTCAAAGAGGACTTTCACCACATCATTCGTCACATTACAGTCATGATTATACCGAATAATCCCTGGTCATAACCATACCAAGTCTATCTATACACGTAAGCCAAAGATGACTTTCATCATAATATAAGCATGAGGATGATGACAATGACTTAATAATTCAATAAAACAAGTTCAAGATAAATTTTAAAGATTTTATAATTTAATTTATCCAGAAATCAATAATGTCCAAATTGTCAACATGATACTGCTTTGTGGAGTAAAATTCAAGAATGCTCAGAAGAATATTTCCATGAAAAGATACTTACTGGATGAAGCGTAAATATCCAGGATATTCTACTAATTTCATGGAGTATAGATGCCAAAACTTTAACAAAATGAGTATAGTAGAATATATAAAACTGTAAATGGATTTTCACCCGCCATGCGGTAATCCATGTAGACAGATCATTTCCACAATTTAATAAGGAATGAATACGAAGGATCATTCACCATGCATGTGGTAGTCCACACAGACAGATTATACCAACAGAATAATAAAGAATGGAATAACAAAAGAATTCACCAGGCATGCGATAGAGCGCACATACAGATTATTCCAACATAATAATAAAGAATGGAACCAGGTCATGCGTAATCCGTACAAACATGATATTCTAATAGAATAATAAAGAATGGAATAACAACAGAATTCACCTGGCATGCGATAGACCTCACAGACAGGTTATTCCAACAGAATAACAAAGAATGGAATAATAGAAGAATTTCACCATGTATGCGGTACTTCGCATAGACAGGTTATTCCAACATAATAATAAAGAACAGAATAACAACTCTTACGAGTATTGAAAGAAAATAACTCTCTTCATGAATACGAAGGAATAATATCCCTTATCTTAGAAAAATAGGATACTGAAATAGTGAGGTAGCAAACTTCTCTTCTTCTTTGTCTTTATAATAATTGCTCTATAGCTTTTGTGAATTGGTGAGAAATGAAGGAAGAATGAGCTTCTATTTATAGGAAAATATAGTTTCGATAATTGCACGTTTTGGGGTTCGAAATATTACTATATAATACCTTCCTCTTTTTCTTCATTTTTAATTTAGTCCTGCAAGTATTATCAAACTTGCACCACCTCCCCTAATAGTAAATAATGTGAATTAATAGTAAATCATGTGAATCAATAGTTCTAGACATGTGAAAATATGAATTACAGTATAGTACATCCATTTATACCTCCATTTTTAACTTAGTCATGCAAGTATTATCAATCTTGCTCCACCACCCCTAATAGTACAAGAATGTGAATCAATAGTACACACATGTGAACAAATAGTTATAATCATGTGAATTAATAACAATTAATTAATCATTTATCCGATTAATTACCCGATTGGTCAGTATAACTTCTAGACATCAATTAATATAGAAATAAATGTCGATTTCTACTAACACTAATAATTCCCACACAATGGAACTATCAATTTCATCTTTAATCAACATTAACTTATTCATCATTAATATCATAACTCACAATATTTAACAACCAGATCATTCCTAGGAAAGTGGGGGCTTTCCGATAAGGATTTCTCCTTATTGGCGCGCAATTAGGTGACCAAACCTCTCATTGACAGAACTTTCTATACATTGTCAATATTGTAAATAATAATATGAATAACTTTGTCGTCTTAATTTTTTATTTAATAATATAAAATATTATGCAGATGATACTGTGACAATAATTGAATCAATAATATGAGAGATATGATGCAGCAATTACTGTAGTAATAATTGAGTATAACTAAGTGGCTTCACACGTAAGCATCAATAATCAATACCGTGTGCTACTATTCAACCACGCGTATTACTGTACTTTTACTACCGAGTAGTTCAACAGTTTTAACGGTAACACTTTCGCCGTTATTTTTATAAAAAGATAATTCTGTCGTTTTTTAACTACGATAATACTTCTGTTGTGGGGTAACCAATAATTGTGCCGTCGTACGAATATTCCCTATTAAAATGAATATTCCCCGACCAATCGAATATTATATAACCACTTGCTTACTTTACAAAATTTATAAATATTACCCACAACTATAACATTATATCAAATCCACACCATAATATTCAAAAATATATTTCGAGAAAATTATTCTTTATTCATAAAAGTTGGGGTCTTACATTAACAGTCATTAGACTATAGGGACTCCCGCACTTAGGGTGTTAAGCCCTCCGTACGATGTATTGTGCACAAATATTTAAACGCTATGCGTAAATTATCCCCTGGAATAGGGTTGTTCACTATGTCCATAGTTATAAGTAATCTTTCAACTTAAATTTTAACAGTCATAAGACTATAGACACTCAAAATTTTATGCACACCTGTTACTGACATTGCAGGAAGGCAGATTCGTCTTTCAGAGATAACCCTGGAAGATAGTTCACATATAGTCCGGATACCACCAGAAGCTCAGTTTCAACCCCAGAACACACACTGGGAGTAACAGCCTCAACCCCGGAACATACACCGGGAGTAACAGTTCCAACCTCGATGATAACATCGAGGCCTGCAGTTCCAATTCCGAAACACACATTGGAGAAGACCGATTCGTCCTGGAGATAACCCCAAGATGTTCCAGTCTCAGTCCCAACCATGGGAGTAGCTACCAACCTTGGCGATAACCCCAAGGAAAGCAGTTCTGGCGATAACCCCGAAAATGCTTGTTTCAAATGCAAAAAGCTTCAATCTCGGTGCTCACAACGAGATACTTAGTACCGACCCGTAGATAACACCAGGAGGACATGCACACCTCAGAGATGACACTGAGGACCTTTAACCATTGCAGCAGTCCAATCTCTGCGATAATCCTGAGCAACGTCTGCTTTATCAGCCTAAACCGGAGATAATCCCGGTGAGGAGCAAAGTCATCATCTTGCCACCTTGACGCCACATCACGCCGTCTCAACATTTTAGACATACATTTCTACATACACAATGTCCCACAAGAGCCAAGGGAGACCAATCCCGAGTGACTATTGCGCAGGATAACAGATAGAATTTGAAGCTGAAGACGGGAGGGCATCGTCCCATCTTTATGACTTCGTACAACCTCTAATCCCATGTCATTGCGTAACTCTTGACAACGACGGTCCAAAATAGGTCCTATATACCTCAGTCGGATGCCCGAATTGCAATTCTAAAAGTTCGAGCGGACATCACATTGCACGTGTGCACGTACTTCGACACGGCGGGACTCGTAAAGTAGGGGGAACCCCGGGCAGCCTCTGGTACACCTGCGACCCAACTGCAGGTGCACCTATGGATCCATTTTGAAAGAGAGAACGGCAAAGAAGCTCTACCCAATTTGCTCTGTACTCACCCTATACTGAGTGCTTTCTCAGTTTAAACACTTGTGAGCTCACACATAGCTATTTCTGTAACTGCGGAAGCCAGTGTTTATCTACTTTAAAGATATAGAAGTCTTCTTTGGCAGCCCACTGTAAGCCTTTTCACACACTTTAAAGTCTTTCTCTTCATCTTTGCACACACTGTTCTTCACGTTGAGAGTCGTGTTGCGTGTGTTTGCCCGGACTTTGGTCCATGGTTTTATTTCAGTTTTATATACATATATATTTATGTATATTTATATATATTTATATATATGGACTAACATTATCGAGTTATGCCTCAATTGGGCCTAGGCTTCGGTCTTGAGCGTTTAATTGCTTTTGTATATATATACATTTATATATAAGAACTGTGTGTCGAACTCTGTTCGATGAGCCTAGACTTCGGGCTGGAGCATTTACTTGCTTATATATATATATATATATATATATATATATATATATATATATATATATATATATATATATGAACTGCGTGTCAGACTCTATTCGATGAGCCTAGACTCCGGTCTGGAGCGTTTACTGCTTAAAATATATATATATATATATATATATATATATATATATATATATATATATATATATATATATATATATATATATATATATATATATATATATATATATTTCGTCCCACCTGGAGTTTATTTCGTGGTGGTTGATCGTTTTTACTGTTTTCTATACATTTCGTCCCGCCTGGAGTTTCCTCCGTGGCGGTAGATAGCTTTTACAGCTTTCTTTATATTTCTGATCCCCCATGAAGGTGATTGGTGGTTGGTGATCATGACTTTATATATATACTTACAACTATTATATATATACCTGCTTACTGCGTTTATATCAATTGCGGCTTCATGTGAGCCTAGGAATCATGTGATCACAGATTCAGTCCACTGAATCTAGATTCGGTTCCTGTGATGGACCTTTTCAGCTGTAAGCGGCTTGTAAATTTATCTGTGATGTCTGAATTTCCTCAGATGGTTCTCATACCGACGAGGAGTTCATCATCTTTTGTACATTATTTTCATGCAGATGCCTCGCATCTGTAAAAATAAAATTAATCCAGCTGAATTCGGAATAAAATGGAAGTATCAAAGGCCTCAATTACTATTGAGCGCAAGGGTTTGAAAAACATCTTTTCTAAAACATCACTGCTATATGTTGTTTAAAACTGAATTTTTGTATAAATTCAAATCCTTTGTATATAGGTGCAAATGAGGCATAGCACTACTTCCAAATAACATCACATTGAACCACACATACACACACACACACACACATATAACAATTTCTTGAAAAGTGGCGGTCACCGTGGCAACACGGATGTCGGGGGGTGCCTAACACCTTCCCTCCGCATAAGCAAGTCCCCGGACCCTAATTGAATCTCGGTTTCACCAACCCATTTAGCAGTATCATATCGCTGGGTCAATGTGCAAACCTTTTCTCGGTTGTGTTGGTACAACAAGTTAAAAAACCAACTGGCGACTCTTATAGTCCAATCGTCGACATTATACATGTCAATCCTTTTTCACTTGTTTTTTCAAACAAGTCTCACATAAAATGAGAACACAAAAAAATAGGTAACAAAAAGGGACAAGTAAAAAATCCCGACGTTGATAGGTGGCGACTCTATTGGGGACTCCAGTAAGAGGACTTAAGCCGCTATTGCAAGCTTTTCAAAACTGTTATATGCTTATGTGTGGATGTTGCATTTACATTTGTGATGAATGTGTACGAATGCATATCTTTTCTGCGATTAATGCTTTACACTATATCTGCTTGTGATATTAGTGTTTCGCACATGTCATCATTTTCATATATGGTGAGACGCGATGTATGTGAATGTATGTTGTGTGGTCCCTCCACTAGGAGGTTATCCTGTCGGTGTTTGATTACTAGGCTCAGGAAAGGTACCACCCAAATTCGCTCCAGTTGAAAGACCGGATTAATTTCCCATTGAGTAAATTGCGATGATTTGGGAACCTTCATGCCGAAAAGCCGCGAGAGTAAGCTAAGATAGGTCAGCCTCTGATAAACCAAACACAGAGGAATGTCTCTTCATACTTTCCCATTTCAAATTACTTGTAAAGTCAATTACTTGTAATTTACATTCCATATTCATCTCCATGTAATGAGAAATATGAAGAAATGTGTATATATACATATTTAAATTGACATGCTATCTTGTATTACGAACAGCTAACATCCGTTTTGCAGGACAAAATTCCTAAAATGGACACATCACATAGCATGTTAATATTTACACCATCCCTAAAACTAAACTATGCTAGTTTTGTCACAGGGAAGCATTCGAACCTGTTACCCCCGGTTAAAGTTCAAAAAGGCCGCAGGCCTATAGCCAATCATGTCTTCATCTGACCAGTCTAATCCAGTTTCTCGCGAGGAATTTGATGGATTAAGTAAACAAATTCTAGATTTGGCTGTTCTGCTTAAAGAACTACATCAATCTACGCAGGGTCCAAAAATACCCGTACATGCTGAATCCTCTACATAAGGAGGAACTCAAGGTTCTGATAAAGCCATAACAATACCTGAACTGCAGTTGGATAAAACCAACAAAAGTCATGATGCCGCCCATCTCACAAAAGATCCAGACACCGGTGACATCAAAAAGAAAGTTCTTCAAATAGAAGAAACCCTTCGCTCTATCAAAGGAATTGGAGCACACGGGAGTGTTTCATATGCTGACCTTTGTATTTTCTATGGTGTTAATAATCCAGAAAAGTTCAAAAATCCTGACTTCGAAAAGTATGACGGGATAGGAGATCCTTACACCCATTTGAAGGTTTTCATTGGAGAACTTGGATCTTATGCAGAGGACGAGAAGCTCAGAATGCAGTTGTTCCAAAAGAGTCTGACTAGAGAAGCCCGTTCGTGGTATACCAGACTAGACAATGCAAAGATCCATAGCTGGGAAGAGCTAGCACACGTTTTCCTTACGCAATACAACTTCCAGTCTCAAATGGCTCCTGACCGGTACCAGATTACCAAGGTCAAGAAATAGTCTAATGAGTCTTTTAGAGAGTATGCCCAGAGGTGGAAGCGCCTTGCTGCTCAAGTTATTCCTTCCATGACAGAATCATAAATGGTGATAACCTTCATAGACATACAAGAATCTCCTTTCTATGAAAGAGTATTAGCCGGCATCGGTAAACCATTTTTTGAAATGATCAAATACGAGGAGATGGCTGAAATGGGATTAAAGTCAGGAAAGATTTAAGACCTAGCTGCCCTTAAAGCTGTTGCTGAGCACATCCAATATGGAAATTATGGGAACAACCCCCGGAGGGTCCATAAAAAGAAAGAAGAGGACGTTTCCTTGATACTACAGGGTCAAAAAGGCAATCAGAACATGCCTATCCAGATGAGAAACAACACTCCCTTTCTAGCACAATCTTTAAACCCTATAACACCAAAAGGTGGAGAAGTCAAACACCCTCGAGTGTTCACACCCTTAGGGGACTCACTCGAGAATATCCTCACTCTTCTGACAAAGCAGAAGAAAATCTCGCATCTTCTTCCACCAGCCAACCCTAATGGTAGGGGTTTTAATGCTGCTCGGAAATGTGCTTATCATGCTGGGGCACCTAGACATGATATTTAAGATTGTTGGGCCTTGAAACACAAGATTCAAGATTTAATAGACAATGTGGAGATCATGGTCACTAAACCGGATCAACCTCACGTTCAATACAACCCTCTTCCTCAACACAAAAAAGAAGAGGTTAACATGATCAATTGGAGCAATGGACAGAGTTCCAATTTCAGTGGCGAGTCATCTCAGACCACCAAAGACGGTGTTAACAAGTGGGATTATGCCAAGTTCCAGTTCGCAATGGAACGAAAGATAAAAGCTCTTTGTAAACAAATTAAGCAATTGGCAGAACTGGTGACCTACCAGCATCAAGTTACATGCCAGTTAGTAAGCCAGGAGCATGCTAGTCTCCTTCCTCTTATCGTGAATATTCCCTCGTCACATCCAGAAAGTGAAACGATGGAGGACAAAGTGGCAAAGAGAGCGAATGCCAAAGCTCGTCGGGATTTTGCCAACAGAAGGGAATTTACATATCTGGGCTAACCCATGGAGGAAATCCTCCAGATGCTAATCAATGAAGGAAGGATTAATTCCCTTCAACCTCCAATCAATCCCCATTCAGGATGGTACAATTCTGATGGAGTATGTCAATATCACTCCCATTCTCGCGATCACAGCACCGAAGAATGTTGGGCACTCCGCCACCTTATACAGAATCTCATTGATAGCGGTGGCCTGCAACTAGCAGACGATGACATTGTGCTACGTGGTATTGAGAACATCTATCCTACTAAATGGAAGGAATTGGTAGCAGCTATCTCCACTAAGGCTGATGGCATTGTCAAGCCACTCACTATACCAATAATTTAACTTAGAGGAAGCAACAATCCTTTGAAAGTGGCCGCTACCGAGCCAATCAACTTACCATGCAGAGCACAATATCCTATTGTTAGCTTGCACACAATTCTGTGGAATTATGAAGAAGGTGAAGGATCCACCTCATATACAATTGCTATTGTGTCGATGGAGAATCCACTGTATCTTCTCCAACGGATGATGAAGTCTACCATCAAATCAAAGGGGAAAATACCCATGGAGAAGATTGAAAAATTCCTCCACACTATGGGTCATAACGAAGCCAAGGTGGTTGTAAGCTTAAGAGAAGCTCCACACCAAATCTCAATTTTGGACTTGGTCTTAACTTCCGAGGATCACCGGAAGATCTTACTGAAAGTTTTGGAAGAAGCCCATTTAACAACATCAGTGGATACGGAAAAATTTTAACACCTGGTTGATCACATTTTCGACAACAATGTGATATCCTTCACTGATGATGACATACCGCCCGAAGGGACTGGTCATTGGAAGCCGTTACACATTGCGGTCTTGTCCTCCGAATATATGCTAGCTGGAGTCTTGATAGATGGAGGCTAATCTCTAAATATTTGTCCTTATGCTACGTTGCTGAAGACGAACATCAATCTCAAGTGGATCCAAAGTAGCCATATAATCATCAAAGCTTTTGATGGATCTCGCCGGAATGCAGTCGAAGTAATTGAGCTGCCAAACGAAATTGGTCCCCATACATTCTGCGTGTCTTTCCACGTACTCAAGATAGATTCGTGATACAACCTGCTCTTGGGAAGACCGTGGATTCATATGGCTGGGACAGTCCCCTCCACCCTTCATCAACAACTAAAATACATTATCAACAATAGCCTAGTCACGATCAACGCTGAATCGGAGTGTCCTCAACACGGTGACATGCCACTCATCAACACTAATGCAGGTGTTGAGCCGGTCAGTTTTCATGCCTTGGAAGTGAGCAATACTCAATACCATACTATTGGAACGCCATTTCTCGTACCCAAGATCTCTACCGAAGTAATTTTGGCTACTCAGGAAATGATGTCCTTGGGTCATCAGCCAGGACAAGGGTTGGGTAAAGATCACCAAGGTATCAAATACCCCATCCAAGTAGCCAGACAAACTGGGACAGCTGGACTAGGCTATTCTGCCAGTTCTAGTCAAAGGAATCCTCATAAGCATTAGCAGATTCCTTCAGCTTCAAACACGCGGCGCTTATCTTTGCCTTCAAACTCTGAGTCCGCACAACCTCCTATAAAGGTGCCAACCAACGTGATGGCTATGTTATTTCCCAAGCCAGTGTCGTTCAAAGTAAAAGAAGTCTTTGTTCCAGATCCCAAAGTGGAGGAAGAGAAACAAAGAATCAAACAAAACGTCGTCCGGATAATGTCGGGCATGCGCATCATTGTTCATGATGAACATACAAACAAATACACCCAGACGATGATTGCCCAGATGTCATGGTCATCATTCGGGAAAAGGAGGACGATGATAGCCCCTCCATCAATGCAGCCCACCCAGACTTTATCCTTGCCAATTGGAGCAGCGCTCCTTGTATTGGTCGACAAGGGTAAAATGGGCAGGAACTCTTTCTACCCTGTAGATATCATAACTGCTTACTTTTTGATGAGTGGATTTTATATACGCGATTCAATGTCCATTTCATTCTTATTTATTGCTAAATTCTTCTGATCATGTTCATTTTTACTTGTTTTATGTTATTTCTTGTGTATGATGGTTGTTGAGGCATTTTACGGATATGTGGAATTAAGTGGGATGATTTGAGGTCAATTAGAGCGAATTTGGAGTACAACATGAAAATCAGTCATGATATTTAGTAGAAGACAAGCCCGCCGGGGTAGGCCATTTTGTACTACAAACCCCTACCGGGGTGGGGGGGTCTTCATTCGAGCCAGATAGAAAGGAAGCCCGCCGGGGCGGGCGTTATTAGTGTATGAACGCACGCCGGGGCGGGGGGGGTGTCAACTCTGAAGTTGTCCTGGTTTGATTAAACTTCTTCTAAGGCATGGTTTTTAGTAATTGCACGACAATGGAAGTCTAATTGAAGGGATTTTCGGCTGGAGCTTGTATGCTAGACATCAATTACTCTATAAACAACAACTGCAACATAACGACAGAGGAGAGGACGAAGATCTAATCTGAGTTTTTGAGAGCAAGCGTGGAGGAGTATTTCGAGGAGATTTTCAAGACGTATGTAATTCTAGACTTCGTGAAGGGTGTTTTTCAATATTCTTCATCTTAGGCTATTATTTGTAATCAGAAGAATGTTTTCTATGAATTATTAAGTGTTTATTTTGTTTAGTATGAACTAATTCACTTTTTAAGCTTATGATGGATCTTTAAGTGAAACAATGATTTTGTAAACTTTGATTTCCATTTTAATAATCTATCTCCAGTTTATCTATATTGATTTGAGCTTGAATCTATGAGTTGCCTGATCAACAATTCTTTGTGGAATTGGATGGAATCGAGAGAGGATATTCAATTCTAGACCTAGTTAATATAGCAGGTGTTCATGAATTTTGTGAATAGCTTAATCTTGATGAATGTCAAGGTAGAGATATGCTTGACATCGCATGTAATCGGATAGAGAACTTATTCTTAAACCTTTTTCAAGTGTAATTCACATAGAGATATAGTGGGTTAGTTGATTAAGGTGTTTAACAGATTTCTATCTTAATTTTGGATTGACGTTAATATGGTAATAGTACATCGAGAGGTGGTTAGTACTACGTTTGTGTTCTTGATTAATAATCTGGGATATTGAATTGGAATAAAGGGTTGAAAATTAGAGTGAAGCTTAGGGTGAAATCATAAGTCTAATTCTCCATCAATTGTTTGAAATTTCAAATTTTGATATTTGTTATTGTTTTGTGAAAGTTTGTTTATTTATTAAATTAGTCTATTTAATTTTAAACCATTGAATTGAATAGTTTAATAGAATAGGATTAATAGAAAATTGGTAGTTGTGAAGTTAAATTTCTTGCTAATTTGTCATCGTGGGAACGATACTCTACTTGTTACTATATTACTTGTTGATCACGTATACTTGCATATTGTGTGTAATTAGAAATTACCCAATAAGTTTTTGGTGCCGTTGCCGGGGACAATTTGGCTTAGATTTTAATATTTTTACAATATCAGTTTAATTAGTCATGTTTTACTTAAATATTTTTGTTTTGTTTTTGTTCTTCCTACTTTAGGTATTTGACATTGGTTTATGCAAACATGATCCAAACATCCAGATTTGCTTCCTTTTGAGGACGACATTGAAAGAAGATTTCAGAGGCTGAGTAAGTGGATCAAGGAAACAAGGAACGGATTTGAAAATTCAGATAAGGAAGAAGCAATGGCTGCCAAAGACCAGAAGGCGTTGAGGGATTTTTCAACACCTAAAGTGACTGAACTACAGTCAAGCATTACCAGGCCCACAATAGCCGCTAATACATTTAAAATCAAGCCTTGGATGGTTCAAATGATTCAGAATTCAGTTCAGTTTGGGGGATTGGCTAATGACGATCCGAATGAACATCTACTCAGCTTTCTAGAAAGTTGCGACACTTTTAGGTATAATGGGGTGTCCGATGATGTAGTGAGACTTCGCTTGTTCCTATTCACTTTACGGGACAAAGCGACGAGTTGGTTGCATTCTCTACCGCCAGGGTCAATAACTACGTGGGAAGACTTAGCTCAGAAATTCCTTGCAAAATTCTTCCCACCGCCGAAAACTGCAAAGATGAGGAACGAGATAACGATGTTTGAGCAGCAACATGGGGAGTCGCTATATGAGGCATGGGAGAGATACAAGGAGTTACTCAAAAAGTGCCCACATCATGGATTTCCCAAGTGGCTACAAATGAACACCTTTTACAACGGACTACATGGGAATATCAGAACGAGTATTGATGCAGCGTCGGGCGGAGCATTCACGGCCAAGAGTTACGAGGAAGCCTACAATTTGATGGAAACCATGGCGGCCAATAACTACCAGTGGCCCACAGCAAGAATGACCCAGGAAAAGGCGGCTGGGATTTTGGAAGTAGATGGGGTGACAGCCATACAAGCACAGATTTCTGCGCTATCCAAGAAGTTGGATCCTATGACAGGGGCTCAAGTATAGCAGGTTCCGGTAGAATGCGAATTTTGTGCGGCTGATCATCCTACAGATCAGTGCGCAGTTAATCTAGCATCCGTCCAGTTCATAGGTAGCTATAACAGAATTCCGCAGAATACATACCAAAACTCCTATAACCAGGGGAATAGGAACCACCCAAATTTCTCGTGGAGCAATAATCAGTAAAATCAAGCTCCATAACTGTCATATCCCCTAGGTTTTCAGAGTCACCAACAATCGGTTCAACATCAGGAAAAGAAATCAGATTTCGAGGAAATGGTGTCGAAGTACATAACTAGCAATGAGGCAGCAATGAACAATCAAGCAATAACAATGAAATCACAAGAGATGGCAATCAAATCACAAGAGATGGCTATCAAGAATTTAGAAAATCAAATAGGACAAATTGCATTGGCATTGAATAATAGACCACAAGGGACATTACCAAGTGACACCGAGAGAAATCTAAAGGGTAACCATGAACATTGTCAGGCAATTACATTGCGGAGTGGGAAACAACTTGAGGGTAGTAATGCAAAAAATTCCGTGACTCCGGATAAAAAATTTGATGATAGCAACAAAATTGAAAGAAGCGAGGGTGAGGATAAACAGAGTGAAGGAACAAAGTTGAACAATAAGCCAATTGTTTATCCACCACCACCGTTTCAACAAGTAATTCGCAAAGTTTTTGGAAGTGTTTAAGAAACTTCAGATCAACATACCATTTGCAGAAGCCCTAGAACAAATGCCGAGCTACGCAAAATTTATGAAAGGGATTCTGTCAAGGACAAAGAAATGGGAAGATTTCGAGACAGTTAAACTAACCGAGGAGTGTAGTGCAGTATTACAGCAGAAATTACCACAAAAACTCAAGGACCCGGGGAGCTTTACTATTCCATGCACGATCGAGAATATGCATTTTAGCAAGTGTTTATGTGATTTAGGGGCGAGTGTAAACCTTTTGCCATTGTCAGTATACACAGAATTGGGTTTGCCCGCACCAAGACCTACAAATATCTCATTATAATTGGCAGATAGGTCAGTTATATATCCGAGAGGCATAGTGGAGGACATTTTAGTGAAAGTGGATAAGTTTATATTCCCCGCATACTTTATCATTCTATAGACTTTGAAGAGGACAAGAATATCCCAATTATCCTAGGGAGGCCATTTTTGGCCACGGGTAGGACACTCATAGATGTACAAAAAGGAGAACTGACTATGAGGGTCCAAGATCAAGAGATAAAATTCAATGTGTTCAAGGCCATGAAATTCCCCACTGATGAGGAAGAATGTTTTTGAATGGATTTAATTGAGCAAATCATCAGTGAAAATATGAGTTTGATCAACGATCCGTTAGAAATAACTTTATTGCGGGATGAAAAGAATGACGACCCATAATTTGTGGACTACTTACAGATGCTAGATTCGTTGCCACGAGTTTCCAGATTCAGAACACCGTTTGAACAATTGCACACTGAGGAGATAGCCGTAGAAAAACTAAAACCATCATTGGAAGAGCCACCAAAGCTGAAACTTAAGACAGTCCCTAAACACCTCAGGTATGTGTATTTAGGCAATTCAAATTTTTTACCTGTTATTATTTCAGTTGCACTTAACGAATTGTAGGAAGAAAAGTTGCTAAGGGTGCTTAGGGATCACAAATTAGCTATTGGGTGGACAATTGCGTATATAAAGGGAATTAGCCCTTCATTTTGCATGCACATGATCTTAATGGAAGATGAGGCAAAACCAATGGTGGAACAACAGCGACGACTTAACCCGATTATGAAGGAAGTTGTGAAAAAGGAAATTCTGAAGTGGTTAGATGCCGGTATCATCTACCAGATTTCCGACAGTAAATGGGTTAGTCCAGTTCAGTGTGTACCAAAAAAGGGAGGAATGACGGTGGTGCAGAATGAGGACAACGAGTTAATACCAACTAGAACAGTGACATGTTGGAGGGTTTGCATGGATTACAGAAAATTGAGTAAGGCAACTCAAAAAGACCATTTCCCGCTACCCTTTATTGATCAAATATTAGATAAATTAGCGGGACACCAATATTACTGTTTGTTGGATGGGTACTCGGGGTACAACCGAATAGTCATCGCTCCGGAGGATCAAGAGAAAACCACATTCACGTGCCCTTACGACACATTTGCATTCAGAAGGATGTCATTTGGGCTATGCAATGCACCTGCAACGTTCCAACGGTGTATGATGGCCATTTTTTTAGATATGGTGGAGAAAAATGTTGATGTCTTCATGGATGACTTTTTGGTCTATGGGGACAGCTTTGATATTTGCTTAAAGAATTTAGTCATGGTGTTGCAAAGATGTAAGGACATGTATCTCGTACTAAATTGGGAAAAATGCCACTTCATGGTTGAAGAGGGCATAATTTTGGGCCATAAGGTATCGGCTCAAGGATTGGAAGTTGACAAAGCAAAGCTGGAAACTATTGAAAAACTACCTCCACCGAGTTCAGTTAAGGGTATTAGGAGTTTCTTGGGACATGTTGGGTTCTACAGGAGGTTCATAAGGGACTTCTCTAAAATTGCAAAACCTCTATGCAGTCTTTTAGAGAAGGATGCCACTTTCAGTTTTACTATGGAATATAATTCAGCGTTTGAATTATTGAAGAAGAAATTAACTACAGCCCTCGTGATAGTTGCACCGGATTGGAATATGCCATTCGAGCTAATGTGTGATGCGAGCGACTATGCGGTTGGGGCTATTTTGGGCCAACAACGAGACAAGGTGTTTCACACCATATACTATGCAAGCAAAACACTCACAGAGACTCAATTGAATTATACAACCACGGAAAAGGAATTGCTTGCAATGGTGTACGTGTTTGACAAATTCAGGGCATACTTGATTGGGACTAAGGTGATAGTCTACACGGACCATTCGACGATTTGGTACCTAATAGCGAAAAAAGATGCTAAGCCACGCCTTATCCGATGGATTCTCCTACTTCAAGAGATTGACTTAGAAATTAAAGATAGAAAGAGGACGGAGAACCAAGTTGCCGATCACTTGTCTAGGTTGGAAAACCACGAGAAAGCAAAAGACGACAGATGTGAGATTAATGAATCATTCCCATATGAGCAACTGTTTGGGATTTCAGCAAAAATTCTGTGGTATGGTGATTATGCAAATTTTATGGTGAGCAACATTCAACCACCTGACCTCACAAGACAACAGAAAAGGAAATTTCTTCATGATGTGAAATGGTACATATGGAACGAACCATATCTCTTCAAGCAGTGCGCCGACTAAATGATTTGACGGTGCATCCCATACAGCGAAGTGAAGAATATTCTGCATGGGTGTCACTCATTTGCACATGGAGGGCATTATGGGAGTGAGATGACAGCAGCGAAGGTGTTGCAAGCTATTTTTTATTGGCCTACGCTATTCAAAGATGCCCACCATTTTGTTAAACAATGCGATAGGTGTCAAAGGATGGGCAACATTTCAAAACGGAATGAGATGCCCTTACAAACAATTCTTGAAGTTGAAAATTTTGACGTTTAGGGTATCGATTTTATGGGGCCATTCCCCTCGTCTTTGAACAATCAATACATTCTACTCGCAGTAGACTATGTATCAAAGTGGGTTGAAGCCGTAGTATTACCGTCAAACGATGCCAAGGTGGTCCTCTAATTCCTACAGAAAAACATTTTCACGAGGTTTGGCACTCCAAGAGCAATAATCAGTGACGAAGGTAGTCACTTCTGCAATAAGGCATTTACAGCTCTTTTGACACGGTATGGGGTCAACTATAAGGTAGCAACAACATATCACCCTCAAACAAGTGGGCAAGCTGAGGTCTCAAACCGGGAAGTAAAGAAAATATTGGAGAAAGTAGTAAATCCGAGTCGAAAGGATTGGTCACTTCGGTTGGACGATGCATTATGGGCATACCAGACTGCATGCAAAACACCGATCGAGATGTCACCATACCAACTACTATACGGGAAGACATGTCACTTACCGGTTGAACTACAGCACAAGGCTTATTGGGTGGGAAATTCAAAAACTCAATTTTGATCAAGCAGTTGTAGGGGAAAAAAGACTACTTCAACTGAATGAGCTCGACGAATTTCGCCTTCACGCCTATGAGAACTGCAAATTATATAAACAAAAGGTAAAAAGATGGCATAACCAAAAAATTGTGCAGCGAACATTCGAGCCGGGTCAATCAGTCCTCTTGTTCAACTCACGGTTGCGATTGTTCCTAGGAAAGCTTAAGTCAAGATGGTCGGGACCATTCACTATAAAACGGGTATTCTCTCATGGCGTCGTTGAACTCTACAGTCATAATCCACTAGAGACGTTCAAGGTCAATGGTCAACGGATAAAACATTACTGGGGTGGCGAGTCAAACTGGGATGTCGTCAACATCACCCTCGCCGATACACAGTGAAACAGGGAGTAGTAAGGCTAAACGACTTAAAATCAAGCGCTAATTGGGAGGCAACCCAAATATTTCGTTATTTTTCGTAGTTTCATTTATAATTTTAAGAATGTAGTTTTTATTACGTATTAGGTAGGTATTATAGCGTAAACTTTTTGTGAATCTCTCAATAATATTCCAAATCATCAATAATTTAACATCTAGCATGTTTAAGGTTGAAGGAGGAGTCAAAAGTGAATAAGAGCAACAACGGGCAAGAAAAATAGGAAAATAGGCTACTTTTGATCTGCATAATATGAAGTCAAAAATCTGAAGTCAGTGGGCATGTCCGCCGGGGCGGGCTCAAATGGCCTTGCACCCCCCGCCGGGGCGGGGGTGTCGAATTCTGGGCAGACAAGTTTGGTAGTTACACATGCTGCCTTCTTATTTCCCCAATACACACCTCTTGCTATCTAATTCTTTACACCCAAACCACCCAGCCTCCATTACAAGACCACCTAGCCCACTCCTTCTACCCACGATTACACTAGAACTCCACCCTCTCACCCCACGGATTCCACTACCCCCCATCATCAAGTACACGAATTCCTCTCCCCTACATCACCTCTATATAAACCCTACCACATACCTCCCATATTCATCACTAAAAATACGAATTCATCAAGAAATTGGGGAACACATAGAGAAATTAAGTGTAGGTTACATTTCTATTGGGTTTTCCTCTTCTCTCAACTGAATTACCATAGAAACAACCTAGTTTTGGGGGAAGAACGGACTGTGTACACCAAGTGTTTGAGAAATTGAGTGAACCAAGTGTAAGTGGAAGGTAGTGTGTGATAGCAAATTCTAACATCCGGAAATCAATGGCTTCTCAACCGACATCCAAACACCAACGGGGAGAGAGTTCAAGGCCAACTCCACCACCTCGTACATTCGACCGATGAAGGTTCAAAAGTGCCACCGCCACTGACCAGTATGACTACATGCTTACCAAAGCCCTTACACCGGAGCGGGGGTTAGCACCGGGTCCTAACAATGGGGAGCTTATGCCACAAATTTACCAAAAGGGATGGACCAAATTCACGGAGGAGCTAGAACCAGCTGTTATTAACATTGTCAAAGAATTTTACGCAAATGCTGAGGATAAAGAACCATTCCACGCATTTGTGCACGGTCGGTTGGTTCCATTTAGTGCGGACGCCATCAACACCTACTACCAACTTGGGGTACCTCGCCAATGCCTCACCTCCATAATTCTGAACCGGACTATGATGCTATAATCGTAGAGATAACAATGCCGAGAACATCTTGGATCAAGGGTCGAAAGGGAGGCACAGTGTTCCGTAGCAAGGATCTTAGCCTGTATGAAAAAATATGGTACACATTCCTATGCGCTAAATTTCTTCCGTCCCAACACACCTCGGACGTCACCAAAGAGAAGGCGTTGTTGTTGTACGCAATTGTGCAAGATTTCATTATCGACGTCGGGGTTATTTCTGTTTCTCCATCCGTCGGAGTTTACGTGAAAATTTTTCTGGAGGCTTGCCATACCCATCTCTTATTTGCGGGTTGTGTCGCAATGCCGGAGTTAGATGGTTAGACGATGAGCCCACATAAATGCCGCTTGTATTGCTTGATTCTAGAATGATAGCGCGGTATTCCGTATGGGCAGGGGGCGAGTCACATCTGCATGGTCTGGGTTTTACTTTTCCTTCAGAGTCGGGAGACAATGTGGATGCTATGGAGACATCGGGGGAGGATGATGAGTCAATGGGCGATCAAGGGACTGAGCAGGTACCGTAGGCCGAGGCCATTTCCAGTTCTCAATTCCTTGAATTTCAAAATCAAATGGATCCACATAACAGGGCAGCACGCCGGGAGATGCAGCGACTCGCAGTGAGCCAAGATCATATGTTTGATGCTATGAACGCATCTTTCGCCTCACTCAACACAACTTTACAAAGCTTCAACCCGGCGGCCCAATTTCCCTATCAACAGCCTATGTCAATTCCAAGGTTTCCACCAAGTGATCCGGACGAAGAAGAATAACAACCACCTCCTCAGACTTAAGCGATAGTAGGGAAGTCCTCACGTACTTATTTTGACTATTCATCGAATGAGGACATTGTATTACTTAAGTGTGGGGGATTTAAATATATGTTTGCGTGCATTTCGCTCATGTAGGTTGCATTTTGTCATTTAAATTCAGTATTGCATGATAGCTTAGGTGCATTTAAAGTAGCTTAGGTTAATGCTTGTCATTGCATAGTATATAATCTTGTAATGCATTTTGTTATCTATTTTATCTAAAAAAAATTTAGTTAAATTTTGTGTTTACATATGTCCAACAGTGTCGCAGTTCAAGTTAATTGTGGCCCAATGATGAGAGTGTGAACAAGTTAACTAATACAGTATTGATTGTTAGAACTATGATATAAATTCTGTTATGAATTGAATCTTGCACGTGTTTGAAACTGTTATAAAAAGGTTAGAACGTTAATAACATCTTTGTTGATTGGTCAGATCAAATTGATACATAAATAATTTCTAAAGAATAATGCTAGGGTAGATGAGAAAACGACAAGGATAGGCAGTAAAGGCTAAAGTTAGACAAGAACCTAAGTTTGAGGGAATATTTGGGGTATATAAGCTATCTAAAAAAAAGTATGAATAAACACCATGGCGTGCGTGCCTAGTTTTGTGGCCTTTGTTACTTGAGTAAGTAAGCCCGAGGGGATTGTCTTTACACCTAGCACCCTAAGGTCTTAATGGTCTGGGAGTCATTGGTTGAAAGCTCGTTAAGGTAGCATTGAAAAGCCTAAGGGAATAAGACATTGCATAGCCATGTGTATAAAAAAATGAATAAAATGGGATATAAGAGCAAAAAGCCCCCGTAGATGAAAAATAAAGTATAAGTATCCCATGTTGACCCTCGATATTGGTAATTATTTGATTTTAGTTGGATTTAGCCTATTTTTGGAATTTTTAAGTTTGCACTTATTGATTCCTTCTAAGAAATTGCTTATGTATTGAATTTGAATCCGTATCAGTTATCATGGATGTTGAGCACACACACACACACACATACACTATACCAGTGATAATTGTTTAAGATTTGAGAATTAATACGGAATTGTAGATTGGTTTTTGGATAATTGATAGTGTATGGTTGCTTGTTTTCGCTGAGGCCGTTAAAATAATCTTGATTCTGCAATATTGTTGGATTCGAAAGCATATAAGTTATGCCATGTTTATTTCATCTCATTTTTTTTGCATATATTTGTTTTGTGCTCGAGGACTAGCACGGTTTAAATTTGGGAGATTTTGATGAGTGGATTTTATATACGTAATTCAATATCCATTTCATTCTTATTTGTTACTAAATTCTTGTGATCATGTTCCTTTTTACTTGTTTTATGTTATTTCTTGTGTAGGATGGTTGTTGAGGCATTTTACGAATATATGGAATTAAGTGGAATGATTTGAGGTCAATTAGAGCGAATTTGGAGTACAGCATGAAAATTAGTCATGATATTTAGCAGAAGACAAGCCCGCCGGGGCGGGCTATTTTGTAGTACACACCCCTACCGGGGTGGGGGGTCTTCATTCGAGCCAGATAGAAAGGAAGCCAGCCGGGGCGGGCGTTATTAGTGCATGAATCCCCGCTGGGGCGGGGGGGGGGGGTGTCAACTCTGCAGTTGTCCTGGTTTGATTAAACTTCTTCTATGGCATGGTTTTTAGTAATTGCACGACAATGGAAGTCTAATTGAAGGGATTTTCGGCTGGAGCTTGTATGCTAGACATCAAATTACTCTATAAACAACAACTGCAACATAACGACAGAGGAGAGGACGAAGATCTAATCCGAGTTTTTGAGAGTAAGCGTGGAGGAGTATTTCGAGGAGATTTTCAAGACGATTGCAATTCTAGGCTTCGTGAAGGGTGTTTTTCAATATTCTTCATCTTAGGCTATTATTTGTAATCAGAAGAATGTTTTCTATGAATTATTCAGTGTTTATTTTGTTTAGTATGAACTAATTCACTTTTTAGGTTTATGATGGATCTTTAAGTGAAACAATGATTTTGTAAACTTTGATTTCCATTTTAATAATCTATCTCCAGTTTATCTATATTGATTTGAGCTTGAATCTATGAGTTGCCTGATCAACAATTCTTTGTGGAATTGGATGGAATCGAGAGAGGATATTCAATTCTAGACCTAGTTAAAATAGCATGTGTTCATGAATTTTATGAATAGCTTAATCTTGATGAATGTCAAGGTAGATATATGCTTGACATCGCATGTAACTGGATAGAGAACTTATTCTTAAACATTTTTCAAGTGTAATCCACATAGAGATATAGTGGGTTAGTTGATTAAGGTGTTTAACATATTTCTATCTTAATTGTGGATTGACGTTAATATGGTATTAGTGCATCGAGATGTGGTTAGTACTACATTCGTGTTCTTGATTAATAAACTGGGATATTGAGTTGAATTGGAATAAAGGGTTGAAAATTAGAGTGAAACTTAGGGTGAAATCATAAGTCTAATTCTCCATTAATTGTTTGAAATTTCGGATTTTAATATTTGTGATTGTTTCGTGATAGTTTGTTTATTTATTAATTTAGTCTATATAATTTTAAACCATTGAATTGAATAGTTTAATAGAATTAGGATTAATAGAAAATTGGTAGTTGTGAAGTTAAATTTCTTGCTAATTTGTCATCGTGGGAACTATCCTCTACTTGTTACTATATTACTTGTTGATCACGTATACTTGCGTGTCGTGTGTAATTAGAAATTACCCGACACTTTTCTGTACAGTATTAGCAGTCATTTTGCCTGTACATGCTAACACTTTGTATGATTAAACAACTTCATATATACTAAGTGAAAGCATATTTTGTTTTAGGACCCTGAATTTAGATGTGCCTGTACTTGCTGATACGGTGCCTCTTCTCCACAAAGATTGTGACTTTGATGTAGAGATGAATTCAACCTTGATGGAAACATAAGAGGACATTGAAGTGCCTCCAAAAATTCAAGAATGGGTCAAAGACAAACCAAAACCCAACCTTCTTCAATATTGGAACCTTAGAAAACCCTAAGTTAATCTAGATTGGTTCAGACCTTACTCCAAACCAACGGAATGACATGGTTACGCTATTAACCCAATTCTAGGATGTGTTTGCATGGTCTCATGAAGACATGGTGGGTTTGTCCACTGACATTGTTCTTCATCGCCTTCCCATTAAAGAGGGATTCAAGCTAGTCAAGCAGAAGTTCAGGCGATTAAAACCCGAGTCGAGTTTAAAGGTGAAAGAAGAAATTGTGAAACAATTTCGAGATGGTATTATCATGGTGTCTACATATCCTAATTGGATATCCAACATCGTGCCCGTGCTTAAACCTGGAGGAAAGGTGCGAGTTTGCGTGGATTATAGGGATTTGAACAAAGCTTGCCTTAAAGATAGCTTTCCTGTGCCATTCATCCACATTCTCATTGATAATACTGCTCAATACGGCATGTACTCCTTTGCTGATTGCTTTGCGGGGTACCATCAGATCATGGTTGCTGAGGAAGATCGTGAGAAAAATGCTTTCATCACTCCTTGGGGAACCTTTTGCTACAGACGGTTGTCTTTCGGCCTTATCAATGCTGAAGCTACCTGTAACGCCCCAGAAAATCGATTTTTTTGAGAATTAAATTTTTATTTTTTATTAAATGAATTTAATTGATTATTTATGGAGCAAGCTAATCGAACTTCGTTCTATGACCTATAAATGTCAGAACATCGTAGGATTTTGGCTACGTGGTAGAATTAAAATGTTTGAATTTCCAAGACGAAAATAAAAGCTTTCCGAGAAATTTTCGAAAAAACACTATTCACGCATTTCTGCTCGGGAATTTTTTTTGAACTTCCGAGAAATACGTAATGATAGAATATCGATGTGAGATAGAATATCCAATAATATTTTAGGTATGAAAAACGCAGTTTTTCACCTGCGGACTTAAAACCTAACGTTTAAGGAAAATGATTTACGAGAAGGAAATGTAATACGATTAATGAATTAAGTAATGATTATACGAAGTAATGAATATGAATATGATACGAGGTATTATACGAGTACGTATGAATGATGGTATGTCATATATGTGGAATAAGTATACGAGCTAGAATACGAGAATTATACGTGATTATACGTTATAAGGCTTTAAGCCAATTGTAATGAATTTGTAGAATTGGTAGGATTTGTTAAGTATTATGTGAGCCAAGTATTGAATGTAAGTATAATACGACGTATTGTACTATCATGTATGAAGAATGAGATAACGTGTATTAAGAATTAATATACGAGATAGCATACAAAGATTATACGCGGGGTATAAATGTTAAGTTATGTAATTTAAAGGGAATGGACTTGTAGGATTATAAACTTAATAGTAGGAGTCCAATATAATGTGACAATCAAGCCCAAGTGTTTGGTTTGTCATGAGTCCAAATCATGTAGCACAAGCCCATTAAGGAAGTAGTTGGATGAATTAACCAAGCCCAATGAATTAGCCATGATCCGTGGAGCAATCCAAGTGTAAAGTGGGTAGACTTGATGAGCAAACAAATTGTGTGATTAGCAAGAGACTTAATGACTAAGCAATGGATAACTTAAGTGGTGAGCAAGTGACTTGGTGGCTAAGTAGAAGTGGTGACCAAGTTAACTTAATTAGGAAGTAATGAATAGTAAGGAGGTGGATGGCCTTTTGACCATTATACCCTCATCTAGGATTTCCTATAAATAGAGAGCTTGGAGTTCATTTTGTGGTTGTTTCATTTTCATCCAACTCCTCTCATATATAAGTAACTTATTTGGTTGAGAGAATAAGCACTTTCCTTGTTAAGTTTTCCACCAATAAACTTATAGCTTATTGGTTAGAATCAAAGAGTAAGTGTTCTTGAACCATGTTTCTCTTTTTTTATATTGTTAGAGAAGGGGTATTGGTAGAGCTAACATGCTAAGAAGAGGTTGGAATAATGAATCAAAGGGCTTAAGTCATAATAAGCCGGATAAGTCCTAAATAATCTATTCGTAATCATATAGTTTAAGACCTTGTGAAGAACACTAATGAATGTATAATAACTTGTAGGAACTTGTAACATGGTTACAGTAATGAAGTTAGTATGATAATAAGAAGCATGAATAATGGATCGAAGTCATCATCCATAATAAGTTATATGAAAAGAAGACATAAGTTATGAGTATTGAAAATATAAGTAATTCATATTTTCATAAGTTCTAAACTCACAATGAACTAGTAATAACTTATCATGAATATAAGTTAACGAAGCATTTGTGTCAAGATGATAGTATAATTGATTGAATCCAAGTGAAATGGTTTAAAAATCTCAAGTAACGAAGTTTCGCGGGAATTTGCACGATTAGACGACAATCGTCGAATTCGTGAAATTCTCGGAATGGAAGTCAAATTTTGATATTGAGTTTGGAAACGTTGGTTTTCAATGGAGACAAGTAGTATTTGTCATTATAGAGTTGCAAACTCGAAAATGGCCGGATTCTGACTTAGAAAGAAGAAACGAGCATTGAACGTTCACGAACGTTTACCGTTTTCATTGAAAATGGACTAATAGGTGAATTTTTAGCAAACGAAATCGAATAGATAAAATTCTTGAATGATCATGTAGATTACATAATTTGTGAACCATTGGCTTTTGAACGAGCCAATTCAGACTTATAACGAAGAAGTTATGCGTCCGGGAAGTTCACAAAATTTCAAAACTGAAAATTTTTCTGGTGCACAGAGTTGGCGCCGCGGCGCCAACCCAAGGCAAAATAGGTCACGCCACAGCGCCGAGCATGGCTGGGCAAAGGTGAAACCTACTGAAGAGTCGTGCCGCGGCGCGGCAATTATCAAAGGGAATCGCGCCGCAGCGCCGAGTCCGGTTTCCAAGCCCTAAGGGCCGACGCCGCAGCACGGCACAACGAAGAAAAGCTGGCGCCGCGGCGCCAGCACTAGGATTTGCATAGAGAGGATTGTTTATGAAGATAAAAAGAGAGGTAATGAAGTAACATAGACCTAATGAACATGAAGTAACATTGTTAAGTCATGATTAAACCCCAAGTAGGAACGCAATAAACGTACTTAACCAAGGACGATTAAAATGTCGTTTAATAATGTAAGAACATTAGTAAATCGTAAGGAAAGATGATTAACTCGAGCTGAGTTGTATTAGTGAAATAATTTCACTTAAGTATAAGAGAACGAAGTTGGTAAGGATGATGTAAAAGAATGACGGAAAGCCGGAACCCATAATAACAAATCTAATACGGGATTAGATTGAGAAGAAGGGTAAGATTCTTTAGGAACCAAGTATGTTCGTTCATGACCTAATGTGGTATGTTATGTGATTATGTATTGTAGAGACTGTAAAGACTCAAAGGAAACGTAATTGTACTGTAGCGGACGCTGAAGGCAAGTTTTTCTTAAACGCTTGTCTAACCTTCGTGTTAGCCAGGTTTTCAAATGATTCAAGTTATGAGATGCATGTATGGTTTTAAAGAAAGAGTCGATGCCAGTTTTAGCTCGGCTAGACTAATCGTAAGAGATTGATTGAACTGTTTATAAGACTTTCAATATAGAATTGCTAACGCTATCCTATGCCAACTAATTGGTAAGGATTCAAGGTAAGCCTGAATATGAATAAACAAATGTATTTTTATCGAGTATTCGATGGGCACGTGAGGTTGCCACAACTTAAACGTACACACGTTTAATGGATGTAGTGTTGATCAACATAGAGTACTATGAGCTGATCACTCAGAAGTGCTCGTAAGCTATGCTGGACTTACGGACTTCGTGCCGGGTCGTCCTTTTCAAAGAAACTATAAGACGTTCACGTCTTGAACTAGAATTGATGATTCATGGAATATTGTTATTGTAAAATGTTTTGAAGGAAAAGAAACGCTATTTTAAGTTATTGATAGTACTTTTTAACTATCATCCAGTTATTGAAGATATACGATTCTTATGTTTCAAGCATGCTTTTAAAAATAAAATTGTTATACTTGCTGAGCTTGTTATGCTCATTCTTGCTTGAACCATATGAATGCAGCTTAAACGATACGACCAAGGGATTCGACAAGGATAAAGTGAAGACTAAAGCGAGCTTGTAGACTACCTATGTAATAGTATAGGTTTGTAATGATAATATATGATATTATGACAAGAACAAATGTAACGGTTATAACGAACCTGAGGAATGGTAATATTATTTTGGTATATATATGAGACATATTCGTTCTTTTGAGGCATTTGAATTGAATGTTTGTGTGAACTGTAGCACCGTGGAGCACCATCTGTCGAGTTGAAAGAGACCCGGATTTGGGGGCGTCACACTACCTATCAAGGAGCTATGATGGCTCTCTTCCACGACTTAATGCACAAAGAGATTGAGATCTACGTGGATGACATCATTGTCAAATCCTGGAAGGAGGATGACCACCTAGACCATCTCAAAAAGCTATTCAACAGGTTGCGTAAGTACAACTTGAAGTTGAATCCAGCCAAGTGCGCCTTTAGCGTTAAATCAGGTAAGTTGCTAGGATTTCTAGTTAGCCATAAAGGAATCGATCTGGATCCTACCAAAATTCAGGCCATTACGGAAATGCCCATTCCTCAGACAGAGAGGAAATACGGGGATTTTTGGGAAGAGTCAACTTCATTAGTAGGTTCATTTCTCAACTCACAGCAACTTGTGAGCCTATCTTCAAGCTGTTAAGGAAGAACTCCTCCATGAAATGGAATGATGAGTATTAGAAGGCCTTCCTTACAATCAAAGAACAGCTAGTCAAATCTCCTATTTTGGCACCACCCAGGGATGATGTTCCTCTGTTCATGTACCTGTCCATAAGTGACAATGCTATGGGCTGCATGTTGGGTCAACAAGACGATAGAGGTCGAGAACGAGCTATCTATTACCTCAGCAAAAGATTCAGCACCAGTGAACACAAGTACACTCTGATTGAGAAGACTTGTTGTGCTTTAGTATGGGCTTCCATGAGGTTACAACATTACCTCCATGGTCACACAACCCATCTCATATCCTGCGTGGATCCTCTCAAGTATGTGTTTAGTAAACCCATACTGAATTGTCGACTGTCCAGATGGCAGTTGATCCTACAACAATTTGACATTGTTTACGTGACTCAAAAGTCCATTAAAGGTCAAGGAATTGAGGATCAACTGGCTGTCGCACATTCAGAGGATTTCAAACCCTTGGAGACATACTTCCTCGATGAAGGGGTCATGACAATTCAGCAACACCATCAGTATGATACATGCCAAACATGGAAGATGTATTTCGATGGAGCTATTAACATGTAAGGTTCTGGAGCTGGAGCAGTTATAGTATCCTATACAGGGGAGCAGTATCCCGTCGCCATCAAATTGTAGTTTATCAGCACCAACAACACAGCTGAGTATGAAGGCTGTATCATGGGGCTAATACTTGCCCGTTCAATGAGTATCAGACGATTAACTATTTTTGGGGATTTAGAGTTGGTAGTCAAACAGTCCACAAGAATCTATCACACCAAAGAGTTACGTTTACTGCCTTACCATCGGTAGGTTTTGCAGATGGCTTCCGAGTTCGAAGAGATCTCCTTTCTACACATTCCTCGTAATAGGAATGACTTCGCAGACATATTAGCAACTTTGGCCTCCTTGATTCACATGCCTGACAAGGAACACATGCCAAGCGTCACAGTAGCCCTACAAAAGGCACCATCCTATGGGGACTATGTTGGAGAAGTATCGAATGAGCTACCTCCCATCCAACAACATTGGTATCAGCATATCAAGGAGTACTTACGAGATGGATCTACACCCGCTGAGGTGAGCCTAACTGAGCAAAGGCGGATTCATCGACTTGCTATGAAATTTTACCTGAGCAGAGATGCACTCTACAAGAGAGATGTAGGATTAGGTCTCCTCAGATGCCTGGATAAGGATCAAGCTCAGAGACTCATGGATGAGGTTCATGGTGGAGTCTGTGGCCCACACATGAGTGGCCCCCTCATTGTTAAGAAGATCCTTAGGACATGACATTACTAGCTATCTCTTAAAGCTGACTGCAATGACCACGTCAGGAGATGTTATCAATGCCAAATTCAAGGGAATGCCATCCACGTCCCTCCACGGGAGCTCCACAATATGAGCTCACCTTAGCCCTTCTCAATGTGGGGATTGGACGTGATCGGGCCCATCGAGCCTAAAGCTAGTAATTGACATCGCTTCATCTTCACCATGATCGACTACTTTACCAAGTGGGTAGAAGCAACCTCCTTCCCCAGAGTTACCAAAGAAGTCATCATTGCTTTCCTCAGAAATAATGTCATATGTCGATATGGACAACCAGAGGTAATTGTATCAGACAATGCTAAGAACCTCAATAACAAAATGATGAAGGAACTATGTAGTAAATTCCACATCAAACATCTTAACTCTGTCATCTACCGTCCAAAGATGAATGGTGTTGTTGAAGCGGCTAACAAAAATATTAAGAAGATTATGCAAAAGATGTCTACCAACCACAAAGGATGGCCTGACTTATTGCATGTTACTCTGTTAGCCTACAAAACATCAATACGCACTTCAACTGGGGCAACCCCCTACGCATTAACCTTTGTGATGGAAGCAGTACTCCCCATAGATGTAGAAATGGAATCCCTCAAAGTGTTGATGGACGCTCAGCTGGATGAAGATCAATGGGTACAAGACAGGTATCACCAATTGTCTATAATAGATGAAAGGCGAACCGCGGCTATCTTCCATGGTCAATTATATCAACAAAGGATCGCCAGATCCTACAACAGAAAAGTCCGGCTACGGCAATTTAAACAACATAACTTGGTTTTGATAAAGATACTCGACAACCAAGATTAGTCTAAGGGAAAATTCGCTCCTAACTGGGAAGGCCCGTTTATTGTCAAAGAGGTATTGACAGGAGGTGCTCTCAGATTGCAGGAAATGGACGGTAATTTCCACAGCTTATCAACTCGGACACCATGAAACGGTACTATGTCTGAAGTTACCGTCAAGCAAAAATCCTGGTGTTAGATCATCAGATCATTAGTCATTCCGGTTCTTTAACCCTTTACCACATACAACTCTTTTCCACACTTTGCCCCTCAGGGAAACATACTCTTCAAGTCAGCAGCTTGGCTTCGTTGCGCTCATACAACTCTGGTCATCCCACTACGGATTGAACCTCTCGTGTTTGCAGTTTGGCTACCCATACATGGGATCAAACTTCACATACCTGCAGTTTATCCTCAACCTAGGATCAAACTTTCTCTTCCCCACAGTCTATCTTGCACATGGGATTAAACTTTCTTCCCCACAGTCTGACCTGTACATGGGATTAACCTTTCTTCCCCGCAGTTTACCCTACACATAGGATCACGCTTTTCAACTCACCTAGAGGGGTGAACTACATCGACCCGATCTACTTGATACACGGGAGTACGTAGGCAACCATATTCTATATGGCCCGGTCGCAATAAACAAAAAAACAACAAAAACATTTCTACCCTTTTCTACAAAAACAAAAACCACAAAAACACTTCTACAACCTTTTTCATCAATAAAGCTTCTACACCCATCTTCCTTTCATAAACAGCGTTGAACCTTTTACACCAGGTTCGAACTACGCAGACCTGATCTCCTCTTCAATAGGAGTACATAGGCAGCCATTCATGGTTCGGTCTAACCCCCTACCAAAATGCAAATAGTTTTCAAACGTTACTGGGATCAAACTTTAATCCGCCACATTTCATTGGCATCAGACCAAAGGGATGGAATTACCTGAACTCCTCCTAAATAGGAGATTCGGCGAACATCTAAGCTGCGGTTGTACCTCCAAGAGCAACACCAATCCATAAGAGATGGAATTAACTAGGCTCCTCCTAAATAGGGGTACTGGCGACCATATGTGGTGCGGTCAATCACAGAGAGGAAAACCACACTCCTCTCCACATTTTTATACAGAAACCATGCCCAAAACACCGAAGAAATGGTAGGGATACACGCAGATCAATGATCCATTCTGAACTATCTAGAGAGAACTCAATGTCCATCCATCAAGGAGGAATTTAGAATACATCAAGATCATAAGCCTTAAAGAATTAGGCAAAATATCAAGCAAGTATTAGAGCATATCTAAAAGGGAAGTGATCAAAAATATATTTCCCTACTATATATAATACTGTTTGATATACACAATGCAAACTGTACATGACAAAATGGCTAAGCTAGTCTGTGCAGGAAAACACAAGCCCATCTACAAATCGGTGTATATGTGAGCTAACAAGCCCAACATGGCATCCCTCTCTGAAGAAGGATGCAAAGCTATGGTCTCTTGTACTAGGATATCCACACGACCCAACACATTTACAGCCATCTACATGGTGACCATATGCTCATCAATGTACGTGCTCATCTCTGCGATCATGCCAGTGGTGAGGGACCTCACTGTAGTACTATTTGTGACGGCTACATCCCGGGTAGATATGACACTATCCCGCTCAACTATCACTGTATCTCTGGCTAATCTGGCCTCATCCCGCTCAACAATAGCGGTATCTCTACGAGCCAATGCCTCGTCCTTCTCTAACATGGATGTGTCTCTCCCATTAAGAGCCGTCAACATCAGGGATCTAGCCTTATCTCTCTCAAAGGTCATCAAATGAAGACTGTACTCAAAGTACTGTGCTGAATGTTGAATCACGACAGTGCTAGTACTGGGATAATCTAAAGGAAATACTGACAACCCAGTAGATGGCTCCTCCTAAGTGTGAGAATCAATGTCCTCCATGGGCTCTCCACCATCTGAATCAATACTCGGTAATGTGGATATTACCTCAGCCGGTGTAGTCTCTGTCTCCATCCATACGGAATACTCTGCAGAATAACCTGGATGACTAATAGAGAAAGAGACTATCTCGCGCTGATCCCAACATGCATACACACGAGATCGGTCCTCTGCTGAAAGATAGCGAGAAGCTAAACGCTGGCCCAGCGCCCCCTCGAAAGGATGAAAATCCTAAAACTGGTCAAACTGCGACATCACGACCAGTGGATGGTAAGTATTCATGCCCCTCAAACCAGCCAGAGGGATGTAATCCATGCCCGGAGCATGAGTAATGAAGCTGCAAGGTGAGCTGAGCCCTGAGCACGACAATATACTAAACGGATCTCTAATATCCGCCAAGAACATATACCAAGATGCAGCATCCGAACACTCCGATGGCCAAATGTTCCCCAGAATAGGGAATCCACGTGATAATGTCAGCTGTCAACAACTCCAGCTGCAAGCGACAATGAGTGTAACCATCAGCTACAGGGACCTCCACCAATATGGAATGATGCCATCACCGTCCTCGTGGGTAGGTATCCAATCCTAGTGCACTCACTGGACATACACATGGGAGCCTCTCATAGGCCCAAAACTGCCAACACAAAGGCAAACATCTACGGTCAGTTAACACTCTTAACCTATACATGGTAAATGACAAGAGAAATACTCACCACAAGAAATGGGTAAAATCCTAGCTAAGCCTCAGTTAAACCCTTTGAGCGCATACGCATGCCCCTAAGGAAATAGGCGAAGGTATAGGAACACCAATCATACTCTCTAATACGGTTCACAAGACGAGTGGCGCTGATCAAAGTGAATGACACTGTAGAAGAGTTATCTGCTATGAAGCAGCCCCTGATGATCATCAGGAACAATCGCCGAAGAATGCGATCCCTGACTCTGACATCATCTGGCATGGGCTCGCTCAATAGCCCACTCATAGCATCTATGCTCAAAGGACCTGCACGGATAGTCCTGCCCTTGAGCGCTTCCACCGGAACTCCTAACAAGGATTTGATGGCAGTAGGGGTAATATCCGCCATACAAGGCACTGGTGCCCCTCCAAACTCCATACCTGTGATAAAATGCCAATCCATCCACGTCATCATTATCTCACAGTCCAATAAATGGAGTGACTGAGTCTGGTGAAACCACTGCTCTGAAAATGCCCTGAGGTAACCCTAAGGGCAATGACGGGGAAGAATGGAAAAGAATGTTCCGAAACCTCAGTCATGCACAATCGCTCTATAGTCAGGATGAAGAGCCTGGCACATGGAGTGTATACTGAACCAGTTTTCTCGAGGCTATGTAAAGCCAGGAACCTGCATGAAATGCAGATCAACATCAAATCCATTTATTCCTCACAAATAGGAATGAAGGAAGATAAAGTTCTAACGTCATACCTCGTTAGCATGCAAATACATCGAGGGATGTCGACTAAAGTCACCCAGAAGCTCTGGGTTTTCTACCTAAATCTTCGGGAGCTCCCTACGGGGAACATGTGCAGCAGGAGCGGGGTCCGCAAACAGAACATCCTCCTCCTCATCCTCAACGTCCGGCACAACAACCTAGACTAGACATATCACCGCCTCCACCAACCGATGAGGCTGTCTAACAGAACGGGGTCGAGGTACTTCAGAAGCCCTCCTCCGTACACCAGAAGTGGTCCTGCGGGAACTACTCGACTGATCTGGATCCATAATATCTGAACAACAAGTCTCCAAATCACCCTAGAAAGGGTGTGGTATCTTCTAACCTGGAGCTTTCCAAAATACATTTTTATGACTAGATGCATGCATGCCTTATTTTAACATACATCTACTGTAGAGTTAAAAATGCATGACTAACACAATTCCTACATTTTGGGAAAATTTTGCCATAGTTTCCTCTATAAACAGGACTATCCACATGCACATAGGCATGACTAGGTGGCCATTTAGTAGCACACCTCTCTGCAGTCATATACATCTAATTTGCATCTAAAAATCAAAGTCATCAATCCATAAGTGTAGCCTAATTACCAAGATTACTTTATTTTTTCACCTGTGCTCATTTGTCCTCAAATAGGATAAGAAATAGCAGAAAAAGGTGCCAATTTGACTGTCCCAAAAGTCAAAAAATTTCACATCATTATGTTTAGCATGACTTAATACTAACATTTACTATGTTGAATATTTTTTATCAAATCATTTGTGCATACATAATCACTACTATGTGTTTAGATGCATTTAATATGATAAGTCATTTTCCAACGGATAAAAACTGGAAAAAAGTACATGCATACGTTACCAGTACAGTGTAGAACACTTGTACGATAATAGAATTTGCAGAAAGACGTCCGAACTCAGCAGATCTGAAGAAGAGCTCTCAGATTTCCTTCGCGGCGCAACATGAAAATGACTTATGAAAGCAACCTGCTGGTCTCTAGTACCCACGGTTGGCCGCAGGTCCATCTGTGGCTGCAGCAGGTGTACTTGCGGCACCCCTACATGGGTTCCATCCCCCTGGCTCGGTCCAGTTTGAGTTGCAAAGGAGTTCTCACAAGCTAAAAAGGCCAAACCAGGGATAAAAATGTTATGCGATTGAGCAGAATAGCTTACAACCCTAGTCTCCTCAGATTGAACCTTGGGTCTGCACATTACTTATTGGTATTCGCCCAGCCACAAGGTATACTATGCCAATGATCTCAAACATTACAAGTTACATTCAGGCAATACCTTACACAGGTCCAATGCCGATCATTCAAGATCGTCATCCTCATTCACAACAAGGAACCCCGGCGGGGGTTATAACGCGCTTGTATATATCCAAATACAATAACCCCGGCGGGGGTCACAATGCATTGTCATCCATTGATATACGTATTAATGAAGGTCAAGCAGCCGTAATGTTATTTCAGCTGTGGCAGGTAAACCCATCGAAGCATCAAGATTTATTCTAGGATTTTATTCTCGGGTACTCATATACCAACACATCTCCCCGGCGGGGGTTACAACGCATGTTCCGTTGACACACACATCAACGATGATTCAACACGTCTCCTAGGTGGGGGTTACAATGCATGTTCTGTTGACACACACATCAACGATGATCAAATACGTCTCCCCGATGGGGGCTACTACGCATTTTTTTTGTTGATACACACATCAATGAAGGTCAAGCAACCTTGACATCAGTTTAGCCGTTGGCAAGTAAACCCAACGTCGCATCAGAAACCATCCGATGATTTCATCAGTTGATACACACATCAACAAAGTCCAAGCAGTCTGGACATTTATCCCCAATAGGGAGTTCATCCGTTGATATACACGTCAACAAAGGATCAAATGTATCCCTAGTGGGGGTTACAACGCGTGGTCAGCCATTGGTTTACACGTCAACGAAGGTCAGGCAGCCCTGGACAACATCTATTATTGGCAGTAAATCCAACAGAACTTTGATATGACCTAGCGATACAAACCATGAAAGATCAACATCATCAGAGATGATTGATGATGGAATATGTTATACACATCCTCAAACATACAAAGCTTTATTCCCATAGATCTCTTACACATAAGAGGCACTTCTTCAGAATCAAGTATGTATCAAGGATTAAGGACTTTGGTGATAGCCCCAGCGTCAACATCCTGATAGGTTTGGATCACACCTCTAAGCTTATCGTTATTAACATCACTGGTAGAAGCAACAAGGAGCCAGCAATCATCCCCAGCTTGTTGGAAAGCAATGCATATGCATCATACACTTGCATCATATTGCTCCATAGTGCATCATGTCTATCTTGTTGCATTTCAAGTGTCCAGGATTCTTTATCCTATCCATGCCATTGCAAAGCATGAATATGATAAAGAGGGGTATCTGTAGACAATCAAAATTTTCTACACACTTGTTACTGACATTGCAGGAAGGCAGATTCGTCTTTCAGAGATAACCCTGGAAGACAGTTCACATCCAATTCGGATACTACCGGAAGCTCAGTTTCAACCCAAGAACACACACTGGGAGTAACAGCCTCAACCCCGGAACACACACTGGGAGTAACAGTTCCAACCTCAGCGATAACACTGAGGCCTCCAGTTTCAATACTGAAACACACACTGGAGAAGACCGATTCATCCCAGAGATAATCCCGAGATGTTCTAGTCTCAGTCCGAACCATGGGAGTAGCTACCAACCTTGGCGATAACCCTAAGGAATGCAATTCCGGTGATAACCCCGAAAATGCTTGTTTTAAATGCAGTCAGCTTCAATCTCGACGCTCACAATGAGATACTCAGTACTAACCAGGAGATAACACCGGGAGGACAGGCACACCTCAGAGATGACACTGAGGACCTTCAACCACTGCAACAGTCCATTCTCAGTGATAACCCTGAGCAACGTCTGCTTTATCAGCCCAAATCGGAGATAATCCCGGTGAGGGGCAAAGTCGTCATCTTGCCACCTTGAACCCATATCACGCCATCTCAACATTTTAGACATACGTTTCTACATACACAATGTCCCACAAGAGCCAAGGGAGACCAATCCCGAGTGACTATTGCACAGGATAACGGATAGAATTTGAAGCTGAAGCCGGAGGGCATCGTCCCATCTTCATGACTTCATACAACCTCTAATCACATGTCATTGCGTAACACTCAACAACGGCGGACCGAAATAGGTCCTAAATACCTCAGTCGGATGCCCGGATTGTAATTTTGCAAGTTCGAGCGGACATCACGTTACATGGGTGCACGTACTTCGAGACGGCAGGACTCGCAAAGCCTGGGGCACCCCGGGCAGCCTCTGGTACACCTGCGGCCCAGCCGCACCACCCTCTATAAATAGAGGGCTTGGGGTGGCCATTTTGTAAGAAAGAACTGTGAGGAAGCCCTGCCCAATTTGCTCTGTACTCACCTTATACTGAGTGCTTTCTCATTTTAAACACTTGTGAGCTCACATATAGCTATTTTTGTACCTGTGGAAGCCAGTGTTTATCTACTTTAAAGATATAGAAGTCTTCTTTGGCAGCCCACTATAAGCCTTCTCACACACTTTAAAGTCTTTCTGTTCATCTTTGCACACACTGTTCTTCACGTTGAGAGTCGTGTTGCGTGTGTTTGTCCGGACTTCGGTCCGTGGTTTTATTTCAGTTCGTATATACATATATATTTATATATATAGACTAACATTATCGAGTTATGCCTCAATTGAGCCTAGGCTTCTGTTTGGAGCGTTTAATTGCTTTTGTGTGTGTGTGTGTGTGTGTGTGTATATATATATATATATATATATATATATATATATATATATATATATATATATATATATATATATATATATATATTAGACCTGGCAATCTAGTTAGTTAACTTTTGGGTTAACCTATATTAATTGGAACCAAATGGGTTGGTTAACTATATTCATTTCTTTGGGTTGGTTAAGTTTGGAACCATATTTATTTGGGTTGGTTATAGTTTCAACCCGGTTAACCATTTTTCGACCTATATTTTATTCCAAATCCAAATTAAAAGTTCTTTCAACCCATATTCGTATTTTACAAATATTTTAGCGCTTATTATATTATATATATAATTTGTAGAGATCAATAGGTACATTACGTATGATAAAAGGTATGACATTTATTTTTTGATATAATTAATACCCTCATTATTCTACAATTTTTCTAGACACTGATTCTGTTAATAATTTTTATTATTATAAATTTATATTAATAAATATGAATAATAACAACCCCACCCGCACCCCACCCACCCCATCCCACCCACCCCTACTCCATCCACCCTACCCCAACCCTACCTTCCCCACCCCACCCCATCCACCCTACCCGATCAACCCTACTCCCTACCCACGCCATCCACCCCTAACCCACCCACCCCCACCCCCACCCCCACCCCCACCACCACCACAAAAAAAATAATATTATGTGATTATGTATACACTCCACCACACCCCTACCCCTACCCCTACCCCACTCACCCCTACCCCACCGTACCCACCGTACCCACCCTACACCTACCCCTTACCCCCACCACCCACCCTACCCCTACCCCTACCCCACCGTACCCTTACCCCTATGCCCTACCCCCACCACCCATCCTACCCCACCCACCCTCACTCTACCCCTACCCTACCCATCCACCCTACCCACCCTACCCCTACCCCACCCACCCACTCTACCCCACCCTTCCCACCCTACCCCCACCACCACCACCCACCCTACCCCCACCCCACGCACTTACCCTACCCCCACCCCACCCCACCCCACCCCTACCCCACCCCCACCCCACCGCCACTAAAAAAATAATATTATGTGATTATGTAAAAAAATAATATTATGTAAAAATAATAATATTACCCCACCCTACCCCACCCCACCCCACCCACCAAAAAAAATAATATTTTGTTATTGTTCTCACTCCTCTTTTCTTATGATAGATTATATAATAAAATTATCTCAAACATAAATTATAATTAAATGCTATTATATTTAAGTTATTTATTTATGATACAATCACAATATAAAAAATATATAATATTATAACAACTAATACAAATAAATATTTACATGAAACATCTTAAAATGGTTAATATGGTTAATATGATTTTTAACCATAACCATATGGTTCCAACCCACATTATCCATATTAAAAATGGTTAATATGGTTTTAGTTCTTAAATGGTTGGTTAACCATATTTTAAAAATCAAAACCAACCCATAACTATATTTTGCCATGTCTATATATATATATATATATATATATATATATATATATATATATATATATATATATATATATATATACTGTGTGTCGAACCCTGTTCGATGAGCCTAGACTTCGGTCTGGAGCGTTTACTTGCTTTTGTATATATATATATACTAGTATATGCCCGTGCCTAAAGGCACGGTGTAAAAAAAATGAAATTAAAATTCAAAAAATATTATATTACCTAAAGACACATACCACCACAATTCACCATAATATTATTGAACAATTAATACATACTCAATCATCAACACATTACCAACTACCAAAATATCGAGCTAGTCGGTAATAATTTCAAAAAAAAAAGGTAGAATTTCTTTTAAAAATAGGTAACTTTACAAAAGACGTAACGGGCAAAATATACACATCAAGCTAGTTGCTACTAATCATCCATACAAATATAAACATGTCTATAAAACTTACAATCATCCATACATATCCAAACCACCAGAAAAACAATCATTTCATACCCAAAATCATCATAACCATGTATAATTAGTTAACTTTACAAAATACAGATAAAAAAATACATACATGAAGAAATTAAATCACACACAATCATCAACACATCCAACCACCAAAACATCAAGTTAGTTGCTACTAATTTCAAAAAAAATTCGGCAGAGTTTCCTTTAAAAATAGATATCCAGAAAAATCTAAACCTGTTTACAAAACTTACAATCATCCATACATATCCAAACCACCAAAAAAACCACCATTCCATACCCAAAATCATCATAACCAAGTATAATTAGCTAAATTTACAAAAGGCGGAACACAAAAAATACATACATACAGAAAATAGAGAAATAACATGTTGAACATAAAACCCTTTACTTTACAGCTTACATCAAGTATATTATTTATAGCTTACATCATGTATCCTTCAATATATACCTGAAATTTAAAAATTATCGAAATATGTGAGTTAGAATAAAATAATTATAAATCCGAAACATAAGATCCTGAATTATCTAAAAAATAAATGAGCAAACATATTTGTATGTGGGGGGAATGAATTAGTTTGATATAAGTAAGAATTTAGAGAGATTGTAACAAATAATCAATTTTTTAAAGAAAAGATATGGACTTACAATCAAATAAAGTTTTCTTAATATTATTTCAACAAACGGTTCATTTGCTTAATGATTTAAATCATAAATTTGTATTGGTGGCAGTATAATGGTGTGTGAGCTTGATTTGCGAGTGTTTAATTGGTTACAGTTATGTGTGTGTGTTTGTGCATATATTATGTGTGTTGTGTGTCTGCATGAGAAGTAGATAAATATAGTCTTAGTAAGAGAGACTTTCACACCTAGACAATTGTTTGGTCAGTGGTAGGTTAGTAATCGCCAAAGGTGGATATGTCAGTACTGGTTTTCATATCATTTAAATCTCTTTAAACCTTCTCTTCATCCCTTTAAACCTTCTCTTCATCAATATCGTTAATGTCCTCGTATCAATACGAACACACTTTGTCCAATGAGGAGAATGCACAACCACCTATATTATTTACATCTATAATAAAATTAACACTATTTATAATATAGGAATAGTAAATTATTTTGATGCAGTGACATAAAAGTAGATTTACCTGATTACATCGGCCCCATCCACAAAGATCCATTGTATATATTCTATTATTCTCTTTGACAAATTCACTCCAATCCTACAAAGAATGAACCTCATTGTAAAATTAAAAGTTGAAATGTTGGAAAGATTACATAATTTAGTAGAAATAAACTTGTTTAAACTATACCATTTAATTGTTGTAAGAATATCATAATAAAACTTCTGGGTAAATAATATTTGTGGTGCAATTCGACCTATCTTCCGGAAGGAGGACATTTATACGATCCGCAGATGTGCATCTGGATAGTGCCACATAAAGGTGTCCATTACTAAAAATAGGTGTTCGCAAATCAATCCCAACGAACTTAACAGATTGTCCTTGGGCTTTATTGATTGTCATAGCATAAATTAATCGGATAGGAAACTGACGTCTTGTCATTCGAAAAGGCAAGTCCAAAGATGTTGGTGTCAATGATATTCTTGGAATGAAGACTAATTGCCAATTTTATCTCTATTTAATATCCGAGCTTCGATTACCCTTGATGCACATCTAACAACCATCAATCGCGTGCTATTACAAAGTCCATCTTTCGGTGCAATATTTCGTAACAACATTATTGGGCATCCAACTTTCAGCTCCAATTTGAACGGTGGCAACCCTGAAGGATTCAGGGAGTTTAAGTACTCGTTAGGATATCGATTCCTAATGGTATGATCAAGCTCATCACCTTCAGTCATTTTATCTGTAGCTAAAAAAGTAATTGTTTCTCCCGGAGTAATATTCAGTGCTGCAACATTTATATCACTGACGTCGTTATTGCGAGCAGATAGAATTGTCCATTCAGTGAGAAAGGTTGGAGTCACTATACCAATCACATCCAAGTGTGGATAGATTCTAAATATCAATTCATTTAGATTATGACATCGGTTTATTGTAGATGGAAGTTGCACAATTTCTTATGGATTCGTACCAATCTAAAAAATGAAAGTATAATTATTCACAAAATGAGATTTAATTCAAAGTATCATAATAAAGATTCAATTTAAGGTTGAATAAAATATTACCTCCATCAAGAATTGAGCAAAATTAATATTTTGAACGTCTGTGCGAGTTAATCGCATGTTTAAACCCAGAGTCAAAACACATATATCTTTCCATAGCGAAGACCGTCTCAATGATGCACCCACAATTTGCTCGTGGATGCCTTTAGGAATAACAGGCAATATTTGGCTAAAGTCTCCACCTAGGACAACAGTGATACCTCCAAAAGGTCTTTTATCATCTCTCATATCTTGAAGGGTGCGATCGACTGCCTCAACACAGTATCGATGTTGCATAGGAACTTCATCCCATATTATTAGCTTTGTTTTTCTAAACAACTCAGCATGCATTGATTGTTTAGTGAACCCACATATTGAATTATCCAGGGTTTCCAAAGGAATACAAAATGTAGAATGTGCAGTGCGCCCCCTACCAATAACAACGATGCAATACCAGATGAAGCCACAGTAACAACAACATGTCCATAGCTACGCAATTTGGTTGCAATGGTATTGTACAAAAACGTTTTTCCCGTCCCAGCCCCTCCGCTCAAAAAGAAAGTAGTTGCTATGTTTTCACATACTGACGTTGTGACAGCAGTATAAGCAGCACGTTGTGCATCATTAAGTCTGTCAATATTAATTTGTGCATTAGACTGTTGTGCTTCATTCTCAAGTTGTTCGTGCTCAAACAATAATCTATTTTCAACTATTGCATTCCAATTTCCAGTTGGTTGTGGCATGGGTGGAAAGTCAACTAAACTCTTGCCCGACTCATGGAGCAATTGATTTATCAAATATAAGCCATAATCTTCAATATGATCATCAGTTGGATTCAAAATACCAAACATAGTACGAATCCTGTGTGCTAAATCATCACATATATGTGCTGAGAATTGCTTCCACAACTCAAATGGATGCAATGGAAAGCATTCCGTTAGAATTATAACAAATAGTCTCCTCAATTGGTATCCCGTTCTCATAATTACAGCCTCTTGAAGACATTGTATCCATTCTTCATCATCTTCAAGAAGTCCTCTTGCAATACATGCTGACTTGAATGTATCATGCATAACATTATTTACCATGCGTAGCCAGTCAAACGAAGTAGGTCCTCTAACAACAGTTAGAAGCAAACGCAAATAAAACTGCTCACCTGAATTAGGGCTAGCAAAGTACATTCTACCAATTGCATAACCCCTTTGTCTTGGAGTCCATTTATTAATAGACTTGTTCCAAACAAATTTTTCTAGAAATTCCTAATAAGTTAATACACGGGCAGATTCATTTGTAGCGCAACAATCAAAAAAGCCGGTTAGAGTTGTTTTTTGATGTGCACCTCTAGAAAGGATCGTATCAAAAGATTCAGCAGGGTTAAAAACCACACGATGCATCCCAGGCAAATGAAGTGCCAATCTTACAACTGAAGGAATCTCTTCATGTAAAGGATTACCAAACAATCGCCACGCGGCTTCTGGAGGTCCAATATACCTAGCATCAAGATATTGTTGGATCTCATTAATTCCTCCAAGTACCATTGTTGCGCGATCATGTCCTTTATAAATATACTTGTGAATGTATTTTACACATCTAACTTATGCACAAACTTCAACATTGATATGACAATTGAACATTCTTGATAAATACGGATTATGTGTCACAACGTCTCTATTATCAATTTCTTGCCCCCTCACGATGTACTTCTGACTAGTATTACGACGACGATAGACAGGATATCCATCAGAGTCCATACTTGTTGATTCAACAAATGATCGAGGGTATCGCTTGGTACACACCCCATTTTCCATACATGGTGCTTCTGGATTTCGAGCATCACATGGTCCGTGTACCATGCAACCTATAATTGTTTCAAAAAGTAATGGGTCAGTTTGACAATCCAAAAATTCAGCACACACTACTTTGTCCACTTGAGCACATGTTTGAATTTTATCTGAACCATGAAGGAACAAAAGTGCATGCATGTGCGGTAACCCCCTTTTTTGGAATTCAATTGTAAAAACATGCGCCACTTTTCTACCAAAGACGTTGTTTGTTTCTATCTCCTTCATCAAAAAATTTCTCTTCAACTCAAAAACACGGGCCACTAAATCAGGACGGTCAGTAGGGTTCTGATTTGGCAATAGTGATTTAGTAATTTCAGGCCATTTGGGATTTGCCGTCATAGTTAGAAAAATATCTGGGTGTTGATTATACCGCGTGATAGCAATTGAATCTTGAAAAATTTCAAACATATGTCTTGCACTACCAGTGAATGAAGATGGCAAAATCATTCGTTGACCAACTTGTTCAGGACCAAGCTCATCTTCACAAACATCTGTAAGACCTTGGTAAAGTTCTGCACGAAGCTTCGATTGATTCAACTTGTAATATGTCAACCGATTTTGTTCAGTAACGGCCCAAGCATCTACTACAAATTCTTGAAATAGTTTTCCAGCCCTCAAAATTGTTGAATACTCAGTGTCACGTTGGAACATACAATAACTGTAATATTGCAATTGTGTCAGTCGAGTAGACGAAGGTCCACCATGGGAAGCGCTCCACTGTTTCAAATCTGGATTCCATCCTAGCTCACCATAAGGGAACAATACCACATAATGCAATGGAAAATAGGTCGGATGACACTCATTAATTTGCATCAAACCATTATGTCCCCTCAAATGTAACACAATATCTCTCATTCCACTTGATTCAGTTCCATCTCCCGGTAATATTACCGCAATCTCATCGGTTGTTGGGAGATTATATCGACGCCGATCTTTTACAGAACTGTAGTGAAGATAGGCAGGTAAATCCACCCCCGTCAATTCCAATTCACTTAAAATTGTGTGAGCCTGCCGGAATTTCATAGGAAATGGATTTACTTGCAATAAACAATCTTGTATTGTTTTCAAAACATCTATTCTCAAGATAGGATTTCTGTTGCTGCGAACATCTAAAGCTGAATTAGGATCATAAATGTACAATTGAGAGTAAATTGGTTCACACCCTGGCTGTGGCATAAGCGATCCTGTTCGATGGCGCAATTCTCCATGGATGGTGAATGTTCTAGGCCCCCTCCCAACAATTAATATGTCATCCAAAGTAGCACCAAGACTCGTAAACGCATTAGCTGCATTATATTCTCGGGCGTGCTGACGAAACGATTTTGATTTTTCATCATTGTCTTCATACAATGCTTTAAGCATTAAAGGAGGTCCAATAAATGGAGGTAGTCTAATTTTTCCTTGTAAACAACATTTACCAAAGAGAGGATTTGATACAAATGATTTTGTTAATTCTTCAGCAAGCTAGTGTAAGGTAGAACAATGAGGACATGTTCGATTCATCAAGCCGAGAAAATGACGATTTGGAATTTCATGGTTTCGAGGATTAAGTGCAACATCCATAGTTACACCTTCTACTCTGTAGGCACTACAAATAAAATTATAGATGTCATATAATTTGATTATATATAAATTGAATACAAATTTAAAACTTATAGCGAACACCTGGTGCCTTCATTCGGATTATACGATGCCACTGGGGAACATGGGGAGAATGGTTCCAAGACTATTGTTGTGCTTTTGTATAGGTTTTGAGGTAAGTCTTGGAGCATGGTAGTCACAGGCAATACCCTTGAGCTTTCTTCAAGATTTTGAGGAGGGTTTTGTAGATTCATGATGGCCACAGACAACCACCGTGAAACATTTGTTGTAGTGTCTTCATTAAGATTTTGATGCAAGGTTGACGATAATTCTAAAACAGTTGTTGTCACTATATTGTCTGGTACAGGATGGGAATTTTTGGTAGTCAAAGTCATTGGTTGAAGACGAGACCTTTTATTTGATTCTCATTCTAGGCATACTCGGCGACGACGACTCGGTGTTAAAGAAGGAAAAAATCTAGGTTGAACATGGACACAATGTTTTGATCGCTCTCTTTCGTGACGTGCAAGTTGTCCCAATTGACGTTTAGAGCACTTATTTTCTTTCCCAGCATTATGCATTTGTGCAGCAAGCCTTACACATTGCGGCAATGTTGATTTTGATATAACAATGTAGTTTGATGCCTAAACCACAAACTCATAAAAAAGTAATTAGCCTTTGCTTAGCTGATTTAACGTGCAAGTTGTCCTAGTTGTCCTAATCGACATGACAATAAATGTTGCATTAACAAAACTATCTACCTAACCATTTATGAACATAGCCACAGTTGCAACCAACATATTGCTTGAAAGGTATGCAATAAATAAGATCAAAATATGCTTTAAACTACTGAGAAGGGTTGAGGTTTCACTATTGATCGATACTTCAAATTATGGAATGTTCAAAAGAATTTTGAGTTTTAAAAAATGGGACCCAACAAAAGATTCAAATTATATGTCATAACAAAAGCTTAAAGGCTACAAATAATTCAGGAGTATACACAGAATAACACGATAAAAAAATCATCTATAAATGAGGCAAACCAAAAACATATTGACAAAGCAAACGTTTTAAATAAAAGAATAGGATTAAAAGTGATACCAGTTGGCTAGAAGAGATTGCTTTTTCTTTCCCCTTAAATTTGGCATTCAACAAAGTATTAGACCTTTTTTTCTCCTTCTGTGTAAGAAAACGCTACTTGAAAGCAAAGAAAGAAAAAAATAAAAAATGAATGAGAATTAGGTGTGAGGATACACTACCTCACGTATACGGAGACAATTTAGTTCATACTCATTGCGAATTACCACTCCTACATTATTATGACGAAATATTCGAACCTATAGACAAAAAAACAATGAATAGTAAATAAGCGGGTAAAAAGATTAGATAAAAGGTAAGAAAATGATTAGTAAAAAACACATATCATACAATTAACATGCATTTAACATGCATAATAAACAAATCTATTTCATAATAACTATAAACCTATTTCATAATAAAAATAAAAACAACCAAATTAAAAGACACCCAAATGTGTGTTGTTGTGTGTGTGACTGTTGCGAAAGAGATAGAGATAGAGTGAGAACACAAATTTAAAACAAATCTAAACACCCAAATTTATGTGTTTTAAAACAATTTTAAAACACACAAATTAAACACAAACATTCAAAAACTGAAGCTTTCGTCGACTTTAAATATTCTTTGTATTGAAGACTTAAATATTCGGCAACTTCAGTTAAAGATTTCAAGCTATGATGAAATAGATATAGATAAGAATATAGACAAAGACTTCTAAAATACATAAGAAGCAGTTTCACCAATACATAAAAAATTATTTCAAGTTAAAGTACGCATGGAACAAATATGTATCCAAATAAACAATTAGAATTTAAAAGGATCTATCATTTGCCCCACAATTTCTACAACCAATCAAGTAACAAAAGTACTGCTCGGAACAAAAAATATTTTTAAAACAAAAACTATTTTAAATTTATACCAACACAAAAAACTAAATAAGAGTTATTTCTGACATACAAATCCACACATACATTAGGAGTTTCAACAGAAACCGAGCAATCAAAAAGTGAGCAATAAAAATCAATAATTAAAGTTTCAACAGTTCAAAAACTCTTGAATCCGATACAATTTAAGAAAACTATTTTTCTAAGGAGGTTAACATACCTTAGGAGGTTTGAAAGGATCATCGCTCGGATAAGGGATTCCTACAACAAAATTTGATGTAATTAGATTTTTACTTGGGTGAACTACAATGTAATCATGCCTTCCAAACTTCATGGTAGCGTCAGCTAAGTCACAAAAATATTCCAACTATGCATATAATATAAACCACCACAATCTGAAGAATAACAATTAAAGAAACTTTCACACATCCTAAAAACATGAATAATTGAAAAAACACAAATTGCACAATCTCTCTGCCTTTTTGTTCTTATAACTCAAAATGAAGTCAAAACAGTTCCTTGAAGCATAACAGCCCCAAAGTTAGATGCCCTCCTTTGATAATGGTGAAACTATCAATTAAAGTATAGAGCCGAAATGGCTCATCAACACAGCCAAAGCTACTACTGCCCATTATACTCAATTTTTTAGTCACATTTCTAACTCATATCTTGGATTATATCCCATTTCGAACATGATAAACATAACGTATAAAATAACTATTACAACGAAATTTGCAACGAAATTTTATGCACAAACAGAATTTTATGCAACAAAATTTTATGCACAAAATCTTATGCACAACGAAATTTTATGAAAGTAAATTTCTTTTCATTCACTCTCCTCTCTAAGTTTTAAATTTATTTCTTTCTCCTCCTCCCAAATTAACAAACAGAATGTTAATGTGATAATTGTTGGTAGAATAAAATCATAATGTAAAAAGGGTGCAAAACAGAGTATATACATACAAACAAACTTTTTCCAAAACAGTTCATAGCAACCAACTATTTACTAAACTAACTTTCAATCATAACTCCAACATATAATATGAGCAACTAATTTTCAAAAATCTATACATACAAACTAACTTTTTCTTTTTTTATTTTACCTTCAATTAAAACAAAATGAGCAAATAAACCCCCCCCCCCCCCCCACAAAAAAATTGAAAATAAAACAAATATGCAATATGCAACTGTGCAAACAAAATGAGCAAATATGCAGATTTTAATTAAAGCAAAATGAGCAAATAACACCCCACCCCCCCCACCCCCAAAAGTAATAAAGTAAAAAAAATATGCAATATGCAAAAAAATGAGCAAATATGCAGAAAAAATTTCAAATAAAAATAAAGAAAGCTAAAAATTTATTCAACTGTGAGAGTACAAAGAAAGTAAAAATTTCTCAAGAGTACAACATGAGAATCTTGTGAAGAGCAAATTTCAAAAAAATTCATGAAGATACGGAATAAACATACCTGAAGGGGCAGCAGAGGAATCGGGAGGTGACGATACGGATGTTGTCGACGGCCATAACCGACCTCTACCTCCTCCGACGGAAGTGCTCTCTCCATTCATTTTCCCAAATTTTTTCAAATTCCAGAGAGAGGATAATGAAGAAAAGATTTTGACGGGACACCATGTAAGGGAGATAAGAAAAGATTAGGGAGGGTTTAGCCAAATTCCAGAGAGAAGATAGAGAATAGGGTGGGATAGCATGTAAGGGAGAGGAGAAAAAATTAGAGAGGGTTAGCGTGTAGGTGAAGGGTGTGTTTGGGCGGGATTTTTTTTAGCCTAGGATGGAGTATGAGCCATTAGATTAAGTGAGATGAAATCAGAGCCATTGTTGTGGTTTGTCAAATGATAAAATGATAAAATTTGAATTGGGTCCTGTTTTATTATTATAGATATATACATTTATATATGAACTGTGTGTCGAACTCTGTTCGACGAGCCTAGACTTCGATCTGGAGCATTTACTGCTTATATATATATATATATATATATATATATATATATATATATATATATATATATATTTCGTCCCACCTAGAATTTACTTCGTGGTGGTTGACCGTTTTTACTGTTTTTTGTACATTTCGTCCCGCCTAGAGTTTCCTCCGTGGCGGTAGATATCTTTTACAGCTTTCTTTACATTTCTGATCCCCCATGGAGGTGCTTCGTTACTGCGTTTATATCAATTGCGGCATCATGTGAGCCTAGGAATCATGTGATCACAGATTCAGTCCACTGAATCTAGATTCAGTTCCTGTGATTGACCTTTTCAGCTGTAAGTAGCTTGTAAATTTATCTGTGATGTCTGAATTTAGATGGTTCTCATACCCACGAGGAGTTCATCATCTTTTGTACATTATTTTCATACAGTTGCCTCACATCTATAAAAATAAAATAAATCCAGCCGAATTCAGAATAAAATGGAAGTATCAAAGGCCTCAATTACTATTGAGCACAAGGGTTTGAAAAACCTCTTTTCTAAAACATCACTGCTATATCTTGTTTAAAACTAAATTTTTGTGTAAATTCAAACCATTTGTATATAGGTGCAAACGAGGCATAACACTACTTCCAAATAATAGCACATTGACCCCCACACACACACACACACATTCATATAACAGTTTCTTGAAAAGTGGTGGTCACCGTGGTAACATGGATGTCGGGGGGTGCCTAACACCTTCCCTCCGCATAAGCAAGTCCCCGAACCGTAATTGAATCTTGGTTTCACCGACCCGTTTAGCAGTGTCATATTACTGGATCGATGTGCAAACCTTTTCTCGGCTGTGTTGGTACAACCAGTTAAAAAACTAACTGGCGACTCCTATAGTCCAATCGTCGACATTATACATGTCAGACCTTTTTCACTTATTTTTTCAAACAAATCTTTACATAAAATGAGAACACAAAAAAATAGGTAACGAAAAGGGACAAGTAAAAAATCCCGACATCGATAAAGACTATATGGACTCCTCGTACTTAGGGGGATCAATCATTCGTACAATATTTTGTGCACAAACATCTAAACGCCTCCGCGTAATCCTCTGTAAAAGAGTTGTTCATCTTAGCTTTTAAACATCTGAATCCGAACCAAAATAATTTAGTTTAGCATAACTTCTCAAGAAACGCTTGAATTTCATGAACATCTTTCAATATTCGTCTAGCTGAATCAAATAGCATAGACTTCTATAATAATTCATACATCAATCATATATATATATATATATATATATATATATATATATATATATATATATATATATATATATATTCTCATATCTTAAAGAAATCTTAAAAATCTTGTTATGACGTCATGATGCCGCATTGTATTTACAGTCTGTTTGAGGATTCCATCATTTGGTTATTTTATCGTACTACATCATACCATAGTGGGCTGACGATCCTTAAATCACATCCAACACTAAGTAATACTGCATTGATGACTCCATCATTTTTATCATCTCTGCACTAGGTTCCATGATGCATTGATGATATAAAAAATACATTTTGATATATTTAAAATTATTTTTTTTCTAGCCGAAGCAATTAGCATTGACATACGGATAACGATATTGTTTTTAAAACTCATTGGTTTCGTCATTTGATCCAATATTTTTCAAGAAGATAGAAGTGTAAACATCAGCACGAAGTCAATAAATTTCGAAAGTCTAGCATAGCTAGTATATTTAGAATATCCAGGTATCCATCAACTTCAATCTTTACTCCATTACTTCATTACTTAACCAATTCTTTTTATTTCTAGCACCACTAATGATCTTATACTAAATATTCTTATATTTCACCTTACAATCTTCCTATACCCCCAATATAACTCATCAAACTTACTATACATTGGAAGTTTAGGAACTTGCCACAATAATATGAGTTTAAGAACTTATCCTAGTCAGACCATAGGCGTCCATTCGCTAAGAGATTCAAAACATTCCATATTATTATGAGTCACGAACATACCATATGCATTAGTTTTAAGAACTCACACCTAACCCTAATAGTATCTAACAAATTTTAATAGTTTCTAACTATCAAATATACATATGAGAAAAGAATCACCTTTTTGCCACATATACATTGATAGCGCGACACCAACATTCCAATGATTATCAATGTGATAAACTGAGTGCAAGCACAAAACCCTCGCCCATACAAAGGTTTGTACAACTCAGCCATCATATGAGTCCTCAATTGAAATCCCACCTAACTCTATCTTGCTTATAACTTACTCTTTGCTCGTTACAAATTTTTCGTACCTCATCATTTATAACTCCTCGCAAGTTTACCTCATACTATTTCATAGTACAATATCTTCATAGCAACAAGCTATAATTATTCAAACATTACATACTATCTTTCTTTTATAACTTAAACAGATCACGACGTGATCTTGTTCTATAATCATCTCCCTTAAAATTCTTTTCTTAACTAGTGATCGTTTTGTTTTACGATCCTCTTTCTTTCCTTTTTCATCATTTACGATCTCATTTCTGCTTATAGACTTTGTCAATTCATCCTTATTCGTTATCTTGGCTGTTGGAGTTAGGAAACTCCCATTTCTTATCTTTATATCTCTTCAAGATTCTTCTTTGAATTTTCTTGTTTATATAATAATTCTTCCTTTAAGAATTTCTAACTTCATTTACATTGCTCAACATTTCATTCGAGTTCCACATTTTCATTATACGTATCCATTTTCTATACTTGGTACACATCGAGTCTCTAATAGTTTTAATATGGTACGTTGAGTGGTTTCCCACAAACAACCAACAAACTAGGTTCCGAGTTACTAGTTCGTATATACCTCCGCTCTATGAAGGAATCATTTAACCCAGATACCATACATCAACTACTAAAGAGTATAATTATACCATACTTAAATATAACTCTCTATTCTTAACTTTTTTATCATTCTCTTTTTATAAACATTGTCTATTTATTATCACCTTACGTCCTTATTATTGGAGTTGGACAACCCCACATTCATATTCCTTATAACTCTGCGAGATTCTTCTTTGAATCCTCTTACGCATGTTTTAATCCCTTCTTTATAAATTTTTTAAATTACTTCTTATTGTTCAAACTCTATTTGAGCTTATTTGTTCATTATCTTCACCTCTTTTCTCTAAGGTTATAGCCTAAGGTACTCTTACCTAAGTTTTCTAACCTATCAGCTTTTATACTAACTGTAATGACCCCAAAATTCATACAATAATATTCTCCTTCTCGATCATTAACAATACAACTTTAATCTATTTTTACATCATTATTCGATATTAAAATCCCTAAAAATACGGAATATTTAAAACTTTTATACATTTCCTTCTTTATTTCCCTAAATCACAACCTTTACATTACATCACTTCGATTCAAATTTATATCATGAATCGTTACAACAAAATGACTATACAAAGTCTTACATCATAAATAAATATCCATATACACCGAATAACTCAACTTACAATTCAACATGTTACATTCAAAATATTAAATACATTTCCTATAAAACATAAGTAATCTTTGTGAATATGGATCTCTATAATTCACATAGCACATATCCTTAAATCTTTATCTTGCAAAAATGGTTATTTGCAAGGTTGAGCTCGACAGCCCGACAACTCAGCAAAATCTAATAGTTTTCATACATCACATAGCACATAATAACACACTTAACATATATCTCATAAACATTGGACTAACACAATATACATGCTGCATTAGATATAATAAGTAAAAAGATTGAGTTCCTTACTCAATCAACATTCACTATTCAATCAATGTAGTCATAAATTGACTTTAACTTTTCATACTTTTCAATATATATAGAACACATCATGCTCTTTGCAACAAATGTGTAAAATAGTTTATCATCAAGTTCACATAACAAATAGGAACTGAAAGACTTGCCTTGATCGTTGTTTACCAGTAACAGTTTAACAACTTACAGTTATCTGCACTTCACGTACCCTACACAATTATATAATCGTACACATCAACTATTACTCACATAACAACACATAGTAATTGTAATGTAAACTCTACTCCACATCTCATAATCTTTCCTATTAATTAGCACCCAATGTTCAATTAGATTGTGTTAACTTTTCGACTTATGTAATATTTGAAATTCATTCAAGTGTTTAAATCTTGCTAGGAATCATTATTAGTTTTATATTAAACCCATTTCATATTTTATAATATCCATTTCATTTGACTTAAAACACTTTTTACGTTCATTAACACTTATCACGGCGTTTCGACGTTCATTCGTCACACGCCGATTTGTCTCTCTTGTGTATGCTTAGTATGCTTATACAACTTATCTAATACATCATTTATTAATGTTAAACATCATTATATTTACTAACATTCATGTTTTATAACTTATAACAACATTGTTTATCGTCAAGAGCTCTACACTTGTATACGTGCATACTCGACGCCCTCCGATTGCCTCTGAAAACACAACAGTATTAAAGATGACAATTTTGACCCCTGTTCCCGATCTCAAATTGAAAAACTTAAAGACTAAAAGTTTTAGGTATACTCATCCTCGTTCCGGACCATCTTGAATCGCCTCAATCGGAGTTTGTATGAAAACGTTATACTTATTTTAGTAAAACATGTCTGATCAGTTTATTTTTTGAGATTTTTGATCCAGAACACTATAAAAAGCCAAATTATGCCTACAAACTCCTTTCTAACAACCATACCAACCTATCCAAGGTGTAATATATTTACAGAAACATAAACTAATATTTTCTAACACGTTTTTAACCACCTAAACAACATAAACATGAAGATTACAACATTTAATTTTCACTATTTTTACTAAAACTTCACTTTTTGAAAGTTTCAGTGAAAATTATCACTGTGATTTTGTTTTTCAACTAAAACAGTTAATTCAACATACTATGTTTTAGTTTCTTCATCTTCTTTCAAAATCAACAATCAATTTATATATTATACCGAGAATTAAATCTCAATTTTACTTTAAACTAAGCCATATTAATATATATATATATATATATATATATATATATATATATATATATATATATATATATATTCATACCAATTCACTGTAATATGATTTCGTTCACAAAATACATATATAACATGAATTCATTTATAAACTTATGAAAACAACTCTATAACAACCAATTTATCATAAAAAAACAATATACAACAATTAATTCAACCTCTACAAAGATTTTACAAAGAATTCTAGGAAGATAAACAAAAACTAAAACTTTAAAAATAAAAGAGTTAAGATGATACCTTAGTTTTAGAAGATGATGACTATTCTTTTGATTATGAAGCTTTCTTTTTCCCCAATTCCTCTCTCTAGACTTCTCCCAATTCTATCTTACTTTTCTCTTCATTTTTCTTCTTCTGAGTCTTTCTCCCTATTCTAAATTCTAACTTACGTACTAAACCAAATATAACGTATAGGTAATAATATATGTATTAAGTATATAATATAATTATAACTTTAACTGACATCAATTATAATTTTATTTGAAAATCAAAAGCCATAAGGCTTGTTTGGCTAGCTAACTAAAAAAAATCCATTAAATCTTACACATTGTTTGGTAAAACATATTTAAATTAAAGACTTAATATGCATTAAGCATTCTTTGGCAAAACTGAATTAAACTCCTTTAATTTATTTTAATAACTCCTTTATAGAAATGTTATTTGTCACACTTTATTCAATTAAGTTTTAATATTCAATTTAATTAATTCTAATAACAATTTATTAAATTACTTTAACACATAAATCAATATAACATAATTATAATTTTCTTTATAATTATAACTTTATTTAATTAACTAACACATCATTTTAATTACAAATTCAAATTAAAATATAATAATTCATTTAATTATTATAAACTCTCTAACTTAATTATTAAATTAAATTAGAATATTATCTCATAACAATTAATTTTATTAACTCCTTAATTATTTACTTAACAAATAATTAACCAATCAAGTCAAATCAAATTAAATATTTATTCAAGAATAAACACATCCATTAAATATTTATATAACTCAATAAATATTTAAAAACTATCATTAAAATTTTGGATTATTACATATGCAAGTTTCCTCACTTCATTCTCTTTTTAAGAATGCAAGATTTCTATTCCTAAATTATCATTGTACAAGTTTCTAAATTCTATGTTAAAGTTGAGTAAAACTAATCTATCTTATGTATGATTGTGCAAGCTCTTATAACCTAATTCGTTACATCGATCAAGTTTCACTTCCCTTAATATTATTAAAAGCATATATTGTTCTAATACATCGGTTCAAAGGAGATTTTTCTAACTCTTTTAAATATAGCACTTTGCATGTATATCATGTTTACTCAATTATATATTATTGTTATTCGATCTTTGATCTTGATAACCTTGTTCAATTCTATATTGTTGTATTAAACTTTCAAGTAGTAAGCAAACTCTTATTGATTGAACTAATCTATTATGGAATAGTGTTCTAAAATTCTAGAACCACTGATAAGCTAATTCCAAACAAAACTTTCTTTAATGTGAAAATTCTAAATCCAAACTGTGACGAACAACCCTAACATAGGGGATTTTGTACGTATAACGTTTAGATATTTTTGCACAATATATGGGACAAAGGGCTGATCCCCTTAAGTATGTTAAGAAGGGTCTGTATAGTCTAAATGACTGTTAAGGTTGGGGTAGTAATACCTAATCACCGGGGACATAGTTCGTGGTCTTAAGACCCTCAGATATTAAAGTTCAAACTTGTTTTCTATTTTGATTCGTAGAACAAGTTCACCAATGTTCAGCATTTGTTGTTCACTTTTATGTTATTATTGTTGTTACTTTTTATATTAGTGAGTTGCTCACTCTTGCATTTAACACTGTAGCTAAAGTTGAGAAAGTCGATGAGCCATCTACTAGCAAAGAAAAGGGCAAAATGTCCAAGTGTTGAAGACTTATGAGAAATTTATTTAAATAAATTATGTTATAAGACTTGTTTTATTTTATGATGTATTCCGCAAACTTATGTAATAATTTTAAGATTAGATTAACTGGGATTGTTTTTGAGATGATGTAACCCTTTGATGGGAAAGATTATTGTTTAAGTTATTTTTTGTCTTTATCCTTTATTATAGGTAGTTAGATATAATTATTTTTGGTAGTGAGCACCAAAATATATGGGAATGAAGTACCCGGATTTGGGGGTGTCACACCTTGAATGGCCTTAACTTGTTGAAAAGTTTAATTTAAAATTATATTATAAAAAGGGAACCTAGATTGACTTGAGAAGCATAACTAGACCTTTAACATGACAAAACATAGTATTTATGAATGTTATGTTCAAGCCGGACAGAAACCATAAGGCAACAGCTGAGTCTTGGCTTGGCCAGAGGAAGACACAGCTGCACCGGTCCTAGGCTTAGCCATGGCGCAGCTGCACCAGTCTGGAATCTGAGTTAGTGAATTCTGATTTTGGATGGCTAACTTGTATGATGTCTATATTGCTAAAAGTGGTTTTAAACCTACTGATGCATGTATATATGTGATGATTAAGTAATATGAGGGTGTTTGTCTTCTAAAAGGAAAGTCTATGGGTAAACAGGTTTTAACCTTGAGCATTCTTAATTTACTTATGAAATAATTAGGTATTTAATTCATGATGAACCTATAAGCTGATTTTTGTATCATATGTGTATACTTGAATCATGTCGAGCTTGATTAAAGACTGTGTTAGCTAATGAACGACTTATTTTTATAATACGCTATAAATAGGATTCGAAAGTGATGATTTATTAATGTGGATAAACTATGCTTAAGACAAGTATCTAAACCATCCTTTACATTGTGCAAGTATCCTAAACCCTTGCATGACTTTATTTAACGAATATCGTAAGCTTATCTTTTTGAATGCAAGTTATCTTACTTACCCGTTCAATTGAACTAGTATGTGAAATCTTTTTGGAAATTATTATTCATGTTGAACTTAGTATTGTTATTGAATGTTGTGAAAGAGTCAATGTCATTGATTCGGCTAGACTATATGCATGTTTAAAAACTGTCCAAACCAATTGAATGGTGCGAAAATCTTAAAAACTGAGATGAACAACCCTTATGGAAAGGGGATGTATGTTGTTGGAAACCCCAACACATGAGTAAATTATTACTGTGGTGTTATGCATAACTTAGAATATTGTAGACTGATCATCTATAGTACCTGATTCTTTTGGGTTATCAATTTAATATTATTAATTCTAGTAGATGTTCAATAGTCATTCGTGACTGCTCAGTATAAATTATTTATCCAGTTAGATACATTGATAGCCTATGAATTCATATATATCTGTTGATTTATATTGAATTATCGTTCTTATTCCAAGGATTTGAATCAAAAATTGTTGAAATTCATTATTCGTGATATTTTTCTGAAATCTTGAACTATCTTAGAAATGATACTTCTATATTTCAAACTCGTGTTATAAAACTCTTTACCCTTGTTGTATATTACTTGCTGGGCAATTTGTGCACATTCTTGCTTATTTAAAACCTTTCAGTTAAGGCGAAATAGGGAAGTGTCTTTGGAAAAGACAAGGGCAAGGGCAAGGCTACTAACTAGCTTGTTATTTTATGTTTTAAAACTATTATGTTGTATTAAGACTGTTTTCAGACTATATATTTTAGCTTAAGTAGGATTATGTAATAAGTTTTTATTCGATATTATTATGTAATCTATTAAGTACTGTAGGTTGCGAGATATGGGGGAATAATTATAATAAATCATTATATATTATTCTAAATTAGATCTTCTATTGTGAATGTGTGATTTTAGTTATTATGGTAATACTTTGAGCATGTGACAAACTGAATTCGAGTGACCAAGTGGCGGTCCGAATTTGGGGACGTCACAATAACACATAAGGAAAAAGCACATACACCGATTAGTCATATACTTGACTTACACATTGGTTTACTTAACTTTACTTCTTAAGGTTTGCGTTCTTACAATCTAAGTTTACGCAACCTCTTTCTTTACCGGTTTACGGCTTCATGACATTCGGAGATGTCTTACTCATACGATCTTCATCTTTGATGATTTACATTCTTATCTTCTTCTTATAACCTTTATAGGACTCAGCAGACATCATGTCCCTTCTAGTAGTCCATATGGTACTCTGAGTGGTTTCCCATAAACAACCAACAAATAAGTTCATGTCTCATCTACACTGTCGTTCACAGTGAGTTAGATCGATTGCCAGTTTCGTATATACCTCCGCTCTCTGAAGGAATTGTTTAGCCCATCTCCCATATGTCAACCATCAAAGATTACGATTGTACCACAACCTAAACTTTATCTTAACTTATCCGAACTATTAAAACTATAATGTTTGTTAAGTTGCTTCCTCATCCTTATGGCTTTCTGGCAACTAAATGCCATACCTTAGGATTTATTCCTTATCGTCTAAGTTATACAGTCTTTTGTATACTCAGACTGATCATTCAATGCTAATACTATGCATTCATAGCGTTAAGCATTTTACATTAACTTATTCATACCTTACAACGTCCGGTTCATTCGACTCAGAACGTTGTCCAAGTTATTATTACTAACTCGGCTTCTTAACGTTATACGTCACTGTCTTTAATTTAATTTCTTCACCGTTTACAGGTTTAGTCATTAGTCTTCATTACCTTACGGTTAAACCATACACGGTGTCAAGGTTTTGCCCATTTGATATTTACGTATACTCAACCCTTACGTCGGCTAAAGTGTTTAACGCTTACATTCATTCCAACATTCTCTATCCGACTCACATTTAAACTTTCATTAATCTCATTACCGTTCATTATGACTTTCATGATAATTCATATCTTACTTACTACTTTCATCAACGTCTAAGTCATACAACCAATGTATACTTAGAACGTTCGTTCGACGCAAATACGATTCACAAGAATCGTTTACGTATCTCTTAATCATTCGTTCAACCTTTGCATAAGGTTTTAATCGCTTTCATTCGTTATCCATCATATGAACCCCATGTTCATTATTCTTTCTTAATGTCGAAGTCATACGGTTCGTTGTATGCTAAGACCGATCGTTCATCGCAACAGCATTGCTCTTACATTCTTTGTCTTTTAATCTCATTCAATCATTTCGTTCAACCTTTACTAAATGTTTGAATCACTTGTTTAAGTGTTACATTACGTGAACTACATGTTCATTATCTATTCGTACACTTCCCCCAGGAGTTAAGCAGTTAAACTCTCCTCACTAGGCTTCGCCCTGCACCGGCTCTACGGCGCCAGTTCCCTCCTTTCTCCTCGCACTGCAGCACGACTATGCAGTACCTGATGGCCCGGGTTGGCGCTGCGGTGCCGCCTCCCAAGGCACGACTGGCGCTACGGTGCCAAGACTAAAACCCAAAAAAAATTTCTATGTCTTTTAGATGTTTAAGACGCTTGCTTCGCAATCTCTTAACATCTTCGTTATAGTTCAGAACGAGGTCGTTCCAAAGCCATTCTCTTCCTTATCTTATGTACTTAAACTTCCCTCAGACAGAAATATATTCTGAATCCGTTAACATGCCATTCAATTAGCTTAAATATCCTTCATTCTTTTTACGTTATTAACGTTCTTCTTCCATTCATCCGTAATTCGGTCATCCAAACTCGGAACTCGTTCATTCTTAAGTCCACGACTCACGTTTTCTACATTCTCTTACATTCTTATGAAACCCTACACATTCGGGTTCATTTACATACTTTATACTTCTCGTTCGTCTTTTACAAAAAATTTACCATAACTTCGTTATAGCTAAGTTTAGTCAATTTTTCATGAACGTTTCTACCGTTACTAACCAAGCAATAAGCAACTAACTTATATGCGATGGTTTTAAACGTGTCCATCAACAATAAGCTATACTACGATGGTTTTAAATTCGTCCATCAATAACGTTCTTCGCGTGTTCTTCACGTTCTTCATTTTTTAATCCATACTTTAATTATGATTTCACTTTTTCTTGGAATTTGATGTTATAAAACACCATTCCTTACTAATTTTACCGAATCATTCATATGATTCATTCGGATCGTTCAAATTCATTACGAATCTTATACTTCCTTAAGAAATTTATAAAATAAACTTCTAATTATTTTTTCTTCTCCTTCTCATGATTTCAACCATATGAAATCATTCTCAACATCTTTTACTTCTATTCTCATTAAGCTATGTTTTTAACATAGAAGACTTAAAGAAAATTTATTTAGAAGTTAGGTTTTTGATTACCTTTCTTCTTTAATCTTACTCTGCTGGACAAAGCTTGCACTCGGCTAGCTTGTCCTCTTTCTTTCTCATCTCATCTGAACTCTCTCTCTCTCTCTCTCTCTCTCAAGTGTTGGTGATTTTTAAAATAACCAACAAATGAGCTTTAGGCTATCTTATATAGAAAACCATGGCTAGGGATATTTTAGTCATTTTGCCCCTAAGTCACTGTTCCCACCTCCTTAGTTCACCTCCTTACAATTCACGAAGCTTCTCTTGGAAGCTTCGTGCTTCCGTCTTGCAGAATTCTTCCGACAGTTTTAAAAACTGCGATTCTTGGAATCCAAATATTTTTGGATATTTCGTATTTCCTCTACAGTTTAACTTTTGCGCATTCTTCAAAACTCTGAAATACTGAAAAACACTTTTCGATGATAAGCGTTTTCCTACACGTTTTCCCCTAACGTAGCTAAACAAATGAAAAGTACATAACAATACTTTTTGTCATTTTTATTTTGTTTGATTTTTGCACATTTTTCGAGAAAAACTTTTAACGACTTACTTAACTTTTCACGATATATTATCGTCAAATCTTTCGACAGAATGACATTTCGACATACCAAAATCTCGAAAAGGCTTAGGTTATTCAAACCCTAACCCTTAGGTTTCGTCGGGTGATAGTGCCTATTTCGTCTTTTTCTCAGAAATATTTTTATTTTTGGAAAAATTTTATTTTCATCTTAAAAATTCTTACTCGTTCAGTCTAGCTCGTAGCCAGAATCCTCCCATCTTATAATCATTCTAGGTTCTAGAATGATTAATGTTTACATAGCACATAATAATATAAAATTAATTTTATTAATAACTAATTCTTAAAACTTAAATTTTGGAAAATCCGGTTCTCCGAGTTGTCACAATATGAATATCGCACAAATAGTATACGAAGAGAATACGAGAATTGTACGAGTAGAATATGAATAGTTCTTAATGGACTTTAGTAATTGGACTTTGTCAATTCCAATCGGACTTGGATTATGTCAAGGCCAAAGTTACGTTAAATCAAGCCCAAGTTAGGCCCAATACGAATTAATGCTAAAGCCCAAACCAAAAAACCAAATCGTGGATCGAACCGATGGATCACTATATGCGTAAAACCCATTGGACAACCCATGTGGGACCTAAAGGGCCATGTGGGTCGGCCACTTAGTGGCGAAGTAAACTGGATTTACTTGGTGATGAAGGAATGAATAGTAAGGAGGTGGACTATATGACCAATTTGCCCTCCATTAGATTGCTATATAAGAGAGGCTAGGGTGGTTCATTTGTTTATTTCACCAACTTTGGACAATATATTGAGAGAGAGAAAAGTTCATTAACAAGTAATCAAGAGGAGTCAAGAGCAAAACATTCAAGCTTTAGTCAAGAACGTGAAGAATGTTAAGGTAACAATACGCAAACCTTAGTCTTCGATCCTTTTCTATTTATTTTTCGTAGAGAAGTATGAATTGGTGGGGCATATCTCTTTCGGAGTAATAAGGATGGCTATTAGTAGATTAAAACATTGATAAGCCAGGTACAATTAAGAACCATAAGCGTTTAAGCGAGTTTAATCGAAGAAAACCATTAAGTGTTGATTTGGTTGTTGATGGACAAATTGAAAACCATCAAGTATAAGGTATATGCATATTGCTTGGTTAGGTATAGATAACGAATAAATGGATTGGTTCCATTTGATTTGGTGTATCGATCTCGAGTAATGAAGTTATAGCAAAATTTACGAGATTAGACGTTAAACGTTAAAATCGTAGAATTCCCGGATTAGTAGTCAAAAGTCGTCGTGTAACTCGAAAACCTTGGTTTTTGATGGCGTGACGTAGAACATCGTATTTAAGAGTCGTGTACTCAAGAATCGTCGAATTCCGACTTAAAACGAAGAAACGAGTTATGAACATTAACGAACGTTAAACGAACGCGTAATAGAAAGTTAAATAGTGAATTCATTGTTAACAGATTTAAAAACTACTTTTGTCCTGATGAAATTGAAGTATTGGAGATATGTAAGATAACGGCTTTTGAATGAGCCAATTTCGACTTATAACGACCAAGTTACGAGTCCGGAAAGAATTGAACTGGAAAACATAAAAATTTCTTAAGGGCTCAGGGTCGGCGTCGTAGCGCCGCCCAAGCATATAGGACTCGCGCCGAAGCGCCGAGACGAGGGTTTCAGTACTGCAAAGTGGCGTTGCAGCGCCAGTGTTGTACCTGAAGATGGCGCCGCAGCGCCGAGAGAGGAGAAATGTCTAACTCAGTTATTTTTGAACCCAATTGTTTACCTAACAACTATGTGACATGTATATACTTAATATACATAGTAAGACCATTACTATATCACATATATAGTGATGATTTTAGGAAATTAACATTGTTTATTAGTAAATAAAAACGTAAAGTGTGAGAACATAAATCGTATTCAATTACTATGATACTTAATCAATGGTTGTTGAGTATTGGTTTAGTGACGTAAGAACGTTAATAAGCTGTAAGAAGGACAAGTAACTGGAAACAAATATTATTAATGAAATAAATTCGGTTAAGTTATAAAAGAGAAAGAAGTTGGTAAAAATAATGTGATTAGATTGTTTGGTAGCTAATTGTAGTGTTCTATGTAAATATATCATGTAGAAACTATAAAGACCAAGAACTGTTGAATTTTAATTGAAGACGCTTGAAGGCAAATTTTCTTAACGCATGTCTAACCTTCGTGTTAACCAAGTTTTCTATGATTCATGTTATGAGATTCATGAATTGTCTTACGAAAGGGTCGATGCCAGTTTTAACTCGCCTAGACTAATCTTAAGAGTTTGATTTATTTATTTACAAGTCTTTCGATATAGTATTGATAACGCTATCCTATGCCAATTGTTTGGTACAGATTCAATGGTAAGCCTGAGTATGAATAAATAAATGTATTTTACATTGATTATTTGATGGGCACGTGAGGTTGCCAAAACTTTAACGTAAATAAGTTTAACAGACGAGTGTTGATCAACATAGAGTACTATTGACTGATCACCTAGAAGTGCTCATAAGATATATCGGACTTACGGACTTAGTGCCGGTTTGTCCTTTTTCATGAATGAAAATCAAATAAAATATTTATGGTCTTTTGACCTACTCAAAATTCTTAAGTTACTGTATGTACTTTGGAATGGTTTTATTATGGCGTTGTGGCTTTTATCCTTTGTAAATCGTTGACAGACGTACTTGATTAATTAGTATCTCTCTTCGATCCTGCCTCCTTTGGTGTCAGAGCTATGTTTAGTTTATTGTCATATTAATGAATATATTTCTGATAAATTGTGCATATATGATCACCTTGAAAAATGACTGATTTTTCCACTTCATCTGTGACAACAGTAGCTAATGCCTCAGCTTATATTTTAGAAGCAACTGAACTTATAGCCTATCAGGATGTAAAGGAAGCCTTAGACAAATGGACTATTCCTAAAATCAAACCTGAAACAATTTATAAAATTGGAACCTTTGATTTTATCAGTAAAAGAATAATCAAAACATTTGAACATGATGTTCCTTTACAGAATAATGATGAAATTTTATATTTATTGCATGTTAAAGATATATATCCTTTTATGCAAAAATATAAATATGTTCATATAGGACTTGTCCAAGTAGCTTCTAAACCTTTGACATTACTTGGCCAAAATACTAGTATTCAATGCACACTTAGAGATGGTAGGTGTCTTAACTGGAAAGTCTCTCTTATGGGTGCTATTGAAACCAGCCTTGCTCACGGACCAGTATATTTTAATATTTATCCGAATTTAAGTGTTGCTTTAACTGATAATAATTTGTCAAACGTTTTAGCAATGAGAATAATATCTCATGGATACGAGTATTTACCCGGATCCCCTCCTTTGGCCATATTATTCCGTATTCATCTTAAAGTTTTAACAACTTTAAACCCTTATATCCGAAAACAAAGCTAACAAGGACATACTGTCATTATAGATACTAATATTTTTAGTAGTCAAGTGGCTATTTCCAGAATGATCCCTTGGGAAGAAATAACTTTCCCAAAGCAATGACATATTACTAATGTCGTTCCAACCAGGCCTACAATTAGACAGACCATTGAGGATGTCGTCCAAACCTGTAATGGATATGTTTATTTAAAATTTCAAAGACCTTTTGCCAGAAGTTGATCCATTAATAATGTTTCTTATAATATTGATTTTCCTGAATCATCTAGACAATCTGTGTCTGATCCCTTAGAATCTGTCTATCAAGAGTCTAAGAATCCCAGTAACGAATCTGTTAAAAATGAAGATTTAATTAGAGGAATTCATATTTTTGAAAATCAAATACCTCATGGCATTTATGAAACAAATACTCCTCAGAACAGAAGACCTTATAGTCCAACTGCTAGTGATATGAATTTTGTATGTTAATGGATTTTTCTCCTAATAGTAAAATTCGTCAGTGTTTAAATCAAGAAGTCATGCAGGAAAAATACCAGAATTTTAGAAATTGGTATTTTAAAAATCATGAAAATGGAAAATAAACAAAAATTAATTATTATGCTTATTTGAATAAGAACCAGTGTATTATGTCATTTACTAAATGGTATTATTATTTTGCTTCAAAATTAGAATTTTACACTGAAAGTCAACTAAATGTTTTAACTGGAATCCAAAAGAACTGGATTACCACAAGTGGTAATATAATCCAATCCATTCATCCCCCTCCTAAGTCCCTTGAACTTAGTTCTGGGAATGAAAATTTAAAACCCTTAGTTATCAATCCATATGTTGATATATCCGAAATACCACACCAACAGGAAGAGGTTAAGATAAAAGATATTTTACCTTTATCTAAACAGAATAATTATACTAATTTATTCCTTCAAACTATAGGAAAGCAGTTAACCAGAATTGAAGAACAAATAAATCATATTAATGAAAATTGTCAAGTTATTCCTCAAAAGCTTGACCTTCAACCTATAACTATTAAACCACCTTTAGAAGTTAGTAATTTTAAAATGAAATCTTCTAAATCTGATAATGAGTTTATTGATAATCTTTTAAATAAAATGAAAGATTTAAAGCTTACAACTACATCTTCATCTCAAATTAATATGATATATGGACAACCCCCTTCACACACCAGTAATAATACTGACAGTGATGAAGATAATTCTGATAATATTTCCCTTATTCATATTTTGGAAATCCAAAATAATTTTCAAGACATGCAAGGTATTAATAAAACCACTTACAACAAGAAACCTATAAATCGTATGGCTTTATCTGGACCTAGTAGGTATTACTACCCTAGACCTACTCCCCAGGATATTCTGTATGAAGAAGACTTTCTTCATTCTCAAAATTCTTACCATGGTAAAACCATTTATGAATGGAGTATTGATGGTAAGACAGAATATTAAATTTTTGAGACCATCCATCATATCATGATGTATGCAACAGTCTGTAAACAGAATGATAATACTGATCACCAGATCTGTCGTTTCTTAGTAAATGGATTTACCGGCATTCTTAAAGGATGGTGGGATAATGCACTTACTGACAATCAGATAACTGAAATTCTTCAATCCTATAAGAATTAAATTGATCCTATTACTAATCTTTTAACAAAAAGAGAATATGCTTGTTACACCTTGTGCTTGCAGTTCTTCATCATTTTGTTGGTCCAGGACTTATGAGTACCGATAGGAGTAGAGAACTCTTACAGAACCTTTGTTGCCCATCCTTAACCCATTTTAGATGGTATAAGGATGTCTTTTTAATGAAAGTTATGCAAAGATCGGACTCCAGCAGTGAACATTGGAAAGCCAAGTTTATTGACGGTCTTCCTACTTTCTTTGTTGAAAAAATTCGCAAAAAGTTAAGAGATAAACATGACCACAAGAGTATCCTATATGACCAGTATTTTTATGGCCATCCGATTTCAGTAATTATTGAAGAAGGATTATCATTATGTAATGATATGAAACTTCAACAATTAATGAAAAAACAGAATCTCACTAAAAGACATGAGATAGGAGAATTTTGTGCCCAATTCTCTTATGACACAAAATTACAATATCCCCAAAAGACTAAAAAATAGCAGAGTTCTAAACATTCCAGACCTTACCGAAGACATTCTTCAAAAAAAATCTTCTAAAAAAAAGATAAGACTAAAATTCAATGTTACAAATGTGGAAAAATAGGACACTTTGCTAATAAATGTAAATCCAAATTAAAACAGAAACTTAACGAAATGTCTCATGATGAGGACATTCAACGTCAAATTCTTAATTGTTTTTCTAGTAGTAATTCTGATTCAAATTCAGATGACGATTTAGCTGAAATCTATTCTGAATCTGACAGTAATTCTAGTGATGAACAATGTCAAACCTGCACTATCAATAACTATAATACAACTACTGAAGCTGACTATTGGAAAGTTATCGTCGAAATGAATGGTTTGGATATTGGTGGTCCCAGTATCAATGTTTTAACTGACACTCAAAAATCTCTTCTCGACTTAGCAGACCAAATTAAAGATCTAGAAATTAAATTAAAATTTTTGAATATTTGTTATAAGAATCAAAAAACAGAAGATATTATTCCCATTGATCAATACATCATGAGAGAAGTCATGAAACACATTCAAAACGTTTCTATCTCTGATAAGCCGACTACTATTCAGGATCTCAAAAGTGAAATAAACGTTTTAAAATCTGAAATAAAATAGTTACATAATACTAATGTTATTATCTTTCAAGACTTAAATAATATCAAACAACAGTTAAATCATAAAGAAGATAACAATTTAGAATCCTCTAAAAATGAATCTTCTGATAAACCTGAGTCTTCTGAACATTATTTGACGCTTATGAATCAAGTAGTCTTTCAGAAATGGTATATCAGAATCACTTTTGTTATTAAATTAGATTTTATCATTAAAGATGCCATTACCCTAGTTGATAGTGGTGCTGACATGAACTGTATTCAGGAAGGATTAATTCCTACCAAATACTTTCAGAAAACCACTGAATCTTTAACAAGTGCAAGTGGTAATACTATGAATATAAAATATAAAATTCTTGAAGCTTTAATCTGTAATCAAGGTTTGTGTTTACCTACTTCTTTTTTTCTTATCCGTAATATGAATCAAAATATCATCTTGGGCACCCCTTTTTTTGCCTTTTAATGCCTATTTCAAAGATTGATACTTTAGGAATTCATACTACTTTTAACAACAGACATGTTGTTTTTGAATTCATAACAGAACCTTATACTAAAGAATTAAATCAAGTTAAACACATGATTCATTCTAAAGAAAAAAAGATTAATTTTATTCAAACAGAAATCAAGTTTCTTACTACAGAACAAAGAATTTTACAGCCTTCTTTACAGGAAAAAATAAAATTGATCCATAAAACTCTTCAAATTGAAATCTGTAGTGATGTCCCAAATGCATTCTAGAATAGGAAGAAACATATTATTTCTCTTTCTTATATCCCTAATTTTAACGAGAAAAATATTCCTACTAAATCTTGACCCAGTCAAATGAAGAAGGAATATTTACTCATTTGCAAAACTAAAATTGAGTCCCTCCAACAGAAAAGTTTTATTAAGCCTAGTACTTCTCCTTGGAGTTGTACTGCCTTTTATTTTAATAAAAATCCAGAAATTGAGCGAGGTACCCCTAGACTCGTTATTAATTATAAACCGCTTAATGAAGCCCTTCAATGGATAAGATATCCAATTCTGAATAAAAAGGACCTTCTTGACAGACTTCATGATGCCACTATTTTCTCTAAATTTGACATGAAATCAGGATTTTGGCAAATACAAATTAGAGAACAGGATACTTATAAAACTGCTTTTACAGTACCATTTGACCATTATGAATGGAATGTTCTTCCATTTGGTGTCAAAAATGGACCTTCTGAATTTCAATAAATCATGAATGATATTTTTAATCCTTTTGCTGAATTTATTATCTGTTATATTGATGATGTCTTAATTTTTTCTTCATCCAATGATCAGCACTTTAAACATTTAAATATTTTCAAAAATGTTATTATAAAAAATGGTTTGGTAGTTTCTGCCCCTAAAATGAAAGTTTTCCAAACAAAATCAGATTTCTTGGACATAATATTTCCAATGGAACTATTATTCCAATTGACAGATGTATTAAATTTGCATCTAAATTTCTAGATGAAATCAAAGATATTAACCAATTGCAAAGATTTCTGGGAAGTCTAAATTATATTAGAGACTATTACCCGAACCTTTCCCAGGATGCTGCTATTCTGTACACCGGTTACGAAAAAATCCTTTGCCTTGGACTATTAAACATACTGATGTAGTAAAAAAGATCAAAACTAGGGTTAAACAACTACCTTGTCTTTCTTTACCCAACCCTGATAGGAAGAAGATCGTTCAAACTGATGCTTCTAATACAATATATGGTGGTATTCTAAAATAATTTAATCCTAACAGCAAAAATGAGGATCTTATTCGTTTTACTTCAGGACTTTGGAAAGGACCTTCTTAGAATTATCCTACCATAAAGAAAGAATGTCTTTCAATTGTTAAATGTGTTTTAAAATTTTAGGATGATCTTTTGAATCAGCACTTTTTAATTCGAGTTGATTGCTCAGCTGCAAAACAGATATTTAAAAAGGATGTTCAGAATCTAGCTTCAAATCAAATATTTGCTACCTGGCAAAGTACTTTATCCGTATTTTACTTTGATATAGAATATATCAAAGGAGAACAAAATTCTTTACCAGATTTTCTATCCAGAGAATATTTGTAGGAATGACCAGTAGAGGCCATGGCCGCGGTCAACGAGGCCGAGGCAGAGCTAAACTCTATTATACAAAAATTCCCGAGTTTGAATACTCAATCTAGTAATTCTTCAGATTCTTCTAGCCAGCCTACAGTAAAAGATGTTCTCTTATTACCAGAACAGTACATTCCTAATAGAAATGTGGAAGAAACAGTATTAATCACCAAACAGAATGATGAGAAATGGATGAAAGATCCATGGGAGATAAAAAGGCGCTATTTAACGACTCAACAATCTCCTCCTAGTTTTAACCAGTACCGCTATGTTTATGAACAGATTATTCTTGAAACAGCATCAATGGACATCAAGCATACGCTTCATGATCCTACTAAAACAACAAGCCCAATCCAATACAGTAAAACCACAATCAAAAGCATCATGCCTCTTGTTCATTGGGGTATTAATCCTCATACTACCCATACTGTTGACTCAAGTCATACAACAGAAACCAGATACATCTATTGGGATTATATTAATTCCTTTACCCAAGTATTCTACTACCAGAATCCTATCCATAACCATACTTGGTTTATCCGTATCTGCCCTGATGTTCTAAAAAACGAAATTCCCAACTGGTTTTTCATTTGGTGGGATAAATTCGGCATCACTATTGAAACCTTACCAGAATCAATTCAAACAGCATTCAAGGAGTGGCAAGTTGCTTATGCCCATATTCCAATAAATAAAGATTTTTCAATGCTTAAGTTATTAGCCCATTTCATAATCCGTTTTGGTATCCCTTGGATCTGGAAATGGGACTTCCAATGCGACTATCAGAATAAGATTCCTCATCTTAAAAGGGTATTTTTTTTAACAAATGGTGGGAAAAAGGACTTAATCCCACTCTACCAGAACTTCTCAAAACCATAAAGAATCATACCCAGTCTTGTCTGGATGTCATCCCTCAAAGCCTTCCAGCACCAGCACCAGTCAATCCTTTTGTCAGAATTCAAGCAGACTTAAAATAGAAGTTTCCAAATCTAACTAAAACTGAACTAAAGTTAAAACTATGGATTATATGAAAATCCAATTCTTACAATCCTTAGTCCATGACGATGTTTCTATGAAAACCGTTAGTGATGAAGAATCTGAACAGGATGACAATCAATTTAGCGTCTTAGCTGGCAAAAGTCTTGCCCGAACCCACTATGGGAGATTTTTGGAACTCTCTCACTTCTATGATTTCTGTAAAGATGGAACAGGACAAAAAAGAAAAAGAAAAAGCATAAAGCTATTGTCCAATAATCAGAAAACGACAACCACAGTGCCTCCACTACCAGAAAGAGAAGCCACCTGCTCCCTCAATTATCAGAATAAGACAACCAGCTGTCCTCAATAATGCTTCACTCAACCGACAACCTGTCTCACGCCTTCCACTTTCTACGGCTGAGAATTAAAGAAGAAAAGATAAGGATTGTTGATCGACTCCACTTGCAAGGACACGCCTGATTCTTTCTTATCTTCTCACTTGTATAAATTGGGAGACCTCACCCTTTGTTGAGGCAGAACTTTTCTTTGTATTTTCCTCTCTCTCTCTCTCTGTGTAATATATTTGATATATAAATCTAGAGTTTGAAGATCTGTGAGGCTCTTCTCTAAGTTTTAATTATTGCTTCTGTAAACTTTTATGTCTCCTTACTTGAGCTTTTAGATTATCACACTAAAAACAGTAATCGTTATAAAACAGCATATCAAACTGCAACAGATAATCATAACCGTTCTTATTTTTTAGAATAGTTTATTAAATCTGAACAGTTAATTATTTTGACTAAAAAGACCATACAGGAAGAAACCTGCTGGCTTATAGCTTTGGGTAAACCCCCAAATCAACAGTAACTTTATGAGATCATATATGTAATAATTTATCTGTTAATATATATTTAATATGCCTTTAAAATATTCATACCATTTTATTAAATGAGATAGAATGAGGTTGATACTTGATTAAATGGAATGTCACCCAAGTCGTGTTTAGGACTTTGCCTTTAGCCATCTTATGGCATTGTGGCTTTTATCCTTTGTAAATCATTGACAAACGTACTTGATTAATTAGTATCTCTCTTCGATCCTGCGTATGTTGATATATCTGAAATACCACACCAACAGGAAGAGGTTAAGGAAAGCAGTTAACCAGAATTGAAGAACAAATAAATCATAGTAAGAAGGACAAGTAACTGGAAACAAATATTATTAATGAAATAAATTTGGTTAAGTTATAGAAGAGAAAGAAGTTTTTAAAAATAATGTGATTAGATTGTTTGGTAGCTAATTGCAGTATTCTATGTGAATATATCATGTAGAAACTGTAAAGACCAAAAATTGTTGAATTTTAATTGAAGACGCTTGAAGGCAAATTTTCTTAACGCATGTCTAACCTTCGTGTTAACCAAGTTTTCTTTGATTCATGTTATGAGATGCATGAATTGTCTTACGAAAGGGTCGATGCCAGTTTTAACTCGCCTAGACTAATCTTAAGAGTTTGATTTATTTGTTTACAAGTCTTTCGATATAGTATTGATAACGCTATCCTATGCCATTTGTTTGGTACAGATTCAAAGGTAAGCCTGAGTATGAATAAACAAATGTATTTTACATTGATTATTCGATGGGCACGTGAGGTTGCCAAAACTTTAACGTAAATAAGTTTAACGGATGAGTGTTGATCAACATAGAGTACTTTTGGCTGATCACCTAGAAGTGCTCATAAGATATATCAGACTTACGGACTTAGTGTCGGGTTGTCCTTTTTCATGAATGAAAATCAAAGAAATTGTTCATGGTCTTTTGACCTACTCAGAATTCATAAGTTATTGTATGTACTTTAGAATGGTTTTATGAGAATGAAAAGTGTTATTCAATATTTCATAGTACTTCATAGTTATTTGTTCAGTTATTGAAAAATAATCATATGATTCTAGACATGGTATATATATAATAGATTGCTAGACTTGCTGAGCTAGCTATGCTCACTTCTTGCTTGAATTATATGATTACAGCTAAGGTCGAGCGAACCGAGGGTTCTAGTAAAGATAAAGGCAAGGCTAAGATGGATAAGTAGATTATCTTGTAATAGACTAGTATTTTGTATGAATTAAACTATGACAAACGAAGAATGATTTTGGTTAACAGAACCCTGGAAAGGATTCATTACTATTGGAATAATAATGTAGTAAATACAGTCATTTTGATGTTGCTTCGATGAAATGAATGTATATTTATGAGTACCGTGTAGCACCGTATCCGTGGGTTGAAAGTACCTGAATTTGGGGGCGTCACATGTAACATTAGCAAACCCTAATGTTATGTTAAGAACATCGACGTTTAGTGAGAAAACCCTAATGATTTGTTAGAAACCCTAATACCGGCTATAAAAACCCTAATTTTAGTTCTGGGAATCCGAAACCCAAATTTAGAATTTGTAAACCTTAATTAAGAGCTCAAAATGCTAAGTATAAAAGGTTAAGTGTTAAAAGATGTGGGATATATATTAAAAGTCCAAATTTCCCTTCAAATTATAGGGGAAATTATCAAAATACCCTTAGTGAGTGTGAAATAACTAAAATACCCTTTTACGTACTTTTTAAGTAAAAGATATTTGCCAAATTGTGGGGAGCCACCACATGTGTTGCCATTGTTAGGGGCAACTTGGATCAGCTAAAAATGAACACTTAGAATCAATTGCAACCAATGAATCAAAGATTAAATGATTAAGGTAAGAAATATCTTACTTTAATTCACCACTTATCCAATACACTTTCTCACTCTAATTTTCGAAATGGGAGAGGAGCTAAGTCATAAAGTTAAGCCATGATAACTTCATAGTTTGCCAAGAATAGAATCCATGATCAGATATCAAGAATTAAAGCATAAAAGGTATAAAACCCTAGCTCTATCTAAATCCTTATGATTTATGTTAATGATGTTGTTTGTTGTTTAGAGTTATGTTATTGTTGCAACAACAAAGCTTTATTCCAATCCAACATATTTTTTAGTCCTAACCATCCCTCATCCTTGGGTAATGTGATATTTGCCCAGGCTACTTTTGCACCATACTTACTCAAAGTTGGGGCCTTCAACAAGAACTTGCCGAGTAATGCTTGAATTTCTCTTAGAATTGCTTTCGGAAGCATGAAATGATTGCACTAGTAGACTTGTAAGGAGAAGAGAAAGGAATGGATCAGTTGAACTCTCCTAGAGAAGGTAAGGACCTTGGATGTCCATGAAGTGGCGCGATTAGTAATCCATTGTATAAGAGGAACGCAGTCCGTACAAGAGAGCTTTTTGAATAATAAGGGTACTCCTAGGAATTTGGCAGGTAAGGATCCTAGTTAAAACCCAAGAAGGGAGAGGATGTTACTAGTTGAGGAGGCATCAGTGTTGGCTAGGTAACAATGACTTTTGTTGGAGTTAGGAATAAGACCAGAGACCAGAGAGAAAGATAGGATGCAAGAATTAACAACAGTAATGGAAGGTAAGCTAGCATGGCTGAAGATAATGATATCATCAGCAAAAAGGAGGTGAGTAAGTTTGCAAGCCTTGGTTTTCCAATGATATGTGAAGTCATTGGCTAAAGTAGCTTTGTTAAGTTGAAGGGAAAGCATCTCCATAACTATGACAAAAAGGAAAGGGGAGAGAGGGTCGCCTTGGCGAAGCCCACGAGAGCTACTAAAAAACCCTGCAAGAGTGTCATTCAATTTAATAGAGAACATGGCCGAGGTGATGCAAGCTTTGATCCACCCTATGAAGATTGCAGGGAATTGGAATGCCTTAAGGGTATCAAAAAGAAATTCCCAGCGAACCGTATCAAAATCTTTCCTAAAATCAATCTTGAGGGCACATCTAGAAGGTCCTGTCTTCCTGGAGTATCCTTGGAATAGTTCTTGAGAAATTAGGATATTATCACTAATGCTCCTATCTTTTACAATGGCTGAGTATGTTGTGTCAATAATCTGGGGCAGCACTTCCTTAAGTCTGTTAGAAAGGATCTTTACAATGCATTTGTAAATAGTGTTACAACAAGACATAGGCCAAAAGTCAGCCATTGACGAAGGATTGAGGCATTTGGGAATCAGGGCCAGAGCTGTAGAATTAATCCATTTGGTAAGCCTGCTAGCCGAGAAGATAAGTTGGACAGCTTTTAAGAAATCAGGTCCTACAATATCCCAGCAACTAAGAAAGAAATTGACATTAAAACCATCCGATTCAGGACTCTTGTTACGTTTCATGGAGTGTAGGACCTTAAGGATCTCTGAGTCTGAAATAGGAGCAATTAGCTGCGAAGCTGGGAGACGGCTTAGGGGAGATACCAAAGGTGTCAAACCCAGCATAAGGCGTGTCCGATGCATTAAATAAGGTTTTGAAATAGTCAACAGCAACAACCTCAACATTGTCCTTCCCATGCACCATAACTCCATCATCATTGAGAATAGAAAAGATTTTATTGGAGTTCCATCTGCTCCTCACCATATTAGCAAAATAGGTAGTGTTCCGATCGCCTAAAGCCAACCAGTTTACTCTTAATTTCTGTTGCATAAGGACTTCCTCCCTATCAATAGCCTGATAAAGCCTTTGGGTGCATTATTTCTCCAAAGTTAAGTTAGCCGGGTCCAAAGGTTGGTCATGAAGGAGAGATTGAACCGAATGCAGTTTGTCTTTAGCCAGCTGTACCAATGAAGTGAGATTTCCAGTGGTGAGGTTAAGAGAGATTAAAGCATGTTTGGTGCATTTTAACTTTTCAGAGAAAACAAGGGGTTCCCTTGGAGGGGGGGGGGGTGATCCATGCTGAACCCACAGCCTCCATAAAACCATCAAGGAGAGACATGTGATTAAAGAATTGAAAATGCCTTCAGGGTTTTGAGAACTTGATGCCAGTATTAAGAAGAACAAGAGAGTGATTAGAATGGCCTCGATGAGCATAAGTAGCAAGAGAGAGATCAAAGTTGGTGAACCATGCCGAATTATCCATAACTCGGTCGAGCTTTTTATGAACAGGCCGAGAGGATTGGTTGTTCTACCAAGTAAGTAATGGGCCAATGCGCCTAATATCATCAATGCCAGTAGAAGAAGTGCAGTCTTTGAAATCATTTTTTCCAATGTCCCAAATATTATTTGGTTGGTTAGACTCAGAAAGATCTTTTATAATATTGAAATCTCCCATTAAGCACCAACTGTCAGTGGGAGATAAAGCACCCAGCTCATTCCATAAATCTCTTCTTTCAATATAAGAGTTCAACCCATAAACAAAGGAGACGAAGAAAGAAGTATTAAGAAAATCTAAAGATTGCACCTTACAATGTATAACCTGGGAGGAGACAAATAGGATATCCAAGTTCCAGAGATTAGGATTCCAACCTACCCAAATTCTACCATTGTTATGGAAATCGTAATTAAAAGACCATTCCCAGTTGGGACACAGCTTCCGGGAAATTTTCTTGGCATTTGTTTGCTTAACTCTAGTTTCAATCAATCCAATGATGGATATATTACGATCAGCAATAATTTTCTTTACATAAGCCTGCTTAGGTTGTTTATTAAGACCACGAATATTATAAGCTGCAAGCATAAATTAAACTGATGTTGGGGGGGGGGGGGGTGTTACCTATTTTACCCTTACCTTTCCTCTTTATTGCAGCTTTTGGATTCTCCACACCAGAAATCTATTTGTTTTTCAAGTCTTTACCTTCCTTTTCATCAACAACCTTGAGTCTAGTAACTAGGGGATTTGTGGTAGCTGGGGATTCAGTGTCAGACCCATGAATGAGGTCAGTCTGATTAATTGGATCAAAAGTATTGGACATGAGCATGGCAGCATTTGGATTGGGTTTATCAGAACTAAATTTGGCCCCTCGAGCCACTGTCACCCACTCATTTGAAGGGGGGGGGGGGGGGTCCTCATTTCCTTTAGAGATTGATGTAACCTTTGGTAGAAGGGATAACGACCTTAGACCAACGGAAGAGTCTGTCACCTTCGTATGGCCAACCATAATTGTTCCTTTATCTCCAGTAGGGGCTGTCGAGGAACTTTTTGGAACCCATTTAAAATTTATTTTGGAGCATTTGAGGAGGGAGTGACCAAAGACCAAGCAGGATGGGCAGGAAGGGGGTTTGCTTTGGTATTCAACATCAACTTGAGTGAAGGTGTAATCCTTAGATTGATCTTGCTTGATGTCAACCCGAATGGAAGGGGGAAAGAGAAAAGAGGCTTTGACTTTAATGCAGACCCGTGCAAAATTTAAGAAATCATTCTTGGAAGTCATCTCATCCATGAAAAGAGGTTTTCCTATTGCACTTGCTATGTAGCTGATGCCTTCATCTGACCAGTAGGAGAGAGGTATATTGTTGAGTTTCACCCAAATTGGAAAAACCTCATAGTCTGTTTTAGAGAAAACCACTCCTTCCTTCCATTGTTGTAAAACCATGATCTTAGAGGTGAAATGCCAGGGGCCGGAAGCCAACACATTGTCACAATCAGATTTTGATCTAAACTTGAAAATATAGTACCCTTTGCTATAGAGGAAGACATTTGAAAGGGCAAGATTCCCCCACAGCCTTCTGACTTTGAGTTCAACAATTTTGAATGGGAGAGAAGAGTGCAAGAAGTAACCCACTAAGCTTGAAGCCCAAAGATTGTTCCCTCTAGAGAGCATGTCGTCCAGAGGAATGACAGACAAGTCTCCATAGAGGGACCGAGAAACCCTGGCAGCAGGCTTACCAACCACCTTACACCAGGATTTAGAGGGCACATTCCCCAAAGCAATAGGGATTTCACCTTCTTCAAGGGATGGAGCGGGAACTTTCAATTTTAAAGGTTGAGCTGACACGTTTGGGGTCGATGTGACAAGACCAGAAGGAGTTGGGTTAGGAGCCAGAGCTACCAGCCGGGAGCTACGACCAGCCCCTACTATCGAAGGAAGTTTTGGAAAAAGTGGCCCTGAATCAAGTGCTTCACCTTTACACGAGGGGACAATGTGGCTAGGACCAATAGCAGATACCTGGATGGCATTGTTAAAATTCACCTTCTTGCCATCAGACAAGAATTCTTGGACATCATTAGAGGTAACCCCATAGGCTGATAAGGACATGAGATGCATGTTCTTTTTTCATTCCAATAGAGCTTCCTCTCTATCTTTTTATAAAAAATGGTGACCAGCAGAGAAGATGTCTCGTGCATTTTCCCCCAAAGCTGGACCAATGTTAAGATCAGTGTCCATAACCTGGGTAGAAGAGCCATCCGAGCTAATATTTACACCCAACTAACCATGGAAGGCCTCTGATTCACCCATTTCCTCAATACCCAGTTGAGTAGGCATAGAGGAAGGCATGCTTGGGTTAGAGATACCAAAATCAAATAAAAGGTCCCTAGAGGGACTACTAACAGAGTTGCCAGCGGAAAGGTGGTTGTGACTAACCATAGTGATAGACCACAGAAGAGGGGGACCAAAAAAAGGGGGGGGGGGAGATAAGAGAGGCTCAACAGAGAAGGAGAAAGAAGGAAACAATCAGGATAGCAAAGGAAAAAGATCGGGCACCAGAAAAGTTAGGTAGGGGGAACAAAAATAAGGTCGGGGAAGAAATCTAGAGAGAAGGGAGAGAGAAAACTTAGAAAGAGAAACATAGTTAAGATTTGTTTCTTCTTTAACTTTCAGACCCTAGGAGTACCTTTATTATCCAAAAAGCTCTCTTATACGGACTACGTTCCTCTTATACAACGGATTACTAACCGTGCCACTTCATGGACATCAAAGGTCCTTGCCTTCTCTGGGAGAGTATAGTTGATCCATTCCATTCTCTTCTCCTTACAAGTCTACTGGTGCACTCATTTCATCCTTCCGAAAGCAGTTCTAAGAGAAATTCAAGCATTACTCAAGGAAGGGCCCAACTTTGAGTAAGTATGGTGCAAAATTAGCCTGGGCTAATATCACATTACGCAAGGATGAGGGAGGGTTAGGATTAAAAAATCTATTGGATTGGAATAAAGCTTTGTTGTTGCAACATTTCCTCCACCTAATCAACTGTCAATCCCAATCTCTTTGGGTAAACTGGATGAAAGCTACATTGTTAAAATCTAAGACCATATGGAAGGTAACATTATCCCCTGATTGCTCTTAGATATGGAAGCAATTCCTCAAATTACGTCCTCTCTCTCTTCAATATCTCAAGTATATTGTGGGGGATCACCAACACATAAGCTTATGGTATGATCCTTGGTTGAATGGGGCAGCTATTAAACCTTCTCATACTCTCCTTTCCAATTATGGTCTTCCACCAAATGCCACGATTAGTTATATCCTCTCCGGTAATTCTTGGACCCTCCTAGTTAGCAACCACCATGAAGTCATCCTCCTTCGGCAACAAGTTCGCCTCCTTCCCCTCCCATCTCCTGGGCCTGACCAAATTTTATGGGGTACTTGTGGTATTAAGACTGTCAAGGCTAAACAGATTTAGGAATCCATCCGAGCAAGACTTGGTTCCTTGGAGCTCTATACCTTGGAACAAGCTTCATGTTCCTCGTTATTCCTTCATCCTCTGGCTTGGGCTCCTTCGGAAACTCTCCACTAACGACCGGACCAAGAAGTACACTGGCAGAACATGGAATTGTCCTTTTTGCAATCAACAGTTAGAATCTTTTAACAACTTTTTCTTTGAATATGCTTACTCTTCAACCATTCTCCAATGTGTTATGAATTTAGGGAATTGGGCCACTTTTCCCTTCTCTTGGGATGATATTATTGCTTACCTGATTACCTACCAAGGCTCGTAATTGTCCAAGAAAATCCTAAGCTTAACAGTGGCTACTTGCTTCTATAAAGTCTGGGAGGCTCGGAACAACAAGATCCACAAAGGCTCCATCATTCCTCCTAGGAACCTTGCCAAAGATCTTATCCATCTCATTAAGTCTAGACTTTCTAAATGTAACACTTTTCTCCAGGCCACAAATTGTAATCATTTCTATAATTGGTTGTTAGTTTAGCTAGTTTTGGTTAGTTGGGATCTTTCCTTGTATCGTGTCATCATCTTTCATTAGATGATGTTGCTATATTCTGGGGTATGCCCCTCTACAATTGTTTCTTTGGTTCCTATCTCTGATTGATACATTGGCATAATTCGATTGTAACCATAATCTTAAATAGTTATTAATCCTTATTTGATTCAACCAGTACTTGGTTGATGAACGTTTTAAAGATCTAGAATTCATTTGAAGCTAATTCCAAACCAAACTTCCTTTAGTACGGAACCTAATGATTAAAGCTGCGATGAGCAACCCTATTAAAGGGGATTATTTTAAAGCTACGCGATAGCGTTAAAATTATTGTGCAATACATAGTACAAAGGGCTGATCACCTTGAGTACGAGATAGTGGTCCACATAGTCATTTAGACTGTTAAAGGTTACAGTAGAAACACCTGTTAACCTAGGACATAGAAGTTGATTATGGTCTTTTAGACTGTTAAAGGTTAAAGTAGAAATACTTGACAACCTATAGCATAGTTCGTGGTCTTGTGACCCTCAGTGTATTCCTTTGATATTGATATCTGTTATTTGATTTTAAAGTTTGTTATTCCTTGAACTCACAGTATTCAAACTAGAACTTATTATTTCTGGTAAAAATACTTTACCATTGAAAGCTCAGTTAATTGTCATTCATAAAATGTTATTGTATATTATCCTTCTTGTGGGCAATTGTTTGCTCACTATTGCACAAAACAATGCAGATGAAGTTAAGAAGTTTGAAGAGCTTTCTACAAGCAAGGGCAAGGGCAAAGTGCTTGATTAAACAACATTTAATTTACCTTCTATTTATGAAGCTTGTGTAATAGACTTGATTATGATTATGTTTTAATAATATTCTGCTGATAATTTTAATAATAAAGGTTAGATGACCTGGGATTTATCTTGAGATTATGTAACCCTATAATGGGAGTTTTATTGTTTAAGCTTTCAAGTTTATATCCTTTGTTTATGGGTAGTTAGTTATGATTTAATTGGACAGTGAACACCAAATCTGTGGGATTGAAGTACCCAAATTTGAGGGTGTCACACATCCTTCCCTCCTTAAAAGGATTATTATGTCCCAAGAATTATAACGCAATTAATTCATCCCGTTACACGTGTCAAGCATGTTTGGTCTCTCCTATGGTCATCTTAAGTTTAATTTCAACGATATGGTTTTATTTGGAAAATTTTGATTCGACAAATTTAAATGAATCCATTTCACAAAGGCTAACAATAATGAATATTAAAACCACATAACGAGACTCGATAAACATTTACTACACATGCTCAAATATATTCAAGTCATCTACTCATAATTATCATAGTTTTATTTAAATGTTTACTTTTAAATCATATAGTTTCATTTTGAAGTATTTAACTCAATGTCTAATGGGTTCATTTCACATAGGACTAGCTATATTAGCATTTATACTACATAGTGTTGTCCTACAACTTTATCCTTGAAATCTTACTTTAAAACATACTTGAATAGTCCATATCATGTCTAAATAATTGGGTGCACACATCAATCATGCTTAGAGTCATAAAAAGTCCTATCATACATGCTCAAAAGTCAGAATACACGTAAATCGATGTTCATTAATCTTAGTTTCAAAATTTCTAAGTTTTCCTTTTAAAATCCATGTTAAACCAAACTAAATATGCAAAGTCATTTTGAATCATATTTCATAGTCATTTAAACACATAACTAATACACATACACATGCTAACAAGTTAAGAACTCAAAGGTTACAAGATTCATCAAGGTTTGTTTTCAAGCTTCAAGTTTTCTTTTAAAAAAACTCATATTAAATCAAGCTAAAGTGACTTCCTATAACCAAAGCAACATCAATTCATATGTTAGGGTCATTTATATGCATAATGAAACCAAAATAACGTGCTCATGATAACATAAGGTAAACAGAAATCAGTTTTCAAGACTGACAGCCTGCGCGACCGCTCAATTTTGTACTATAGAAGTGGCACGTCCGCTCCACTTCGTACAGAAGTAAAAAAATTGCCATGTTTCTATAGAGCCTCAACACGAGGATTGCGTAATCCTTCTCGCTGCAAATCACACCAACTAAAATACTTATAGGCATACATATAAACTCAAATAACACATGGTTAATAGTTACCAACTAATTAACAAGAATTTCATGCTAATTTCTCAAGATTTTATCATACTTAGAAACATCAACAACTTATACATTTTTTTCATTATAATCACACAATTATCATGCTTTTGCCATTCTGTTACTGATTTAAGTTTAGAGAAACATAGTGGTTGAGTATTACGTACCTTGGATGAACTCATCTAACTCATAGAACACTTTTCTTCTTACTGTCTTATGGAAATGAAAGAGTTTAACCACAGTACTTGGCGCAGCGGTTAAGGATTGATTGGGGGCGAGCCGTAAACCCGGACGTCTTCAGTTCGATCCCCATTAGCAACAAGTGTGAGAATTCTTTAATTCGTGTGGCCACGGATCGCACCTTTCTGGGCGGAGCCATGTCTTAGGCCGAGCCTGTGCGTAAAGCCTGGTCCGGGGTGGGGAGACTTAGTCTGACTGCGGTTGGGAAACTCCACATTATCAAAAAAAAAAGGAAAAAAGAAAAAAAAGAAATGAAAGAGTTTTCTTGATATTCTTCTTACTTTGTCACACTACCTCTTTCACTATTTATGAACTCTCAGTAGAAATTAGCACTCTCAATTCACACTACCTCTTTCACTATTTATGAACTCTCAGTAGAAATTAGCAGACATGAATTATAAATGGGAGTTCCCATTTATAGCCAAGCCATTAACCAATTAGTGGATTTTACCTAAAAAACCAAACCAATGTAAATTAGCAGAAACCATTGGTTAAGGGAGATTTGGTAGAAAGCATTACCAACTCTCCTTTTAGCCATTCCTATAGACATGATGAGCAACTCTGATTTTGATCAAGGTAGGGATGCCAATTGGCCTATACAGAGCTGATACATTTTAGGGACTATGAATATGGGACTAGAGGCTTAATGTACTGTTTTTGCCCAAATAGACCACGTCATATTGGACGAGGGTTCTCAATTGGCTTACAAGGTAAATTTTAATGTCTAACTTTATTACCCTATGTTAAATTATGAGCACATATACACATAATCATATAATCCATGTACATTGGGTTTGTCCAAATAATATCTGAATATAATTCAGTTAGGTACCAACAACCCATTATTTTCCATAAAACTTATTATTTCAATTACACTCAAATATTATAATGATAATTAATATCAATAAAAAAAAATTAAATTTTCCTCCATACTTTTAAAATAACCCATTTAATTTATTCACCATAAACCATATGGCCACATAAGACTCCTTTATACAACTTAGTAAATTAAATGATTCAAGCTTACTTTTATCATATGGTTTTATATATATATATATATATATATATATATATATATATATATATATATATATATATATATATATATATATATATATATATATAAGACCACGAATTTTATGAAATAAAAGTATTCAATTTTTCTTATAATTACTATTCAGTAAATGATTAAATTAATAAATGTTAAAGTTAAGGGTGATATATGAATTTTTTTTCAAAATACACAAGTGGTTATAAAATATTCATTGTTGTCGGGGAATATTCGTTTGGTCGTGGAATATTCTTTCTGTCGGGGAATATTCGTACGACGGCGCAGCCATTTGTGGGCCCCATAACAGAATAACTGTCGGGTGAAGAAAACGATAAATTTGAGTTTTTACAAATAACGACATAGACACTGTTGGAATACCCGGTGGTTAAAATACAGTAATACGCACTATTGCACAGTAGCACACGGTATTGCATAGTATTTTTGAAATTATTGATTCTTACGTAAGAAGACACTACTCAATAATTGTTACAGTAGTTATTGTTCAATATTTTATTTTATTGATTCAATAATTGTTGCGTTGATATTTTATATTATTGTTGTTTCAATAATTGTTGCTGCACAGTATTTCCCATTATCAGATCAATAATTCATATTATTTGAATAATATTATTAGATAACATTATTGGTAATGTCTAGAAAGTTCTGTCTAAGGAGAGGTTTGGTCATCTAATTGCGCGCCAGTAAGGAGAAATTCTTATTAGAAAGCCCCCTCTTCCTGGGAACGGCCTGGTTGTCATAAATGTGATTCTGTAATATTATTTGTGAATAATTAATTATTGATTCATATGATAAGGAAATATTTATTTTATGTGGATATAATTGAGGGATATATTTTTTTGGTTAAAAATGAAGTAGTTAATATTGAGGTGTTTTATCTGTATTTTTTGTCGGAACGGAGGTATTGAAAATCAAATTAGGATTTTTGAGATATTTTCCGAGGGTTAAAATTTTTAATCCGACCGTTGGATCGTTGTGATTTTTGGATATGTTATACATATATAAGTAGAGTATATGTCCACAAATTTTGAACCGTTAAAAATGAACGTATAATTTGTTATGAATTTTACGAGATGACTGGTTCAGAAATTGTTGAATTTTCGGAGTTAATCATTTTGGTGGAAAATTCTAGAATTGGTGGGCCCCACTCTTGGTTGGTGAAGAAATGTGCTGAGTTTTTTATTCAAATGTGGTGGGTGGGAATAGTAGCAGGTAAAGCCATCAGGTTACAGGTTAAGTCTGCTTCGGCGTGCTAACATTTTCATATAAATAGAGGGTTAAGTTAAAATTGAAAATCACACCAGAAACATAAACTTTCTCTCTTTCTCTCTCTATATTATGAAGCATATTTTGTGAGTATTTAGATACTTTGAGAGTTGCTATTCAGTACAAGTTTCCTTCGGCTTTGCATTCCAGTCAGAAATACTGCACTTTTGAGGTAAGGGATAGTAAGGGATTTTAAGGGTTGTTATATTTTTCAGTTTCGTAATTTTTCTGACCTTCAAAAATTCTGAAAAAATTAGAAATGATATTTTGATGAGTTTTCTTGATTGTGTCCAAAAATGGTGATTTTTAGATGTATAGATTAAGAGTTATGAATTTTATGAGAAAAGACTATTTTAAAAGTAATCGCTTATAACTCCTTGTGGTTAACTTCAAAATTGATGAAATTTTTATTGGGAGTATATGTATACGATAGAAGTATACTCTTTGAATTTCAAAATTTTTAGATAAAAGTACAATTTTTGATAAAAGTCTAAATATTCGGTTGTTTTGGCCATATGAAAAATACTAAATAATTTTTAAAAATTCTGAGAAAAATATATGTTCACTATGAGACTATATTATGCTAAATCCCAGAAAAGAAATATTTTTGGAACTGATTTGGTATTTTTCATGAAAATGGTCTAGTTATGAGTAAATGAATTAAATATGTTTTGTGAAATAAGAAAATTAGAAAATAGGATTTTATGGCTTGAGAATCCTATATGAGGTATATGCAGATTTTTGATGAGAGTTTTTGGTTATTGGTGATGAAATCTTATGAGTTTGGTATTTTAGGATGATTAAATGCAGTTGTTGATCATATTATTTTTATTATCATATATAACATTTTTATAACCCTAATGATGATATTCTCTTTCACTTGAGTGTAAAGATGGGTAGATTATTGGTATGATCATGACTAGGGTTCTCTTTGGCCAGTTGTGCAAAGTTGAATTGGTGACTGGTATGATCATGACCATTGAATTTATAAGTGAATATCTTTAGCTTAAGTGCAAAGGTGAAATAATCAACATGGTTATAATTATTGTTTATATAAATTCTGAAATGATTATATATTTCTTTGAGATATGAATATATTTGGCCTGTAGTGAAAATATGAACTGTTGATGAATATCTTTGGCCGTAGTGCAAAGATGAATTGTAGATGAATATCTTTGGCCTGTAGTGCAAAGATGACATGTTGTTGAATATCTTTGGCCAGTTGTGCAAAGTTGAATTGGTGACTGATATGATCATGACCATTGAATTTATAAGTGAATATCTTTAGCTTAAGTGCAAAGGTGAAATGATCAACATGGTTATAATTATTGTTTATATAAATTCTGAAATGATAAATATTTCTTTGAGATATGAATATATTTGGCCTGTAGTGCAAATATGAACTGTTGATGAATATCTTTGGCCTGTAGTGTAAAGATGAATTGTAGATGAATATCTTTGGCCTGTAGTGCAAAGATGACATGTTGTTGAATATCTTTGGCCAGTAGTGCAAAGATGAACAGGTGTTAAGATGAACATGACCAACTGGTATAAATGAATATCTTTGGTCGTAGTGCAAAGATGAAGTTATTAGTATGATTATGAACAGGAACTGTGATTTGGTATAACCATGATCTTTGATGTTTCAGGTAAAGACAGGTGATGAAAATATTCTTCGTCCTGGGTGCGAAGAAAAATTTAGAGTCACAATTATGATTATGAGTTATTCATATGATTGTGGAAAGGAACTGTTGAGTGATATTACATGGATAAAATATTGTTGGTGGATTTTTAACATGGAGGAGATAATAGACTTCATGGTCTATTTGACTCTTCTAATGGATTGCTCGTTCCGCTGCAACTATGGTTGAAATTTTTATCATCTACCATATGTTCTAAATCTCTTATTTATTACTGATGAAGACTATTGATAATTTATTTATCTTTAGTCATGATATTCTTTAATGGGCTAGTTGTGCTCACCCTTTTGTTTCACAATTCCTTTCAGGTAATAAGAGTGTAGCTGGGTCGAGCGGGGTAACAAGAGAATAGAACGGTGGTCATCATTTAGTAGTTATATTTGGTGAATCAAATAGGGTGAGGCAAACCCAACGTTAGAAGGGTGTTTTGCCACTACCATACAAGATGTCTAATGCAATACAACCTCGTATCATCATAAGACAGGATTGCGCTCATCCACTTGCTGAGTATATTTACGAGCACTACCTATATAATCTTGGTATTTGTTTGAAGTATAATTCTCAATTAGAGATAGTGGAGATAATGATAAGTCAAGAGAAGACTCGCCATTGGGAAGAATATGATAGTAATCTTCTCGTTTTTCTTTGGGGTCTATTGGGTCAACCAAGGATAATTCTGTAGCCATATGATATCTATCATAACCTAGAAGCATGGCCTCCCATGTACGAAGGTTTCCTTGAGCACTTCCCAAGGATTCTAATTTCTAAAACAGTTTTTGACTATACCTTTATGTAAGGTGTTACTGTGAGGTGTTGTCCACGGTTGAAACATATGTCACATTTGGTATATATTTGTATTCAAACCCACAACATATGTGTTGTTGTATTTTGTACGACAATTGTTGTAATAGAGTTGTAGTTGTTTTCTGTACCATGTATTTGGCGACTCAGAATGGGTTAGATGGAATGGACCTGTTTTGGGGTTGTCACACACACACACACACACACACACACACACACACACACACACACACACACACACACATATATATATATATATATATATATATATATATATATATATTATTCTTGACATCCCATATTATATTTTATGCATGAAGCAACTTTATGAATTAATTATTTATATGCTCACACAACACATGTAATTACACATAACAACAATTAATTAAATAATGATAATAATTAGTCCATCACATTATTTAACCATTTCTTCATTAATTTAATTAAAAAATTACTTATTTCATCACTTGACCACACTAGGCATATCTCAAGCTTAATTAAGGTTATCACCATTTCCACCACATTAGTTACTTATCACATACTTAATTCAATTTAATTGAATTGTCACATTTCATGCCACAAAAATATATATTTATATTCTAATAAATATTCAACCTTTTATTTCCACTATTAATATTATTTATAAAGTTCACGGATATTACAGAGGAGCAACCAAACCTAGCTAAGGAAAGAAAGGAAGAAAGAAAACAAATTTGAAGCAAAAGAGAAGTGATAAAAGCTATAACAAAAGGTAACTAACTCTAACCTAGCTTCTAATTCAAATATTTTCTAAAATTTCTCTCTTAAGAATATTATGAGATCCTAAGCATGACTAAGCTATACTTAGATGGTATTAATGATATATTATCATGAAACTTGGAAGTGGAGCAAATAACTTGAAGGAAAAAAGAATAGAAAACCAAACAATACTCAAATAGAGATAGTTTAGGGACTATTATTGTAAAATTTACAACTCTTTGTGCTTAACTAGTTGAAACTTAAAATTTTTATATCATATACTACTAAAAGTTTACATCCAGCATCAATTTAGAACCTTGGATGACAAATATTTAATTAAAAATCTTACAAGGAAGTTGGCTAGAAAGCATAACCTACTATGACACTTCGAGAATTTAGATATTTATTAAAATCTTAAAAGATTGAATTAAGGTTAAATATTAAACCTAGACAGAAAATAAGTGTTTAGATTTGACAGTTTAGGAAAGGGATTTTGTGAATTTAAGAACTTTGGTGAAGGTTAACAGTGTTAAGGGTATAAGTGTATATGTTCTGTGTATATGGTCATATATGTGTACAGTATGTGGTTAAGGGTCATGGGTTGACCAGATAAACTATATCAGTCATAAACCCTAATAATATTTTAAGAACCTCGACGTTCAGTACGAAAACCCTATCGACTGATAAGAAACCCTAGCACCAGTTCTGAAAACCCTAGTTTCAATTTTGGGAATCTGAAACCCTAATTCAAAATATTAAAATCCTAATTTGGGAGCTTGAAAATAAGTATAAGGTTTTTATGTTATTGATTTTATATTTAATTAGGGATAGCCCTAATTGATTATTAGAAAACCCTAATTGTTCAACTGGAAACCCTAATGTACAATTATGGAACCTAAATGCTAAATTAGCAATTTTAATTAAGGAAATACTAACCTTAATTAGCAAGCTTGAATGTGATTAGGAAATTTTAATGTAATTAGAAAATTCTAATTATAATTTAGAAATCTTAATTTTCTATTTTTAAAACTTAATTAGAAAAGCCTAAAATACAAATTTGTGTGACCTTAGGGTTAAACCCTAAGGGTTGTGACAAGTTACCAAGTTTCCATTCTTTACAAGTTAAATGACCAAACTACCCTTTTGAATATTTTAATGAGGTTAAGTGTAGATCTAACCCTACTTGTGGTTGGTGACCAACCCTAGGCTAGCCATGTGGTCTAGTAATCAACTTTAATCAGCCAACAACTGATCACATGATCAGCCATAGGCATTTCATCATTTTATATATAAATCTAAGAGAGAGAAAGTCACCAAACTAAGCTCATTTGCATCCTTACACTCAACCAAACTTTTCTCTCTCCTTAGCCACGAAAATATTAAGTGAATCAGTTACTAGTGTGATAATTAGCAAGCCAGGAACAGATCACCAAGATCAGATTCAAGATCAAAGCATGAATGAGGTATAAACCCTAAATTTTGTAAATCATGTGATTTTATGTTAGTTATTATTTAGATTGGTACTAGGGGGTGTCATTTAGTGATCTGGGTTGTTAGATTCTAGATCCATAACATCTAGATGCTCGAAATTAAAGATTTCAAAAATCTAGAAAACTGGAAAAGTGTGGTCTAACAACCGAATGTCAGACCCCGTAGATCTTTACATGTTTATAGTTTTGGTTGTTTAAATGTTTGTACTTGTAGTATGTTGTAAGGTCTTTGATCTGGAACTTGAATCAAGCCCATATCATGTATAGATTAAAAGTTATCAACGGTCAAAGTACGTTGACCGAGCACGAATTCTGGAAATCTGGGCAAACCCAAAAACCCAGAATTTCTAAAAACGTTTTGCATGCCTCTGATCTTGCTATTGTTAAGTTGTTTGACCATGTTGTTGTTATATACTTGTAGACTGACATGAGTACTACATATCCATGCCTTTAGATTACCCAAATATTGAACATAATCGAATTTAATGATGGTCAAACTTGGGCTGATCAAACTGCTCAAGAACATTTCTGGGAAACCCAGAAATGTTCAAGAATAGTTTTCTTGACTACTTTGACCGGCCCAGATCTTAAATAGGTTATGTTGTTAAGTTGATATTATGCTATATAATGGTTCCTTGACATCTAGACTACATGATTAAACCTTTATATCCTACAACCTGAGCCGAGAACTTAAAGATTTAAGGGCTCAAAGTATGACCCTGCAACTGTTCTTCATTTCTGGAAAACTCAGAAATGAAGAACAGCTCTGACATCATTTTTTGTAGCTAAGATCTTGCTGATATGAAGTATGTTGGCCATGAAATTTATTTAGGGTTGTAGTACTACATTAGTTCCACCACATTTACACAAGAACAAGCCTAGAAACCTATTAGATCAATGATCTATACTTGGTCAAAGTAGGCACCCTGTTAACTGGGTTTAAATGTCTGGGTTTGGTGGGGCCCTTCAGTGACAGTTTATTTATGGAAATTAATTATTTCATTTAATAAATAGATAAAAATGGTTTTTAATTATTAAAATTACATAATAAATTCTTAAAAATTATTTTAAAGTCTAAAAATGAGTTTTTAACAAATTAGAAAATATTTCATTAATATTTAATATTTTTGGAATATTAATGGTATTTAATTTATTTAATTATAATATTAAATAAATTAATTAAAAATGAATTTAATACATGAAAAATTATATTATGATATAAGAAAATATTTTAAGTTATTTTTTAGTGACTTTTAATATTTTGTGAGGAATTTCATTAATAAATTAATATTAATGGTAATTAATTTATTTACTAAGTGTATTAAATAAATTATGAAAAAATAGAATTAATGATTTATAAATCATATAAAAATAATTTAAGTGTTATAAAAATATTTTAAGTTATAAAATATAACTTTTGATATTTTGTCATGAAAAACATTAATATTTAATATTAATAGCAATTATCGGATATGATTTTAAGGTATTAAAAATACTTTGATATATTATAAATATATTATAATATTATGTTATGATTTTTATTAATATTTAGTATTAAATAAATATTAATAATAAATGAATTAAGTAGTATTTAAATCATATAAATATGATATTAATGACGAAAAAATCATAATAAATGATAATAATTACTTGAAAATTATTATGAGCCTATGAAAATTATTTTGAATGAATAATTAATTATCTAAGATATTTGTGAACCAGTTTAAGTAGAGTCTTAAGTAAAATAGGCTCGATATTATCCGATTAGGCAATCGGGATTTCGAAATAGTACCGAACTCAACTCAGACTGGAATAGTTTGACTTAATACTAGGTCTTATGTGTTTTATAGACTGATAGGATTATGTGATAATGTGTTTAGGTTATTTTGTAGCTATATGTAATAGTAATATATTGTGATGATATTATTCTAATATAGAGATCGGTATTATTAATATTAGGTCTTCGGATAAAGCTATGTTATGTTTCGTAATGATAATCAACCAATCATGCAAGTTTCTTATACTCATTTATTGTGAAAGTTTTTCTTGAACTGTTCTTTGAACTTGTGATTAATCATTGTTGATTACATCACGTCTATGAATTGTTGAATCGCACTTTGTGCATATAGCATGTGTTTATCAGGTATGAAAGGCTGATCACCTTCATTACCATTCGGTCCAGATATAATTGATATGTTCATGTTTAATGTTCGTTCAGCTATAAAAATTTATCCATGCTTGTTCACAATTATATTGTTGAATGTTAGCCAGCTATTATTCAAAATCTTTCCATCATGATATATCCTTAATTTATTGAAGTTAAACTTGCTGGGCAAACTTGTTGCTCACCCTTGCTATATCATGATAAACATTGCAGATTAAGGCGAATACGTCGGATACAAGGAAAGTCAAAGCCAAGTTCAGCTTGGGACTATGTGTGCAGCTAGATTTGTAATAGTATTGTATAATAATAACATTGTATGTTAGATACGATATTAGTTCAAGTTTTAAGTAAGGTTCTCGACCTTAGTGATAGTGTGTATTGTTTAATGTATAGACAATTTATGTTTATATCTTTCGCAATAGTTAGAACTAGTGTACCAGATTCGTGGTGATTTAGGACCAAAATTTGGGGGCGCTACACTTACTGCCTATGTTAAACTTTTGGAGTTAGGGACCTTATTTGGACCTAGAATTTTTATCTATGGAAAGTACTTACCCATACAGGGGAGGTGCTGTCCAAAAATGTGCTTAAGTAGAGTTGTAGATATTTAATTAAAAATAAAATTTCAATTAAAATAAACTTATTTATTTTAATCCAATTCCAAATCAAAATAAACTTCATTATTTCAATTTTTCAAAATTTTAAAAAAATCAAAAACTGAACTTATTATGGTCCTAGCACCGGAGCACCTTGGGTAAGTGATGCGTTGCTTAAACCCTAGCATTGTGGCACTAAGATTAAGCGTTGCGGCGCTCAATCAACAGAGACCCAGCGTTGCGACGCTTTGGGTAAGCGCAACGACACTCTGCTTTCAGAACCCCAACATTGCAGCGCTGCAACGTTTTTATAGATTTTCATATCCGATTTTGGCATTCTAAATCATAATTTTTCTTCCTTGTTTCATAAAACATGATTTTATACTAACAATTATGCCCAATTAAATTGTTCTAAACACATATCAACATATATATAGAATCAAAACAATTAATAATTCGCATAAGTATGGCTCTGATATCACTATTGGTTTGCAAAAACATTAGCATGTATGCAATCAACATTGTAAAACAAAGGAAACATGACATAAATCATATTTTTTCTGTTATTCCTAGGAATCACCTTATGCGATATTATTAATTGATGAGGGATAAAAGATATACCTTCACGAAGATAGATAAACTCCTTGATATGATCTTCAAGTTCAAATATTTTGTTCCTCCGCTCTTCTTCAAATCTACGGATCAAACACAAGCTACTTAGTGTGTGTAGTGATGTAAAGGTGATCCACCAAGATTACATTGACTGAAGAAATAAATTTACGTTCTACAAGACATTGGATGGCTAACCCTAATTCTCGCTCCCATTCTTAACTCTTTAGTTTACAAAAAATTATAACGTGATGCCTCTATACTTACAATTATGTCATACTAATTTATCATAAGGCATGTCCTTATATAGACTTCTTCCATTCTTAAAGTTTTTAGGATTTAGGGTTTTAATTTAATTCTCAAACCATTTAGAAACTTAATTATTTATAATAATAATAATAATAATAATATTAAGACTCTTCTTATTATTTTATAATTAGTATTTCTTCAAATATTTAATTATAAATATTAGTATTTCTCCAAATACTAAATTATTATTAAGTCAGTACTTCTAAAATAATATTCCTTTTTATGGTGTGACCCTTTAGGTTTAATATTATACTGACAGTAAAATAAATAAATTAGAATCATTCTAATATTATTTATAATGAATTAAACCCATTTAATTCAAAAATAAATAAATAATATTTATTTTCCATCATGAGGGACACCTCTCAACATAGCATGACTATCTGAATAATATAACATCAACATTTAATCACAAAGAACCTATTATGTGAATAGTTGTCATATAATTCAATTCTTCTCAATCAAACATTAGACATAAAATTACTGACAAGTCTTATTTATTTGATCATATGCATTTCGATTCTCGAATGCACAACTCAGATAAATGTAAATTAGAAACTCCTTTCTAATTTCATTCCGCCTTGGCCAATTGTTAAGTGCATAATATTCCAAGATTATGATTCCTTTATGTTTAATTATATTTCATGTTTTATTGTTAACATGTACTTAATAAGGTGTTTTCTTGATTTCAGGTTGAAAAGGAGCTTAAGTGGTGATACGGAAAAATTTGGAGCTAAGCAGAAGCAAAAAGAAGAAAAATTGAAAAACTACAATATCCACCCCGGCGGATTTGTTTGCCCAAGAAACTCTGCCCCGTCGGATGTCACTCCGGAGCTCAGGTAAAAGGAAGTCCACCCCGGAGGACTCGTAAAGAACAAAATATCCGCCCCGACGAATTTGACGGGAAAAATTGGGCAATCTAGGATTTTTAGAAAGTTTCTTAAAGAAGATTTTGGCAGATTTCTACATGGACTTGGATTGCTATTGCTATTGCTATCAAATTTAGGATTGTTTTAGACTGAGATTTTATTTCTAAATTAGATTCTATTTCTTTATCGAAACTAGGTTTAAATTGTAATTCATTTTAAGATTTGAATTTCTAGTTCTTATAGGATTTAGGTCTTTGTTTAACACAATAAATAGATGTAATAGTCAGGGTTTTATTAATTCATTCTATCATCTAGTACATTCTCTGATCTACACCATTGGAGTGCAGACTTGGAAGACATAAGCTAAGTTTTTTATTCAGTTCTAAGGGATGTTAAACCTTATTTATAATTAATGGTTAATTGAGTATTCATTATTTATTTCTTCTCATATGAAATTCATTCTTGATAATCTGATTTAATTTTTGAATGCTATTTGGCTTAACTGATTTAATTTCTACAGGATTGAATTGGTTAACGAATATCATATGCTAGATTAATATTACGTGTAATTTATATTGTTCCTAATCACAAGTAGTAATTAGTAATACCTGATTGTGGACAAGTTTTTGAGTATTGCTATGATTATCAGAAGACAAGCTAATGTGTGTTTGCTGTGTGGAATAGTCTAATTCTTTTGTTTTTAATGATGTTGTTATATTAAATATAGAGACCTTGTTCTAGGTTATATAATGGTTAAAATCTTGTGATAAGCTTGTTTCATTGAGTGACAATCTAAGGAGAGTTTTGGGTAGCAGAGCTTATTGTTACCTAGGGCTATTAGTTTCATTGAATGATAAATAATGTTACACTTGACTAATCTATTATTACAAAAAGGTGATAATGAACTGAAGAACTGAACCTTTTTATTCATTGTTAATTCTTATAAGTTTATTCTTGTTAATTTAGTTTAATCAATTCAAAACCCCTTCTTATTGGAAATAATCAAATAAATATAAAATAAATCACTCTTTGTGGGATGGATCCTTGCTTACTACTGTGCTAATTATTTGAATTTGTAAAGTGAAAGTGAGGTTAATTTAGGAGTGTAAATGATAGCTTCCACCAATGATTCCTGATTGCCATTTATTGAATCTTATAAGACATTCTCTCCCTTTACTAGAAGTGGTAGATCATTTGTTGATCATTCATCTACCTCCATGTACACTTTATTATATCCGAACATACCCTTTGATACCCAAAGAGTATTAAGGAATATAACAAAGTATAACTCAGAATACACATGGTTATATGATAATCTCAAGTTCAAGGATCACTTGTACAACTATCATTATAGGAACTCCTACTGTCATACAAGTAAAACTTCTTTAGGGTTTTTTAAGCGAGTCACGTTTAGTGAACTTATTCTCCAATAAGAACCTACATACTTACTTTAGTGTCTCTACACAAATGATTATGAGATCAATCATCATAATTATATATATTTAATTATATTTGGCAGTGGAGTAATTTAAGGAATCGTGGATTTCTAATTCCTAAAGGAGGTGTTAGGATTTAATCTAACTTCCTTTCTTTAAGGAGATTCGATCTAATCCCATTAAAGAATTATACCTGATAAGGATTTCCAATTCTATACGAGGAAGGTTTCTGTGGAGGTGGTGTGATCACTATAAATACAAGACTTTACCTTGATTCTAAGGTACACACATATTAAGTCTTCATTATTAAACATTATTTAGCCTATACTTATTCTCACACAGGAGCTATCCTCTGGCGGTCCAAACCGTCAAGCTTTTGGTGTGACTTCATTTCTATGTAGGATTTGATGTGCATTGGTGATTGGGTGCATGGGCGAATTTTGGCATTAACATTGGCGCTAGAAGGAGGGCCATCAGTTTTAGAACGTTTGAGGTCTCATGCTAATTCAGTGGCTCCATCAAAGGACCGAACATGGAAGTACTCGTCGAAGATTATTCTTTATAGCTAGTAAGGATGCAGCACCTGAGGGCTGGGTCGAGGATGCACTGTCCAAAACCCATCTATGTGATGATGGCCATGACAAGAGGAAGTCAATCTTGGCGAAGAAAGTAAAAGAAATTGATGACACTTTGAAAGCATTGTTGTTGTTGCGGAAGGAAATTGATAAGTAGTTGGTTCTCTTGACAGCCGAAGGCAGGGAAGCTCGCCAAGGGATCAGTCCAGGATACATTATTCGGACGATTCTCGGTGGACCGAGAGAAAACTCTGAATTCGCTCTTGGGACAAGAGTAGGTGTAGAAGCAGGTCGGGGAACCAGTCTAGGAAGCATCATCCGAATGGCTTTTGGCACACTAGGAGTAAGCACAGAAGTCGCTCAAGGGCAGTAAGTTCTGAAGGCAAAAGATGATGTAACAGAAGGAGGCCGGACCCTTCCCCGGATAAAAAAAGGCGGGATAGGAGAGATCCCCCCCTAAAGAAGCGAGATAGAGGATCTGGCCAAGAAAGTGGTCGATTTACAAAAATAGCTGGCCGAGGTCAAGCAGAACAAAGAGACCCTAGTCAAATTGTCTTTATCACCCTTCTCTCTAGAGATTGCTCAAGAGAAGGCTGACCTGAGCGAAAAGACCCCCACATGGAGAGTTATGATGATTCAGGGGATTCTTAGGAGCACAACCAGGCTTATGATCGGCTGATGGACTATTACGACTACTCTGATGCTGCCAGGTGTCAGATGTTCATGACGAACTTAAAGAAGGATGCCAGACAGTGGATGATGTCGTTGGTTGCAAACTAGGTTTCTTTTTGGAAAATACTTTATGATAAGTTCCATGCTCGGTTCGGCAGTAAAAAGAAGAGGGGAAAGTCGACTGGTTCATTATCTTAGATCAGACAATACTCAAATGAAACCTTGGGTCAGTATGTCAGGCGCTTCCATGAAATAGTTGGTCATGTTCCGAATTTGAATGACCTTCAGGTTGTGGGTCTCTTTTAGAATGGTTTATACCTTGTATAATCGAAAAAGTTGGTTAAAGAGTTGATGTTCAACCATCTGAAGAGCCTGGCCGAAGTGTTTGATAAGGCTGAACGCTTTATAGTGGTGGAAGAGGCAATGAGCAGCTTAAAGCAGAATATGCCTGAGAAGCCGAAGGATAAGGAGAAGAGTAATAATAATAAGTCAGAGCATGCAACCATGGTGGTTCAGTAGGAAAACGTCCACCTTTCTCGAATCAAAGGATTAACAAGATTTATACGAAGCTTAATACTGATCGGGCTACCATTTTGGAACATATGAAGGACAAGCCTTATTTCGAACCAGCCAACGATAACAAAAAGCCGAACAGAGGAAATGCGAACAAGTATTATGATTACCATGTGTCGGCTGGACATTTCATAGAGACTTGTTGGGGTCTGATGGATTTAATTGAAAAGAATGTAAAAAGTGGAGTCTTGGTTCAGTATGTTGTAGGACGGAACATTTTGGAAGTATAGTTGGCAAAAAACACCCCAGTACAGAACACGGCTGCCCAGCCCAACAACAGGATCAGACCCAGGCAGTGCGCCGGGTGGTGGATTTGATCATGGGTGGGTCAGTCAGGAAGGTTACGGGGAAGAAGCGATGAGGATTTTTGGATGCAGTACTATCGGTGTCTGATAAGCCTGTTAGGCATGAAAGATCGTACCCGGGTTCAGTGATAACCTTTACCGATGAAGACTTCCCTTCGGAGCCGATCAAACCACACAAAGGGGCGTTGGTAATTACTACGCAAGTAGGTTTGATGGACATGAAGTGGATAATGATCGATAATGGTTTGCCAGTGCATATATTGTATACTTATGTCTACCAAAGGATGGACTTAGAGGGAAAAAAGATGGAGATCGGTCAGGAGCCTTAATTGCTAAGGTTGCAGGAACGATTGAGTTGCCAGTGGTCTTCGAGACGACCCCCTCAGCAGTTGGAAATAATGTGCAGATTATTCGTGGTACATGTAGATTCATTGTACAATGCTATTCTTGGGAGACCAATCTTGACAGCTCTTCAGGTAGTGACTTCGAGTCCTCATTTTAAGATTAAGTTTCCTATGCCAAACGGAGTCAGTGAAGTGGTTGTGGATCTTAACTTGGCAAGACGATGTTACAAGAACACACTGATCTCTTTAGGTGTGGGTGTCTGCAAGTAGAAACAGGCAATGGCGATAGAGATTGAACCATTTACCGAGGGTAGTACAGAACCTCTCATCATGCATGTCGAAGAGATAGAGGAGGTCGAGTTAGTACCAGGAAAGAAAGACAAGATTATAAGGATTGAGTCGGGGCTACAGGAACCTTTTTGGACAAGCTTGATAGAACTACTTCAGTGTTATGCTGACATTTTTGTCTGGGTCCCCAGTGACATGCCTAGTGTTGAGCAAAAGGTGGCTGCGCATAGGGTACATGTGGACCTAGCAAAGAAACTAGTTAGGCAGAAGAGGAGGATATTCACTCCGAAAAGGCAGAAGATAATCGATGAGGAAATAACAAAACTTCTGCCAGCAGACTTCATCTTTGAGATCGACTACCCAGAGTGGCTGACGAATGTAGTGTTGGTTCTGAAATAGAACGGGAAGTGGCGAGTCTGCATCGAATATATAGATTTGAATAAAGCTTTCCCGAAGGACTTTTGCCCACTCCAACACATCAACCAGTTTATTGATGCAACTTCGGGATATGCTTTACTCAGATTCATGGACGCTTTTTTGGGATATCATCATATTTTGATGCACAAGGAGGATATTCCGAAGACATCGTTTCTTAATCATTGGGCGGTTTATGCGTATAAGATGATGACCCATTGCTAAACGTTGGAGCTACATATCATAGAATGATGAACTATATGTTCTCGAAGCAGTTGGGTCAGAGTATGGAAGTTTATGTGGATGATATGATTGTCAAAAGCATGTCAGTTCGGGGTCATCTAAACGATTTGGAGGACTACTTCTAGAATATTAGGCACTACAAGCTAAGGTTGAATCCAACGAAGTGTACCTTCAGATTGGGAGCAGGGAAATTTCTAGGTTATCTGATTAGTAAGAGGGGAATAGAGGCAAACCCAGAGAAGATAAAGGCTATTTTAGACATGAAGTCTCCTCAGTTGTATAAGCGTCTGACGAATCGGATAGCATCTTTGAGGAGATTTATGTCCAAGTCGGCAGAGAGGTGTTTGCCATTTTTTGATACATTGAAGGGGCCAAAGAACGAGAATACTTTCCAATGGACTTCAGAATGCGAGGATGCTTTTCAAGGAATTAAGAGGTACTTATCTTCGGCTCCTTTGCTGGTGAAACTGATTCCTTTCGAGCCACTATACTTGTATTTGGCAGCCAGTTCGTTAGCGGTTGTTGCAGTTTTAGTTCAGGAGATTGGGGGAATCCAATATCTGACTTATTATGTGAATCATGCTTTTCAGGATGCAGAAACAAGGTATCCGAGTTTTGATAAGTTTGTTTATGCCCTCATTTTAGCCAGTCGAAAGCTTTGATAATATTTCCAAGGTCGGTTGATTGTGGTATATACTGATTAGCCCCTGAAAAAGGTGTTGATTAAGCCAAACATCTCAGGTCTGCTTGCTGCGTGGGCGAAGGAGTTGACACAATTTATTTTGAAATTTCATCCCCAAATAATAATAAAAGGTTAGGCCTTGGTCAAATTTGCAGTGGAGTGTTCGTTTTTCGAGTCGGATGTCTATCTAGTTCAGGTTTCATGGATGTTGAATATTGTATAATGTACGCTTTGGTTTTAAGGCGACAAACAATGAGGCTGAATATGAAGCAATTTTGGTAGGTCTTTGACTGGCAAAGAGTCTTAAAGTTCAGAGGTTGTTAATCTTTAGTGACTCTCAGTTGGTTGTCAAGTAAATTTTTAGGGAATACGAAGCCTGGTGGGCAACAATGGTTAAGTATTTGGCCAAGGTCAAGGATCGACTCTAATACTTTAATTCATTTACTTTCCTGAGAGTTGACAGGTCAAATAATACGATAGATGATGCTTTGGAGAGATTGGCTACCACAGACGCAAGTAAGTTCAGTGGATTGGTCTATTTAGAAGTTTTAAATAAGCCAAATGTACAACATGTGGAGGTTATATTTGTGGAGCGGTCGAACGGTTGGATGACTCCTTATTTGGATTATTTGGCTAATTCAACTTTTGCCATGTCTACTTCAATCCCACTAGAAGACACTCTATGCCCCAGAATAATCCCCTCTCTCACCATGAAGTGGCATTTCTCCCATTTCAAAACCAGGTTAGTCTCTACACATCTTTTCAAAACTGCAGTCAAATTTTGTAGACACACCTCAAACGAACTCCCGAAAATAGAGAAGTCACTCATAAACACCTCAAGGAGCATCATATAACACTGAAATGTTGTTGGAGCATTACATAGACTAAAAGATATTTTTCGAAAGACAAAGGTCCCATATGGACATGTAAATGTTATTTTCTCCTGGTCTTCAAGTGCTATTGCAAGTTGATTGTATCCCGAGTACCCATCCAAAAGATAATAGGATTCATGCTCTACGAGTCTATCGAGCATTTGGTCAATGAAGCACAGAGGGAAGTGATCCTTGCAAGTGGACTTGTTCAGCTTCCTATAGTCCATACATACCCTCCATCCAGTCACCGTTCGTGTGGGAATAAGCTCATTGTTCTCGTGAGGCAATACTGTCATGCCGCCCTTTCTTTGGCACACATTGTATTGGACTAACCCATGGACTGTCAGAGATCGGGTAGATAATTCCCGAATCAAGCAACTTGATTATTTCTTTTCTGACCACCTCCTTCATGATGGGGCTCAACTGCCTCTGATGTTCAATAGAAGGCTTAGACTCCTCCTCGAGGAGGATTTTGTGCATGCAAAAAGAGGGACTGATGCCTTTTATATCTGAGATAGACCACCCCACAGCTGTTTTGTACGTCTTGAGAACTTGAAGGAGCTTCTCTTCCTATGCCTCATCTAATGATGCAGAAACTATAACTGGCAAGGTGGATGATTCACCTAGATAGCCATACCACAAATGGCTCGACAATGGCTTAAGATCAAGCACATGTGCTTCTATAATTGAGGGTTGCGACTGAGAGGTAGATGCTTCTTGCTCATTCAAATATTGGAATTATCGCTTAAACTAATTTGATCTCGAGGGTGCATCCAACCATTGAACATACTCGAGATGAGTAGGCTCTTCCACATTACTTGCACCAGTCAAAGTGGCCTCGAGCCAGTCAAAAAGGCAATTTTCAGAGAATAATTCCCGCACAGCTTCGTCAATCACATTGACTTGGAATCAATCTTTAGAGGCACTGGGGTACTTTATAGGCCTAAAGATATTGAAAGTTACCTCCTGGTCTTATACTCTCAGTGTGAGTTCTTCCTTCTGCACATCTATCAATATCCTGCCTGTTGCTAGAAATGGTCTGCCTAAGATAATAAGGACCTCCCTATCCTCCTCGAAGTCCAGAACAATAAAATCAGCGGAGAAGATGAACTTGTCCACTTTGACAAGCATGTCTTTCACAATCCCCTTCGGATAAATGAGGGATCTATTGGCCAGCTACAGAGTCACTGGTAGGCTTGGCCTCATTCAACCCCAACTTCTTGTAGATAGATAGGGGCATCAAATTGATGTCAGCTCCTAAGTCGCATAGGGCTTTTCCGATAAGCACTACATTTCTCAATAAGTGTCACTGTCTCATAGTCCCCCATTTTCCTCTTCTTGGACAAGATATCCTTAATGAATTTGACATAGCTAGGCATTTGTTCCAGCGCCTACGTAAACGGGATATTGATGTGAAGTTTCTTAAAAGCTTCTAAGAATTTCGAGAATTGTTTATCAAGCTTTTGTTTTTGAAGGCGTTGGGGAAATGGTAACTGTTGAACTACAAGATTAGGCTTGCTAACAGTCGGGGTTGGTATTGTGGTTTCCACCTGCACATTCTCTTCTCCCCCAGACTTGTCACAAATTGGCTCAACATTGCTTTCCTCTACAACAACTTCCTGTTGCACTGTTGAGGTCTCTCCTCCATTTTCATTCATTATCTTGTCACTCCGGAGAGTGACTGCCTTGCACTGCTCCTTGCCCTCCCGTTTTGGGTTGACATTCGTGTCACTTGGAAAGGTGCCTAGAGGAAGGCTATTCAAAGCAGTTGCCATTTGTCCTATTTGGACTTCCAAATTCTGGATGGTGGCCTCTTGATTTCGGATTTACGCCTCTTGATTATTGCTTCTTGTTTCATTCTGAGCAATATATCTCGAGAAGAGATCTTCCAAACTAGGCTTTCTGTCCTATGGCGGTGAGGTAAGAGCCTTGTGGAAGTTGTTGATGTTGATTCTGAGACTGAAAACCTGTAGGATTGGAATATGTTGGTCTGGCGATATAGGTTTGGGCTTGGCTGATGTTATTGTTGCTTTATGAGAAATTTGGGTGACTTCTCAGTCCAGGATGGTAGTGTGTGGTGTCGACGTCTGGATTTTTATTTGTCCCTTTTCTGTTCTTGTCTTTTAATGTTCTCATGTTAGGTGAGATTTGTTTGAAAAAATAAGTTGTGAAAAGGTCCGACATGTATATGTCGACGATTAGACTGTAAGAGTCGCCAGTTGGTATTTTTAAATGGTTGCACCAACTCAATTGAGAAAAGGTTTGCACATTGACCTAGTGATGTAATACTACTTAACTGGTCTGTGAAACCGAGATTCGTTAGGGTCCGGGGGCTTGATTATGCGAAGGGAAGGTGTTAGGCACCCCCTGACATCCGTGTTACCACGGTAACCGCCACTTTTCAATTAAACTGTTATATGAATGTGTATGTGTGTGTGGGTCAATGTCCAATTCTCTGAAAGTAGTGATATACCTCGTTTGCACCTATATAAAAAGGGTTTGAATTTTGTATAAAAGTTCAGTTTTAACAAAATATATTAATGATGTTTTCTAAAAGAGATTTTTCAAACCGTTATGCTCAATTGTAATTGACGCCTTTGATACTTCCATTTTATTATGTGTTCGGCTTGATTGCTTTTATTTTTGAGATGCAAAGCATCTTCGAGAAAATAAGATACATAGCAGTGCCGAACTCCTTATAGGCATGATAGCCATCTAAGGAAATTCAAACATCGTGAATAGTTTACAAGCTATGTACAGCTGAAAATGTCCATCACGGGAATCGAATCTAGATTTAGGAGATTAAATATGTGATCACACGATTCCTAGACTCATATGATGTTGCAGTTAGTATGAAAACTGTAAATAGTTATATATATAAAAGCTGTATATATATATATATATATATATATATATATATATATATATATATTTGAACGATCGACCACCACGAAGTAAACACCATGGAGGATTGGAAATATAAATATATAAAAGCGGAAAATATATATATAGAGACGATCAACCGCCACGAAGTCAACTCTAGGCGGGACTATATATATATATATATATATATATATATATATATATATATATATATATATATATATATATATATATATATATATATAAGCAGTAAACGCACCGGATATATATCAATCCAGGCTCGGTTCGTTAAATCCAGGCTCAATCAAACAGAGTTTGATGATAACAATATATATACAAGTATTTATATATATAAAAGAAATAAATGCTCCGAATATTATATTCAGGCTCAATCAAACAGAGTTTAATGATATATATATATATATATATATATATATATATATATATATATATATATATATATATATATATATATAAAGCCACGGACCAACGGTCCGGGCATAAGCACACAACACGACTCTCAACATGAATAATTGTGTGTACAAGAAATGGAGAAAGGCTTTAAGTAATGTGAGAAGGCTTACAGTGGGCTGCCAAAGAAGACTTCAATAGGTTTAAATGGATGAACACTCGGTTCCCACCAGTAAAATATAGCAAAATATAAGCTCACGAGTGTTTGAAATAAGAAAGCACTCAATTTATAGTGTGTACAGAGCAAAATGGACAGGGCTTCCTCGTCTTTTTTCTCTTGAAAATGGCCACCCCAAGCCCTCTATTTATAAAGGGGGGGAGCCTCAGATGTACCTACAGCTTCCCAGGGTGCCCCGGGAAATGTGGGTCCCGCCGTCTCGAAGTACATGTACTCGGACAACGCGATGTTCGCTCGAACCTTCATAACTTTCATTCCGGGAGTCCAATGGAAGCGTACCATACCATTCCGAAAAGCTCTTTTCTGAGAGCTATGCAATGACATAGGATTTGCCCTTTTTGAATACAGGAAGATGGGTCCATGATCGAAATAGCCTTTTTGGGTTTTCGTCAAGCAGTCCGTTGAGCTTTTTTGCGTAGTTTGCGCTTTGGAAGTTAAGATATGGTTCTTCTGGGACTTCTTTTGAAGAAGTTTGAGTTAAAATGAGTTGATTTGATTTGAGTTGAGTTTGATTTGGCAAAACAACCATTTTACCCCTCCTGGGGTTGTTTCCGGTTTTCGCACAATTGCAGCAGTCTTTTCTTAGTATTATCTCTGAGGTTGGCATGTTGTTGACTCTGACTATCCTCAGGGTTATCTCTGAGGTTGGCTTGACCTCCCAGGGTTGACTCTGGGTATTAGACTTGATCTCTTGGGGTTATCTCCAGGGTTGGAATTGACTTTCCCTGGGTTATCTCCGGGGTTGGAATTGATGTTGTGGTCCTCCAGGTTTATCTCTGGAGTGTGAAAAAGACGCTTTTGTCTTCCTGCATAGTTAGTAACAGGAAAATAAAATTTCGAGTGCCTACATGTGGGAAGATTGGAATTTTGCTATCACCCGTAATTTGAGATGAACTAAACAGATTCAAGGCTAATGGCGCACTAATAAGTAAGGTGGCTCTCCGCACACAGATCATATGACGACGCTACACTTTGGACTGTTTACACCCCCATGGCATCGAGTCTTTTAGTAAAATCAGTAACCTAAGCAGACAGTGTCGTAACTGTGTCAACCTCGTACACCCCTACTACTTTCCGTGGTGCTTGCCTATCATTAGGCCATTGATAATTGTTCGCAACCATGGTCTCCACCAAGTCATACCCTTCAACATGGTGCTTCGACATAAAGGCCTCACCAGATGCGGCATCAATACTCGAACGAGTAGAACTAGATAATCCGTTATAGAATATCTTAATTGGAAGCCATTCGGGCAATCCATGGTGTGGACATCATCTCAATAAGTCCTTTAATCACTCCTATGAGTTGTAAAGAGATTCAGATTCAAACTGTATGAAGGATGTGATATCATGTTTGAGCCTTGCTATTTTCAGGGGCGGAAAGAACTTTGCCATGAATTTATGAGCTAAGTCAGCCCATGTGGTAATGGAGGCCAAAGGAAGTGAATGCAACCAACTCTTTGCTTTATCCCAAAGAGTAAATGGGAACAGTTTGAGTTTGATAGCATCATCGGATACTTCATTACATTTGAAAGTATCACAGATTTCCAAGAAGTTTACCAAAATATAGTTCGGGTCATCACTTGGCATCCCTATGAATTGAACAATATTTTGTATCATTTGAATTGTACCCTGCTTGATTTCAAAGTTATTTACTTGAATCGCGGGCCTTAGAATGCTTGCTTGAATATCTGTGATGTGGGGCATGGCATACTCTCGTAGAGATTTTTGGATTTCCTCAACCATTATAATTGGAGTAGGTATTTCCCAAGCTCTTTCTCTTCTTAGTCGTCTAAAAGTTCTGTCTACTTCAGGATCAAGAGGTATTATATTCTGATTCATGCAAGGTGGCATACACAGTCAAGAGTACTTGAGAAAAAGATTAAACAGATAAATCAGTTTAAATTAAGATCGTTTTGAATTAGTATTAATATTGAAAGACAAATAATAATACTAAGTCCCCGACAACAACGCCAAAAAATTGTTGGTCGTTTTCATGATCAATAAACTCGCACAAGTATACGTGGTCTAACAAGTAATATAATGAAAAGCAGAGTGTCGAACCCACGAGGATAAAGTACTAATTGATGCTCAAATAATAAAATTATATCAATTCGGTCTTATCTAAACAAGTAAATAAGGATGGTGTGTTTACAACTATATGATTAAAACAGTAAAATATGAGATTGAGTTGTATCAAATATGGCAAGCTAGTGTTGGGTAAAATCGAATTACGCACAACACGCAAGTATACGTGGTCAACAAGTAATATAATAGTAAGTAGAGTATCGTTCCCTCAGAGACTGAAAATAGAAATTAAACCTCACAATTACCAATTTTCTATTAATCTTAATTTTATCAAACTAATCAATTTCCAATATGTAACTAAAAGTATTAAAAATATTAAAATCACCAAATAAGCAACAAACCCTAAAAACTTAATTTTCAAACAAATAATGGAAAATTAGGCTTTCGACTTCACTTTAAGCATCACTTTGATTTTTACACCTTTATTCCAGTTTAATTCACTATCCCAGTTTATTAATCAAGAACACGTATGTAGAACTAGCCACCTCTCGATGCACTAATACCATATTAACTTCAATCCACAATTAAGATAGAATCAAGTTAAACACCTTAATTAACTAACTCACGATATCTCTATGTGAATTACAATTAAAGAAGGTTTAAGTACATGTTCCTTATCCGATTACATGTGATGTCAAGCATATATCTACCCTAACATTGATCAAGATTCTGTTCATTCACATAAATCGAGAACACATGCTACACATGCTATATTAACTAAGTCTAAACTGTATTTCATCTCTTGGATTCATACAAGTCCACAAAGAATTGTTGATCAGGAAATTCGTAAATTCACGCTCAAATTAATATAGATAAACCGGATAATAGCTTATTAAACTAAAATCAAAGATTACACAATCATCGTTCCACTTAAAGATCCATCTTAAGTGTAACACCCCCTTCCCGAAAAGGAAAGGGAGGTCACGTGCAAAGCACAACAAACCTCATAATAAGGAAACAGAGCACTAATCACTTAAAAATATTAATAGTGATATACATCAATGAAGTACTACATACAATTCTCCAAATAGAGTCAAAATAATCAAAACTTAAAATTTGAATCAACCTAGATAGTCAAAGGTAACACTCTCATCACACTAGCCCTAAATCACCCCTGCAAGCCTGTCGGAAGAAATACATAGCATGAGCCAATTGTCCAGTACGGATACAGATGTACAAAAGATATACAATTGATATACGAAATCAACAGAGACAAAATATTGCCTCTGACAAAAAATAAAATCTCCAAAGATTTGAATAGAATATATTTGAACCAACAAAATTAACGAAACAAACTGAAGAGTAAAGAAAATAATGAACTAAAATAACTAACCCAAATAATTGAACCGAACAGAAACCAACAAAATTAATACAATAAAATAATAGGCTGAAACAAATGGTTGAGGTTATTTCATACCGATTGAGCTCAGAAGTATATCTTGCCACATAGACAAGTCAAAATAATGCCACAATAGGCAAATCAAATGATGCCACATAGGCAATCAAAATAATGCCACACATACAAATCAAATGATGCCACACAGACAATCAAAATAATGCCACACAGGCACTCACACATTGGACCGCGAATCCAAATGTATGCAAATCTGATAGGTGTGTTCGGCACAACATCACCAATCCGTAGAACAGAAAACTAGGGTTAACAAATACGCCTCCCACAGCAAAACACCAAATGACCCAATTCCTCCGGAGCCTAAAACGGAGACGCCGTGGACTAATCACACTGCCACGGAAAGTGTCATCCCTCTCGTGCCAAGACGACATGCATGTGGTACCCCCACAGGTGGTTATAGCTCAGGTATACCCTACGGTATATTCTAACAAAAATATAATGTCACAACACATGCGACATAATACCAACAAAAGGGTTCTATATGTACATGTTGAACCAAATCAAATTATAGTCACAAGGTTTTAAAAAGAAGGTAGCAACATGTATCGCTCTACAATTATCAAAATAAATAATACTAAACATGATAACCTAATTCAAAAAGTACAAATACGAGTCATATGTATCAACTCTAAAATGAAACTAATATATTCATTTCACAAGAAATAATTATGGGAAATCATAACAGAATTCGAAATAAGGAAACAAACGAACAAATTAAATTTAACAAGAGTATCGCTGAAAGAGTACGGAATCCGTACCTGGATTAAGCAATGTAATACCCAAACTTTACACTCCAAATTTGACTCGTTTAGACTCTCTCCGTTTGAACTAATCACCAAAATAATATTTTTATAAGTGGTATTATAAAATATTATTTTTCTTTAATTATTATGCTTTTACATTAAGCTATAACTAAATAATTTATTAAATATTATGCAAATTCCTAATTTTATACCATTTGGTTAAAACTAATTCTTCCAAAACAATTTATTAATCAATTACCAAACATACTTGACCAAGCTGCTTACAATAAAAATTTTCCAAACAATATGTTTTAAGAATATTAAATTTTATTTATTTATTTAAATTTTTTTCCTGGGTATTACATTACCTTCCCCTTAAAAAGGATTCAATCCCCGGAATCAAAAAAAGAGTAACAAAGATTTACTTGACATTAAAGATGTGAGGATACTCTTGCGAATAGTCTCTTATGCCTCCCAATTAGCTTCGCGCTCCGGATAATTTTAGGAAAAATAAAATTAATATTTCATTATTAACAAAAATTCAGATTATTACATTAAGCCTAAAAATAAATTAGTTCATCATGAATGAAATAATCACTAAATAAATTAAAGATATCATCTTCTCAATTACAGAAATAAAACTAAAGAATATGAATAACGCAAAACACCATTTACTTTAGCCTTAATCCGTAATCAATACGATCGTTCTTCAAAATCTTCACTCAGTTGCTCACTCTGAAATTCTATTCTCAAAGTCTGTTAATCGCTCTGCATGATCCTCATGATCATCTGTTTTTATAGTAGTTATATGTTCTACAACCACAATCTCTACTCAATTCCATGCCAACTAGAATCCTACTGCTAATCAAGCACCAAATTCCAAGTTCCAGTAGTGTTTCAAGCAAAATAGGATAGCCAAGCTTCGGATGTGCTTAGCAAAGGCCCGCCCCGACGGGATAGGCTACTGCTAAACAAATGTGAAGACCCCCCGCCCTGGCGGGGGTATAAGAACAAAATAGGCCCGCCCCGGGAGGCATGGTCTCTGCTTCCTGACTTGACTGGACTTTATGCTTGCTTCCATAATTGCTTCAAATGACCCCCTTCCTTTGTTACTTGCCAACCAACCATCCTACACATAAAAAAATAATAGTAAATAAGTAAAAATGAACACAAAAGCACGGAATTAACAATGATTAAACTTAAAATGAACATCGATTCGTGGATATTAAATCCACTTATCAAAATCCCCCAAACTTAAACCGTGCTAGTCCTCGAGTACACAACAAACTACATGCTATGCAATGCAATGCAATGAGATGTAATGTATCTAACCATATGTCTATGAATCCAACAATGTCATAAACTCAAAAGTATTCCACCGGCCTCAGGGAAAGCAAGCAAACACTACAACTCTTAATAACCAAAACCAATCGTTAATTCCTTATTAGTCCTCAAATCCTAGTCTGTTATTACTGGTATAATGTGTGTGTGTAACATCCATGACAACTGATACAGACTAAAATTCAATACATAACCAACTTCTTAGAGGGAATCATCATACAGAGCAAACTCTAAAATTTCAAAAGCAGACAAGTTCCAACTAAAATTTGAACAACTACCACTATCAAGGGTTCACATATGATATATATATATATATATATATATATATATATATATATATATATATATATATATATATATATATATATATTCTTTTCATGGGGGTTTTTTGCTCTTTTCCTGTCTTATTATTATTATTTTTTTCAACATGACTGTGCAATGCCTCATTCCATTAGGCTAACAGTGCTACCCCGTAGCGAGCTTTCAACCAACGACTCCCAGACCATAAAAGACCTTAGGACGCTAGGTGTTAAGACACCCCTACGGGCTTACTTGCTCAAGTAACAAAGGCCCCAAAACAAGACTAGTCACAACATAATTTTTTTTATAAAGCTTATGTACCCCCACATTTATCCCCCCAAACTTAGGTTATTGCCTAATTCTTTGTCTTCACTTCCTATCCTTGACCTCTTCTCATCTACACTAGCATTATCCTTTAGAAACTCTTTATGTATCAATTTTAATCTAATCAGTCAACACCGATGTTATTAGCGTGTTACTCATTTTATACTAGTTTCAAACAAAATTAAGATCCAATTCATAACAGAAACTACATCAAGGTTCTACTAATCAGTGTCGTATTTGTCTACTTAATCTCAATCTCATCATTGGCCAAAATACAATGAACCACAACACTGCTGGACATATGCAAACACAACACAGTTCTAACTAATTTTTTTTATTTTATTTTTTTAGATAAATATGTCAAACATAACATAACAAAATGTAGAAATAACAAAAACAACCTAAGCTACTATGCACCTAAGCTACTATGCAATTATGTGATTACATGAATGCTTGAAACTAACATGCAAAACTAAAGTACAATAACAAATGCAAACTTAACTACTGACATTATGCATGCAAACATAAAATGCAAACTAAAATCTAACTCCCCCAAACTTAAAAATTACAATGTCCTCATTGTATGGATAATGCAATAAAATGTGTGAGGACTCCCTATAATTGTCTAAGTCTGGGGTGGTGGTGGTTGTTGATCTTCTTCTTCAGAGTCACTTGGTGGGAGACGTGGCGTTGGAGCTGGTTGCTGGTACGAGAAATGGGATGTTGGATTGAAGCTCTGAAGTGTTGCATTCAATGAAGCAAATGACAGGTTCATTGCATCAAACATGTGATCCTGCCTAGCTGCGAGTCGCCGCATCTCCCGTCGTGCGTCCTTGTTGTGCTCCACCATTTGTCGTTGAAATACAAGAAATTGAGGGCTATATATGGCGTCGAAAGATGGTTCTGCCTTAGTTCCTTGCTCTCCTATCGTCGCATCCTCTTGAAACTTGGCATCATCCGAGGTGTCCTCAGCATCAGCTTCATCCTCCAAAGCTGATGGAAATATAAAACCTACTCCTCTTGGATGTGACTCACCTCCTGCCTACACTGAATACCACGTGATCATTCTAGAATCTTATAGCTACAGCGGCATCTGAGTGGGTTCATCATCAGACCATCTAAGACCCACTTGGCGACACAACCCATAAATGATTGATGGGTGTGGCAACCCATAAATGAGTGATGGGTGTGCATTGATCAAAATAGTTTTGCACATAAGAAGGCATACCAAATCTTTCCATACCTGCTAAGATCTTTGCTGTGAAAAACCGTGCCTCCTTTCGGACCCTTGATCCATGTTGTACCTGGCTTAGTCAGGTCCTTCAGAATAGCCTCAAAATTTGGATCGTTGTCACGTAAATGAGCATACTAACAATATCTCAGGACTCATAACTGATAATACGTGTTAATTGCATCGGCACTGAACGGGACCAATCTACCCCGCACAAAAGCGTTAAAAGGTGCCTTGTCCTCGGTGTTAGCATAGAACTCTTTTACCACGTTGACAACGGCGGCCTCGGGTTCCTCAGTGAATTTTTTCCACCCTTTCTGATAAAATTATTGCATCATCTCCCAATCCACATGATCCGGTGCCAACCCCCATTCCAGTGTGAGTGCTTTTATAGACATATAATCGTATAGGTTGGCGGCGGCGACACTTATGAACTTGCGTCGGTTGAAAGTTCGTGATGGTGGTATAGGCCTTGAATTGTCTCTCCTTTGACGTTTGGATGTAGGTAGAGATGCCATTGAATTCTGAAAAATCTTCACACAATTATTTCCTCCCCCAAACTTGGCTCACACACTCTGTCGAACACATGGTGTGCACACTGAATTCTTTCCCTCAAACTTGATAATTATGCTTCTACTATAGTGCTAGGAAGGGAGGAATTAGAAACCAAAGCACTCACTCTCAATGTCTCTGCACTTACTTAAATAATTGCTGACCTTGTAGCTGTTGAAGATAGAGATGAAATGATGTAGTGAGCTTGGGTGTAGAGGGTGTGTTTATGTAGATATGGTGTATGGTTATGGTGAGGAGTGATTGAATGATGGCTTTGTAATGGAGGAGGGTGATGGAGTTATGATTACTAAAATCGTGGGTTGTGAAGGTATAATGGATAGGAGTTGAGGTTGTAATGGAAGAGGAAAAAGAAGTAATGGGAAGAAGTAGTGGGAAAGTGGTATTTGAATTGGGGAAGGAGAAGAGTTGGGCGTGTGTAACTGCCGAATACGCTTTGTTCAGATTCCAGGACCCCCGCCCCGATGGGGATATTTGGCTTGTGGAGGCCCGACCCGACGGGCATGCATACTACAAACTGAGCTCTTTTGCTCTTCTTTTCTTTCGTGTTACGACACTTAATGCATAATTTAACATCCTAAAAGCCATAAAACATATATGTGATTATTGTTAATCATTTCGAGCATGGCTGAGAGATTATCAAGACTCATATAATATAATAACTACTTACTAAACCTATTATATATTACGAATCATGCTAAACTATAAATTGACGGTTACGAATGAAATTAAGAAAAATGAAGGTACGATTGGGTTGCCTCCCAATTAATGCTTGATTTTAAGTCGTTCAGCCTGACTACTCCCTGTTTATGGTGCGTCAGATAATGTGATTGCGATGACATCCATGTTGGATTCGCCACCCCAATAATGTTTCAACTGTTGACCGTTGACCCTGAAAGTCTCCAATGGGTTTCTACTGTAGAGTTCAATGGCGCCATGTGCGAAAACTCTTTTGATGGTGAATGGTCCCGACCATCTTGATTTTAATTTTCCCAGGAATAACCTCAACCTTGAGTTAAAAAGTAATACCGATTATCCCGGCTCAAACGTTCGGTGCATGATTTTTTGATCATGCCATTTCTTGATCTTTTCTTTGTATAACTTTGAGTTCTCATACGCTTGAATATGGAATTTATCGAGCTCGTTTAACTAAAGTAATCTCTTTTCCCCCACAGCTGCTTGATCGAATTTCAGTTTCTGAATAGCCCAGTAGGCCTTGTGTTGTAACTCCACAGGTAAGTGATATGCTTTGCCGTATAGTAATTGGTATGGTGACATACCAATCGGTGTTTTATACGCAGTTCGGTAGGCCCATAGTGCATCATCCAACCTGAGATACCAATCCTTTTGATTTGGGTTTACCACCTTCTCCAAGATTCTTTTCACCTCCCTGTTCGAAACCTCAGCTTGCCCACTGGTTTGGGGATGATACGTTGTAGTGACCTTATGGTTGACCCCATACTTTGCCAAGAGAGCTGTAAATGATTTGTTGTAGAAGTGACTACCTTCATCACTTAAAATGGCTCTCGGCGTGCCAAACCACGTAAAAATATTCTTCTGTAAAAATTTGATAACCACTTTGGCATCATTAGTCGGGAGTGCTACGGCTTCAACCCACTTTGATACATAGTCCACTGCAAGCAAAATGTACTGATTGGTAAATGAGGAAGGGAATGGCCCCATGAAATCTATGCCCCATACATCGAAAATCTCAACTTGTAAAATAGTTTGAAGTGGCATCTCATTCCTTTTCGATATGTTGCCCACTCGTTGACATCTATCACAAATTTTAACAAATTGGTGGGCATCTTTAAATAATGTAGGCCAATAAAACCCGGCTTAAAGCACTTTTGCCACTGTTCTGTCACTACCATAGTATCCCCCATACGCTGATGAGTGACATTCATGCAGCATGTTCTTCACTTCACTGTGGGGCACACAATCATCCTATCGGCGCACTGTTTGAATAAGTAAGGCTCGGCCCACATATACCACTTGACGTCATGAAGAAACTTCTTTTTCTGTTGTCTTGTAAGATCCGGAGGAAGAATGTTGCTCACTAGGTAATTCGTGAAGTCCGCGTACCATGGAAATTCTGTATTTATCCCAAACAATTGCTCATCCAGGAATGACTCGTTGATTACACACTTGTCCTCTTTCTTTTTACCCTAATTTTCCAGCCTAGACAAATGATCGGCGACTTGGTTCTCCGTCCCCTTTCTATCCTTTATTTCTAAATCAAACTCTTGTAAAAGGAGAATCCATCTGATAAGGCGTGGCTTAGCATCTTTTTTTGCAATTAAGTACCGAATGGCCGAGTGATCTGTATAAACTACTACCTTTGTCCCGATTAAGTATGCTCATAATTTATCGAACGCATAAACCACTACAAGTAATTCTTTCTCAGTAGTTGTGTAGTTCATTTGAGTCTCTATGAGTGTCTTACTTGCATAATATATAGCATGAAATACCTTCTCTCGGCGTTGACCCAAAATAGCCCCTGACCGTATAGTCGCTTGCATCACACATTAACTCGAATGGCATGGTCCAATCCGGTGCAACGATTACGGGAGATGTGGTCAATTTCTTCTTTAACAACTTGAATGCCAATTTACACTCTTCATCAAACTTGAACACCGAATCCTTCTCTAAAAGACTGCACAAAGGTTTTGCAATTTTAGAGAAGTCCTTTATGAATCTCCTGTAGAACCCAGCATGTCCCAAATAACTTCTAATTCCCTTGACTGAGGAAAAAGCTTTTCAATTGTTTCCAATTTCGCTTTATCAACCTCTAACCCTTGAGACGAAACCTTGTGCCCCAAAATTATGCCTTCTTCCACCATGAAGTGGCACTTTTCCTAGTTAAGTACCAGATTCGTGTCTGTACATCTTTGTAAGACCATTACCAAATTCTCCAGACATGCATCAAAATCATCCCCATAGACACAGAAGTCGTCCATGAATACTTCCACATTTTTCTCCACCATGTCTGAGAAGATGGCCATCATACACCTCTGGAATGTAGCGGGTGCATTACATAAACCAAACGACATTCTCCTGAATGCGAATGTACCGTATGGGCATATGAATGTAGTTTTCTCTTGATCTTCAGGAGTGATGACGATCTGATTATAACCCGAATATCCATCCAGTAAACAGTAGTATGCATGTCCCTCTAATCTGTCCAACATCTGATCGATAAAGGGCAAAGGGAAGTGATCTTTACGGGTCGCCTATTCAACTTCCTGTAGTCCATGCAAACCCTCCAACCAGTCACTGTCCTTGTCAAAATTAGTTCATTGTCATCATTCTGAACCACTGTCATTCCTCCCTTTTTTGGCACACATTACACCGGACTGACCCACTTACTGTCTGAAATTGGGTAGATGATCCCCGCATCCAACCATTTCAAGATTTTTTTCTTGACCACTTCTTTCATGATTGGGTTGAGCCGTCTCTGTTGCTCCACTGTCGATCTTGCATCGTCTTCCATTAGAATTTTATGCATGCAAAAGGATGGGCTGATTCCCTTAATATCCGCAATTGTCCATCCTATAGCCGATTTGTGGTCCCTAAGCACTCTCAGCAACTTTTCTTCCTGCAGTTCGTTAAGTGTAGCAGAAATAATAACATGTAAAGAATTTGAATGGCCTAAGTATGCATACCTGAGGTGTTTAGGGAGTGGCTTAAGTTCGAGAGTTGGTGGCTCTTCCAATGACAGTTTTATCCTTGTTGTGGATTTATCATCCATGTGCAATGGTTCAAATGGTGCTCTAAATCTGCTAACTCTTGGCAGGGAGTCTAGCATCTGCAAGTAGTTCACAAATTTTGGATCATCTGATTCTTCATCTCCCATCAAATTCGTTTCCAATGGATCGTTAACCAAACTCTTTCCCATGTCTTCGCTGATTATCTGATCAATGATATCCATCCGGAAACAATCTTCTTCATCTGTAGGAAATTTCATGGCCTTTAAAACATTGAATTTTATTTCTTGATCTTGGACCCTCATCGTTAGTTCACCTTTTTGTACGTCGACGAGTGTCCTACCCGTTGCCAAAAATGGTCTCCCGGGGATGATTGGGATGTTCTTATCTTCCTCAAAATCTAGAATAATGAAATCCGTGGGGAATATAAACTTGTCTACCTTAACCAATATGTCCTCCACAATGCCTCTCGGGTACGTGACCGACTTATCCGCCAACTGCAATGAGATGTTCGTAGGCTTTGGAGCCGGCAAACCAAATTCTGTATAAAGTGATAACGACATAAAGTTCACACTTGCCCCCAAATCACACAATCATTTGTTGAACGACATGTTCCCAATCGTGCATGGAATGGTGAAACTCCTTGGATCTTTCAACTTTGGTGGCAACTTTCGCTGTAAAACCGCACTACACTCCTCTGTTAATGCCATTGTCTCGAAATCTTCCAATTTCTTTTTCCTAAATAAATCCCTTTCATGAACTTCGCATAACTTGGCATCTGCTCTAGGGCTTCTGTGAACGGGATATTAATCTGAGGTTTCTTAAAAACTTCCAAAAATTTTGCAAACTGCTTGTCTAATTTCTGCTTTTGCACTCTTTACTGAAAAGGTGGGGGAGGATAAACAACCGGTGTGTGAACTGGTGTACCCTTTTCCACTTGCTTTTCTTCCCCCTTTCTGTGCTCAACCACTTTACTCTCACTGTTTGTCTCAACTTCTTTTGCACCCGAATTTTTTGTTTTCTGACCCTCAAGCTGTTTTCCACTTTGCAACATTATTGCCTAACACTGCTCATGATTACCTTTCGGATTTTTCTCTGTATCACTTGGTAATGTTCCTTGAGGCCTGTTATTCAATGCCAATGCTATCTGTCCCATCTGATTCTCTAGATTCTCTTAATAGCCATTTCTTGCGATTTCATTGCCATTGTTTAATTTTTTATAGCCGCCTCATTGCTTGTTATGTACTTTGTCAACAACTCCTCTAAATCTGATTTCCTTTCTTGATGTTGAGCTGGTTGTTGATGATTCTAGAATCATAGGGGAAGCGATGGACATGGAGCTTGCTGATGCTGATTGTTACTCCACGAAAAGTTAGGATGATTCCTTTTCCCCTGATTGTAAGCATTCTGGTATGTATTCTGTGGAATTCTATTGTAGCTACCCACAAATTGTACTGCTGCTGGGTTGACTGCACACTGATTTATAGGATGCTCACCTGCGTACAATTCACAAATACTTGCAACCTGTTGTGCCTGTACCTTTATCATAGCATCCAACTTCTTTGAGAGTGCTGAAATTTGCACTTGTATTGCCGTCACTCCATCTACTTCTAACACTCCAGCTGCCTTTGCCTGCGTCATTCTTGTCGTGGGCCACTGGTAATTGTTAGCAGCCATCGTCTCTATCAACTGATATGCCTCCTCATAGTTCTTTGCCATAAAAGCTCCCCCCGATGGTGCATCAATATTGGTCCTGAGATTCCCATGTAGTCCGTTATAAAATGTGTTCATCTGTGTAACCACTTAGGCAATCCGTGATGTGGGCATTTTCTGAGCAATTCTTTATATCTCTCACATGCCTTATACAGTGACTCCATGTGTTGCTGTTCAAACATAGTGATCTCATTTCTCATCTTCGCAGTTTTTGTTGGTGGGAAAATTTTTGCAAGAAGTTTCTGAGTAAGGCCGTCCCATGTAACTCGATCCAGGCAGTAGAGAATGTAACCAACTCTTCGCCTTGTCCCGCAGAGTGAATGGGAACAAGCGAAGTCTTATCGCGTCTTCCGATACCCCATTGTACATAAAAGTGTCGCATATTTCCAGAAAGCTGATCAAATGCTCGTTAGGATCATCATTTGCAAGTCCCCCAAACTGAACCGAGTTCTGGATCATCTGAATACTCCCAGGCTTAATCTTGAATGTATTCGCAGATATAGCAGGCCTAGTGATACTCGACTGCAGCTCAGTCACCTAGGGTGAGGCAAAATCCATCAATGCTTTCTGGTCTTCGGCAACCATTACTTCTTCTTTCTCAGAATTTTCAAAGTCGTCCCTTGTTTCCATAATCCACTTACTTAGCCTTTGAAAGCGTATTTCAATGTCGTCCTCAAAAGGAAGCAAGTCTGGATTTTTGGATAGAGTTTGCATAAACCAACTTCAAAAACCTGAAATAAGACGAACAAAACAAAAACAAAAAGTGTTTAAGTAAAACTGGACTAATTAAACTGATATTGCAAACTAATAAAATCTATACTAAAGTCCCCGGCAACGACGCCAAAAACTTGTTAGGTAAAATCGAATTACGCACAACACACAAGTATACGTGATTAACAAGTAATATAATAGTAAGTGGAGTATCGTTCCCTCAGAGACTGAAAATAGAAATTAAACCTCACAATTACCAATTTCCTATTAATCCTAATTTTATCAAACTAATCAATTTCCAATTTGTAACTAAAAGTATTAAAAATATTAAAATCACCAAATAATCAACAAAACCTACAAACTTAATTTTTAAACAAATAATGGAGAATTAGGCTTTCAACTTTACTTTAAGCATCACTCTAATTTTTACACCTTTATTCCAGTTTAATTCACTATCCCAGTTTATTAATCAAGAACACGTATGTAGAACTAGCCACCTCTCAATGCACTAATACCATATTAACTTTAATTCACAATTAAGATAGAATCAAGTTAAACACCTTAATTAACTACCTCAAGATATCTCTATGTGAATTACAATTAAAGAAGGTTTAAGTACAAGTTCTTTATCCGATTATATGTGATGTCAAGCATATCTCTACCCTAACATTCATCAAGATTCTGTTCATTCACATAAATCTAGAACACATGCTATATTAACTAAGTCTAAACTATATTTCATCTCTAGAATTCATACAAGTCCACAAAGAATCATTGATCAGGCAATTCGTAAATTCACGCTCAAATTAATATAGATAAATCGGATAATAGCTTATTAAACTGAAATCAAAGATTACACAATCATCGTTCCAGTTAAAGATCCATCTTAAGCCTAAAAAGAAATTAGTTCATCATGAATGAAATAATCACTAAATAAATTAAAGATGTCATCTTCTCAATTACAGAAATAAAACTAAAGAAGATGAATAATGCAAAACACCCTTCACTTTAGCCTTAATCCGTAATCAATAAGATCGTTCTTCAAAATCTTCACTCTGTTGCTCACTATGAAATTCTATTCTTAAAGTCTGTTAATCGCTCTGCATGATCATCATGATCTTCTGTTTTTATAGTAGTTATATGTTTTACAACCACAATCTCTACTCAATTCCATGCCAACTAGAATCCTACTGCTAATCAAGCACCAAATTCCAAGTTCCAGCAGTGTTTCAAGCAAATTAGGATAGCCAATCTTTGGGACCCCCCGCCCCAGCGGGGGTATGTGCTTAAAAAAGGCCCGCCCCGGCGGGATAAGCTACTTTTAAACAAATGTGAAGAACCCCCGCCCTGGCGGGGGTATAAGAACAAAATAGGCCCGCCCCGGTGGGCATGGGCTCTACTTCCTGACTTGACTGAACTTCATGCTTGCTTCCATAATTGCTTCAAATGACCCCCTTCCTTTGTTACTTGCCAACCAACCATCCTACACATAAAAAAATAACAGTAAATAAGTAAAAATGAACACGAAAGCACGGAATGAACAATGATTAATCTTGAAATGAACATCGATTAGTGGATATTAAATCCACTTATCAGCTAGGATTACAACTCCCATAATGCTTCGTCTAATCTACTAACTCTCTATTTAACTAACAAATCACATGAATGGTCAACCGAGAACCTTAACTACACAAAAGCCTCTTTCGATGGTCAACTGCAAATCCCTTAGCTAGATAAATCATAATATTCCTATGGTGAAAATAACTAGACTAAGAGTTATTAAGCTTAATTACACAAGGTAAATAGATATATTCCTATTCTATTATTCAATATATGCTCTCATTCCCATAGGAGTGGTCATAATAAGTGCAATTATATTTAGGGTTAGGTATTAAAATCCATTTTTCAATATCAATTAATACCTATATCAATTCCTTGGCCAAGTAATCAATAAGTATGCATGAAATACAACAACCCATTCAAACATGATTCATTATAATAAATAGGAGAGAAATTAAATTAAAATAATCATTAGGTTACATTGCAACCCTGGAAATGTAATTAGTGCATATCTATAGAACTAATAAACATTATCAAAGTATTCAACATGCTCAAAATACACATATGAATGTAAGATTTGGATAAAGAAAACTCCTCTTTTGAAGTTTTCTGGCTCCAACTCTTCTCTTTGCCATGTAGAATCCGAACAATGAAGAAGCAATAGTCTTGTCTTCCTTGAATCACCAATTTCTTTCTCTTCTATGTTTTTCTTTCTCTAATATCCTCTGTGTCTGAAAAACTTTGGAGGAGGCTATATGTTTTTCTATCCAAGCACTTAGATCATTTAAGTCTGCTGACTGCCTAAAAACTGGAGGTGGCACTACAACGCCAAGATTAAGCCTTAGAGAGGCGCTGCAGTGCTAGGACAAGATCTCTGGTCAATAAGTGGCGCTGCAGTGCCAAATTGTGAAGGAACTGGGGGCGCTGCAGTACTACATGCTGTCGAGCTGGCAAAGTAGGGGAGCTGTAGCACCAGGTTTAAGCCTGTCATAGGTGTTGCAGCACCGGTGCAAGGAAATTAACCTTTTTACCCCTAAAAGCCGAAAATGACCTTATAAGCCCTAAAAAACATATATTAAGCAAAATAATAATAAAATACTATAAAAGTGATATAAAATACACCGAACAAGCAACTTCTTAAGCATTAGAAGATCCAATTCGCGGGTATAAATCCCACTCATCACAGACACTATCAGTACAACATCCAAGAATCCTCGCTTGTTCTTCTCCATAACCTTTCCGATTGACCCACCCGTGATCACATCCACCACCTGGTGTACTGGCTGGGTCTGATCCTGTTGCTGGGGCTGGGTGGTCAGATTCGATACCGGGGTGCTGTTAGCCTGTTGTGTCCCTGAAGTGTTTCATCTTGCGACATACTGATCTAAAGCCCCATTCTGAATATTCTTCTCAATTAGCTCTATCAAATCACAGCAAATCTTCGTAGAATGTCCAGCTAACCCATGATAATCACAGTATTTATTTAGTTTCCCTCTGCTATATTTTGTGTTGTCCTTGGCTGGTTCGAAATAAGGCTTGTCCTTTATATATTTCAGAATAGTAGCCCGATCAATCTTGAGTTTTTCGTGTAGATCTTGTTGACTCTCTTATTCAGGAAAGGCGGTCGTCGTCCACCCGAAGCGCCATTGTTGTTACCATACTTCTTCTGATAACCACCACTTATCATTATTATTATTCCCTTTATCCTTTTCCTTATCTTTCGATTTTTCTAATGGGCTCTACTTCAGGCTTCCCATCGCCTCCTCCACTACTATAAAACCTTCGGCCTTGTGAAAGGCTTCGGTCAAGCTCTTCGGATGGTTGAACATCAGTTCCTTTACCAACTTCTTGGATTTTACAAGGTCCAAATCATTTTGAAAAAGACCCATCGCCTGAAGGTCGTTCAAATTCGAGACCTGACCGACGGCTTCTCGGAATCGTTTAACGTTCTGACCCAAGGTTTCATTTGAATACTGCCTGATCTAGGACAGTGAAACTGTCTGCTTCCCTCTCCTTTTATTACCGTCGAACCGAGCATGGGACTTATCACAGAGCCTTATCCAAGATGAAATTGAGTTTGGAGCCAGTGTCATCATCCACTGTCGAGCGTCTTTCCTAAAGTAGTCATGAACATCTGACATTTAGCAGCGTTCGAGTAGTCATAGTAGTCCATCAGTCGATCATAAACCTGGCTGTGCTCATAAGAGTCCCCCAAACAGTGAGGGGGTTTCTTACTCGGATCCGCCTTTTCTTGAACAATTTTTGGGGAGAACAATGATGAAGATTTAACAGGGGTTGCAACTGTAAAGACCGAGAACTTTATATGATTATATATTTAAATTTTTACAAATTTTTTTTTTTTAGTTTATAAGTGAATATGTGTTATGAGATATAAATTAAACAAGATAGTTAATTTAATTATTTCAAATTAACTAAGATCAGTACTTAATCAAGTTGATTAAGAAAGAGTAAGATAAGTTATGTTGAAACATTAACATAGCTTGAATGTTAGCCTTAAATGTTAAATAAAAATATATATAATCTTTAAATAATTAATTAGTATGACTATTATATAGTGAATAAAAATGTGAGGACTGTGTGGAAATGGGTATGGCTAAATAAATAGATATACTATAGTAATGGATATGTATATTTATCGATTTCATTAAAAAGGAAAGCCACATAACCTAATTGTATAAGGTAATTAAATAACCTAAGGGTTATGGTATTGAGGAAATGTTAGTATTTAAAAGTTATACTAACCTAATAGATTACTTTTGTTTATTTCAAGTGATTAATAATTTTAAACCTAATTAAAATAACCCTAATTAGGTTATTGATATAAGTAATTAAATTCCATAAGATTGGGAATAGAAACCCTAAATAAACAATTAGGGTAATATAAATTAAAATTGTTAAACTATGTTACTTACATAGCCCAACTAATTAAATTAGAAGCCCAAAAAAAATAAAATGCAAGACCAAAACCCTAGCACTGTTGATTAAAGACATTTTAGACATTTGATTAATCAAATTTGGGCATTAAAAATAAAAGAAAAATGGAGGATAATGGGAGCTTAAGTGACCGGATTTGGGAGGGCCTTTTAAGGCATGAAATATTGCTAACCCACTTTCCTTTTATAGCTAATCACCTTACTTTTCCTAATCTCTTATACAAAGGACATTGTTGTCTACTCCTCATTGGTTGGGAATCTCATTAAACATATTTAAAGATAAGATAAGGGGTATTGTCTAATGGGCAATGAAAGTATGGGGGATAATAGGATTGCAAGCATCCCTTTAGTCCATTCCAATTCATTTCATTTCTTTTCATGTTCATTTCTCCTTTCTTTTTCTCCCAAGCTTAGCAAGAGAGAGCTATAGAAAGAGGGTTCGGATTTTGTGAGAGGAAAAGAGGAAGAGCTTAGCATAGTTCATGCACCCTAAACACATCTCATACTTTGGAAGAACAAGAAAGGTAGCCAAGAAAACTAGGTGAGAACTTTTCTAGTTATTCTTCTTCTTCTATTTTGTTTGATATCAAAGTTTGATAGAGTTATGTTCTAAGACCCAAGGTACCATAGTTCTACATATCTCAGGTATGGAACTAAGTATCTTGAGTGTTAGAATAGAGAGTTAGAGGAAGAAAATGAACATGTGTTCTTTAAGGGGGTGAAACCCTAGTTTTTCTTCCACTAAATCTTGTGTAACTCAAGTTTTATAGCTTGGATTTGTGATCCGTCAAAGTGGGTGGGGGGTGCTAGATACATGAGTTATCTAGTAAATCCAAGTGGTAGAACACAAATCTAGCAAGTATTCAATCCATTGGGGCTGTTTTCCCCAAAATTGTCCACAAGAAGCTTGAAGAACCCTAACCCTAACAAAACTCCCTGACCCCGATTTTCCAAAGGCTGTTTCGGCCAGTTCTAAGTCTTTTAAAATTCAGTAAAAAATCATATAGGTACCTTAAGAAGTTATCTATGTGTAGGAAAAAGAACAGACACGTTTCAATGTGTAGGTTATGCGTAATGGCTTTTACCGTAAAGGACTCCTAAATATTAACACCTGGATTCCTCCCTATATATACACTGGAAAAATCTAAATTTTTTACAATAAGTTAATATTTGTTTTTTTTTTTCATAATGTGGAGTTTCCCAACTGCAGTCAGACTAAGTCTCCCCACCCCGGACCAGGCTTTACGCACAGGCTCGGCCTAAGACATGGCTCCGCCCAGAAAGGTGCAATCCGTGGCCACACAAATTAAAGAATTCTCACATTTGTTGCTAGCGGGGATCGAACTGAAGACGTCCGGGTTTACGGCTCGCCCCCAATCAATCCTTAACCGCTGCGCCAAGTGTTGTGGTTGTTAATATTTGTTATGAGGACATACCCTGAAAGTTTCAGAGTTTTCTAAGTAAAACTCGAGTTATGAAAAATATAACAAGATTTGGATGTTTTGAGCACCTTAACATAGTAAATCACTTTCTAAAATTTCAGAAAATTTTGGGGATCATTGTTGGGTCATATACTGTCCACATACAGAAGATAAGGATTTTTCAGAATCAGTTTCCTATTTTTCATAAAAATGTTATAGTTATGACTAATAGAGAATAAATGGTTAAATGATGTCATAAATAAGGAAAATGGGATTTTAATGCTTGAATACACATAATATAGTATATTTTGACTATGGAGAGGTATTTTGGTAATTATTGATGAGAAGTACTAATTATGACCTTTTATAGGTATTAAATAAGTGGTTTAATAAAGGGTAAACAATTAAAATAAATTGTTTATTGGCCTAATAATATATTAAAATGTTATGATGATATTAATAATGTTAGAATCTGATATTTTTTAATAATTAAAAATATTGAGATTAAAATTTAATTTAAGATATTATCAGATGACGAATAATATTAGATTATAACATTAATAAATATTATTAATGACTAATTATATTTGATTAAAATATATTAATATAATTAATAATATTAGATTAAAATATTATTAAAAGATTAATAATATTAGATTAAAGTATTATTAGATGATTAAAATATTATTAAACAATTAATTAAATAAAATGTTATTAAAATATAATAATATTAGTTAAGGAATAAAATACTAATACATGAATAAAATTAAAAGTTTAATAATATTTGTAAATGAATAAAATATTATTAAGAGTGTAATAATATTAGTAAGTGAATAAAGTATTATTAGTTGATTAATAATGTAAGACCCCAACTTTTTATGAATAAAGATTTAATTTCTCTAATTATTATTTTGAATAATAAGGTGTTGATTTGATATAATGTTTTAGTTATGGGTGATATGTGCAAATTTTGCAAAGTAAGCAAGTTGTCATAAAATATTCGTTTGGTCATGGAATATTCTTTTTGTCGGGAAATATCCGTACGACGGTGCAATTATTGGTAGACCACATAATGGAATAACTGTAGGATATCGAAAGCGACAGAAATAACCTTTTTCATAAAAAATAACGACAAAACTTTTACCGTTAACTGTTGAAATACTCGATGATAAAAGTACAGCAATACGAGTGGTTGCACAGTAGCACACGGTATTGTCCAATATTTTTGATTATTGATTCTTACATAAAAAGTCACTCAGTTTCATTCAATAATTGCCACAGTAATTGTTTCATAATATCTCATATTATTGATTCAACTATTGTCACAGTATCATCTGCACAATATTTTATATTAATAAATTAATAATTGACATGACACAATTATTCCTATTATTAGTTAGCATTATTGACAATGTCTAGAAAATTCTGTCGAGGAAAGGGGTTAGGTTATATAATTGCGCGCCAATAAGGATAAATACTTGTCGGAAAGCCCCCTCTTTCATGGAAATGATCTGGTTGTTAATATTGTGAGTTTATAATATTATTTATGAATAATTATTATGTAGTGGATGTTGGTTCAATTTTGATATAAATGAAGGAATTTAGCATGAAATATTTGTTGAAAGTTTGGCAATTATCTTCTCCAATAAAATATTCATTTAAATATATTATTATAATATTAAATTATAATAATGTGATAATATAATAATTTAATTTTTTTATAATTTAAATGGTAATATTATTATTATAATATACAATTTTTTAGCATAAAAGTGGAGTGAAAATTATCATTTTTGTTTTGAATTCCAGGTGCACCATTCTTTTCTAATTCATCTCCTGCACATTTTTTTTTCAAAGAGGTGGTTGATTGATTGCCTGCAAGCTTGTTTTCTAAGTGTGGGCCCCCACCATAAGGAAATGGGAGGAATTAAGTAGAGAAAAAGAAAGGGAGTTAGGCAGGTTAGGCAGGAATTAGGCAACCTGCTTAATTTTTTCTCCCTCCGTTGCACTATAAAAGGGAGGTTACCCCTCCTTCCTAAACACACCTTCAATATTAGAAATTCTTATTCTATAGTATTGTGAGAATTTCTCTTGAGTATAACAATACTTTGAGTGTAGCTTTTTGTGCAAGATTTTCTCGGAATACTATCTGATATTCTAGTCAAATCCAGTTTCTAGTAGGGGCGAGCATGGTGCGGTTTGGTGCGGTTTGAAGCTGAAACCGCACCCGAAACCGCTTATGTGCGGTTTGATAAATTCGAAACCGCACACGAAACCGCTTGTGATTGGTGCGGTGCGGTTTTAAAAGTGCGGTTTTGGTTTCATTTGGTGCGGTTTCGGTTTCTAAAGCAATTAAAATAAGCTCTCTATTTTCAAAATTGATATAAGTTCATTAATGTAAACAAATACAACAATGAAAACATACACACATATGGTGCGGTTTCGATTTTATGGTTGCGGTTTTGGCTAGTAACCAAACCGGAACCATAAATTTGGTTATTCAACCAATCTAAAATCGCAACATACGCCGGAACCGTTGGTGCGGTTTGTGCGGTTTTTGGTGCGGTTTCGGTTCCAATTTGGTTACTTGCTCAGCCCTAGTTTCTACTAAGGTAAAGGATATTAATTTATTTCAATACTCGTAAAAATATTATATTCTTTCATACTCCATATTATGTAAGGGATATTATTTCATTTCATATTCTTAAATTTAAACTTACTACGTTACGTATTGCTTCTATAATTCGTGAAATGATTAAATTTTTTAAGTTTTGCGCTTCATATAATATAATTTCACTGGAATATTGGTCTGAACTTTCTTATTAAATTTTAATATTTTCATGTTTGGTTACTATTCATACGGTACTATTCATGGGTACTATTCATATTGTACTATTTATGAGTACTGTTCACAACATAATTTAATTTTCTTTTCTGTCCAAATTATTTTTGATACATAAATATCATTCTTGAATTTTACTTCACAAATAGTTATCATGTTGACAATTTGGACATTTTTGAACTCTGGATAAATTGAATTAGAAAATCTCTAATATTTATCTATGATCTCACTTGATTGAATCTATATCATTATCATTATCCTCATGCTTATGTTATGGTGACGGTCATCTTTGGGCCGTAGTGCAAAGATGGACTGTTGATTGGTATGATTATGACCAGAATTTGTGTATTGGTATAATCATGACCTTTAATGTTACAGATAAGGTTTGTGGTGAAAGTCTTTTTTGGCCCGTAGTGCATAGATGGACAGGTGTTTGGCATGATAATGACCACTGTTGATACCAATGAATATCATTGGCCCGTAGTGCATGGATAATTCGTTGATTTGAAATATTTATTGATTGGTGTTACAAAGATAAAATATTGATGATAGACTTTTAAATCATAGAAGAGAGTAGATATCATGCTCTACTTGACTCTTCTAATGGATTGTTATTTCCACTGCAGATGTGTTCTAAAACTTGTTGTCTATTGTATTCTATGAAATTTTTTCCTGTTGAGGACTAAGGATAATTTGTTCTACATCATCTTAGTCATAATATTCTTTATTGGGCTAGTTGATCTCACCATTTTTCTTTTGGTTCCATTGTTCTTCTCAAGAGGCGAGAATGTAGCTGGGACTAGTCGGGGAGTGGAGTAATGGTTCAAGATGGTTATTTTAGTAGTCCTCACTATTTGTAAAATAGTGTGATAATAATTGTAATGAGGACTGTATTTGAGTTTGGATATTATCTACGAGACAATATTTGTATTGAAACTCACAGCTCATATTTTGTCGTATTTTACACGATAATTAATATTTGTATAATTAAAGTTTATATTTGAATTCTGTACCATATATTTGGCGACTCAGACTTGGTTGTATGGACCTATTTTAGGGGCGTCACAGTTGGTATCAAAGCTTAGGGATATGATCTCTGGTAGAGATTTGGGATTGAAACTAGGAGGGGAGAGACGAGTAAATCATTCGGTAGTGTCCTACCTAAGCTTATTTGTTATTAGTCAGTCAGAATATAGGGTTAATATATGGCATGTGAATTTCTTTAATTAACCCTTGTTTTGTGGCAGTGTTTGAGAATGACATCTAAAAATTTTGAGATAAGCAATGGAGCACATGAGACCATTGAGACACCGCCAATCAATAGCCAGGATAATGTGCATCTAGAAGGCAATAATCCTCATGTAAACAACAACACCGACCAAACGATGAACGATGGGATGCTTAGGAGCTTACTACAATTCATGCAACACCAAACGAATGAGACTCTTGTTCAAAATGTAGGTGGAAACAATGGCAACTCACGGCTGGTCACTACTAAGTAATTTAAGGAGTTGGGACCGTCAGAGTTTTTAGAAAAGCCAGAGCCACTAAAGGCAGAGGCATGGATTAAACAGATTACCAAAATATTTGATGTCTTGAGATGCACTGAAGAGAAAATAGTTCCTTTCGCCACCTTTATGTTGCGCGGAGAGGTAGATTACTAGTGGGAATTTGTAAAACGTACTCATCTGTCTGCACTTAAGATGTCTTGGGAGAAGTTCTAAGAATTGTTCAACGACAAGTACTTTCCAGAAAGTATTTGTCATGTGAAGGAGGTGGAATTCATCAAACTAGAGCAAAACAATATGACTGTATCGCAATACGAGTCTAAGTTTGTGGAGTTATCCCGGTTTGCATCCCATTTAGTAGATAATGAGGAGTGAATGACGCGAATGTTTATGAGAGGTTTGAAACCCGAAATTCGTCAACATCTTATCTCTCATAAACTCTGTTTGTATTCAGATGTTATGAATATAGCTCAATTATTGGAGCGGGATTATGAGTCAGCTCAACCAAAAGACAGCAACCGGCAGCACGATAATAGTCATACCAGTGGCAACAGTTATAAGAGTAGTGATAACCAACGTGGAGGAAATCATCGTGCCAGAAATGGTAACCACTTCGGTGGTAATCCTGGCCAAAATAATAGAAGAAATAAGTCAAGTGGAAATTTTAAAAAGTGAAGATTCAGCAATGACGGAAAGATATTGGCAGCAGCACCAGCACCAGCAACCAGCAACTGTTTCTAGGGGAGGAGAACGACCGCCAGTTAGATGCTACAGATGCGGAGAGGAGGTACACATCAGTCCAAATTGTGCACAGCCTTCCAAGGTGTGTTTTAGTTGTGGAAAAAATGGTCACATAGCTCGACTTTGTCTTGTAGCAAAGTCAAGTCCAGCTGGGACAGTGGCACCAAAGGCGGCTACGGACAAAACAAAGTTGGTGGTTCAAGAGAGAGCGTTTGTCGTGACTTCCCAATAGATGAGGAACCCAAATGAAGTTATCATGGGTAAGCTAATCATAAACTCTTGCGAAGTCTATACTTTATTAGATACCGATTCTACCCATTCTTTTATTTCACCTGCTTGAGCTCAACGTTTGAACTTGACTCCTAAGAAATTAGACTTTGACTTATCTGTTAATACTCCATTAAGAGAAACATTCATTACATCCACTATTTATAAATCTTGCTTGATTCAAATTGGCACCATCACATTAGCTGTTGATCTCATCTCTTTGAAAATACTTGCATTGGATGTGATTTTAGGGATTTATTGGTTAAATACTCATCATGCTAAAATTGATTATTTTCATAAGGTCGTTAGTTTTCATATTCCTAACCAACCTGTTATGCGAATTCAAGCAACCAATCCTTGAGGTGCCCCTGTTTTATTCGTAAAGAAGAAAGATGGGAGTATATGACTTTGCATTGACTATCGGGAGTTGAACCATGTCACCATCAAAAATAGGTACCCGTTACCTCGCATTGATGACCTGTTTGACCAGTTACAAGGTGCTAAACACTTCTCAAAGATCTAACTTCGTTCCGGATATCATCAGTCAAAGATTAAAACTGATGACATTCTAAAGACTTCTTTCAAAACTCGGTACGGGCATTACGAATCTTTTGGATTGACTAATACTCCTGCTGCTATCATGGATATGATGAACCGAGTATTCAAGGAATATTTGGATCATTTTATGGTTGTCTTTATTAATGGCATCCTCATATATTCCAAAAGCCGTAAAGATCGTGAGCAACACTTGACGCTGATACTCCAAAAGCTTCATGAAAATAAGTTATATGCCACGTTAAAGAAATAAGAGTTCTGGTTTGATAAAGTAGCATTCCTTGGGCACGTGATATCGAATCATGAAATATCAGTTGACCCGACAAAGATTGAAGCAATACAAAGTTGGGAGCAACCTAAATCAGTAACCGAAGTACTTAGCTTTATGGGCTTAGCTGGTTATTATCGGAGATTCTTAGAAAGATTTTCTCGAATCGCTACTCCATTAACTCAGCTGACTCGAAAAGATACAAAATTCGGATGGAGCGAGGAATGTGAGAAGAGCTTCCAAGAACTCAAGAGGAGACTTATTTCAGCACCTGTTCTGACAATACCATCAGGTTCAGAGAGATTTGTCATCTACAGCGATGCTTCAGGCAGAGGTTTAGGATGTGTTCTCATGCAACATGGGAAAGTCATAGCCTATGCCTCACGATAACTCAAAGTAAATGAGAGGAATTATCCTACCCACGATCTTGAGTTGGCAACTGTTGTTTTTGCACTAAAAATCTGGAGGCATTACCTGTATGGGGAGAAAGTGGAGATCTATACATATTATAAAAACCTCAAATATTTCTACACCCAAAAGGAACTCAGCATACGGCAACGACGTTGGCTCGAGCTGTTGAAAGATTACGACCATACCATTCAATACCATCCTAAAAAAGCGAACGTGGTAGCTGACGCGTTGAGTAGAAGATCATATGCGGGTACGAGTGCTATGTTGTTAACACAAAGACTCATTTTATATGACTTACAAAGGATGGAGATAGAGTTGAAAACTCCAGAGACCCACGTGATGATGTCAAATATACGAGTAGAACCGACTTTAATCGATAAAGTTAAAGCTGCTCAAGCTACAGACCCGGAGCTGATGCGTATGAGGAAGAAAGTACAAGAAGGTGTTATTCTAGAAGCAAGAATCGACGGAGAAGGAATACTTCGAGTCAACTCCAGACTTTGTGTTCCTAATGACTCTGATTTGAAGTATTAAATCATTATGGAGGCACACAACACACCGTTTGTGACACCCCCAAATCTGGGTACTTCGATTCCACGGGATTTGGTGTTCACTGTACAAGCATCATCTATCTATCTACCCATAAATAATATCAAACCATACAATAGATAGAAATCATAATAAAATCTCTTCCCTTAAGGGTTACATCAACTTAATCATAAATAAATCCCAGGTTACTCTAACCTTAAAACATCTGTGTGGAATTCTAAACAAATAAGTCTTAAACAACAACATAAGTCTTAAACATAAATACAGCATCAATTAAAATAACAAGTCTTCATCACTTGCTAACTTTGCCCTTGCCTTTACTAGTGGAGGGTTCATCGCTTCTTTCATTCTTAACTGCAATGTTATTATTAAGCAAGAGTGAGCACAAATGCCCACAAGTATAAAAATGAAACAACAGTATAATAACATGCGAATAATCAAAGACATCTGAATAAAGCTCAACTTTTGAATCAAGAATAAATAACATGAATCAAAAGAATACTGAGGGTCATAAGACCTTGAACTATGTCCTAGGTTAACAAGGGTTATACTTGAAACCTTTAACAGTCATAAGACTATGGACCTTCTTCTCGTACTTAGGGGGATCAGCCCTTAGTACCATACTGTGCACAATATCTTAACGCTAACGCATAAGTGAATCCCTTTTCAGGGTTGTTCATCTCAGTTTGACATTCGAGTCCGCACTAAAAGAAGTTTGGTTTGGATAAATCAATAAGGGTTATGAAATTTAGAACATTCATCAACTAAGGACTAGCTGAATCAGTAAGGTTCACTAGTCTAAAAAGTTCGACAATAATGATATTCAATATAATTAATAATCTCAAGAAATATACAATAGAACAATTATTGTATAACTGAATCATGCTTTGAAAGATAATCAATCTTTAATATAATACTCGAACTTGAATAATAGTTTAAATTTAGGAAATTTGCTCAATGTAAAAGATAGAGTTAAGAAACTTGCTCGACATAAAAGTAACGTTTAAGTTTAAATAAACTTGCTCAATAGAATGGAGTTAGGGATAGGATACTTGCCTCGTGCGTAGATTACACTTTAACTAAGCACGTTCTTTGAATTAAATCCTACATACCATTCATATACACAATACCAGTTAATTATAAATTAACTAATCAATATAACTCATTCTCGTTGTCTACTTTAATTATTGACTAAACTTAGTCAAATTATCACGTTGTCACATAATTTATACTTCATGAATTATCAAACTAATTATGTATTTAATAATTCAATTCACATATAATATTTTATTACATGTTAAACAACTATTTTATCATCTCATAATACCTCTAACATGATTACATGTTCATTACATCAATCCACTAACACTTGTTAGACTTTAACATTTTAAAAATATATTTCTGACATTTTCTGGAGAGTGGCGCTGCGGCGCCACTAATGTGCTAAGGAGTCGCGCTGCGGCGCGGTGGCACTGTGGCCGGGCCCTTGGCACTGCGGCGCTGTGGCGCCGTGGCTCAAGTCTTGGCGCTGCGACGCGGTGGCGTTGCGGCACGGGACTTCAGTTCTGAAGTTGGCGCCGCGACGCGAGACCTCAGAAACTGTTTCCCAGATCGCGATGAACACAGAGTTCGGCGATTTACACATTTTATGATCACTAAACTCACTAATTTAACGTACCCACATGTTAATACTTCCATATAATCATTACCCAACATCTGTAGAGTAGTTTTAACCAATTAAACACATAATCACATAATTAAAACATGTGAATTCACTGACTTTGATGTTCTTGGTGGTTTTTGAATATAAAATATATAATTTAACACTACGGATTCGTTATAACACCGAATCCGTTTGTTTAAGGCTTAATCTCTTCGTGTTAACGTACATAACAACTTACAAGTGTAAAATTTCGGGATAATATATGATCAATACATAAATTTTCATGTATATGGCCATATGGCCATATCACGTACTCTGTTTATTTTGAAAAAAAAACATACGTACGACATGCTTTCATGACACTGATGTTATGGTTTACAACAATATATATAACTAAACACGATTTGATACATATTAACCCATACATAAAATTATAATCATCTCATATCTCCCAAATACAGAGATTTACACAAATTATGAAAGCCAATTTATGAAAACTAAAAAGGCATAACTTGAAATTGGGTTGGAGAGAATTACCCAGAGTAGATTAGTAGTGTTGAAACATTTCCCAATTTCTTCTTAACTCTCAAAATCTCTTAACAATCTCTAAACTCTCAATTTCTCTCTCTGATACTTATCAGACTTAGAGAAAGAAATAGAAAAAGAATACGTAATATAATTGCAAAGAATTGACGCGCATACTAGTCAGTTAACCCAGTCATGGGTAACTGCTAGTAACCCCCCCCCCAAGGCCATGTTTGGCTAGCCTTAAAGGCTTAAACTCAATTAATTTAATAAACTCTTTTATTATATAGTTTAATAAGTGTCACACTCAATTGCACAATAATTCATATATCTTATTTAATTTAATATAAATATAATATAATAATTTCTCATAAATTCACATAGTCATATAAATAAATATCTCATTAATAAATAATGTTAATTTATTAAATCTCTAATTAATAATTAAATTAATTAAAGTAACATCATGCTTAATTAAATAATTCATTTAATTCATTAAGCTCACATAATTACAAACTTTGATCATAAAAATTCTCTACATTAATTTAATAAATGTAACACATATAATTAAATTATTTTACCACAATTGCATCAATTGATTATTTAATCTAATAATTAAATCGTCGAAAAATATTTATTTACTTCAATAAATATTTAAAATAATTTACAAAATTCTCGTTCGTGACATCTTTCCCCCTTAAAAGGATTATGTCCCCAGAATCACGACTCAATAATTTCGACCCGTTACATTCTCCCCCCTTACAAAGATTCTGTCCCCAGAATCGCATACACATAATTAAGTAAATAAATGAGGGTAATTCTTCATCATATTCTCTTCGAGTTCCCACGTAGCTTCTTCAGCATTGTGGTTCCTCCAAATTACCTTAACAGAAGGTATAACTTTATTTCTCAGAACTTGTTCTTTTCGGTCGACAATTTGGACAGGAATTTCTTCATAAGATAAGTCTTTCTCAAAATGCAGGGGTTCGTATTCAATTACATGCTTGTAATCAGGTTTGTAAGGTCGTAACACAGAAACATGGAAGACGTTGTGGATATTCTCGAGTGCTGGAGGTAAGGCTACCTCGTACGCAACTTCTCCAATTCTTCGCAGTACCTCAAAGGGTCCAATAAATCTTGGGCTCAATTTTCCTTTCTGTCCGAACCTGATCTTTCCCTTCCAGGGAGAGACCTTCAAGAAAACATAACTACCTGGTTCAAACTCGATATTTTTACGATGTGGATCAGCGTATTTCTTCTGTCGATCTTGAGCTGCTACCAGTCGTGCTCGGATCACTTTGACTATTTCTGCCGTCTGCTGTACCAATTCTGGTCCTAGCAATTGTCTTTCACCAACTTCATCCCAATAAAGCGGAGTTCTGTACTTTCTGCCGTATAACGCTTCGTAAGGCGGCATACCAATACTAGCGTGGTAACTGTTGTTGTAGCCGAATTCTACCAGCGGTAAGTGATCATCCCAATTTCCTTTGAAGTCCATTACACAGGCTCGTAACATATCTTCTAGTGTTTGAATCGTTCGTTCGCTCTGTCCGTCTGTTTGAGGGTGGTAAGCTGTACTCATTCACAGTTGTGTACCCATGCATTCCTGAAGACGTTTCCAGAAATTTGATGTGAAGCGCGGATCCCTATCGGAAACAATAGACACCGGCACTCCGTGCCTCGAAACAATCTCTTTCACATATAATCTTACCAACTGATCTAAGTTAAATCTGATTTTGATAGGAAGGAAGTGCGCGGATTTCGTCAGTCGGTCAACGATAACCCATACTGCGTCGTAGCCTTTCTGAGTCGTCGGAAGGCCAACCACGAAGTCCATCGTAATATGTTCCCATTTCCATTCTGGGATCTCCAACGGTTGTAGCAATCCAATCGGTCTCTGATGTTCTGCTTTAACTTTCTGACATGTCAGGCATTTGGCAACACATTCTGCAACATCACGTTTCAAATTCGGCCACCAGAAATGTTGTCGAAGATCTTGGTACATTTTTGTACTACCAGGGTGAATCGAATATCTTGAACTATGAGCCTCACTCAAAATTTCTTCCTTAATTTCTTATACTGGCGGAACCCAAATTCTGCTTTCAAATCTCAATATTCCTTCCTTATCCATCTTAAATCTCGGTTCGGTTCCTTCAGATATCTTCTTTGTCACCTTTTTGCATTCATCATTCTGAAGCTGAGCCTCCTTCACTCTATCTAGTAGAGTTGTACCAGATTGCATCTGAAATAGCTTCTCATCAATCTCCATAGGATACTTCACTTCTAACTCCAGTTTCTCCATATCTGCAATTAGCTCCTGCTGAGCAGTCAACATCATCAATTTCTCACGACCCTTTCTACTTAAGGCGTCGGCAACCACATTAGCCTTACCTGGATGGTATAAAATCTCACAGTCATATTCCTTGATTAATTCCAACCATCTTCTTTGACGCATATTCAAATCTTTCTGTGTAAAAATATATTTCAGACTCTTGTGGTCCGTATATATTTCATACTTCTCCCCGTATAGATAGTGCCTCCAAATTTTCAAAGCAAAAACAACTGCAGCTAACTCCAAATCATGGGTTGGGTAACCCTTCTCGTAATCCTTCAACTGCCGTGATGCATACGCAATGACTTTGCCGTTTTGCATCAGCACACAGCCAAGTCCTTTATGCGATGCATCGCTAAAAATAACAAAATTTCCTGTATCATCTGGAAGAGATAACACAAGCGCTGTACTCAACCTCTTCTTTAATTCTTGAAAACTCTCCTCACACTTCTCCGTCCAAACAAATTTCACAGCTTTTCGAGTTAAATTCATTAACGGAGTTGCGATCTTAGAAAAATCTTGTATGAATCTTCTATAATATCCTGCTAATCGAAGAAAACTTCTTACTTCTGACGGCGTTCTCGGCTGATCCCAGTTAATCACAGCTTCTACTTTGGATGGATCTACCGAAATTCCATCTTTATCGATTACGTGACCAAGAAATTGTACTCTCTCGATCCAGAATTCGCATTTCAAAAATTTAGCATACAACTTCTCCCTTCTCAATACTTCCAACGTTAACCTCAAGTGTTCTTCATGTTCCTCTTTGGTTTTGGAATATACCAGAATGTCGTCTATAAATACCACCACGAATTTGTCCAAAAACGGCTTGAATACACCATTCATTAGTCTCATAAATGCTGCAGGAGCATTCGTAAGACCAAACGATATTACTAAAAACTCATAATGACCATATCACGGTCGGAACGCTGTCTTCGGTACATCCTCTGGCCTCACCTTCAGTTGGTGATAACCACTCCTCAAGTCAATCTTGGAAAAGTATTTTGCTCCCTTCAATTGATCAAACAGATCATCGATCCTCGGTAATGGATATCTGTTCTTAATCGTGACCTTATTTAATTCTCTGTAGTCAATGCAGAGCCTCATCGATCCGTCCTTCTTTTTCACGAACAACACCGGCGTTCCCCACGGCGATACGCTCGGTTGAATGTACTTTTTGTCCAACAATTCTTGTAGTTGTACCATTAATTCCTTCATCTCTACTGGTGTCATTCGGTATGGTGCCTTCGATATTGGAGCAGTTCCGGGCGCCAAATCAATCACAAAGTCTACTTCTCTATCTGGAGGAAGTCCTGGCAAATCGTCTGGAAATACATCGACGAAGTCCCTCACAATCGGTATCTCCTCTACCTTCGGGTTCTCTTTTCGATTGTCGACTATGTAAGCTAAATATCCTACACAGCCTTGTCTTAATAACTTCCTGGCCTGCAACATCGTCAGACAACTCGCTTGTCTAGGCGACTTGCTACCATAAAACACAACCTTTGACGGAGTCATAAGGTTAATACGCTTCTTTTGGCAGTCAATTACAGCCCCATAATTGGATAGCCAATCCATACCCAATATAACGTCGAATTCCCCCAATCGAATAGGGATAAGATCTACGTTCATGATATTACCCTTAATATCCACTCTACAATTCGTATACACATGTTTAACAGGAATTATCTCTCTATTCGCAATTTCTATAATCATGGGATATTCCAATTCATCCTTAAGCAAATCTAAACTATTAGCAAAGTCATCGGATATAAAGGAACAAGTAGCACCCGAATCAAATAAAACGTAAGCATTAATTTCATTGATCGGAATGATACCTGACACCACTTCACGAGATTGGATTGCATCCTGCACCGTCATATTGAAAGTTATGGCGGTTGGTCGGTTTGTTGCAGGTGGTCCGGTGATGGTTAAGGTATTTCCACTGCTATTTCCCCGGTTTCCTCCTTGTCCTGATCCTCCCGATCCCTTCTTGGGACAGTCTTTTGCTAAATGATCTTTCGAACCACAGTTGAAACAAGCACCCTTCTTTGGGTTTGGACAATTTGGTGCTATGTGGCCTTCCTGACCACAATTGTAGCACACTCTCTTTCCCTTCAAACAAACTCCTAGATGTGCCTTGCCGCAAGTCGGACATGCTTCTATCTTCTTTTCCTGCCCTCCGTGTTGACTTCCAACTGTCGAGTTATCCGTCCACTTCCTCTTCTGATTATTATTATTCCCAGTATTACTTCCACCAGTCTTGTTATTACCTTCATTCTCACTCTTTTTCTTTTTCTGTTCTTGGTTGTACTTAGTCACTCCATCACTTCCTCCTTCCGTGAGAATGGCCTTTTCCAAAACTCCCGCAAACGTGTTAAGTTGAAACATTGATACCTTGTTGTATACCCAAGGCTTCAGTCCTTGTTCGAATCGTCTGGTTTTTCCTCTCGTCAGTGTGTACTTGATACGGGGCAAACCTTACCAACTCATCGAATTTAGCCGCGTATTCAGGCACGCTCATGTTTCCCTGTTTCAGTTCCAGAAATTGCACCTCCATCTGATTCTGCGAACTAGCTGGGAAATACATTTCGAAAAACATCTCTTTGAATCTCTCCCACATAATTACACCTTCACCTCCTTGCATCTTGTTTGCCTGCCACCAGTAACTAGCCTCAGACTTTAGCATAAATGTCGCAAAAGCGGTCTTCTGATCTTCTCGAACCCTAGCAACGTCGAAAACCTTCTCCATTTCCATCACCCACGTTTGAGCCTCGATCGGGATTCTGGAACCTTTGAACTCTGGCGGTCCCACCGCCTTAAAATCTTTAAACGTTGTGCTAGGTGGAGCTTGCGGTTGGTTATTCATGACTCCAGTTAGTAAATTAACTAGCTGTTGAACTGGATTAACGTTGGCATTATTGTTATTATTGGTTGACCCTTCCTGAGCCGGTTGACGTTGTTGTCTTCTCCTTGGCAGCATTTTTCTGTTAAATAAACGTTTATTAGAACTTTATTTATTTCTCTACATAGTTAAGACATTACTCAATACTTTAACATATCACTTAACACATCATCTCAAACAACTTGATGTCTTTTCATTCAATTAAAAAGTTTTAACATTAAACTATAGCATACTGCTATTTACATCATCTATCCTGGAATAAAGAATCCACAGGATTTAAAACATTCAAATATGTTATTCCTTAGTTCATAAACACATCGGAATTTACATAAAACTATATAAGTCTTTCACATAAATAAACAGATTATATTCCTGTCTTCCAAGGTGCTCAATAGCCTTGCCACGCTCCTCATTCATGATATGAGACATCGTCCTGCGATCTAACATATACGATGGAAGTCCTTCAAACTGGATGGGGTACCTTAACACTCGCTCTTGAACCTCATCCATCGCATGATTAAGTGTGGCGTACGTGTCTTCAAGCTTTGCCTTCTTTGCACGACTATCATTTTCTGCACGATCAGCTCGATGTGATTCTCTTACCCATCCTTCCTCTGCTATTTTCAGTCTTCCAGAGGTTTCCTTCAGTTCCTTCTTCAGCTTCTCTATCTCCTCGGTCTTATCTTCGGTTTGACCCTTCTCATGAACCAGATCCCACTCCACGTTTCCTAAACGTGTATGAAGGATCACAATCTCTCTATTCTTCTCCTCTAAAGTAGACTGCTGAACAGTCGCTCGCTCAGTCAATTCCTGAACCTCATCTTGTAGCTCCACGTTACGATCATATAGTGTGTCATACATCTCAGCATCAACAGTGTACCGTGGTAGCTCTTCTTCTTCTTCCTCCTCATCAAACTCCTCCTCAGGTCCCTCCTCAGGATCAATCTCAGGTTCATGCTCCTGACCAACAACGGTGATCAATGGAGATGAAACCCTCTGCACCAGCTGCTCCCTAACGACATGAATGTCTCGGGGCTCCTCCTCAGTCGGTCCTATAAGTACACGAGATCCCTCCTCAGTAGGTACTATAGGTAAATGGGGTCCCTCCTCAGTTTGGCTAGCTTCTCCATCATTCGTCATCCTGACAACAAAATTTTAAGTTTTAGTTACTAAGTCATACTATCTAACGCATACTTAACACATAAACACATAATGTATTTTATTATCTTCAATGAATTACCAAAAATTCATTTCTTAAAACTCGATAAGAGTTGTCCTTTACTATCTTCTTTCTATAAGGTTACTACCTAAGGTTGTTCCCCCACCTAAGGTTCATAACCTACATCTCTGATACCAACTTGTGACACCCCCAAATCCGGGTACTTCAATTCCACGGGATTTAGTGTTCACTGTACAAGCATCATCTACCTATCTACCCATAAATAATATCAAACCATACAATAGATAGAAATCATAATAAAATCTCTTCCCTTAAGGGTTACATCAACTTAATCATAAATAAATCCCAGGTTACTCTAACCTTAAAACATCTGTGCGGAATTCTAAACAAATAAGTCTTAAACAACAACATAAGTCTTAAACATAAATACAGCATCAATTAAAATAACAAGTCTTCATCACTTGCTAACTTTGCCCTTGCCTTTACTAGTGGAGGGTTCATCGCTTCTTTCATTCTTAACTGCAATGTTATTATTAAGCAAGAGTGAGCACAAATGCCCACAAGTATAAAAATGAAACAACAGTATAATAACATGCGAATAATCAAAGACATCTGAATAAAGCTCAACTTTTGAATCAAGAATAAATAACATGAATCAAAAGAATACTGAGGGTCATAAGACCTTGAACTATGTCCTAGGTTAACAAGGGTTATACTTGAAACCTTTAACAGTCATAAGACTATGGACCTTCTTCTCGTACTTAGGGGGATCAGCCCTTAGTACCATACTGTGCACAATATCTTAACGCTAACGCATAAGTGAATCCCTTTTCAGGGTTGTTCATCTCAGTTTGACATTCGAGTCCGCACTAAAAGAAGTTTGGTTTGGATAAATCAATAAGGGTTATGAAATTTAGAACATTCATCAACTAAGGACTAGCTGAATCAGTAAGGTTCACTAGTCTAAAAAGTTCGACAATAATGATATTCAATATAATTAATAATCTCAAGAAATATACAATAGAACAATTATTGTATAACTGAATCATGCTTTGAAAGATAATCAATCTTTAATATAATACTCGAACTTGAATAATAGTTTAAATTTAGGAAATTTGCTCAATGTAAAAGATAGAGTTAAGAAACTTGCTCGACATAAAAGTAACGTTTAAGTTTAAATAAACTTGCTCAATAGAATGGAGTTAGGGATAGGATACTTGCCTCGTGCGTAGATTACACTTTAACTAAGCACGTTCTTTGAATTAAATCCTACATACCATTCATATACACAATACCAGTTAATTATAAATTAACTAATCAATATAACTCATTCTCGTTGTCTACTTTAATTATTGACTAAACTTAGTCAAATTATCACGTTGTCACATAATTTATACTTCATGAATTATCAAACTAATTATGTATTTAATAATTCAATTCACATATAATATTTTATTACATGTTAAACAACTATTTTATCATCTCATAATACCTCTAACATGATTACATGTTCATTACATCAATCCACTAACACTTGTTAGACTTTAACATTTTAAAAATATATTTCTGACATTTTCTGGAGAGTGGCGCTGCGGCGCCACTAATGTGCTAAGGAGTCGCGCTGCGGCGCGGTGGCACTGTGGCCGGGCCCTTGGCACTGCGGCGCTGTGGCGCCGTGGCTCAAGTCTTGGCGCTGCGACGCGGTGGCGTTGCGGCACGGGACTTCAGTTCTGAAGTTGGCGCCGCGACGCGAGACCTCAGAAACTGTTTCCCAGATCGCGATGAACACAGAGTTCGGCGATTTACACATTTTATGATCACTAAACTCACTAATTTAACGTACCCACATGTTAATACTTCCACATAATCATTACCCAACATCTGTAGAGTAGTTTTAACCAATTAAACACATAATCACATAATTAAAACATGTGAATTCACTGACTTTGATGTTCTTGGTGGTTTTTGAATATAAAATATATAATTTAACACTACGGATTCGTTATAACACCGAATCCGTTTGTTTAAGGCTTAATCTCTTCGTGTTAACGTACATAACAACTTACGAGTGTAAAATTTAGGGATAATATATGATCAATACATAAATTTTCACGTATATGGCCATATGGCCATATCACGTACTCTGTTTATTTTGAAAAAAAAACATACGTACGACATGCTTTCATGACACTAATGTTATGGTTTACAACAATATATATAACTAAACACGATTTTATACATATTAACCCATACATAAAATTATAATCATCTCATATCTCCCAAATACAGAGATTTACACAAATTATGAAAGCCAATTTATGAAAACTAAAAAGGCATAACTTGAAATTGGGTTGGAGAGAATTACCCAGAGTAGATTAGTAGTGTTGAAACATTTCCCAATTTCTTCTTAACTCTCAAAATCTCTTAACAATCTCTAAACTCTCAATTTCTCTCTCTGATACTTATCAGACTTAGAGAAAGAAATAGAAAAAGAATACGTAATATAATTGCAAAGAACTGACGCGCATACTAGTCAGTTAACCCAGTCATGGGTACCTGCTAGTAACCCCCCCTAAGGCCATGTTTGGCTAGCCTTAAAGGCTTAAACTCAATTAATTTAATAAACTCTTTTATTATATAGTTTAATAAGTGTCACACCCAATTGCACAATAATTCATATATCTTATTTAATTTAATATAAATAAAATATAATAATTTCTCATAAATTCACATAGTCATATAAATAAATATCTCATTAATAAATAATGTCAATTTATTAAATCTCTAATTAATAATTAAATTAATTAAAGTAACATCATGCTTTATTAAATAATCCATTTAATTCATTAAGCTCACATAATTACAAACTTTGATCATAAAAATTCTCTACATTAATTTAATAAATGTAACACATATAATTAAATTATTCTACCACAATTGCATCAATTGATTATTTAATCTAATAATTAAATCGTCGAAAAATATTTATTTACTTCAATAAATATTTAAAATAATTTACAAAATTCTCGTTTGTCACACCGTTTGCAATCCATCCTGAAAGTACCAAAATGTATCGTGATCTTCGACATACATTTTGGTGGAACAATATGAAGAGAGAGATCCTGGAGTTTATCTCAAGGTGTTTAACTTATCAATGTGTCAAGGCGGAGCATCAATTACAAAAGGTCCATTGCAATCACTTGAAATTCTATAATGGAAGTGGGAGCACATCAACATGGATTTCGTTACTAGTATTCCCAAGGTTTCTCAAGGTATAGATACAATTTGGGTCATTGTCGATAGATTAACCACGTCTGCTCATTTCTTGCCTATACGAGAAACTTATTCACTTGAACGTCTTACTCGTATGTATATAAATGAAATTATGAGATTGCATGGTATGTCAGTATCCATAGTTTCGGATCGAGACCCAAGATTCACTTCACGATTTTGGGCCAGCATGCAGAAAGCTATGGGCACTAATTTACGATTCAGTTCAACATATCATCCTCAGACGGACGCGCACTCATAAAGGACTATTCAAACTCTTGAAGATCGATTGAGACTTTGCTTGCTAAACTTCAAAGGAAGTTGGGACAAGTACTTGTCATTTGTGGAATTTTCCTACAACAACAGTTATCAAGCGGGTATAAGCATGGCTCCATTCGAAGTGTTGTATGGACGAAAGTGTTGTTCTCCTGTATGCTGGGATGAGGTGGGTGAAGCAACGTTGCTGGGACTGGAAATGGTACGTATGACTACGAAAAAGATTCAAATAATTCAGCAACGTATACAAACCTCACAAGATCGATAAAAGAGTTATGCCGATCATCATCAAAGGGACGTGGAATTCAATGTTGGAGATCATGTATTGTTACGTGTTGCTCCGTGGAAAGGAGTTACAAAATTTGAAAAGAGAGGAAAGCTCAACCCTCGATTCATTGGTCCATTTGAAATCCTCAACCGAGTAAGAACTGTGGCCTATAGACTCGCCTTATCACTAAGTATGTCTCGTGTTCATAACTTTTTTTCACATATCTATGCTACGTAAATATGTGGAAGACCCAAACCACATTATTGAATTAGAACCAGACGAGATAGAAGAAGATTTAACGTATGAAGAGGTACCTGTTAAAATCTTGGATAAGAGGAAACATATTTTACGCTCAAACGTTATACTACAAGTCAAAGTTTTATGGAGAAACCATGATATTGAGGAAATAACCTAGGAATTAAAATCTGAAATAAAAATAAGGTATCTTCACCTCTTCGACATACCAGGTACATACATTAATTTCGAGGACAAAATTTCATAAAGAGGAGAGGTTGTAAGACCTCAACTTTTTATGAATAAAGATTTAATTTCTCTAATTATTATTTTGAATAATAAGGTATTGATTTGATATAATGTTTTAGTTATGGTTGATATGTGCAAATTTTGTAAAGTAAGCAAGTTGTCATAAAATATTCGTTTGGTCAGGAAATATTCTTTTTATCGGGGAATATCTGTACGACGGCGCAATCATTGGTGGACCACATAACAGAATAACTGTCGAATATAGAAAGCAACAGAAATAACCTTTTTATAAAAAATAACGGCAAAACTTTTACCGTTAACTGTTGAAATACCCGGTGATAAAAGTACAGTAATAGGCGTGGTTGCACAGTAGCACACGGTATTACACAATATTTTTTTTATTGATTCTTACGTAAGAAGTCACTCAATTTCATTCAATAATTGCCACAGTAATTGTTGCATAATATCTCATATTATTGATTCAATTATTGTCACAGTATCATCTTCATAATATTTTGTATTATTAAATTAATAATTGACATGACACAATTATTCATATTATTAGTTAGCATTATTGGCAATGTCTAAAAAATTCTGTCGAGAAAATGAGTTAAGTTATATAATTGCGCGTCAATAAGGATAAATCCTTATAGGAAAGCCCCATTTTTCCTTGAAATGATTTGGTTGTTAATATTGTGAGCTTATAATATTATTTATGAATAATCATTATATGGTGGATGTTGGTTCAATTTTGATATAAATGAAGGAATTTAGCATGAAATATTTGTTGAAAGTTTGGCAATTATCTTCTCCGATAAAATATTCATTCAAATATATTATTATAATATTACATTATAATAATGTGATAATATAAGAATATAATTTTTTTTATAATTTAAATGGTAATATTATTATTATAATATATAATATTTTTGCATAAAAGTGGAGTGAAGGTTATCATTTTTGTTTTGAATTCCTCCGCGCACTATTCTTTTCTAATTCATCTCCTGCACATTTTTTTTCAAAGAGGTGGTTGATTGAATCGCCTGCAAGCTTGTTTTCTAAGTGTGGGCCCCCACCATAAGAAAATGGGAGGAATTAGGTAAAGAAAAAGAAAGGGAGTCAGGCAGGTTAGGCAAGAATTAGGCAACCTGCTTAATTTTTTCTCCCTCCGTTGCACTGTAAAAGGGAGGTTACCCCTCCTTCCTAAACACACCTTCAATATCAGATATTCTTGTTCTATAGTATTCTGAGTATTTTCCTTGAGTATAAGGATACTTTGAGTGTAGCTTTTTGTGCAAGATTTTCTCAAAATAATATCTGATATTCCAGTCAAATTCAGTTTCTACTAAGGTAAAGGATATTATTTTATTTCAATACTCGTAAAAAATATTATTTTCTTTCATACTCCATATTATGTAAGGGATATTATTTCATTTCATATTCCTAAATTTAAACTTACTATGGTAAGTATTGCTTCTATAATTTATGAAATGATTAGAAATTTTTTAAGTTTTGTGCTTCATCTAATATCATTTCAATGGAATATTGGTTTGAAATTTCTTATTAAATTTTAATCTTTTCATGTCTGGGTACTATTCATACAGTACTATTCACGAGTACTATTCATAAAAGAAATTAATTTTCTTTTTTGTCCAAATTATTTTTGATGCATGAATATCATTCTTGAATTTTACTTTACAAATAGTTATCATGTTGACAATTTGGACATTTTTGAACTCTGGATAAATTGAATTAGAAAATCTCTAATATTTATTTTTGATCTCACTTGATTGAATCTTTATATCATTGTCATTATCATCATGCTTATATTGTGGTGATAGTCATCTTTGGCCTGTAGTACAAAGATGAACTATTGATTGGTATAATTATGACCAGGAATTATGTATTGGTATAATCATGACCTTTAATGTTATAGATAAGGTTTGTGGTGAAAGTCTTCTTTGGCCCGTAGTGCATAGATGGACAAGTGTTTGGCATGATCATGACCACTGTTGATACCAATGAATATCCTTGGCCCGTAGTGCATGGATAATTCGTTGATTTGAAATATTTATTGACTGGTGTTACAAGGATAAAATATTTATGATGAACTTTTAAATCATAGAAGATATTAGATATCATGCTCTACTTGACTCTTCTAATGGATTGTTGTTTTCGCTGCAAATGTGATCTAAAACTTGTTGTCTATTATATTCTATCGGATTTTTCCCTGTTGAGGACTAATGATAATTTGTTCTACATTATCTTAGTCATAAATACTCTTTACTGGGCTAGTTGAGCTCACCCTTTTCCTTTTAATTCCATTGTTCTTCTCAGGAGGCGAGAATGTAGCTGAGACTAGTCGGGGAGTGGAGTAATGGTCCAAGATGGTTATTTTAGTAGTCCTCACTATTTTGTAAAATAGTGTGATAATAATTGTAATGAGGACTGTATTTGAGTCTGGATATATTGTCTATGAGATAATATTTGTATTGAAACTCACAACTCATGATTTGTCGTATTTTACACGATAATTAATATTTGTATAATTAAAGTCTGTATTTAAATTCTGTACCATATATTTGGCGACTCAGAATGGGTTGTATGGACCTATTTTGGGGGCTTCACAAATAATACTAAGGAGTAAGTAAAGTATTATTAAAGGATGAGTGAAGATAATGTTTACGTAATAGTAATATTATCAAGAGATAATAATGTTACTAAGAAATTAATGTAATAACTAATATTTAACCTTGTGACTAAATATTAGGCAATTTAATATAGAATAATGAGAATAAGTATATGATTTGCTAATCGAGAGGTCAATTGTAGGTCTTTCGAAGGAATGTAGATAGACTGTTATCCGATATTTTTAGCAGTAGAATACAGACAAGGCAAGTTCTCTAACTCAAACTCGAGTTATTATTTTTCAAGCATGTTAGTGGATAATTATTGTTGATTATTCCACATCTAATATTATTATTAAATATTCGCATTATGGCAAGTTTCCTAATTTCACTTGAGTTATTAATTTCAAAGCATGATTAGTGAATAATTATTGTTGGTTATTCACATCCATAATGATTATTTTTATTTGCACCTAGTGCATCTGATTTCTTGATCTATTACTTGAACTGTGAAATAATTTAAAGTTCTTTTATGCATGACCTGTTTATGAGATGTGTCTCAGCTATTTGTTTTGGCGAGACTAATATTTGATAAAGCATGAAACGTTCTATTTATTATGAGTTGATTTATTATTGGAAGATTTATGCCATTTACTTCGGCTAGATCAACATTGATATTATATGAAAAATTCATAGCACTTCTTTGAATTCAATCCAAACCATATTGTCATGGTACGGACTCATGATGTAAGACTGAGAAGAACAACCCTTATAAAGGGGTAACTTTATTGTCGTAAAACGACCCATGCGCGATTTTTGAGTATTATGCATAATATAGGGTACAATGAAGCTGATCACTTCATATACTTGCAGAAGAGTATAATTAGTTTTTATAACTAACTTATATTCTTGAGGTAATTTAACTTTAATTACTGATGATTCCTCGAGTAGTTCTTTATCCATTTATGATCACTCAGCTTGAAATTTGGGAATATCCCACTTTGTTGAATATTGTTGTAGTATTGATAATTCTTCTTAATCAATTGAATATTATTAAACCTTCGATAGAATTTTACTCTTTCATCCTTGGAATGTTATTCAGTATGAAACTAAAGAAAATCCTTGTTATTGCAAATGATTTATTATTCAGCTACTTCAAAATCTTTCGAATATCGTTGAAATTCTAGAAAGTTAAATTCTTCTTTATCTTTTATTGTACGCTTAAACTTGCTGAGCAAAATCGTTGCTCACCCTTGCTTAAATAAAATATTTTAGCTAAAGTCAAGGTAGCAGAAGGTTCTAATAAGGACAAAGGCAAAGCAAAGGCGACCGAGTAGTATCAAGTTGTTTAATTATTATTATATTATAATTTTGTTTAAGTCTTTTGTATTAATAGACATGAAAGGTTAGTTAACCTGGGATAACGATGGTATAATTATGTTTTAATATATGTTTTTATTAAGGTAATGTAATGAATGATGAAATTCATAATTAAATGGGTAGTTAGATGTGATATGTATGATGGATCGTGAGCACCAAACCCGATGTTAGGAAACTCGGATTTGGGGGTGTCACAGCAACATTCTAATTCCCCTCGGCTAACCGTTTCTCTAGTTCAGCCACCTTTATGCTCTTCGGTCTCACTTCTTCAAGGGAAGGATCTCTTTTTCCCCGCCTTCTTCTATCGGGAGATGAATCTCATCTCCTGTAGTTTGACTAACCTCTGCTTTCAGAACTTGTTGTACTATAGTGACTTCGATACCTGCTCCTAGTGTGCCAAGAATTGTCCAGACAATGTGTCCTAGACTAGTTCTCGGGTGATCATTATGTCGATCTGCTCCTGCGCTTGCTCTTGTCTCGAGAGCGACTCCGAAGCCTACTCTAGGTCTGCCTAGAATTGTCCGGACGATGTGTCCTGGACTGAACTTCTGGCGACTGACCCTGCCGTCGGCTATGGCTGGAGGTACCTTTCTCGTTTCTCCCAATCAATAACACCATCTGTTGGTCAATCTCCTTTCGTTGCAAGAGCAAGGCTTTCAAGGCATCATCCGTCTCCTGGGCCTTTTTAGAAAAGATCAGCCTCCTTTCGTCATGGTCATCGTCATGGGGACGTGTTCGGGATGATGCATCCTCGCTACGACCCCCATAACCGGCATTTCTGCTGGCAGTTGAGAACAATCTCCGCCGAGGACCATCTACCATGTCCCTTGATGGAGCCAATGAGTTATTGTGGGGCCCGAGTCTGTCCTGGATGCTCTTGGAGGAACCCAACCTATCCATGAAGGATCCTCTTAGCTGAGCAGACGTGTCCGCCGTTGACTTCCCAACTCTAGAAATTTTCTTACTATTCACCATGATTCCCTCCGGATAACTCCTATTGTGATTAAAAAATAACAATACTAGAAAGGCCCTCCTTCTAGCGCTAATGCTAATGCCAAGATTCGTCCACGAGCTCCAATTACCAAAGCGCGTCCAATCCTTCACAGAAATGGGTAAACACCAAAAGCTTAACGGCTTAGGCCGCCGGGGGATAGCTCTAGTGTGAGAATAAGTATAAGCTGAATAAGGTTAACAATAGAGGCTTAATGCTCTAATGTTGTAAATAATAATTATGTTTATACCTTAGAATCAGGGTAAAATCTTGTATTTATAGTGATCTCACCACTTGCATAGAGTCCTTCCCTGTATAGAATTAGAAATCCTCATTAGGTATAACTTATTAATAAGATCAAATATAATTCCCTTAAGGAAAGGAAATCGGTTTAAAACCTGACACTTTCCTTAGGAATTAGAAACCAAATATAATTAGGAATCCTTGATTCCATAAAATTCTCAACTGCGGAAATAGAATCCTACATAGGTTAAAATAACTCCACGTGGACCTTGGCCCATCATATAATTTAAGCCCTAATAATAATCACGCCCCAACACACGTAAAATTAAAAATTAAAGAACACGGTTTTGTAACATATCGAGAAGAAAGGGAAATAACAATTGAAGTTTAACGTTAACAATTTATTCAAAATGTATATCGAGCGTACTTGAGATTTGAGAATACAATTTTGTTACTCAAAATGTAAGTTCATTTTAACTCATATATGCGACTTTATAATTTAAACACATCGCACCATTTCTGATGCAATAGTCATCGTAAATGCTATAAACGCTGATAACCAATACATTATGTAATATTACTATAAAGAGTTAAATGAACTTTATATTTCCCAACTTTGCCTCATTTTGCACATTACATCTTCTACTTCAAAGTGAAACACTTTGCATCTCGCACTTTTAGCAAAAAGGCACATAACAATCTCTTGCCCAAAATTTGACGCTAAAAGTGACGGTGTTAGTGTTTAAAAGTGAAGGATTTTGTACTTTTAATGACGAATTTCGGGTCTGATGGTGTTATGTGTCGGTTCGCTAAAAGTGTCGAATGCAAAGTGTATTTAATGTAACAACCCGATATTTTCTATATAAATAAATAAGAAATTTTGCGTATAAATTTTTTATTATTATTACTTTAAGGATGAGGATTTGTATAAGATAATGTGTATATGTATTTATGTGATAAATAAAAATATATTTATTTCATAAATGTTTACAAATAATTTTATTTTAGAATTATTTATTTTTATAAAGTATATTATTATAATAATTACTTTTATGGTAGAAATGTTTTATTAATTATTTTCCAAGAAAATATAATCATATATTATTTAAATAATATATGGAATGATTTTTACAATAATTATAATAATTATTTCATTATATGAATTTTAGTACAGATTATTAAGTTAATTGTTTTACCTTAATTATTAAGGTTAAATATGAAGAATAAATCAGATATGGAATCCAAACCCTAATTTTGGATTTTTATCAAGGAATGAGAATAATAATATAATATTAAATATATTTTAATTTTTCAGTGCTATAAATATGTACTGTATGTACGTATTGATAATGGTTGGTCAATTATGTTGTATAATTTCAAAACCCTAATATAAATTGGTTAAACCCTAGTTTTACTATGGAAAACCCTAATTTTAAAATTAAATGTGAGCTTAAGACTATTATATAACTGTGTTATATATTTTATGTTGTGTATTAAGTGATTAATTAGGTAAACCCTAATTAAAATTCTAGAAACCCTAAATAATTTTAAAAATCCTAATTAACTAGAAACCCTAATTTGCTAATTTGATAACCTTAATTTGTTAATTGTAAGCTAAATGCTAATTAGTGGACACTAAAACATTAATGTTCATGTATAGTGTAATAAGAAAATTAATCATAATTAGGAAACCCTAATTTCAAAATTTTAGAAACTAAAATTTATTTAATTTTATTTTTTGTACAAACCCTAAATTGGAAATCCTACATTTGATTTGTGTTAAACCTTAGGGTCAAACCCAAAGGGTCAAACCCTAAGGGTTTGCAAGATTACATGAATGTCATTAAAAGTATATGTTCAATGACAAAAATACCCCTATTTAGATTTTTAGTATGTAACTTGTAAATCTAGACAATTAAGGAGTTGGTGACCAACTTATTTGACCATGTGACATGAAATAAACACCTAATCAGCAACAAAATCTCAGTCATACATGCATCCAAGACAACTATATATAGATTGGAGAGAGAAAAAAATTCATTTGTTAACGTACATTTTTCACCACACTCAAGCTAACTCTCTCAAGCCCCACACCTCCGAAAATTTTTGCTAGATCAGTCCCCAAGACCAGCCCCACGAACAACCACATCAAACTCAGAAGCTAGAAACAAGAATTGATCATAGAAGGTATAAACTAACCCTAGAAAATCTGACCATCAATCCATTGTTAAATGTTATGATTGAGTGTTAGAATATGTTGGTTATAGTATATAATGATGATCTGGGTTGCTAGATGTTAGATCCATAACATCTTAGAGGCTTGGATTTGAGTTTTTGCAAAATCTAGAAAAAGTTAAACTGTGGTCTGACAACAAATGTCAGTGGCCACAGATCTTTGGTCGATTATGATTTTTATTGTTTTTAAGTTGTTATGTGTAGCTTGTAATGTAGTCTTTAATCTACAAAAAGAATCAGAGTCATTTGATGTTTGGTTTGAAAGTTATTCGTGGTCAAAGGTCGTTGACCGGCCATGACTGAAGGAAATCTGGGCAGTCAAGAACATGCCCAGATCGTTCTGACAGGAAGTTTAAAGGCCCAGATTTTTGCGTGGTTAGTTGTTTTGTTTCGGTTGTTGTAGAAATATTGTAGTATGGTATAAGTACTTTAAGATTATGCCTTAAAATCTCCTAAACGTCAAGTAGACTGACTTTAGTGCCCGGTCAAAGTAGGCAAAAAGATCACGATGGCTGTTTTCTGGGCAAACCCAGAAAACAATTGAATGATTTTCTGACATAGTTTGACCGGCGTGTATCTGCTTTATTTGTTGATGTTATGACAAGGTTATGTGATAGATCTGTAGTCGTATGTGTTGTCTACAAGCTGGAATTGTTAGATCGCAAAAACATTTCATGTGTTGCAAGTTATGAAGATCATAAGTTGACTACTCGGACTGTTCTTCATTTTTGGAAACCCAGAAATGAAGAACAGCTTCTGACAAGGTTTTTCTGAAGCCTAGATCTCTTTGATTTTTTATGTTTTGAACCTGTTGATTGCTGTATTGTGTAGTATTACATGAGTACTACAAGATATGAGCTTTAGATTAGACAGAAACAAATTAGAAAGAACATTAAGCTCGGTCAAAGTAGCTAGCCCGATTTTTGACTTGGTGTTCTCGGTTTCATGAAGAACACCTCAAGAACACCTATAGCGATAGTTTCGTCGCTATAAGGCCCTTTAGCGACATATATTTCCGGAAATTATTTAATTTAATTAAATAAATAGAAAAAAATAGTTTTTAATTATTAAAAATACAAAATAAATTATTAAAAATTATTTTAAATTCTGAAAATTAGTTTTTAATTATTTTTAATATATTTCATAAATATTTAATATTTTTAGAATATTAAAAGTATTTAATTTATTTAATTATAATATTAAATAAATTATCTAAAAATAATTTTAATACATTAAAAATTATTTAAAATTATATTATGATAAAAGAAAATATTTTAAGTTATTTTTAATGACTTTTAATATTATGTGATAATTTTCATTAATAAATTAATATTAATGATAATTAAGTTATTTACTAAATGAATTAAATAAATTAATTAAAAATGATTTTATTATATTAAAAATCATTTTAAATAATAATAAGGTATTTAAAAGTATTTTAAGTTATAAAATATAACTTTCAATACTTAAAGGTAAATTTTATTAATTAATTATTATTAATGATATTAAGGTTATTTAATAATTATATTAAATAAATTAGTTTAAAAATGATTTTAATATTATAAAAATCATTTTAAATGTAAATAAAGTGTTTAAAGATATTTTAAGTTATAAAATATAACTTTTAATATTTAAAAGGTAATTTCATTAATAATTTAATATTAATGATTATTAATTTATTATTAATGATATTAAATTTATTTAATAATTGTATTAAATAAATAGTTTAAAAATGGTTTTATTAATTTAAAAATTATTTAAAAAGGATATAAATAAATTAAAAATATTTTAAGTTATAATTAATGACTTTTAATATTTTGATAAATAGTACATTAATATTTAAATATTAATGGTAATTATTTAAAAATAATTTTAAATATTTTAAAAATCATTTAAGGGTAATATTAATACTTTAAAAGTATTCTAAGTTATTATAAATAACTTTAATATTTTCAAAATGGTTTCATTAATAGTTTAATATCAATTAGATATTAATGATAAATAGAATTGTTTTGTATGTAAATCATTTAATAATGATTCCGATGTTTGAAAATTCATGATAAATTATAATAAATGTTTAAAAATTATTATAAATCATTTAAAAATAATATGACTGATACTTGAAGATATTGAGTTACAGAATAGAGTTCTAGACTCAATAATTACCCGATAAAGCTATCGGTGCACCGACATGTTTCAGAAATTGATCTGGACTTAGATATTTTAACTGTATAAGTGTTTATTTGTGATTCAGTGGTTGTTAAACATATGTGCCAATGTGATTAGGGTATGTGCTGACTGCAATAAGCAGTGCTATGTATTGAGATATGTTATTCTAATCAGTAAAATGATCTGATTAATGATAGGTCGTGAGATAAAAGATAAAACTAAGTTGTAAATTGTAAGCAGCGCATCAGGCAAGTATCTTACCTTTGCATTTCCTTTATGCAATGGACATGAGTAAGAATGTTTCTAAATTTATACTATTACTGTACAAATTATAAACCCTATATTATATACGATCATTGATTATCAACATGTTAGTATATGGTTATTCAGATATATATATTCGGTTCGTTAATTTCTATAATTGGTTATACAAGTGTCCCCACTTGGATAATCATTGTATTTAATCACATGTTGATACACCTTTGTCAATTACCCGCATATATATATGTTGAATTATAGCATATTGTTGAACAAGATAAAACCTTTGATTTGGAACCCAGACAAGTATGAACATCCCTACACGGGAAACTTTTATGCGCCCAAGGCGGACAGAGTGAACGATACCCTCGTTCTTGCATGTAGTGTTGATCAATACAGGGTACAACGGGCTGATCACCCCTGTGCCCGTAAGTCATGACGATTTACAGATGAAGTTTTGTTTAACCTTTTTGAAAATGAAAACAATGTTCATAGTATGTCACCTTAACCCTATTTATAGTCATTATGTAGTTTCAAAAATTTGAAAGATGGTTGTTATGTTATTATTATCGGGATAGATACTTCACAACTATTGATCTGTTGTAGAAGGGTAGTATAAAGAGAACACTTGCTGGGTACTCAAATGCTCATCCTTGCTTAATTTAAATATTTTCAGCTAAGTGTGAACAACCAGAGAGCTCTGCTAAGAACAAAGGAAAGGGAAAGGTTGCTGAATGAATGCAAATGCTATTGTTATGTAATAGTTGACTTTATTAAGACAAGTATGATATATATATATATATATATATATATATATATATATATATATATATATATATATATATATATATATATATATATATATATATTATCTATTATGGGTTGTAAGGAATGTATTAAAGGTTACGTACTTGGGAGCTAGACTCTGATAATCGTGTAAATTAAGTTGATCTTTATATTATTGTTATTATTATTAGTATTATTCCGCTCATAGAAATGGTATCGTGAAGCACCGAGTTCAGGTTTCAAGTACCTGGATTTGGGGGTTTTATAGGTTGGTATCAGAGCTTAGGGGTTAAAAACCTTAGGTGGACTAGGCCTTAGGCTATAACCTTAGAACAGAGGGAAACATTGAAAATATAAATAACTCATATTGAGTTTAAAAAGAGATGAATTGAATAAATTCATCGTCAAATAAAATAAAAGATAACTTATATAAAATTCTTATTTTCTATGTGTATATACTATATGCTAATCAGGATAACTTGTGTGTGTAGATGTCTGGTGGAAAAGGCTTGTTATATGCTTATAGCATGAAGAAGGATCAAATCCATACACCCGAGCTTATATCGAAGCCAATAGCTGAAGTAGAAGCTCACAATGGAAACAACTCAGATGATGTGGTTATTGTAAAAAACGTAATACCAGATCCGGAGATGGTGGAGCTGACAGATAGTGATTCGGACACTAAAGTTGACGCTGATCAAGCATCAACAGAGGTGCAAGATCTGAGGAACAAGGTTTCTTCTCTGAAAAGGCTGTGGGAAATAGAAAAGCTGTTGAATAGTCAATTGCGACAAGCGTTAATAGAAACAATGGAAGAACAAGATAAGCTTAAAATCCAAATTGAACAGATGGGAGCCACAAGCAACACAATGTGTGCAGCTCCGTGCAAGAAGGGGAAAAGAAAGATGGAAGACCATGACTTAGGAAAATCCGATAAGCAGAAAGGGAAAAGAATATGTTATCTTTGCGGTTATGAAGGACATACTACTCTGTATTGTCCTGACTACAAACCAGGAGCATATTTTATCTATGGGATATAAGGTCATCAGGCGAGAGGTTGTCCAAGAAAAAGATGTAATAAATAAGTAGTATAGGTTCTGTGATATAGGTGTGTTTAATGTAATATGTGTGCTTAGTATGTCTGTGTAAGGTTATATTTTAAAACTTTTGTAATGACCAAGTTTGTAAATCCTGACTTTTGTGGTCACAAAGTGATAACTGATGTTTAAAGCATTATATGCTATGCTATGTAAAATATTCGTTGAATGAATATGAATCTAAGTTTGAGAAATGAAACAAGTTTAAAATATTAAACTTATGCGATAAAGTTTAGAATGTAAGTTAAATTTATGGTTTTATTTAATCAGATAATAATGTGAGAGCCCCGAATTCGGGTCCCGAATGACCACGGATCCGGTACAATCATTCTATCACTATTTGCGGAAGATATAAACATAAATTATTTATACAATAAACGTACACATTATTTTTTCAAAATCGAGTGACCTTAACTTATACACAATTCATAAACTATCAGACATATAACATATTTATCAAACTAATCTATTATAAATTAACTGCACATTTATCCCAAGCTGAACTTGGCTTTATCCTTTCCTGTATCCGACGCATTCGCCTTATCTGCAATATTTATTCATGATATAGCAAGGGTGATCATGAAAGTTGCCCAGCAAGTTTAAATTTATTAAGACATATCATGATTGAAAGAGTCTGAATAATAAGCTGGCTATAATTCAACAATATAATTGTGAACTAGCAGGAACAAACTTTTGACTGAACAAGTATTAAATATGAACAAATATATCTGGGCCAACTGATAATGAAGGTGATCAGCCTTTCATACCTGACTTATACATACAATATGTACAGAGTACAATTCTACAGTGGCAATCAGCAATGATTAACCATAAACATATCTGAATGAAAAGACTCTTAGTAGAGTTAAGTAAAACTTGCCTGAACCATTGATTACCGCTACGCCATTTATATCGCTTTATCCGAAGACCTAATATTAGTAATATAGATCTCCAATATTAGAATAATATCATCACAATATAATACTATTATATATATATATATATATATATACACACACACAGAATAACCTAAACACATAACATATAACCCTATCAGTCTATAACACACATAAGACTCGGTGTTAAGTCAAATTATTGCAGTCTGAGTTGAACTCGACACAAATCTAACGTCCCGACAGTCTAATTGATCAAAAATTCGAGTTTAAGTTCAATTAAACTATGTCTTAACACTTAACAATTAACTTAAATAATTTTAGTATCAGTCAAAATATTTTTCTAAGTCTCATAATAATTTTCACATAATTATTATCATTTATCGTGAATTTTCAATCATTAAAACGTATTTAAATGAATTAAATACCACATAATTCCATTATAATTAATATTTATTTATTATCAAATATTAATGAAATACATGTCATAATATTATAATATATTTATAATATCACAAGGTATTTTTAATACCTTAAAATCACCTTTATATGATTTTTAAACCATTAAATTCATTATCCAATAATTGCTATTAATATTAAAACATTAATATTTTCATGACAAAATATCAAAAGTTATATTTTATAACTTAAAATAGCTTTATAACACTTAAATCATTTTTATATGATTTATAAAGCATTAATTATATTTTTTCCATAATTTATTTAATATATTTATTAAATAAACTAATTATCATTAATATTAATTTATTAATGAAATTCATCACAAAATATTAAAAGTTACTGAAAATATCTTTAAATATTTTTTTATACCATAATATTATTTTTCATAAATTAAAACTATTTTTAAATAATTTATTTAATATTATAATTAAATAAAATAAATACCATTTTATATTCCAAAAATATTAAATATTTATGAAATATACTCAAAATAATTAAAAATTATTTTTTAGACTTTAAAATAAATTTTCGAAATTTATTAAGTATTTTTAGTAATTAAAAATCATTTAATTTAATTTAGTAATTAAATTAAATAATTTTCAGTAATTAAGTGTCGCTAAAGGGGTCTTAGGCGACAAATCCGTCGCTGTTGGTGTTCTTCACGTGTTCTTGAGCGTTTCCAAAAATTCGTGTCAGTCACCGAGTTGGTATGTTTGACCACAATTAAATCTGGGTTCCGGTCGATTTATGGGCTTGATAATGGCCGAATCCTGTAGTATTGATGCAACACTACATGATCTAACCATCATCAGGGTTATAATGCATCACACAAACAAGATCTAGACTTCTAAATAGTCTGACAAAGCTGTTCTTAGAATTCTGGGTTTTCTAGATTTAAAGGTCCCTACTTTGAAACTATTAATCATAACCTCCTGAACTTGTTTTGTGTAATCTATTGGTGCAGTCTTGTATAACACATGAGATGGTATAATTACATAACATCATAACAACACCTAATCTAAGAGATTAAGGCCGGTCAAACCACTGTCAGAGAAGCTGCTCTTGACGATTTCTGGGTTTCCCAGATTTCGCCCAGGCAGTTGGTCAACGCCTATTTGACCACTCACAACCTTGATTCTGTTATGGATATAGATGATATAATGACTTTTACCGGTAGATCGCATACCAGAATACAACATAACAACAAAAACTTGGCCAACATGACAAACAACTGCAAGATCAAGGGCTAACAAAATGCATGTCAGAAATTTCAGGGTTTCTAGGTTACCCAGAAACCAGAATTCATGGCCGATCAACGCAGTTTGACTGCTAATATCTCTCATCATATTAATGATCTGAGTAATATAAAACCATAGATGTGTAGTCCTCATGACAAAGAACATATTTATAACATAAAACAACTTAAATCAAAAACAGAACGTGATTTATGGCCTCTGACATATGACTGTCAGGCCACATTTTCCTAAATTTCCAAATTTCACAAAAAGCTAGATTCGGGGACTTTGATGTTATGGATCTGGGATTTTACAACCCAGATCACTAAATAACATCCTATTACACATATCTAGCCAACAAATTAAAACATCAAACATAAGATCATTGATTTCAAAAAAAAATTTGGTTTTATACCTTTTATGCTTTTGATTCTTGATTCTGATTCTTATTCTGTTCTTGGAAAGCTAGGAAGTGATCATGGCTTCACTTCCCACACCCATTCATTCTCCATCCAAAATTTTAAGAGAGAGAAAGTTTAGGAGAAAAAATGAGAGAATAAAGTAACTTTTTTTACTTTAAATATCATATGCTTAGATTCAATGTATGCAGATCTTGCTAGAGGACATGGAATAACTGATCTTGGATGTTTTAATACACATGGGCTAAATATTAGACTTGATGACTCACAAGACTTGCAAATCTAATTACTTAATTACTAAGTAAAGGGTATTTTGGACATTTTGTGCTTATATTTGTCATTTACCCTAACCTTTAGGGTTTAGGGTTTAACTCTTAGAGTTTAGGGTTTAACCCTTAAAATTTTATTTTATTATTTTTTTTAAAAAAATTAACATTATTTAATTATAATTAGAATTCTCTAATTATATTAAAATTTTCTAATCATAATTCATGCTTGCTAATTAGAATTAATATTTCCTAATTAAGACTTCTAATTTAGCAATTTGGTCCGCTAGGGTTTCAAACAGAACAATTAGGGTTTAAACTTATAAATTAGGGTTTCTAAATTATTCGAAAATCTAATTAAGCATTAGGGTTATTATCCCTAATTAGGTTTGTAATTAAAATACAAAAACCTTATACATAACATTTAAATTCTCAAATTAGGATTTTAATATCCGGATTAGAGTTTTAAATTCTCGGAACTGAATTTAGGGTTTTCAGAACCGATTTCTAGGGTTTCTTATAGATCGTAAAAAAATTTTAACTGAACGTGGACGTTCTAAATATATACTTAGGGTTTGCCACAGATATCATTTATCTGGTCAACCCTTGACCCTTAACCACATCATGCACACATATACACAGAACATAAACGCTTATTCCCTTAATCCTGAATAATTCACCTAAATCCTTCACAAAATTTTGAAATCCTCAAAATTCCTTCTCAAAAATATCAAACGCATACACTTATTTTCCGTCTTGGTTCTAATATTGAACCTTAAATTAATTAATAAAAATTTTAAAATTTTTTAAAATTCTCGGGTTGTCACATTCACCCCTTCTTCTAAAAATTTCGTCCCCGAAATTTACCTTACACCTTACACCATACACCATTCACCATACACCATTCATACACAGCATCACATGCTACCCAGTACATTCCTCACCAGAGTAAAAATTTTAAAATTGTGCTGAGGGGTTTTTACAGACCATTGTCTGTCATTTTCGCAAAGGTTATTTGGAAATTCCTCCGTTAACCGTCAAAACTTACGGACATAGTGGGTAATTAATCCAGTATGCCCTGTACTTATTAAGTACTGCTGGTCGAATCTGTTTCTCATCTCTGCCATAGGCACAAAATTTTACCTCAGTCTTATTGGATTCCGCACCAAACAATTTAGTTCGGAAAATTTCTTTCAATGAACACTTAGAGTTTTCATAACATTAGTCTAGCTAAATCGAATAGCATAAACTCATATCAATAATTCAATTCAATCGAATTATTTAGGTGTAGCCAAATCCCATTGGCAAATTAAAATTTTTGAAACTATTTTTGAGAATGACGTCATGATGCCGTACTGTATTAACAGTCCGTTTGAGGATGACGTCATTATATGACTTTGTCATAACACATCATACAATATTGGAACAATGATTTTGGATCCATTCAACAATAAGTATTCCTGCATTTACAACTCTATCAACTTTTTATCATCTCTGCACCAGGTTACATGGTACATAAGTGATAAGTAAAATAAATTTTGATATTTCAAATCATTTGCGTCTAGCTGAAATAAATAGCATAGACTATACTTTAAACCGTTTCAAAAATGATTACGAGTCTACATTTTTTTTAAAAGCACATAGTGCGTATTTTGCTTGATGTCCAAAAAGTTCAAAGTCTAGCATGGCTAGGAATTTTGGAAAATCTATGTCTCCACTAATAATCATTTGCTTAAACAGTCTATCTATTCCTATTATCCTTAATACTTCATTCACACAAAACTATACCTAGTTCGTCAAACTTACCACACTTATGAGTTCAGGAACTTGCCACAATCATATGAGTTTAAGAACTTGTCCTAGACAGACCTTTGGCGTCCATTCGCTGAGGGGTTCATAAACATTTCATATAATTATGAGTGCGAACATACCATAAGTATGAGTTTTAAAAACTCGTACTTAACCTTATATTCTCTACCTATAACATATCTATCTGTTATATACATGAGAAAAGAATCACCTTCTCGATACGCATATAGCAAATAGCGCGACACAGACATTTCAATGATTATCAGTGTCAGAAACTAAGTGATTTTTACACCAAGTACAATTCCCCGCCTATAACAAGGAATCATATAACTCAGCTACTGACATGAGTCCTTAATCGAATCCCCACCTAAACCTACTCTCTTCTCAATACAATTTTCATTCAATTCATATTCATAATCCTTTCCTGAATCTATACCATTTCATAGTACAACTGTCACAGAACATTCTTGCCGTAAACTTGTCAATCATTTTCTCGATCCATATCAGATCACGGGGTGATCTCATCGTATATATTACGATTCATTTCTATATCTTGATCGTTTTATTTTTTGATCTCATATCACTGTACTATTAGTCTTTTAGACTCTATCTATTCACCACTACTGTTTAACTTTATTATCAGAGTTAGGGAACTCTGTAAATTATACCCTGTCGAGATTCGTCTTTGAATCTTACCGACACCCTAACTCTATTTGAGTTAGTACCTATCCTAATCACTACGGTTATTAGTCTCAGATAACCCTACCTAAGGTTTATAACCAACAGCTTTGATACCAACTGTGAGAGCTTCGAATCTGGGTCCCGAATCACCGCGGATACGGTACAATCATTTTATCACTATTTGCGAAAAATATAAACATAAATTGTTTATACAATAAACGTATACATTATTTTCCCAAAATCGAGTAACCTTAACTTATACATAATTCATAAACTATCAGACATATAACATATTTATCAAACTAATCTATTACAAATTAACTGTACATTTTATCCCAAGCTGAACTTGGATTTATCCTTTCCTGTATCCGACGCATTCGCCCTATCTGCAATATTTATTCATGATATAGCAAGGGTGAGCATGAAAGTTGCCCAACAAGTTTAAATTTATTAAGACATATCATGATTGAAAGAGTCTGAATAATAAGCTGACCATAATTCAACAATATAATTGTGAACTAACAGGAACAAACTTTTGACTGAACAAGTATTAAATATGAACAAATATATTTGGGACAACTGGTAATGAAGGTGATCAGCCTTTCATACCTGACTTATACATGTAATATGTACAGAGTACAATTCTACAGCGGCAACCAACAATGATTAACCATAAGCATATCTGAATGAAACAACTCTTAGTAGAGTTAAGTAAAACTTGCCTGAACCGTTGATTACCGCTACGCCATTTATATCGCTTTATCCGAAGACCTAATATTAGTAATATAGATCTCCAATATTAGAATAATATTATCACAATATAATACTATTATACATATATATATATATATATATATATATATATATATATATATATATATATATATATATATTTATATATATATACACACACACAGAATAACCTAAACACATAACATATAACCCTATCAGTCAATAACACACATAAGGCTCGGTGTTAAGTCAAATTATTACAGTCTGAGTTGAACTCGACACAAATCTAACGTCCCGACAGTCTAATTGGTCAAAAATTCGAGTTTAAGTTCAATTAAACTATGTCTTAACACTTAACAATTAACTTAAATAATTTTAGTATCAGTCAAAATATTTTTCTAAGTCTCATAATAATTTTCACATAATTATTATCATTTATCGTGAATTTTCAATCATTAAAACGTATTTAAATGAATTGAATACCACATAATTCCATTATCATTAATATTTATTTATTATCAAATGTTAATGAAATACATGTCATAATATTATAATATATTTATAATATCACAAGGTATTTTTAATACCTTAAAATCACCTTTATATGATTTTTAAACCTTTAAATTCATTATCCAATAATTGATATTAATATTAAAACATTAATATTTTCGTGACAAAATATCAAAAGTTATATTTTATAACTTAAAATATTTTTATAACACTTAAATCATTTTTATATGATTTATAAAGCATTAATTATATTTTTTCCATAATTTATTTGATATATTTATTAAATAAAATAATTATCATTAATATTAATTTATTAATGAAATTCATCACAAAATATTAAAAGTTACTGAAAATATCTTTAAATATTTTTTTATACCATAATATTATTTTTCATGAATTAAAACCATTTTTAAATAATTTATTTAATATTATAATTAAATAAAATAAATACCATTTTATATTCCAAAAATATTAAATATTTATGAAATATACTCAAAATAATTAAAAATTATTTTTTAGACTTTAAAATAAATTTTCGAAATTTATTAAGTATTTTTAGTAATTAAAAATCATTTAATTCGATTTATTAATTAAATTAAATAATTTTCAGTAATTAAGTGTCGCTAAAGGGGTCTTGGGTGACAAATTCTTCGCTGTTGGTCTTCTTCACGTGTTCTTGAGCATTTTCAGAAATTCGTGTCAGTCACCGAGTTGGTATGTTTGACCACAATTAAATCTAGGTTCCGGTCGATTTTTGGGCTTGATAATGGTCGGATCCTGTAGTATTGATGCAACACTACATGATCTAACCATCATCAGGGTTATAATGCATCACACAAACAAGATCTATACTTCTAAATAGTTTGACAAAGCTGTTCTTAGAATTCTGGGTTTTCCAGATTTAAAGGTCCCTACTTTGAAGCTATTAATCATAACCTCCTGAACTTGTTTTGTGTAATCTATTGGTGCAGTCTTGTATAACACATGAGATGTTATAACTACATAACATCATAACAACACCTAATCTAAGAGATTAAGGCCGGTCAAACCACTGTCAGAGAAGCTGCTCTTGACGATTTTTGGGTTTCTCAGATTTCGCCCAGGCAGTTGGTCAACGCCTATTTGACCACTCACAACCTTGATTCTGTTATGGATATAGATGATATAATGACTTTTACCGGTAGATCGCATACCAGAATACAACATAACAACAAAAACTTGGCCAACATGACAAACAACTGCAAGATCAAGGGCTAACAAAATGCATGTCAGAAATTTCTGGGTTTCTGGATTACCCAGAAACCAGAATTCATGGCCGGTCAACGCAGTTTGACTGCTTTCTCTCATCATATTAATGATCTGAGTAATATAAAACCATAGATGTGTAGTCCTCATGATAAAGAGCATATTTATAACATAAAATAACTTAAATCAAAAATAGAACGTGATTTATGGCCTCTGACATATGACTGTCAGGCCACATTTTCCCAGATTTCTAGATTTCACAAAAAGCTAGATTCGGGGACTTTGATGTTATGGATCTGGGATTTTACAACCTAGATCACTAAATAACATCCTATTACACATATCTAGCCAACAAATTAAAACATCAAACATAAGATCATTGATTTCAAAAAAAAATTAGGTTTTATACCTTTTATGCTTTTGATTCTTGATTCTGATTCTTGTTCTGTTCTTGGAAAGCTAGGAAGTGATCATGGCTTCACTTCCCACACCCATTCACTCTCCATCCAAAATTTTAAGAGAGAGAAAGTTTAGGAGAAAAAATGAGAGAATAAAGTAACTTTTCTTACTTTAAATCTCATATGCTTAGATTCAATGTATGCAAATCTTGCTAGAGGACATGCAATAACTGATCTTGGATGTTTTAATACACATGGGCTAAATATTAGACTTGATGACTCACAAGATTTGCAAATCTAATTACTTAATTACTAAGTAAAGGGTATTTTGGACATTTTGTGCTTATTTTTGTCATTTACCCTAACCCTTAGGGTTTAGGGTTTAACCCTTAGGGTTTAGGGTTTAACCCTTAAAATTTTATTTTATTATTTTTTTTAAAAAAAATTAACATTATTTAATTATAATTAGAATTCTCTAATTATATTAAAATTTTCTAATCATAATTCATGCTTGCTAATTAGAATTAATATTTCCTAATTAAGATTTCTAATTTAGCAATTTGGTCCGCTAGGGTTTCAAACGGAACAATTAGGGTTTAAACTTATAAATTAGGGTCTCTAAATTATTAGAAAATCTAATTAATCATTAAGGTTATTATCCCTAATTAGGTTTGTAATTAAAATATAAAAACCTTATACATAACATTTAAATTCTCAAATTAGGATTTTAATATCCGGAGTAGAGTTTTAAATTCTCGGAACTGAATTTAGGGTTTCCAGAACTGATTTTTAGGGTTTCTTATAGATCGTAAAAATTTTCTAACTGAACGTGGACGCTCTAAATATATACTTAGGGTTTGCCACAGATATCATTTATCTGGTCAACCCTTGACCCTTAACCACATCATGCACACATATACACAGAACATAAACGATTATTCCCTTAATTCTGAATAATTCACCTAAATCCTTCACAAAATTTTGAAATCCTCAAAATTCCTTCTCAAAAATATCAAACGCATACACTTATTTTCCATCTAGGTTCTAATATTGAACCTTAAATTAATTAATAAAAATTTAAAATTTTTTTTAAATTCTCGGGTTGTCACAGATAATGCCGCCAAGACGTCAAACTAGAAATCAAAGGGCTGAAGAATCTGTCAACAACGTTGAGGGACGACAACAAGCAGACACGATGCAGAACTTCGCGAACACGATAGCTCAGGCTATGCAACAGGGAATACCAGCTGCAGGGAACCCGCCGGACAATCGTTTGTCGAACTTTAAAGATTTTAAGGCTGTGGGACCGCCAGAATTCAAAGGTACAACTGACCTTGTTGAAGCCCAAACTTGGGTCAAAGAAATTGAAAAGGCGTTTGTGATAGCTAGGGTAACAGAGGGGTAAAAGACTGCATTTGCCACTTACATGATGAAGGGTGAGGCAAACTTTTGGTGGGAAGCGAATCAGACAAGGGCAGGAAAAGGTGTAGTTACATGGGATAGGTTCAAAACTTTGTTTTTTGAAAACTATTTTTCACCTAGTATGCAGGCTAGGATGGATGTGAAATTTTTAGAGTTGAAGCAGGAGAATATGACGGTGTCTGAATACGTCGCGAAATTTAATGAGTTAGCTAGGTTTGCTTCGCATCAAGTTGATACGAAGGCTAGGAAGGCGATGAGATTTGAGCTGGGATTAAAATCCTGGCTCTACAACAAGGTGGCAGTGTTGCAGATCCCTACATTTGCAGTACTCATGGAGAAGGCGATTATTGCTGAGGAGGGAAGTGAGGCCATGAGCCTCTACAACAAGGAGAGGAAGAATAAGGGTAAGACTGAAGGAGCTGGGAAGGTGGGAATTAATAGTGGGAGCAGGAGTGGAGATGGCAAGAGGAAGGTGAACAACTTTGGGAATGTGCAGGTGAAGCAAGAAGGTGTGAAGAAACAGACTGTGCCGTGTAAGAATTGTGGAAAGAACTATACAGGTGAGTGTCTGAAAGGAAAGTTCGTATGCTATAAGTGCGGGCAGGAGGGCCATATCTCTCCCAACTGCCCCAATCCTAGGATGAACAATGGGTGTTTCCTGTGCGTATCGACGGAGCACAAGGTGAAAGATTGTCCGAAGAGGAGGGCGGAGGCAGGTAGTGTGAATAATGGCACTGGCAGGGGGACTTTAGCAATCACTGGATAGGCGTCATCGAGCAAGCCAACAAAATCTACTGCAAGGGTCTACAGCATGATAGTCCAGGATACGACAGCAGCTGGCAGTGGAACTTCAGGTATTATTCGTATAACTTTTATTTTCTTATATACATGATTTTCATATATATAGTAAATTATTTCTAAAGAAATTTTGAGGAGGAATTTGAGTTCTTTTAGAAATCAAATTTCTATTTAATCAGAAATACAAGCTTTTTGTGAATAGTTAAAGATCAGTTCGATCAAAGTTGATCGAGATCTACTTGCGATGATTGTGTATGTTATGTACCCGTGTATGTATAGGTTTTAAAACGATGATTCCGGGGACGAAATCTTTATAAGGGAGGGTGAATGTAACAACCCGATATTTTCTATATAAATAAATAAGAAATTTTGCGTATAAATTTTATTATTATTATTATTTTAAGGATGAGGATTTGTACAAGATAATGTGTATATGTATTTACGTGGTAAATAAAAATATATTTATTTCATAAATGTTTACAAATAATTTTATTTTAGAATTATTGATTTTTATAAAGTATATTCTTATAATAATTACTTTTATGATAGAAATGTTTTTATTAATTATTTTCCAAGAAAATATAATCATATATTATTTAAATAATATATGGAATGATTTTTAGAATAATTATAATAATTATTTCATTATATGAATTTTAGTACAGATTATTAAGTTAATTATTTTACCTTAATTATTAAGGTTAAATATGAAGAATAAATCAGATATGGAATCCAAACCCTAATTTTAGATTTTTATCAAGAAATGAGAATAATAATATAATATTAATTATATTTTGATTTTTTAGTGCTATAAATATGTACTGTATGTACGTATTGATAATGGTTGGTCAATTATGTTGTATAATTTCAAAACCCTAATATAAATTGGTTAAACCCTAGTTTTACTATGGGAAACCCTAATTTGAAAATCAAATGTGAGCTTAAGACTATTATATAACTGTGTTATATATTTTATGTTGTGTATTAAGTGATTAATTTAGGTAAACCCTAATTAAAATTCTAGAAATCCTAAATAATTTTGAAAACCCTAATTAACTAGAAACCCTAATTCTTAAATTAGTAACCCTAATTTTCTAATTTGATAACCCTAATTTGTTAATTGTAAGCTAAATGCTAATTAGTGGACACTAAAACATTAATGTTCATGTATAGTGTAATTATAAAATTAATCATAATTAGGAAACCCTAATTTCAAAATTTTAGAAACTAAAATTTATTAAAATTTATTTTTTGTACAAACCCTAAATCGGAAATCCTACATTTGATTTGTACTAAACCTTAGGGTTAAACCCTAAGGGTCAAACTCTAAGGGTTTGCAAGATTACATGAATGCCATTAAAAGTATATGTTCAATGACAAAAATACCCCTCTTTAGATTTTTAGTATGTAACTTGTAAATCTAGACAATTAAGGAGTTGGTGACCAACTTATTTGACCATGTGACATGAAATAAACACCTAATCAGCAGCAAAATCTCAGTCATACATGCATCCAAGACAACTATATATAGATTGGAGAGAGAAAAAAATTCATTTGTTAACGTACATTTTTCACCACACTCAAGCTAACTCTCTCAAGCCCCACACCTCCGAAAATTTTTGCTAGATCAGTCCCCAAGACCAGCCCCACGAACAACCACATCAAACTCAGAAGCTAGAAACAAGAATTGATCATAGAAGGTATAAACTAACCCTAGAAAATCTGACCATCGATCCATTGTTAAATGTTATGATTGAGTGTTAGAATATGTTGGTTATAGTATATAATGATGATCTGGGTTGCTAGATGTTAGATCCATAACATCTAGAGGCTTGGATTTGAGTTTTTGCAAAATCTAGAAAAAATTAAACTGTGGTCTGACAACAAATGTCAGTGGCCACAGATCTTTGGTCGATTATTATTTTTATTATTTTTAAGTTGTTATGTGTAGCTTGTAATGTAGTCTTTAATCTACAAAAAGAATCAGAGTCATTTGATGTTTGGTTTGAAAGTTATTCGTGGTCAAAGGTCGTTGACCGACCATGACTGAAGGAAATCTGGGCAGTCAAGAACATGCCCAGATCGTTCTGACAGGAAGTTTAAAGGCCCAGAGTTTTGTGTGGTTAGTTGTTTTGTTTCGGTTGTTGTAGAAATATTGTAGTATGGTATAAGTACTTTAAGATTATGCCTTAAAATATCCTAAACGTCAAGTAGACTGACTTCAGTGCCCGGTCAAAGTAGGCAAAAAGATCACGATGGCTATTTTCTGGGCAAACCAAGAAAATAATTGAATGATTTTCAGACATAGTTTGACCGGCGTGTATCTACTTTATTTGTTGATGTTATGACAAGGTTATGTGATAGATCTATAGTCGTATGTGTTGTCTACAAGCTGGAATTGTTAGATCGGAAAAACATTTCATGTGATGCAAGTTATGAAGATCATAAGTTGCCTACTCGAACTGTTCTTCATTTCTGGAAACCTAGAAATGAAGAACAGCTTCTGACAAGGTTTTTCTGAAGCCTAGATCTCTTTGGTTTCTTTTGTTTTGAACCTGTTGATGGTTGTATTGTGTAGTATTACATGAGTACTACAAGATATGAGTGTCGACGTCGGGATTTTTTAATTGTCCCTTTCCGTTACTTGTTCTTTGGTGTTCTCATTTTAGGTGAGATTTGTTTGAATAAATAAGTGAAAAAGGTCCGACATGTATAATGTCGACGATTGGACTATAAGAGTCGCCAGTTGGTTTTTTAAATGGTTGTACCAACACAACCGAGAAAAGGTTTGCACATTGACCCAGTGATGTGACACTGCTAAACTGGTCGGTGAAACCGAGATTCATTAGGGTCCGGGGACTTGGTTATGCGGAGGGAAGGTGTTAGGCACCCCCCGATATCCGTGTTACCAGAGTGACCGCCTCTTTTCAAGAAACTATTATCTGAATGTGTGTGTGTGTGGGTCAATGTGATGTTATTTGGAAGTAGTGCGAGGCCTCGTTCGCACCTATATACACATGGTTTGAATTTTATGTAAAAATTCAATTTTAAGCAAGATATGGCAGTGATGTTTTTATAAAAGAGGTTTTTCAAACCCTGATGCTCAATAGTAATTGAGACCTTTTACACTCCAATTTTATTCCATATTCTGATGGATTGAATTTATTTGACAGATGCGAAGCATCCGTACGAAAATACTTTACAAAAAGGTGCTGAATTCCTAGTGGGTATGAAAATCATCTAAGGGAATCCAAACATCACAGATATATTTACAAGCTTCTTACAGCTGAAAAGGTCCATCACAGGAACCGAATCTATATTCAGAGGACTGAATCTGTGATCACATGATGCCGCAATTGATATAAACGCAGTAAGCAGGTATATATATAAATGCTGTAAATATATATATACATACATGATCACCAACCACGAAGCACCTCCATGGGGGATCAAAAATATAAATAAAGCTGTAAAAGCTATCAACCGCCACGGAGGAAACTCCAGGCGGGACGAAATGTACAGAAAGCTGTAAAAACGGTCAACCACCACAAAGTAAACTCCAGGTGGGATGAAATGTAAATATACATATATATATATATATATATATATATATATATATATATATAGAAAGGATCAAGAGTAGAACTCTTAAGTAGTAGAACTGCCTTAAATAATAGAATTGTATCAAAATGACGTAGTTTTGATAAGATGCGGTGGCATTTTTATAAATACGCGGTGGCATGGTATTTACAAAAATGCCACCGCGTCTTATCAAAACTACGTCGTTTTGATACAATTCTATTATTTAAGGGAGTTCTACTACTTAAGAGTTCTACTCTTGATCCTCTCCCTATATATATATATATATATATATATATATATATATATATATATATATATATATATATATATATATATATATATGTATATATAGACTGAAATGAAACCACGGACCGAAGTCCGGGCAAAAGCAAGCAACACGACTCTCAACGTGTAGAAGGGTGTGTGCAAAGATGAAGAGAAGAACTCTAAAGTGTGGAAGAAGGCTTACAGTGGGCTACCAAAGAAGACTTCTATATCTTTAGACTAAGTAAACACAGACCTTTGTAGGTACAAAAGGGCTATATATGAGCTCACAGGTGTTTAAAAGGGGAAAGTACACTGCTGGGGATGAGTGCAGAGCAAATTGGGCAGGGCTTCTTCGCCGTTTTCTCTTACAAAATGGCCACCCCAAGCCCTCTATTTATAGAGGGTGCCTGCGGCTGAGCCGCAAGTGTATCAGAGGCAACTCGGGTGGGCCCGGGACGGTGCCATTGAAGATGGGACGGTGCCCTCCGGTCTTCAAGCTTCAACTTTCATCCGTTACCCCGCACAATAGTCACTCGGGATTGATTAGTCTTGTGGGACATTGTTGCGTAGATATGTTGAGGCGACGTGGTGTGGCATCGTGTTGGTCAGATAACGATGTTGTTCCTCACCGGTGTTATCGCCGGATTTGGTTGATAAAGCAGACGTTGCTCAGCTTCGCTGGGATTGGACTGCTGCAATTGGTTGAAGGTCCTCATTGTCATCTTTGAGGTGTGTCTGTCTTCTCGATGTTATCGCAGGGCTGGCACAGTGGTTCTCATTGTGAGCTCCGAGATTGAAGCTGGTTGCATTTGTAACAAGCATTTTCGGGGTTATCTCCGAAATTGCCTCCCTTGGGGTTATCACCAAGGTTGGTGGCTATTCCCATGGTTGGGACTGAGACTGGATACCTCGGGGTTATCTCCGAGATTAATCGGTCTTCTCCGGTGTGTGTTCCGGTATTGTATCTGCATGCCTCGGGGTTATTTCCGAGATTATTACTCTCAGATTGCGATCCGGGGTTGATGCTAAATTTCTTGTAGTATCCGGCATGGATATGGATAGTCTTTCAGGGTTCCCTCTTAAAAGACGAATTTGCTCTCCTGCAATGTTAGTGACAGATGTACAGAAAATTTCGAGTGTCTACAGATGCCCCTCTTTATCATACTCATGCATGGCGATGCATGGGTAAGATAAAGAATCCTAGACACTTGAAATGCAACAAGATAAACATGATACTATGGATAGCAACATGATGCAAATGTATGATGCATGTGTACAGGGTTGTAGCCCAACACGCTGGGGATGATTGTTGGCTCCCTGTCACTTCAACTGGGGGTTGGCAACGATGACCAGATTTGATGTGTAATCCGAATCTGTTAGGACGTTGATGTTGGAGTCATCACCAAATTCCTAGATAATAACTTGATCCTGCAGATGTACTTCTTTTGTGTAAGAGATCTCTTGTGAAACCCCAGATTTTATGAATAAAGATTTAATTTTTTTCGAAATATTTTTTTAAAATATTATGGTGTGAATTTGAGATAATGTTATAGTTGTGGGTAGTATTTATAAATTTTGCAAAGTATGCAAGTTGTTGTATTATATTCGATTGGTTGGGGAATATTATTTTTATCGGGGAATATTCATACGACGACACAATTATTGGTAGACCTGGTTCTGTCTTTATTATTATTCTGTTGGAATATCCCGTCTGTGCGTTTTACGCCGGACCTGGTTCCATTATTTATTATTCTGTTGGAATAACCTGTCTGTGCGGTCTATCGCATGCATGGTGATTTCTTTTGTTATTCCATTCTTTATTATACTCAGTTGGTTAAGTTTTGACTTCTATACTCCATGAAATTGGTGGAATATCCTTTATAATTGCGTTTCATCCAGTATCTTTTCATGAAAATATTCTTCTAAGCATTCTTGAATTTTACTCCACAAAATATCATGTTGACAATTTGGACGTTATTGGTTCCTGGACAAATTAATTCTTGAACTTGTTTTATTGAATTCTTATATCATTGTCATCATCCTCATGTTTATATTATGTTGAAAGTCATCTGTGGCCTGTAGTGCATAGATGGACTTGGTATGGATATGACCAGGGATTATTCGGTGTAATCATGACCGTAATGTTACAAATGATGTGGAAAAAGTCCTCATTGGCCCGTAGTGCATTGATGGACAATTTTTGGTATGATTATGGCTATGAATTCTCTTTGGCCGTAGTGCAAAGATGAATTGTTTTATGGCATGATCAGGACCGTTGATGAAAACACGATTATCTTTGGCCCGTAGTGCATGGATAATTCATGGTCGTGAGACTAAAGAATATCATTGGCCGTTGTGCATGGGTGATTCGATGATGTGGATTATTTTTGTAGCTGTGTCTCAGCGATAAAAGTCATGAAAAAACCTTTTAAATCATAAAAGATAGTAGATTTTATTCTCTACTTGACTCTTTTAATGGATTGTTGGTTCCGCTGCAGTTAAACTTGATTTGTATTGTATTTTATCAGTTTAACATTGTTGAAGACTAATGATAATTTATTCTGCATTATCTTAGTCATAATATTTCTTATTGGGCTAGTTGAGCTCACCCTTTCTTTCACTGTTCTCTTCAGGAAATGAGAATATAGTTGGGACGAGTCGGGAAACGGAGTGATGGACCAGATGATAGCATTAGTAGTCCTCACTATTCTATGTAATAGTGTGATAATAATTGTAATGAGGACTCCTTTTGAGTATGGACACTCTCTAGAAGACAATATTTGTATTCAAACTCACAGTTTATCTTTTGTCGTATTGTACACGACAGTTGTATTATTAAGTTGTATTTAAATTCTGTACCATGTATCTGGCGACTCAAAATAGGTGATGTATACCTAATTTTGGGGGCGTCACAGTTGGTATCAAAGCTTAGGGATATGATCCCTGGCTAGGACGTGAGAATAGAACTAGGAGGGGAGAGACGGGAAATTCCTTCTCTAGTATGACCTACCTAAGTTTACTTGTTATTTAATTGGTCGGTCAGAGTATAGAGATAATATGTGATATGTTAATTAACCCTTGTTTTGTGGCAATATTTGAAAATGACATCTGAAAATGTTGAGATAAGCAATGGAGCACAGGAGACCGTTGAGTCTCCACAGATCAATAATCAGGACAATGTGCAACAGGATGGCGATAATCCTCTTGTAAACAACAACACTGATAAATTGATGAACGACGGTACGTTTAAGAGCTTTTTAGAATTCATGCAACATCAGGCGGAGGCGGCTCCTGCTCATAATGCAGGAGGAAACAATGACAACCCACGGTTGGTCACCGCTAAGCATTTCAAGGAGCTGGGACCACCGGAGTTTTTGGGAAAGCTAGAACCACTTAAGGCGGAGACGTGGTTAAAGCAGATCACCAAGATATTTGATGTCTTGGGATGCTCCGAGGAGCAAAAGGTTCCCTTTGCCACCTTTATGTTGCGTGAAGAAGCAGATCACTGGTGGGAATCTATAAAACGTACCCAGCCTGACGCACTCAAGATGTCTTGGGAGAAATTCCAGGAGCTGTTCAACGACAAGTACTTTCCCGAAAGCATTCGTCACATGAAGGAGGTGGAATTTATCAAGTTGGAGCAAAACAACATGACCGTGTCGCAGTACGAAGCCAAGTTTTCCGAGTTGTCCCGATTTGCGTCCCACTTGGTTGATAATGAAGAAAGAATGACGCGGATGTTTTTAAGAGGTTTGAAGCCTGAGATACATCATTATCTTATCTCTCATAAACTGTGTTTGTATTTAGATGTTGTAAATAGGGCTCAGTTTAGTGGAGCGCGATAACTAGTCAAAGCAATCAAAAGAGAGCAATCGACAAAATGATAATACTGGTGATAACAGTCATCAAAGCGGTGACAATAAGTATGAAGGGAATCAACATGCCAGAAATGGTAACCACTTCGGTGGTAATCATGGCCAAAACGATAAGAATTGACACTTCAAGAAGAGAAGGTTCAACAATGACGTGAAGACGTCGGTACCAGCACCCGTTTCAAAGGAAGAAGAATGACCACCGGTCGTATGTTTCAAATGCGGACAAGAGGGACACATCCGTCCAAACTGTACGCAGCAATCCAAAGCGTGTTTTAATTGCGGAAGAGAAGGTCACCTAGCTCGATTTTGTCGTATGGTGAAGTCAAGTCCAGCTGGGATAGTGATGCCAAAGGATGTCCCAGAAAAGCCGGTAGTTTAAGAGAGAGCATTTTTTTTTTCGTGACGAGGAACCTGAATAAAATTATCACGGGTATATTAGTCATAAACTCTTGCGAAGTCTATACCGTGTTAGATACCAGTTCTACTCACTCTTTTATTTCACCTAGTTGTGTTCAATGTTTGAACTTAACTCTGGAGAAGTTAGACTTTGATATATCTGTTTAAACTCATTTGGGAGAAACCTTCGTTACCTCCACTATTTATAAATCTTGTTCAAATCAACACTTTCACGTTACCTGTCGATCTTATCTCTTTGAAAATACTTACATTGATGTGATTTTTGGAAACGATTGGTTAACTGCTCATCATGCTTTTCGTAAGGTTGTTAGCTTTCATATTCCTAACCAACCTATTATGTGAATTCAAGTAACCAAACCACTAAAGTCAATCATTTTCATATCAAGCCATAAGTAAAGATCCCCGTTCCTTTCGTTGTTGACTTCCTAGTGTGGAATGCACCGAAGCCAGACTTTCCGTAGGAGACGTTGTAAATGACGATGACAAGTTGATAGGTATCAATGTGACGTGTTATCCAAGTCTTGGATGAGGGTCACAGTTTTGAATGATATTTCTGTTGTTAATAAATTTCATGACGTATTCTTGAAGATTTCTTAGCCTACCCTAGAGCGTGAAATCGAATTTTGTATTGACCCCAGTACAAAACCCATTTCTTAAACCCTCAAATATTTCTTCAACTAAAATGAACGTATCATGCGCCAAAGACGTTGGCTCGAGCTGTTGAAGATTACAATCGTACCATTCAATATCATCGTGAAAGAGCGAACGTGGTAGCTGACGTGTTGAGTAGAAGATCATATGCGTTTACGAGTGCGATGTTGTTAACACAAAGACTCATTTCGTATAACTTACAAATGATGAAAATAGAGTTAAAGACTCTAGGGACCCACATGAAGATAACGAATATACGATTAGAATCGACTTTAATCGATAAAGTTAAAGCCGTGCAAGCTACGGACCCGGAGCTGATGAATACTAAGAAGAAGGTTCAAGAGGGCGTTATTTTAAAAGCAAGAGTTGCTGAAGAGAGAAAATCTCAACCCTCGATTTAATTGGCCCATTTAAAATCCTCGATTGAGTAGGAACGGTGGCTTATAGACCCGTTTTACCGCCAAGTATGTCGCGTGTTCATAACGTTTTTAACATATCGATGTTACATAAATATGTGGACGACCAGAACCACATTATTAATTTAGAACCGGACGAGATAGCGGATGATTTAACGTTTGAGGAGATACTTGTTAAAATCCTGGAATGTATTCAACACTAAAAGATTATACCTCAAGAGTTAGAATCTGACGAAGTGTCCTCATTTGTTTGGCATACCAGGTACGTACGAAAATTTCGAAGGCGAAATTTCATAAGGAGGGGAGATTGTGAAACCCCAGATTTTATGAATAAAGATTTATTTTTTTTCAAAATATTTTTTTAAAATATTATGGTGTGAATTTGAGATAATGTTATAGTTGTGGGTAGTATTTATAAATTTTGCAAAGTATGTAAGTTGTTGTATTATATTCGATTGGTCGGGGAATATTATTTTTATCGGAGAATATTCGTACGATGGCACAATTATTGGTGGACCCCACAACGAAATTATTGTCGGATTGAGAAAACGACAAAAATATTTTATTAAAAATAACGGCGGAAGTTTTACCGTTGATACTGTTGAACTACTCGGTAGTAAAAGTACAGTAATACGTGTGGCTGCACAGTAGCACACGGTATTGATTATTAATGCTTATGTGAGAAGTCACTCAGTTTGATTCAATTATTGTCAATTAATAATATGAATTATTTAGCGATAATGAAGTTTTGTTTTATTCGTATTATTAACGTAATAAAACAGAAACATCTTTTTATATAAAACAGAATACTTTATTAAAGTTATTCTATAAATAGAATATATTATATTTTATTTAAAAGATTTTTCTTTAAATATGGACCGTCAGATTAAATTAAATCAATCTGGACCATTCATGGATTAGTTACTATGCATTCCATTTTTCTATAAATAGAAGCTCATTCCTTCATTATTTTCTTACGAATTTACTAAAACTCTAGAGAGAGAAACTATAGAGAGAGTTCTTCTTCTATAATCTTGAGCGTATTTCTTTAGAGTTTAAGAAAGCTTTGAGCGTAGTACAAGTTTCTTCGAGTATATTCTCGCCCTACCAGTCGGAATACTCTTCTTTCAAAGGTAAGGGGTATTATTTGTTGTACCTGTAAGGGGTATTATTTTATTTGTATTCATAAAGAGAACTTCTGTTATTCCATTATTTATTATTCTGTTGGAATAACCTGTATACACGGTCTACCCTATACTTGGTGACATTCTTCTATTATTCTGTTGGAACATCATGTCTGTGTGTTTTACACCGGACCTGGTTCCGTCTTTATTATTATTCTGTTGGAACATTCTGTCTGTGTGTTTTACACCAGACCTGGTTCCGTCTTTATTATTATTCTGTTGGAACATCCTGTCTGTGTGTTTTACACCGGACCTGGTTCCATCATTATTATTATTCTGTTGGAATATCATGTCTGTGCGTTTTACGCCGGACCTGGTTCCATTATTTATTATTCTGTTGGAATAACCTGTCTGTGCGGTCTATCGCATGCATGGTGATTTCTTTTGTTATTCCATTCTTTATTATACTCAGTTGGTTAAGTTTTGACTTCTATACTCCATGAAATTAGTGGAATATCCTTTATAATTGTGTTTCATCCAGTATCTTTTCATGAAAATATTCTTCTAAGCATTCTTGAATTTTACTCCACAAAATATCATGTTGACAATTTGGACGTTATTGGTTCCTGGACAAATTAATTCTTGAACTTGTTTTATTGAATTCTTATATCATTGTCATCATCCTCATGTTTATATTATGTTGAAAGTCATCTGTGGCCTGTAGTGCATAGATGGACTTGGTATGGATATGACCAGGGATTATTCGGTGTAATCATGACCGTAATGTTACAAATGATGTGGAAAAAGTCCTCATTGGCCCGTAGTGCATTGATGGACAATTTTTGGTATGATTATGGCTATGAATTCTCTTTGGCCGTAGTGCAAAGATGAATTGTTTTATGGCATGATCAGGACCGTTGATGAAAACATGATTATCTTTGGCCCGTAGTGCATGGATAATTCGTGGTCGTGATACTAAAGAATATCCTTGGCCGTAGTGCAAGGGTGATTCGATGATGTGGTTTATTTTTTTAGCTGTGTCTCAGCGATAAAAGTCATGAAAAACCTTTTAAATCATAAAAGATAGTAGATTTTATTCTCTACTTGACTCTTTTAATGAATTATTGGTTCCGCTGCAGTTAAACTTGATATCTATTGTATTTTATTAGTTTAACATTGTTGAAGACTAATGATAATTTATTCTGCATTATCTTAGTCATAATATTTCTTATTGGGCTAGTTGAGCTCACCCTTTCTTTCACTGTTCTCTTCAGGAAATGAGAATATAGTTGGGACGAGTCGGGAGACGGAGTGATGGACCAGATGATAGCATTAATAGTCCTCACTATTCTATGTAATAATGTGATAATAATTGTAATGAGGACTCCTTTTGAGTATGGATACTCTCTAGAAGACAATATTTATATTCAAACTCACTGTTTATATTTTGTCGTATTGTACACGACAGTTTATTATTAAGTTGTATTTAAATTCTGTACCATGTATCTGGCGACTCAAAATAGGTGATGTATACCTAATTTTGGGGGTGTCACATCTCTGGGGATAAAGCTTGATCTGTTTGAGGATGTGTATAACATATTACATCATCTATCCTCTTTGATGGCGTTGACCTCTCCTGGTTAGTATTGCCAGAATATGCCAAGATTCTGTTGGGTTTACTGCTAACAGCAAATGCTGTCAGGGATGCCTGACCTTCGTTGACATGTACTTCACCAACATGTAAATCAACGGCTGAAAAGATTGGGGTGACAACCTTACACTGACGGCATCGGACCTCTGTACGGTATTGACGAATGTGGTATGCACAGACTTGAATCATCGGTATAGTAAACCCTGTGTTCGGGCGAATACCAATGGATGAAAAGAAAGCCACGAAAGCCACAGTTGGATCCAGAAAAACCAAGGTTTCAGGCTATTCTGCTCAATCGCGTAGCGTTTTTATCCCGGGTTTGGCCTTTTCAGCTTGTAAGAACTCCTTTGCAACTCGAACTGGACCGAGCCGGAGTGATGGGACCCACATGGGAGTGCCGCAGGTGCACCTGTTGCAGCCGTAGATGGGCCTGCGGCCAACCGTGGATGATAAATTCCAGCTGGTTGGTCTTACAAGTCACTTTCAACTTGTTGCGCGAAGGAAAATACATGAGCCTCTTTCAGATCCACTGAGTTCGGGCTGCTTTCTGCAAATTCTATCACCGTACGAGTGTTCTACACTATCCTGGTAACATATGCCTGTATTTTCTCTCATTTCTGTCCGTTGGATTTTGAGTTATCGCATGAAATGCATCTAAACACATAGTACTGATTATGTATGCGCAAACGACTAGATAAAAAATATTCAACATAGTAAATGTTAGTATTAAACCATGCTGAACATAATGATGTGAAAAAAATTAACTTTTGAGACAGTCAAATTGGCACATTTTTCTGCTATTTTTTGTCCTATTTGAGGTCCAATGAGCATTGTGAGACCTCGAATTTTATGAAATAAAAGTATTCAATTTTTCTATTTTGGTAAATAGTTAAATTGATAAAAGTTTAAAGTTAAGGGTAATATGTGAATTTTTTTTTTCAAAGTAAGTAAGTTGATATAAAATATTTGTTATGTCGGGGAATATTCGATTAGTCAGGGAATATTCTTTTTGTCGGAGAATATTCGTACGACGGTACAATCATTGGTGGACCCCACAACGGAATTATTGTCGGATTGAGAAAATGACAAAAATATTTTTATGAAAATAACGGTGGAAGTTTTACCGTTAACTGTTGAAACTCCCGGTGTTAAAAGTACAGTAATACGCGTGGTTGCATAGTAACACACGGTATTGATTATTGATGCTTACGTGAGAAGTCACTCAGTTTTGTTTTATTAGTATTATTAATGTAATAAAACAGAAAAACTTTTTATATAAAACAGAATACTTTTATAAAGTTATTCGTTTTATTAGGCTAATAGTAAAATCTTTTTATATAAAACAGAATACTTTTATAAAGTTATCTATTTTATTAGACAATAATTAGAATATATTATATTTTAGTATGCATAGTATTTGCATAGTGCCTGTATAGTGTTTGCATAGTAAAATCTTTTATAAAGTTATTCGTTTTATTAGATTATAAATAGAATATATTATATTTTATTTAAAAGATTTTGCTTTATATATGGACCGTCTGATTAAAAGTAAATCAATCTGGACCGTTCATGAATTAGTTACTATACAGTACATTCTTCTATAAATAGAAGTTCATTCCTTCATTATTTCTTATGAATTTACTGAAACTCTAGAGAGAGAAACTATAGAGAGAGTTCTTCTTCTATAATCTTGAGCGTATTTATTTAGAGTTTAAGAAAGCTTTGAGCGTAGTGCAAGTTTTCTTCGAGTATATCCTCGCCCTACCAGTCGGAATACTCTTCTTTCAAAGGTATGGGAAATTATTTGTTGTACTCGTAAAGGGTATTCTTTCTTTCTTATTCATGAAGAGAACTTTTGTTATTCCATTCTTTATTATTCTGTTGGAATAACTTGTATACGGGAGCTACCCTATACTTGGTGAAATTCTTCTGTTATTACATTATTTATTATTCTGTCGGAATATCCTGTCTGTGCTTTACACCAGACCTGGTTCCATTATTTATTATTCTGTCGAAATATCCTGTCTGTGCTTTACGCCGGACCTAGTTCCATTATCTATTATTCTGTCAGAATATCCTGTCTGTGCGTTTACGCCGGACCTGGATCCATTATTTATTATTCTGTCGGAATATCCTGTCGGTGCATTTACGCATGACCTGGTTCCACTATTTATTTTTCTGTTGGAATAACCTGTCTGTGCGGTCTATCGTATGCCTGGTGATTTCTTTTGTTATTCCATTCTTTATTGTACTCAGTTGGTTAAATTTTTGGCTTTTATACTCCATGAAATTAGTGGAATATCCTTGATATTTGCGCTTCATCCAGTATCTTTTCATAAAAATATTCTTCCGAGCATTCTTGAATTTTACTCCACAAAGCAGTATCATGTTGACAATTTGGACGTTATTGGTTCCTGGATAAATTAATTCTTGAACTTGTTTTATTGAATTCTTATATCATTGTTATCATCCTCATGTTTATATTTTGTTGAAAGTCATCTATGGCCTATAGTGCATAGATGGACTTGGTATGATTATGACCAGGGATTATTCGGTATAATCATGACCGTAATGTTACAAATGGTGTTGAAAAAGTCCTCATTGGCCCGTAGTGCTTTGATGGAGAGTTTTTGGTATGATTATGGCTATGGATTCTCTTTGGCCGTAGTGCAAAGATGAATTATTTTATGGCATGATCAGGACCGTTGATGAAAACACGATTATCTTTGGCCCGTAGTGCATGGATAATTCGTGGTCGTGATACTAATGAATATCATTGGCCTGTAGTGCAGGGATGATACGATGATGTGGATTAATTATTGAGCTGAGTCTCAACGATAAAATATTAATTCATGGATGTGATAATAATGAATATCTTTGGCCATAGTGCATGGATAATTCATGGATGTGATACTAGCGAATATCCTTGGTCGTAGTACATGGATAATTCGAAGGTGTGGATTATTTATTAAGCTGAGTCTCAGCTATAAAATATTGGTTATACGCTTTTAATTTGTAGAAGACAGTAGATATCATGCTCTACTTGACTCTTCTAAAATACAGTTGTATGTCTTTAGCCGTAGTGCAAAGATGAATTTATTAGTATGATTATGAAAAAGAATTGTGATTTGGTATAACCATGATTTTTGATGTTTCAGGTGAATATAGGTGATAAAAATTATCTTCGTCCTGGGTGCGAAGAGGAATTTAGAATCACAATTATGATTATGAGTTAATCATATAATTGTGGATAGGAATTGCTGATTGATGTTACAGAGATAAAATATTATTGGTGGACTTTTAACATGGAGAAGATAATAGACCTAATGGTCTATTTGACTCTTCTAATGGATTGCTCGTTCCGCTGCAACTATGGTTGAAAAGTTTTATCAGCTACCATATGTTCTAAATCTCTGATTTATTAATGATGAAGGCTATTGATGATGTAAATTAGCTTTAATATTCTTTACTGGGCTAGTTGAGCTCACCCTGTTGCTTTCATTGTTCTCTTCAGGAAGTGAGAACGCAGCAGGGACTAGTCGGGGAACGGAGTGACGGTCCAGATGATATCATTAGCAGTCCTTACTATTCTATGAAATAGTGTGATAGATGTGGAGTTTCTCCCTAAACAGTATAGAAAAGTGTGTTGTATTCTATACATCGTTTAGTAGTTATATTTGGTGAATCAAATAGGATGAGGGGAACCCAACTTTGGAAGGGTGTTTTGCCACTATCATACAAGATGTCTAATGACATACAATCTCGTGTTCTCATAGGACATGGTTGTGCACATCCACTTGTTGAATATATGTACGAGCACTATCTATATGATCTTGGAGTTTATTTGAAGTATAATTTTCACTTGGAGACAACGGAGATATTTATATGTCAAGAGAAGACTCACCATTGGAAAGAAGATGATAGTAATCTTCTTGTTTTTATTTGGGGACTTTTGGGTCAACCAAGGATAATTCTGTGGACATATGATATCTATCATAACCTAGACGCATGGCCTCCCATGTACGAAGGTTTCCTTGAGCACTTCCTAAATATTTTAATTTCTAAAACAGTTTTTGACTATACTTTTATGTACAGTATCATTGTAAGGTTGTGGTCGAGATACCATGAGAGTTACATACATTTGTATTAAAACTCATAGTTAACTGTGGTCGTATTCTATACGACAGCTCAACAGTTGTATAAATGAAGTTGTATTTGAATTTTGTACCATGTATCTGGCGACTCAGAATGGGTAATGCATACCTAATTTTGGGGGCGTCACAAGCATAAGGTAGCAAGGCAAAGTACTCCTAATATTGAGGTTGGCCTGATGCATGATGATTTTAATTTTTAATGCATATATTATGTATATGACTTTGGGGCAGGTGTGCTACTGAATGGCCACCTAGATATGTCTGTATGCATGTGGATATAGTCCTATTTTCAGAGAGGACTATGGCAAATTTTTTCTAAATGTAGGCATTGGGTAGTCATGCATTTTAACTCTACTATATATGTTAAAGTAATGCATGCATGCATATAGTCATAAAATGCATTCGAGAAAGCTCCAGGTAAGGAAATACCACACCATTTCTGAGGTTATTTAGAGACTTGTTGTCCATATACTATGGATCCGGATCAGCAGAGCAGTTCCTATAGGACCACTTCTAGTGTACGGCGGAGGGCTTCTGAAGTGCCTCGTCCTCGTTCTATCAGACAACCTCGACGGTTGGTGGAGGCCGTGATACGTCCTGTCCAGGTAGATGTTCCAGACGTTGAGGAGGAGGAGGAGGATATTTCGATAGAGGACCCCGCTCCTGCTGCACCTGTCCCTCGTAGGGAGCTTCTGAGCATTCAGGTGGTGAACCCAGAGTTGCTGGGTGACTTGGGCAGACATCCTACGATGTATTTGCATGCTAACGAGGTATGGCGTTAGACTTTGATCTTCCTTCTTTCCTATTGATGAGGATTAAAGGGTTTTGATGTTGATCTGTATTTCATGCAGGTTCCTGGTTTTACACAGCCTCGAGGGAACTGGTTCAGCATTCACTCCATGTATCAGGCGCTTCATCCTGACTATAGAGCGGTAGTGCATGAATGGGGATTTGGGACATTTTTCTCCATCCTTCTCTTTCGTTGTCCCTGGGGTTATCTCAGGGCATTGTCTGAGCGATGGTTTCATCAGACTCAATCACTCCATCTGCTAGATTGTGAGGTGATGATGACACTTATGGATTGGCGATTTATCACAGGTATGGAGTTTGGAGGGGAGCCAGTGCCTTGCATGGCAAATATTACCCCTACTGCCGTTAGATCCTTATTAGGAGTTCCGGTGGCGGCGCTCAAAGGCAGGACTGTCCGTTCAGGTCCTTTGAGCGTAGATGCTATGAGCGGGCTATTGAGTGAGCCTATGCCTGATGATGTCAGAATCAGGGATCGCGTTCTGCGGCGATTGTTCCTGATGATCATTCGAGGCTGCTTCATAGCAGATAACTCTTCTACGGTATCTTTCGCTTTGATCAGCGCTACACGTGATGTGGACCGTATTGGAGAGTATGATTGGGGCTCCTACACCTTTGTCTATTTCCTCTGGGGCATGCGTATGCGCTCACAGGGTTTGACCGAGGCTTGGCTAGGATTTTACCCATTTCTACTAGTGAGTATTTCTCTTGTCATTTACCATATATTGGTTAAGAGTGTTAACTGACAGCAGATGTATGCCTTTGTGTTGGCAGTTCTGGGCCTATGAGAGCCTTCCATGCTTGCGTCCCGTGACACCTATCCACGAGGACGACGATGGCATCATTCGATTCTGCCAGAGGTCCCTTGTAAGACCCCAACTTTTATAAATAAAGATGAATTTTCTATAAATATCATTTTTGAATATTATGGAGTTAATTTGATATAATGTTATAGTTGTGGGTAATATTTATAAATTTTGCAAAGTTCGCAAGTTGTTATATAATATTCGATTGGTCGGGGAATATTCGTTTTAACAGGGAATATTCGTACAACGGCACAATCATTGGTGGACCCCACAACGAAATTATTGTCGGATTGAGAAAATGACAAAAATATTTTATTAAAAACAACGGCGAAAGTTTTACCATTGATACTGTTGAACTACTAGGTAGTAAAAGTACAGTAATACGTGTGGTTACATAGTAGCACACGGTATTGATTATTAATGCTTATGTGAGAAGTCACTCAGTTTGATTCAATTATTGTCAGTTAATAATATGAATTATTTAGCGATAATGAGGTTTTGTTTTATTCGTATTATTAACGTAATAAAATAGAAACATCTTTTTATATAAAACAGAATACTTTATTAAAGTTATTCTATAAATAGAATATATTATATTTTATTTAAAAGATTTTTCTTTAAATATGGTCCGTCAGATTTTTCTTTACTATGCATTCCATTTTTCTATAAATAGCATCTCATTCCTTCATTATTTCTTACGAATTCACTGAACTCTAGAGAAAGAAACTATAGAGAGAAACTATAGAGAGAGAGAAGAAAAGTATTCTGCTACTTAACTACTTCCTTATTTCAGTTCTTCTTTAAAACGGTAAGGGGTGTTATTCTTTCTTATTCATGAAGAGAAATGTTGTTATTCCATTTCTTATTATTCTGTTTGAATAACCTGTATACGCGGTCTACCCTACACTTGGTGACATTCTTCTGTTATTCTGTTGGAACATCCTGTCTGTGTGTTTTACACCAGACCTGGTTCTGTCTTGTTATTATTCTGTTGGAACATCCTGTCTGTATGTTTTACACCGGACCTGGTTCCGTTTTTATTATTATTCTGTTGGAACATCCTGTCTGTGTGTTTTACACCGGACCTAGTTCCGTCTTGTTATTATTCTGTCAGAACATCCTGTCTGTGCGTTTACGCTGGACCTGGTTCCATTATTTATTATTCTTTCGGAATATCCTGTCTGTGCGTTTACGCCGGACCTAGTTCCATTATTTATTATTCTGTTAGAATAACATGTCCGTGCGGTCTATCGCATGCCGAGTGATTTCTTTTGTTATTCCATTCTTTATTATAGTCAGTTGATTAAGTTTTAACTACTATACTCCATGAAATTATTGGAATATCCTTGATAATTGCGGTTCATCCAGTATCTTTTCATGAAAATATTCTTCTAAGCATTCTTGAATTTTACTCCACAAAGCAGTATCATGTTGATAATTTGGACGTTGTTAATTCTTGGATAAATTAATTATTGAACTTGTTTTGTTGAATTATTATATCATTGTCATCATCCTCATGTTTATAAAATGTTGAAAGTCATCTATGGCATTTAATGCATAGATGGACTTGGTATGATTATAACCAGGGATTATTCGGTGTAATCATGACCGTAATGTTACAAATGAAGTGGTAAAAGTCCTCATTGGCCCATAGTGCATTGATGGACAGTTGTTGGCATAATCATTTCCATTAATGAATACACGAATATCCTTGGCCGTAGTGCAGGGGTGATTCGATGATGTGAATTATTTTATTAAGCTGAGTCCCAGCGATAACAGTGTTGAAAAACCTTTTAAATCATAGAAGATAGTAGATTTTATTCTCTACTTGACTCTTTTAATGGATTGCTTGTCCCGCTGCAGTTAAACTTGATGTTCGTTATATTTTATCAGTTTAACACTGTTGAAGGCTAATGATAATTTATTCTGCATTATCTTAGTCATAATATTTCTTACTGGGCTAGTTGAGCTCACCCTTTCTTTCACTGTTCTCTTCAGGAAGTGAGAATATGGCTGGGACGAGTCGGGGAACGGAGTGATGGACCAGATGACAGTATTAGTAGTCCTCACTATTCTATTAAATAGTGTGACAATAATTGTAATGAGGACTCCTTTTAAGTTTGTATAGTCTCTAGTAGACAATAATTGTATTCAAACTCACAGTTACGTTTTGTCGTATTGTACACGACAGTTGTATTAGTAAGTTGTATTTGTATTCTGTACCATGTATCTGACGACCCAAGATGGGTGATGTATACCTAATTTTGGGGGCGTCACAGTTGGTATCAGAGCTTAGGTATATGATCCCTGGCTAAGATGTGAGAATAGAACTAGGAAGGGAGAGATGGGGAATTCCTTCGCTAGTATGACCTACTTAAGTTTATTTGCATGGTATTTAATTGGTCGGTCATAATATAAGGATAATATATGACATATCAATTAACTTTTATTTTGTGGCAGTATCTGAAAATGACATCTGAGAATGTTGAGAATAGTAATGGAGCACAGGCGACTGTTGATTCACCACATATCAATAATCAGGATAATGTGCATCAGGAAGGTGACAATCCGCATGCAAACAACAACACTGACCAGATGATGAATGATGGAATGTTCAGAAGCTTTATGCAGTTCATGCAACAGCAGGCGAGAGCGGTTCCTGTCCAAAATATAGGTGGAAATACTGAAAACTCTCGGACGGTCACCGCTAAACAGTTCAAGGAGCTGGGACCACCGGAGTTTAAGGGAGAGCCAAAACTACTTATAGCGGAAACATGGATAAAGCAGATCACCAAGATATTTGATGTCTTGGGATGCTCCAACGAGCAAAAGGTTCCCTTTGCCGCCTTTATGTTGCGAGGAGAGGCAGATTACTGGTGGGAATCAATTAAGAGTACTCAACCTGCCGCACTGAAGATGTCTTGGGAGAAGTTCCAAGAGCTGTTCAATGACAAATACTTTCCCGAAAGTGTTCGTCACATGAAGGAGGTGGAGTTCATCAAATTGGAGCAGAATAATATGACCGTGTCGCAGTATGAGGCTAAATTTGCTGAGTTATCCCGGTTTGCGTCCCACTTGGTGGATAATGAAGAGCGAATGACACGATTATTTTTGCGAGATTTGAAACTTGAGATACGTCAACATCTTATTTCTCATAAACTGTGTTTTTATTCAGATGTTGTGAATAGGGCTCAGTTAGTGGAGCGCAATAACCAGCACCAATGGTAACCACTTCGGTGGTAATCAGGGCCAAAATAATAAGAATGGTCATTTCAAGAAGAGGAGATTCAACAATGATGGAAAGACGTCAACACCAGCACCCGTTGTTAAGGAAGGAGAACAACCACCTATCATATGTTTCAAATGCGGAGGGGAGGGGCACATCAGTCCAAACTGTGCGATGCCGTCTAAAGCATAATATAATTGTGGAAGAGAAGGTCATTTAGCTCGATTTTGTCGTTTACCAAAAATAAGTTCATCCAAGATGGAGACACCAAAGGCCGTCCCAGAAAAGTCAAAATCGGTAGTGCAAGGGAGAGCGTTTGTTGTGACCTCCCAAAAAGTAAGGAACCCGAATGAGGTCATCACGGGTAAGCTTATCATAAACTCTAACGAAGTCTATACTTTATTTTATACCGGTTCTACCCATTCTTTTATTTCTCCTACTTGCGCTCATCGATTAAATTTGACTCCGGAGAAATTAGACTTTGACTTATCTGTTGAAACTCTATTGGGAGAAACCTTCATTACATCCACAGTTTATAAGTCTTGTTTTGAATTTAAAACTGATAAAATTTATTTCCTAGTTGTGTAACTGATGGTTAATAATGTGTATTATGTTTTATCAGTTTTATTTCTTTACGTGTTATACTTGGCCTAGCTATTTGCAAAGAATACAGAGAAAAGAGAGAGTTTGAGAGAGAAATTGTGAGAAAAAGTTCTGTAAGAACAAGAAGGAGTAGCAATCAAAGTCTTGTAATCATCTTCTAGCTAATCTAAACAAGAAAGCAAAGGTAGAATTCTTATTTTTAAAGTTTTTGTTTTTATTTTATAAAAAGTTCTCTATAATCGAGTTTTTGTGAATGATTAATGAAAATATGGTATTTTATGTGTTAATAGATGATTATAAACTGTTTTATAACGTTTACTCATGATGTAGAGTAATCAAATTCTTAGAAATATGTTTAGTATTGAAGAACTTGAATTATAGTGGTATAAATATGATATGGTTTATTTTAGAATTAAAATTGATGTTCAATTCATGTGTTAAACTGTAAATTATTTGTTGACTGTGAAAATATATGTAGAAATGAAAACAATATGATTTAAACAGACTGTTTTAGTTGTAAAACGAATTCACAGTGAATTATTTCGCTAAAAATGTCTAAAAGTGAAGAAATAGTAAAAATAATGAATTTAAAGGTTATAATTTTGATGTTTATGTTGTTTATATGGTTAGAAACATGTTAGGATCATTAGTTTTTGTTTCTGTAAACTTATTACAACTTGGGTAAGTTGGAATGGTTGTTAGAAAGGAGCTTTTAGGCCTAATTTGGCTTTCTGTTGTGTTCGTTCGCAAACAGCAGAAGCTGATATTGGGTACCCCCGCCTCGACGGGCTTACCAATGTTTTTTTTATCCCCCCCCCCAGCGGGGGTTCTCCTCGGTGGGCTTTTGAAGCACAAAACCCCCGCCCCGGCGAGGGTAGCAGACTTACCAAATGTTAGACAAAATCTGACCGGACATGTTTTACTAAAATGGGTATAACGTTTTCATACGAACTCTGATTGATGCAATTCAAGATGATCTGGAACGAAGACGAGTAGACCTATAACTTTTATTCTTTAAGGTTTTCAATTTGATGTCATTAGTAGGGGTAAAAATAGCCATCTTTAGGCCTATTATGCACTCAGAGGCAATCAGAGGGTGTCGGACATGCACGTATGCAAGTGTAGTGCTTCTGACGATAAAAGAGAGACGATTCGGGGCAAGTGATGAATGAACGTCGAAACACCGTGATAAGTGTTAATGAACTTAAAAAGTTTTTCAATTCAATTGAAGTGAAAATTATAAGATATGGAATGGGGTTAATATAAAACTAATAAGGAGTCCTCATAAGACTTAAACACTTGAATGAATTTTGAGTAACTAAGAAGAAATATAGAATTGATTAATAAATTATATTAGATTGAAACTCAACGTTGTAAGAGTTAAGAATGTGTTTGGATGCTAAAAGTCTTATGTTATATTTTAGTGAGTTTTCAGATTCGTGTTATTTGGTTTGTTAATATGGTTAAACCTTAAGGTAAAGGTTATAACTTAACTAAGATGATAATTGAATCTATAAGGATAATGTGTATGTAGCTAATTGATGTGATAATCCTAATGGTATGTGTAGGATATTAGAGTACATGAGTTGTAATTGTACGTAAGAGGCAAGTTCCCTAACCTTTGCTACTTTATTATTCAGCAAGGTTTACTTTTCATTGTCATGTTGTACTTATGCAAGTTCTTTATCTCTAAGCTCTTATTAAGCAGTTAAGTTGTTATCATTACGCAAATTTCCTAACCCTACTTTTATGATTATGCAAGTTTCTTGAAGTTATTATTCAATTGAGCAAGTCCTCTAACTTTAATCTTTCATTATGCAAGTTCTTGTTCCTAACTTGTTATTGTTATATATATTCTTTGACTCTGAATTATTATTGAATATGTTTCTAAACTATACTTTTTATTGAGCTAGTTAATTAATCTTTACTCCTTCATTACAAGCGAGGTTGTTTTATTTATTCAAAGTCTGTACTATTGTTTAAAACTTGATCTTGTTGAACTTATATTTGTTTAGCTAAAATTAACTGTTGTTCAATCTCTGATCACCAATGTCATTGCACTATCTTATATTATTGTATCGAACTCTTAGTTGACTAGAAATTCTTTATTGGTTCAACTAATCCTTAGTTGATGAATATTCTAAACTCTAAATTACCCTTAAAGTCAGTCCAAACCAAACTTCCTTTGGTTTGTTTATGAATCTGTATAGTTTTAAGAGCGTATAGTCGATGACTAATACTTGTTCAGTTGATAAACCATTGATGTTGTAAGACCCCAACTTTTATGAATAAAGATTAATTTTTTTTTTGAAATACATTTTTGAATATTATGGTGTGGATTTGATATAATAGTTGCGGGAAATATTTACAAATTTTGTAAAGTAAGTAAGTGGTTATAAAATATTCGATTGGTCAGGGAATATTCGTTTTAACAGAGAATATTCGTATGACGACACAGTCATTAGTGGACCCCACAACGAAAGTATTGTCGGAGTTAGAAAACGATAGAAATATCCTTTTATAAAAATAACAGCGAAAGTTTTACTGTTAAACTATTAAAATACCCGATGGTAAAAGTACAGTAATACACGTGGTTGCATAGTAGCACACGGTATTATATAGTATCTTGGATTATTGATGCTTACGTGAGAAGTCACCTAGTTTTATTCAATTATTACCATAGTAATTGATACATAGTATCTCTCATATTATTGATTCAATTATTGTCACAGTATCATCTGCACAATATTTTATATTATTAAATCAACAATTGAAACGACAAATTCATATTATTATTTGCATTATTGATGATATCTAGAAAGTTTTGTCGAGGAAAGGGGTTTGTTCACCTAATTGCGTGCCAATAGCGAGAAATCCTTATCGGAAAGCCCCCTCTTTCCTGAAAATGATCTGGTTGTTAAATATTGTGAGTTATAATATTAATGATGAATAAGTTTGTGTTAATTAAAGATGTTTGTGCATTTAGTTTTCTTTAATTCTTTTGTGACCCAATTACCCTCAAAGGAGGTAATTTTGTGATTTGCTGGTTTTGTTATTATTGACCAAACGGGCAATTAATCGGATAAATGAGCAATTACTTGCTATTGGTTTGCATGCAAATTACTGGTGGTTCACATGTATGGAACTATTGATTCACATGCATGTACTATTAGGGGAGGTTGTGCAAGATTGATAATACTTGAAGGACTAAATTAAAAATAGAGGTAAAGATGAAGGTACTATACTATAATAATTTGAGCCCTTAAACATGCAATTATCGAAACTATGTTTTCCTATAAATAGAAGCTCATTTCTTCTTTCATTCTCACCAATTCACTAAGACTCACAAGAGCAACTATAGAGAGAGAAACTATAGAGAGGAAGAAGAAGAGTATTCTGCAACTTCACTATTGCAGTATCTAGTCTTCTACTAAGGTAAGTGATATTATTTTTGTTCAATATTCGTATGAAATAATATTTTCTTTCATACTCTGTAGTATCTAAGTAATATTATTTTGTTTCGTATTCCTAATTCTACACTAATTTTGTTAAAGTACTACTTATATACTCCGTGAAATTAGTAGAATATTCTTAAAATTTATGTTTCATCTAGTATCGTTCACAATGATATTTTTCTGAATATTCTTGTTAAATTTTAAGTTTTTCATGTCAGAGTACTATTCACGGGGTACTATTCATAAAGTACTATTCACAGAGTATTATTTATAAAGTACTATTCATGGGATACTATTCACGAAATACTATTCGCGGGGTACTATTCACAAAGTACTTCACCCGGGGTACTATTCATGACAAAAATTGATTTCTTTTCTGTCCAAATTATTTTTGATACAATATTATTCTTGAATTTTACTCCACAAAGCAGTATCATGTTGACAATTTGGACATTATTGAATTCTGGATAAATTAAATTATAAATCTTTAAAAATTTATCCTTTGCTTTCTTTTAACTGAATTATTATATCATTGTCATCATGCATCTTCATGCTTATATTGTGATGAAAGTCATCTTTGGCCCGTAGTGCATTGATGGACTATTGATTGGTATGATTATGATCAGGAATTATTAAGTATAATCATGACCCGTAATGTTACAAATGATGTGGTAAAAGTCCTCATTGGCCCGTAGTGCATTGATGAAAAGTTATTGGCATGATCATGACCATCGGTGATTACACAAATATCATTGGCCCGTAGTGCTTGGATAATTCGTGGACGTGATACTAATGAATATCCTTGGCCCGTAGTGCATGGATAATTCAGTGATGTGGATTATTTATTGAGCTGAGTTTCAACGATAAAGTTGATGATAAACTTTTTAAATCATAGAAGATAGTAGATATCATGCTCTACTTGACTCTTCTAATTGATTGCTTATTCCGCTGCAGTTAAACTTGTTATTTATTATCAGTTTAACACTGTTGAAGGCTAAAGATAATTTATTCTATATTTTCTTAGTCAGAATATTTCTTACTGGGCTAGTTGAGCTCACCCTTTTGCTTTCATTATTCTCTTCAGAAAATGAGAACGTAGCCGGGACTAGTCAGGGAATGGAGTAATGGTCTGAGATGGTGGCTATAATAGTCCTCACTATTCTATGAAATAGTGTGATAATAATTATAATAAGGACTTCATTTGAGTTTGGATATTGTCTAGAAGATAATATTCGTGTAAAACCTCTCAGCTACGCTTTTGTCGTATTGTATAAAAAGAAGTTTGTATTTAAATTCTGTACCATTTATTTGGCGACTCAGAATAGGTGGTGTATCCCTGTGAGACCCCGAATTTTATGAAATAAAAGTATTCAATTTTTTTATTTTGGTAAATGGTTAAATTGATAAAAGGTTAAAGTTAAGGGTGATATGTGAATTTTTTTTTAAAGTAAACAAGTTGTCATAAAATACATGGTCACTATTCACGAGTTACTATTCACAGGTTACTATTCACCCAAATTACTATTCACTCTAGTATCGTTCACTCGAGTATTTGGGACACTTTTTGTGTCGGAGTACTATTCATGAGTTACTATTCACGAATTACTATTCACAGGTTACTATTCACCTAAATTACTATTCACTCTAGTATTGTTCACTCGAGTATTTAGGACACTTTTTGTGTCGGAGTTACTATTCACGAGTTACTATTCACGGGTTACTATTTATCTAAATTACTATTCACTCTAGTATTATTCACTCGAGTATTTGAGACACTTTTTATGTCGGAGTTACTATTCAGGAGTTACTATTCACGGGTTACTATTCATCCAAATTACTATTCACTCTAGTATTGTTCACTCGAGTATTTGGGACACTTTTTGTGTCGAAGTACTATTCACGAGTTACTATTTACGGGGAATATTCATACGACGGTACAATCATTGGTGGACCCCACAACGGAATTATTGTCAGATTGAGAAAACGACAAAAATATTTTATTAAAAATAACGGCGGATGTTTTACCGTTGATACTGTTGAACTACTCGGTAGTAAAAGTACAGTAATACGTGTGGTTACATAGTAGCACACGGTATTGATGCTTATGTGAGAAGTTACTCAGTTTGATTCAATTATTGTCAATTAATAATATGAATTATTTAGCGATAATGAAGTTTTGTTTTATTCGTATTATTAACGTAATAAAACAGAAACATCTTTTTATATAAAACAGAATACTTTATTAAAGTTATTCTATAAATAGAATATATTATATTCTATTGTGCATAGTGTTTTGCATAGTAAAATCTTTTTATATAAAACAGAATACTTTATTAAAGTTATTCTATAAATAGAATATATTATATTTTATTTAAAAGATTTTTCTTTAAATATGGACCGTCAGATTAAAGTAAATCAATCTGGACCGTTCATGGATTAGTTACTATGCATTCCATTTTCCTATAAATAGAAGCTCATTCCTTCATTATTTTCTTACGAATTTACTGAACTCTAGAGAGAGAAACTATAGAGAGAAAGAAGAAGAGTATTCTGCCACTTAACTACTTCTTTATTTCAGTTCTTCTTTAAAATGGTAAGGGGTGTTATTCTTTCTTATTCATGAAGAGAACTTATGTTATTCCATTCTTTATTATTCTGTTGGAATAACCTGTATGCGTGGTTTACCCTATACTTGGTGGAATGACCTGTATATGCGGTTTACCCAATACTTGGTGATCTTCTTCTGTTATTCCATTCTTTATTATTATGTTGGAATAACCTGTTTATGCGAAGTACCGCATACTTGGTGAAATTCTTTTATTATTCTGTTCTTTACGATTCTGTCGGAATATCCTGTCGGTGTGAATTTCACCTGACCTGATTCCATCATTTATTATTCCGTATTTATTATTCTGTCGGAATATCCTGTCGGTGTGAATTTCACCTGACCTGGTTCCATATTTATTATTCCGCATTTATTATTCTGTTGGGAATAACCTGTCTGTGCGGTCTCTATCGCATGCATGGTGAATCCTTCTGTTATTCCATTCTTTATTATTCTGTTGGAATAACCTGTCTATGTGGATTGCCGCATGCATGGTGAATGATCCTTTATATTCATTCCTTATTAAATTGTGGAAATGATCTGTATGCGTGGATTACCGCATGGCTGGTGAAAATCCATTTGCAGTTTCATATATTCTTTATTATACTCATTTGGTTAAAGTTTTGATTTCTATACTCCATGAAATTAGTGGAATATCCTTGATATTTGCGCTTCATCCAGTATCTTTTCATGAAAATATTCTTCTGAGCATTCTTGACTGTTACTTTACAAAGAAGTATTATGTTGACAATTTGGATATTATTAGTTCCTGGATAAACTAATTCTTGAACTTGTTTAATTGAATTCCTATAACATTGTCATCATCCTCATGTTTATTTTATGTTAAAAGTCATCTTTGGCTTACGTGCATAGATGGACTTAGTATGATTATGACCAGTGATTTTTCGGTATAGTCATGATCATTGATGATTTAATGAATATCCTTGGCCCGTAATACAAGGATGATTAGAAGATGTGGTTTATTTATTAAGCTGAGTGTCAGTGATAAAAGTTGATGAAAATATTTTTAAATCATAGAAGATAGTAGGTTTTATTCTCTACTTGACTCTTCTAATGGATTGCTTATTCCGCTGCAGTTAAACTTGATGTCTATTGTATTTTATCAGTTTAACATTGTTGAAAACTATTGATAATTTATTCTTCATTATCTTAGTCATAATATTTCTTACTGGGCTAGTTGAGCTCACCCTTTCTTTCAATGTTTTCTTCAGGAAATGAGAATATAGCTGGGACGAGTCAGGAAAAGGAGTGATGGTCCAGAAGATAGCATTAGTAGTCCTCACCATTCTGTTAAATAGTGTGACAATAAATGTAATGAGGACTCCTTGAGTATGGATATTGTCTAGATGACAATATTCCTATTAGAACTCTCAGTTTATGTATTGTCGTATGTTACACGACATTTGTATAATTAAGTTTGTATTTGTATTTTGTACCATGTATCTGACGACCCAAGATGGGTGATAAATACCTAATTTTGGGGGCGTCACAATACCTATTTTTGGGGTGTTACAGTTGGTATCAAAGCTTAGGGATATGATCCATGGCCGAGATGTGAGACTAAAACTAGGAGGGGAGAGACTGGTTAATCCTTTGCTAGTATGACCTACCTAAGTTATTTGTTATTTAATTGGTCGGTCAGAGTGTAGGGATAATATGTGGCATGTCAATTAACCCTTGTTTTGTGGCAGTGTTTTATAATGGCATCTAAAAATGTTGATATAAGCAATGGAGCACAGGAGACCGTTGAGTCACCAAAGATCAATAACCAGGATAATGTGCATCAGGAAGGCAACAATCCTCATGTAAACAACAACACCGACCAAATGATGAACGATGGGATGTTCAGAGACTTTATGCAATTCATGCAACATCAGCGCGAGAGAGACTCCTGTTCAAAATACAGGTGGAAACACTGGCAACTCTCGGATGGTCACTACTAAGCAGTTCAAGGAGCTGGGACCACCAGAGTTTTTGGGAAAGCCAGAACCACTTAAGGCAGAAACGTAGATAAAGCAGATCACCAAGATATTTGATGTCTTGGGATGCTTTGAGGAGCAAAAGGTTCCCTTTGCCACCTTTATGTTGAGAGGAGATGCAAATTACTGGAAAGAATCTGTAAAACGTACTCAACATGCCGCACTAAAGATGTCTTGGGAAAAGTTCCAAGAACTGTTCAACGACAAGTAAGTTTCCCGAAAGTATTCATCACATAAAGGATGTGTTGTACATCAAGTTGGAGAAAAACAATATGACTGTATCGCAGTACGAGGCTAAATTTGCGGAGTTATCCCGGTTTGCATCCCATTTGGTAGATAATGAGTAAAGAATGACGCGAATGTTTCTGCGAGATTTGAAACCCAAAATACGTCAATACCTCATTTCTCACAAACTTTGCTTGTATTCAGATGTTGTGAATAGGGCTCAGTTATTAGAGCGTGATAATGAGTCAACCCAACCAAGAGAGAGCAACCGACAAAACGATAATACTAGTGGTAGCAGTCATCAAAGCGGTGTCAACAAACGTGGAGGGAATCAACATGCCAAAAATGGTAACCACTTTAGTGGTAATCATGGCCAAGACAATAGAAGTGGAAATTTCAAGAAGAGAATGTTCAATAATGAAGGAAAGCCGTCAGCACCAGCACCAGTTGTTAAGGAAGGAGAACGACCACCGATTGTATGCTTAAAATGCGGAGGCGAGGGACACATCAGTCCAAACTGCACGATGCAGTCTAAAGCGTATTACAATTACGGAAGATAAGGTCACCTAGCTCGATTTTGTCGTGCAGTGAAGCCAAGTCCAGTTGGGATGGTGACACCAAATGTCATCCCAGACAAGTCAAAGCCGGTAGTTCAAGGGAGAGAATTTGTCGTGACCTCCCAAAAAGCGAGGAACCTGAACGAGGTTATCACGGTAAGCTAATCATAAATTCCTGCGAAGTTTATACCTTATTTGATACCGGTTCTACCCATTCTTTTATTTCTCCTACTTGCGCTCAACGTTTAAATTTAACTCTGGAGAAATTAGACTTTGACTTATCTGTTGAAATTCCGTTGGGAAAAACCTTCATTACATCCACTGTTTATAAGTCTTGTTTGATTCAAATCGAAAATCGCACATTACCTGTCGATCTTATCTCTTTGAAAATACTTGCATTTGATGTGATTTTAGGGATTGATTGGTTAACTACTCATCATACTAAAATTGATTGTTTTCGTAAGGTTGTTAGCTTTCATATTCCTAACCAACCTATTATGCGAATTCAAGCAACCAAACCACTAAAGTCAGTCACTGTCATATCAAGTCATAAAGCTATTCGTATATTAAAAAACAGATGTCAAGCTTTCTTATCCCATGCCACATATTTAAATAAAAATACGTCATATTTGAATGATATTTCTATTGTTAATAAATTTCCTGATGTATTTCCTGAAGAACTTCCTGGCCTACCTGAGCGTGAAATCAAATTTTGTATTAACCTTGGACTTGATACAAAACTCATTTCCAATACCCCATATCGAATGGCTCCTGTTGAACTTCAGGAGTTAAAAACCCAACTACAAGAATTGTTAGACATCGATTTCATTCGTCCTAGTACATTTCCTTGGGGTGCTCATGTTCTATTCGCAAAGAAGAAAGATGGGAGTATGCGACTTTGTATTGATTAACGGGAGTTGAATCATGTCACCATCAAAAATAGGTATCTGTTGCCTTGCATTGATGATTTGTTTGACCAGTTACAAGGTGCCAAATTCTTTTTAAAGATCGATCTTTGTTCCGGATATCATCAGTTAAAGAGACTACTTTCAGAACTCGGTACGGGTATTACGAATTTGTAGTCATGTCTTTTGGATTGACATTGCTCATGTTGCCTTCATGGATATAATGAGCCGAGTATTCAAATAACATTTGGATCATTTTGTGGTTGTCTTTATTGATGACATCCTCATATACTCCAAAAGCCGTGAAGATCATGAGCAACACTTGAGGCTGATACTCCAAAAGCTTCGTGAAAACAAGCTATACACCAAGTTGAAGAAATATGAGTTCTAACTTGAAGAAGTAGCATTCCTTGGGCACGTGATATCAAATCACGGAATATCTATTGACCCAGCAAATATTGAAGCAATACAAAGCTGGGAGTAACCTAAGTCAGTGATCGAAGTACGTAGCTTTCAAAGCTTAGCTGGTTATTATCAGAGATTCGTGGAAGGATTTTCTCAAATCTCTACTCCATTAACTCAGCTGACTCGAAAAGATACAAAATTTGGTTTGAGGGAGGAATGTGAGAAAAGTTTTCAAGAACTCAAAAGGAGACTCATTTCAGCACCTGTTCTGATAATACCATCTGGTTCAGAGGGATTTGTCATCTACAACGATGCTTCAGGTAGAGGGTTTATGATGTGTTCTCATGCAGCATGGGAAAGTCATAGCTTATGCCTCACGACAACTCAAAGAATATGAGAGGAATTATCCTACTCACGATCTTGAGTTGGCAGCAGTCGTTTTTGCACTAAAGATCTGGAGGCATTACCTACATGGGGAGAAAGTGGAGATCTATACGGATAATAAAAGCCTCAAATATTTCTTCACCCAAAAGTTACTCAACATGCGACAACGACGTTGGCTCGATTTGTTGAAAGATTACGATCATACCATTCAATACCAACCTGGAAAAGTGAACGTGGTAGCTGACGCGTTGAGTAGAAGATCATATACGGGTACGAGTGTGATATTGTCAACGTAAAGGCCCATTTTGTATGACTTACAAAGGATGGAGATAGAGATAAAGACTCCAGGGATCCACGTGATGATGTCAAATATACGAGTAGAACCGACTTTAATCGATAAAGTTAAAGCTGCTCAAGCTACAGACCTGAAGTTGATGCGTATGAGGAAGAAAGTACAAGAAGGTGCTATTCCGGAAGCAAGAATCGATGAAGAAGGAATACTTCGAGTGAACTCTAGACTTTGTGTTCTTAACGACTCTGACTTGAAGTATAAAATCATGATGGAGGCGCACAACACACTGTTTGCAATCCATCTTGGGAGTACCAAAATGTATCGTGATCTTCGACATACATTTTGGTGGAGCAATATGAAGAGAGAGATAGGAGAGTTTATCGCAAGGTATCTAACTTATCAACGAGTCAAGGCGGAGCATCAAGTGCCAAAAGGTCCATTGCAACCACTTGAAATTCTATAATGGAAGTGGGAGCACATTACCATTGATTTCGTTACTTATCTTCCCAAGGTTTCTCAAGGCATAGATGTAATTTGGGTCATTGTTGATAGATTGGCCAAGTCTGCTCATTTCTTACCTATACGAGAAACTTATTCACTTGAACGTCTTGCTCGTATATGCATAAATGAGATTGTAAGACTACATGGTATGCCAGTATCCATAGTTTCTGATCGATTCACTTTATGATTTTGGGTTAGTTTGCAAAAAGCTATGGGCACGGATTTATGATTCAGTTCAGCATATCATCCTCAAACGGAAGGGAAGTCGGAGAGGACTATTCAAACTCTTGAAGATCTATTAAGACTCTATGTCCTTCACTTCAAAGGAAGTTGGGACAAGTTCTTGCCATTTGTGGAATTCTCCTACAATAACAGTTATCAAGCAAGTATTGGCATGGCTCCATTCGAACCGTTGTATGGACGCAAGTGTCGTTCTCTAGTATACTGGGATGAGGTGGGTGAAGCAACGTTGTTGGGTCCGAAATTGGTACGCATGGCAACGAAAAAGATTCAAATGATCCGGTAACGTATAAGAACCTCACAAGATCGACAAAAGAGTTATGCTGATTTTCATCGAAAGGACGTGAAATTTAATGTTGGAGATCATATGTTGTTACGTGTTGCTCCATGGAAGGGAGTTACAAGATTTGGAAAGAGAGGAAAGCTCAATCCTTGATTCATTGGGCCATTCGAAATCCTCGATCGAGTAGGAACTGTGGCCTATAGACTCGCCTTACCGCCAAGTATGTCTCGTGTTCATAACATTTTTCACATATCTATGTTACGTAAATATGTGAAAGACTCGAACCACATTATTAAATTAGAACCGGACGAGATAGCGGAAGATTTAATGTATGAAGAGGGTACCTGTTAAAATCTTGGATAAGAAGGAACATATTCTACGCTCCAAGGTTATACCTTAAGTCAAAGTTTTGTAGAGAAATCACGATGTTGAGGAAATGACCTGGGAGTTCAAATTTGAAATGAAGTCAAGGTATCCTCAAATCTTCGTCATACCAGGTACGTACCCTAATTTCGAAGACGAAATTTCATAAGAAGGGGAGGTTGTAAGACCCCAACTTTTATGAATAAAGACTTTTTTTTTTGAAATATATTTTTGAATATTATGGTGTGGATTTGATTAATAGTTGTGGGTAATATTTACAAATTTTGTAAAGTAAGCAAGTGGTTATAAAATATTTGAATTGTCAGGGAATATTCATTTTAATATGAAATATTCGTACGACGGCATAATCATTGATGCACCCCACAACGGAAGTATTGTCGGAGTTAGAAAACGACAGAAATATCTTTTTATAAAAATAACAGCAAAATATTTACCGTTAAACTGTTGAAATACCCGGTGGTAAAAGTACAGTAATACGCGTGGTTGCATAGTAGCACACTGTATTGTACAGTATCTTGGATTATTGATGCTTACGTGTGAAGTCACTCAGTTTTATTCAATTATTGCCACAATAATTGCTGCATAGTATCTCTCATATTATTGATTCAATTATTGTCACAGTATCATCTGCACAATATTTTATATTATTAAATCAATAATTGAGACGACAAAGTTATTCATATTATTATTTGCATTATTGACGATGTATAGAAAGTTCTATCGAGGAAAGGGGTTTACTCACCTAATTACGCGCCAATAGGGAGAAATCTTTATCGGAAAATCCCCTCTTTCTTGGGAATGATCTGGTTGTTAAATATTGTGAGTTATAATATTAATTATGAATAAGTTCGTGTTGACTAAAGATGTTTGTGCATTTAGTTTTCTTTAATTCTTCCATGACCCAATTACCCTCAAAGGAGGTAATTATGTGATTTGATAGTTTTATTATTATTGACCAAACGGGCAATTAATAGGATAAATGAGTAATTAATTGCTATTGGTTCAAATGCAAATTACTGTTGGTTTACATGTATGGAACTATTGATTCACATGCATGTACTATTAGTGGAGGTTGTGCAAGATTGATAATACTTGAAGGACTAGGAGTACCCTTATTTTTTTTATGCTTAGTTTGTTTGTATATAGAATAGAAAGAGAGATTAAACAATCGCAAAGGGGCATACCCCAGAAACTTTAGAATGAACCTCATGGGACAACCCCCCAAAAAGAACAACTAAAGACTAACAACCAACCGATCGGAATTACAAATTTATAAAATAAACCGTGCATATAACGAGAGCCCAAGGAGCCAAAAGAAAGGCTGCCAAATGGGCAAGCTCGAGCAGCATTTGCTGGTATATGGCGAGTAGCAGCTGCCGGAAACTCAGCTCGCCAACCTGTGCCGAAGAGCAGCTGAACCAGCACCCCACCCATGTGTCAAAAAGCAGCTGAATCAGCACCCCACCCATGTGCCGAAGAGTAGCTGCTGCTAGCAAGCGAGCCCAGCAACTGAACCCCCACCCAAGAAAAAGCACCAGCCCCACCTTGCCACTCAACAACCTCAAACCAGCTCGACCGCGCCCAAACCAGGTCGCCCAGCTAGCTCACCCAGACCCAAACCAGCACCTCGCCCAAACTATACCACCTCGCCAACCATACACCTCACCATCATCTCGGTAGGAGCCAGCCCAAAGGCAAACCCAATACCTCACCAAATCATGGGCCATCACCTCACCACATGGACCGAAGCCAAAGGCATTTACAATAGCCAAAACATAAGTATGAAATATGAACTTAAACTTTAAACTAAGCTGACTACGATAGCCAGTTACAATAGTATTGACAGGTAGTGGCCTTAAGAAAGGATTTGCGAGTAGATAGTCTTGATTTAATGAGATGAATAACATCCTTCATGAGGTTTGCTGGGGGGATGAGGGAAGTCCCGTGAATCTTTTTGTTTCAAGCCTCCCAAACTTTATAGAAGCAAGTAGCCACTGTTAAGCTTAGGATTTTTCTTGGACAGTTGCGAGCCTTTGTAGGTAATCAGGTAAGCAATAATATCATCCCAAGAGAATGGAAAAGTGGCCCAATTTCCTACATTCACGACTCATTGGAGAATGGTTGAAGAGTAGGCACATTCAAAGAACAAGTGGTTAAAAGATTCTAACTGTTGATTGCAAAGAGGACAGTTCCAAGTTCTGCCAGTGTACTGCTTGGTCCGGTCGTTAGTGGAGAGTTTTTGAAGGAGTCCAAGCCAGAGGATGAAGGAAGAACGAGGAACATGAAGCTTGTTCCAAAGTATAGAGATTCAAGGAACCTTAGGAGATCTTGCTCGGATGGATTCCCAAATCTGTTTAGCTTTGACAGCCTTAATATCATAAGTACACCATAAAATTTGGTCAGGCCCAGGAGAAGGGAGGGGAAGGAGGCGGACTTGCTGTCGAAAGAGGATGACTTCATGGTGGTTGCTAACTGGGAGGGTCCAAGAATTCCGGAGAGGAGATAGCTAACCGAGGCATTAGGTGGAAGATCAGAAATGGAAAGGAGAGTAAGAGAAGGATTAATTGTGACGCCCCCAAAATAGGTCCATTCCACCCAACCCATTCTGGGTCGCCAAATACATGGTACAGAAAATAACTACAACTTTATTATTACAATTTGTCTTGCAAAATACGACAACACATATACTGTGAGTTTAAATACAAATATTGTCATCTAGACAGTATTCAAACTCAAATGGAGTCCTCATTACAATTATTGATACACTATCTTACAAACTAGTGAGGACTACTAAAACAACTATCTTGAACCATCATTCCATATCCCGACTAGTTCCCGCTATATTCTCACCTCCTGAGAAGAAAAATAGAACAAAAAGGAAAATGGTGAGCTCAACTAGCACAGTAAAGAATATTATGACTAAGATAATGTACAACAAATTATCCTTAGTCCTTAACAGGGAAAAATCTGATAGAATACAATAGACAACAAGTTTTAGATCAGCAACTGCAGCGGAAACAACAATTCATAGAAGAGTTAAGTAGAGAATGAAATCTACTATCATCTATGAATTTATAAGTCTATCATCAATATTTTATCCCTGTAACATCAATCATCAAATATTCATCTTTGCACTACGGGCCAAAGATATTCATTTATATCACCAGTTGGTCATGTTCATCTCAACATCTATTCATCTTTGCACTACATGCCAAAGATATTCATCATGTAATCATTCATCTTTGCACTACAGGCCAAAGATATTCAGTTATATCACCATTTAGGACTAAGAATGATGAATTTTTTTTAAAGAAAACGAATCCCAGTGAGATAAAAGGACAAGGAAGGATTCGTACTTTAGTTTAACCAAGTTCAAAAATACTCCATAATAAATAATTGTGGAGCAGGAATCAAAAATGAAGACCAAAACATAGATTCAATCAAAGATAGGAGCCATAATAGACAATCTTGGACACAGAAAAAGAAAATTTAATTTTTCTGTGAATAGTGTCGTATACGTGAATAGTGTCGTGTACGTGAATAGTAACCCCAACACTAAAAGGTACAAATTTCACAAGAAAAATCATCATAGTTCGTGAATAGTACTCATGAATAGTAACTCATAAATAGTAACTCATGAATAGTAATCTCGACATGAAAATATAAAAATTTCATAATAAAATTCATACCAATATACCGGTATAATGATATTGAAAGAAATAATATCATTTACGAAAAAAATAACATCCCTTACCTCTCCAGGGTTATCTCTGGAGTGTGAAAAAGACGCTTTTGTCTTCCTGCATAGTTAGTAACATGAAAATGAAATTTCGAGTGCCTACATGTGGGAGGATTGGAATTTTGCTATCGCTCGTAATTTGAGATGAACTAAACAGATTCAAGGCTAATGGCGCACTAATAAGTAAGGTGGCTCTCCGCACACAGATCATATGACGACGCTACACTTTGAACTGTTTACACCCCCATGGCGTCGAGTCTTTTAGTAAAAGCAGTAACCTAAGCAGACAGTGCCGTAATTGTGTCAACCTCGTACACCCCTACTACTTTCCGTGGTGCTTGCCTATCGTTAGGCCATTGATAATTGTTCGCAACCATGGTCTCCACCAAGTCATACCCTTCAACATGGTGCTTCAACATAAAGGCCTCACCAGATGCGGCATCAATACTCGAACGAGTAGAACTAGATAATCCGTTATAGAATGTCTTAATTAGAAGCCATTCGGGCAATCCATGGTGTGGACATCATCTCAATAAGTCATTTAATCACTCCTATGAGTCGTAAAGAGATTCAGATTTAAACTGTATGAAGGATGTGATATCATGTTTGAGCCTTGCTATTTTCGGGGGCGGAAAGAACTTCGCCATGAATTTCTGAGCTAAGTCAGCCCATGTGGTAATGGAGGCCAGAGGAAGTGAATGCAACCAACTCTTTGCTTTATCCCAAAGAGTAAATGGGAACAGTTTGAGTTTGATAGCATCATCGGATACTCCATTACATTTGAAAGTATCACAGATTTCCAAGAAGTTTACCAAAATATAGTTCGGGTCATCACTCGGCATCCCTCTGAATTGAACAATATTTTGTATCATTTGAATTGTACCCTGCTTGATTTCAAAGTTATTTACTTGAATCGCGGGCCTTAGAATGCTTGCTTGAATATCTGTGATGTGGGGCATGGCATACTCCCATAGAGATTTTTGGATTTCCTCGACCTTTATAATTGGAGTAGGTATTTCCCAAGCTCTTTCTCTTCTTAGTCGTCTAAAAGTTCTGTCTACTTCAGGATCAAGAGGTATTATATTCTGATTCATGCAAGGTGGCATACACAGTCAAGAGTACTTGAGAAAAAGATTAAACAGATAAATCAGTTTAAATTAAGATCGTTTTGAATTAGTATTAATTTTGAAAGACAAATAATAATACTAAGTCCCCGACAACAACGCCAAAAAATTGTTGGTCGTTTTCATGATCAATAAACTCGCGCAAGTATACGTGGTCTAACAAGTAATATAATGAAAAGCAGAGTGTCGAACCCACGAGGATAAAGTACTAATTGATGCTCAAATAATAAAATTATATCAATTCGGTCTTATCTAAACAAGTAAATAAGGATGGTGTGTTTACAACTATATGATTAAAACAGTAAAATATGAGATCGAGTTGTATCAAATATGGCAAGCTAGTGTTGGGTAAAATCGAATTACGCACAACACGCAAGTATACGTGGTCAACAAGTAATATAATAGTAAGTAGAGTATCGTTCCCTCAGAGACTGAAAATAGAAATTAAACCTCACAATTACCAATTTTCTATTAATCTTAATTTTATCAAACTAATCAATTTCCAATATGTAACTAAAAGTATTAAAAATATTAAAATCACCAAATAAGCAACAAACCCAAAAAACTTAATTTTCAAACAAATAATGGAGAATTAGGCTTTCGACTTCACTTTAAGCATCACTTTGATTATTACACCTTTATTCCAGTTTAATTCACTATCCCAGTTTATTAATCAAGAACACGTATGTAGAACTAGCCACCTCTCGATGCACTAATACCATATTAACTTCAATCCACAATTAAGATAGAATCAAGCTAAACACCTTAATTAACTAACTCACGATATCTCTATGTGAATTACAATTATAGAAGGTTTAAGTACAAGTTCCTTATCCGATTACATGCGATGTCAAGCATATATCTACCCTAACATTGATCAAGATTCTGTTCATTCACATAAATCGAGAACACATGCTACACATGCTATATTAACTAAGTCTAAACTGTATTTCATCTCTTGGATTCATACAAGTCCACAAAGAATTGTTGATCAGGAAATTCGTAAATTCACGCTCAAATTAATATAGATAAACCGGATAATAGCTTATTAAACTAAAATCAAAGATTACACAATCATCGTTCCACTTAAAGATCCATCTTAAGTGTAACACCCCCTTCCCGAAAAGGAAACGGAGGTCACGTGCAAAGCACAAAAAACCTCATAATAAGTAAACAGAGCACTAATCACTTCAAAATATTAATAGTGATATCCATCAATGAAGTAATACATACAATTCTCCAAATAGAGTCAAAATAATCAAAACTTAAAATTTGAATCAACTTAGATAGTCAAAGGTAACACTCTCATCACACTAGCCCTAAATCACCCTGCAAGCCTGTCGGAAGAAATACATAGCATGAGCCAATTGTCCAGTACGGATACAGATGTACAAAAGATATACAATTGATATACGAAATCAACAGAGACAAAATATTGCCTCTGACAAAAAATAAAATCTCCAAAGATTTGAATAGAATATATTTGAACCAACAAAATTAACGAAACAAATAGAAGAGTAAAGAAAATAATGAACTAAAATAACTAACCCAAATAATTGAATCGAACAGAAACCAACAAAACTAATACAATAAAATAATAGGCTGAAACAAATGGTTGGGGTTATTTCATACCGATTGAGCTCAGAAGTATATCTTGCCATATAGACAAGTCAAAATAATGCCACAATAGGCAAATCATATGATGCCACATAGGCAATCAAAATAATGCCACACATACAAATCAAATGATGCCACACAGACAATCAAAATAATGCCACACAGGCACTCACACATTGGACCGCGAATCCAAATGTTTGCAAATCGGATAGGTGTGTTCGACACAACATCACCAATCCGTAGAACAGAAAACTAGGGTTAACCAATACGCCTCCCACAGCAAAACACCAAATGACCCACTTCCTCCAGAGCCTAAAACGGAGACGCCGTGGACTAATCACACCGCCACGGAAAGTGTCATGCCTCTCGTGCCAAGATGACATGCCTGTGGTACCCCCACAGGTGGTTATAGCTCAGGTATACCCTATGGTATATTCTAACAAAAATATAATGTCACAACACATGCGACATAATACCAACAAAAGGGTTCTATATGTACATGTTGAACCAAATCAAATTATAGTCACAAGGTTTTAAAAAGAAGGTAGCAACATGTATCGCTCTACAATTATCAAAATAAATAGTACTAAACATGATAACCTAATTCAAAGAGTACAAATACGAGTCATATGTATCAACTCTAAAATGAAACTAATATATTCATTTCACGAGAAATAATTATGGAAAATCATAACAGAATTCGAAATAAGGAAACAAACGAACAAATTAAATTTAACAAGAGTATCGCTGAAAGAGTACGGAATCCGTACCTGGATTAAGCAATGTAATACCCAAACTTTACACTCCAAATTTGACTCGTTTAGACTCTCTCCGTTCGAACTAATCACCAAAATAATATTTTTATAAGTGGTATTATAAAATATTATTTTTCTTTAATTATTATGCTTTTACATTAAGCTATAACTAAATAATTTATTAAATATTATGCAAATTCCTAATTTTATAACATTTGGTTAAAACTAATTCTTCCAAAACAATTTATTAATCAATTACCAAACATACTTGACCAAGCTGCTTACAATAAAAATTTTCCAAACAATATGTTTTAAGAATATTAAATTTTATTTATTTATTTAATTTTTTTTCCTGGGTATTACATTACCTTCCCCTAAAAAGGATTCAATCCCCGAAATCAAAAAAAGAGTAACAAAGATTTACTTGACATTAAAGATGTGAGGATACTCTTGCGAATAGTCTCGTACGCCTCCCAATTAGCTTCGCGCTCCAGATAATTTTAGGAAAAATAAAATTAATATTTCATTATTAACAAAAATTCAGATTATTACATTAAGCCTAAAAATAAATTAGTTCATCATGAATGAAATAATCACTAAATAAATTAAAGATATCATCTTCTCAATTACAGAAATAAAACTAAAGAATATGAATAACGCAAAACACCCTTTACTTTAGCCTTAATCCGTAATCAATACGATCGTTTTTCAAAATCTTCACTCAGTTGCTCACTATGAAATTCAATTCTCAAAGTCTGTTAATCGCTCTGCATGATCCTCATGATCATCTATTTTTATAGTAGTTATATGTTCTACAACCACAATCTCTACTCAATTCCATGCCAACTAGAATCCTACTGCTAATCAAGCACCAAATTCCAAGTTCCAGCAGTGTTTCAAGCAAAATAGGATAGCCAAGCTTCGGATGTGCTTAGCAAAGGCCCGCCCTGACGGGATAGGCTACTGCTAAACAAATGTGAAGACCCCCCGCCCTGGCGGGGGTATAAGAACAAAATAGGCCCGCCCCGGGAGGCATGGTCTCTGCTTCCTGACTTGACTGAACTTCATGCTTGCTTCCATAATTGCTTCAAATGACCCCCTTCCTTTGTTACTTGCCAACCAACCATCCTACACATAAAAAAATAATAGTAAATAAGTAAAAATGAACACAAAAGCATGGAATTAACAATGATTAAACTTAAAATGAACATCGATTCGTGGATATTAAATCCACTTATCAAAATCCCCCAAACTTAAACAGTGCTAGTCCTCGAGTACACAACAAACTACATGCTATGCAATGCAATGCAATGAGATGTAATGTATCTAACCATATGTCTATGAATCCAACAACGTCATAAACTCAAAAGTATTCCACCGGCCTCAAGGAAAGCATGCAAACACTACAACTCTTAATAACCAAAACCAATCGATAATTCCTTATTAGTCTTCAAATCCTAGTCCGTTATTACTGGTATAATGTGTGTGTGTAACATCCATGACAATTGATACAGACTAAAATTCAATACATAACCAACTTCTTAGAGGGAATCATCATACTGAGCAAACTCTAAAATTTCAAAAGCAGACAAGTTCCAACTAAAATTTGAACAACTACCACTATCAAGGGTTCACATATGATATATATATATATATATATATATATATATATATATATATATATATATATATATATATATATATATTCTTTTCACGGGGGTTTTTTTGCTCTTTTCCTGTCTTATTATTATTTATTTTTTTTCAACATGACTGTGCAATGCCTCATTCCATTAGGCAAACAGTGCTACCCCGTAACGAGCTTTCAACCAACAACTTCCAGACCATAAAAGACCTTAGGGCGCTAGGTGTTAACACACCCCTATGGGCGTACTTGCTCAAGTAACAAAGGCTCCAAAACAAGACTAGTCACAACATAATTTTTTTTATAAAGCTTATGTACCCCCACATTTATCCCCCCAAACTTAGGTTATTGCCTAATTCTTTGTCTTCACTTCCTAACCTTGACCTCTTCTCATCTACACTAGCATTATCCTTTAGAAACTCTTTATGTATCAATTTTAATCTAATCAGTCAACACCGATGTTATTAGCGTGTTACTCATTTTATACTAGTTTCAAACAAAAATAAGATCCAATTCATAACAGAAACTACATCAAGGTTCTACTAAACAGTGTCGTATTTGTCTACTTAATCTCAATCTCATCATTGGCCAAAATACAATGAACAACAACACTGCTGGACATATGCAAACACAACACAATTCTAACTAATTTTTTTTATTTTATTTTTTTAGATAAATATGTCAAACATAACATAACAAAATGTAGAAATAACAAAAACAACCTAAGCTACTATGCACCTAAGCTACTATGCAATTATGTGATTACATGAATGCTTAAAACTAACATGCAAAACTAAAGTACAATAACAAATGCAAACTTAACTACTGACATTATGCATGCAAACATAAAATGCAAACTAAAATCTAACTCCCCCAAACTTAAAAATTACAATGTCCTCATTGTATGGATAATGCAATAAAATGTGTGAAGACTTCCCTGTAATTGCCTAAGTCTGGGGTGGGGGTGGTTGATGATCTTCTTCTTCAGAGTCACTTGGTGGGAAACGTGGCGTTGGAGCTGGTTGCTGGTACGAGAAATGGGATGTTGGATTGAAGCTCTGAAGTGTTGCATTCAATGAAGCAAACGACAGGTTCATTGCATCAAACATGTGATCCTGCCTAGCTGCGAGTCGCCGCATCTCCCGTCGTGCTTCCTTGTTGTGCTCCTCCATTTGTCGTTGAAATGCAAGAAATTGAGGGCTATATATGGCGTCGAAAGATGGTTATGCCTTAGTTCCTTGCTCTCCTATTGTCGCATCCTCTTGAAACTTGGCATCATCCGAGGTGTCCTCGGCATCAGCTTCATCCTCCAAAGCTGATGGAAATACAAAACCTACTCCTCTTGGATGTGACTCACCTCCTGCCTATACCGAATACAGCGTGATCATTCTAGAATCTTATAGCTACAGCGGCATCTGAGTGGGTTCATCATCAGACCATCTAAGACCCACTTGGCGACACAATCCAAAAATGAGTGATGGGTGTGGCAACCCACAAATGAGTGATGGTGTGCATTGATCAAAATAGTTTTGCACATAAGAAGGTATACCAAATCTTTCCATACCTGCTAAGATCTTTGCTGTGAAAAACTGTGCCTCCTTTCTGACCCTTGATCCATGTTGTACCTGGCTTAGTCATGTCCTTCAGAATAGCCTCAAAATTTGGATCGTTGTCACGTAAATGAGCATACTAACAATGTCTCAGGACTCGTAACTGATAATACGTGGTAATTGCATCGGCACTGAACGGGACCAATCTACCCCGCACAAAAGCGTTGAAAGGTGCCTTGTCCTCGGTGTTAGCATAGAACTCTTTTACCACGTTGACAACGGCGGCCTCGGGTTCCTCAGTAAATTTTTTCCACCCTTTCTGATAAAATTGTTGCATCATCTCCCCATCCACATGATCCGGTGCCAACCCCCATTCCAGTGTGAGTGCTTTTATAGACATATAATCGTATCGGTCGACGGCGGCGACACTTATGAACTTGCGTCGGTTAAAAGTTCGTGATGGTGGTATGGGCCTTGAACTTTCTGTCCTTTGACGTTTGGATGTAGGTAGAGACGCCATTGAATTCTGAAAAATCATCACACAAGTATTTCCTCCCCCAAACTTGGCTCACACACTCTGTCAAACACTTGGTGTGCACTCACTCTCAATGTCTCTGCACTTACTTAAATAATTGTTGACCTCGTAGCTGTTGAAGATAGAGATGAAATGATGTAGTGAGCTTAGGTGTAAAGGGTGTGTTTATGTAGATATGGTGTATGGTTATGGTGAGGAATGATTGAATGATGGCTTTGTAATGGAGGAGGGTGATGGAGTTATGATTACTAAAATCGTGGGTTGTGAAGGTATAATGGATAGGAGTTGAGGTTGTAATGGAAGAGGAAAGAGAAATAATGGGAGGAAGTAGTGGGAAAGTGGTATTTGAATTGGGGAAGGAGAAGAGTTGGGCGTGTGTAACTGCCGAATACGCTTTGTTCAGATTCCAGGACCCCCGCCCCGATGGGGATATTTGGCTTGTGGAGGCCCGACCCGGCGGGCATGCATGCTGCAAACTGAGCTCTTTTGCTCTTCTTTTCTTTCGTGTTACGGCACTTAATGCATAATTTAGCATCCTAAAAGCCATAAAACATATATGTGATTATTGTTAATCATTTCGAGCATGGTTGAGAGATTATCAAGATTCATATAATATAATAACTACTTAATAAACCTATTATATATTACTAATCATGCTAAACTATAAATTGACGGTTACGAATGAAATTAAGAAAAATGAAGGTACGATTGGGTTGCCTCCCAATTAACGCTTGATTTTAAGTCGTTCAGCCTGACTACTCCTTGTTTATGGTGCGTCAGATAATGTGATTACGATGACATCCACGTTGGATTTTCCACCCCAATAATGTTTCAACTGTTGACCGTTGACCTTGAAAGTTTCCAATGGGTTTCTACTGTAGAGTTCAACGGCGCCATGTGCGAAAACTCTTTTGATGGTGAATGGTCCTGACCATCTTGATTTTAATTTTCCCGGGAATAACCTCAACCTTGAGTTGAAAAGTAATACCGATTATCCCGGCTCGAACGTTCGGTGCATGATTTTTTGATCGTGCCATTTCTTGACCTTTTCTTTGTATAACTTCGAGTTCTCATACGCTTGAAGATGGAATTTATCGAGCTCGTTTAACTAAAGTAATCTCTTTTCCCCCACAGCTGCTTGATCGAAGTTCAGTTTCTGAATAGCCCAGTAGGCCTTGTGTTGTAACTCCACAGGTAAGTGATATGCTTTCCCGTATAGTAATTGGTATGGTGACATACCAATCGGTGTTTCATACGCAGTTCGGTAAGCTCATAGTGCATCATCCAACCTGAGATACCAATCCTTTTGATTTGGGTTTACCACCTTCTCTAAGATTCTTTTCACCTCCCTGTTCGAAACCTCAGCTTGCCCACTGGTTTGGGGATGATACGTTGTAGCGACCTTATGGTTGACCCCATACTTTGCCAAGAGAGCTGTAAATGATTTGTTGTAGAAGTGACTACCTTCATCACTTATAATGGCTCTCGGCGTGCCAAACCGCGTAAAAATATTCTTCTATAAAAATTTGATAACCACTTTGGCATCATTAGTCGAGAGTGCTACGGCTTCAACCCACTTTGATACATAGTCCACTGCAAGCAAAATGTACTGATTGGTAAATGAGGAAGGGAATGGCCCCATGAAATCTATGCCCCATACATCGAAAATCTCAACTTCTAAAATAGTTTGAAGTGGCATCTCATTCCTTTTCGATATGTTGCCTACTCGTTGACATCTATCACAAATTTTAACAAATTGGTGGGCATCTTTAAATAATGTAGGCCAATAAAACCCGGCTTAAAGCACTTTTGCCACTGTTCTCTCACTACCATAGTGTCCCCCATACGCTGATGAGTGACATTCATGCAGCATGTTCTTCACTTCACTGTGGGGCACACAATCATCCTATCGGCACACTGTTTGAATAAGTAAGGCTCGGCCCACATATACCACTTGACGTCATGAAGAAACTTCTTTTTCTGTTGTCTTGTAAGATCCGGAGGAAGAATGTTGCTCACTAGGTAATTCGTGAAGTCCGCGTACCATGGAAATTCTGTATTTATCCCAAACAATTGCTCATCCTGGAATGACTCGTTGATTACACACTTGTCCTCTTTCTTTTTACCCTAATTTTCCAGCCTAGACAAATGATCGGCGACTTGGTTCTCCGTCCCCTTTCTATCCTTTATTTCTAAATCAAACTCTTTTAAAAGGAGAATCCATCTGATAAGGCGTGGCTTAGCATCTTTTTTTGCAATTAAGTACCGAATGGCTGAGTGATCTGTATAAACTACTACCTTTGTCCCGATTAAGTATGCTCATAATTTATCGAACGCATAAACCACTACAAGTAATTCTTTCTCAGTAGTTGTGTAGTTCATTTGAGTCTCTATGAGTGTATTACTTGCATAATATATAGCATGAAGTACCTTCTCTCGGCGTTGACCCAAAACAGCCCCTGACCGTATAGTCGCTTGCATCACACATTAACTCGAATGGCATGGTCCAATCCGGTGCAACGATTACGGGAGATGTGGTCAATTTCTTCTTTAACAACTTGAATGCCAATTTACACTCTTCATCAAACTTGAACACCGAATCCTTCTCTAAAAGACTGCACAAAGTTTTTGCAATTTTAGAGAAGTCCTTTTTGAATTTCCTGTAGAACCCAGCATGTCCCAAAAAACTTCTAATTCCCTTGACTGAGGAAAAAGCTTTTCAATTGTTTCCAATTTCGCTTTATCAACCTCTAACCCTTGAGACGAAACCTTGTGCCCCAAAATTATGCCTTCTTCCACCATGAAGTGGCACTTTTCCTAGTTAAGTACCAGATTCGTGTATGTGCATCTTTGTAAGACCATAGACGCTTATGACCTCCCCCTCTATGCCCTGCGGTAATGATTCCTCTGGCATTACGACCTTTACCACAATGATGCTGTCTATAGATCAAATTATTTCGTGGATTGGATTTCACTTGACTGTCTACGGCTCGATTGCGTGTGCTCGGGTAGAAGATTACCAAATTCTCCAGACATGCATCAAAATCATCCCCATAGACAGAGAAGTCGTCCATGAATACTTTCACATTTTTCTCCACCATGTCTGAGATCTGGCCATCATACACCTCTGGAATGTAGCGGGTGCATTACATAAACCAAACGACATTCTCCTGAGTGCGAATGTACCGTATGGGCATGTGAATGTAGTTTTCTCTTGATCTTCAAGAGTGATGACGATCTGATTATAACCCGAATATCCATCTAGTAAACAGTAGTATGCATGTCCCTCTAATTTGTCCAACATCTGATCGATAAAGGGCAAAGGGAAGTGATCTTTACGGGTCGCCTATTCAACTTCCTGTAGTCCATGCAAACCCTCCAACCAGTCACTGTCCTTGTCGAAATTAGTTCATTGTCATCATTCTGAACCACTGTCATTCCTCCCTTTTTTGGCACATATTACACCGGACTGACCCACTTACTGTCTGAAATTGGGTAGATGATCCCCGCATCCAACCATTTCAAGATTTTTTTCTTGACCACTTCTTTCATGATTGGGTTGAGCCGTCTCTGTTGCTCCATTATCGATCTTGCATCGTCTTCCATTAGAATTTTATGCATGCAAAAGGATGGGCTGATTCCCTAAGCACTCTCAGCAACTTTTCTTTCTACAGTTCGTTAAGTGTAGCAGAAATAATAATAGGTAAAGAATTTGAATGGCCTAAGTATGCATACCTTAGGTGTTTAGGGAGTGGCTTAAGTTCGAGAGTTGGTGGCTCTTCCAATGACAGTTTTATCCTTGTTGTGGATTTATCATCCGTGTGCAATGGTTCAAATGGTGCTCTAAATCTGCTAACTCGTGGCAGGTAGTCTAGCATCTGCAAGTAGTCCACAAATTTTGGATCATCTGATTCTTCATCTCCCATCAAATTCGTTTCCAATGGATCGTTAACCAAACTCTTTCCCATGCCTTCGCTGATTATCTGATCAATGATATCCATCCGGAAACAATCTTCTTCATCTGTAGGAAATTTCATGGCCTTTAAAACATTGAATTTTATTTCTTGATCTTGGGCCCTCATCGTTAGTTCACCTTTTTGTACGTCGATGAGTGTCCTACCCGTTGCCAAAAATGGTCTCCCGAGGATGATTGGGATATGTTCTTATCTTCCTCAAAATCTAGAATAATGAAATCCACGGGGAATATAAACTTGTCTACCTTAACCAATATGTCCTCCACAATGCCTCTCGGGTAAGTGACTGACTTATCCGCCAACTGCAATGAGATGTTCGTAGGCTTTGGAGCCGGCAAACAAATTCTGTATAAACTGATAACGACATAAGGTTCACACTCGCCCCCAAATCACACAATCATTTGTTGAATGACATGTTCCCAATCGTGCATGGAATGGTGAAATTCCTTGGATCTTTCAACTTTGGTGGCAACTTTCGCTGTAAAACCGCACTACACTCCTCTGTTAATGCCATTGTCTCGAAATCTTCCAATTTCTTTTTCCTAAAAAAATCCCTTTCATAAACTTCGCATAACTTGGCATCTGCTCTAGGGCTTCTGCGAACGGGATATTAATCTGAGGTTTCTTAAAAACTTCCAAAAATTTCGCAAACTGCTTGTCTAATTTCTGCTTTTGCACTCTTTGCTGAAAAGGTGGGGGAGGATAAACAACCGGTGTGTGAACTGGTGTACTCTTTTCCACTTGCTTTTCTTCCCCCTTTTTGTCCTCAACCACTTTACTCTCACTGTTTGTCTCAACTTCTTTTGCACCCGAATTTTTTGTTTTCTGACCCTCAAGCTGTTTTCCACTTTGCAACATTATTGCCTGACACTGCTCATGATTACCTTTCGAATTTTTCTCTGTATCACTTGGTAATGTTCCTTGAGGCCTGTTATTCAATGCCAATGATATCTGTCCCATCTGATTCTCTAGATTCTTGATAGCCATTTCTTGCGATTTCATTGCCATTGTTTGATTTTTCATAGTCGCCTCATTGCTTGTTATGTACTTTGTCAACAACTCCTCTAAATCTAATTTCCTTTCTTGATGTTGAGCTGGTTGTTGATGATTCTAGAATCATGGGGGAAACGATGGTCATGGAGCTTGCTGATGCTGATTGTTACTCCACAAAAAGTTAGGATGATTCCTTTTCCCCTGATTGTAAGCATTCTGGTATGTATTCTGTGGAATTCTATTGTAGCTACCCACAAATTGTACTGCTGCTGGGTTGATTGCACACTGATTTGTAGGATGCTCACCTGCGTACAATTCACAAATACTTGCAACATGTTGTGCATGTACCCCTGTCATAGCATCCAACTTCTTTGAGAGTGCTGAAATTTGCACTTGTATTGCCGTCACTCCATCTACTTCTAACACTTCAGCTGCCTTTGCCTGCGTCATTCTTGTCGTGGGCCACTGGTAATTGTTAGCAGCCATCGTCTCTATCAACTGATATGCCTCCTCATAGTTCTTTGCCATAAAAGCTCCCCCCCGATGGTGCATTAATATTGGTCCTGAGATTCCCATGTAGTCCGTTATAAAATGTGTTCATCTGTAACCACTTAGGCAATCCGTGATGTGGCCATTTTCTGAGCAATTCTTTATATCTCTCACATGCCTCATACAGTGACTTCCTGTGTTGCTGTTCAAACATAGTGATCTCATTTCTCATCTTTGCAGTTTTTGTTGGTGGGAAAAATTTTGCAAGAAGTTTCTGAGCAAGGCCATCCCATGTAGTTATCGATCCAGACAATAGAAAATGTAACCAACTCTTCGCCTTGTCCCGCAGAGTGAATGGGAACAAGCGAAGTCTTATCGCGTCTTCCGACACCCCATTGTACATAAAAGTGTCGCATATTTCCAGAAAGCTGATCAAATGCTCGTTAGGATCATCATTTGCAAGTCCCCCAAACTAAACCGAGTTCTGGATCATCTGAATACTCCCAGGCTTAATCTTGAATGTATTCGCAGATATAGCAGGCCTGGTGATACTCGACTGCAGCTCAGTCACCTTGGGTGTAGCAAAATCCCTCAATGCTTTCTGGTCTTCGGCAGCCATTGCTTCTTCTTTCTCAGAATTTTCAAAGTCGTCCCTTGTTTCCTTAATCCACTTACTTAGCCTTTGAAAGCGTATTTCAATGTCGTCCTCAAAAGGAAGCAAGTCTGGATTTTTGGATCGAGTTTGCATAAACCAACTTCAAAAACCTGAAATAAGACGAACAAAACAAAAACAAAAAGTGTTTAAGTAAAACTGGACTAATTAAACTAATATTGCAAACTAATAAAATCTATACTAAAGTCTCCGGCAACGGCGCCAAAAACTTGTTAGGTAAAATCGAATTACGCACAACACACAAGTATACATTATTAACAAGTAATAAAATAGTAAGTAGAGTATCGTTCCCTCAGAGACTGAAAATAGAAATTAAACCTCACAATTACCAATTTCCTATTAATCCTAATTTTATCAAACTAATCAATTTCCAATTTGTAACTAAAAGTATTAAAAATATTAAAATCACTTAATCAACAAACCCTACAAACTTAATTTTTAAACAAATAATGGAGAATTAGGCTTTCAACTTCACTTTAAGCATCACTCTGATTTTTACACCTTTATTCCAGTTTAATTCACTATCCCAGTTTATTAATCAAGAACACGTATGTAGAACTAGCCACCTCTCGATGCACTAATACCATATTAACTTTAATTCACAATTAAGATAGAATCAAGTTAAACACCTTAATTAACTATCTCAAGATATCTCTATGTGAATTACAATTAAAGAAGGTTTAAGTACAAGTTCTTTATCCGATTATATGCGATGTCAAGCATATCTCTACCCTAACATTCATCAAGATTCTGTTCATTCACATAAATCGAGAACACATGCTATATTAACTAAGTCTAAACTATATTTCATCTCTAGAATTCATACAAGTCCACAAAGAATCATTGATCAGGCAATTCGTAAATTCACGCTCAAATTAATATAGATAAACCGGATAATAGCTTATTAAACTGAAATCAAAGATTACACAATCATCGTTCCACTTAAAGATCCATCTTAAGCCTAAAAAGAAATTAGTTCATCATGAATGAAATAATCACTAAATAAATTAAAGATATCATCTTCTCAATTACAGAAATAAAACTAAAGAAGATGAATAACGCAAAACACCCTTCACTTTAGCCTTAATCCGTAATCAATAAGATCGTTCTTCAAAATCTTCACTCTGTTGCTCACTATGAAATTCTATTCTTAAAGTCTGTTAATCGCTCTGCATGATCATCATGATCTTCTGTTTTTATAGTAGTTATATGTTTTACAACCACAATCTCTACTCAATTCCATGCCAACTAGAATCCTACTGCTAATCAAGCGCCAAATTCCAAGTTCCAGCAGTGTTTCAAGAAAATTAGGATAGCCAATCTTTGGGACCCCCCGCCCCAGCGGGGGTATGTGCTTAGAAAAGGCCCGCCCCGGCGGGATAAGCTACTGCTAAACAAATGTGAAGAACCCCCGCCCCGGCGGGGGTATAAGAACAAAATAGGCCCGCCCCGGTGGGCATGGGCTCTACTTCCTGACTTGACTGAACTTCATGCTTGCTTCCATAATTGCTTCAAATGACCCCCTTCCTTTGTTACTTGCCAACCAACCACCATCCTACACATAAAAAAATAACAGTAAATAAGTAAAAATGAACACGAAAGCACGGAATGAACAATGATTAATCTTGAAATGAACATCGATTAGTGGATATTAAATCCACTTATCAGCTAGGATTACAACTCCCATAATGCTTCGTCTAATCTACTAAGTCTCCATTTAACTAACAAATCACATGAATGGTCAACCGAGAACCTTAACTACACAAAAGCCTCTTTCAATGGTCAACTGCAAATCCCTTAGCTAGATAAATCATAATATTCCTATAGTGAAAATAACTAGACTAAGAGTCATTAAACTTAATTACACAAGGTAAATAGATATATTCCTATTCTATTATTCAATATATGCTCTCATTCCCATAGGCATGGTCATAACAAGTGTTATTGTATTTAGGATTAGGTATTAAAATCCATTTTTCAATATCAATTAATACCTATATCAATTCCTTGGCCAAGTAATCAATAAGTAAGCATGAAATACAACAACCCATTCAAACATGATTCATTATAATAAATAGGAGAGAAATTAAATTAAAATAATCATTAGGTTACATTGCAACCCTGGAAATGTAATTAGTGCATATCTATAGAACTAATAAACATTATCAAAGTATTCAACATGCTCAAAATACACACATGAATGTAAGATTTGGATAAAGAAAACTCCTCTTTTGAAGTTTTCTGGCTCCAACTCTTCTCTTTGCCATGTAGAATCCAAACAATGAAGAAGCAATGGTCTTGTCTTCCTTGAATCACCAATTTCTTTCTCTTCTATGTTTTTCTTTCTCTAATATCCTCTGTGTCTGAAAAACTCTGGAGGAGGCTATATGTTTTTCTATCCAAGCACTTAGATCATTTAAGTCTGCTGACTGCCTAAAAACTGGAGGTGGCACTACAACGCTAAGATTAAGCCTTAGAGAGGCGCTGCAGTGCTAGGACAAGATCTCTGGTCAATAAGTGGCGCTACAGTGCCAAATTGTGAAGGAACTGGGGGCGCTGCAGTGCTACATGTTGTCGAGCTGGCAAAGTAGGGGAGCTGTAGCACCAGGTTTAAGCCTGTCATAGGTGTTGCAGCACCGGTGCAAGGAAATTAACCTTTTTACCCCTAAAAGCCGAAAATGACCTAATAAGCCCTAAAAACATATATTAAGCAAAATAATAATAAAATACTATAAAAGTGATATAAAATACACCGAACAAGCAACTTCTTAAGCATTAGAAGATCCAATTCGCGGGTATAAATCACACTCATCATAGACACTATCAGTACAGCATCCAAGAATCCTCGCCTGTTCTTCCCCATAACCTTTCCGATTGACCCACCCGTGATCACATCCACCACCTGGTGTACTGGCTGGGTCTGATCCTGTTGCTGGGGCTGGGTGATAAGATTCAATACCGGGGTGCTGTTAGCCTGTTGTGTCCCTGAAGTGTCTCATCTTGCGACATACTGATCTAAAGCCCCATTCTAAATATTCTTCTCGATTAGCTCTATCAAATCACAACAAATCTCCGTAGAATGTCCAGCTAACCCATGATAATCACAGTATTTATTTAGTTTCCCTCTGCTATATTTTGTGTTGTCCTTGGCTGGTTCGAAATAAAGCTTGTCCTTTATATATTTCAGAATAGTAGCCCGATCAATCTTGAGTTTTTTGTGTAGATCTTGTTGACTCTCTTATTCAGGAAAGGCGGTCGTCGTCCACCCGAAGCGCCATTGTTGTTACCATACTTCTTCTGATAACCACCACTTGTCATTATTATTATTCCCTTTATCCTTTTCCTTATCTTTCGATTTTTCTAATGGGCTCTACTTCAGGCTTCCCATTGCCTCCTCCACTACTATAAAACCTTCGGCCTTGTGAAAGGCTTCGGTCAAGCTCTTCGGATGGTTGAACATTAGTTCCTTTACCAACTTCTTGGATTTTACAAGGTCCAAATCATTTTGAAAAAGACCCATCGCCTGAAGGTCGTTCAAATTCGAGACCTGACCGACGGCTTCTCGGAATCGTTTAGCGTTCTGACCCAAGGTTTCATTTGAATACTGCCTGATCTAGGACAGTGAAACGGTCAGCTTCCCTCTCCTTTTATTACTATCGAACCGAGCATGGGACTTATCACAGAGCCTTATCCAAGATGAAATTGAGTTTGGAGCCAGTGTCATCATCCACTGTCGAGCGTCTTTCCTAAAGTAGTCATGAACATCTGACATTTAGCAGCATTCGAGTAGTTATAGTAGTCCATCAATCGATCATAAACCTGGCTGTGCTCATAAGAGTCCCCCAAACAGTGAGGGGGTTTCTTACTCGGATCCGCCTTTTCTTGAACAATTTTTGGGGAGAACAATGATGAAGATTTAACCGGGGTTGCAACTGTAAAGATCGGGAACTTTATATGATTATATATTTAAATTTTTACGAATATTTTTTTTAGTTTATAAGTGAATATGTGTTATGAGATATAAATTAAACAAGATAGCTAATTTAATTATTTCAAATTAACTAAGATCAGTACTTAATCAAGTTGATTAAGAAAGAGTAAGATAAGTTATGTTGAAACATTAACATAGCTTGAATGTTAGCCTTAAATGTTAAATAAAAATATATATAATCTTTAAATAATTAATTAGTATGACTATTATATAGTGAGTAAATATGTGAGGACTGTGTGGAAATGGGTATGGCTAAATAAATATATATACTATAGTAATTGATATGTATATTTATCGATTTCATTAAAAAGGAAAGCCACATAACCTAATTGTATAAGATAATTAAATAACCTAAGGGTTATGGTATTGAGGAAATGTTAGTATTTAAAAGTTATACTAACCTAATAGATTAATTTTGTTTATTTCAAGTGATTAATAATTTTAAACCTAATTAAAGTAACCCTAATTAGGTTATTGATATAAGTAATTAAATTCCATAAGATTGGGAATAGAAACCCTAAATAAACAATTAGGGTAATATAAATTAAAATTGTTAAACTATGTTACTTACATAGCCCAACTAATTAAATTAGAAGCCCAAAAAAAATAAAATGCAAGACCAAAACCCTAGCCCTGTTGATTAAAGACATTTTAAACATTTGATTAATCAAATTTGGGCATTAAAAATAAAAGAAAAATGGAGGATAATGGGAGCTTAAGTGACCGGATTTGGGAGGGCCTTTTAAGGCATGAAATATTGCTAACCCACTTTCCTTTTATAGCTAATCACCTTACTTTTCCTAATCTCTTACACAAAGGACATTGTTGTCTACTCCTCATTGGTTGGGAATCTCATTAAACATATTTAAAGATAAGATAAGGGGTATTGTCTAATGGGCAATGAAAGTATGGGGGATAATAGGATTGCAAGCATCCCTTTTAGTCCATTCCAATTCATTTCATTTCTTTTCATGTTCATTTCTCCTTTCTTTTTCTCCCAAGCTTAACAAGAGAGAGCTATAGAAAGAGGGTTCGGATTTTGTGAGAGGAAAAGAGGAAGAGCTTAGCATAGTTCATGCACCCTAAACACATCTCATACTTTGGAAGAACAAGAAAGGTAGCCAAGAAAATTAGGTGAGAACTTTTCTAGTTATTCTTCTTCTTCTATTTTGTTTGATATCAAAGTTTGATAGGGTTATGTTCTAAGACCCAAGGTACCATAGTTCTACATATCTCAGGTATGGAACTAAGTATCTTGAGTGTTAGAATAGAGAGTTAGAGGAAGAAAATGAACATGTGTTCTTTAAGGGGGTGAAACCCTAGTTTTTCTTCCACTAAATCTTGTGTAACTCAAGTTTTATAGCTTGGATTTGTGATCCATCAAAGTGGGGGGGGGGTGTGACAACCCCAAAATAGGTCCATTCCATCCAACCCATTCTGAGTCGTTAAATACATGGTACAGAAAACAACTACAACTTTATTACAACAATTGTCGTGCAAAATACAACAACACGTATACTGTGAGTTTGGATACAAATATATACCAAATGTGACTCATGTTCCAACCGTGGACATCACCTCACAATAACACCTTACATAAAGGTATAGTCAAAAACTGTTTTAGAAATTAGAATCTTTGGGAAGTGCTCAAGGAAACCTTCGTACATGGGAGGCCACGCGTCTAGGTTATGATAGATATCATATGGCCACAAAATTATCCTTGGTTGACCCAATAGACCCCAAAGAAAAACGAGAAGATTACTATCATATTCTTCCCAATGGTGAGTCTTCTCTTGACTTATCATTATCTCCACTATCTCTAATTGAGAATTATACTTCAAACAAACACCAAGATTATATAGGTAGTGCCCATAGATATACTCAGCAAGTGGATGAGCACAACCCTGTCTTATGATGACACGAGGTTGTATGTCATTAGACATCTTGTATGATAGTGACAAAATACCCTTCCAACGTTGGGTTCGCCTCACCCTATTTTCTTTATCAAATATAACTACTAAATGATGACCACCGTTCTATTCCCTTGTTACCCCCGCTCGACCCAGCTACACTCTTATTACCTGAAAGGAATTGTGAAGCAAAAGGGTGAGCACAACTAGCTCAGTAAAGAATGTCATGACTAAAGATAATTCAATTATCAATAGCCTTCATCAACAATAAATCAGATATTTAGAACATATGGTAAATGATAAAAATTTCAACCATAGTTGCAGCGGAACGAGCAATCCATTAAAAGAGTCAAATAGACCATAAAGTCTATTATCTCCTCCATGTTAAAAATCCACCAACAATGTTTTATCCCTGTAACATAAATCAACCATTCTGGTCCACAATCATATGAATAACTCATAATCATAACTGTAGTTCTAAATTCCTCTTCTCATCCAGGACGAAGATAATTTTCATCACCTATCTTTACCTGAAACATCAAAGATCATGGTTACACCAAATCACATTTCCTGTTCATAATCATACTAATAACTTCATCTTTGCACTACGGCCAAAGATATTCATTTGTATCACCAGTTGGTCATGTTTATCTCAACATCTGTTCATCTTTGCACTACTGGCCAAAGATATTCAACAACATGTCATCTTTGCACTACGGGCCAAAGATATTCATCAACAATTCATCTTTGCACTACATGCCAAAGATATTCATCAATATTTCATATTTGCACTACAGGCCAAATATATTTATATCTCAAAGAAATATATAATCATTTCAGAATTTATATAAACAATAATTATAACCATGTTGATCAATTCACCTTTGCACTTAAGCTTAAGATATTCAATTATAAATTCAATGGTCATGATCATACCAGTCACAATTCAACTTTGCACTACAGGCCAAAGAGAACCCTAGTCATGATCATACCAATAATTTACCCATCTTTACACTCTAGTGAAAGAGAATTTCAACATCAGGGTTATAAAAATATAATATATGATAATAAAATCAATATAATCAATACATAGTTTTAATCTCAAGAGTAATATTCATAACTCAACTATAATTTGGTTAGAAAAAGAAACCAATTTTTATCGTGAATAGTAACTCGTGAATAGTAACTCATGAATAGTAACTCGTGAATAGTAACTCATAAATAGTAAACTCGACACAAAAAGGTAGAAATTCCACAATAAAATCCATACCAGTATTTCGGTATAATGATATTGAAAGAATAATATTTCTTAAGCTTATAAACAATTTATTTAAATTGTTTACACTTTACTAAATAATGCATTTAATCATTCTAAAATACCAAACTCATAAGATTTTATTACCAATAATCAAAACCCTCATCAAAAATTTACATATACCTCATATAGGATTCTCAAACCATAAAATCCTGTTTTTCCAATTTTCTTACTTCACATAACATATTTAATTCATTTTCTCATAACTAGACTATTTTCATGAAAAATACCAAATCCGTTCCAAAAATATTTCTTTTCTGGAATTTAGCATAATATAGTCTCATAGTGAACATATATTTTTCTCAGAATTTTTAAAAGTCATTTACTATTTTTCATATGGCCAAAATAGCCGAATATTTAGACATTTATCAAAAATTGTACTTTTATCCAAAAATTCTGAAATTTACAGAGTATACTTCTATCATATACATGTACTCCCAATAAAAATTTCATCAATTTTGGAGTTAACCACAAGGAATTATAAGCGGTTACTTTTAAAATAGTCTTTTCTCATAAAATTCATAACTCTCAATCTATACATCCAAAAATCACCATTTTTGGATACAATCAATAAAACTCATCAAAATATCATTTCAAATTTTTCCAGAATTTTTGAAGTTCAGAAAAATTACGAAACTGAAAATCTTAACAACCCTTAAAATCCCTTAATATCCCTTACAATCCCTTACAATCCCTTACCTCAAAAGTGCAGTATTTCTGACTGGATATCGGATATGATGCTGAAGGAAACTTGCACTGATGAATAGCAACTCACCAAGTATCTAAAAACTCACAAAATATGCTTCATAATATAGAGAGAGAAAGAGAGAAAGCTTATGTTTCTGGTGTGATTTTCAATTCTAACTTAGCCCTCTATTTATAGGAAAATTTTGGTAGGTTTGACCTGCAACCTGATGGCTTTACCTGCTACTATTTCCACCAACCACATTTGAAATATAATTCAGCACATTTCTTCACCAACCACAAGTGGGGCCCACCAATTCTAGAATTTTCCACCAAAAATGATTTATAACCTGATTTCTGAATCAGTCACCTCTTAAAATTCATAACAAATCATACGTTCATTTTTAACGGTTCAAAATTTGTGGACATATACTCAACTTATATATGTATAACATATCCAAAAATTACCACGATCCAACGGTCGGATTAAAAATTATAACCCCCGCAAAATATCTCAAAAATCCTAATTTTTAATACCTCCATTCCGACAAAAATACGGATAAAAATCTCAACATTAACTCCTTCATTTTTTAACCACAAAAATATATCCCTCATTTATATCTACATAAAATAAATATTTTCTTATCATATGAATCAATAATTAATTATTCACAAATAATATTACAGAATCACATTTATGACAACCAGACCGTTCCTAGGAAAGAGGGGGCTTTCCAATAAGGATTTCTCCTTACTGGCGCGTAATTAGATGACCAAACCTCTCCTTAGACAGAACTTTCTAGACATTGCCAATAATGTTATCTAATAATATTATTCAAATAATATGAATTATTGATCTGATAATAGAAAATACTGTGCAGCAACAATTATTGAAACAACAATAATATAAAATATCAATGCAGCAATTATTGAATCAATAATAAAATATTGAACAGTAATTACTGTAACAATTATTGAGTAGTGCCTTCTTACGTAAGAATCAATAATTTTAAAAATACTGTGCAATACCGTGTGCTACTGTGCAATAACGCATATTACTGTATTTTAACCACCGGGTATTTCAACAGTGTTAACGGTAACAACTACGCCGTTATTTGTAAAAACTCAAATTTGTCGTTTTCTTCATCCGACAGTTATTCGTTATGGGCCCACAAATAGCTGCGCCGTCGTACGAATATTTCCCGACAGAAAGAATATTCCACGACCAAACGAATATTCCCCGACAACAATGATTATTTTATAACCACTTGTGTATTTTGAAAAAAATTCATATATCACCCTTAACTTTAACATTTATCAATTAAACCATTTACTGAATAGTAATTATAAGAAAAATTGAATACTTTTATTTCATAAAATTTGGGGTCTTACAATCTCCCCTCCTTATGAAATTTCATCCCCGAAATTTACGTACCTGGTATTTCAAAGAATTGAGAATACATTCCTTTCATTTTAGATTCCATCTTCCCTGTCATCATAATTTCTCCATTGCTCATCTCCTGTATTTCATATATCATTCTAGAATACAGCTTCAAAACAAGGGTTAATTTAACAAATTAACATATCACATAATATCCCGATATTATGACTGACCAATAAATAAGCTTAGGTAGGATACACTAGCGAAGGATTTACTCATCTCTCCCCTCCTAGTTATATTCCCCGATCTCCGCCAGAGATCATATCCCTAAGCTCTGATACCACCTGTGACTCTTGTCCCATCAGTGGACCGCACCTCACAGTGGTACCTATCAGTTTGCCACCGCAGAACGGCGTCCCCTACGGAGAGTCTGGCTTCGGTGCATCCCCCATCAACAGGAAGTCACCAGCGAGAGGCTCGGGGCTCTTTACTTATAGCTCTGATACCACCTGTGACAACCCCAAAATAGGTCCATTCCATCCAACCCATTCTGAGTCGTCAAATACATGGTACAGAAAACAACTACAACTTTATTACAACAATTATCGTGCAAAATACAACAACACATATGCTGTGAGTTTGGATACAAATATATACCAAATGTGACTCATGTTCCAACCGTGGACATCACCTCACAATAACACCTTACATAAAGGTATAGTCAAAAACTGTTTTAGAAATTAGAATCTTTGGGAAGTGCTCAAGGAAACCTTCGTACATGGGAGGCCACGCGTCTAGGTTATGATAGATATCATATGGCCACAGAATTATCCTTGATTGACCCAATAGACCCCAAAGAAAAACGAGAAGATTACTATCATATTCTTCCCAATGGTGAGTCTTCTCTTGACTTATCATTATCTCCACTGTCTCTAATTGAGAATTATACTTCAAACAAACACCAAGATTATATAGGTAGTGCCCATAGATATACTCAGCAAGTGGATGAGCACAACCCTGTCTTATGATGACACGAGGTTGTATATCATTAGACATCTTGTATGATAGTGACAAAACACCCTTCCAACGTTGGGTTCGCCTCACCCTATTTTCTTTACCAAATATAACTACTAAATGATGACCACCGTTCTATTCCCTTATTACCCCCGCTCGACCCAGCTACACTCTTATTACCTGAAAGGAATTGTGAAGCAAAAGGGTGAGCACAACTAGCTCAGTAAAGAATGTCATGACTAAAGATAATTCAATTATCAATAGCCTTCATCAACAATAAATCAGAGATTTAGAACATATGGTAAATGATAAAAATTTCAACCATAGTTGCAGCGGAACGAGCAATCCATTAGAAGAGTCAAATAGACCATAAAGTCTATTATCTCCTCCATGTTAAAAATCCACCAACAATGTTTTATCCCTGTAACATCAATCAACCATTCTGGTCCACAATCATATGAATAACTCATAATCATAACTGTAGTTCTAAATTCCTCTTCTCATCCAGGACGAAGATAATTTTCATCACCTATCTTTACCTGAAACATCAAAGATCATGGTTACACCAAATCACATTTCCTGTTCATAATCATACTAATAACTTCATCTTTGCACTACGGCCAAAGATATTCATTTGTATCACCAGTTGGTCATGTTTATCTCAACATCTGTTCATCTTTGCACTACTGGCCAAAGATATTCAACAACATGTCATCTTTGCACTACGGGCCAAAGATATTCATCAACATTTCATCTTTGCACTACAGGCCAAAAATATTCATCAATATTTCATATTTGCACTACAGGCCAAAAATATTCATCAATATTTCATATTTGCACTACAGGCCAAATATATTCATATCTCAAAGAAATATATAATCATTTCAGAATTTATATAAACAATAATTATAACCATGTTGATCAATTCACCTTTGCACTTAAGCTTAAGATATTCAATTATAAATTTAATGGTCATGATCATACCAGTCACAATTCAACTTTGCACTACAGGCCAAAGAGAACCCTAGTCATGATCATACCAATAATCTACCCATCTTTACACTCTAGTGAAAGAGAATTTCAACATCAGGGTTATAAAAATGTTATATATGATAATAAAATCAATATAATCAATACATAATTTTAATCTCAAGAGTAATATTCATAACTCAACTATAATTTGGTTAGAAAAAGAAACCAATTTTTATCGTGAATAGTAACTCGTGAATAGTAACTCATGAATAGTAACTCGTGAATAGTAACTCATAAATAGTAAACTCGACACAAAAAGGTAGAAATTCCACAATAAAATCCATACCAGTATTTCGGTATAATGATATTGAAAGAATAATATTTCTTAAGCTTATAAACAATTTATTTAAATTGTTTACACTTTACTAAATAATGTATTTAATCATTCTAAAATACCAAACTCATAAGATTTTATCACCAATAATCAAAACCCTCATCAAAAATTTGCATATACCTCATATAGGATTCTCAAACCATAAAATCCTATTTTTCCAATTTTCTTACTTCACATAACATATTTAATTCATTTTCTCATAACTAGACTATTTTCATGAAAAATACCAAATCCGTTCCAAAAATATTTCTTTTCTGGAATTTAGCATAATATAGTCTCATAGTGAACATATATTTTTCTCAGAATTTTTAAAAGTCATTTACTATTTTTCATATGGCCAAAATAGCCGAATATTTAGACATTTATCAAAAATTGTACTTTTATCCAAAAATTCTGAAATTTACAGAGTATACTTCTATCATATACATGTACTCCCAATAAAAATTTCATCAATTTTGGAGTTAACCACAAGGAATTATAAGCGGTTACTTTTAAAATAGTCTTTTCTCATAAAATTCATAACTCTCAATCTATACATCTAAAAATCACCATTTTTGGACACAATCAATAAAACTCATCAAAATATCATTTCAAATTTTTCCAGAATTTCTGAAGTTCAGAAAAATTACGAAACTGAAAATCATAACAACCCTTAAAATCCCTTAATATCCCTTACAATCCCTTACAATCCCTTACCTCAAAAGTGCAGTATTTCTGACTGGATATCGGATATGATGCTGAAGGAAACTTGCACTGATGAATAGCAACTCACCAAGTATCTAAAAACTCACAAAATATGCTTCATAATATGGAGAGAGAAAGAGAGAAAGCTTATGTTTCTGGTGTGATTTTCAATTCTAACTTAGCCCTCTATTTATAGGAAAATTTTGGTAGGTTTGACCTGCAACCTAATGGCTTTACCTGCTACTATTCCCACCCACCACATTTGAAATATAATTCAGCACATTTCTTCACCAACCACAAGTGGGGCCCACCAATTCTAGAATTTTCCACCAAAAATGATTTATAACCTCATTTCTGAATCAGCCACCTCTTAAAATTCATAACAAATCATACGTTCATTTTTAACGGTTCAAAATTTGTGGACATATACTCAACTTATATATGTATAACATATCCAAAAATTACCACGATCCAACGGTCGGATTAAAAATTATAACCCCCGCAAAATATCTCAAAAACCCTGATTTTTAATACCTCCATTCCGACAAAAATACGGATAAAAATCTCAACATTAACTCCTTCATTTTTTAACCACAAAAATATATCCCTCATTTATATCTACATAAAATAAATATTTTCTTATCATATGAATCAATAATTAATTATTCACAAATAATATTACAGAATCACATTTATGACAACCAGACCGTTCCTAGGAAAGAGGGGGCTTTCCAATAAGGATTTCTCCTTACTGGCGCGCAATTAGATGACCAAACCTCTCCTTAGACAGAACTTTCTAGACATTGCCAATAATGTTATCTAATAATATTATTCAAATAATATGAATTATTGATCTGATAATGGAAAATACTGTGCAGCAACAATTATTGAAACAACAATAATATAAAATATCAATGCAGCAATTATTGAATCAATAATAAAATATTGAACAGTAATTACTGTAACAATTATTGAGTAGTGTCTTCTTACGTAAGAATCAATAATTTTAAAAATACTGTGCAATACCGTGTGCTACTGTGCAATAACGCGTATTACTGTATTTTAACCACCGGGTATTCCAACAGTGTTAACGGTAACAACTACGCCGTTATTTGTAAAAACTCAAATTTGTCGTTTTCTTCATCCGACAGTTATTCGTTATGGGGCCCACAAATAGCTGCGCCGTCGTACGAATATTCCCCGACAGAAAGAATATTCCACGACCAAACGAATATTCCCCGACAACAATGATTATTTTATAACCACTTGTGTATTTTGAAAAAAATTCATATATCACCCTTAACTTTAACATTTATCAATTAAACCATTTACTGAATAGTAATTATAAGAAAAATTGAATACTTTTATTTCATAAAATTCGGGGTCTTACAGGGGGGTGCTAGATACATGAGTTATCTAGTAAATCCAAGTGGTAGAACATAAATCTAGTAAGTATTGAATCCATTGGGGCTGTTTTCCCCAAAATTGTCCACAAGAAGCTTGAAGAACCCTAACCCTAACAAAACTCCCTGACCCCGATTTTCCAAAGGCTGTTTCGGCCAGTTCTAAGTCTTTTAAAATTCAGTAAAAAATCATATAGGTACCTTAAGAAGTTATCTACGTGTAGAAAAAAGAACAGACACGTTTCAATGTGTAGGTTATGCGTAATGGCCTTTACCGTACAGGACTCCTAAATATTAACACATGGATTCCTCCCTGTATATACACTGGAAAAATCTAAATTTTTTACAATAAGTTAATATTTGTTTTTTTTTTGATAATGTGGAGTTTCCCAACTGCAGTCAGACTAAGTCTCCCCACCCCAGACCAGGCTTTACGCACAGGCTCGGCCTAAGACATGGCTCCACCCAGAAAGGTGCGATCCGTGGCCACACGAATTAAAGAATTCTCACACTTATTGCTTGCGGGGATCGAACTGAAGACGTCCGGGTTTACGGCTCGCCCCCAATCAATCCTTAACCGCTGCGCCAAGTGCTGTGGTTGTTAATATTTGTTATGAGGACATACCCTGAAAGTTTCAGAGTTTTCTAAGTAAAACTCGAGTTATGAAAAATATAACAAGATTTGGATGTTTTGAGCACCTTAAACATAGTAAATCACTTTCTAAAATTTCAAAAAAATTTGGGGATCATTGTTGGGTCATATACTGTCCACATACAGAAGATAAGGATTTTTCAAAATCAGTTTCCTATTTTGCATAAAAATGTTATAGTTATGACTAATAGAGAATAAATAGTTAAATGATGTCATAAATAAGGAAAATGGGATTTTAATGCTTGAATACACATAATATAGTATATTTTGACTATGGAGAGGTATTTTGGTAATTATTGATGAGAAGTACTAATTATGACCTTTTATAGGTATTAAATAAGTGGTTTAATAAAGGGTAAACAATTAAAATAAATTGTTTATTGGCCTAATAAATTATTAAAATGTTATGATGTTATTAATAATGTTAGAATCTGATATTTTTTAATAATTAAAAATATTGAGATTAAAATTTAATTTAAGATATTATTAGATGACGAATAATATTAGATTATAACATTAATAAATATTATTAATGACTAATTATATTTGATTAAAATATATTAATATATTTAATAATATTAGATTAAAATATTATTAAAAGATTAATAATATTAGATTAAAGTATTATTAGATGATTAAAATATTATTAAACAATTAATTAAATAAAATGTTATTAAAATATAATAACATTAGTTAAGGAATAAAATACTAATACATGAATAAAATTAAAAGTTTAATAATATTTGTAAATGAATAAAATATTATTAAGAGTGTAATAATATTAGTAAGTGAATAAAGTATTATTAGTTGATTAATAATGTAAGACCCCAACTTTTTATGATTAAAGATTTAATTTCTCTAATTATTATTTTAAATAATAAGGTGTTGATTTGATATAATGTTTTAGTTATGGGTGATATGTGCAAATTTTGCAAAGTAAGCAAGTTGTCATAAAATATTCGTTTGGTCATGGAATATTCTTTTTATCGGGAAATATCCGTACGACGGCGCAATTATTGGTAGACCACATAACGGAATAATTGTAGGATATAGAAAGCGACAGAAATAACATTTTTCATAAAAAATAACGACAAAACTTTTACCATTAACTGTTGAAATACCCGGTGATAAAAGTACAGTAATACGCGTGGTTACACAGTAGCACACGGTATTGTCCAGTATTTTTGATTATTGATTCTTACGTAAAAAGTCACTCAGTTTCATTCAATAATTGCCATAGTAATTGTTTCATAATATCTCATATTATTGATTCAACTATTGTCACAGTATTATCTGCACAATATTTTATATTAATAAATTAATAATTGACATGACACAATTATTCCTATTATTAGTTAGCATAATTGGCAATGTCTAGAAAATTCTGTCGAGAAAAGGGGTTAGGTTATATAATTACGCGCCAGTAAGGATAAATCCTTATCGGAAAGCCCCCTCTTTCATAGAAATGATCTGGTTGTTAATATTGTGAGCTTATAATATTATTTATGAATAATTATTATGTAGTGGATGTTGGTTCAATTTTGATATAAATGAAGGAATTTAGCATGAAATATTTGTTGAAAGTTTGGCAATTATCTTCTCCGATAAAATATTCATTCAAATATATTATTATAATATTAAATTATAATAATGTGATAATATAATAATTTAATTTTTTTATAAATTAAATGGTAATATTATTATTATAATATACAATTTTTTAGCATAAAAGTGGAGTGAAATTTATCATTTTTGTTTTGAATTCCTCCGTGCACCATTCTTTTCTAATTCATCTCCTGCACATTTTTTTTCAAAGAGGTGGTTGATTGATTGCCTGCAAGCTTGTTTTCTAAGTGTGGGCCCCCACCATAAGGAAATGGGAGGAATTAAGTAGAGAAAAAGAAAGGGAGTTAGGCAGGTTAGGCAGGAATTAGGCAACCTGCTTAATTTTTTCTCCCTCCGTTGCACTATAAAAGGGAGGTTACCCCTCCTTCCTAAACACACCTTCAATATTAGAAATTCTTATTTTATAGTATTGTGAGAATTTCTCTTGAGTATAACAATACTTTGAGTGTAGCTTTTTGTGCAAGATTTTTTCGGAATACTATATGATATTCTAGTCAAATCCAGTTTCTAGTAAGGGTGAGCATGGTGCGGTTTGGTGCGGTTTGAAGCCGAAATCGCACCCGAAACCGCTTATGTGCGGTTTGATAAATTCAAAACCGCACATGAAACCGCTTGTGATTGGTGCAGTGCGGTTTTAAAAGTGCGGTTTCGGTTTCATTTGGTGCGGTTTCGGTTTCAAAACCAATTAAAATAAATTCTCTATTTTCGAAATTGATATAAGTTCATTAATGTAAACAAATACAACAATGAAAACATACACACATATGGTGCAGTTTCGGTTTTATGGTTGCGGTTTTGGCTAGTAACCAAACCGGAACCATAAATTTGGTTATTCAACCAACCTAAAATCATAACATACGCCGGAACCGTTGGTGCGATTTTAATTGGTGCGGTTTGTGTGGTTTTTGGTGCGCTTTCGGTTCCAATTTGGTTACTTGCTCAGCCCTAGTTTCTACTGAGGTAAAGGATATTATTTTATTTCAATACTCGTAAAAATATTATATTCTTTCATACTCCATATTATGTAAGGGATATTATTTCATTTCATATTCTTAAATTTAAACTTACTACATTACGTATTGCTTCTATAATTCATGAAATGATTAAATTTTTTAAGTTTTGCGCTTCATATAATATCATTTCACTGGAATATTGGTCTGAACTTTCTTATTAAATTTTAATATTTTCATGTTTGGTTACTATTCATACGGTACTATTCATATTGTACTATTTATGAGTACTGTTCACAACATAATTTAATTTTCTTTTTTGTCCAAATTATTTTTGATACATAAATATCATTCTTGAATTTTACTTCACAAATAGTTATCATGTTGACAATTTGGACATTTTTGAACTCTGGATAAATTGAATTAGAAAATCTCTAATATTTATCTATGATCTCACTTGATTGAATCTTTATATCATTGTCATTATCCTCATGCTTATATTGTGGTGACGGTCATCTTTGGGCCGTAGTGCAAAGATGGACTGTTGATTGGTATAATTATGACCAGGATTTGTGTATTGGTATAATCATGACCTTTAATGTTACAGATAAGGTTTGTGGTGAAAGTCTTTTTTGGCCCGTAGTGCATAGATGGACAGGTGTTTGGCATGATAATGACCACTGTTGATACCAATGAATATCCTTGGCCCGTAGTGCGTGGATAATTCGTTGATTTGAAATATTTATTGATTGGTGTTACAAGGATAAAATATTGATGATAGACTTGTAAATCATAGAAGAGAGTAGATATCATGCTCTACTTGACTTTTCTAAAGGATTGTTGTTTCCACTGCAGATGTGTTCTAAAACTTGTTGTCTATTGTATTCTATCAAATTTTTTCCTGTTGAGGACTAAGGATAATTTGTTCTACATTATCTTAGTCATAATATTCTTTATTGGGCTAGTTGAGCTCACCATTTTTCTTTTGGTTCCATTATTCTTCTCAAGAGGCGAGAATGTAGCTGGGACTAGTCGGGGAGTGGAGTAATGGTCCAAGATGATTATTTTAGTAGTCCTCACTATTTTGTAAAATAGTGTGATAATAATTGTAATGAGGGCTGTATTTGAGTTTGGATATTATCTACGAGACAATATTTGTATTGAAACTCACAGATCATATTTTGTCGTATTTTACACGATAATTAATATTTGTATAATTAAAGTTTATATTTGAATTATGTACCATATATTTGGCGACTCAGACTTGGTTGTATGGACCTATTTTAGGGGCGTCACAGTTGGTATCAAAGCTTAGGGATATGATCTCTGGTGGAGATTTGGGATTGGAACTAGGAGGGGAGAGACAAGTAAATCATTCGCTAGTGTCCTACCTAAGCTTATTTGTTATTAGTCGGTCAGAATATAGGGTTAATATATGGCATGTGAATTTCTTTAATTAACCCTTGTGTTTGTGGCAGTGTTTGAGAATGACATCTAAAAATTTTGAGATAAGCAATGGAGCACATGAGACCATTGAGACACCGCCAATCAATAGCCAGGATAATGTGCATCTAGAAGGCAATAATCCTCATGTAAACAACAACACTGACCAAACGATGAAGGATGGGATGTTTAGGAGCTTTCTACAATTCATGCAACACCAAACGAATGAGACTCTTGTTCAAAATGTAGGTGGAAACAATGGCAACTCACGGCTGGTCACTACTAAGTAATTTAAGGAGTTGGGACCGTCACAGTTTTTAGAAAAGCCAGAGCCACTTAAGGCAGAGGCATGGATTAAACAGATTACCAAAATATTTGATGTCTTGGGATGCACTGAAGAGAAAAAAGTTCCTTTCGCCACCTTTATGTTGCGCGGAGAGGTAAATTACTGGTGGGAATTTGTAAAACATACTCATCTGTCTGCACTTAAGATGTCTTGGGAGAAGTTATAAGAATTGTTCAACGACAAGTACTTTCCAGAAAGTATTTGTCACATGAAGGAGGTGAAATTCATCAAACTGGAGCAGAACAATATGACTGTATCGCAATACGAGTCTAAGTTTGTGGAGTTATCCCGGTTTGCATCCCATTTGATAGATAATGAGGAGTGAATGACGCGAATGTTTATGAGATGTTTGAAACCCGAAATTCGTCAACATCTTATCTCTCATAAACTCTGTTTGTATTCAGATGTTATGAATAGAGCTCAATTATTGGAGCGGGATTATGAGTCAGCTCAACCAAAAGACAGCAACCGGCAGCACGATAATAGTCATACCAGTGGCAACAGTTATCGGAGCAGTGATAACCAACGTGGAGGAAATCATCGTGCCAGAAATGGTAACCACTTCGGTGGTAATCCTGGCCAAAATAATAGAAGAAATAAGTCAAGTGGAAATTTCAAAAAGTGAAGATTCAACAATGACGGAAAGATATTGGCAGCAGCACCAGCACCAGCAACCAGCAACCGTTTCTAGGGGAGGAGAACGACCACCAGTTAGATGCTACAGATGCGGAGAGGAGGAACACATCAGTCCAAATTGTGCACAGCCTTCCAAGGTGTGTTTTAGTTGTGGAAAAAATGGTCACATAGCTCGATTTTGTCTTGTAGCAAAGTCAAGTCCAGCTGGGACAGTGGCACCAAAGGCGGCTACAGACAAAACAAAGTTGGTGGTTCAAGAGAGAGCGTTTGTCGTGACTTCCCAATAGATAAGGAACCCAAATGAAGTTATCATGGGTAAGCTAATCATAAACTCTTGCGAAGTCTATACTTTATTAGATACCGATTCTACCCATTCTTTTATTTCACCTGCTTGTGCTCAACGTTTGAACTTGACTCCTAAGAAATTAGACTTTGACTTATCTGTTAATACTCCATTAAGAGAAACATTCATTACATCCATTATTTATAAATCTTGCTTGATTCAAATTGGCACCATCACATTACATGTTGATCTCATCTCTTTGAAAATACTTGCATTGGATGTGATTTTAGGGATTTATTGGTTAAATACTCATCATGCTAAAATTGATTATTTTCGTAAGGTCGTTAGTTTTCATATTCCTAACCAACCTGTTATGCGAATTCAAGCAACCAATCCTTGGGCTGCCCCTGTTTTATTCGTAAAGAAGATAGATGGGAGTATGTGACTTTGCATTGACTATCGGGAGTTGAACCATGTCACCATCAAAAATAGGTACCTGTTACCTCGCATTGATGACCTGTTTGACCAGTTACAAGGTGCTAAACACTTCTCAAAGATCGATCTTCGTTCCGGATATCATTAGGTAAAGATTAAAACTGATGACATTCCAAAGACTTCTTTCAAAACTCAGTACGAGCATTACGAATTCCTAGTCATGTCTTTTGGATTGACTAATACTCCTGCTGCTATCATAGATATGATGAACCGAGTATTCAAGGAATATTTGGATCATTTTATGGTTGTCTTTATTAATGGCATCCTCATATATTCCAAAAGCCGTAAAGATCATGAGCAACACTTGACGCTGATACTCCAAAAGCTTCGTGAAAATAAGTTATACGCCAAGTTAAAGAAATGAGAGTTCTGGTTTGACAAAGTAGCATTCCTTGGGCACGTGATATCGAATCATGGAATATCAGTTGACCCGACAAAGATTGAAGCAATACAAAGTTGGGAGCAACCTAAGTCAGTAACCGAAGTACTTAGCTTTATGGGCTTAGCTGGTTATTATCGAAGATTCTTAAAAAGATTTTCTCGAATCGCTACTCCATTAACTCAGCTGACTCGAAAAGATACAAAATTTGAATGGAGCAAGGAATGTGAGAAGAGCTTCCAAGAACTCAAGAGGAGACTCATTTCAGCACCTGTTCTGACAATACCACCAGGTTCGGAGATATTTGTCATCTACAGCGATGCTTCAGGCAGAGGTTTAGGATGTGTTCTCATGCAATATGGGAAAGTCATAGCCTATGCCTCACGATAACTCAAAGTAAATGAGAGGAATTATCCTACTCACGATCTTGAGTTGGCAATAGTTGTTTTTGCACTAAAAATCTGGAGGCATTACCTGTATGGGGAGAAAGTGGAGATCTATACATATTATAAAAACCTCAAATATTTCTACACCCAAAAGGAACTCAGCATACGGCAACGACGTTGGCTCGAGCTATTGAAAGATTACGACCATACCATTCAATACCATCCTAAAAAAGCGAACGTGGTAGCTGACGCGTTGAGTAGAAGATCATATGCGGGTACGAGTGCTATGTTGTTAACACAAAGACTCATTTTGTATGACTTACAAAGGATGGAGATAGAGTTGAAAACTCCAGGGACCCACGTGATGATGTCAAATATACGAGTAGAACCGACTTTAATCGATAAAGTTAAAGCTGCTCAAGCTACAGACCCGGAGCTGATGCGTATGAGGAAGAAAGTACAAGAAGGTGTTATTCTAGAAGTAAGAATCGACGGAGAAGGAATAATTCAAGTCAACTCCAGACTTTGTGTTCCTAATGACTCTGATTTGAAGTATTAAATCATTATGGAGGCACACAACACACCGTTTGCAATCCATCCTGGAAGTACCAAAATGTATCGTGATCTTTGACATACATTTTGGTGGAACAATGTGAAGAGAGAGATCGTGGAGTTTATCTCAAGGTGTTTAACTTGTCAATGTGTCAAGGCGGAGCATCAAGTACCAAAAGGTCCATTGCAACCACTTGAAATTCCAGAATGGAAGTGGGAGCACATCAACATGGATTTCGTTACTAGTATTCCCAAGGTTTCTCAAGGTATAGATGCAATTTGGGTCATTGTCGATAGATTAACCACGTCTGCTCATTTCTTGCCTATACGAAAAACTTATTCACTTGAACGTCTTACTCGTATGTATATAAATGAAATTATGAGATTGCATGGTATGTCAGTATCCATAGTTTCGGATCGAGACCCAAGATTCACTTCACGATTTTGGGCCAGCTTGCAGAAAGCTATGGACACTAATTTACGATTCAGTTCAACATATCATCCTCAGACGGACGCGCACTCAGAAAGGACTATTCAAACTCTTGAATATCGATTGAGACTTTGCTTGCTAAACTTCAAAGGAAGTTGGGACAAGTACTTGTCATTTGTGGAATTTTCCTACAACAACAGTTATCAAGAGGGTATAAGCATGGCTCCATTCGAAGTGTTGTATGGACGAAAGTGTTGTTCTCCTGTATGCTGGGACGAGGTGGGTGAAGCAACGTTGCTGGGACTGGAAATGGTACGTATGACTACGAAAAAGATTCAAATAATTCAGCAACGTATACAAACCTAACAAGATCGATAAAAGAGTTATGCCGATCATCATCGAAGGGACGTGGAATTCAATGTTGGAAATCATGTATTGTTACGTGTTGCTCTGTGGAAAGGAGTTACAAAATTCGAAAAGCGAGGAAAGCTCAACCCTCGATTCATTGGTCCATTTAAAATCCTCAATCGAGTAAGAACTGTGGCCTAGATTCGCCTTATCACTAAGTATGTCTCGTGTTCATAACGTTTTTCACATATCCATGCTACGTAAATATGTGGAAGACCCAAACCACATTATTGAATTAGAACCAGACAAGATAGAAGAAGATTTAACGTATGAAGAGGTACCTGTTAAAATCTTGGATAAGAGGAAACATATTTTACGCTCAAACGTTATACTACAAGTCAAAGTTTTATGGAGAAACCATGATATTGAGAAAATAACCTGGGAATTAGAATCTGAAATGAAAATAAGGTATCTTCACCTCTTCGACATACCAGGTACATACATTAATTTCGAGGACAAAATTTCATAAAGATGAGAGGTTGTAAGACCTCAACTTTTTATGAATAAAGATTTAATTTCTCTAATTATTATTTTGAATAATAATGTGTTGATTTGATATAATGTTTTAGTTATGGTTGATATGTGCAAATTTTGCAAAGTAAGCAAGTTGTCATAAAATATTCGTTTGGTCAGGAAATATTCTTTTTATCGGGGAATATCCGTACGACGGCGCAATCATTGGTGGACCACATACCAGAATAACTGTCGAATATAGAAAGTAACATAAATAACCTTTTTATAAAAAATAACAGCAAAACTTTTACCGTTAACTGTTGAAATACCCGGTGATAAAAGTACAGTAATACGTGTGGTTGCACAGTAACACACGGTATTACACAATATTTTTTATTATTGATTCTTACGTAAGAAGTCACTCAATTTCATTCAATAATTGCCACAGTAATTGTTGCATAATATCTCATATTATTGATTCAATTATTGTCACAGTATCATCTTCACAATATTTTATATTATTAAATTAATAATTAACATGACACAATTATTCATATTATTAGTTAGCATTATTGGCAATGTCTAGAAAATTCTGTCGAGGAAATGAGTTAGGTTATATAATTGCGCGTCAATAAGGATAAATCATTATAGGAAAGCCCCCTCTTTCCTTGGAATGATCTGGTTGTTAATATTGTGAGCTTATAATATTATTTATGAATAATTATTATATGGTGGATGTTGGTTCAATTTTGATATAAATGAAAGAATTTAGCATGAAATATTTGTTGAAAGTTTGGCAATTATCTTCTCCGATAAAATATTCATTCAAATATATTATTATAATATATAATAATGTGATAATATAATAATATAATTTTTTTATAATTTAAATGGTAATATTATTATTATAATATATAATATTTTTGCATAAAAGTGGAGTGAAGGTTATCATTTTTGTTTTGAATTCCTCCGCGCACTATTCTTTTCTAATTCATCTCCTGCACATTTTTTTTCAAAGAGGTGGTTGATTGAATCGCCTGCAAGCTTGTTTTCTAAGTGTGGGCCCTCACCATAAGAAAATGGGAGGAATTAGGCAGAGAAAAAGAAAGGGAGTCAGGCAAGTTAGGCAAGAATTAGGCAACCTGCTTAATTTTTTCTCCCTCCGTTGCACTACAAAAGGGAGGTTACCCCTCCTTCCTAAACACACCTTCAATATCAGATATTCTTATTCTATAGTATTCTGAGTATTTTCCTTGAGTATAAGGATACTTTGAGTGTAGCTTTTTGTGCAAGATTTTCTCAAAATAATATCTGATATTCCAGTCAAATCCAGTTTCTACTAAGGTAAAGGATATTATTTTATTTCAATACTCGTAAAAAATATTATTTTCTTTCATACTCCATATTATGTAAGGGATATTATTTCATTTCATATTCCTAAATTTAAACTTACTATGGTAAGTATTGCTTCTATAATTTGTGAAATGATTAGAAATTTTTTAAGTTTTGTGCTTCATCTAATATCATTTCAATGGAATATTGGTTTAAAATTTCTTATTAAATTTTAATCTTTTCATGTCTGGGTACTATTCATACAGTACTATTCACGAGTACTATTCATAACAGAAATTAATTTTCTTTTTTGTCCAAATTATTTTTGATGCATGAATATCATTCTTGAATTTTACTTTACAAATAGTTATCATGTTGACGATTTGGACATTTTTGAACTCTGGATAAATTGAATTAGAAAATCTCTAATATTTATCTTTGATCTCACTTGATTGAATCTTTATATCATTGTCATTATCATCATGCTTATATTGTGGTGATAGTCATCTTTGGCCTGTAGTACAAAGATGGACTATTGATTGGTATGATTATGACCAAGAATTGTGTATTGGTATAATCATGACCTTTAATGTTATAGATAAGGTTTGTGGTGAAAGTCTTCTTTGGCCCGTAGTGCATAGATGGACAAGTGTTTGGCATTATCATGACCACTGTTGATACCAATGAATATCCTTGGCCCGTAGTGCATAGATAATTCGTTGATTTGAAATATTTATTGATTGGTGTTACAAGGATAAAATATTTATGAAGAACTTTTAAATCATAGAAGATAGTAGATATCATGCTCTACTTGACTCTTGTAATGGATTGTTGTTTTCGCTGTAAATGTGATCTAAAACTTGTTGTCTATTATATTCTATCAGATTTTTCCCTGTTGAGGACTAATGATAATTTGTTCTACATTATCTTAGTCATAAATATTCTTTACTGGGCTAGTTGAGCTCACCATTTTCCTTTTAATTTCATTGTTCTTCTCAGGAGGAGAGAATGTAGCTGAGACTAGTCGGGGAGTGGAGTAATGGTCCAAGATGGTTATTTTAGTAGTCCTCACTATTTTGTAAAATAGTGTGATAATAATTGTAATGAGAACTGTATTTGAGTTTGGATATATTGTCTATGAGATAATATTTGTATTGAAACTCACAACTCATGTTTTGTCGTATTTTACACGATAATTAATATTTGTATAATTAAAGTTTGTATTTGAATTCTGTACCATATATTTGGCGACTCAGAATGGATTGTATGGACCTATTTTGGGGGCTTCACAAATAATAGTAAGGAGTAAGTAAAGTATTATTAAAGGATGAATGAAGATAATGTTTACGTAATAGTAATATTATCAAGAGATAATAATGTTACTAAGAAATTAATGTAATAAATAATATTTAACCATGTGACGAAATATTAGGCAATTTAATATAGAATAATGAGAATAAGTATATGATTTGCTAATCGAGAGGTCAATTATAGGTCTTTCGAAGGAATGTAAATAGACTGTTATCCGATATTTTTAGCAGTAGAGTACAGACAAGGCAAGTTCTCTAACTCAAACTCGAGTTATTATTTTTCAAGCATGTTAGTGGATAATTATTGTTGATTATTCCATATCTAATATTATTATTAAATATTCGCATTATGGAAAGTTTCCTAATTCCACTTGAGTTATTAATTTCAAAGCATGATTAGTGAATAATTATTGTTGGTTATTCGCATCCATAATGATTATTGTTATTTGCACCTAGTGCATCTGATTTCTTGATCTATTACTTGAACTGTGAAATAATTTAAAGTTCTTTTATGCATGACCTGTTTATGAGCTGTGTCTCAGCTATTTGTTTTGGCGAGACTAATATTTGATAAAGCATGAAACGTTCTATTTATTATGAGTTGATTTATTATTGGAAGATTTATGCCATTTACTTCGGCTAGATCAACATTGATATTATATGAAAAATTCATAGCACTACTTTGAATTCAATCCAAACCATATTGTCATGGTACGGACTCATGATGTAAGACTGAGAAGAACAACCCTTATAAAGGGGTAACTTTATTGTCGTAAAACGACCCATGCGCGATTTTTGAGTATTATGCATAATATAGGGTACAATGGAGCTGATCACTTCATATACTTGCAGAAGAGTATAATTAGTTTTTATAGCTAACATATATTCTTGAGGTAATTTAGCTTTAATTACTGATGATTCCTCGAGTAGTTCTTCATCCATTTGTGATCACTTAGCTTGAAATTTGGGAATATCCCACTTTGTTGAATATTGTTGTAGTATTGATAATTCTTCTTAATCAATTGAATATTATTAAACCTTCGATAGAATTTTACTCTTTCATCCTTGGAATGTTATTCAGTATGAAACTAAAGAAAATCCTTGTTATTGCAAATGATTTATTATTCAGCTACTTCGAAATCTTTCGAATATCGTTGAAATTCTAGAAAGTTAAATTCTTCTTTATCTTTTATTGTACGCTTAAACTTGCTGAGCAAAATCGTTGCTCACCCTTGCTTAAATAAAATATTTTAGCTAAAGTCAAGGTAGTAGAAGGTTCTAATAAGGACAAAGGCAAAGCAAAGGCGACCGAGTAGTATCAAGTTGTTTAAATATTATTATATTATAATTTTGTTTAAGTCTTTTGTATTAATAGACATGAAAGGTTAAGGTTAGTTAACCTGGGATAACGATGGTATAATTATGTTTTAATATATGTTTTTATTAAGGTAATGTAATGAATGATGAAATTCATAATTAAATGGGTAGTTAGATGTGATATGTATAATGGATCGTGAGCACCAAACCCGATGTTAGGAAACTCGGATTTGGGGGTGTCACAGCAACATTCTGATTCCCCTCGGCTAACCGTTTCTCCAGTTCAGCCACCTTCATTACTAGCTCTTCGGTCTCACTTCTTCAAGGGAAGGATCTCTTTTGCCCCGCCTTCTTCTATCGGGAGATGAATCTCATCTCCTGTAGTTTGACCAACCTCTGCTTTCAGAACTTGTTGTCCTATAGTGACTTCGATACCTCCTCCTAGTGTGCCAAGAGTTGTCCAGACAATGTGTCCTAGACTAGTTCTCGGGTGATCATTCTGCCGATCTGCTCCTGCGCTTGCTCTTGTCTCGAGAGCGACTCCGAAGCCTACTCTAGGTCTGCCTAGAATTGTCCGGACGATGTGTCCTGGACTGAACTTCTGGCGACTGACCCTGCCGTCGGCTATGGCTGGAGGTACCTTCCTCGTTTCCCCCAATCAATAACACCATCTGTTGGTCAATCTCCTTTCGTTGCAAGAGCAAGGCTTTCAAAGCATCATCCGTCTCCTGGGCCTTTTTAGAAAAGATCAGCCTCCTTTCGTTATGGTCATCGTCATGGGGACGTGTTCGGGATGATGCATCCTCGCTACGACCCCCCATAACCGGCATTTCTGCTGGCAGTTGAGAACAATCTCCGCCGAGGACCATCTACCATGTCCCTTGATGGAGCCAATGAGTTATTGTGGGGCCCGAGTCTGTCCTGGATGCTCTTGGAGGAACCCAACCTATCCATGACGGATCCTCTTAGCTAAGCAGACGCGTCCGCCGTTGACTTCCCAACTCTAGAAATTTTCTTACTATTCACCATGATTCCCTCCGGATAACTCCTATTGTGATTAAAAAATAACAATACTAGAAAGGCCCTCCTTCTAGCGCTAATGTTAATGCCAAGATTTGTCCACGAGCTCCAATCACCAAAGCACGTCCAATCCTTCACAGAAATGGGTAAACACCAAAAGCTTAACGGCTTGGGCCGCCGGGGGATAGCTCTAGTGTGAGAATAAGTATAAGCTGAATAAGGTTAACAATAGAGGCTTAATGCTCTAATGTTGTAAATAATAATTATGTTTATACCTTAGAATCAGGGTAAAATCTTGTATTTATAGTGATCTCACCACTTGCATAGAGTCCTTCCCTGTATAGAATTAGAAATCCTCATTAGGTATAACTTATTAATAAGATCAAATATAATTCCCTTAAGGAAAGGAAATCGGTTTAAAACTTGACACTTTCCTTAGGAATTAGAAACCAAATATAATTAGGAATCCTTGATTCCATAAAATTCTCAACTGCGGAAATAGAATCCTACATAGGTTAAAATAACTCCACGTGGACCTTGGCCCATCATATAATTCAAGCCCTAATAATAATCACGCCCCAACACACGTAAAATTAAAAATTAGAGAACACGGTTATGTAACATATCGAGAAGAAAGGGAAATAACAATTGAAGTTTAACGTTAACAATTTATTCAAAATGTATATCGAGCGTACTTGAGATTTGAGAATACAATTTTGTTACTCAAAATGTAAGTTCATTTTAACTCATATATGCGACTTTATAATTTAAACACATCGCACCATTTCTGATGCAATAGTCATCGTAAATGCTATAAACGCTGATAACCAATACATTATGTAATATTACTATAAAGAGTTAAATGCACTTTATATTTCCCAACTTTACCTCATTTTGCACATTACATCTTCTACTTCAAAGTGTAACACTTTGCATCTCGCACTTTTAGCAAAAAGGCACATAACAATCTCTTGCCCAAAATTTGACGCTAAAAGTGACGGTGTTAGTGTTTAAAAGTGAAGGATTTTGTACTTTTAATGACGAATTTCGGGTCTGATGGTGTTATGTGTCGGTTCGCTAAAAGTGTCGAATGCAAAGTGTATTTAATGTAACAACCCGATATTTTCTATATAAATAAATAAGAAATTTTGCGTATAATTTTTTTTTTATTATTACTTTAAGGATGAGGATTTGTACAAGATAATGTGTATATGTATTTATGTGGTAAATAAAAATATATTTATTTCATAAATGTTTACAAATAATTTTATTTTAGAATTATTTATTTTTATAAAGTATATTATTATAATAATTACTTTTATGGTAGAAATGTTTTTATTAATTATTTTCCAAGAAAATATAATCATATATTATTTAAATAATATATGGAATGATTTTTAGAATAATTATAATAATTATTTCATTATATGAATTTTAGTACAGATTATTAAGTTAATTATTTTATCTTATTTATTAAGGTTAAATATGAAGAATAAATCAGATATGGAATCCAAACCCTAATTTTGGATTTTTATCAAGGAATGAGAATAATAATATAATATTAATTATATTTTGATTTTTCAGTGCTATAAATATATACTGTATGTACGTAATGATAATGGTTGGTCAATTATGTTGTATAATTTCAAAACCCTAATATAAATTGGTTAAACCCTAGTTTTACTATGGAAAACCCTAATTTAAAAATCAAATGTGAGCTTAAGACTATTATATAACTGTGTTATATATTTTATGTTGTGTATTAAGTGATTAATTAGGTAAACCCTAATTAAAATTCTATAAACCCTAAATAATTTTAAAAACCCTAATTAACTAGAAACCCTAATTTGCTAATTTGATAACCTTAATTTGTTAATTGTAAGCTAAATGCTAATTAGTGGACACTAAAACATTAATGTTCATCTATAGTGTAATAAGAAAATTAATCATAATTAGGAAACCCTAATTTCAAAATTTTAGAAACTAAAATTTATTTGATTTTATTTTTTGTACAAACCCTAAATTGGAAATCCTACATTTGATTTGTGTTAAACCTTAGGGTCAAACCCAAAGGGTCAAATCCTAAGGGTTTGCAAGATTACATGAATGCCATTAAAAGTATATGTTCAATGACAAAAATACCCCTCTTTAGATTTTTAGTATGTAACTTGTAAATCTAGACAAATAAGGAGTTGGTGACCAACTTATTTGACCATGTGACATGAAATAAACACCTAATCAGCAGCAAAATATCAGTCATACATGCATCTAAGATAACTATATATAGATTGGAGAGAGAAAAAAATTCATTTGTTAACTTACATTCTTCACCACACTCAAGCTAACTCTCTCAAGCCCCACACCTCCGAAAATTTTTGCTAGATCAGTCCCCAAGACCAGCCCCACGAACAACCACATCAAACTCAGAAGCAAGAAACAAGAATTGATCATAGAAGGTATAAACTAACCCTAGAAAATCTGACCATCGATCCGTTGTTAAATGTTATGATTGAGTGTTAGAATATGTTGGTTATAGTATATAATGATGATTTGGGTTGCTAGATGTTAGATCCATAACATCTTAGAGGCTTGGATTCGAGTTTTTGCAAAATCTAGAAAAAATTAAATTGTGGTCTGACAACAAATGTCAGTGGCCACAGATCTTTGGTCGATTATGATTTTTATTGTTTTTAAGTTGTTATGTGTAGCTTGTAATGTAGTCTTTAATCTACAAAAAGAATTAGAGTCATTTGATGTTTGGTTTGAAAGTTATTCGTGGTCAAAGGTCGTTGACCGGCCATGACTAAAGGAAATTTGGGCAGTCAAGAACATGCCTAGATCGTTCTGACAGGAAGTTTAAAGGCCCAGATTTTTGCGTGGTTAGTTGTTTTGTTTCGGTTGTTGTAGAAATATTGTAGTATGGTATAAGTACTTTAATATTATGCCTTAAAATCTCCTAAACGTCAAGTAGACTGACTTCAGTGCCCGGTCAAAGTAGGCAAAAAGATCACGATGGCTGTTTTCTGGGCAAACCCAGAAAACAATTGAATGATTTTCTGACATAGTTTGACCGACGTGTATCTGCTTTATTTGTTGATGTTATGACAAGGTTATGAGATAGATCTGTAGTCGTATGTGTTGTCTACAAGCTGGAATTGTTAGATCGCAAAAACATTTCATGTGTTGCAAGTTATGAAGATCATAAGTTGACTACTCGGACTGTTCTTCATTTCTGGAAACCCAGAAATGAAGAACAGCTTCTGACAAGGTTTTTCTGAAGCCTAGATCTCTTTGATTTTTTATGTTTTGAACCTGTTGATGGCTTTATTGTGTAGTATTACATGAGTACTACAAGATATGAGCTTTAGATTAGACAGAAACAAATTAGAAAGAACATTAAGCTCGGTCAAAGTAGCTAGCCCGATTTTTGACTGGTGTTCTAAGTTTCATGAAGAACACCTCAAGAACACCTATAACGACAGTTTCGTCGCTATAGGGCCCTTTAGCGACATATATTTCCGGAAATTAATTAATTTAATTAAATAAATAGAAAAAAAATAGTTTTTAATTATTAAAAATATAAAATAAATTATTAAAAATTATTTTAAATTCTAAAAATTAGTTTTTAATATATTTCATAAATATTTAATATTTTTAGAATATTAAAAGTATTTAATTTATTTAATTATAATATTAAATAAATTATCTAAAAATAATTTTAATACATGAAAAATTATTTAAAATTATATTATGATAAAAGAAAATATTTTAAGTTATTTTTAATGACTTTTAATATTATGTGATAATTTTCATTAATAAATTAATTTTAATGATAATTAAGTTATTTACTAAATGAATTAAATAAATTAATTAAAAATAATTTTATTATATTAAAAATCATTTTAAATAATAATAAGGTATTTAAAAGTATTTTAAGTTATAAAATATAACTTTCAATACTTAAAGGTAATTTTTATTAATTAATTATTATTAATGATATTAAGGTTATTTAATAATTATATTAAATAAATTAGTTTAAAAATGATTTTAATATTATAAAAATCATTTTAAAGGTAAATAAAGTGTTTAAAGATATTTTAAGTTATAAAATATAACTTTTAATATTTAAAAGATAATTTCATTAATAATTTAATATTAATGATTATTAATTTATTATTAATGATATTAAATTTATTTAATAATTGTATTAAATAAATAGTTTAAAAATGGTTTTATTAATTTAAAAATTATTTAAAAAGGATATAAATAAATTAAAAATATTTTAAGTTATAATTAATGACTTTTAATATTTTGATAAATAGTACATTAATATTTAAATATTAATGGTAATTATTTAAAAATAATTTTAAATATTTTAAAAATCATTTAAGGGTAACATTAATACTTTAAAAGTATTCTAAGTTATTATAAATAACTTTAATATTTTGAAAATGGTTTTATTAATAGTTTAATATCAATTAGATATTAATGATAAATAGAATTGTTTTGTATTTAAATCATTTAATAATGATTCCGATGTTTAAAAATTCATGATAAATTATAATAAATGTTTAAAAATTATTATAAGTCATTTAAAAATAATATGACTGATACTTGAAGATATTGAGTTACAGAATAGAGTTCTAGACTCGATAATTACCCGATAAAGCTGTCGGTGCACTGACATGTTTCAGAAATTGATCTGGACTTAGATATTTTAACTGTATAAGTGTTTATTTGTGATTCAATGGTTGTTAAACATATGTGCCAATGTGATTAGGGTATGTGCTGACTGCAATAAGCAGTGCTATGTATTGAGATATGTTATTCTAATCAGTAAAATGAACTGATTAATGATAGGTCGTGAGATAAAAGATAAAACTATGTTGTAAATTGTAAGCAGCGCATCAGGCAAGTATCTTACCTTTGCATTTCCTTTACGCAATGGACATGAGTAAGAATGTTTCTAAATTTATATTATTACTGTACAGATTATCAACCCTATATTATATACGATCATTGATTATCAACATGTTAGTAAATGGTAATTCAGATATATATATATATATTCGGTTCGTTAATTTCTATAAATGGTTATACAAGTGTCCCCACTTGGATAATCATTGTATTTAATCACATGTTGATACACCTTTGTCAATTACCCGTATATATATATGTTGAATTATAGCATATTGTTGAACAAGATAAAACCTTTGATTTGGAACCCAGACAAGTATGAACATCCCTACACGGGAAAACTTTTATGCGCCCAAGGCGGACAGAGTGAATGATACCCTCGTTCTTGCATGTAGTGTTGATCAATACAGGGTACAACGGGCTGATCACCCCTGTGCCAATAAGTCATGACGATTTACAGATGAAGTTCTGTTTAACCTTTTTGAAAATAAAAACAATGTTCATAGTATGTCACCTTAACCCTATTTATAGTCATTATGTAGTTTCAAAAATTTGAAAGAGGGTTGTTATGTTATTATTATCGGGATAAATACTTCACAACTATTGATCTGTTGTAGAAGGGTAGTATAAAGAGAATATTTAAACTCTTTCAGCTTATATATATATATATATATATATATATATATATATATATATATATATATATATATATATATATATATATATAATTGCTATTACTTGTTGGGCACTCAAATGCTAATCCTTGCTTAATTTAAATATTTTCAGCTAAGTGTGAACAACCAGAGAGCTCTGCTAAGAACAAAGGAAAGGGAAAGGTTGCTGAATGAACGCAAATGCTATTGTTATGTAATAGTTGACTTTATTAAGACAAGTATGATATATATATATATATATATATATATATATATATATATATATATATATATATATATATATATATATATATATTATACCGTAAGAAATGTATTAAAGGTTACGTACTTAGGAGCTAGACTCTGATAATCATGTAAATTAAGTTGATCTTTATATTATTGTTATTATTATTATTAGTATTATTCCGCTCATAGAAATGGTATCGTAAAGCACCGAGTTCGGGTTTCAAGTACCTGGATTTGGGGGCTTTATAGGTTGGTATCAGAGCTTAGGGGTTAAAAACCTTAGGTGGGCTAGGCCTTAGGCTATAACCTTAGAACAGAGGGAAACGTTGAAAATATAAATAACTCATATTGAGTTTAAAAAGAGATGAATTGAATAAATTCATCGTCAAATAAAATAAAAGATAACTTATATAAAACTCTTATTTGCTATGTGTATATACTATATGCTAATCAGGATAACTTTTGTGTGTAGATGTCTGGTGGAAAAGGCTTGTTATATGCTTATAGCATGAAGAAGGATCAAATCCATACACCCGAGCTTATATCGAAGCCAATAGCTGAAGTAGAAGCTCACAATGGAAACAACTCAGATGATGTGGTTATTGTAGAAAACGTAATACCAGATCCGGAGATGGTGGAGCTGACAGATAGAGATTCGGACACTAAAGTTGACGCTGATCAAGCATCAACAGAGGTGCAAGATCTGAGGAACAAGGTTTCTTCTCTGAAAAGGCTGTGGGAAATAGAAATGCTATTGAATAGTCAATTGCGACAGGCGTTAATAGAAACAATGGAAGAACAAGATAAGCTTAAAATCCAAATTGAACAGATGGGAGCCACAAGCAACACAATGTGTGCAGCTCCGAGCAAGAAGGGGAAAAGAAAGATGGAAGACATTATAATTAAATAATTTATTTAATATTATAATTAAATAAATTAAATACCATTTTATATTCCAAAAATATTAAATATTTATGAAATATACTCAAAATAATTAAAAATTATTTTTAAGACTTTAAAATAAATTTTTTCAGAATTTATTAAGTACTTTTAGTAATTAAAAATCATTTAATTCGATTTATTAATTAAATTAAATAATTTTCAGTAATTAAGTGTCGCTAAAGGGGTCTTAGGCGACAAATTCGTCGCTGTTTGTGTTCTTCACGTGTTCTTGAGCATTTCCAGAAATTTGTGTCATTCACCGAGTTGGTATGTTTGACCACAATTAAATCTAGGTTCTGGTCGATTTCTGGGCTTGATAATGGTCGGATCCTGTAGTATTGATGCAACACTACATGATCTAACCATCATCAGGGTTATAATGCATCACACAAACAAGATCTAGACTTCTAAAAAGTCTGACAAAGCTGTTCTTAGAATTCTGGGTTTTCCAGATTTAAAGGTCCCTACTTTGAAGCTATTAATCATAACCTCCTGAACTTGTTTTGTGTAATCTATTGGTGCAGTATTGTATAACACATGAGATGGTATAACTACATAACATCATAACAACACCTAATCTAAGAGATTAAGGCCAGTCAAACCACTGTCAGAGAAGATGCTCTTGACGATTTCTGGGTTTCCCAGATTTCGCCTAGGCAGTTGGTCAACGCCTATTTGGCCACTAACAACCTTAATTCTGTTATGGATATAGATGATGTAATGACTTTTACCGGTAGATCGCATACCAGAATACAACATAACAATAAAAACTTGGCCAACATGACAAACAACTGCAAGATCAAGGGCTAACAAAATGCATGTCAGAAATTTCAGGGTTTCTGGGTTACCTAGAAATCAGAATTAGTGGCCGGTCAATGCAGTTTGACTGCTAATATCTCTCATCATATTAATGATCTGAGTAATATAAAATCATAGATGTGTAGTCCTCATGACAAAGAGCATATTTATAACATAAAACAACTTAAATCAAAAACAGAACGAGATTTATGGCCTCTAACATATGACTGTCAGGCCACATTATCCCAGATTTCCAGATTTCACAAAATGCTAGATTCAGGGACTTTGAAGTTATGGATCTGGGATTTTACAACTCAGATAACTAAATAACATCCAATACACATATCTAGCCAACAAATTAAAACATCAAACATAAGATCATTGATTTCAAAAAAAAATTGGGTTTTATACCTTTTATGCTTTTGATTCTTGATTCTGATTCTTGTTCTGTTCTTGGAAAGCTAGGAAGTGATCATGGCTTCACTTCCCACACCCATTCACTCTCCATCCAAAATTTTAAGAGAGAGAAAGTTTAGGAGAAAAAATGAGAGAATAAAGTAACTTTTCTTACTTTAAATCTCATATGCATAGATTCAATGTATGCAAATCTTGCTAGAGGACAAGCAATAACTGATCTTGGATGTTTTAATACACATGGGCTAAATATTAGACTTGATAACTCACAAGATTTGCAAATCTAATTACTTAATTACTAAGTAAAGGGTATTTTGGACATTTTATGCTTATATTTGTCATTTACCCTAACCTTTAGGATTTAGGGTTTAACCATTAGGGTTTAGGGTTTAACCCTTAAAATTTTATTTTATTATTTTTTTTAAAAAAATTAACATTATTTAATTATAATTAGAATTCTCTAATTATATTAAAATTTTCTAATCATAATTCATGCTTGCTAATTAGAATTAATATTTCCTAATTAAGATTTTTAATTTAGCAATTTGGTCCGCTAGGGTTTCAAACGGAACAATTAGGGTTTAAACTTATAAATTAGGGTTTCTAAATTATTAGAAAATCTAATTAATCATTAGGGTTATCCCTAATTAGGTTTGTAATTAAAATACAAAAACCTTATACATAACATTTAAATTCTCAAATTAGGATTTTAATATCCGAATTAGAGTTTTAAATTCTCGGAACTGAATTTAAGGTTTCCAGAACTGATTTCTAGGGTTTCTTATAGATCGTAAAAATTTTCTAACTGAACGTGGACGATGTAAATATATACTTAGGGTTAGCCACTGATATCATTTATCTGGTCAACCCTTGACCTTTAACCACATCATGCACACATATACACAGAACATAAACGCTTATTCCCTTAATCATGAATAATTCACCTAAATCCTTCACAAAATTTTGAAATCCTCAAAATTCCTTCTCAAAAATATCAAACGCATACACTTATTTTCCGTCTTGGTTCTAATATTGAACCTTAAATTAATTAATAAAAATTTTAAAATTTTTTTAAATTCTCGGGTTGTCACATTCACCCCATCTTCTAAAAATTTTGTCCTCGAAATTTACCTTACACCATACATCATTCACCATACACCATTCATACACAGCATCACATGCTACCCAGTACATTCCTCACCAGAGTAAAAATTTTAAAATTGTGCTGAGGGGTTTTTACAGACTATTGTCTGTCATTTTCGCAAAGGTTATTTGGAAATTCATCCGTTAACCGTCAAAACTTACGGACATAGTGGGTAATTAATCCAGTATGCCCTGTACTTATTAAGTACTGCTGGTCGAATCTGTTTCTCGTCTCTGCCATAGGCACAAAATTTTACCTCAGTCTTATTGGATTCCGCACCAAACAATTTGATTCGGGAAATTTCTTTCAATGAACACTTAGAGTTTTCATAACATTAGTCTAGCTAAATCGAATAGCATAGACTCATATCAATAATTCAATTCAATCGAATTATTTAGGTGTAGCTAAACCCCGTTGGCAAATTAAAATTTTTGAAAATATTTTTGAGAATGACGTCATGATGCCGTACTGTATTAACAGTCCGTTTGAGGATGACGTCATTATATGACTTTGTCATAACACATCATACAATATTGGAACAATGATTTTGGATCCATTCAACACTAAGTATTCATGTATTTACAACTCTATCAACTTTTTATCATCTCTGCACCAGGTTACATGGTACATAAGTGATAAGTAAAATAAATTTTGATATTTCAAATCATTTGCGTCTAGCTGAAATAAATAGCATAGACTATACTTTAAACCGTTTCAAAAATGATTACGAGTCTATATTTTTTTTAAAAGCACATAGTGCGTATTTAGCTTGATGTCCAAAAAGTTCGGAGTCTAGCATGGCTAGGAATTTTGGAAAATCTATGTCTCCACTAATAATCATTTGCTTAAACAGTCTATCTATTCCTATTATCCTTAATACTTCATTCACACAAAACTATACCCAGTTCGTCAAACTTACCACACTTATGAGTTCAAGAACTTGCCACAATCATATGAGTTTAAGAACTTGTCCTAGACAGACCTTTGGCGTCCATTCGCTGAGGGGTTCATAAACATTTCATATAATTATGAGTCACGAACATACCATAAGTATGAGTTTTAAGAACTCATACTTAACCTTATATTCTCTACCTATAACCTATCTATCTGTTATATACATGAGAAAAGAATCACCTTCTCGATGCGCATATAGCAAATAGCACGACACAGACATTTCAATGATTATCAGTGCCAGAAACTAAGTGGTTTTTACACCAAGTACAATTCCCCGCCCATAACAAGGAATCATACAACTCAGCTACTGACACGAGTCCTCAATCGAATCCCCACCTAAACCTACTCTCTTCTCAATACGAATTTCATTCAATTCATATTCATAATCCTTTCCTGAATCTGTACCATTTCATAGTACAACTGTCACAGAACATTCTTGCCGTAAACTTGTCAATCATTTTCTCGATCCATATCAGATCACGGGGTGATCTCATCGTATATATTACGATTCATTTCTATATCTTGATCGTTTTGTTTTTTGATCTCATATCACTGTACTATTAGTCTTTTAGACTCTATCTATTCACCACTACTGTTTAACTTTATTATCATAGTTAGGGAACTCTGTAAATTATACCCTGTCAAGATTCGTCTTTGAATCTTACCGACACCCTAACTCTATTTGAGTTAGTACCTATCCTAATCGCTGCGGTTATTAGTCTCAGATAACCCTACCTAAGGTTTATAACCAACAGCTTTGATACCAGCTGTGAGAGCCCCGAATCTGGGTCCCGAATCACCGCGGATCCGGTACAATCATTCTATCACTATTTGCAAAAAATATAAACATAAATTGTTTATACAATAAACGTACACATTATTTTCCCAAAATCGAGTAACCTTAACTTATACATAATTCATAAACTATCAGACATATAACATATTTATCAAACTAATCTATTATAAATTAACTGTACATTTTATCCCAAGCTGAACTTGGCTTTATCCTTTCCTGTATCCGACGCATTCGCTTTATCTGCAATATTTATTTATGATATAGCAAGGGTGAGCATGAAAGTTTCCCAACAAGTTTAAATTTATTATGACATATCATGATTGAAAGAGTCTGAATAATAAGCTGGCTATAATTCAACAATATAATTGTGAACTAGCAGGAACAAACTTTTGACTAAACAAGTATTAAATATGAACAAATATATCTGGGACAACAGGTAATGAAGGTGATCAGCCTTTCATACCTGACTTATACATGTAATATGTACAGAGTACAATTCTACAGTGGCAATCAACAATGATTAACCATAAGCATATCTGAATGAAACAACTCTTAGTAGAGTTAAGTAAAACTTGCCTGAACAGTTGATTACCGCTACGCCATTTATATCACTTTATCCGAAGACCTAATATTAGTAATATAGATCTCCAATATTAGAATAATATCATCACAATATAATACTATTATATATATATATATATATATATATATATATATATATATACACACACACACACACACACACAGAATAACCTAAACACATAACATATAACCCTATCAGTCTATAACACACATAAGACTCGGTGTTAAGTCAAATTATTGCAGTCTGAGTTGAACTCGACACAAATCTAACGTCCCGACAGTCTAATCGGTCAAAAATTCGAGTTTAAGTTCAATTAAACTCTCTCTTAACACTTAACAATTAACTTAAATAATTTTAGTATCGGTAAAAATATTTTTCTAAGTCTCATAATAATTTTCACATAATTATTATTATTTATCGTGAATTTTAAATCATTAAAACGTATTTAAATAAATTAAATACCACATAATTCCATTATCATTAATATTTATTTATTATCAAATATTAATGAAATACATGTCATAATATTATAATATATTTATAATATCACAAGGTATTTTTAATACCTTAAAATCACCTTTATATGATTTTTAAACCATTAAATTCATTATCCAATAATTGCTATTAATATTAAAACATTAATATTTTCATGACAAAATATCAAAAGTTATATTTTATAACTTAAAATAGTTTTATAACACTTAAATCATTTTTATATGATTTATAAAGCATTAATTATATTTTTTCCATAATTTATTTAATATATTTATTAAATAAACTAATTATCATTAATATTAATTTATTAATGAAATTCATCACAAAATATTAAAAGTTACTTAAAATATCTTAAATATTTTTTTATGCCATAATATTATTTTTCATGAATTAAAACTATTTTTAAATAATTTTTTTAATATTATAATTAAATAAAATAAATACCATTTTATATTCCAAAAATATTAAATATTTATGAAATATACTCAAAATAATTAAAAATTATTTTTCAGACTTAAAAAAATAAATTTTCGAAATTTATTAAGTATTTTTAGTAATTAAAAATCATTTAATTCGATTTATTAATTAAATTAAATAATTTTCAGTAATTAAGTGTCGCTAAAGGAGTCTTAGGCGACAAATCCGTCGATGTTGGTGTTCTTCACGTGTTCTTGAGCATTTCCAAAAATTCGTGTCAGTCACCGAGTTGGTATGTTTGACCACAATTAAATCTGGGTTCCGGTCGATTTCTGGGCTTGATAATGGTCGGATCCTGTAGTATTGATGCAACACTACATGATCTAACCATCATCAGGGTTATAATGCATCACACAAACAAGATCTAGACTTCTAAATAGTCTGACAAAGCTATTCTTAGAATTCTGGGTTTTCCAGATTTAAAGGTCCCTAATTTGAAGCTATTAATCATAACCTCCTGAACTTGTTTTGTGTAATCTATTGGTGCAGTCTTGTATAACACATGAGATGGTATAACTACATAACATCATAACAACACCTAATCTAAGAGATTAAGGCCGGTCAAACCACTGTCAGAGAAGCTGCTCTTGACGATTTTTGGGTTTCCCAGATTTCGCCCAGGCAGTTGGTCAACGCCTATTTGACCACTCACAACCTTGATTCTGTTATGGATATAGATGATATAATGACTTTTACCCGGTAGATCGCATACTAGAATACAACATAACAACAAAAACTTGGCCAACATGACAAACAACTGCAAGATCAAGGGCTAACAAAATGCATGTCAGAAATTTCTGGGTTTCTGGGTTACCCAAAAACCAGAATTCATGGCCGGTCAACGCAGTTTGACTGCTAATATCTCTCATCATATTAATGATCTGAGTAATATAAAACCATAGATGTGTAGTCCTCATGACAAAGAGCATATTTATATCATAAAACAACTTAAATCAAAAACAGAACGTGATTTATGGCCTCTGACATATGACTGTCAGGCTACATTTTTCTAGATTTCCAGATTTCACAAAAAGCTAGATTCGGGGACTTTGATGTTATGGATCTGGGATTTTACAACCCAGATCACTAAATAACATCTTATTACACATATCTGGCCAACAAATTAAAACATCGAACATAAGATCATTGATTTCAAAAAAAAATTTGGTTTTATACCTTTTATGCTTTTGATTCTTGATTCTGATTCTTATTCTGTTCTTGGAAAGCTAGGAAGTGATCATGGCTTCACTTCCCACACCCATTCACTCTCCATCCAAAATTTTAAGAGAGAGAAAGTTTAGGAGAAAAAAATGAGAGAATAAAGTAACTTTTTTTACTTTAAATCTCATATGCTTAGATTCAATGTATGCAAATCTTACTAGAGGACATGCAATAACTGATCTTGGATGTTTTAATACACATGGGCTAAATATTAGACTTGATGACTCACAAGATTTGCGAATCTAATTACTTAATTACTGAGTAAAGGGTATTTTGGACATTTTGTGCTTATATTTGTCATTTACCCTAACCCTTAGGGTTTAACTCTTAGGGTTTAGGGTTTAACCCTTAAAATTTTATTTTATTTTTTTTAAAAAAAAATTAACATTATTTAATTATAATTAGAATTCTCTAATTATATTAAAATTTTCTAATCATAATTCATGCTTGCTAATTAGAATTAATATTTCCTAATTAAGATTTCTAATTTAGCAATTTGGTCCGCTAGAGTTTCAAACAGAACAATTAGGGTTTAAACTTATAAATTAGGGTTTAAACTTATAAATTAGGGTTTCTAAATTATTAGAAAATCTAATTAATCATTAGGGTTATTATCCCTAATTAGGTTTGTAATTAAAATACAAAAACCTTATACATAACATTTAAATTCTCAAATTAGGATTTTAATATCCAGATTAGAGTTTTAAATTCTCGGAACTGAATTTAGGGTTTTCAGAACCGATTTCTAGGGTTTCTTATAGATCGTAAAAATTTTCTAACTGAACGTGGACGTTCTAAATATATACTTAGGGTTTGCCACAGATATCATTTATCTGGTTAACCCTTGACCCTTAACCACATCATGCACACATATACACAGGACGTAAACGCTTATTCCATTAATCCTGAATAATTCACCTAAATTCTTCACAAAATTTTGAAATCCTCAAAATTCCTTCTCAAAAATATCAAGCGCATACACTTATTTTCCGTCTTGGTTCTAATATTGAACCTTAAATTAATTAATAAAAATTTTAAATTTTTTTAAAATTCTCGGGTTGTCACATTCACCCCTTCTTCTAAAAATTTCGTCCCCGAAATTTACCTTACACTTTACACCATACAGCATTCACCATACACCATTCATACACAGCATCACATGCTACCCAGTACATTCCTCACCAGAGTAAAAATTTTAAAATTGTGCTGAGGGGTTTTTACAGACTATTGTCTGTCATTTTCGCAAAGGTTATTTGGAAATTCATCCGTTAACCGTCAAAACTTACGGACATAGTGGGTAATTAATCCAGTATGCCCTGTACTTATTAAGTACTGCTGGTCGAATCTGTTTCTCGTCTCTGCCATAGGCACAAAATTTTACCTCAGTCTTATTGGATTCCGCACCAAACAATTTGATTCGGGAAATTTCTTTCAATGAACACTTAGAGTTTTCATAACATTAGTCTAGCTAAATCGAATAGCATAGACTCATATCAATAATTCAATTCAATCGAATTATTTAGGTGTAGCTAAACCCCGTTGGCAAATTAAAATTTTTGAAAATATTTTTGAGAATGACGTCATGATGCCGTATTGTATTAACAGTCCGTTTGAGGATGACGTCATTATATGACTTTGTCATAACACATCATACAATATTGGAACAATGATTTTGGATCCATTCAACACTAAGTATTCCTGTATTTACAACTCTATCAACTTTTTATCATCTCTGCACCAGGTTACATGGTACATAAGTGATAAGTAAAATAAATTTTGATATTTCAAATCATTTGCGTCTAGCTGAAATAAATAGCATAGACTATACTTTAAACCGTTTCAAAAATGATTACGAGTCTACATTTTTTTTAAAAGCACATAGTGCGTATTTAGCTTGATGTCCAAAAAGTTCGGAGTTTAGCATGGCTAGGAATTTTGGAAAATCTATGTCTCCACTAATAATCATTTGCTTAAACAGTCTATCTATTCCTATTATCCTTAATACTTCATTCACACAAAACTATACCTAGTTCGTCAAACTTACCACACTTATGAGTTCAGGAACTTGCCACAATCATAAGAGTTTAAGAACTTGTCCTAGACAGACCTTTGGCGTCCATTCGTTGAGGGGTTCATAAATATTTCATATAATTATGAGTCACGAACATATCATAAGTATGAGTTTTAAGAACTCGTACTTAACCTTATATTCTCTACCTATAACCTATTTATCTGTTATATACGTGAGAAAAGAATCACCTTCTTGATACGCATATAGCAAATAGCGCGACACAGACATTTCAATGATTATCAGTGCCAGAAACTAAGTGGTTTTTACACCAAGTACAATTCCCCGCCCATAACAAGGAATCATACAACTCGGCTACTGACATGAGTCCTCAATCGAATCCCCACCTAAACCTACTCTCTTCTCAATACGAATTTCATTCAATTCATATTCATAATCCTTTCCTGAATCTGTACCATTTCATAGTACAACTGTCACAGAACATTCTTGTCGTAAACTTGTCAATCATTTTCTCGATCCATATCAGATCACGGGGTGATCTCATCGTATATATTACGATTCATTTCTATATCTTGATCGTTTTGTTTTTTGATCTCATATCACTGTACTATTAGTCTTTTAGACTCTATCTATTCACCACTATTGTTTAACTTTATTATCAGAGTTAGGGAATTCTGTAAATTATACCCTGTCGAGATTCGTCTTTGAATCTTACCGACACCCTAACTCTATTTGAGTTAGTACCTATCCTAATCACTGCGGTTATTAGTCTCAGATAACCCTACCTAAGGTTTATAACCAACAGCTTTGATACCAACTGTGAGAGCCCCGAATCTGGGTCCCGAATCACCGCGGATCCGGTACAATCATTCTATCACTATTTACAAAAAATATAAACATAAATTATTTATACAATAAACGTACACATTATTTTCCCAAAATCGAGTAACCTTAACTTATACATAATTCATAAACTATCAGACATAAAACATATTTATCAAACTAATCTATTACAAATTAACTGTACATTTTATCCCAAGCTGAACTTGGCTTTATCCTTTTCTGTATCCGACGCATTCGCCCTATCTGTAATATTTATTCATGATATAGCAAGGGTGAGCATGAAAATTGCCCAACAAGTTTAAATTTATTAAGACATATCATGATTGAAAGAGTCTGAATAATAAGCTGGCTATAATTCAACAATATAATTATGAACTAGCAGGAACAAATTTTTGACTGAAAAAGTATTAAATATGAACAAATATATTTGGGACAACTGGTAATGAAGGTGATCAGCCTTTCATACCTGACTTATACATGTAATATGTACAGAGTACAATTCTACAGTGGCAATCAACAATGATTAACCATAAGCATATCTGAATGAAACAACTCTTAGTAGAGTTAAGTAAAACTTGCATGAACCGTTGATTACCGCTACGCCATTTATATCACTTTATCTGAAGACCTAATATTAGTAATATAGATCTTCAATATTAGAATAATATCATCATAATATAATACTATTATATATATATAACCCTATCAGCTATAACACACATAAGACTCGGTGTTAAGTCAAATTATTGCAGTCTGAGTTGAACTCGACACAAATCTAACGTCCCGACAGTCTAATCGGTCAAAAATTTGAGTTTAAGTTCAATTAAACTATGTCTTAACACTTAACAATTAACTTAAATAATTTTAGTATCAGTCAAAATATTTTTCTAAGTCTCATAATAATTTTCACATAATTATTATCATTTATCGTGAATTTTTAATCATTAAAACGTATTTAAATGAATTGAATACCACATAATTCCATTATCATTAATATTTATTTATAATCAAATATTAATAAAATACATGTCATAATATTATAATATATTTATAATATCACAAGGTATTTTTAATACCTTAAAATCACCTTTATATGATTTTTAAATCATTAACTTCATTATCCAATAATTGCTATTAATATTAAAACATTAATATTTTCATGACAAAATATCAAAAGTTATATTTTATAACTTAAAATATTTTTATAACACTTAAATTATTTTTATATGATTTATAAAGCATTAATTATATTTTTTCCATAATTTATTTAATATATTTATTAAATAAACTAATTATCATTAACATTAATTTATTAATGAAATTCATCACAAAATATTAAAAGTTACTGAAAATATCTTTAAATATTTTTTTATACCATAATATTATTTTTCATGAATTAAAACCATTTTTAAATAATTTATTTAATATTATAATTAAATAAAATAAATACCATTTTATATTCCTAAAATATTAAATATTTATGAAATATACTCAAAATAATTAAAAATTATTTTTCAGACTTTAAAATAAATTTTCAAAATTTATTAAGTATTTTTAGTAATTAAAAATCATTTAATTCGATTTATTAATTTAATTAAATAATTTTCAGTAATTAAGTGTCGCTAAAGGGGTCTTAGACGACAAATCCGTCGTTGTTGGTGTTCTTCACGTGTTCTTGAGCATTTCCAAAAATTCGTGTCAGTCACCGAGTTGGTATGTTTGACCACAATTAAATCTAGGTTCCGGTCGATTTCTGGGCTTGATAATGGTCGGATCCTGTAGTATTGATGCAACACTACATGATCTAACCATCATCAGGGTTATAATGCATCACACAAACAAGATCTAGACTTCTAAATAGTCTAACAAAGCTGTTCTTAGAATTCTGGGTTTTCCAGATTTAAAGGTCCCTACTTTGAAGCTATTAATCATAACCTCCTGAACTTGTTTTGTGTAATCTATTGGTGCAGTCTTGTATAACACATGAGATGGTATAACTACATAACATCATAACAACACCTAATCTAAGAGATTAAGGCCGGTCAAACCACTGTCAGAGAAGCTGCTCTTGACGATTTTTGGGTTTCCCAGATTTCGCCCAGGCAGTTGGTCAACGCCTATTTGACCACTCACAACCTTGATTCTGTTATGGATATAGATGATATAATGACTTTTACCGGTAGATCGCATACCAGAATATAACATAACAACAAAAACTTGGCCAACATGACAAACAACTGCAAGATCAAGGGCTAACAAAATGCATGTCAGAAATTTCAGGGTTTCTGGGTTACCCAGAAACCAGAATTCATGGCCGGTCAACGCAGTTTGACTGCTAATATCTCTCATCATATTAATGATCTGAGTAATATAAAACCATAGATGTGTAGTCCTCATGACAAAGAGCATATTTATAACATAAAACAACTTAAATCGAAAACAGAACGTGATTTATGGCCTCTGACATATGACTGTCAGGCCACATTTTTCCAGATTTCCAGATTTCACAAAAAGCTTGATTCGGGGACTTTGATGTTATGGATCTGGGATTTTACAACCCAGATCACTAAATAACATCCTATTACACATATCTAGCCAACAAATTAAAATATCAAACATAAGATCATTGATTTCAAAAAAAAATTAGGTTTTATACCTTTTATGCTTTTGATTCTTGATTCTGATTCTTGTTCTGTTCTTGGAAAGCTAGGAAGTGATCATGGCTTCACTTCCCACACCCATTCACTCTCCATCCAAAATTTTAAGAGAAAGAAAGTTTAGGAGAAAAAAATGAGAGAATAAAGTAACTTTTCTTACTTTAAATCTCATATGCTTAGATTCAATGTATGCAAATCTTGCTAGAGGACATGCAATAACTGATCTTGGATGTTTTAATACACATGGGCTAAATATTAGACTTGATGATTCACAAGATTTGCAAATGTAATTACTTAATTACTAAGTAAATGGTATTTTGGACATTTTGTGCTTATATTTGTCATTTACCCTAACCCTTAGGGTTTAGGGTTTAACCCTTAAAATTTTATTTTATTATTTTTTTTTAAAAAAATTAACATTATTTAATTATAATTAGAATTCTCTAATTATATTAAAATTTTGTAATCATAATTCATGCTTGCTAATTAGAATTAATATTTCCTAATTAAGATTTTTAATTTAGCAATTTGGTCCGCTATGGTTTCAAACGGAACAATTAGGGTTTAAACTTATAAATTAGGGTTTAAACTTATAAATTAGGGTTTCTAAATTATTAGAAAATCTAATTAATCATTAGGGTTATTATCCCTAATTAGGTTTGTAATTAAAATACAAAAACCTTATACATAACATTTAAATTCTCAAATTAGGATTTTAATATCCGGAGTAGAGTTTTAAATTCTCGGAACTGAATTTAGGGTTTCCAGAACCGATTTCTAGGGTTTCTTATAGATCGTAAAAATTTTATAACTGAACGTGGATGTTCTAAATATATACTTAGGGTTTGCCACAGATATCAGTTATCTGGTCAACCCTTGACCCTTAACCACATCATGCACACATATACACAGAACATAAACGATTATTCCCTTAATCTTGAATAATTCACCTAAATCCTTCACAAAATTTTGAAATCCTCAAAATTCCTTCTCAAAAATATCAAGCGCATACACTTATTTTCTATCTAGGTTCTAATATTGAACCTTAAATTAATTAATAAAAATTTAAAAAAAATTCTAAATTCTCGGGTTGTCACAGATAATGCCGCCAAGACGTCGAACTAGAAATCAAAGGGCAGAAGAATCTGTCAACAACGTTGAAGGACAACAACAAGCAGACACGATGCAGAACTTCGCGAACATGATAGCTCAGGCTATGCAACAGGGAATACCAGCTGCAGGGAACCCGCCGGACAATCGTTTGGCGAACTTTAAAGATTTTAAGGCCGTGGGACCGCCAGAATTCAAAGGTACAACTGACCTTGTTGAAGCCCAAACTTGGGTCAAAGAAATTGAAAAGGCGTTTGTGATAGCTAGGGTAACAGAGGGGCAAAAGACTGCTTTTGCCACTTACATGATGAAGGGCTCAGCAAACTTTTGGTGGGAAGCGAATCAGACAAGGGCAGGAAAAGGTGTAGTTACATGGGATAGGTTCAAAATTTTGTTTTTCGAAAACTATTTTTCACCTAGTATGCAGGCTAGGATGGATGTGAAATTTTTAGAGTTGAAGCAGGAGAATATGATGGTGTCTGAATACGTCGCGAAATTTAATGAGTTAGCTAGGTTTGCTTCGCATCAAGTTGATACGGAGGCTAGGAAGGCGAGGTGGTTTGAGCTGGGATTAAAACCCTGGCTCTACAACAAGGTGGCAGTGTTGCAGATCTCTACATTTGCAGTACTCATGGAGAAGGCGATTATTGCTGAGGAGGGAAGTGAGGCCATAAGCCTCTACAACAAGGAGAGGAAGAATAAGGGTAAGACTGAAGGAGCTGGGAAGGTGGGAATTAATAGTGGGAGCAGGAGTGGAGATGGCAAGAGGAAGGTGAACAACTTTGGGAATGTGCAGGTGAAGCAAGAAGGTGTGAAGAAACAGACTGTGCCGTGTAAGAATTGTGGAAAGAACTATACAGGTGAGTGTCTGAAAGGAAAGTTTGTATGCTATAAGTGCGGGCAGGAGGGCCATATCTCTCCCAACTGCCCCAATCCTAGGATGAACAGTGGGCGTTTCCTGTGCGGATCGACGGAGCACAATGTGAAAGATTGTCCGAAGAGGAGGGCGGAGGCAGGTAGTGTGAATAATGGCACTGGCAGCGGGACTTTAGCAATCACTGGATAGGCGTCATCGAGCAAGCCAACAAAATCTACTACAAGGGTCTACAACATGACAGTCCAGGATACGGCAGCAGCTGGCAGTGGAACTCTAGGTATTATTCGTATAACTTTTATTTTCTTATATACATGATTTTCATATATATAGTAAATTATTTCTAAAGAAATTTTGAGGAGGAATTTGAGTTCTTTTAGAAATCAAATTTCCATTTAATCAGAAATACAAGCTTTTTGTGAATAGTTAAAGATCAGTTCGATCAAAGTTGATCGAGATCTATTTGCGATGATTGTGTATGTTATGTACCCGTGTATGTATAGGTTTTAAAACGATGATTCCGGGGACGGAATCTTTATAAGGGAGTGTGAATATAACAACCCGATATTTTCTATATAAATAAATAAGAAATTTTGCGTATAAATTTTTTATTATTATTATTTTAAGGATGAGGATTTGTACAAGATAATGTGTATATGTATTTACGTGGTAAACAAAAATATATTTATTTCATAAATATTTACAAATAATTTTATTTTAGAATTATTGATTTTTAAAAAGTATATTCTTATAATAATTACTTTTATGATAGAAATATTTTTATTAATTATTTTCCAAGAAAATATAATCATATATTATTTAAATAATATATGGAATGATTTTTAGAATAATTATAATAATTATTTCATTATATGAATTTTACTACAGATTATTAAGTTAATTATTTTACTTTAATTATTAAGGTTAAATATGAAGAATAAATCAGATATGGAATCCAAACCTTAATTTTGGATTTTTATCAAGGAATGAGAATAATAATATAATATTAATTATATTTTGATTTTTTAGTGCTATAAATATGTACTGTATGTACGTATTGATAATGGTTGGTCAATTATGTTGTATAATTTCAAAACACTAATATAAATTGGTTAAACCCTAGTTTTACTATGGGAAACCCTAATTTGAAAATCAAATGTGAGCTTAAGACTGTTATATAACTGTGTTATATGTTTTATATTGTGTATTAAGTGATTAATTTAGGTAAACCCTAATTAAAATTCTAGAAACCCTAAATAATTTTGAAAACCCTAATTAACTAGAAACCCTAATTCTTAAATTAGTAACCCTAATTTGCTAATTTGATAACCCTAATTTGTTAATTGTAAGATAAATGCTAATTAGTGGACACTAAAACATTAATGTTCATGTATAGTGTAATTAGAAAACTAATCATAATTAGGAAACCCTAATTTCAAAATTTTAGAAACTAAAATTTATTTAATTTTATTTTTTGTACAAATCCTAAATTGGAAATCCTACATTTGATTTGTACTAAACCCTAAGGGTCAAACCCTAAGGGTCAAACCCTAAGGGTTTGCAAGATTACATGAATGCCATTAAAAGTATATGTTCAATGACAAAAATACCCTTCTTTAGATTTTTAGTATGTAACTTGTAAATCTAGACAAATAAGGAGTTGGTGACCAACTTATTTGACCATGTGACATGAAATAAACACCTAATCAGCAGCAAAATATCAGCCATACATGTATCCAAGACAACTATATATAGATTGGAGAGAGAGAAAAATTCATTTGTTAACTTACATTTTTCACCACACTCAAGCTAACTCTCTCAAGTCCCACACCTCCGAAAATTTTTGCTAGATCAGTCCCCAAGACCAGCCCCACGAACAACCACATCAAACTCAGAAGCTAGAAATAAGAGTTGATCATAGAAGGTATAAACTAACCCAAGAAAATCTGACCATCGATCCGTTGTTAAATGTTATGATTAAGTGTTAGAATATGTTGGTTATAGTATATAATGATGATTTGGGTTGCTAGATGTTAGATCCATAACATCTAGAGGCTTGGATTTGAGTTTTTACAAAATCTAGAAAAAATTAAACTGTGGTCTGACAACAAATGTTAGTGGCCACAGATCTTTGGTCGATTATTATTTTTAAGTTGTTATGTGTAGCTTGTAATGTAGTCTTTAATCTACAAAAAGAATCAGAGTCATTTGATGTTTAGTTTGAAAGTTATTCGTGGTCAAAGGTCATTGACCGACCATGACTGAAGGAAATCTGGGCAGTCAAGAACATGCCCAGATCGTTCTGACAAGAAGTTTAAAGGCCCAGAGTTTTGCGTGGTTAGTTATTTTGTTTCGGTTGTTGTAGAAATATTGTAGTATGGTATAAGTACTTTAAGATTATGCCTTAAAATCTCCTATATGTCAAGTAGACTGACTTCAGTGCCCGGTCAAAGTAGGCAAAAAGATCACGATGGCTGTTTTCTGGGCAAACCCAGAAAATAATTGAATGATTTTTCAGACATAGTTTGACCGGCGTGTATCTACTTTATTTGTTGATGTTATGACAAGGTTATGTGATAGATCTGTAGTTGTATGTGTTGTCTACAAGCTGGAATTGTTAGATCGCAAAAACATTTCATGTGATGCAAGTTATGAAGATCATAAGTTGCCTACTCGAACTGTTCTTCATTTCTGGAAACCCAAAAATGAAGAATAGCTTCTGACAAGGTTTTTCTGAAGCCTAGATCTCTTTGGTTTCTTATGTTTTGAACATGTTGATGGCTGTATTGTGTAGTATTACATGAGTACTACAAGATATGAGTGTCGACGTCGGATTTTTTAATTGTCCCTTTCCGTTACTTGTTCTTTGATGTTCTCATTTTAGGTGAGATATGTTTAAAAAAACAAGTGAAAAAGGTCCGACATGTATAATGTCGACGATTGGACTATAAGAGTCGCCAGTTGGTTTTTTAAATGGTTGTACCAACACAACCGAGAAAAGGTTTGCACATTGACCCAGTGATGTGACACTGCTAAACGGGTCGGTGAAATCGAGATTCATTAGGGTCCGGGGACTTGGTTATGCGGAGGGAAGGTGTTAGGCACCTCCCGACATCCGTGTTACCACAATGACCGCCTCTTTTCAAGAAACTGTTATCTGAATGTGTGTGTGTGTAGGTCAATGTGCTGTTATTTGGAAGTAGTGCGAGGCCTCGTTCGCACCTATATACACATGGTTTGAATTTTATGTAAAAATTCAATTTTAAACAAGATATGGCAGTGATGTTTTTATAAAAGAGGTTTTTCAAACCCTGATGCTCAATAGTAATTGAGACCTTTTACACTCTAATTTTATTCCATATTCTGCTGGATTGATTTTATTTGACAGATGCGAAGCATCCGTACGAAAATACTTTACAAAAAGGTGCTGAATTCCTAGTGGGTATGAAAACCATCTGAGGGAATCCAAACATCACAGATATATTTACAAGCTTCTTACATCTGAAAAGGTCCATCGCAGGAACCGAATATAGATTCAGAGGACTGAATCTGTGATCACATGATTCCTAGGCTCACATGATGCCGCAATTGATATAAACGCAGTAAGCAGGTATATATATAAAAGCTGTAAATATATATATATACATACATGATCACCAACCACGAAGCACCTCCATGGGGGATCAGAAATATAAATAAAGCTGTAAAAGCTATCAACTGCCACGGAGGAAACTCCAGGCGGGACGAAATGTACAGAAAGCTGTGAAAACGGTCAACCACCACAAAGTAAACTCCAGGTGGGATGAAATGTATATATATATATATATATATATATATATATATATATATATATATATATATATATACAGAAAGGATTTAGAGTAGAACTCTTAAGTAGTAGAACTCCCTTAAATAATAGAATTGTATCAAAACGACGTAGTTTTGATAAGACGTGGTGGCATTTTTGTAAATACGCGGTGGCATGGTATTTACAAAAATGCCACCGCATCTTATCAAAAGTACGTCGTTTTGATACAATTCTATTATTTAAGGGAGTTCTACTACTTAAGAGTTCTACTCTTGATCCTCTCCCTATATATATATATATATATATATATATATATATTAAAGAAGGTAAACGCTCCAGACTGAAGTCTAGGCTCAATCGAGGCATAACTCGATAATGTCAGTCAATATATATGTAAATATATATATATATATATATAGACTGAAATGAAACCACGGACCGAAGTCCGGGCAAAAGCAAGCAACACGACTCTCAACGTGTAGAAGGGTGTGTGCAAAGATTAAGAGAAGAACTCTAAAGTGTGGAAGAAGGCTTACAGTGGGCTGCCAAAGAAGACTTCTATATCTTTAGAGTGAGTAAACACAGACCTTTGTAGGTACAAAAGGGCTATATATGAGCTCATAGGTGTTTAAAAGGGGAAAGTACACTGCTTGGGATGAGTGCAGAGCAAATTGGGTAGGGCTTCCTCGCCGTTTTCTCTTACAAAATGACCACCCCAACCCCTCTATTTATAGAGGGTGGAGCCGCAGGTGTACCTGCGGCTGAGCCGCAAGTGTACCAGAGGCAACTCGGGTGGGCCCGGGTTTTTCGGCTCGGGTCGTCTCGAAGTACGTGCACTCGGGCACTGTAATGTCCATTCGAACTTTCAGAAGTGCAATCTGAGCATCCGTTTGAGGTATACAGGACCTATTTCAGACCGCCGTTGTTGAGAGTTGTATGATGGCATGGGATTAGAGTTTGTGCGAAGTCATTGAAGATGGGACGGTGCCCTCCGGTCTTCAAGCTTCAACTTTCATCCGTTACCCCGCACAATAGTCACTCGGGATTGATTAGTCTTGTGGGACATTGTTGCGTAGATATGTTGAGGCGACGTGGTGTGGCATCGTGTTGGTTAGATGACGATGTTGTCCCTCACCGGTGTTATCGCAGGATTGGGCTGATAAAGCAGACATTGCTCAACTTCGCTGGGATTGGACTGCTACAACTGGTTGAAGGTCCTCATTGTCATCTTTGAAGTGTGTCTGTCTTCTCGATGTTATCGCAGGGCTGGCACAGTGGATCTCGTTGTGAGCGCCGAGATTGAAGCTGGTTGCATTTGTAACAAGCATTTTTGGGGTTATCGCCGAAATTGCCTCCCTTGGGGTTATCACCAAGGTTGGTGGCTATTCCCATGGTTGGGACTGAGACTGGATACCTCGGGGTTATCTCCGAGATTAATCGGTCTTCTCCGGTGTGTGTTCCGGTATTGTATCTGCATGCCTCGGGGTTATTTCCGAGATTATTACTCTCAGATTGCGATCCGGGGTTGATGGTGAATTTCTGGTAGTATCCGGCATGGATATGGATAGTCTTTCAGGGTTCCCTCTTAAAAGACGAATCTGCTCTCCTGCAATGTTAGTGACAGGTGTACAAAAAATTTCGAGTGTCTACAGATGCCCCTCTTTATCATACTCATGCATGGCGATGCATGGGTAGGATAAAGAATCCTAGACACTTGAAATGCAACAAGATAAACATGATACTATGGATAGCAACATGATGCAAATGTATGATGCATGTGTACGGGGTTGTAGCCCAACACGCTGGGGATGATTGTTGGCTCCCTGTCACTTCAGCTGGGGGTTGGCAACGATGACCAGATTTGATGTGTAATCCGAATCTGTTAGGACGTTGATGTTGGAGTCATCACCAAATTCCTAGATAATGACTTGATCCTGCAGATGTACCTCTTTTGTGTAAGAGATCTCTTGTGAAACCCTAGATTTTATGAATAAAGATTTAATTTTTTTCGAAATATTTTTTTTAAAATATTATGGTGTGAATTTGAGATAATATTATAGTTGTGGGTAGTATTTATAAATTTTACAAAGTATGCAAGTTGTTGTATTATATTCGATTGGTCGAGGAATATTATTTTTGTCGGGAAATATTCGTACGATGACACAATTATTGGTGGACCCCACAACGAAATTATTGTCGGATTGAGAAAACGACAAAAATATTTTATTAAAAATAATGGCGAAAGTTTTACCGTTGATACTGTTGAACTACTCGGTAGTAAAAGTACAGTAATACGTGTGGCTGCATAGTAGCACACGGTATTGATTATTAATACTTATGTGAGAAGTCACTCAGTTTGATTCAATTATTGTTAATTAATAATATGAATTATTTAGCGATAATGAAGTTTTGTTTTATTCGTATTATTAACGTAATAAAACAGAAACATCTTTTTATATAAAACAGAATACTTTATTAAAGTTATTCTATAAATATAATATATTATATTTTATTTAAAAGATTTTTCTTTAAATATGGACCGTCAGATTAAAGTAAATCAATCTGGACCGTTCATGGATTAGTTACTATGCATTCCATTTTCCTATAAATAGAAGCTCATTCCTTCATTATTTTCTTACGAATTTACTGAAACTCTAGAGAGAGAAACTATAGAGAGAGTTCTTCTTCTATAATCTTAAGCGTATTTCTTTATAGTTTAAGAAAGCTTTGAGTGTAGTACAAGTTTCTTCGAGTATATTCTCGCCCTACCAGTCGGAATACTCTCCTTTCAAAGGTAAGGGATATTATTTGTTGTACCTGTAAGGGGTATTATTTCTTTTGTATTCATAAAGAGAACTTCTGTTATTCCATTATTTATTATTCTGTTGGAATAACCTGTATACGCGGTCTACCCTATACTTGGTGACATTCTTCTATTATTCTGTTGGAACATCATGTCTGTGTGTTTTACACCGGACCTGGTTTCGTCTTTATTATTATTCTGTTGAAACATTATGTCTGTGTGTTTTACATCGGACCTGGTTCCGTCTTTATTATTATTCTGTTGGAACATCCTGTCTGTGTGTTTTACACCGGACCTGGTTCCGTCTTTATTATTATTCTGTTGGAATATCCTGTCTGTGCGTTTTACGCCGGACCTGGTTCCATTATTTATTATTCTGTTGGAATAACCTGTCTGTGCGGTCTATCGCATGCATGGTGATTTCTTTTGTTATTCCATTCTTTATTATACTCAGTTGGTTAAGTTTTTTGACTTCTATACTCCATGAAATTAGTGGAATATCCTTGATAATTGCGTTTCATCCAGTATCTTTTCATGAAAATATTCTTCTAAGCATTCTTGAATTTTACTCCACAAAGCAGTATCATGTTGACAATTTAGACGTTATTGTTTCCTGGATAAATTAATTCTTGAACTTGTTTTATTGAATTCTTATATCATTGTCATCATCCTCATGTTTATATTATGTTGAAAGTTATCTGCGGCCTGTAGTGCATAGATGGACTTGGTATAGATATGACCAGGGATTATTCGGTGTAATCATGACCGTAATATTACAAATGATGTGGAAAAAGTCCTCATTGGCCCGTAGTGCATTGATGGACAATTTTTGGTATGATTATGGCTATGAATTCTCTTTGGCCGTAGTGCAAAGATGAATTATTTTATGGCATGATCAGGACCGTTGATGAAAACACGATTATCTTTGGCCCGTAGTGCATGGATAATTCGTGGTCGTGATACTAAAGAATATCCTTGGCCGTTGTGCAGGGGTGATTCGATGATGTGGATTATTTTTTTAGCTGTGTCTCAGCGATAAAAGTCATGAAAAACCTTTTAAATCATAAAAGATAGTAGATTTTATTCTCTACTTGACTCTTTTAATGGATTGTTGGTTCCGCTGCAGTTAAACTTGATGTCTATTATATTTTATCAGTTTAACATTGTTGAAGACTAATGATAATTTATTCTGCATTATCTTAGTCATAATATTTCTTATTGGGCTAGTTGAGCTCACCCTTTCTTTCACTGTTCTCTTCAGGAAATGAGAATATAGTTTGGACGAGTCGGGAAACGGAGTGATGGACCAGATGATAGCATTAGTAGTCCTCACTATTCTATGTAATAGTGTGATAATAATTGTAATGAGGACTCCTTTTGAGTATGGATACTCTCTAGAAGACAATATTTGTATTCAAACTCACAGTTTATGTTTTGTCGTATTGTACACGACAGTTGTATTATTAAGTTGTATTTAAATTCTGTACCATGTATTTGGCGACTTAAAATAGGTGATGTATACCTAATTTTGGGGGCATCACAGTTGGTATCAAAGCTTAGGGATATGATCCCTGGCTAGGACGTGAGAATAGAACTAGGAGGGGAGAGGTGGGAAATTCCTTCGCTAGTATGACCTACCTAAGTTTACTTGTTATTTAATTGGTCGGTCAGAGTATAGAGATAATATGTGATATGTTAATTAACCCTTGTTTTGTGGCAGTATTTGAAAATGACATCTGAAAATGTTGAGATAAGCAATGGAGCACAGGAGACCGTTGAGTCTCCACAGATCAATAATCAGGACAATGTGCAACAGGATGGTGATAATCCTCTTGTAAACAACAACACTGATCAATTGATGAACGACGGTACGTTTAAGAGCTTTTAAGAATTCATGCAACATCAGGCGGAGGCGGCTCCTGCTCATAATCCAGGAGGAAACAATGGCAACCCACGGTTGGTCACCGCTAAGTAATTCAAGGAGCTGGGACCACCGGAGTTTTTGGGAAAGCCAGAACCACTTAAGGCGGAGACGTGGTTAAAGCAGATCACCAAGATATTTGATGTCTTGGGATGCTCCGAGGAGTAAAAGGTTCCCTTTGCCACCTTTATGTTGCGTGAAGAAGTAGATCACTGGTGGGAATCTGTAAAACGTACCCAGCCTGACGCACTCAAGATGTCTTGGGAGAAATTCTAGGAGCTGTTCAACGACAAGTACTTTCCCGAAAGCATTCGTCACATGAAGGAGGTGGAATTTATCAAGTTGGAGCAAAACAACATGATCGTGTCGCAGTACGAAGCCAAGTTTTTTGAGTTATCCCGATTTACGTCCCACTTGGTTGATAATGAAGAAAGAATGACGCGGATGTTTTTAAGAGGTTTGAAGCCTGAGATACGTCAATATCTTATCTCTCATAAACTGTGTTTGTATTTAGATGTTGTAAATAGGGCTCAGTTAGTGGAGCGCGATAACGAGTCAAAGCAATCAAAATAGAGCAATCGATAAAATGATAATACTGGTGATAACAGTCATCAAAGCGGTGACAATAAGTATGGAGGGAATCAACATGCCAGAAATGGTAACCACTTCGGTGGTAATCATGGTCAAAACGATAAGAATGGACACTTCAAGAAGAGAGGGTTCAACAATGACGTGAAGACGTCGGTACCAGCACCCGTTTCAAAGGAAGAAGAACGACCACCGGTCGTATGTTTCAAATGCGGACAGGAGGGACACATCCGTCCAAACTGTACGCAGCAATCCAAAGTGTGTTTTAATTGTGGAAGAGAAGGTCACCTAGCTCGATTTTATCGTATGGTGAAGTCAAGTCCAGCTGGGATAGTGATGCCAAAGGATGTCCCAGACAACCCAAAGTCGGTAGTTTAAGAGAGAGCATTTTTTTTTCGTGACGAGGAACCTGAATAAAATTATCATGGGTATATTAGTCATAAACTCTTGCGAAGTCTATACCGTGTTAGATACCGGTTCTACTCACTCTTTTATTTCACCTAGTTGTGTTCAATGTTTGAACTTAACTCCGGAGAAGTTAGACTTTGATATATCTGTTTAAACTCAGTTGGGAGAAACCTTCGTTACCTCCACTATTTATATATCTTATTCAAATCAACACTTTCACGTTACCTGTCGATCTTATCTCTTTGAAAATACTTACATTGATGTGATTTTTGGAAACGATTGGTTAACTGCTCATCATGCTTTTCGTAAGGTTGTTAGCTTTCATATTCATAACCAACCTATTATGCGAATTCAAGTAACCAAACCACTAAAGTCAATCATTGTCATATCAAGCCATAAGTAAAGATCCCCGTTCCTTTCGTTGTTGACTTCCTAGTGTGGAATGCACTGAAGCCAGACTTTCCGTAGGAGACGTTGTAAATGACGATGGCAAGTTGATAGGTATCAATGTGACGTGTTATCCAAGTCTTGGATGAGGGTCACAGTTTTGAATGATATTTCTGTTGTTAATAAATTTCATGACGTATTCTTGAAGACTTCTTAGCCTACCCCAGAGCGTGAAATCGAATTTTGTATTGACCCCAGTACAAAACCCATTTCTTAAACCCTCAAATATTTCTTCAACTAAAATGAACGTATCATGCGCCAAAGACGTTGGCTCGAGCTGTTGAAGATTACGATCGTACCATTCAATATCATCGTGAAAGAGCGAACGTGGTAGCTGACATGTTGAGTAGAAGATCGTATGTATTTACGAGTGCGATGTTGTTAACACAAAGACTCATTTCGTATAACTTACAAATGATAAAAATAGAGTTAAAGACTCTAGGGACCCACATGAAGATAACGAATATACGATTAGAATCGACTTTAATCGATAAAGTTAAAGCCGTGCAAGCTACGGACCCGGAGCTGATGAATACTAAGAAGAAGGTTCAAGAGGGCGTTATTTTAAAAGCAAGAGTTGCTGAAGAGAGAAAATTTCAACCCTCGATTTAATTAGCCCATTTGAAATCCTGGATTGAGTAGGAACGGTGGCTTATAGACTCGTTTTACCGCCAAGTATGTCGCGTGTTCATAACGTTTTTAACATATCGATGTTACGTAAATATGTGGACGACTAGAACCACATTATTAATTTAGAACCAGACAAGATAGCGGATGATTTAACGTTTGAGGAGATACCTGTTTAAATCCTGGAATGTATTCAACACTAAAAGATTATACCTCAAGAGTTAGAATCTGACGAAGTGTCCTCATCTGTTTCGCATACCAGGTACGTACGAAAATTTTGAGGGCGAAATTTCATAAGGAGGGGAGATTGTGAAACCCCAGATTTTATGAATAAAGATTTAATTTTTTTCGAAATATTTTTTGAAAATATTATGGTGTGAATTTGAGATAATGTTATAGTTGTGGGTAGTATTTATAAATTTTGCAAAGTATACAAGTTGTTGTATTATATTCGATTGGTCGGAGAATATTATTTTTGGCGGGGAATATTCGTACAACGGTACAATTATTGGTGGACCCCACAACGAAATTATTGTCGAATTGAGAAAACGACAAAAATATTTTATTAAAAATAACGGTAGAAGTTTTACCGTTGATACTGTTGAACTACTCGGTAGTAAAAGTACAGTAATACGTGTGGCTGCACAGTAGCACACGGTATTGATTATTAATGCTTATGTGAGAAGTCACTCAGTTTGATTCAATTATTGTCAATTAATAATATGAATTATTTAGCGATAATGAAGTTTTGTTTTATTCGTATTATTAACGTAATAAAACAGAAACATCTTTTTATATAAAACAGAATACTTTATTAACGTTATTCTATAAATAGAATATATTTTATTTTATTTAAAAGATTTTTCTTTAAATATGGACCGTCAGATTAAAGTAAATCAATCTGGACCGTTCATGGATTAGTTACTATGCATTCCATTTTCATATAAATAGAAGCTCATTCCTTCATTATTTTCTTACGAATTTACTGAAACTCTAAAGAGAGAAACTATAGAGAGAGTTCTTCTTCTATAATCTTGAGCGTATTTCTTTAGAGTTTAAGAAAGCTTTGAGCGTAGTACAAGTTTCTTCGAGTATATTCTCGCCCTACCAGTCGGAATACTCTTCTTTCAAAGGTAAGGGGTAATATTTATTGTACCTGTAAGGGGTATTATTTCTTTTGTATTCATAAAGAGAACTTCTGTTATTCTATTATTTATTATTCTGTTGGAATAACCTGTATACGCGATCTACCCTATACTTGGTGACATTCTTCTATTATTCTGTTGGAACATCATGTCTGTGTTTTACACCAGACCTGGTTCCGTCTTTATTATTATTCTGTTGGAACATTCTGTCTGTGTGTTTTACACCAGACCTGGTTCCATCTTTATTATTATTCTGTTGGAACATCCTGTCTGTGTGTTTTACACTGGACCTGGTTCCGTCTTTATTATTATTCTGTTAGAATATCATGTCTGTGCGCCTTACGTCGGACCTCTGGTTCCACTATTTATTATTCTGTTGGAATAACCTGTCTATGCGGTCTATCGCATGCATGGTGATTTCTTTTGTTATTCCATTCTTTATTATACTCAGCTGGTTAAGTTTTGACTTCTATACTCCATGAAATTGGTGGAATATCCTTGATAATTGTGTTTTATCCAGTATCTTTGCATGAAAATATTCTTCTAAGCATTCTTGAATTTTACTCCACAAAGCAGTATCATGTTGACAATTTGGACGTTATTAGTTCTTGGACAAATTAATTCTTGAACTTGTTTTATTGAATTCTTATATCATTGTCATCATCCTCATGTTTATATTTGTTGAAAGTCATCTGTGGCATGTAGTGCATAGATGGACTTAGTATGGTTATGACTAGGGATTATTCGGTGTAATCATGACCGTAATGTTACAAATAATGTGGAAAAAGTCCTCATTGACACGTAGTGCATTGATGGACAATTTTTGGTATGATTATGGCTATGGATTCTCTTTGGCCGTAGTGCAAAGATGAATTGTTTTATGGCATGATCAGGACCGTTGATGAAAACACGATTATCTTTGGCTCGTAGTGCATGGATAATTCGTGGTCGTGATACTAAAGAATATCCTTGGCCGTAGTGCAGGGGTGATTCGATGATGTGGATTATTTTTTTAGCTGTGTCTCAGCGATAAAAGTCATGAAAAACCTTTTAAATCATAAAAGATAGTAGATTTTATTCTCTACTTGACTCTTTTAATGGATTGTTGGTTCCGCTGCAGTTAAACTTGATATCTATTGTATTTTATCAATTTAATATTGTTGAAGACTAATGATAATTTATTCTATATTATCTTAGTCATAATATTTCTTATTGGACTAGTTGAGCTCACCCTTTCTTTCACTGTTCTCTTCAGGAAATGAGAATATAGTTGGGACGAGTCGGGAAACGGAGTGATGGACCAGATGATAGCTTTAGTAGTCCTCACTATTCTATGTAATAATGTGATAATAATTGTAATGAGGACTCCTTTTGAGTATGGATACTCTCTAGAAGACAATATTTAAATTCAAACTCACAGTTTATATTTTGTCGTATTTGTACACGACAGTTGTATTATTAAGTTGTATTTAAATTCTGTACCATGTATCTGGCGACTCAAAATAGTTGATGTATACCCAATTTTGGGAGTGTCACGTCTCAGGGGATAAAGCTTGATCTGTTTGAGGATGTGTATAACATATTACATCATCTATCCTTTTTGATGACGTTGACCTCTCCTGGTTAGTATCGCCAGAATATGCCAAGATTCTGTTGGGTTTACTGCTAACAGCAAATGCTGTCAGGGATGCCTGACCTTCGTTGACATGTACTTCACCAACATGTAAATCAACGGCTAAAAAGATTGGGGTGACAACCTTACGCTGACGGTATCGGACCTCTGTACGATATTGTCGAATGTGGTATGCACAGACTTGAATCATCGGTATAGTAAACCCTGTGTTCGGGCGAATACCAATGGATGAAAAGAAAGCCACAGTTGGATCCAGAAAAACCAAGGTTTCAGGCTATTCTGCTCAATCGCGTAGCGTTTTTATCCCGGGTTTGGCCTTTTCAGCTTGTAAGAACTCCTTTGCAACTCGAACTGGACCGAGCCGGAGTGATGGGACCCACATGGGAGTGCCGCAGGTGCTCCTGTTGCAGCCGCAGATGGGCCTGCGGCCAACCGTGGATGATAAATTCCAGCTGGTTGGTCTTACAAGTCACTTTCAACTTGTTGCGCGAAGGAAAATACATGAGCCTCTTTCAGATCAGCTGAGTTCGGGCTGCTTTCTGCAAATTCTATCACCGTACGAGTGTTCTACACTATCCTGGTAACATATGCCTGTATTTTCTCTCATTTCTGTCCGTTGGATTTTGAGTTATCGCATGAAATGCATCTAAACACATAGTAGTGATTATGTATGCACAAACGACTAGATAAAAAATATTCAACATAGTAAATGTTAGTATTAAACCATGCTGAACATAATGATGTGAAAAAATTTGACTTTTGAGACAGTCAAATTGACACATTTTTCTGCTATTTTTTGTCCTATTTGAGGTCCAATGAGCATTGTGAGACCCCGAATTTTATGAAATAAAAGTATTCAATTTTTTTATTTTGGTAAATAGTTAAATTGATAAAAGTTTAAAGTTAAGGGTAATATGGAAAAAAAAATTCAAAGTAAACAAGTTGATATAAAATATTCGTTGTGTCAGGAAATATTCGATTAGTCGGGGAATATTCTTTTTGTCGGGGAATATTCGTACGACGGTACAATCATTGGTGGACCCCACAACGGAATTATTGTCGGATTGAAAAAATGACAAAAATATTTTTATGAAAATAACGGTGAAAGTTTTACCGTTAACTGTTGAAACACCCGGTGTTAAAAGTACAGTAATACGCGTGGTTGCATAGTAGCACACGGTATTGATTATTGATGCTTACGTGAGAAGTCACTCAGTTTTGTTTTATTAGTATTATTAATGTAATAAAACAGAAAAGCTTTTTATATAAAACAGAATACTTTTATAAAGTTATTCGTTTTATTAGGCTAATAGTAAAATCTTTTTATATAAAATAGAATACTTTTATAAAGTTATCTATTTTATTAGATAATAATTAGAATATATTATATTTTATTATGCATAGTGTTTGCATAGTGCCTGCATAGTGTTTGCATAGTAAAATCTTTTATAAAGTTATTCGTTTTATTAGATTATAAATAGAATATATTATATTTTATTTAAAAAATTTTGCTTTAAATATGGACCGTCCGATTAAAAGTAAATCAATCTGAACCGTTCATGAATTAGTTACTATGCAGTCCATTCTTCTATAAATAGAAGCTCATTCCTTCATTATTTCTTACGAATTTACTGAAACTCTAGAGAGAGAAACTATAGAGAGAGTTCTTCTTCTATAATCTTGAGCGTATTTATTTAGAGTTTAAGAAAGCTTTGAGCGTAGTGCAAGTTTTCTTCGAGTATATCCTCGCCCTACCAGTCGGAATACTCTTCTTTCAAAGGTAAGGGATATTATTTGTTGTACTCGTAAAGGTATTCTTTCTTTCTTATTCGTGAAGAGAACTTTTGTTATTCCATTCTTTATTATTCTGTTGGAATAACTTGTACACGGGGGCAACCCTATACTTGGTGAAATTCTTCTGTTATTACATTATTTATTATTCTGTCGGAATATCCTGTCTGTGCTTTACGCCAAACCTGGTTCCATTATTTATTATTCTGTCGGAATATCCTGTCTGTGCTTTACGCCGGACCTGGTTCCATTATCTATTATTCTGTCAGAATACCCTGTCTGTGCGTTTACGCCGGACCTGGTTCCATTATTTATTATTCTGTCGAAATATCATGTCGGTGCATTTACGCATGACCTGGTTCCACTATTTATTTTTCTGTTGGAATAACCTGTCTGTGCGGTCTATCGTATGCCTGTTGATTTCTTTTGTTATTCAATTCTTTATTGTACTCAGTTGGTTAAAGTTTTGGCTTTTATACTCCATGAAATTAGTGGAATATCCTTGATATTTGCGATTCATCCAGTATCTTTTCATGAAAATATTCTTCCGAGCATTCTTGAATTTTACTCCACAAAGCAGTATCATGTTGACAATTTGGACGTTATTGGTTCCTGGATAAATTAATTCTTGAACTTGTTTTATTGAATTCTTATATCATTGTTGTCATCCTCATGTTTATATTTTGTTAAAAGTCATCTATGGCCTGTAGTGCATAGATGGACTTGGTATGATTATGACCAGGGATTATTCGGTATAATCATGACCGTAATGTTACAAATGGTGTGGAAAAAGTCCTCATTGACCCGTAGTGTATTGATGGACAGTTTTTGGTATGATTATGTCTATGGATTCTCTTTGGCCGTAGTGCAAAGATGAATTGTTTTATGGCATGATCATGATCGTTGATGAAAACACGATTATCTGTGGCCCGTAGTGCATGGATAATTCGTGGTCGTGATACTAATGAATATCCTTGGCCTGTAGTGCAGGGATGATACGATGATGTGGATTAATTATTGAACTGAGTCTCAACGATGAAATATTAATTCATGGATGTGATAATAATGAATATCTTTGGCCATAGTGCATGGATAATTCATGAATGTGATACTAACGAATATCCTTGGCCGTAGTGCATAGATAATTCGAAGGTGTGGATTATTTATTAAGCTGAGTCTCAGCGATAAAATATTGGTTATACACTTTTAATTTGTAGATGACAGTAGATATCATGCTCTACTTGACTCTTCTAAAATACAGTTGTATGTCTTTAGCCGTAGTGCAAAGATAAATTTATTAGTATGATTATGAACAAGAATTGTGATTTGGTATAACCATGATTTTTAATGTTTCAGGTGAATATAGGTGATGAAAATTATCTTCGTCCTGGGTGCGAAGAGGAATTTAGAATCACAATTATGATTATGAGTTATTCATATAATTGTGGATAGGAATTGTTGATTGATGTTACAGGGATAAAACATTATTGGTGGGCTTTTAACATGGAGAAGATAATAGACCTAATGGTCTATTTGACTCTTCTAATGGATTGCTCGTTCCGCTGCAACTATGGTTGAAAATTTTTATCAGCTACCATATGTTCTAAATCTCTGATTTATTAATGATGAAGGCTATTGATGATGTAAATTAGCTTTAATTATGATATTCTTTACTGGGCTAGTTGAGCTCACCCTGTTGCTTTCATTGTTCTCTTCAGGAAGTGAAAACGCAGCAGGGACTAGTCGAGAAACGGAGTGACGGCCCAGATGATATCATTAGTAGTCCTCACTATTCTATGAAATAGTGTGATAGCTGTGGAGTTTCTCCCTAAACAGTATAGAAAAGTGTGTTGTATTCTATACATCATTTAGTAGTTATATTTGGTGAATCAAATAGGGTGAGGCGAACCCAACTTTGGAAGGGTGTTTTTCCACTATCATACAAGATGTCTAATGACATACAATCTCGTGTTCTCATAGGACATGGTTGTGCACATCCACTTGCTGAATATATCTACGAGCACTATCTATATGATCTTGGAGTTTATTTGAAGTATAATTTTCACTTGGAGACAACAGAGATATTTATATGTCAAGAGAAGACTCACCATTGGAAAGAAGATGATAGTAATCTTCTTAGTTTTATTTGGGGACTTTTGGGTCAACCAAGGATAATTCTGTGGACATATGATATCTATCATAACCTAGACGCATGGCCTCCCATGTACGAAGGTTTCCTTGAGCACTTCCCAAATATTTTAATTTTTAAAACAGTTTTTGACTATACTTTTATGTAAAGTATAATGTAAGGTTGTGGTCGAGATACCATGAGAGTTACATACATTTGTATTAAAACTCATAGTTAACTGTGGTCGTATTCTATACGACAGCTCAATAGTTGTATAAATGAAGTTGTATTTGAATTTTGTACCATGTATCTGGCGACTCAGAATGAGTGATGTATACCTAATTTTGGGAAAATCATGATAGCGAGGAAATTACTTGGAAGGTACAATCTGAAAAGAAAGCAAGGTATTCTCATCTTTTCGAATATCAGGTACGTACGTAAATTTAGAGGGTAAAATTTTATAAGGAGGGGTGATTGTGAGACCCCGAATTTTATGAAATAAAAGTATTCAATTTTTCTATTTCGGTAAATAGTTAAATTGATAAAAGTTTAAAGTTAAGGGTAATATGTGGATTTTTTTTCAAAGTAAGTAAGTTGATATAAAATATTCGTTGTGTCGGGGAATATTCAATTAATCGGGGAATATTCTTTTTGTCGGAGAATATTCGTACGACGGTACAATCATTTGTGAACCCCACAACGGAATTATTGTCGGATTGAGAAAACGATAAAAATATTTTTATAAAAATAACGGCGAAAGTTTTACCGTTAACTGTTGAAACACCCGGTGTTAAAAGTACAGTAATACGCGTGGTTGCATAGTAACACACGGTATTGATTATTGATATTTACGTTAGAAGTCACTCAGTTTTGTTTTATTAGTATTATTAATGTAATAAGTATTATTAATGTAATAAAACAGAAAAGCTTTTTATATAAAACAGAATACTTTTATAAAGTTATTCGTTTAATTAGGCTAATAGTAAAATCTTTTTATATAAAACAGAATACTTTTATAAAGTTATCTATTTTATTAGACAATAATTAGAATATATTATATTTTATTATGTATAGTGTTTACATATTGCCTGCATAGTGTTTTCATAGTAAAATCTTTTATAAAGTTATTCGTTTTATTAGATTATAAATAGAATATATTATATTTTATTTAAAAAATTTTGCTTTAAATATGGACCGTCCGATTAAAAGTAAATCAATCTGGACCGTTCATGAATTAGTTACTATGCAGTCCATTCTTCTATAAATAGGAGCTCATTCCTTCATTATTTCTTACGAATTTACTGAAACTCTAGAGAGAGAAACTATAGAGAGAGTTCTTCTTCTATAATCTTGAGCGTATTTATTTAGAGTTTAAGAAAGCTTTGAGCGTAGTGCAAGTTTTCTTCGAGTATATCCCCGCCCTACCAGTCGGAATACTCTTCTTTCAAAGGTAAGGGATATTATTTGTTGTACTCGTAAAGGGTATTCTTTCTTTCTTATTCATGAAGAGAACTTTTGTTATTCCATTCTTTATTATTCTGTTAGAATAACCTGTATACGGGGGCTACCCTATACTTGGTGAAATTCTTCTATTATTACATTATTTATTATTCTGTCAAAATATCATGTCTGTGTTTTACGCAAGACCTGGTTTCACTATTTATTATTCTGTCGGAATATCTTGTCTGTGCTTTACGCCGGACCTGGTTCCATTATCTATTATTCTGTCGGAATATCCTGTCTGTGCGTTTACGTCGGACCTGGTTCCATTATTTATTATTCTGTCGGAATATCCTGTCGGTGCATTTACGCATGACCTGGTTCCACTATTTATTTTTCTGTTGGAATAACCTGTCTGTGCGGTATATCGCATGCCTGGTGATTTCTTTTGTTATTCCATTCTTTATTGTACTCAGTTGGTTAAAGTTTTGGCTTTTATACTCCATGAAATTACTAGAATATCCTTGATATTTGCGCTTCATCCAGTATCTTTTCATGAAAATATTTTTCCGAGCATTCTTGAATTTTACTCCACAAAGCAGTATCATGTTGACAATTTGGACGTAATTGGTTCCTGAATAAATTAATTCTTGAACTTGTTTTATTGAATTCTTATATCATTGTTATCATCCTCATGTTTATATTTTGTTGAAAGTCATTTATGGCCTGTAGTGCATAGTGGACTTGGTATGATTATGACCATAGATTATTCGGTGTAATCATGACCGTAATGTTACAAATGATGTGGAAAAAGTCCTCATTGGCCCGTAGTGCATTGATGGACAGTTTTTGGTATGATATAAGGCTATGGATTCTCTTTGGCCGTAGTGGAAAGATGAATTGTTTTATGGCATGATCAGGACCGTTGATGAAAACACGATTATCTTTGGCTCGTAGTGCATGGATAATTCGTGGTCGTGATACTAATGAATATCCTTGGCCTGTAGTGCAGGGATGATTCGATGATGTGGATTAATTATTGAGCTGATTCTCAGCGATGAAATATTAATTCATGGATGTGATAATAATGAATATCTTTGGCCGTAGTGCATGGAAAATTCATGGATGTGATACTAACGAATATCCTTGGCCGTAGTGCATGGATAATTCGAAGGTGTGGATTATTTATTAAGCTGAGTCTCAGCGATAAAATATTGGTTATACACTTTTAATTTGTAGATGACAGTAGATATCATGCTCTACTTGACTCTTCTAAAATACAGTTGTATGTCTTTAGCCGTAGTGCAAAGATAAATTTATTAGTATGATTATGAACAAGAATTGTGATTTGGTATAACCATGATTTTTAATGTTTCAGGTGAATATAGGTGATGAAAATTATCTTCGTCCTGGGTGCGAAGAGGAATTTAGAATCACAATTATGATTATGAGTTATTCATATAATTGTGGATAGGAATTGTTGATTGATGTTACAGGGATAAAATATTATTAGTAGACTTTTAACATGGAGAAGATAATAGACCTAATGGTCTATTTGACTCTTCTAATGGATTGCTCGTTCCGCTGCAACTATGGTTGAAAAGTTTTATCAGCTACCATATGTTCTAAATCTCTGATTTATTAATGATGAAGGCTATTGATGATGTAAATTAGCTTTAATTATGATATTCTTTACTGGGCTAGTTGAGCTCACCCTGTTGCTTTCATTGTTCTCTTCAGGAAGTGAGAATGCAGCAGGGACTAGTCGGGGAATGGAGTGACGGTCCAGATGATATCATTAGTAGTCCTCACTATTCTATGAAATAGTGTGATAGCTGTGGAGTTTCTCCCTAAACAGTATAGAAAAGTGTGTTGTATTCTATACATCATTTAGTAGTTATATTTGGTGAATCAAATAGGGTGAGGGGAACCCAACTTTGGAAGGGTGTTTTGTCACTATCATACAAGATGTCTTTACATACAATCTCGTGTTCTCATAGGATATGGTTGTGCACATCCACTTGTTGAATATATGTACGAGCACTATCTATATGATCTTGGAGTTTATTTGAAGTATAATTTTCACTTGGAGACAACGGAGATATTTATATGTCAAGAGAAGACTCACCATTGGAAAGAAGATGATAGTAATCTTCATGTTTTTATTTGGGGACTTTTGGGTCAACCAAGGATAATTCTGTGGACATATGATATCTATCATAACCTAGACGCATGGCCTCCCATGTACGAAGGTTTCCTTGAGCACTTCCCAAATATTTTAATTTCTAAAACAGTTTTTTACTATACTTTTATGTAAAGTATCATTGTAAGGTTGTGGTCGAGATACCATGAGAGTTACATACATTTGTATTAAAACTCATAGTTAACTGTGGTCGTATTCTATACGACAGCTCAACAGTTGTATAAATGAAGTTGTATTTGAATTTTGTACCATGTATCTGGCGACTCAGAATGGGTAATGCATACCTAATTTTGGGGGCGTCACAAGCATAAGGTAGCAAGGCAAAGTACTCCTAATATTGAGGTTGGCCTGATGCATGATGATTTTAATTTTTAATGCATATATTATGTATATGACTTTGGGGCAGGTGTGCTACTGAATGGCCACCTAGATATGTCTGTATGCATGTGGATATAGTCCTATTTTCAGAGAGGACTATGGCAAATTTTTTCTAAATGTAGGCATTGGGTAGTCATGCATTTTAACTCTACTATATATGTTAAAGTAATGCATGCATGCATATAGTCATAAAATGCATTCGAGAAAGCTCCAGGTAAGGAAATACCACACCATTTCTGAGGTTATTTAGAGACTTGTTGTCCATATACTATGGATCCGGATCAGCAGAGCAGTTCCTATAGGACCACTTCTAGTGTACGGCGGAGGGCTTCTGAAGTGCCTCGTCCTCGTTCTATCAGACAACCTCGACGGTTGGTGGAGGCCGTGATACGTCCTGTCCAGGTAGATGTTCCAGACGTTGAGGAGGAGGAGGAGGATATTTCGATAGAGGACCCCGCTCCTGCTGCACCTGTCCCTCGTAGGGAGCTTCTGAGCATTCAGGTGGTGAACCCAGAGTTGCTGGGTGACTTGGGCAGACATCCTACGATGTATTTGCATGCTAACGAGGTATGGCGTTAGACTTTGATCTTCCTTCTTTCCTATTGATGAGGATTAAAGGGTTTTGATGTTGATCTGTATTTCATGCAGGTTCCTGGTTTTACACAGCCTCGAGGGAACTGGTTCAGCATTCACTCCATGTATCAGGCGCTTCATCCTGACTATAGAGCGGTAGTGCATGAATGGGGATTTGGGACATTTTTCTCCATCCTTCTCTTTCGTTGTCCCTGGGGTTATCTCAGGGCATTGTCTGAGCGATGGTTTCATCAGACTCAATCACTCCATCTGCTAGATTGTGAGGTGATGATGACACTTATGGATTGGCGATTTATCACAGGTATGGAGTTTGGAGGGGAGCCAGTGCCTTGCATGGCAAATATTACCCCTACTGCCGTTAGATCCTTATTAGGAGTTCCGGCGGTGGCGCTCAAAGGCAGGACTGTCCGTTCAGGTCCTTTGAGCGTAGATGCTATGAGCGGGCTATTGAGTGAGCCTATGCCTGATGATGTCAGAATCAGGGATCGCGTTCTGCGGCAATTGTTCCTGATGATCATTCGAGGCTGCTTCATAGCAGATAACTCTTCTACGGTATCTTTCGCTTTGATCAGCGCTACACGTGATGTGGACCGTATTGGAGAGTATGATTGGGGCTCCTACACCTTTGTCTATTTCCTCTGGGGCATGCGTATGCGCTCACAGGGTTTGACCAATGCTTGGCTAGGATTTTACCCATTTCTACTAGTGAGTATTTCTCTTGTCATTTACCATATATAGGTTAAGAGTGTTAACTGACAGCAGATGTTTGCCTTTGTGTTGGCAGTTCTGGGCCTATGAGAGGCTTCCATGCTTGCGTCCCGTGAGTGTGTTAGGTTTGGACACCTATCCACGAGGACGACGATGGCATCATTCGATTCTGCCAGAGGTCCCTTGTAAGACCCCAACTTTTATAAATAAAGATGAATTTTCTATAAATATCATTTTTGAATATTATGGAGTTAATTTGATAGAATGTTATATTTGTGGGTAATATTTATAAATTTTGCAAAGTACGCAAGTTGTTATATAATATTCGATTAGTCGGGGAATATTCGTTTTAGCAGGGAATATTCGTCCAACGGCACAATCATTGGTGGACCCCACAACGGAATTATTGTCGGATTGAGAAAACGACAAAAATATTTTATTAAAAATAACGGCGGAAGTTTTACCATTGATACTATTGAACTACTCAGTAGTAAAAGTACAGTAATACGTGTGGTTGCATAGTAGCACACGGTATTGATTATTAATGCTTATGTGAGAAGTCACTTAGTTTGATTCAATTATTGTCAGTTAATAATATGAATTATTTAGCGATAATGAAGTTTTGTTTTATTCGTATTATTAACGTAATAAAATAGAAACATCTTTTTATATAAAACAGAATACTTTATTAAAGTTATTCTATAAATAGAATATATTATATTTTATTTAATAGATTTTTTTTAAATATGGTCCGTCAGATTAAAGTAATCAATCTGGACCGTTCATGAATTAGTTACTATGCATTCTATTTTTCTATAAATATCATCTCATTCCTTCATTATTTCTTACGAATTCACTGAACTCTAGATAAAGAAACTATAGAGAGAAACTATAAAGAGAGAGAAGAAAAGTATTCTGCTACTTAACTACTTCCTTATTTCAGTTCTTCTTTAAAACGGTAAGGGGTGTTATTCTTTCTTATTCATGAAGAGAACTGTTGTTATTTCATTTCTTATTATTCTGTTTGAATAACCTGTATACGCGGTCTACCCTATACTTGGTGATATTCTTCTGTTATTCTGTTGGAACATCCTGTCTGTGTGTTTTACACCGGACCTGGTTCTGTCTTGTTATTATTCTGTTGGAACATCATGTCTGTGTGTTTTACACCGGACCTGGTTACGTTTTTATTATTATTCTGTTGGAACATCCTGTCTGTGTGTTTTACACCGGACCTAGTTCCGTCTTGTTATTATTCTGTCGGAACATCCTGTCTGTGCGTTTACGCTGGACCTGGATCCATTATTTATTATTCTGTCGGAATATCCTGTCTGTGCGTTTACGCCGAACCTAGTTCCATTATTTATTATTCTGTTAGAATAACCTGTCCGTGCGGTCTATCGTATGCCGGGTGATTTCTTTTGTTTTTCCATTCTTTGTTATACTCAGTTGGTTAAGTTTTAACTTCTATACTCCATGAAATTATTGGAATATCCTTGAAAATTGCGGTTCATCCAGTATCTATTCATGAAAGTATTCTTCTAAGCATTCTTGAATTTTACTCCACAAAGCAGTATCATGTTGACAATTTGGACGTTGTTAATTCTTGAACTTGTTTTATTGAATTCTTATATCATTGTCATCATCCTCATGTTTATAAAATGTTGAAAGTCATCTATGGCATGTAATGCATAGATGGACTTGGTATGATTATAACCAGGGATTATTCGGTGTAATCATGACCGTAATGTTACAAATGAAGTGGTAAAAGTCCTCATTGGCCCATAGTGCATTGATGGACAGTTGTTGGCATGATCATGACCATTAATGAATACACGAATATCCTTGGCCGTAGTGCAGGGGTGATTCGATGATGTGGATTATTTTATTAAGTTGAGTCCCAGCGATAACAGTGTTGAAAAACCTTTTAAATCATAGAAGATAGTAGATTTTATTCTCTACTTGACTCTTTTAATGGATTGCTTGTCCCGCTGCAGTTAAACTTGATGTTCGTTATATTTTATCAGTTTAACACTGTTGAAGGCTAATGATAATTTATTCTGCATTATCTTAGTCATAATATTTCTTACTGGGCTAGTTGAGCTCACCCTTTCTTTCACTGTTCTTTTCAGGAAGTGAGAATATAGCTGGGACGAGTCGGGGAATGAAGTGATAGACCAGATGATAGTATTAGTAGTCCTCACTATTCTATTAAATAGTGTGACAATAATTATAATGAGGACTCCTTTTGAGTTTGTATAGTCTCTAGTAGACAATAATTGTATTCAAACTCACAGTTATGTTTTGTCGTATTGTACACGACAGTTGTATTAGTAAGTTGTAGAACCATGTATCTGACGACCCAAGATGGGTGATGTATACCTAATTTTGGGGGCGTCACAGTTGGTATCAGAGCTTAGGGATATGATCCCTGGCTAAGATGTGAGAATAGAACTTGGAGGGGAGAGACGGAGAATTCCTTCGCTAGTATGACCCACCTAAGTTTATTTGCATGGTATTTAATTGGTCGGTCATAATATAAGGATAATATATGACATATCAATTAACTTTTATTTTGTGGCAGTATCTGAAAATGACATCTGAGAATGTTGAGAATAGTAATGGAGCACAGGCGACTGTTGATTCACCACATATCAATAATCAGGATAATGTGCATCAGGAAGGTGACAATCCACATGCAAACAACAACACTGACCAGATGATGAATGATGGAATGTTCAGAAGCTTTATGCAATTTATGCAACAGCAGGCGAGAGCGGCTTCTGTCCAAAATATAGGTGGAAATACTGAAAACTCTCGGACAGTCACCGCTAAATAGTTCAAGGAGCTGGGACCACCGGAGTTTAAGGGAGAGCCAAAACCACTTATAGCGGAAACATGGATAAAGCAGATCACCAAGATATTTGATGTCTTGGGATGCTCCAATGAGCAAAAGGTTCCCTTTGCCGCCTTTATGTTGCGAGGAGAGGCAGATTACTGGGGAGAATCGATTAAGCGTACTCAACCTGCCGCACTGAAGATGTCTTGGGAGAAGTTCCAAGAGCTGTTCAATGACAAATACTTTCCCGAAAGTGTTCGTCACATGAAGGAGGTGGAGTTCATCAAATTGGAGCAGAATAATATGACCGTGTCGCAGTATGAGGCTAAATTTGCTGAGTAGTCCCGGCTTGCATCCCACTTGGTGGATAATGAAGAGCGAATGACGCGAATGTTTTTGCGAGGTTTGAAACCTGAGATACGTCAACATCTTATTTCTCATAAACTGTGTTTTTATTCAGATGTTGTGAATAAGGCTCAGTTAGTGGAGCGCGATAACCAGCACCAATGGTAACCACTTCGGTGGTAATCAGGGCCAAAATAATAAGAATGGTCATTTCAAGAAGAGGAGATTCAACAATGATGGAAAGACGTCAACACCAGCACCCGTTGTTAAGGAAGGAGAACAACCACCTATCATATGTTTCAAATGCGGAGGGGAGGGGCACATCAGTCCAAACTGCGCGATGCCGTCTAAAGCATATTATAATTGTGGAAGAGAAGGTCATTTAGCTCGATTTTGTCGTTTACCAAAAATAAGTTCATCCAAGATGGAGACACCAAAGGCCGTCCCAGAAAAGTCAAAACTGGTAGTGCAAGGGAGAGCATTTGTTGTGACCTCCCAGAAAGCAAGGAACCCGAATGAGGTCATCACGGGTAAGCTTATCATAAACTCTAACGAAGTCTATACTTTATTTGATACCGGTTCTACCCATTCCTTTATTTCTCTTACTTGCGCTCATCGATTAAATTTAACTCCGGAGAAATTAGACTTTGACTTATCTGTTGAAACTCCATTGGGAGAAACCTTCATTACATCCACGGTTTATAAGTCTTGTTTGGTTTAAGTTGGTACCCACACATTACCTGTCGATCTTATTTCATTAAAAATACTTGCATTTGACGTGATTCTAGGGATTGATTGGTTAAACTACTCATCATGCAAAAATTGATTGTTTTCGTAAGGTTGTTAGCTTTCATATTCCTAATCGACCTATTATGCGAATTCAAGCAACCAAACCATTAAAATCAATCTCTGTCATCTCAAGCCATAAAGCTATTCGTTTATTGAAAAACGGATGTCAAGCTTTCTTAGCTCATGTCACGGATCTAAACAAAAATACGTCAGTTTTGAATGATATTTCTATTGTTAATAAATTTCCTGACGTATTCCCTGAAGAACTTCCTGGCCTACCCCCAGAGCGTGAAATTGAATTTTGTATCGACCTTGAACCCGGTACAAAACCCATTTCCAAAGCCCTATATCGAATGGCTCCTATTGAACTTCAGGAGTTAAAGATCCAACTACAGGAATTGTTAGACATTGGCTTTATTCGTCCTAGTACTTCTCCTTCGGGTGCTCCTGTTCTATTCGTGAAGAAGAAAGATGGAAGTATACGACTTTGTATTGATTATCAGGAGTTGAATCATGTCACCATCAAAAACAGGTACCCATTGCCACGTATTGATGACATGTTTGACCAGTTGTAAGGAGCACAATTCTTTTCAAAGATCGATCTTCGTTCTGGATATCATCAGCTGAAGGTTAGAACTGAGGATATTCCAAAGACGGCTTTCAGAACTCGGTACGGGCATTATGAATTCCTAGTCATGTCCTTTGGATTGACTAATGCTCCTGCTGCCTTCATGGATATGATGAACCGGGTATTCAAGGAATATTTGGATTACTTTGTGGTTGTCTTTATTGATGACATCCTTATTTATTCCAAAAGCCGTGAAGATCATGAGCAACACTTGAGGCTGGTACTCTAAAAGCTTCGTGAATATAAGCTTTATGCCAAGTTGAAGAAATGCGAGTTCTGGCTGAAGGAGGTAGCATTCCTTGGGCACGTAGTATCAAGTCATGGAATATCGGTTGACCCGGCAAAGATTGAAGCTATTCAAAGCTGGGAGCAACCTAAATCAGTGACTGAAGTACGTAGCTTTCTTGGTTTAGCTGGTTATTATCGGAGATTCGTGGAAGGATTTTCTCGAATCGCTACTCCATTAACTCAGCTGACTCGGAAAGATACAAAGTTCGGTTGGAGCGAAAAATGTGAAAAAAGTTTTCAAGAACTCAAGAGGAGACTCATTTCAGCACCTGTTCTAACAATACCATCTGGCTCGGAGGGATTTGTCATCTACAGTGATGCTTCGAGCAAAGGGTTGGGATGCGTTCTCATGCAACATGGAAAAGTCATAGCCTATGCATCAAGACAACTCAAGGAATATGAGAGGAATTATCCTACTCATGATCTAGAGTTGACAGCTGTTGTCTTTGCACATTTGGAGGCATTACTTGTATGGGGAGAAGGTGGAGATCTTTACGGATCATAAAAGCCTCAAATATTTCTTCACTCAAAAGGAACTCAACATGCGACAACGACGTTGGCTTGAACTGTTGAAAGATTATGACCATACCATTCAATACCATCCTGAAAAAGCGAACGTGGTAGCTGACGCATTGAGTAGAAGATCATATGCAAGTACGAGTGCGATATTGTCAACACAAAGGCCCATTTTGTGTGACTTGCAAAGGATGGAGATAGAGTTAAAGACTCCAGGGACCTATGTGATGATGGCAAATATACGAGTAGAACCAACTTTAATCGATAAAGTTAAAGCTGCTCAAGCTACAGACCTGGAGCTGATGCGTATGAGGAAGAAAGTGCAAGAAGGTGCTATGCCGGAAGCAAGAATCGATGAAGAAGGAATACTTCGAGTCAACTCCAGACTTTGTGTTCCTAACAACCCTGATTTAAGGTATAAAATCATGATGGAGGTGTGCACACACCGTTTGCAATCCATCCTAGAAGTACCAAAATGTATCATGATCTTCGTCATACATTTTAGTGGAGCAATATGAAGAGAGAGATAGCGCTGTTTATCTCAAGGTGTCTAACTTGTCAACGAGTCAAAGCGGAGCATCAAGTACCAAAAGGTCCATTGCAACCACTTGAAATTCCAGAATGAAAGTGGGAGCACATTACAATGAATTTCGTTACCGGTCTTCCTAAGGTTTCTCAAGGTATAGATGCGATTTGGGTCATTGTTGATAGATTGACCAAGTCTGCTCATTTTTTACCGATACGAGAAACTTATACACTTGAACGTCTTGCTCGTATGTACATAAACGAGATTGTAAGACTGCATGGTATGCCAGTATCCATAGTTTCTAATCGAGACCCAAGATTCACTTCACGATTTTGGGTTAGTTTACAAAAAGCTATGGGCACGGATTTACGATATAGTTCGGCATATCATCCACAGACGGACGGACAATCAGAGAGGACTATTCAAACTCTAGAAGATTTATTAAGACTCTGTGTCCTTGACTTTAAGGAAAGTTGGGACAAGTTTTTACCATTGGTGGAGTTTTCCTACAACAACAGTTATCAAGCAAGTATTGGCATGGCTCCATTCGAAGTATTATATGGAAGAAAATGTCGTTCTCCAGTATGCTGGGATGAGGTGGGTGAAGCAACGTTGTTGGGACCGGAGTTGGTACGTATGACTACATAAAAGATTCAAACGATCCGACAACGTATAAAAACCTCACAAGATCGACAAAAGAGTTATGTTGATCTTCATCGAAAGGACGTGGAATTTGATATAGGAGATCATGTGTTCTTACGTATTGCTCCATGGAAAGGAGTTACGAGATTTGGAAAGAGAGGAAAGCTCAATCCTCGATTTATCGGTCCATTTTTAATCCTCGATCGAGTAGGAACTGTGGCTTATAGACTCGCTTTACCGCCAATTATGTCTCGTGTTCATAACGTTTTTCACATATCCATGTTACGTAAATATGTGGAAGACCCGAACCACATTATTGAGTTAGAACCGGACGAAATAGCAGAAGATTTGACGTATGAAGAAGTTCATGTTCAAATCTTGGATAAGAAGGAACATATTCTACGCTCCAAGGTTATACCTCAAGTCAAAGTTTTGTGGAGAAACCACGATGTTGAGGAAATGACTTGGAAGTTAGAATCTGAAATAAAATCAAGGTATCCTTACCTCTTCGACATACCAGGTACGTACCCTAATTTCGAGGGCAAAATTTCATAAGAAGGGGAGGTTGTAAGACCCCAACTTTTATAAATAAAGATGAATTTTCTATTAATATCATTTTTGAATATTATGGAGTTAATTTGATATAATGTTATAGTTGTGGGTAATATTTATAAATTTTACAAAGTACGTAAGTTGTTATATAATATTCGATTGGATTCGTTTTAACAGGGAATATTCGTACAACGGCACAATCATTGGTGGACCCCACAACGGAATTATTGTCAGATTAAGAAAACGACAAAAATATTTTATTAAAAATAACGGCGAAAGCTTTACCATTGATACTGTTGAACTACTCTGTAGTAAAATTACAGTAATACGTGTGGTTGCATAGTAGCACACGGTATTGATTATTAATGCTTATGTGAGAAGTCACTCAGTTTGATTCAATTATTGTCAGTTAATAATATGAATTATTTAGCGATAATGAAGTTTTATTTTATTCTTATTATTAACGTAATAAAACAGAAACATCTTTTTATATAAAACAGAATACTTTATTAAAGTTATTCTATAAATAGAATATATTATATTTTATTTAAAAGATCTTTCTTTATATATGGACCGTCAGATTAAAGTAATCAATCTGAACCGTTCATGGATTAGTTACTATGCATTCTATTTTTCTATAAATAGCAGCTCATTCCTTCATTATTTCTTACGAATTCACTGAACTCTAGAGAGAGAAACTATAGAGAGAGAGAAGAAAAGTATTCTGCTACTTAACTACTTCTTTATTTCAGTTCTTCTTTAAAACGGTAAGGGGTGTTATTCTTTCTTATTCATGAAGAGAACTGTTGTTATTCCATTTCTTATTATTCTGTTGGAATAACCAGTATACGCGGTCTACCTTATACTTGGTGACATTCTTCTGTTATTCTGTTGGAACATCCTGTCTGTGTGTTTTACACCGGACCTGGTTCCGTCTTGTTATTATTCTGTTGGAACATCCTGTCTGTGTGTTTTACAATGGACCTAGTTCCGTTTTTATTATTATTCTGTTGGAACATCCTATTTGTGTGTTTTACACCGGACCTGGTTCCGTCTTGTTATTATTCTGTCGGAACATCCCGTCTATGTGTTTACGCCGGACCTGGTTTCATTATTTATTATTATGTCGGAATATCCTGTCTGTGCGTTTACGCCGAACCTGGTTCCATTATTTATTATTCTGTTAGAATAACCTGTCTGTGCGGTCAATCGCATGCCGGGTGATTTCTTTTGTTATTCTATTTTTTATTATACTCAGTTGGTTAAGTTTTAACTTCTATGCTCCATGAAATTAGTGGAATATCCTTGATAATTACGGGTCATCCAGTATCTTTTCATGAAAATATTCTTCTAAGCATTCTTGAATTTTACTCCACAAAACAGTATCATGTTGACAATTTGGAAGTTGTTAATTCTTGGATAAATTAATTCTTGAACTTGTTTTATTGAATTCTTATATCATTGTCATCATCCTCATGTTTATAAAATGTTGAAAGTCATCTATGGCATGTAATGCATAGATGGACTTGGTATGATTATAACCAGGGATTATTCGGTGTAATCATGACCGTAATGTTACAAATGAAGTGGTAAAAGTTCTCATTGGCCCGTAGTTCATTGATGGACAGTTATTGGCATGATCATGACCATTAATGAATAAACGAATATCCTTGGTCGTAGTGCAGGGGTGATTCGATGATGTGGATTATTTTATTAAACTGAGTCCCAGCGATAACAGTGTTGAAAAACCTTTTAAATCATAGAAGATAGTAGATTTTATTCTCTACTTGACTCTTTTAATGGATTGCTTGTCCCGCTGCAGTTAAACTTGATGTTCGTTATATTTTATCAGTTTAACACTGTTGAAGGCTAATGATAATTTATTCTGCATTATCTTAGTCATAATATTTCTTACTGGGCTAGTTGAGCTCACCCTTTCTTTCAATGTTCTCTTCAGGAAGTGAGAATATAGCTGGAACGAGTGGGGGAACGGAGTGATGGACCAGATGATAGTATTAGTAGTCCTCACTATTCTATTAAATAGTGTGACAATAATTGTAATGAGGACTCCTTTTGAGTTTGTATAGTCTCTAGGAGACAATAATTGTATTCCAACTCACAGTTATGTTTTGTCGTATTGTACACGACAGTTGTATTAGTAAGTTATATTTATATTCTGTACCATGTATCTGACGACCCAAGATGGGTGATGTATACCTAATTTTGGGGGCGTTACATCCCTGTAGCTGAGGGATTCACTCATTGTCGTATGCAGCTGGAGTTACTGACGGCCGACACCATCACATGGCTTCCCTATTCTGGGGAACACCTGACCGTGGGTTTTGAGGATGGATACTCGACTAGAGTCGAGTATGTGATTTCCACTAGGAGAGTTCCTCTCTTCACAGATGGAGGCTGGGAGCTCTATTTAGGAAAGCGTGCTATTAGGAGCACCACAGGAGAGATTCGTATACCGATCTTGCCTCCTGCCAGGCGTTATTGGCCTGTATCGCAGTCACCCGTCATTGATATCCCATTGTTGGGGCTTGACGATTTTGCATTGTCAGAGGGTCTATATACTCAGGAGACGTTCCATCGGTGGTGGTCCCCTCGCACTATTGGAGCTCAGTCCCGCGCCACATAGTTTATGGGGGATATGGTTCCAGGATCTTTGATGATAACGGATTGGATAGCTTGTGTCCGAGATCCAACTCATATGACCCAGATTGATTGTTTGACCTGACAGTTGGACCAGGCACATATATTTATCCGGCATTTGGGCAGAGACCCGACAGAGGCGGCTTCATTTGATCCTTCTAGCTCCAGCGCTGGCCCCTCAGGTGACCCATTCGGTATTGCCGACGCAGATCCTCCTCTATATAGGCCTAACATCCCTGTTGATAGAGATCCAATGACTCAGGAAGAGTTACATCAGGTGGACAGGATTGATGATGTGGACATCGACACTATTTTCTTCTTCTGATGTATATTCTCGTTATATTTTTTGATAGGCCTCTGTTAGATAGGGTGGATGTGCCCCATTTTTGCTATATCTTTTGATAGGCCTCTGTCAGTAGTAGGGCGTCTGTGCCCCATTTCCCAGTATTTGTAGCTGTACAGAGATGATGCATTAGATGATGATATACTTAGGAATGTATGCACTGTTTTATTCATTCCCTATATCATATTGCCATCTATTATCTGTTATACATGTATCATGTTATGCATATGTATGTATGTCCAGAGATATGCGGCATTGACCCCTGGATGATCTTATGACACGACCCGAACAGATGTCTTCTTCGACAGTTAGCCGCATAGATCATACTCCACCGTCAGTGGTGGCATCGGGTATGAGATCGTGGTATGATAGCATGTCACCACCAGACAGGGTGACTGTAGATCATTTATTGCAGCATACCATGACCTTTTTGACTTTTCAGGTTCCCGCAAGATTTGTGGATGGGATGATAAAGCATTGGCTACCGGATAGACAGGTATTCCTGTAACGACCCCAAAATCTATACAATTTAAATCCCGACTTCGGTCGTTAACCATACATTCAACCTCTAAATAATACATCATTATTCTATATTAAACTTAATAAAATTGCGGAATATTTAAAACTTTTATACATTTCATTCTATCTTGCCCTGAATCGTGACCATTACATTACATCTCTTTGATTCAATCTTATATCATGAATCGTTACAACAAAATGACTATACAAAGTCTTACATCATAACTAAATATCCATATACATTGGATAGCTCAACTTACAATTTAACAACATATTACGTTCAAAATATGAAATACATTCCTCATAAAACATAAGTAATCTTCGTGAATATAGATCTCTATAACTCACTTAGCACATATCCTTACCTTTAAATCTTGACCTGCAAAAATGGTTATTTGCAAGAGTGAGCTCGACAGCCCAGAAAAGTCTAACAGTTTTCATGCATCACATAACACATAATAATATGCTCGATATACATCTCATTAAAGTAACATGGCATATATGCTTTTAATTCACACAGCAAATATAAAGATTGAGTTCCTTACTCAATCATCATTACTTAGCCAAAACAATGCAGTCATATATTGACTTTAACATTTCATGATTCAACATGCATAACATATCATGCAATTTAAAATAGTTCATCAAGTCCACGTAGAAAATAGGAACCGAAAGACTTGCCTTGATCGTTGTTTACCAATAATAGCTTAACAGCTTACAGTTATCTGCACTTCACGTGCCCTACACAATTATATAGTCATACACATCAACTATTAGTCACATAACAACACATAGAAATTGTAATGTAAACTCCAATCCATATCTCATAATCTTTCCTATTAATAAATACACAATGGTCAATTAGATTGTGTTAACTTTTCGACTTATGACTCACTATATTTCTTCTTAGTCAAACTCGAAGTTCAAGTGCTTAAGTCTTGCTAGGACTACTTATTGATTTTATATTAAACCCATTCCATATCTTATAATATCCATTTCAATGGAATTGAAACACTTTTTAAGTTCATTAACACTTGGCACGGCGTTTCGACGTTCATTCGTCACACGCCCGATTTGCCTCTCTTGTGTAAGCTTACTATGCTTCTATAACTCATCTAATACATCATGTATTAATGTTAAGCATCATTATAATTACTAATATTCATGTTTTATAACTTAGGACATCATCTTTTATGGTCAAGAGCACTACACATGCATATGTGCATGCCCGACACCCTCCGATTGCCTCAGAAAACATAATAGTCCTAAAGATGACCATTTTGACCCATCCTAATGACCTCAAATTGAAAAACTTAAAGAACGAAAGTTGTAGGGCTACTCGTCCTCTTTCCGGATCATCTTGAATCACCTCAATCGGAGTTCGTATAAGGAAGTTATGGCTATTTTACTACAGGAGGTCAAAACTGTCCAAGTCATACCACAAATCCGGCGCTGGGGCGCGGATAGTGGCGCCGGGGCGCGAGTACTAGCGCCGGGGCGCGAGTTCTAGTGCTGGGGCGTGAGTCCTAAGTTAGCCAGTGGCGCCAGGGCGCGAACTTTGACGCCGGGGCGCGAATTTTGGCGCTGGGGCTCCAATTTTGACGCTGGGGCGCCAAAAACTAACAGAACCAAGCACGAAGACCATTTTTGGTCTGTTTAAGAAACTCTAGCAGCTAATTATATACGTATAATTGATGTAATTTATACATAAATGCTAACAATCATCTATATATCAATTACCCACCACTAATCAACAATATCATAAACTAATTCTTTGAAAACGCTATTTTTTTTAAAACAAAAACTCCATTGATGATATTCTTGACACAGTGAGCACTGTAATCATAGTTATAAAATAATATGATTTATTCTAATTATATTATATTAAATTCTTACCCAATTCATATAATCACAGTTCAATTTCATGATTATCAAAAAATACAAGTATAATATTTGGTACTCTGCAAACCACGTTTTATACATATATGTTCACTGTAATTCTACTTCCTTTTTCTTTAACACGTAATTAACATGAAATCTTAACCACATATCTATATATGCCACTATAACAATTATAAAAACATAGTTTTACAAGAATTTTGTAAAAAACCTTCTACTCAGTGAAAAAGAAATACACAGAGACATATAAATTATATGTGTATCTAGTATTAAGGTCATAGACATACCTTTTTTTTTTTAAGAAATTCGTGTTAAACTCTAATAATAACTTGAAGAACTCAGCTCTTGTTGCTTTTCTTTCTCAGACTCTCTCAAACCTTTCTGAACTTTTCCTTTCTCTGTAGCTTTTCTTAGGCTTAAGCCAAACAATATACGAAAAACCAAATAAACTAAAAGCCAAACGTACGAAACTGCCATATACTTAATAACCCTATTAAAATATCAGTTACCAAATATATTATATATTATTTATATTTTGTTTAATTTAATTTATATTACTAATAAATCAAATTTAAAAAAATCCAAAAGCCATAGGGATTTGTTTGGCAAAATTATTTAAAATTAAAGACTTAATATATATAAGCCTTGTTTGGCAAAACTAAATTAAAATTACTTTAATTTATTTTAATAACTAATTATAATATAGTTATTTGTCACAATTCTAATTAATTAAGTTTTCATACTTAATTTAATTAATTCTAATAACAATTCGTTGCATAATATAATAATTTTTTTGTAATCATTATAAACTCTCTAACTTAATTATTAAATTAAATTAGATTACTATTTCAAAATAATTGCTTTCCTTAACTCATTAATTATTTATTAAACAAATAAATAATCGAATCACATCAAATCAATTAAACAAATACTTATTCAACGATAAACACATCCATTAAATATTTATATAATTTAATAAATATTTAAATATTACACTAAAAATCTGGATTGTTACATCATTCCCTCCTTACAAGGATTCTGTCCTCAGAATCACAACTCAAACCACTCATTCGTTACAATCTTCCCTACTTACAAAGATTCTGTCCCCAGAATCGAAGACACAAATTAAACAAATAACTCAGAGAAATCTTTCATCATTTTATCTAAATATAGATTTTATATTTCCTACTACATTCATTACCTAACAAATTCTTGGTTTCATTTCATAACTTTCATTTGAACTCAATTATATTTTGAGTATTATATATCTTTTAACCCATTCATTTCCTTTTCTAAGGATCATTATCGTAAACACTCGGGATATTACATTCACCCTTTCTTCTAAGAATTTCGTCCTCGAAATTTTATTTATTAATTTTTATTCATTCATTCTATCAATTTAGATTTTACATTACTACTTCATTCATTCCTTAGGTTCTATAACCACTTCTTCTACAAAGATCATTCTACAATTATTAACTTTTCTATTAAAAGTTTCACATTATTCTTTGATAACTCATCTACTTCTCACTTCAAAATCTCTTTTCTCACTTATTCAACATATTCATCATTCAGTGTCACATTATACGACTTACTTCTTTCTAAGGAATATTTTCCTTTTTCACTTTCATCTTGCAGAATAACAAGAATCTTCCACAATTGTTCAATAATTGGGAAGTAGTATGAATAACTCAGGAATTTAAAAGATTCCAAATCATGCTGAGGGTCATAGGACCACGAACTATGTCCACAGTTACAAGTAATCTTTCAACTTCAACTTTAACAGTCATAAGACTATAAGGACCCCCGTACTTAGGGTGTTAAGCCCTTCGTACGATGTATTGTGCACAAACATTTAAACGCTATGCATATGTCCATAGTTATAAGTAATCTTTCAACTTAAACTTTAACAGTCATAAGACTATAGGGACTCCTCGTACTTAGGGTGATCAGCCCTTCGTACAATGTATTGTGCACAAACATCTCAACGCCTCCGCGTAATCCCCTATAAAAGGGTTGTTCATCTCAGCTTTTCAACATCTGAATCCGCACCAAAACAATTTGGTTTGGCATAACCTTTCCAGAAACTCTTGAATTTCATGAACATCTTTCAATATTTGTCTAGCTGAATCAAATAGCATAGACCTCTACAATAACTCGAACATTAACCGAAATATACATATACATACATACATATGTATTCTCATATCTTAAAAAAATCTCAAAAATCTTTGTATGACGTCATGATAACGCACTGTATTTACAGTCCGTTGAGGATGTCGTCATTTGGTGACTTTATCATACTACATCATACCATAGTGGGCTGACGATCCTTAGATCACATCCAACACTAGGTAATATTGGATTGATGACTCCATCGTTTTTATCATCTTTGCACCAGGTTACATGATGCATTAATGATATAAAATACATTTTGATATATTGCAAATCATTTTTGTCTAGCCGAAGTAATTAGCATAGACATACGAATAATAGTATTTGTTGTTAAAACTCATTGGTTCTATCATTTGATCCAATGTTTTTCAAGAAAATAAAAGTGTAAACATCGGCACGAAGTCAATAAATTTTGAAAGTCTAGCATAGCTAGTAGATTTAGAATACCTATGCTTCCACCATCAACTCTACTTTCTGTAATGATCCATTGCTTAATAGGTCTATATATTCCTATCATCCTCAATACTCCATTCACACTTAATTATACCCTAGTTCATCAAACTTACCACACGTTATGAGTTCAGGAACTTGCCATAATCATATGAGTTTAAGAACTTATCCTAGTCAGACCATAGGCGTCCATTCGCTGAGGGGTTCAAAAACATACCATATAATTATGAGTCACGAACCTACCATAAGTATGAGTTTTAAGAACTCGTACTTAACCTTATAATATTTTCTAACTATACTCTACCTATCTGTTATACACATGAGAAAAGAATCACCTTCTCAACAGGCATATAGCAAATAGCGCGACATAAACATTCCAATGATTATCAATGTGATAAACTGAGTGCAAGCACAAAACCCTCACACATACAAAGATTTATACAACTCTGCCATCACAGGAGTCCTCAATTGAAATCCCACTTAACTCTATTTTGCTCTTAACTTGCTCTTTGCTCGATACGAATTCCTCGTATCACATCATCTATAACTCCTCATGAGTTATCTCGTACTATTTCATAGTACACCATCTTCATAGCATTAAGCTATAATCATTCAAACATTACAGACCATCTTTCTTTTATAACTTAAACAGATCACGTCGTGATCTTATTCTATAATCATCTCCCTTAAAATTCTTTTCTTAACTCGTGATCGTTTTGTTTTACGATCCTCTTTCTTTCTCTTTTTCATCATATACTGCATTACTCGTTATTCTGGCTTTTGGAGTTAGGAAACTCCCATTTCTTATCTTTATATCTCTTAGATTCTTCTTTGAATCTTCTTGTTTATATAAAGGAAAAAAAATTTCCTTTAAGAATTTCTAACATCATTTACATCGCTCAAAATTTCATTCGAGTTCTACACTTTCATCATACGTATCCATTTCTACACTTGGTACACATCGAGTCTCTAACAGTTTCAATATGGTACGCTGAGTGGTTTCCCACAAACAACCAACAAACTAGGTTCTGAGTTACTAGTTCGTATATACCTCCGCTCTATGAAGGAATCGTTTAGCCCAGATACCATACATCAACTACTAAAGAGTACAATTGCACCATACTTAGACATAACTCTCTATTCATAACTTCTTTATCATTATCTTTTTATAGACATTGTCTATTTATTATCACCTTACATCCTTATTATTGGAGTTGGGTAACCCCACATTTATATTCCTTAAAACTCTGCGAGATTCTTCTTTGAATCCTTTCACGCAAGTTTTAATCCCTTATTGTTCAAACTCTATTTGAGCTTATTCGTTCATTATCTTCACCTCTCTTCTCTAAGGGTATAGCCTACGGTACTCCTACCTAAGGTTTATAACCTACAGCTTTGATACCAACTGTAACGACCCCAAAATCTATACAATTTAAATCCCGACTTCGGTCGTTAACCATACATTCAACCTCTAAATAATACATCATTATTCTATATTAAACTTAATAAAATTGCGGAATATTTAAAACTTTTATACATTTCATTCTATCTTGCCCTGAATCGTGACCATTACATTACATCTCTTTGATTCAATCTTATATCAGGAATCGTTACAACAAAATGACTATACAAAGTCTTACATCATAACTAAATGTCCATATACATTGGATAGCTCAACTTACAATTTAACAACATATTACGTTCAAAATATGAAATACATTCCTCATAAAATATAAGTAATCTTCGTGAATATAGATCTCTATAACTCACTTAGCACATATTCCTTAACTCATTAATTATTTATTAAACAAATAAATAATCGAATCACATCAAATCAATTAAACAAATACTTATTCAACGATAAACACATCCATTAAATATTTATATAATTTAATAAATATTTAAATATTACACTAAAAATCTGGATTGTTACATCATTCCCTCCTTACAAGGATTCTGTCCTCAGAATCACAACTCAAACCACTCATTCGTTACAATCTTCCCTACTTACAAAGATTCTGTCCCCAGAATCGAAGACACAAATTAAACAAATAACTCAGAGAAATCTATCATCATTTTATCTAAATATAGATTTTATATTTCCTACTACATTCATTACCTAACAAATTCTAGGTTTCATTTCATAACTTTCATTTGAACTCAATTATATTTTGAGTATTATATATCTTTTAACCCATTCATTTCCTTTTCTAAGGATCATTATCATAAACACTCGGGATATTACAATTCCGATTCGGCACCTATGAGTTGACTCCTACTCTGGAGGAGTATGCACGTTTGACGATGCTGCCTCTAGACAGTCCTTGCGTGCATCTGGCTTTGGGAGACATGAGCAGACGATTCATGACTCTCACAAGATTGAGGAGCAGAGTGGTACAAGATGAGTTGACATCTGGCCACGTGATATCCCAGCGTTTTCTATACGATAGATTTGGCTTGGAGGATAGCTATTCACGACATTTCGGTGATTTCACCACATCGGAGGCTCATTGGCGCTTGGCCAGAGTTGACGTATTGATGTTATGTGTATTGTCATATGTGTATATGCCGCGGTATATGGGTGAGATAGATATCATGGCCGTGAGAGCTCTCAGGGAGGGTCGTACCATTGTACCTATGATTGTAGCAGAGACCCTGCGGTCGGCATCATATTGTTGCACATATCCTACAAGAGTGTTCACAGGTAGCTCAATCATGCTATATGTGTGGTTAATGTCACACTTGAGACCGATTGGCATTTTTAGACGGCATGGGTACTGCTTCACCCATGATGTAGCTATGTCATACTCTTTTCAGCCATTAGAGTGCATAAATGCTCTGTCCTGGTCCACATTCTTGGCAGATATCAGAGATCCATTCAGCATATTGCTATGTTCGGGACTTAGCTCACCAAACAGCTTCATTACTCATGCTCTGGACATGGACTATCTCCCTCTGGCTGGTTTGAGGGGAGTGACCACTTATCACCCATTGGCCGTGATGTCACAGTTCGACCAGTTCCAGGATTTTCATCCTTTTGAGGGGGCGACAGGTCAGCGTTTAGCTTCTCGATACCTTTTAGCAGAGGACCGATCTCGGATATACGCCTGTTGGGATTAGCGTGAGATAGCGGCTTTTTCTGTCAGTCATCCTGGTTATTCCGCAGAGTATTCCGCGTGGATGGATACAAAGATTTTATCGGCTGCAGTAGTTTTTGCAGTACCGGAGCGCGAGTTAGATGATGTAGAGCCCATGGAGGACATTGATACCTACATCGAGGAGGAGCCACTGCTGGGTTGCCAGCATTTCTTTCAGATTCTTCTAGTACCAGTACTGTTGTGATTCAGCACTCGGCACAGTACTTAGAGCAGAGTCTTCATCTGATGACCTTTGAGAGAGATCAGATTTGATCTATGATGTCGACTACTCTTGATGGGAGGGAGGCCGCTCTATTGGAGAGAGACGAGGCCTTGGCTCGTAGAGATGCCGCCGTCGTTGAGCGGGATGAGGCTATATCAGCCAAAGATGCAGTGATAATTGAGCGGGATATCGCCATATCTGCCCGGGATGTAGCTGTCACAGATAGTACTGCAGTGAGGTCCCTTACCACTGGCATGATCGCAGAGATGAGCGCATATATTGATGATCATATGGTCACCATGGAGATGGCTACAGATCTGTTGAGTCGTATGGATATTCTCATACAAGAGACCACAGCTTTACCTCCATCTTCTGAGAGGGACGCAATGTTGGGCTTGTTAGCTCGCATGTACCCTGACTTGTAGATGATCTTGTATTTTCCTGCACAGACTAGCTTAGCCATTTTGTCATGTACAGTTTACATTGTGTATATCAAACAACATTATATATATGACAGGGAAATATATTTTTGATCACTTCCCTTTTAGATATGCCTTGCTGCTTGCTTGATATTTTGCCTGCTGCTTCAGGGCTTGTGATGTATTCTGAATTCCTTCTCGGTGGATGGACATTGAGTTGTCTCTGGATAGTTCAGAATGGATCATCGATCTGTATGTATCCCTACCATATCTCGGTGTCTTGGGACTGGTTTCTATATGGAAATAAGGAGAGGAGTGTGGCTTTCCTCTCTGAGATTGACCGCACCACAGATGGTCGCCAGTACTTCTATTCAGGAGAAGCCTAGTTAATTCCATCTCTTATAGATTGGTGTTGCTCTTCGAGATACAACCGCTGCATAGATGGTCGCTGAATCTCCTATTTAGGAGGAGTTCAGGTAATTCCATCCCTTTGGTCTAAAGCCGAATGAAATATAGTGGATTGAAGGATGATCGCAGTACCAACTGACAAGGGTTTGTGTTTTAGTAAGGGGTGAGACCGCACCATGAAAGGATGCCTACGTAATTTTATCCAAAAATTTCGAAATTCACAGAGTACACTGATATTATATAGATATACTTCCAATAAAAATTTCATCAATTTTGGAGTTAACCACAAGGAGTTATAAGCGATTACTTTTAAAAATAGTATTTTCCCGTAAAATTCATAACTCTTAATCTATACATCCAAAAATCATCCTTTTTTGACACAATCAATAAAACTCATCAAAATATCATTTTAAATTTTTTTAGAATTTTCTGAAGGTCGGAAGAAGTACTAACTGAAAAATATAATAACCCTTAAAATCCCTTACCTCAAAAGAGCAGTACAGAATGACTGGAATATCGGATGAAAAGCAGAAGAAAACTTCTACTGAACAACAACTCTCAAAGTATCTAAATACTCACAAAAATATGCTTGATAATCTAGAGAGAGAGAGAGAGAAAACGTGTTTCTGGTGTGATTTTCAATTCTAACATAAGCATCTATTTATAGAAAAATGCTAAAACGCCAAAGGAGACTAAAATAATAAAATATATTATTTCTTATTCAAAATTCTACGCATGTGCTAAGTTGGAATTTAGACCAGCCACCATTGAACAAATTTCCAGTAGCCCATGTGTATTCAACACAAGTAGGTCCCACCCATAATTTAATAAAAATTATTTTAATTTCTGAAACTTCAGTAATTCATAATAAATATCCCTTTTATCAGAAAAATTCAAAACACGCATATTTTCATAGGAAATTTAATTCTCTACAACTTTGTAGAAGAAAGTTTTTCAAAATTCTAATCAGAAAATACCCGAAATCCACAAACGGATGATTTTTTATACTTCCATACCGACAAAATACTGATTAAATACCTCAGCATTAATTCCTTCATTTTTATCCACATAAAAATAAATTTATCCATCATTTATATCTACATAAAATAAATATTTCCTTATCATATGAATCAATAATTAATTATTCACAAATAATATTACAGAATCACAATTATGACAACCAGACCGTTCCCAGGAAAGAGGGGGCTTTCTCATAAGAATTTCTCCTTACTGGCGCGCAATTAGGTGACCAAACCTCTCCTTGACAGAACTTTCTAGACATTGCCAATAATGCTATCTATTAATATTATTCAAATAATATGAATTATTGATCTGATAATGGGAAATATTGGTGCAGTGATAATTATTGAGCAACAATAATATAAAATATCAACGAAGCAATTATTGAATCAATAAAATAAAATATTAAACAGTAATTACTATAACAATTATTAAGTAGTACCTTCTTACGTAAGAATCAATAATTTAAAAATACTGTGAAATACCGTGTGCTACTGTGCAACGACGCGTATTATTTTAACCACCAGGTATTCCAACAGTGTTAACGGTAACAATTACGCAATTACTTATAAAAACTCAATTTTGTCGTTTTCTTCATCTGACAATTATTCTGTTATGGGGCCCACAAATGGTTGCGTCGTCGTACGAATATTCCCCGACAGAAAGAATATTCCACGACTAAACGAATATTCTCCGACAAAAATGAATATTTTATAACCACTTGTGTATTTTGAAAAAAAAATTATATATCACCCTTAACTTTAACTTTTTATCAATTTAACCATTTATTGAATTGTAATTATAAGAAAAATTGAATACTTTTATTTCATAAAATTCGGGGTCTTACATGTAACTCCTTTTGTTTTGCCTCTTAGATTATTTTGATCAAGTGGTGACACATCCGAATCAAAATTATCAAAGTTAAGTCAAACCTAGCATTTCCATATATTCAAAAGAAAAATATTGTCCTTGTGGTGACACAGCAAAACAACATCGTTCAATCTTTTTATAAGCATTAAATGTCATAAAATAATATCTCAAAAAATTAAGATAAGCCTTGTGGTGACACAACAAACTTAGAATGATTAATTGATACTCTATCGTTTTACCATGCTAGAAGGCGACGCTTGATATTCCAAATATATTTGAACATTACAACTTAATATAATTTCTTTGAGGGGTTTGTTAGTCTTGTTTAACACGCATGCACATATATATAAGATATGTGTCATATTAATTAACATGCGAAGCATGTTGTATAATATATATATATATATATATATATATATATATATATATATATATATATATATATATATATATATATATATAAGCATGTACATATAGAATACTATATTCTATCCGGATTGATTATGAACTTTTTTTCTAGTTTAGTTCACCAGAGCCACCAAGTGAACTAAAAGATCAACCCTTGGCTGCAATAATAAAATTTAAATATAACTATTACATTTAAACATGAGCACCATTACAAACGAGTATTCAACCGCTCCTTGCTCTCCAATTCTTCAAAATAATCCTAACTATTTCTATTACAACACTATTTACAATAAATAGAAATATTGATCAGCAGTCAAGGGAAAATACATAGAAGGAATATAGAATTTACATTGAGAAAAATTAGAGAAGACGAGGTACGCAAACCCCATTTAATAAAACTCATACATTCATGCATCCAACTAAAATAAAATCTAATCACATTGGTCAATATTCTATAATCATTCCCATTTATTATCATACATATCATCATATGCATCAATAAATAACAATTATCTCATGAATAATAAATTCATTCCATATATGCATCGACATCATTTAATGGGCAAATTGAAATTTATTATAAATCAAGTTTTGAAACAAAATAAGCTCATTTATTTTAATCAAAATTAAATTATAATAAACTTCTTTATTTATTTTATCCAATTTTGAATAAAAGTGAACTCCTTTGTTTTTAATAAAATTTTAAATAAAAATAAACTGTTTTATTTTAATTAACAAGGAATCTAATTTCAAGTACAAAATAAACTCCTTTATTTTAACTTAAAATTGCTAAAAAAATAAAATATGTTGAATCATATTCCTTATCAAAATTAAACGCATTTAATTTTAGGAAACATAGAATCCTAAGATAAACATTTTATCTTAATTGAAATAAATAAAAGTAAAATATATAAATTTTAAAATTTTGGTGTTTGGTGCGGCCGCGCCTAGAATGAATTGGGATACGGTGCGGCAGAGCTGCAACCCCAGAAACGATTTCTAGGTTAGGGCGCGGCCGCGCCGCATCGCAGAATTAGAATTTTGTTTTCGTTGCCTAGAAAATTTAATTCAATCACATATCATACATACATAGAATCATTAAAATTGATAATTAGCACAAAATTAGGCTCTGATACCACTATTAAGTTTGTATATAGCGTGATTATGTAATCAAATTACATAAAAGTAGCGGAAGCACTATAAAACGAAATTTAAATTTTTTATACAAACCATTACTATGGTCATACTTTGTTCTCAATTATCAATTCAATTTAAAAGAGATGGAGATTAGATTCATACCCTTGTAGAAACTAGTTTCCTCAAGTACGAGTTCACCTCTAATTCTTTTCACGTTCAACTTGAATCTGAGTTTGATTCCTTCTTTTGATCAAAGTTAGCTACCCAAGTGTTTGGCCTCTAGGGGTGATCGATTCACCAAGAAAAAAAAATATTTAAGAAGATTGGTGTTTGGCAAAATCCTATATTCTATCTTTATAGAATTATGTATACTTTTCCAACTCTTAGAATAAAGTGTGTAACTTGTGTGTACTACTCCATAATAAGACTTTCTTACTTATAGATGTAGGCAACCCTTCTAAACTATTTAGGAATATGGTTTTTGATTTAATTAATTAAACTCCTTTAATTAATTATATTTCTAATCCAACTAAAAATTAATGAGAGTACTTTTATTAATTAATTTCCAAACTCTTTTAGGAATTAAACTAATAATAATATTAATAATAATAATAAGACTCCTCTTATTAATTTATATTTAATATTTCTAAAATATTAAGTTATTTAATTTATTCTATCATCATAGATTAAATTAAATACACTTAACTTATTATTACGATAATGCCATTTACTTCTAAAATGAATAATTTTTTTATGGTGTGACCATTTAGGTTCTCCATATTATACAGGTTATGAATAAATTAATAAGAACAATTCTAATATTATTTAAATAAATAAATCAAACTATTTAATTCATTTAAATAAATAAAATTTATTCTACAATAAGGGTAAGTCCACTTAACGAGCAATGACTTTTTAGATATTATAGATTTCAACATTAATCATAAAAGAACATTTGAGTAAATAGTTACTGCACAATTCAATTCCTCTGTCATGCAATGTCCTAATTAAATATAAGACATGAAATTAGTGTCAAATCTTATTTTATTTAATTATATGTATTTCGATTCCTAAATGAACAACTCAAAATAATGTAAATTAGAAACTCCTTTCTAATTTCATTCCACCTTGGCCAAGGATTCCTAAGTTTTCATTTATTGAATCACATAGGACATTCTCTCATTTTACTAGAAGCGGTAGATTATTTATTGATCATTCATTATCTCCATATATAACTTATTACACCGAAGCATACACTTTGATATACCTTAAGGGTCTTAAGGGACATGTCAAAGTATAACTTATTATATACAAAATACTATGATGATGTCAAGTCTAAGGATCACTTGTACTACTATCACTACAGGAATTCCTATTGACAAATAAGTAAAACTCTATTAGGTATTCCTTAGCAAGCCACGTTCAGTGAACTTATTCTCCAATAAGCACCTACATACTTTCTTTAGTGTCTCCACACAAATGATTATGAGATCAATTATCCTTATCCAATGAGCAAGTAACATATGTACCAATCTATCCGGATTTATTAATTCCCTTTTTAGTAATCCATCGATTGTGAATAATTTTAGTTTTAAGTTATCTAAGAATTTATAACTCATTAGCCTGATCATCATCATGATTCTAAAAGTATTGCTCAAAACTATGAGTTTATCACATATTAAATATAACAACATCATGTAGATAAATTAAATGCCTTTAATAAATAATTCTTTTATTAATAAATAAATAAGATTGTTACAAAGTATATGTTTTATCATCAAATATAATTGACTTGTATGCATACTACTTTTAGAAAGCACTCATAAATTCTAAGATGTCCAAGGGATATTCAGTTCGAGATCATTGTTTTAAAATTATTTATTACTTCAACGAACTGGAAATCTTAGGAGCAACAGTTGATGGGGAAACCCAGGTTGGCATGTTGCTAAAGACTTTTTCTGATTCCTTCAATTAATTCAAACTTAATTACACTATGAATAAAATGTCTTTATCTTTACCTGACCTGTTGAAAGAACTCCAAGCAGCAAAGGGTATTCTTCGTGCAAGAGGAAACATTCATATTGCAAAAATTGGTACTTCTAAGGGAAAGCCTAAGGGCAAGAACTGAAAAAAGAATAACAGTAAGAAAGCTACAAATAGAAACCAACCTCCATCTGTAGGGGTTGGAAAGAAAGGGGCAAAAGCAAAACCTCAAGGGAAATGTTTCCACTGTGGGGAGAAAAGTCACTGGAAAAGGAATTGTTCTACTTACCTAGCCAAGATCAAAAATAAAGGTATGATTGATTGTCTAATTGATCGGATTGGCAAAATAGGTAAATATCAATCTTTCATTCATAAAACATGTTTTGTGGGTTGTTCTACTAACTCCTGGTGTGTAGATTCAGGAACCACTAATCATGTCTGCAAATCTTTGCAGGGGTTTCAGGAAACCAGAAAACTGAATGAAGGAGAGATTTATCTACACCTTGGTTTTAGCGCAAAACTAATGGCTATTATTGGGTAAAATCTATATACGCACAACACGCAAGTATACATGGTCAACAAGTAATATAATAGTAAGTAGAGTATCGTTCCCTCAGAAACTTAGCAAGAATTTAAACCTCACAGTTACCAATTTTCTATTAATCCTAATTTTATCAAACTATCAAATTCAATGATTAAGATCATAAAAACTAAATTAATAAATAAATAAACTATCACAAAATAATCACAAATGTTAAAATCTAGAATTTCAAACAATTAATGGAGAATTAGAATTATAATTTCACCCTAAGCTTCACTCTGATTTTCACACCTTTCTTCCAATTGAACTCACCATCCCATTTTATTAATCAAGAACACGAATGTAGTACTAGCTGTAACGCCCCAAAATTTGGTCTATCTTCACACCCGGATTCCGTACGTCACGAGTACATCATTCATCCAGCATACATCATTATATACTAAAATATAACACCATACACTCTCAAATCTCAGGTTCTGGAAACCTTATAACCTCTTTCATTACAAATAATAATAATACATTATTCATTTCATCTTACAAGAGTGACTTTTATCCGCCACCAAGGATACATAACAGTTTATTAAACTAGTCTAACGTTCAGTTTCATTTGTCTACATTACAAGTCTTCACTTGATCTTCTCGCTCATTCACATTCTACATGACACTTCATCTGGATACCGTCAGCTTGATCTTTACGGGATCCTTCAGTTCTTCTAACTTTGTTCGCTGAAAATTATTTTTCATTTAAAGCAAGAGTGAACATTTAATTGCCCAGCAAGTCATAACAGTTGAACAAACAACTTCAGAATTAAAACATTTCTTTAGAACTTCTATAACCGAACAAAGGTTATGAAGCAACTTGAATAATAGGAATAGTCTCGATTCCTATCATTTTAAAACATCAGTCACTTTTATTTTAAAATACTTTCATTCCTCTACCTTTTTCATACACATCCTGTCTGGCTAGAATCATTAGCACAGACTTGACAGTAACGGTTCATGTATAAACAGAACATACTTGTATTGAACAGCTCAATCACAAAATAGTTCATATCATAGAAACACCGAAGTGTTCAAATTGTGGCACAAGGCCTCATACATACTACCACCTTGTACATACATTGCACATATGCACATAGACAAGACTTCTCAAGTTCAACATCTGAGAAGTTTAAGAAACTAGCATTCAATTAGAATATGAATGAAGCTAGGAAACTTGCCTTACGCCCAGCTACAGCTTACGCTGAACTGCTCAATCTAATTCCTATATAACACATAAGGAGAAAACATAAACACCAATTAGTTATATTTAATCGATGAGCGCAAGTAGGAGAAATAAAAGAATGGGTAGAACCGGTATCAAATAAAGTATAGACTTCGTTAGAGTTTATGATAAGCTTACCCGTGATGACCTCATTCGGGTTCCTTGCTTTCTGGGAGTTCACAACAAACGCTCTCCCTTGCACAACCGGTTTTGACTTTTCTGGGACGGCCTTTGGTGCCTCTATCCTAGCTGAATTTGTCTTCGGTAAACGACAAAATCGGGCTAAATGACCTTCTCTTCCACAATTATAACATGCTTTGGACGGCATCGCGCAGTTTGGACTGATGTGCCCCTCCCCTCCGCATTTGAAACATATGATAGGTGGTCGTTCTCCTTCCTTAACGACAGGTGCTGGTGCTGACGTCTTTCCATCATTGTTGAATCTCCTCTTCTTGAAATGCCCATTCTTATTATTTTGACCCTGATTACCACCGAAGTGGTTACCATTTCTGGCCTGTTGATTCCCTCCACGCTTGTTGTCACCGCTTCGATGACTGCTTTCACTAGTATTATCATTTTGCCGGCTGCTCTCTTTTGGTTGCGTTGTCTCGTTATCGCGCTCCACCAACTGAGCCCTATTTACAACATCTGAATACAAAAACAATTTATGAGAAACAAGATGTTGACGTATCTCCGGCTTCAAACCTCTTAAAAACATCCGCGTCATTCTTTCTTCATTATCCACCAGGTGGGACGCAAACCGGGATAACTCCGCAAATTTTGCCTCGTACTGCGACACGGTCATATTATTCTGCTCCAATTTGATGAACTCCACTTCCTTCATGTGACGAATACTCTCGGGAAAGTATTTGTCGTTAAATAGCTCTTGGAACTTCTCCCAAGACATCTTCAGTGCGGCAGGTTGAGTACGCTTTATCGATTCCCACCAGTAATCTGCCTCTCCTCGCAACATAAAGGCGGCAAAGGGAACCTTTTGCTCCTCGGAGCAACCCAAGACATCAAATATCTTGGTGATCTGCTTTATCCATGTTTCAGCTACAAGTGGTTTGGGTTCTCCCTTAAACTCCGGTGGTCCTAGCTCCTTAAACTGTTTAGCGGTGACCGCCAGAGAGTTTCCAGTATTTTCACCTACGTTGTGGACAGGAGCCGCTTTCACCTGTTGTTGCATGAATTGCATAAAGCCTCTGAACATTTGATCATTCATCATTTGGTCAGTGTTGTTGTTTGCATGAGGATTGTCACCTTCCTGATGCACATTACCCTGATTATTGATATGAGGTGAATCAACAGTCGCCTGTGCTCAATTGCTATTCTCAACATTCTCAGATGCCATTTTCAGATACTGCCACAAAATAAAAATTAATTGATATGTCATATTTTATCCTTATATTATGACCGACCAATTAAATACCATGCAAACAAACTTAGGTAGGTCATACTAGCGAAAGAATTCCCCGTCTCTCCCCTCCTAGTTCTATTCTCACATTAAGGCCAGGGATCATATCCCTAAGCTCTGATACCAACTGTGACGCCCCCAAAATTAGGTATACATCACCCATCTTGGGTCGTCAGATACATAGTACAAAATACAAATACAACTTACTAATACAACTGTCGTGTACAATACGACAAAACATAAACTGTGAGTTTGAATACAAATATTATCTTCTAGAGAGTATTCATACTCAAAAGGAGTCCTCATTACATTTATTAACACACCATTACATAGAATAGTGAGGACTACTAACTAATACTATCATTCGGACCATCACTCCGTTCCCCGACTTGCCCCAGCTACGTTCTCATTTCCTGAAGAGAACAGTGAAAGAAAGGGTGAGCTCAACTAGCCCAGTAAGAAATATTATGACTAAGATAATGCAGAATAAATTATCATTAGCCTTCAACAATGTTAAACTGATAAAATATAATAGACATCAAGTTTAACTGCAGCGGAACAAGCAATTCATTAAAAGAGTCAAGTAGAAAATAAACTCTACTATCTTTTATGATTTAAAAGATTTTCCAACACTGTGATCGCTGAGACTCAGCTTAATAAAATAATTCACATCATCGAATCACCCCTGCACTAGCCAAGGATATTCGTATATTCATTAATGGTCATGATCATGCCAACAACTGTCCATCAATGCACTACGGGCCAATGACGACTTTTACCACATCATTCGTAACATTACGGTCATGATTACACCGAATAATCCCTGGTCATAATCATACCAAGTCCATCTATGCACTACAGGCCACAGGTGACTTTCAACAGAATATAAACATGAGGATGATGACAATGATATAAGAATTCAATAAAACAAGTTCAAGAATTAATTTATCCAAGAATTAACAACGTCCAAATTGTCAACATGATACTACTTTGTGGAGTAAAATTCAAGAATGATCAGGAGAATATTTTCATGAATAGATACTAGATAAAGTGCAAATGTCAAGGATATTCCACAAATTTCATGGAGTATAGAAGTCAAAACTTAACCAACTGAGTACAATAAAGAATGGAATAACAAAAGAAATCACCATGCATGCGATAGACCGCACAGACAGGTTATTCCAACAGAATAATAAATAATGGAACCAGGTCTGGCGTAAACGCACAGACAGGATATTCCGACAGAATAATAAATAATAGAACCAGGTCCGGCGTAAACGCACAGACAGGATATTTCGACAGAATAATAAATAATGGAACCAGGTCCGGTGTAAAACACACAGACAGGATGTTTCAACAGAATAATAACAAGACGGAACCAGGTCCGGTGTAAAACACACAGACAGGATGTTCCAACAGAATAATAATAAAAACGGAACCAGGTCCGGTGTAAAACACACAGACAGGATGTTCCAACAGAATAATAGAAGAATGTCACCAAGTATAGGGTAGACCACGTATACAGGTTATTCCAACAGAATAATAAGAAATGGAATAACAACAGTTCTCTTCATGAATAAGAAAGAATAACACCCCTTACCGTTTTAAAGACGAGTTGAAATAAGGAAGTAGTTAAGTAGCAGAATACTCTTCTTCTCTCTCTCTATAGTTTCTCTCTCTAGGGTTCAGTGAATTCGTAAGAAATAATGAAGGAATGAGCTGCTATTTATAGAAAAATAGAATGCATAGTAACTAATCCATGAACGGTCCAGATTGATTACTTTAATCTGACGGTCCATATTTAAAGAAAAATCTTTTAAATAAAATATAATATATTCTATTTATAGAATAACTTTAATAAAGTATTCTGTTTTATTACGTTAATAATACGAATAAAACAAAACGTCATTATCGCTAAATAATTCATATTAGTAACTGACAATAATTGAATCAAACTGAGTGACTTCTCACATAAGCATTAATAATCAATACCGTGTGCTACTATGCAACCACACATATTACTGTACTTTTACTACCGAGTAGTTCAACAGTAACAATGGTAAAATTTTTGCCGTTATTTTTAATAAAATAGTTTTGTCGTTTTCTCAATCCGACAATAATTCCGTTGTGGGGTCCACAAATGATTGTGTCGTTGTACGAATATTCCCTGTTAAAATGAATATTCCCCGACCAATCGAATATTATATAACAACTTGCGTACTTTGCAAAATTTATAAGTATTATCCACAACTATAACATTATATCAAATTAACTCCATAATATTTAAAAATGATATTTATAGAAAATTCATCTTTATTTATAAAATTTGGGGTCTTACAACCTCCCCTTCTTATGAAATTTCGCCCTCAAAATTAGGGTACGTACCTGGTATGCCGAAGAGGTAAGGATACCTTGATTTCATTTCAGATTCTAACTCCCAAGTCATTTCCTCAACATCGTGGTTTCTCCACAAAATTTTGACTTGAGGTATAACCTTGGAGCATAGAATATGTTCCTTCTTATCCAAGATTTGAACAGAAACTTCTTCATACGTCAAATCTTCCGCTATTTCGTCCGGTTCTAACTCAATAATGTGGTTCGGGTCTTCCACATATTTGTGTAACATGGATATGTGAAAAACGTTATGAACACGAGACATACTTGGCGGTAAAGCGAGTCTATAAGCCACAGTTCCTACTCGATCGAGGATTAAAAATGGACCGATGAATCGAGGATTGAGCTTTCCTCTCTTTCCAAATCTCGTAACTCCTTTTCATGGAGCAACACGTAAGAACACATGATCTCCTACATCAAATTTCACGTCCTTCCGATGAAGATCAGCATAACTCTTTTGTCGATCTTGTGAGGTTTTTATACGTTGTCGGATCGTTTAAATCTTTTCTGTAGTCATACGTACCAACTCCGGTCCCAACAACGTTGCTTCACCCACCTCATCCCAGCATACTGGAGAACGACATTTTCTTCCATACAATGCTTCGAATGGAGCCATGCCAATACTTGCTTGATAACTGTTATTGTAGAAAAACTCCACCAATGGTAAGAACTTGTCCCAACTTCCTTTGAAGTCAAAGACACAGAGTCTTAATAGATCTTCAAGAGTTTGAATAGTCCTCTCTGATTGTCCGTCCGTCTGAGGATGATATGCTGAACTAAATCGTAACTCCGTGCCCATAGCTTTTTGTAAACTAACCCAAAATCGTGAAGTGAATCTTGGGTCTCTGTCAGAAACTATGGATACTGGCATACCATGCAGTCTTACAATCTCGTTTATGTACATACGAGCAAGACGTTCAAGTGTATAAGTTTCTCGTATCGGTAAGAAATGAGCAGACTTGGTTAATCTATCAACAATGACCCAAATCGTATCAATACCTTGAGAAACCCTAGGAAGACCGGTAACGAAATCCATGGTAATGTGCTCCCACTTCCATTCTGGAATTTCAAGTGGTTGCAATGGACCTTTTGGTACTTGATGCTCCGCTTTGACTCGTTGACAAGTTAGACACCTTGAGATAAACAACGATATCTCTCTCTTCATATTGCTCCACCAAAATGTATGACAAAGATCATGATACATTTTGGTACTTCCAGGATGGATTGCAAACGGTGTGTTGTGCGCCTCCATCATGATTTCATACTTTAAATCAGGGTTGTTAGGAACACAAAGTCTGGAGTTGACTCGAAGTATTCCTTCTTCATCGATTCTTGCTTCCGGCATAGCACCTTCTTGCACTTTCTTCCTCATACGCATCAGCTCCAGGTCTGTAGCTTGAGCAGCTTTAACTTTATCGATTAAAGTCAGTTCTACTCGTATATTCGTCATCATCACATGGGTCCCTGGAGTCTTTAACTCTATCTCCATCCTTTGCAAATCACGCAAAATGGGTCTTTGTGTTGACAATATCGCACTCGTACTTGCATATGATCTTCTACTCAATGCGTCAGCTACCACGTTCGCTTTTCCAGGATGATATTGAATGGTATGATCATAATCTTTCAACAGTTCAAGCCAACGTCGTTGTCGCATGTTGAGTTCCTTTTGAGTGAAGAAATATTTGAGGCTTTTATGATCCGTAAAGATCTCCACCTTCTCCCCATACAAGTAATGCCTCCAAATTTTAAGTGCAAAGACAACAGCTGCCAACTCTAGATCATGAGTAGGATAATTCCTCTCATATTCCTTGAGTTGTCTTGAGGCATAGGCTATGACTTTTCCATGTTGCATGAGAACGCATCCCAACCCTTTGCTCGAAGCATCACTGTAGATGACAAATCCCTCCGAGCCAGATGATATTGTTAGAACAGGTGCTGAAATGAGTCTCCTCTTGAGTTCTTGAAAACTCTGCTCATATTCTTCGCTCCAACCGAACTTTGTATCTTTTCGAGTCAGCTGAGTTAATGGAGTAGCGATTCGAGAAAATCCTTCCACAAATCTCCGATAATAACCAGCTAAACCAAGAAAGCTACGTACTTCGGTCACTGATTTAGGTTGCTCCCAGCTTTGAATAGCTTCAATCATTGCCGGGTCAACCGATATTCCACGACTTGATACTACGTGCCCAATGAATGCTACCACTTCCAGCCAGAACTCGCATTTCTTCAACTTGGCATAAAGTTTGTATTCACGAAGCTTTTGGAGTACCAACCTCAAGTGTTGCTCATGATCTTCACGGCTTTTGGAATAAACAAGGATGTCATCGATAAAGACGACCACAAAGTGATCCAAATATTCCTTGAATACCCTGTTCATCATATCCATGAAGGCAGCAGGAGCATTAGTCAATCCAAAAGACATAACTAAGAATTCATAATGCCCATACCGAGTTCTGAAGGCAGTCTTTGGAATATCCTCAGTTCTAACCTTCAGCTGATGATATCCAGAACGAAGATCGATCTTTGAAAAGAATTGTGCTCCTTGCAACTGGTCAAACAGGTCATCAATACGTGGCAATGGGTACCTATTTTTTATGGTGACATGATTCAACTCCCGATAATCAATACAAAGTCGCATACTCCCATCTTTCTTCTTCACGAACAGAACAGGAGCACCCCAAGGAGAAGTACTAGGACGAATAAAACCAATGTCTAACAATTCCTGCAGTTGGGTCTTTAACTCCTAAAGTTCAATAGGAGCCATTCGATATGGGGCTTTGGAAATGGGTTTTGTACCGGGTTCAAGGTCGATACAAAATTCAATTTCACGCTCTGGGGGTAGGCCAGGAAGTTCTTCGGGAAATACGTCAGGAAATTTATTAACAACAGAAATATCATTCAAAGCTGACGTATTTTTGTTTAGATCTGTGACATGAGCTAAGAAAGCTTGACATCCGTTTTTCAATAAACGAATAGCTTTATAGCTTGAGATGACAGCGATTAATTTTAATGGTTTGGTTGCTTGAATTCGCATAATAGGTCGATTAGGAATACGAAAGCTAACAACCTTACGAAAACAATCAATTTTTGCATGATGAGTAGTTAACCAATCAATCCCTAGAATCACGTCAAATGCAAGTATTTTTAATGAAATAAGATCGACAGGAAATGTATGGGTACCAACTTGAACCAAACAAGACTTATAAACCGTGGATGTAATGAAGGTTTCTCCCAATGGAGTTTCAACAGCTAGGTCAAAGTCTAATTTTCCCGGAATCAAATTTAATCGATGAGCGCAAGTAGGAGAAATAAAAGAATGGGTAGAACCGGTATCAAATAAAGTATAGACTTCGTTAGATTTTATGATAAGCTTACCCGTGATGACCTCATTCGGGTTCCTTGCTTTCTGGGAGTTCACAACAAACGCTCTCCCTTGCACAACCAGTTTTGACTTTTCTGGGACGGCCTTTGGTGCCTCCATCCTAGCTGAATTTGTCTTCGGTAAATGACAAAATCGGGCTAAATGACCTTCTCTTCCACAATTATAACATGCTTTGGACGGCATCGCGCAGTTTGGACTGATGTGCCCCTCCCCTCCGCATTTGAAACATATGATAGGTGGTCGTTCTCCTTCCTTAACGACAGGTGCTGGTGCTGACGTCTTTCCATCATTGTTGAATCTCCTCTTCTTGAAATGCCCATTCTTATTATTTTGGCCCTGATTACCACCGAAGTGGTTACCGTTTCTGGCCTGTTGATTCCCTCCACGCTTGTTGTCACCGCTTCGATGACTGCTTTCACTAGTATTATCATTTTGCCGGCTGCTCTCTTTTGGTTGCGTTGTCTCGTTATCGCGCTCCACCAACTGAGCCCTATTTACAACATCTGAATACAAACACAATTTATGAGAAACAAGATGTTGACGTATCTCCGGCTTCAAACCTCTTAAAAACATCCGCGTCATTCTTTCTTCATTATCCACCAGGTGGGACGCAAACCGGGATAACTCCGCAAATTTTGCCTCGTACTGCGACACGGTCATATTATTCTGCTCCAATTTGATGAACTCCACCTCCTTCATGTGACGAATACTCTCGGGAAAGTATTTGTCGTTAAACAGCTCTTGGAACTTCTCCCAAGACATCTTCAGTGCGGCAGGTTGAGTACGCTTTATCGATTCCCACTAGTAATCTGCCTCTCCTCGCAACATAAAGGCGGCAAAGGGAACCTTTTGCTCCTCGGAGCAACCCAAGACATCAAATATCTTGGTGATCTGCTTTATCCATGTTTCAGCTACAAGTGGTTTGGGTTCTCCCTTAAACTCCGGTGGTCCCAGCTCCTTAAACTGTTTAGCGGTGACCGCCAGAGAGTTTCCAGTATTTCCACCTACGTTGTGGACAGGAGCCGCTTTCACCTGTTGTTGCATGAATTGCATAAAGCCTCTGAACATTTGATCATTCATCATTTGGTCAGTGTTGTTGTTTGCATGAGGATTGTCACCTTCCTGATGCACATTACCCTGATTATTGATATGAGGTGAATCAACAGTCGCCTGTGCTCAATTGCTATTCTCAACATTCTCAGATGCCATTTTCAGATACTGCCACAAAATAAAAATTAATTGATATGTCATATTTTATCCTTATATTATGACCGACCAATTAAATACCATGCAAACAAACTTAGGTAGGTCATACTAGCGAAAGAATTCCCCGTCTCTCCCCTCCTAGTTCTATTCTCACATCTTAGCCAGGGATCATATCCCTAAGCTCTGATACCAACTGTGACGCCCCCAAAATTAGGTATACATCACCCATCTTGGGTCGTCAGATACATAGTACAAAATACAAATACAACTTACTAATACAACTGTCGTGTACAATACGACAAAACATAAACTGTGAGTTTGAATACAAATATTATCTTCTAGAGAGTATTCATACTCAAAAGGAGTCCTCATTACATTTATTAACACACCATTACATAGAATAGTGAGGACTACTATTTAATACTATCATTCGGACCATCACTCCGTTCCCCGACTTGCCCCAGCTACGTTCTCATTTCCTGAAGAGAACAGTGAAAGAAAGGGTGAGCTCAACTAGCCCAGTAAGAAATATTATGACTAAGATAATGCAGAATAAATTATCATTAGCCTTCAACAATGTTAAACTGATAAAATATAATAGACATCAAGTTTAACTGCAGCGGAACAAGCAATCCATTAAAAGAGTCAAGTAGAAAATAAACTCTACTATCTTTTATGATTTAAAAGATTTTCCAACACTGTGATCGCTGAGACTCAGCTTAATAAAATAATTCACATCATCGAATCACCCCTGCACTACGGCCAAGGATATTCGTATATTCATTAATGGTCATGATCATGCCAACAACTGTCCATCAATGCACTACGGGCCAATGACGACTTTTACCACATCATTCGTAACATTACGGTCATGATTACACCGAATAATCCCTGGTCATAATCAGACCAAGTCCATCTATGCACTACAGGCCACAGGTGACTTTCAACAGAATATAAACATGAGGATGATGACAATGATATAAGAATTCAATAAAACAAGTTCAAGAATTAATTTATCCAAGAATTAACAACGTCCAAATTGTCAACATGATACTACTTTGTGGAGTAAAATTCAAGAATGATCAGGAGAATATTTTCATGAATAGATACTAGATAAAGTGCAAATGTCAAGGATATTCCACAAATTTCATGGAGTATAGAAGTCAAAACTTAACCAACTGAGTACAATAAAGAATGGAATAACAAAAGAAATCACCATGCATGCGATAGACCGCACAGACAGGTTATTCCAACAGAATAATAAATAATGGAACCAGGTCTGGCGTAAACGCACAGACAGGATATTCCGACAGAATAATAAATAATAGAACCAGGTCCGGCGTAAACGCACAGACAGGATATTTCGACAGAATAATAAATAATGGAACCAGGTCCGGTGTAAAACACACAGACAGGATGTTCCAACAGAATAATAACAAGACGGAACCAGGTCCGGTGTAAAACACACAGACAGGATGTTCCAACAGAATAATAATAAAAACGGAACCAGGTCCGGTGTAAAACACACAGACAGGATGTTCCAACAGAATAATAGAAGAATGTCACCAAGTATAGGGTAGACCACGTATACAGGTTATTCCAACAGAATAATAAGAAATGGAATAACAACAGTTCTCTTCATGAATAAGAAAGAATAATACCCCTTACCGTTTTAAAGACGAGCTGAAATAAGGAAGTAGTTAAGTAGCAGAATACTCTTCTTCTCTCTCTCTATAGTTTCTCTCTCTAGAGTTCAGTGAATTCGTAAGAAATAATGAAGGAATGAGCTGCTATTTATAGAAAAATAGAATGCATAGTAACTAATCCATGAACGGTCCAGATTGATTACTTTAATCTGACGGTCCATATTTAAAGAAAAATCTTTTAAATAAAATATAATATATTCTATTTATAGAATAACTTTAATAAAGTATTCTGTTTTATTACGTTAATAATACGAATAAAACAAAACGTCATTATCGCTAAATAATTCATATTAGTAACTGACAATAATTGAATCAAACTGAGTGACTTCTCACATAAGCATTAATAATCAATACCGTGTGCTACTATGCAACCACACATATTACTGTATTTTTACTACCGAGTAGTTCAACAGTAACAATGGTAAAATTTCCGCCGTTATTTTTAATAAAATAGTTTTGTCGTTTTCTCAATCCGACAATAACACTGTTGTGGGGTCCACAAATGATTGTGTCGTTGTACGAATATTTCCTGTTAAAACGAATATTCCCCGACCAATCGAATATTATACAACAACTTGCGTACTTTGCAAAATTTATAAATATTACCCACAACTATAACATTATATCAAATTAACACCATAATATTCAAAAATGATATTTATAGAAAATTCATCTTTATTTATAAAATTTGGGGTCTTACAGCTGAGCAGTTAAAAGCTCATCTCTGACTTCTTCTCTACACTGGCGCTGCGGCGCCACCCTCTCCTTTAACTCTCACGTCGCGGCGTGAGTTTGCAGTACCTGGCTTCCCGGTTTGGCGCTGCAGTGCCACATTACAAGGCATGACTGGCGCCGCAGTGCCAAGCCCTAATTCTTGAAATTTTTTCTAAGTCTTTAATTTTTCTGAGACGCTTACTTCCCGATCTCATAACTTATTCGTTATAACTCGGAACGAGGTCGTTCCAAAGTTATTCCCTTCTTTATCTTATGTACTTCAATCCCCCTCGGACAGAACATCATTCTGAATCCATTAACGTGCCATTCGATTGGCTTGATCTTCACCCTTCGTTCATTTTTATGCTTTTAATGTTCTTCGCTCGCTCGTCCATAATTCGGTCTTCCGAACTCGGAACTCGTTCGTTCTTGAGTCCACGATGCACGTTTTCTATGTTCCCTTACTTCCTTATGAAACCATACACGTTTGGGTTCATTTACTAACTTTCTAATTCTCGTTCATCTTTTACGAAAAATTTCGCCATAACTTCGTTATAGCTACGTTTTAATCCGTTCTTCATGAACGTTTCTACCGTTCCTAACTAAGAAATAAGCATCAAACTTATACGCGATAGTTTTAAACTTGTCCATCAACAATAATTAAACTACGATGGTTTTAATTTGTCCATCAACAACATTCTTCGTGTTCTTCGCGTGTTCTTCGTGTTCTTCGTTCGTTCTTCATTTTAATCAATATTTTGGATTACGATTTCACTTTTTATTGCATTTTGATGTTATAGAACACCATTCCTTACTTATTTCACCTACTTATTCATAATATTCATTCGGATCGCTTAAAATCCTCACGAATCTTATACTTCCTTAAGAAATTTACAAACTAAACTTCTAATGCTCATTTCTTTATTTTCTCATGATTTCAACCATATGAAATCATTCTTATCATCGATTACTTATTATACTCATTAAGTTATGTTTTTGAACATAGAACTTAAAGAAAACTAACCTAAGAATTAGGTTTTAATACATTTCCTCTTTATTTCTCTTCCGCTATACAAAGCCGGCGATTTGCAAGTTTTCTATTTCACGATCACTTTTGATCCGAGCATTCATGCTCAATCTCTTCCTTCTTCTTCTTCTCCAAGCTCTCAAGCTCTCTCTCTCTAAGGTGTAGGATTTTCAAAATCCAAAAATAATGAAATGAGCTTACTATTTATAGATTTTTGAAGCTAGGGGTATTTTAGTTATTTTGCCCCCTTAACCCCCTTACTATTCATGGCTTAAGACCTAAGTTAACTTGGCCACCACATTAACTTAGCCACCAAGTACTTTACTTGGCCACCACTTTGGGTCATTCATGGGTTGCCCCATGTTTCTTACCCATCCGTTTACCCATCGATTCGATCCGCGGTTTCTTTTCTTGGGGTGGGGCTTAATCCTAATTCTTTTTGGGCCTAGCTTGGGCTTGATTTCACAAAACATTGGGCTTGACATAATCCAAGTCCAATTGGATCTTACAAAGTCCATGCACTCAAAGTCCATTAAGACTCGTCGTATTCTACGCTTTACATTCTCGTATTCACGTAATCTCTTCGTATATCTTCGTATGATATTCGTATTATACCTCGTAATAATCTTCGTACTATACTCGTATAAGTATTATACTCGTATCTCTCACGCATAATAACCCTAATTATTATACATACTCATAAAATTCTCGGAACTCACTTTTTCTAACCCTTAGATTTTGAGTCCGCAGTTGAAAACTTAATTTTTACCATAACTGAAATATTATTGAATATTCCATCACGTCTAAACATTTTACGTAATCAATAACTTCTTGGAATTTCAAAATAAATCTCTGAGCAGAAACGGATGAATAGTGCTTATTTCGTCTTTTTCCCCGAAAATATTTTTGTTCCCGGAAATTTTTTATTTTCGTCTTGAAAATTCCTATTCGTTCAATCTAGCTCGCAGCCAGAATACTCCCAACTTATAACCATCCTAGGTTATAGAACGAATAATAAACACATAGCACATAATATTATTAATAAAAATTATTTTTATTAATAACTAATTCTTTAAACCTAAATTCTGGACGATCTGAATTTTCGGGTCGTCACATTCTTCCCTCCTTATAAAAATTCCGTCCTCGGAATTTCTTAAAACCACACCCTTACCCGGGTTCTCACATTATTCTCCCCTTCTTCACAGAATTTCATCCTCGAAATTTTACCTTACCCTTCTTCTCAACTTCTCTTCAATGGAGTTCTTATCTTTCACTCATTCTTAACCCCCATAACCTATCAAGAATCATGAAGTAGAAGGAATAACGAGGAATATAAAATTTCCTTTGAAAACATTTTATATGTTTGCTGAGGGGTCACATCGACCATGAACTTTTACTAGGTTAAACAGCATTTTGTCGTAAGCCCTTCTTTAACGGTCAGTTTACAATCACCAAGAAAGTAAACTTCCTCTTCCATGTTCTCCTCAAACTTAATCATTAGATTCCGCACCAAAACAAGTTGGTTTGGCACAAGTTCTCAAAGAAAGCTCGATTTTCTTATAACATGACCTACCATTTGTCTTCGCCAAAACAATTAGCTTAGACCATCCCAATAAATTGGACATCACTTAAAACATTCGTCTAGTCAACTCACTTGACATCGACTACTTCTTTAAATTCTTTTCGCAATACATCAAAACGTTTTATGACGCCATGATACCGTACTTTTCACAGTACGTTGAGGACTTTGTCAGTTTGTAACTTCGTCATTATACATCATACCATAGCGGGTTATTGATCCTAAGATCACATCCAACACCAGGTTCAATTGCATTAATAACTCCATCTTTTTACCATCCTTGCATCAAATGCACTGATGATATAAAATTTATTTTGATATTTCAAATTAATTTCTGTCTAGCCGAAGCAATTAGCATAGACATACCAAGAATAGCTCTTTTAAAATTTGTTGGTTCCAAAAGTTGAACCAATTCTTTCCTTTTAAAAAATGTACATATTAGCACGAGTTCAATAAAGTTCGAAATCTAGCATAGCTAGATGACTTGGAATATCCTATTCTCCATTTTCCTTCATTGTGTTACTGCGACAATACTTAATCTTCTCTATCACCTTCATTGCTATGTCTACTGAAAATACTTAATTTCAGCCTAAACATTCCTATACCTTAGTACAGCCCCATCAACTTACCACACATTATGAGTTCAGGAACTTTCCACAATAATATGAGTTTAAGAACATCCAGACAGACCATAGGCGTCCATTCGTTGAGACGTTCGAAAACATACAATATAATTATGAGTCACGAACTTACCATAAGTATGAGTTTCAGGAACTCACACCTACCTTATCGTTCTCTACCTATCAAGTATATACATGAGAAAAGATTCACCTTCTCATCATATACATCTTGATAGCGCGACACACTATTCTAATGATTATCACAACCAGAAGCTAAGTGATTATAGAACCAAACACAATTCCCTGCCCATACAGAAAATTGGTCAACTCAGCTACTGACCGATATAGGAAGCTAAACGGTTGTTACACCAAGGACAATTCTCCGCCCATACAAAGAATTGTTCAACTTAACAACTATATCGAATAAGAAGCTAAGTGGTTCTAAAACCACGTACAATTTCCCCGCCCATACAAGGAATCATACAACTCAGCTACTGATATAAGTCCTCAATTAAAATTTTACAACTTCTAAATCTCTCTCTACTTAATACGAATTTTCTTTAGTTCGTATACTATCCTTCATAACTCAATCTAAGTTCTTCTTCCCGTACTACTTCATAGTACCCTTCATTCATAGCATTAGCTATAAATCATTCATCGTTTAATAGCTTATCTGTTACTACGATTCACTATGATCACGTGGTGATCTTCTTATCGTTCTCTCTACGATTATAGTCTTAGGTACTCCTACCTAAGGTTTATAACCTATCAGCTCTAATACCAACTTGTAACGCCCCGAAATCCGGTCTATCTTCACACCCGAATTCCGTACGTCACGAGTACATCATTCATCTAGCATACATCATTATATACTGAAATATAACAACGCACACTCTCAAATCCCAGGTTCTAGAAACCTTATAACCTATTTCATTACAAATAATAATAATAATACATTATTCATTTTATCTTACAAGAGTGACTTTTATCTGCCACCAAGGATACATAACAGTTCATTAAACTAGTCTATCGTTCAGTTTCATCTTTCTACATTACAAGTCTTCATTTGATCTTCTCACTCATTCATATTCTGCATGACACTTCATTTGGATACCGTCAACTTGATCTTTACGGGATCCTTCAGTTCTTCTAACTTTGTTCGCTGAAAATTATTTTTCATTTAAAGCAAGAGTGAGCATTTAATTGCCCAGCAAGTCATAACAGTTGAACAAACAACTTCTGAATTAAAACATTTCTTTAGAACTTCTATAACCGAACAAAGGTTATGAAGCAGCTTGAATAATAGGAATAGTCTCGATTCCTATCATTTTAAAACATCAGTCACTTTTACTTTGAAATACTATCATTCCTCTACCTTTTTCATACACATCCTGTCCGGCCAGAATTATTAGCACAGACTTAACAATAACGGTTCATGTATAAACAGAACATACTTGTATTGAACAGCTCAATCACAGAACAGTTCATATCATAGAAACACCGAAGTGTTCAAATTGTGGCACAAGGCCTTATACATACTACCACCTTGTACATACATCGCACATATGCACATAGACAAGACTTCTCAAGTTCAACATCTGAGAAGTTTAAGAAACTAGTATTCAATTAGAATATGAATGAAGTTAGGAAACTTGCCTTACGCCCAGCTACAGCTTACGCTGAACTGCTCAATCCAATTCCTATATAACACATAAGGAGAAAACATAAACACTAATTAGTTATATATTGAACTTACGCATTGGTTTACTTAACTTTACTTCTTAGGGTTTGCGTTCTTTGCAATATAAATTTACACGACTAACTTCCTTTACCAGTTTACAGCTTAATGACATACGAAGATGTCTTACTCATACGTTCATCATCTTTGATGATTTATATTCTTATCTTACTCACATTCGGCTTTCATTAATCTTATTACTGTTCATTACGGCTTTCTTGATAATTCATATCTTATTTAATACTTTCATTATTCATTACATGAACCCCATGTTCATTACTCGTTCTTAGTGTCGAAGCCATACCGATCATTGTATGTTAAGACCGATCGTCCATCGCAACAACATTGCATTCACAGCGTCTATACGCTTCACACTTATATCTCATTATTATGACCTAACATCGAAATGTTATTCATTACCCTCGTCACTCAACGTCTAAGGAATCACAATCATATCAATTCCTCACGTTCGTTCATCGCGACCACAGTCCCCGGATATCGGTTCCGTAACCCGTACCTAAAATCTTTATCTTTTAATCTTGTTTAATCTTTCCATTCAACCTTTACTATAGGTTTAATTCACTTGATTAAGTGTTACATTAATTGGACATTATGTTTTTTATCGTCCCTTACGTTTCCCTCAAGAGCTGAGCAGTTAAAAGCTCATCTCTGACTTTTTCTCTACACTAGCGCTGCGGCGCCACCCTCTCTCCTTCAACTCTCACGCTGTGGTGTGAGTTTGCAGTACCTGGCTTCCCGGTCTGGCGCTGCAGCGTCACATTACAAGGCATGACTGGCGCCGCGGCGCCAAGCCCTAATTCTTGAAATTTTTTCTAAGTCTTTAATTGTTCTAAGACGCTTACTTCCCGATCTCATAACTTATTCGTTATAACTCGGATCGAGGTCGTTCCGAAGCTATTCCCTTCCTTATTTTACGTACTTCAATCCCCCTCAGATAGAACTTCATTCTGAATTCATTAACATGCCATTCGATTGGCTTGATCTTCACCCTTCGTTTATTTTTACGCTTTTAATATTCTTCGCTTGCTCGTCCGTAATTCGGTCTTTCGAACTCGGAACTCGTTCGTTCTTGAGTCAACGACTCACGTTTTCTATGTTCCCTTACTTCTTTATAAAACCCTACACATTCGGGTTCATTTACTAACTTTCTAATTCTCGTTCATCTTTTACAAAAATTTCGCCATAACTTCGTTATAGCTACGTTTTAATCCGTTCTTCATGAACGTTTCTACCATTCCTCACCAAGAAATAAGCATCAAACTTATACGCGATGGTTTTAAACTTGTCCATCAACAACAATTAAACTACGATGGTTTTAAATTTGTCCATCAACAACGTTCTTCGTGTTCTTCGCGTGTTCTTCGTGTTCTTCGTTCGTCCTTCATTGTAATCAATATTTTGGATTACGATTTCACTTTTTATTGGAATTTGATGTTATAGAACACCATTCCTTACTTATTTTTCCTACTCATTCATAATATTCATTCGGATCGCTCAAAATCCTCACGAATCTTATACTTCCTTAAGAAATTTACAAACTAAACTTCTAATTCTCATTTTTTTATTTTCTCATGATTTCAACCATATGAAATCATTCTTATCATCGATTACTTATTATTTAATAGTTATGTTTTTGAACATAGAACTTAAAGAAAACTAACCTAAGAATTAGGTTTTAATACCTTTCCCCTTTATTTCTCTTTCGCTATACAAAGCCGGCGATTTGCAAGCTTTTCTATTTCACGATCACTTTTGATCCGAGCATTCATGCTCAATCTCCTCCTCCTTCTTCTTCTCCAAGCTCTCAAGCTCTCTCTCTAAGGTGTAGGAATTTCGCCCCCCTTAACCTCCTTACTATTCATGGCTTAAGCCTTAAGTTAATTTGGCCACCACATTAACTTAGCCACCAAGTTCTTTACTTGGACACCACTTTGGGTCATTCATGGGTTGCCCCATGGTTCTTACCCATCCGTTTACCCATCGGTTCGATCCGCGGTTTCTTTTATTGGTTTGGGCCTTAACCCTAATTCTTTTCGGGCCTAGCTTGGGCTTGATTTCACAAAACGTTGGGCTTGACATAATCCAAGTCCAATTGGATCTTACAAAGTCCATGCACTCAAAGTCCATTAAGACTCATCGTATTCTACGCTTTACATTCTCGTATTCTCGTAATCTCTTCGTATATCTTCGTACGATATTCGTATTATACTTCGTAATAATCTTCGTACTATACTCATATAATAACTAGTATTATAATCATATCTCTCAGGCATAATAACCCTAATTATTATACGTACTCATAAAATTCTCGGAACTAACTTTTCATAACCCTTAGGTTTTGAGTCCGCAGTTGAAAACTTAATTTTTGCCATAACTGAAATATTATTGAATATTCCATCACGTCTAAACATTTTACGTAATCAATAACTTCTCGGAATTTCAAAATAAATCTCCGAACAGAAACGGATGAATAGTGCCTATTTCGTCTTTTTTCCCGAAAATATTTTTGTTCTCGGAAAATTTTTATTTTCGTCTTGAAAATTCATATTCGTTCAATCTAGCTCGCAGCCAGAATACTCCCAACTTATAATCATCCTAGGTTATAGAACGATTAATAAACACAGCACATAATATTATTAATAAAAATTAGTTTTATTAATAACTAATTCTTTAAACCTAAATTCTGGACGATCCTAATTTTTGGGGCGTCATACTATCCACCTCTCGATGCACTAATACCGTATTAACTTAAATCCACAATTTAGATAGAAACAAGTTAAATACCTAAATCAACCAACTCACTATATCTCTATGTGAACTGAAATTAAAGAAGGTTTAAGATCAAGTTCTCTATTCGATTACATGCGATGTCAAGCATATCTCTACCTTAACATTCATCAAGATTCTGCTATTCACAAAATTCAAGAACACATGCTATAATAATTAAGTCTAGACTGTATTTCGTCTCTCGAGTTCATACAAGTCCACAACGAATCGTTGATCAGACAATTCACAATTTCACGCTCAAATTAATATAGATAAACTGGGAAATAATTTATTGAGCTGGAAATCAAAGTTACAAAATCATCGTTTCACTTAAGGATCCATCATAAGCCTAAAAAGCAAATTAGTTCATAATGAATGAATTAACAACTGAATATCTTAAAGTAAACATCCTTAAGATGAAGAATAATGCGAAACCACCCTTCACGTAGCCTTAATCTGCAATCGTCACGAAATTCTCTTCAAAATACTCCTCCAAAGCTTGCTGTCAATTTCTGGAATTAATCTCTGTAAAAAAATAAATGCTTTTCGTGATCCTTCGCTTTGTTGTTTTTAATGCAATACATATATCACATCATGTTTCAGCCGAAGTCCCTCGCTTTTTAGAGTCCATATGCTCAACCAATACTAGAAACCATATCCCAGCAGAGTCTAAGATACAACAGGAATGCCCAGAATTTGCTACCCCCCGCCCCGGCGGGGGTACACAGGCACAAAGGGCCCGCCCCGACGGGAGTAGCCACTGTTAACTACTGTGCTATTTTCCAAGTTTATTACCAACTTTACTCCAAAAGACTCCTTTCTTCACGACTTGCTTCCACGACCACCCTACACATAAAAGAACAAGAAAACAAATAAAAACGAACATGATCACAAGAGAATAACAACAATTAAGCATGAAATGAGCAACGATTCGTGGATATGAAATCCACTTATCAAAATCTCCCAAACTTAAACCGTGCTAGTCCTCAAGCACAAAACAAACTACATGCTATGCAATGCAATGAAATGGAATGAATAAAATGTACATGCTTTCGAATCCAACAGTATCACAGAATCACAATTGGAATCGACCTCAGAGACAACAAGCAACTCTACAATATGAATCACCAAAACCAATCCACAATTTCGTATTAATTCTCAAATCTTAAACCATCATCACTGGTATAGTGTGCGTGTGTGTTCAACATCCATGATAACTGATACGGACTCAAATTCAATACATAAGAAATTTCTTGGAAGGAACCATACAGTGCAAACTTAAAAATTTCAAAAATAGGCACATTCCAACTAAAACTAAGCAATACCAACTTCAAGGGTTTATGCAGGGTACTTATACTTTATTTATTTATTTTTCATGGGGGCTTTTTGCACTTTTCCCATTTTATTATTATTTTTTATATACATATATGACTGTGCAATGTCTCATCCCATTAGGCTAACAGTGCTACCACTTAGAGAGCTTTCGACCAACGACTCCAATACCATAAAAGACCTTAGGGCGCTAGGTGTAAAAACAATCCCCTTGGGCGTACTTGCTCAAGTAACAAAGGCCCCGAAACAAGACTAGTCACAATATATACCTTTTTTTTTCAAAGCTTATATACCCCACATATACTCCCCCAAACTTAGGTTCTTACCTAAATCTCGCCTTTACTGCCTATCCTTGTCATTTTTTTTTCATTTACCCTAGCAATATCCTTTAGAAGCTATTTATGTATCAATTTGAACTGACTAGTCAACAAAGATGTTATCAGCGTGCTAACCTTTTTTTATACCAATTTCAAAGAAGAGCAAGATTCGATCCATAATAGAAATTATATCACAGTTCTAATACTCACTACTATATTGGCTAACTTATTCACAATCTCATCATTGGCCCACAACTAACATGAAATACAACACTGTTGGACATATGCAAACACAATATTAAACTAATGTTTTTTGCTTTTTTTTATAACATACAAAATGCGATACGAACAGGATTAAACACAATGCAATAACAAAAATAACCTAAGCTACTATGTATGCACTTAAGCTATCATAACATAACATACCCTATATGCAATAATTCCTAAATTGCAATGACAAATTTAACCCTAACTACTACATATGCATGCAAACAAGAATATAAATCCCCCAAACTTAAGTAATACAATGCCCTCATTGGATGAATAATCATAATTAAGTGTGTTAGGACTTCCCTGCAATCGCCTAAGTCTGGGGAGTGGTGGTTGATCTTCTTCTTCAGAATCACTTGGTGGAAACCTCGATAGTGGCATCAGATGCTGATATAGAAAGTGCGCAGCTGGATTGAAACTCTGGAGTGTGGTATTCAAGGATGCGAATGACATGTTCATAGCTTGAACATGTGGTCTTCTCTCACAGCAAGACGTCGCATCTCCCTTCGTGTTGCCTTATGGTCCTCCTCCATTTGGCGCTGAAAGTCAAGAAACTGAGGGCTAGATATGGCATCAGAAGTTTGTTTTGCCTCAGTCCCTTGATCTCCCATTGTTTCATCCTCATCTCCGGAGGTATCTTCAATGTCAGCTTCGTCCTCTGAAGCTGATGGAAAGACAAATCCTAAACCTCTAGGATGAGATTCACCGTCGAGCCACACCGAATACCGTGCGATCATTCTGTTGTCTAGTAGCTACAGCGGCAGAAGGGTGGGCTCATCATCAGACCATCTAAATCCTACTTGACGACACAACCCACAAATGAGGGATGGGTGTGGCAAGCCGCCCGAAAAATTGCCCCGTAGACATCGGCGAATTGAAAAACTGATAATGGCCCCGACGTCGATGATGAAGTCTTGCACAATAGCAAAAAGGAGTAGTACATTTTCCTTGGTGGCGTCTAAGGTGTGCGTGGATGGCAACAGTTTTGCACATAGGAAGGCGTACCAGATTTTCCCATACCGACTGAGATCTTTGCTATGAAACACCGTGCCTCCTTTCCTACCTTTGATCCACGTCGTACCCAGCTTAGTCATTGCTTTAATAACCTCCTCATAGTTAGGATCAAAATCCCTCAAGTGAGCATATTGGCACTGTCGAGGTACCCGCAACTGATAGTACGTGTTGATGGCATCGACACTGAACGAGACCAATCGACCCCGCACAAAAGCATTGAATGGTGCCTTGTCCTCGGCGTTTGTATATAACTCCTTGACCACATTCACAGCGGCAACCTCAGACTCCTCAGTGAACTTGACCCACCCTTTGTGATAAATTTATTGCATCATCTCACCGTCGTGAGCCTCCGGTGTGAACCCCCGCTCTAGTGTAAGAGCCTTTGTAACCATGTAATCGTACTGGTCGGCGGTGATGGCACTTTTGAACTTTCGACGGTCGAATATGCGGTTCGGTTGTGCGGGCCTTGAACTCTCTCCCCGTTGGCGTTTGGAAGTCGGTTGAGAAGCCATTGATTTCTAGATGTCTTAATATACTTCCTCTCCCCAAATTTCAGTCACACACTTTAGTGAACACGTGGTGTGAACACTGAGTTCTTCCCCCTTTCTTCGATGAGTTTGTGGCAATTAAGGTGAATGAAGATGAAGAACTTGACAGTAAAGTACTCACTCTCACCTGCAAGATGAATTCCCACAATACTACCCCAAATTTGTGGCTTCCCAAGCTTAGAGTGCAAGTAATTGATGAACTTGTGGTTTGAGGATGTATTTATATAGAGGAGCTGTTATGTACAGTAATGGAACTCGTGGGGGTTACAGTTGTGGGGAGTAGTGGATTAGGGGGGTGGGGTTGTAGGGATGAGTAATTAATGGTGGCACAATCATGGGTGAGAAGTAGGAGTAGTAGGAGGTTAGAGTTATTAAAGAAGTAGTGGAGAAGGAATTATGGGGATGAGTATTGGGATGTAGTAGAATTGGGAACGAGCCACATAACTGTCGAATAAGTCAGTCAAGGCTAATGGATCCCGCCCCGGCGGGCATGCTCCCTGTAAACTGATGTTGAAAGACCCCCGCCCCGGCGGGGGTTGTAGTTCATTTTGGGCCCGCCCTGACGGGCATGCTCCCTACTAAACTCCTCCATTTCTCATCTTTGCTTCATGCAAAGCTACTTAACGTTCCTTTTTCCATCCTGCAAAACATGAAACATGAAAGTTATTGGATTGTTGAACAATTTGAGCATGGTTTAGAGATTACTACTTATAACTTATTCTAAATTACTCATTATGCTAAACTATAATCTAAAGTTATAATTTAAATTAAGAAAACCGAAAATATGATTGGGTTGCCTCCCAATTAGCACTAGTTTTAACGTCGTGAGCTCGACGGTGCTTTGTGTATCACTGTGTATCGATGAGGGTAATGTTGACGATATCCTAGTTTGAATCGCCACCCCAGTAATGCTTTATCTGTTGACCATTGACCTTGAACGTCTCTAATGGATTACGACTGTAGAGTTCGATGGCGCCATGTAGGAAACGATTTTGATAGTGAGTGGTCCTGACCACCTTGACTTAAGCTTGCCTGGGAACAACCTCAATCGTGAGTTGAAGAGCAGTACTGATTGCCCTGGTTCGAATGTACAGTGCATGATCTTCTTGTCGTGACATTTCTTAACCTTTTCCTTGTATAATTTAGCGTTCTCGTATGCGTGCAGTCAGAATTCATCGAGCTCATTTAGTTGGAGTAGCCTCTTTTCTCCCACAGCAGCTTGATCAAAGTTCAATTACTGAATATCCCAATAGACCTTGTGCTGTAGCTCCATAAGTAGGTGACACGCTTTCCCGTATAGTAATTGGTATGGTGACATACCAAGCGAAGTTTTATACGCCGTCCGGTAAGCCCATAATGCATCATCCAACCTGAGAGACCAATCCTTTCGATTTTGTTGCAGAAGTGACTACCTTCATCACTTATAATGGCTCTCGGCGTGCCGAACCTCGTAAAAATATTTTTCTGCAAGAATTTGAGAACCACCTTGGCATCGTTAGTTGGTAGTGCTACTACTTCAACCCACTTTGACATATAGTCCACCGCAAGCAAAATGTACTGATTGGAAAATGGGGAGGGAAATGGCCCCATGAAATCAATGCCACATACATCAAAAATTTCAACTTCTAGAATTGTTTGTAGGGGCATCTCATTCCTTTTTGATATGTTGCCTACCCTTTGACATCTATTGTGACAACCCCAAAACAGGTCCATTCCATCCAACCCATTCTGAGTCGCCAAATACATGGTACATAAAACAACTACAACTCTATTACAACAATTGTCGTACAAAATACAACAACACATATACTGTGAGTTTGAATACAAATATATACCAAATGTGACATATGTTTCAACCGTGGACAGCACCTCACAGTAACACCTTACATAAAGGTATAGTCAAAAACTGTTTTAGAAATTAGAATCCTTGGGAAGTGCTCAAGGAAACCTTCGTACATGGGAGGCCATGCTTCTAGGTTATGATAGATATCATATGGCTACAGAATTATCCTTGGTTGACCCAATAGACCCCAAAGAAAAACGAGAAGATTACTATCATATTCTTCCCAATGGCGAGTCTTCTCTTGACTTATCATTATCTCCACTATCTCTAATTGAGAATTATACTTCAAACAAACACCAAGATTATATAGGTAGTGCTCGTAAATATACTCAGCAAGTGGATGAGCGCAATCCTGTCTTATGATGATACGAGGTTGTATTGCATTAGACATCTTGTATGGTAGTGGCAAAACACCCTTCCAACGCTGGGTTTGCCTCACCCTATTTGATTCACCAAATATAACTACTAAATGATGATCACCGTTCTATTCCCTTGTTACCCCGCTCGACCCAGCTACACTCTTATTACCTGAAAGGAATTGTGAAACAAAAGGGTGAGCACAATTAGCCCAGTAAAGAATATCATGACTAAAGATAAATAAATTATCAATAGTATTCATCAGTAATAAATCAGAGATTTAGAACATATGGTAGATGATAAAAATTTCAACTATAGTTGCAGCGGAACGAGCAATCCATTAGAAGAGTCAAATAGACCATAAAGTCTATTATCTCCTCCATGTTAAAAATCCACCAACAATATTTTATCCATGTAACATCACTCAACAGTTCCTTTTCACAATCATATGAATAACCCATAATCATAATTGTGACTCTAAATTTTTCTTCGCACCCAGGACGAAGAATATTTTCATCACATGTCTTTACCTGAAACATCAAAGATCATGGTTATACCAAATCACAGTTCCTGTTCATAATCATACTAATAACTTCATCTTTGCACTACGACCAAAGATATTCATTTGTACCAGTTGGTCATGTTCATCTTAACACCTGTTCATCTTTGCACTACTGGCCAAAGATATTTAACAACATGTCATCTTTGCACTACAAGCCAAAGATATTCATCTACAATTCATCTTTACACTATAGGCCAAAGATATTCATCAACAGTTCATATTTGCACTACAGGCCAAATATATTCATATCTCAAAGAAATATATAATCATTTCAGAATTTATATAAACAATAATTATAACCATGTTGATCATTTCACCTTTGGACTTAAGCTAAAGATATTCACTTATAAATTCAATGGTCATGATCATACCAGTCACCAATTCTACTTTGCACAACTGGCCAAAAATATTCAACAACATGTCATATTTGCACTGCAGGCCAAAGATATTCATCTACAATTCATCTTTGCAGTACAGGCCAAAGATATTCATCAACAGTTCATATTTGTACTACAGGCCAAATATATTCATATCTCAAAGAAATATCTAACCATTTCAGAATTTATATAAACAATAATTATAACCATGTTGATCATTTCACCTTTGCACTTAAGCTAAAGATATTCACTTATAAATTCAATGGTCATGATCATACCAGTCACCAATTCAACTTTGTACAACTGGCCAAAGAGAACCCTAGTCATGATCATGCCAATAATCTACCCATCTTTACACTCAAGTGAAAGAGAATATCATCATTAGGGTTATAAAAATGTTATATATGATAATAAAAATAATATGATCAACAACTGCATTTAATCATCCTAAAATGCCAAACTCATAAGATTTCATCAATAATAACGAAAAACTCTCATCAAAAATCTGCATATACCTCATATAGGATTCTCAAGCCATAAAATCCTATTTTCTAATTTTCTTACTTCACAAAACATATTTAATTCATTTACTCATAACTAGACCATTTTCATGAAAAATACCAAATTAGTTCTAAAAATATTTCTTTTCTGGGATTTAGCATAATATAGTCCCATAGTGAACATATATTTTTCTCAGAATTTTTAAAAGTCATTTACTATTTTTCATATGGCCAAAACAACCGAATATTTAGACATTTATCAAAAATTGTACTTTTATCTAAAAATTCTGAAATTCACAGAGTATACTTCTATCATATACATGTACTCCCAATAAAATTTTCATCAATTTTGGAGTTAACCACAAGGAGTTATAAGCGATTACTTTTAAAATAGTCTTTTCTCATAAAATTCATAACTCTTAATTTATACATCCAAAAATCACCATTTTTGGACACAATCAAGAAAACTCATCAAAATATCATTTCTAATTTTTCCAGAATTTTTGAAGGTCAGAAAAATTACGAAACTGAAAAACATAACAACCCTTAAAATCCCTTACTATCCCTTACTATCCCTTACCTCAAAAGTGCAGTATTTCTGACTGGAATGCAAAGCCGAAGGAAACTTGCACTGAATAGTAACTCTCAAAGTATCTAAATACTCACAAAATATGCTTCATAATATAGAGAGAGAAAGAGAGAAAGCTTATGTTTCTGGTGTGATTTTTAATTCTAACTTAGCCCTCTATTTATAGGAAAATGTTAGCACGCCGAAGCAAACTTAACCTGTAACCTGGTAGCTTTACCTGCTACTATTTCCACCCACCACATTTGAATAAAAATTTCAGCACATTTCTTCACCAACCAAGAGTGGGGCCCACCAATTCTAGAATTTTCCACCAAAATGATTAACTCCGAAAATTCCACAATTTATGAACCAGTCATCTCGTAAAATTCATAACAAATTATACGTTCATTTTTAACGGTTCAAAATTTGTGGACATATACTCAACTTATATATGTATAACATATCCAAAAATCACAACGATCCAACGGTCGGATTAAAAATTATAACCCTCGTAATATATCTCAAAAACCCTAATTTGATTTTCAATACCTCCGTTCTGACAAAAAATACAGATAAAACACCTCAACATTAACTACTTCATTTTTAACCACAAAAATATATCTCTCAATCATATCCACATAAAATAAATATTTCCTTATCATATGAATCAATAATTAATTATTCATAAATAATATTACAGAATCACATTTATGATAACCAGGCCGTTCCCAGGAAAGAGGGGGCTTTCCAATAAGGATTTCTCCTTACTGGCGCGCAATTAGATGACCAAACCTCTCCTTAGACAGAACTTTCTCGACATTGCCAATAATGTTATCTAATAATATTATTCAAATAATATGAATTATTGATTTGATAAAGAAAAATACTGTGCAGCAACAATTATTGAAACAACAATAATATAAAATATCAACGCAGCAATTATTGAATCAATAAAATAAAATATTGAACAATAACTACTGTAACAATTATTGAGTAGTGTCTTCTTACGTAAGAATCAATAATTTTAAAAATACTATGCAATACCGTGTGCTACTGTGCAATAACGCGTATTACTGTATTTTAACCACCGGGTATTCCAATAGTGTCTACGCCGTTATTTGTAAAAACTCAAATTTGTCGTTTTCTTCACCCGACAGTTATTCTGTTATGGGGCCCATAAATGGCTGCGCCGTCGTACGAATATTCCCCGACAGAAAGAATATTCCACGACCAAACGAATATTCCCCGACAACAATGAATATTTTATAACCACTTGTGTATTTTGAAAAAAAATTAATATATCACCCTTAACTTTAACATTTATCAATTTAACCATTTACTGAATAGTAATTATAAGAAAAATTGAATACTTTTATTTCATAAAATTCGGGGTCTTACATCTATCACATATTTTCATAAATTGGTGGGCATCTTTGAACAATATAGGCCAATAAAACCCGGCTTGAAGCACTTTTGCCGCCGTACGCTCACTCCCATAATGTCCCCCATATGCCGATGAGTGGCATTTCTGCAGTATGTTATGCACTTCACTATAGGGGATACACATTCTAATCATCTTGTCGGCGCACTGTTTGAATAAATAAGGCTCATCCCACATATACCACTTGACGTCATGAAGAAACTTCTTTTTTTGTTATCGTGTAAGATAAGGGGGAAGCATGTTTCTCACTAGATAATTCGCAAAGTCCACGTACCATGGAAATTCTGTATTTAACCCAAACAGTTGTTCATCTGGGAATGACTCGTTGATGACGCACTTGTCCTCTTCTTGTTTACCAGGATTCTCCAGCCTTGATAAATGGTCGGCGACTTGATTCTCCGTACCCTTCCTGTCTTTTATTTCCAAATTGAATTCTTGGAGAAGGAGAATCCATCGGATTAGGCGTGGTTTAACATCTTTTTTCGCAATTAGATACCGAATAGCCGAATGATCCGTGTAGACTATCACCTTAGTCCCGATCAAGTATGCCCAAAATTTATCAAACGCGTACACTACTGTAAGCAATTCCTTTTTCGTAGTTGTATAATTCATTTGAGTCTTCATGAGTGTCTTACTTGCATAATATATGGCGTGAAATACTTTCTCTCGGCGTTGTCCCGAAACAGCCCCAACCGCATAGTCGCTTACATCACACATCAGCTCGAAAGGCGTATTCCAATCCGGTGTGGCGATCACGGGGGTTGTGGTTAACTTCTTCTTTAACACTTAAAAGCCAACTTGCACTCCTCATCAAAATTAAACAAAGAGTCCTTCTCTAAAAGACTGCACAAAGGTTTTGCAATTTTAGAGAAGTTCTTTATGAATCTTCTGTAGAACCTAGCATATCCCAGAAAACTTCTAATTCCTTTTACTGAGCTTGGTGGAGGCAGTTTCTCGATTGTTTCCAGCTTAGCCTTGTCAACTTCCAGTCCTTTAGCCGATATCTTGTGGCCCAAAATTATATCCTCTTCAACCATGAAGTGGCATTTTTCCCAGTTAAGTACAAGGTTCGTCTCTTTGCATCACTGTAACACCATTACCAAATTCCCTAGGCAAGTATCAAAATTGTCTTCATAGACAGAAAAGTCGTCCATGAAGACTTCCACATTTTTCTCCACCATGTCTAAGAAGATAGCCATCATACATCATTAAAAGGTAGCCGGTGCATTACACATACTGAATGACATTCTCCTAAATGCGAATGTACCGTAAGGGCAAGTAAATGTAGTCTTCTCTTGATCCTTAGGAGCGACGATGATCTGGTTATAGCCAGAGTATCCATCCAATAAACATTAGTATTCATGACCCGCCAATGTGTCCAACATTTGATCGATAAATGGTAGCGGAAAATTATCTTTTTGGGTTGCCTTATTCAACTTCCTATAATCCATGCACACCCTCTAACCTATCACTGTTCTTGTCGGAATTAACTCGTTATCCTCATTCTGTACCACGGTCATTCCCCCCTTTTTTGGCACATACCGAACCGAACTAACCCACTTACTGTCGAAAATTGGTAGATGATACCGGCATCCAACAATTTCAGAATCTCCTTCTTTACTACTTCCTTCATAATTGGGTTAAGTCGTCGTTGTTGCTCCACCGTCGGTTTTGCATCATCTTCTATCAGAATCTTGTGCATGCAAAACGAAGGGCTGATTCCCTTGATATCCGCAATCGTCCATCCTATCTTCGATTTGTGTTCCCTAAGCACCCTCAGCAACTTTTCTTCCTACAAATTGTCAAGTGCAGCAGAAATAATAACAGGTAAAGAATTTGAATTGCCTAAATATGCATACCTGAGGTGTTTAGGTAGTGGTTTAAGTTCAAGAGTTGGTGACTCCTCCAATGACGGTTTCATTCTGATTGTTGATCTTTCCACTGTGTGCAAGGGCTCAAATGACGCTCTAAATCTGCTGACTCATGGCAGGGAGTCTAGCATATGCAAGTAGTCCACAAATTCTGGATCACCGGCTTCTTCATCTCCCAATAAAATTGTTTCCAATATGGGTCGTTAACCACACTCTTTCCCATGTCATCACTGATTATCTGATCAACGATATCCATCCTAAAACACTCTTCTTCATCCGTAGGAAATTTCATGGCTTTGAAAATGTTAAACTTAACTTCTTGATCTTGGGCCCTCATTGTTAGTTCACCTTTTTGTACGTCAATGAGTGTCCTACCCGTAGCCAAAAATGGTCTCCCCAGAATGATCGGAATGTTCTTATCTTCCTCGAAATCCAGAATGATGAAATTCGCGAGGAATATAAACTTATCAACTTTGACCAATATGTCTTCCACAATGTCTCTCGGATACGTGACTGACCTATCCGCTAACTATAATGTGATGTTCGTAGGCATTGGAGCTGGGAAACCCAATTCTGTGTAAACTGATAACGGCATAAGATTCACACTCGCTCCCAAATCACATAAGCATTTATTGAAAGCCATATTCCCGATCGTGCATGGAATGGTGAAACTCCCCGGATCTTTTAACTTAGGTGGCAACTTTCGCTGTAAAACCGCGCTGCACTCCTCTGTTAGTGCCACTATCTCGAAATCTTCCAATTTCTTTTTCCTTGACAAGATTCCTTTCATGAATTTCACATAACTCGATATCTGCTCTAAGGCTTCTGCGAATGGGATGTTAATTTGAAGTTTCTTAAAAACTTACAAAAACTTCGCAAACTGCTTATCTAATTTCTACTTTTGAACTCGTTGCTGAAACAGCGGTAGAGGATACATAACTGGCTTGTCATCTAACTTTGTTTTCTCAAATTGCATATTCTCACCCTTTTTTTTCAGTCACCTTGTGGTCATTAATCTTATCATCCGAGAAAGCTGAATTTTCTGCATCTGTCCCATCCAACTATTTTCCACTTCTCAAGGTGATTGCCTAACACTGTTCATGATTTCCCTTCGGATTTCTTTCGGTGTCACTTGGTAGTGTCCCCTGGGGTCGATTGTTCAGTGCTAAGGAAATTTGTCCCATCTGATTTTCTAAATTCTTGATGGCCATTTCTTGTGATTTCATTGCCATTGCCTGATTCTTCTTAGAGAGTGCTAAAATCTGTGATGTTATTGTCGTCACTCCATCTACTTCTAACACCCCAGCAACTGTAGGTTGTGTCATTCTTACCGTGGGCCACTGGTAATTGTTAACAGCCATAGTCTCTATCAACTGATATGCCTCCTCATAGTTCTTCGCCATGAAAGCTCCCCCCGATGCTGCATCAATACTTATCCTAAGATTCCCATGTAGTCCGTTGTAAAATGTATTCATTTGCAACCACTTAGGCAATCTGTGATGTGGGAATTTTCTGAGCAATTCTTTGTATCTCTCCCATGCCTCATACAGTGACTCCCCATGTTGCTGATCAAACATGGTAATCTCGTTCCTCATCTTTGCAGTTTTCGCTGGCGGGAAGAATTTTGCTAAAAATTTCTAAGCCAGGTCATCCCATGTCGTTAGCGAACCTGCAGGTAGAGAGTGTAACCAAATCTTCTCCTTGTCCCGTAGAGTGAACGGGAACAAGCGAAGTCTAACTGCCTCGCCCGACACCCCATTGTACTTGAAAGTGTCACAGATTTCCAGAAAACTGATCAAATGCTCGTTAAGATCGCCATTTGCAAGTCCCTCAAGCTGAACTGAATTTTGGATCATTTGAATCGTCCTAGGCTTAATCTTTAAAGTATTTGCAGCAATTGCAGGCCTAGTGATACTCGACTACAGCTCAATGCTTTCTGGTCTTCGGCAGCCATTGCTTCTTCCTTATCAGAGTTTTCGAATTCGTCCCTTATTTCCTTAATCCACTTACTTAACCTCTGAAACCTTCTCTCAATGTCGTCCTCAAAAGGAAGCAAGTCTGGATTTTTTGATCGAGTTTGCCTAAACCAATGTCAAAAACCTGAAAGAACAAAACAAAAACAAAAAGTGTTTTAAGTAAAACTGGACTAAATAAATTGATATTGCAAAATAATAAAATCTACACTAATTCTCCGGTAACGGCGCCAAAAACTTATTAGGTAAAATCTATATACGCACAATACGCAAGTATACGTGGTCAACAAGTAATATAATAGTAAGTAGAGTATCGTTACCTCAGAGACTTAGCAAGAATTTAAAATCCTAATTTTATCAAACTATCAAATTCAATGATTAAGATTATAAAAACTAAATTAATAAATAAATAAACTATCACAAAACAATCACAAATGTCAAAATCTAGAATTTCAAACAATTAATGGAGAATTAGACTTATAATTTCACCCTAAGCTTCACTATGATTTTCACACCTTTCTTCTAATTTAACTCACCATCCCAGTTTATTAATCAAGAACACTAATGTAGTACTAGCCACCTCTCGATGCACTAATACCGTATTAACTTAAATCCACAATTTAGATAGAAACAAGTTAAACACCTTAATCAACCAACTCACTATATCTCTATGTGAACTAAAATTAAAGAAGGTTTAAGATCAAGTTCTCTATCCGATTACATGCGATGTCAAGCATATCTCTACCTTAACATTCATCAAGATTCTGCTATTCACAAAATTCAAGAACACATGCTATAATAATTAAGTCTAGACTGTATTTCGTCTCTCGAGTTCATACAAGTCCACAACGAATCGTTGATCAGACAATTCACAAATTCACGCTCAAATTAATATAGATAAACTGGAAAATAATTTATTGAACTGGAAATCAAAGTTACAAAATTATCGTTTCACTTAAGGATCCATCATAAGCCTAAAAAGCAAATTAGTTCATAATGAATGAATTAACAACTGAATATCATAAAGGAAACATCCTTTCGATTACAAATAATAAACTAAGATGAAGAATAATGCGAAACCACCCTTCACGTAGCCTTAATCTACAATTTTCACGAAATTGTCTTCAAAATACTCCTCCAAAGCTTGCTATCAATTTCTGGAATTAATCTCTGTAAAAAAATAAATGCTTTTCGTGATCTTCCCCTTTGTTGTTTTTAATGCAATACATATATCACATCATGTTTCAGTCGAAGTCCCTCGCTTCTTAGAGTCCATATGCTCTTCCAATACTAGAAACCATATCCCAGCAGAGTCCAAGACACAACAAGAATGCCCAGAATTCGCTACCCCCCGCCCCGGCGGGGGTACATAGGCACAAAGGGCCCGCCCTGGCGGGGCTAGGCACTGCTAGTTGACTGTGCCATTTTTCAAGTTTGTTTCCGACTTTGCTCCAAAAGACTCCTTTCTTCACGACTTGCCTCCACGACCTCCCTACACATAAAAGAACAAGAAAACAAATATAAAACGAACATGATCATAAGAGAATAACAACAATTAAGCATGAAACAAACAACGATTCGTGGATATGAAATCCACTTATCAGCTATTGCAATGATAGGACTTTAGAATTAGTAGATTGTCTTTATGTTCCAGACATTCTTAGAAATTTAATTTTAATTTTTTTCTTGTTTAAACATAAATATTCATTTAATTTTGATTCCAAGATTGTTATTCACAAGAATGGAAATTTTATTTGTTATGGTTCATTGGTAGATAATTTATATATTCTTAATCCAAACTATTATTCATTAATGTAAATTGAATGTAGTCAACATATACCATTAAAAAGAAAAGTTTCTTCAGTTAATCAAACTTATCTTTGGCATTTACGATTAGGTCATATTAATCTAAATAGGATCCAAAGATTGGTTAAAGATGTGTTCTAAGTTCCTTAGAAGTTGAAAATCTTCCAGTTTGTGAATCCTGTATAGAAGGAAAAATGACCAAAGAGCTTTTCAAGGCAAAGAAACATAGAACCATTGATAAGTTAGAATCAATTCATACAGATGTATGTGGTCCTATGAATATCCAAGCACAAGGAGATTTTAAGTATTTTATCACTTTTACTAATGATTAATCAAGATTTGGTTATGTGTGCCTTATGCATCAAAAGTCTGAAGCATTTGAAAAATTCAAAGAATTTCAGGCAGAAGTAGAAAGACAATCTGGTAAACACATAAAAGCCCTTTGATCAAATCGAGGAGGTCAATACCTTCTTGGGGAATTCAAAGATTACTTATCTGATAAAGGAATTATATCTGAATTGACTGCACGGTACACCCCAGCAAAATGGTGTGGTAGAAAGAAGCAACATGACTCTTTTAGATATGATAATGTGTATGATGAGTTTTTCTACTCTTCCTATTTCCTTTTGGGGTTATGTACTAGAAACGACAATATGCTTATTGAATCTTGTACCATTAAAGTTTGTTCCTTTAACACCTAGAGAATTGTGGAGTGGGCGAAAGCTAATATTGCACCATATTCATATATGGGGCACACCTCCTCAGGTACGAAAAGAAAAAATAGACTTAGATAAATTAGGTTTAAGAACAGAAGTATGTTTGTTTGTAGGATATCCAAAAGGAACTAGAGGTGGTTTATTTTATAGTCCTTTAGACCAGAAAGTATTTGTTAGCGCAAATGCAATTTTTCTAGAAAATGACTACGTAATGGATCACAAGTCGAGTAGTAAAATTGTCTTATAAGAAATGTCAAGTACATCAGTTACTTAATCAATTAATCCACCACAAGACTTGAATGAATTTCCAGAAGCTAACCAACCTGATTCTTCTAATACACGGGAGCTTCATCGTAGTGGGAGGAGTATCAGACATCCTGAGAGACTTTCACTTCTTGGAGAAACTTACGATGTTATTCGAGAAGAAATAGAGTCGGATCCCTCTAACTACCATGAAGCTATTAATGATGTAGATGCATCCAACTGGCACATGACTATGAAATAAGAAATGGATTCCACGTACTCAAATAAAGTATGTGAACTTGTAGAAGAAAATGAGGGGTAGATGGAAAGGTGGAAACCTTTAAAGCACGGTTGGTAGCAAAAGGTTTTACTCAAGAAGAAGGTATTGATTATGAGGAAACTTTTTCACCAGTAGCTATGCTTAAATCTATCAGAATACTCTTATCCATTGAAGCTCATCTCGATTACGAGATATGACAAATGGATGTCAAGACGATTTTCTTAATGGATATCTTGATGAAGAAATCTATATGAAGCAGCCAGATGGTTTCATAGTTAAAGGCCAAGAAAATAAGGTATGCAAGTTGCAAAAGTCCATTTATGAAATTAAGCAAGCATCAAGGTCTTGGAATATAAGATTTGACCAAACAATCAAATCTTATCATTTGGAATAAAATTCAGAAGAATATTGTGTGTACAAGAAGAATAAAGATGGGGTGGTGGTATTATTAATTCTTTATGTGGATGATATATTACTTATGGGTAATGATGTGGGAGTATTATCTAGCGACAAAATTTGGTTGTCTAGTAATTTTGAGATGAAAGACTTAAGAGAGGCTAATTACATTTTAGGGATCAAGTTTTGGCGTGATCGTAAGAATAGAATGTTGGGCCTATCCCAAGCTACATACATAGATATAATTTTGGCTAGGTTCAACATGCAAAATTTCAAGAAAGGACTGCTTCCTATTGAAATGGAATTCCTCTTACTAAGGAACAGTGTCCTAAGACACCTCAAGAGCAGGAGCGCATGAAGTCAATCCCTTACGCTTCGGTGGTGGGAAGTCTTATGTATGCAATGTTGTGCACTGGACCAAATATTTATTTTATTGTAGGCCTGGTCAGCAGATATCAGTCTAAGCTTGGACTCAAACATTGGATAACAGTAAAGCATATACTTAAGTATATATAGAGAACAAGAGATTATATGCTTGTCTATTCTAGTGATGATCTTGTCCTGAAAGGATATATATATTCAAATTTTCAGTCAAATAGAGACTTTAGAAAGTCAACATTTGGTTATGTGTTTACTCATGGAGGTGAAACTGTCAGTTGGAGGAGTGTTAAACAGTCTTGCATAGCTGACTCCACCATGGAAGCTAAAAACGTTGTTGCTTTTGAAGCTGCAAAAGAGGTTATATGGCTTAAGAAGTTCTTGTTAGAAATAGGAATGGTACCTTCAATATCATCTCCTATTGTCTTATTTTGTGACAATAATAGGGCAATTATAATCAAAGGAGCCTAGGAACCACATGAAAGGAAAACACATTGAAAGAAAATATCACCTCATGCGAGATATAGTTCAACAAGGAGATGTGATAGTTTCAAAGATAGCTTCTGCGCAAAATTTGGTTGATCCTTTTATGAAGACCTTGTCTTCTAAAGTTTTTGACTTTCATCTTGAGGGGATGGGTATTAGACATATGGTAGATTCGGCTTAGGGCTAGGGGAAGATTATAAGGTTTTAAGCCCAAAAAAACCCAATGTTGATATTTATTTTATTATTTTAATAATAAAATTTTATTTCATTTTGCATAATTAAATATTTCATAAATTTTGTCCATAATTATATATTTTATAATTTATTTATATGAAGGAGTGTCATATACAGAAAACATAAACTATATGCTATGTATAATTAAAGAAATATATTATTCTCAATCTTAGATGGAAATGGACATACCATTCTAGTAGATTGTAATACACTTGATTGGATGATTTGTCTTCCTCATATAAAGTAAATACTTTAATCTAGTGTATTGGTGTATTTTTGAAATACAATATAGAACTGGATCGTTGTGAAAAATTATTTGTTAAATACTGTTATTATAAATAATTTTTTAATTACTATTAATTATTTGTTAGGAATATGTATTTTTCAAGATGCAATATGTATTTTTCAAGATGGAATTCTACATTTAAATTATAATATCCACTTGATATAATTTATTGGTTGATCACCGTAATATTGGCCAAGTATTTTAGTAATTCAAATTATTAAAGTATAATTTAATTTATTAAATTAATGAGTAATCAAAAGTTTATAAATTATGTACTCAAAGATATAAACAATTTTATTCCTACACGCGTTTATGGATATTATTGTAGAGGATTATTTTGCAAGATACTAATAGTGGAAGGATTTAATTAATTAATTTTAATTCTATTAATTCTAGAGTGCAATTAGTTATAATTAATAAAATTCTAATTGATTAAAGAGTTAATCAGAAACTAGTATTATATTGGAGGTACACTTGTAGAATTCTACTTGATCCCCACTCTAGCCCTTATTAAGAGATAACAAAATAGCATAATAAAATATATCAAAAAAGTTTTCAAATTATCTTGATAAATATCAGGGAGTTGAGGACTCTATATATTCTATCACTTTGTAGTATTTTGAGCTCACACTCAGAAAAGTACGTAATATCAAAAATAAAGGTCATAGGGAGGAAGATCAGGAGGGAGCAAAATTCATCATCAGACTAATCCAAAATTCTCCATAGTGCTACAACCAAGCATAAGGTATGTAATATAATTTTTAATTATTCTAAATTATGAGAAAGATCTTGGGATAATAATTTTTAAAAGTAATTTTTTTTTAATTTATTTGGAAATTGTTTCCTATAGTTTCTCCCTCTGTCGAGTTTGTTTTCTTTTCTTGTGGAATTTTGATTTTGCTAATTTGGGGTTAGATTTCTCATTCTTTCTCCACTCTTAGTTATTTTTCTGTTTTGGTTGCTTGAATATTCTTTATGCAGAAAGTTGTTCTTGTTTATGATAATGACAATTGCACATATACTTATTGATGTTAGAATTTGAGCTTAAATGAAACTATTAAACATGGATTTTTAAGTTAGAATTTAAGTAGGTCACATTAATTATTTGAGTTGAGTCCACATATAAATATGTTATACTCCATGAGTAGATTAAAATCAAGTATTAGGAAACTTAAATCTCAAAGATCAATATTTGAATATGTTATTAAATGCATAAGGGAAACAAGGGTCCCATATGGATTGAAAATTAAACAGCAAATGAGTATATATATTCAATTAGCTTGGACATGGGTTTGGACCCCAAGGGGTAACCCAATTTTGTGAATGGGAGAGGACCTAGTAAAGATTTGGTTTGGGTTCACCAAACGTGTGCTGTCGCTCCTAAGACGTTGTATATATTTATTATTTGGACAAAGAAAAAAAGTATTTTTTTTGTTTAGTTTTGTTAATCTTACTCACTCCATCTCATATTAAATGTCCTAAATTTTTTTGAATGTTCCAAAATAAATGTCTTATATATATTAGTATATTTATCCTATTTTTCCTCTTACACCCTCATAATCTATGTAATGTACTTATTGATAATATGATAGTTACAAAAAAATGTATGTAGATAATTAAATTACGTATGAAAGAACAATTATTAGGGTCATAAAAAAGTGAAGAAATACTTCAATTAATATAAGTAATCAAAAATAGTAATTTAGGTAAAAGAGAAATTTATTAATTAGCGTGCCAACATTAATTAGGACGTTTATTTTGGGACGGATGAAGTATTTATTATCGTTGGGAGACATCCCTCCTCTAAACTGTTAACTGCTGCAACTGTTGTGACGAACGAGAATTCTGTAATTTATTTTAATATTTATTGAATTAAATAAATATTTTCGATGATTTAATTATTAGATTTAATAATTAATTGATGCAATTGTGGTAGATTAATTTAATCATATGTGTTACATTATTAAATTAATGTAGAAAATTTTTATTATTCAAGTATGTGATTAATTGAGCTTATTGAATTAAATGAATATTTAATTAAGCATGATGTTATTTTAATTAAATTAAATTATTAATTAGAAATTTAATAAATTGACATTATTTATTAATGAGATATTTATTTATGTGACTATGTGAATTTATGAGAAATTATTATATTTTATTTATATTAAATTAAATAAGATATATGAATTATTGTGCAATTGGGTGTGACACTTATTAAGCTATATAATAAAAGAGTTTATTAAATTAATTGAGTTTAAGCCTTTAAGGCTAGCCAAACATGGCCTTAAGGGGGGTTACTAGCAGTTACCCATGACTGGTTTGACTGACTAGTATGCGCGTCAGTTCTTTGCAATTATATTACGTATTCTTTTTCTATTTCTTTCTCTAAGTCTGATAAGCATCACAGAGAGAAAAGATTGAGAATTTCAGAGAGGATTGAGAAGTCTGGGAGATAAAGTGAGTGTGTAATCAACAGGCTTTTGAAAAAGGGACATTTGGAATCACTCTTCTAGTTTGTATTCTGGGTAATTTCTCCCAAACCCAATTTCTACATTTACATCTTTTAGTTTTTATAAATTGGCTTTCAAAACTTCTGTTAATCTCTGTGATTTGGGAATTGTACTATTATATGGATTTATGTGATAGTAAGAATAGCATAGCATGTTTTATATATATATATTACATGATTTCATATCATCAAGTTCATGAAAACATGTAGTAATCTGATGACTTGTTATTTCAAAATAAACAGAGTACGTGATATGGCCATATGGCCTTATATGTGATAATTGATGTATTGATTATATATTATCCCTAAATTTTACACCCTTATATTATTGAGCATGTTAATACGAAGTGATCAAGCTTTAAACGAACGGATTTGGCCTTATAACGAATCCGTAGTGTTAAATTATAAGTTTTGTTCAAAATCCTCAAGAACTTCAAGAACAGTCTAAATTTTTATGATTTAAATATGTGATTATATGTTTTAATAGGTTAAAATCACTTTATAGATGTTGTATTATGATTATGCATGAATTATAACATGTGGGTATATGTGATTTGGTGAAATTAGTGTTAAAAATGTGTTAATTTCGCTGAACTCTGTGTTCTTCGCGAACTGAGATTCAGTTTCTGGGGTCTCGCGCCACGGCGCCAGCTCTAGAACTGATTTCTCGCGCCGCAGCGCCAAGACTCGAGCCACGGCGCCACAGCGCCGCAGCGCCAAGGGCCCGGCCACAGCGCCACCGCGCCGCAGCGCGACTCCTTAGCATATTAGTGGCGCCGCAGCGCCACTCTCCAGAAAATGTCAGAAATGTATTTTTAAAATGTTAAAGTCTAATGAACATGTAATCATGTTAGAGGTATTATGAGATGATTACATAGTTGTTTAACATGTAATAAAATATTATATGTGAATTGAATTATTAAATACATAATTAGTTTGATAATTCATGAAGTATAAATTATGTGACAACGTGATAATTTGACTAAGTTTAGTCAATAATTAAAGTAGACAACGAGAATGAGTTTATATTGATTAGTTAATTTATAATTAACTGGTATTGTGTATATGAATGGTATGTAGGATTTAATTCAAAGAACGTGCTTAGTTAAAGTGTAATCTACGCACGAGGCAAGTATCCTATCCCTAACTCCATTCTATTGAGCAAGTTTATTTAAACTTAAACGTTACTTTTATGTTGAGCAAGTTTCCCTAACCCTACTTGTCATTATTGTTCAAGTTTATTATTTACCTTGAATAAATTATCCTTGTTATTATTCAAGTTCAAGCATGATATTAAAGATTAATTATCTTTCCAAAGCATGATTCAGTTATACAATAATTGTCCTATTGTATACTTTTGAGGTTATTATTCAAATCGAATATCAATTATTGTTGAACCTTATTAGACTAGTGAACCTTATTGATTCAACTAGTCCATAGTTGATGAGCGTTCTAAATTTCAGAACCCTTGATGAATTATCCAAACCAAACTTCCTTTGGTGCGGACTCGAATGTCAAACTGAGATGAATAACCCTGTATAGGGGATTATTTACGCTTTAGCGTTAAGATATTGTGCACAGTATGGTACTAAGGGCTGATCCCCCTAAGTACGAGAAGGAGGTCCATAGTCTTATGACTGTTAAAGGTTTCAAGTATAACCCTTGTTAACCTAGGACATAGTTCAAGGTCTTATGACCCTCAGTATTCTTTTGATTCATGTTATTTATTCTTGATTCAAAAGTTGAGCTTTATTCAGATGTCTTTGATTATTCGCATGTTATTATACTGTTGTTTCATTTTTTTTATTCTTGTGGGCATTTGTGCTCACTCTTGCTTAATAATAACATTGCAGTTAAGAATGAAAGAAGCGATGAACCCTCCACTAGTAAAGGCAAGGGCAAAGTTAGCAAGTGATGAAGACTTGTTATTTTAATTGATGATGTATTTATGTTTAAGACTTATGTTGTTGTTTAAGACTTATTTGTTTAGAATTCCGCACAGATGTTTTAAGGTTAGAGTAACCTGGAATTTATTTATGATTCAGTTGATGTAACCCTTAAGGGAAGAGATTTTATTATGATTTCTATCTATTGTATGGTTTGATATTATTTATGGGTAGATAGATAGATGATGCTTGTACAGTGAACACCAAATCCCGTGGAATCGAAGTACCCGGATTTGGGGGTGTCACAACTGTCATGCCAACGGTCATGTCCAATCAGATTCCAACAGTTATGTCCAGTCATGAAGGGTAATTAATCATCTATAAATATCTTACAAATTCAGTCATTCATGCATTAATTTTTCATTTATATATTTAGAGTCCATTTAAGAGAGTTCAAAGTATTGTCTGGTTCGTTGAGTTTATTATTTATAGTACTGATATAGTACATGTGATCATTGTATTATGGATGACAAGTGCTATAAACACTAAGCACAAAAGGAGGCGTAATTGTCTTAAAGACATAATACCAACTACTAGTCTGGACTTACGCAATTATTTTTCTATAATTTCTGCATTATTTTAATATACCAAAATTGGATTCTAATTTATATCATATTGGAATATAGATTTTCCAAACAATTGGATGTACGATGCGACATGAAATGTCTTAGATAGTTATTTTTAGATTGTTTTATTCTCGACATATATCATAAAAGTTTGTAAATCACATTTTATTTTGGATAAAGTAGTAACCTTCTCAACTCTATTATACATGTAATTTTTGATTAAATTAATTAATTTTACCGGTTATTGATATGGAGATAAGAAAGTAAATAAGAGTCAAAAAAAATTCTTTACTGTCCAGTGCCAACATGTCTAGCTGAAATTCGGCGCCAACCAAAAATAAAAAATAAAATCCACCTCCTCCTTATCTAAAGAAAGAGCCACAAAACAGAAAAAACAGAAAACTCCTCACTTCCCTATCTCTCATGGCTTACTGTTTGTCTCCCTTCTCAAACACCAATTTCACCCACATTTCATCACTCCTTCACACCCCAGGAAGAAACCCTCTTCTAGTAGTGTCCATTAAAGGCGTAAAATCGACCGAACCGGAGAATGAAAAGGTTGCCCAAACAAAAATCCAAGAGCCCTCCAAGCCACAAGCATCAACCACTGCTACTAAGCTTCCCAAAAAACCCGTTTATTCGAGTGCGAATTTAGTAAAATTTTCTTTTTAATTTTACTAACAAGAAAATCCAAAATTTTAGTAATTTTATTTATTTAATAACCTCTTTTTGGTGCAGTGAAGAAAGGTTAGATTGTTAGGGTGGACAAGGAGAAGTATCTTAATAGTATTAATGTAAGTACCTGGCTCACTTCCTTGAAGTTGAATTTCTTTTTTCTATATTCTTTAACATAAGGTGAAGACACAAATTTAATTTCGGCATATATAGGATAATTGGAATTGGGTTTTTAATAAATTATGGTTAAAATTTGCAATTTTTGAGGTTTGAGACAAAGGTATATATAAATATGATGAAGAAGGGAATGGAATGAGGAATTCCACAACTCCCTAACGAATGAAAATCATCAATTTGAGAGGAATGGGTCCATTCCAATGAAACAATCAAATACATTTTTTTTCATTCCATGGGAATGAGCTATTCCGTTTCCCTTTGATTTCTGCAACCCAAAAGTAACATAATGGTCAAATATAAAACGTTATAGTTTAGGTCATATGTTGCGTTTAGATTGAAGGAATTTGTTAACGCCAAGATCTGTCCACACGCTCCAATCATCAAAGCGCGCCAAATCCTACACAGAAACGAAACGCACGCGAAGCTTGACAGATTGGGTCCTCGGGGGATAACTCTGGTGTGAGAATAAATATAGGCTGAATAAGGTTTAACAATTGAAGCTTAGCGCTCTAGTGTTGGAAAGTAATAATGAATTATGTGTACCTTAGAATCAGGGTAAAACCTTGTATTTATAGTGATTTCACCACCTCTGTGACGCCCCCAAAATTAGGTATACATCACCCATCTTGGGTCGTCAGATACATGGTACAAAATTCAAATACAACTTACTAATACAATTGTCGTGTATAATACGACAAAACATAAACTGTGAGTTTGAATAAGAATATTGTCTTCTAGAGAGTATCCATACTCAAAAGGAGTCCTCATTACAATTATTATCACACTATTACATAGAATAGTGAGGATTATTAATGCTCTAGGACCATCACTCCGTTTTCTGACTCGTCCCATCTATATTCTCATTTTCTGAATAGAACAGTGAAAGAAAGGGTGAGCTCAACTAGCCCAATAAGAAATATTATGACTAAGATAATGCAGAATAAATTATCATTAGTCTTCAACAATGTTAAACTGATAAAATACAATAGACATCAAGTTTAACTGCAGCGGATCAAGCAATCCATTAAAAGAGTCAAGTAGAGAATAAAATCTACTATCTTTTATGATTTAAAAGGTATTTCATGACTTTTATCGCTGAGACACAGCTAAAAAAATAATCCACATCATCGAATCACCCCTGCACTACGGCCAAAGATATTCTTTAGTATCACGACCACGAATTATCCATGCACTACGGGCCAAAGATAATCGTGTTTTCATCAACGGTCCTGATCATGCCATAAAATAATTCATCTTTGCACTACGGCTAAAGAGAATCCATAACCATAATCATACCAAAAACTGTCCATCAATGCACTACGGGCCAATGAGGACTTTTTCCACATCATTTGTAACATTACGGTCATGATTACACCGAATAATCCCTGGTCATAATCATACCAAGTCCATCTATGCACTACAGGCCACATATGACTTTTAACATAATATAAACATGAGGATGATGACAATGATATAAGAATTCAATAAAACAAGTTCAAGAATTAATTTGTCCAGGAACCAATAACGTCCAAATTGTCAACATGATACTTTTGTGTAGAGTAAAATTCAAGAATGCTCAGAAGAATATTTCCATGAAAAAATACTGGATGAAGCGAAAAATATCAAGGATATTCCACTAATTTCATGGAGTATAGAAATCAAAGTTTTAACCAACTTAGTATAATAAAGAATGGAATAACAAAAGAAATCATCATGCATGCGATAGACCGTACAGACATGTTATTCCAACAGAATAATAAATAATGGAACCAGGTCCGGCGTAAAACGCACAGACAGGATATTCCAACAGAATAATAATAAAGGCGGAACCAGGTCCGGTGTAAAACACACAGACAGGATGTTCCAACAGAATAATAATAAAGACGGAACCAGGTCCGGTGTAAAACACACAGACAGGATGTTCCAACAGAATAATAATAAAGACGGAACCAGGTCCAGTGTAAAACACACAGACAGGATGTTCCAACAGAATAATAATAAAGACGGAACCAGGTCAGGTGTAAAACACACAGACAGAATGTTCCAACAGAATAATAGAAGAATGTCACCAAGTATAGGGTAGACCGCGTATACAGGTTATTCCAACAGAATAATAAGAAATGGAATAACAACAGTTCTCTTCATGAATAAGAAAGAATAACACCCCTTACGGGAACAACAAATAATATCCCTGACCGTTTTAAAGAATTAGTTATGTAGTAGAATACTTTTCTTCTTTCTCTCTATAGTTTCTCTCTCTAGAGTTTCTCTCTCTAGAGTTTAGTGAATTCGTAAGAAAATAATGAAGGAATGAGCTTCTATTTATAGAAAATTGGAATGTATACTAACTAATCCATGAACGGTCCAAATTGATTTACTTTAATATGATGGTCCATATTTAAAGAAAAATCTTTTTAAAAAAATATAATATATTCTATTTCTAGAATAACTTTATTAAACTATTATGTTTTATATAAAAAGATGTTTCTGTTTTATTATGTTAATAATACGAATAAAACAAAACTTCATTATCGCTAAATAGTTCATATTATTAATTGACAATAATTGAATTAAACTGAGTGACTTCTCACATAAGCATTAATAATCAATATCGTGTGTTACTATATAACCACACGTATTACTGTACTTTTATTATCGAGTAGTTCAACAGTATCAACGGTAAAACTTCCGCTGTTATTTTTAATAAAATATTTTTGTCGTTTGCTCAATCCGATAATAATTCCGTTGTGGGGTCCACCAATAATTATGCCGTCGTACGAATATTCTCCGACAAAAATAATATTCCCCGACCAATCGAATATAATACAACAACTTGCATACTTTGCAAAATTTATAAATACTACCCACAACTATAACATTATCTCAAATTCACACCATAATATTTAAAAAAAATATTTCGAAAAAATTAAATCTTTATTTATAAAATCTGGGGTTTCACAATCTCCCCTCCTTATGAAATTTTACCCTCGAAATTTTCGTACGTACCTGGTATGCCGAATAGATGAGGACACTTCGTCAGATTCTAACTCTTGAGGTATAACCTTTGAGTGTTGAATACATTCCAGGATTTTAACAGGTACATCTTCATACGTTAAATTATCCGCTATCTCGTCCGGTTCTAAATCAATAATGTGGTTCGGGTCGTCGACATATTTACGTAACATCAATACGTTAAAAAAATGTTATGAACACGCGACATACTTGGCGGTAAAACGAGTCTATAAACCACAGTTCCTACTTGATCGAGGATTTTAAATGGGCCAATTAAGGGTTGAGATTTTCTCTCTTCATTGATTCTTGCTTCTAGAATAACGCCCTCTTGAACCTTCTTCTTAGTATTCATCAGCTCCGGGTCCGCAGCTTGCACGGCTTTAACTTTATCGATTAAAGTCGATTCTAATCGTATATTCGTTATCTTCACGTGGGTTCGTATATTCGCACTTGTAATCGCATACGATCTTCTACTCAACGCGTCAGCTACCACGTTCGCTTTTCCACGATGGTATGGTACGATCATAATCTTTAACAGCTCGAGCCAACGTCTTTGGCGCATAATACGTTCGTTTTAGTTGAAGAAATATTTAAGGTTTAAGAAATGGGTTTTGTACTAGGGTCAATACAAAATTCGATTTCACGCTCTAGGGGTAGGCTAGGAAGTCTTCAAGAATACGTCAGGAAATTTATTAACAATAGAAATATCATTCAAAACTGTGACTCTCATCCCAGACTTGGATAACACGTCACATTGATACCTATCAACTTGCCATCGTCATTTACAACGTCTCCTACGGAAAGTCTGGCTTCGGTGCATTCCACACCAAGAAGTCAACAACGAAAGGAACGGAGATCTTTACTTATGGCTTGATATGACAATGATTGACTTTAGTGGTTTGGTTGCTTGAATTCGCATAATAGGTTGGTTAGGAATATGAAAGCTAACAACCTTACGAAAAGCATGATGAGCAGTTAACCAATCGTTTCCAAAAATCACATCAATGCAAGTATTTTCAAAGAGATAAGATCGACAGGTAACGTGAAAGTGTTGATTTGAACAAGGTTTATAAATAGTGGAGGTAACGAAGGTTTCTCCCAACTGAGTTTAAACAGATATATCAAAGTCTAACTTCTCCAGAGTTAAGTTCAAACATTGAACACAACTAGGTGAAATAAAAGAGTGAGTAGAACCGGTATCTAACACGGTATAGACTTCGCAAGAGTTTATGACTAACATACCCGTGATAATTTTATTCAAGTTCCTCGTCACGAAAAAAAACGCTCTCTTAAACTACCGGCTTTGGATTGTCTGGGACATCCTTTGGCATCACTATCCCAGCTGGACTTGACTTCCCCATACGACAAAATCGAGCTAGGTGACCTTCTCTTCCTCAATTAAAACACGCTTTGGATTGTTGCGTACAGTTTGGACAGATGTGTCCCTCCTGTCCGCATTTGAAACATACGACCGGTGGTCGTTCTTCTTCCTTTGAAACGGGTGCTGGTACCGATGTCTTCACGTCATTGTTGAACCTTCTCTTCTTGAAATGTCCATTCTTATTGTTTTGGCCATGACTACCACCGAAGTGGTTACCATTTCTGGCATGTTGATTCCCTCTATGCTTATTGTCACCACTTTGATGACTGTTATCACCGGTATTATCATTTTGCTGGCTGCTTTCTTTTGGTTGCGTTGACTCGTTATCGCGCTCTATTAACTGAGCCCTATTTATAACATCTGAATACAAGCACAATTTATGAGAAATAAGATATTGACGTATCTCCGGCTTCAAACCTCTTAAAAACATCCGCGTCATTCTTTCTTCATTATCAACCAAGTGGGACGTAAAACGGGATAACTCGACAAACTTGGCTTCGTACTGCGACACGGTCATGTTGTTTTGCTCCAACTTGATAAATTCCACCTCCTTCATGTGACAAATGCTTTCGGGAAAGTACTTGTTGTCGTTGAACAGCTCCCGGAATTTCTCCCAAGACATCTTGAGTGCGTCAGGCTGGGTACGTTTTATAGATTCCCACCAGTAATCTGCCTCTTCACGCAACATAAAGGTGGCAAAGGGAACCTTTTGCTCCTCTAAGTATCCCAAGACATCAAATATCTTGGTGATCTGCTTTAACCACGTCTCCGCCTTAAGTGGTTCTGGCTTTCCCAAAAACTGCGGTGGTCCAAGCTCCTTGAACTGCTTAGCGGTGACCAACCGTGGGTTGCCATTATTTTTACCTGCATTATGAACAGCAGCCGCCTTCACCTGATGTTGCATGAATTCTAAAAAACTCCTAAACGTACCGTCGTTCGTCAATTGATCAGTGTTGTTGTTTATAGGAGAATTATCGTCATCCTGTTGCACATTGTCCTGATTATTGATCTGTGGAGACTCAACGGTCTCCTGTGCTCCATTGCTTATCTCAACATTATCAGATGCCATTTTCAAATATTGTTACAAAACAAGGGTTAATTAACATATCACATATCATCCCTATACTCTGACCGACCAATTAAATAACAAGTAAACTTAGGCAGGTCATACTAGCGAAAGAATTCCCCGTCTCTCCCCTCCTAGTTCTAGTCTCACATCTTAGCCAGGGGTCATATCCCTAAGCTCTGATACCAACTGTGACGCCCCCAAAATTAGGTATACATCACCCATCTTGGCTCGCCAGATACATGGTACAGAATTCAAATACAACTTACTAATACAACTGTCGTGTACAATACGACAAAACATAAATTGTGAGTTTGAATACAAATATTGTCTTCTAGAGAGTATCCATACTCAAAAGGAGTCCTCATTACAATTATTATCACACTATTACATAGAATAGTGAGGACTACTAATGCTATCATCTAGGACCATCACTCCGTTTCCCGACTCGTCCCAGCTATATTCTCATTTCCTGAAGAGAACAGTGAAAGAAAGGGTGAGCTCAACTAGCCCAATAAGAAATATTATGACTAAGATAATGCAGAATAAATTATCATTAGTCTTCAACAACGTTAAACTGATAAAATACAATAGACATCAAGTTTAACTGCAGCGGATCAAGCAATCCATTAAAAGAGTCAAGTAGAGAATAAAATCTACTATCTTTTATGATTTAAAAGGTATTTCATGACTTTTATCGCTGAGACACAGCTAAAAAAATAATCCACATCATCGAATCACCCCTGCACTACGGCCAAAGATATTCTTTAGTATCACGACCACGAATTATCCATGCACTACGGGCCAAAGATAATCGTGTTTTCATCAACGGTCCTGATCATGCCATAAAATAATTCATCTTTGCACTACGGCTAAAGAGAATCCATAACCATAATCATACCAAAAACTGTCCATCAATGCACTACGGGCCAATGAGGACTTTTTCCACATCATTTGTAACATTACGGTCATGATTACTCCGAATAATCCCTGGTCATAAATCATACCAAGTCCATCTATGCATTACAGGCCACATATGACTTTCAACATAATATAAACATGAGGATGATGACAATGATATAAGAATTAAACAAGTTCAAGAATTAATTTGTCCAGGAACCAATAACGTCCAAATTGTCAACATGATACTTTTGTGTAGAGTAAAATTCAAGAATGCTCAAAAGAATATTTTCATGAAAAGATACTGGATGAAGCACAAATATCAAGGATATTCCACTAATTTCATGGAGTATAGAAATCAAAGTTTTAACCAACTGAATATAATAAAGAATAGAATAACAAAAGAAATTACCATGCATGCGATAGACCGCACAGAAAGGTTATTCCAACAGAATAATAAATAATGGAACCAGGTCCGGCGTAAAACGCACAGATAGGATATTCCAACAGAATAATAATAAAGACGGAACCAGGTCCGGTGTAAAACACACAGACAGGATGTTCCAACAGAATAATAATAAAGACGGAACCAAGTCCGGTGTAAAACACACAGACAGGATGTTCCAACAGAATAATAATAAAGACGGAACCAGGTCCGGTGTAAAACACACAGACAGGATGTTCCAACAGAATAATAGAAGAATGTCACCAAGTATAGGGTAGACCGCGTATACAGGTTATTCCAATAGAATAATAAGAAATGGAATAACAGCAGTTCTCTTCATGAATAAGAAAGAATAACACCCCTTACGGGTACAACAAATAATATCCCTTACCGTTTTAAAGAAGTAGTTAAGTAGCAGAATACTTTTCTTCTTTCCCTCTATAGTTTCTCTCTCTAGAGTTCAGTGAATTCGTAAGAAAATAATGAAGGAATGAGCTTCTATTTATAGGAAAATAGAATGTATAGTAACTAATCCATGAACGGTCCAGATTGATTTACTTTAATCTGACGGTCCATATTTAAAGAAAAATCTTTTAAATAAAATATAATATATTCTATTTCTAGAATAACTTTAATAAAGTATTCTATTTTATATAAAAAGATGTTTCTGTTTTATTATGTTAATAATACGAATAAAACAAAACTTCATTATCGCTAAATAATTCATATTATTAATTGACAATAATTGAATCAAACTGAGTGACTTCTCACATAAGCATTAATAATCAATATCGTGTGCTACTATGCAACCACACGTATTACTGTACTTTTACTACCGAGTAGTTCAACAGTATCAACGGTAAAACTTCCGTCGTTATTTTTAATAAAATATTTTTGTCGTTTGTTCAATCCGACAATAATTCCGTTGTGGGGTCCACCAATAATTGTGCCGTCGTACGAATATTCCCCGACAAAAATAATATTCTCCGACCAATCGAATATAATACAACAACTTGCATACTTTACAAAATTTATAAATACTACCCACAACTATAACATTATCTAAAATTCACACCATAATATTTAAAAAAAATATTTCGAAAAAATTAAATCTTTATTCATAAAATCTGGGCTTTCACAACCTCCATAGAGTCCTTCCCCATATTGAATTAGGGTTCCTCATTATGTATAATTCCTTAATGAGATTGAATAAAATCTCCTAAAAAGAAAGGAGTTGGATCAAATCCCATCACCACCTTCTGAATTTAGAAACCAAATATAATTGGGGATCCTTGATTCCTTAAAATACTCTAACAACCAAATAAAATTTCCACATGGGTTAAAATAACCCCACATGGACCTTAACCCGTCATATAATCTTGGGCCCAAATATCCATAGCCAAACATAGACCATTCCTGCCCCACCCATATCAGCCACATCTTCTTCCACAACTCACTCAACCTGTGATGCCCCCAGATTCGAGTCTCAAACACTCGGACCTGGTCATCACGATCTAATACAAACATCCACCTCCAAACAACATACAATAACTAAATGCAGAATATAATAAACATATGTTGTTCATACCCTAGTACAGTAATTAGGGTTCAAATAACACTAACAGTTTATGTAACTAGCATGAAACAAAAGTGTTGCTACTAGAAGTCTATTACTTCACCTTCTCCTTGCCCTTGCCTTTGAGGGTCTCGACCTTAATTGTAATAAATTTCATGATATAGCAAGGATGAGCAAATAGTTTGCTCAGCAAGTTTAAGTACAACAGGAATAATATATATCATGAATGAAATGAATATCTGGAAAGATTTAATATCTGAATAACAAAAGCAAGAGACAACAAGTGCTTTTAGAATATCAAGTAGTCAAGTAGACTATGAACAACTTCCAAAGGAATCAATAGCTAATTGGCCCCTTGGTTACTGGCTCAGAATACGTACTCTAGGGGATCAACCTCTCGTACACTATATATATACATAACATTTAACTCTGTGGTGTGTATCTTATATTAGATGCGTGGGATACTCCCCTATAATAAGGGGTGTTCACTTCAGTCTAAGAATCTGTACCATCAAATGGCCTGGATAGCTTTTATAAATGATTTTCATGCAATTGTCTGACTGAACAAGGGTTCAGACTCAAACTTCCACAATTCATGGATTATAAAACTTTTAAATAAGGTACAGGTCAAAGACTGTACGAAATCAAATGCACTCAGTGTGAATATCAATAACAATGATGTGGAATAATTTTACATAATTAAACCACTTAGCACCTGCTTGAGAATTAAAACTCGAGCTCAAATAAAGTACTTGCGAAAAGTAAAGTCTCGGTATAGGGAACTTGTTTTGTCTGTAGTCTACTGCTATGAAAATAAATATATTTTGGTTAGCAGTCTATCTACCTTCCTTCGAAAGACCTATAATTGACCTTCTGATTAGCAAAATCATATACCATTGTTCTTTATTAAATTACCTAATATTTAGTCACACAGTTAAATATTAGTTATTACAGCAATTCCTTAGTAACGTTATTATCCCTTGATAATATTACTATTACGTAAACATTATCCTAAACTTGTCCAATATTATTACTTTTAATAACATTTTACTTACTCCTTAGTATTATTAATCAAATAATAATACTTTATTCGCTTACTAATATTATTAACCTTTTAATAATATTTTATTTATGTGTTAATATTATTAATTATTTAATAATATTTTATTCATTTACTAATGTTATTATATTTTAATAACATTTAATTTTGAATATTATTAATTATTTAATAATATTTTAATCATTTAATAATACTTTAATCTAATATTATTAATTTTTTAATAATATTTTAATCTAATATTATTAATTAATATTTTAATCTAATATTATTAGTCATTTAATAATATTTTAATCATTTATAAAAGTTTTAATCTAATATTATTAGTCATCTAACAATATTTTAAATAAATTTTAATTTCAATATTCTTACTTATTTAAAAATATCAAATTCTAATATTATTAATATCATAATAACATTTTAATAATTTATTAGGTTAACAAATAATTTATTCTAATTGTTCACCCTTTATTAAATAACTTATTTAATACCCATAACAGGTTATAAATAATACTTCTTATTATAAATTACCAAAATACCCTCAAATAGTCAGAATAATATATATTAGGAGTATTCAAGCAATAAAATCACATTTTTCTTATTTTTGACATTATTTAACTATTTATTTCCTTTTATTCATAACTTCATCATTTTTAGGATAAATACCAAACTAATTCCAAAAATTCTTCTTTTCTAGATTTGGACAGTGTATGACCCAATAATTATTCCCAAATTGTCCTGAAATTTTTGAACTTGTTTTACTATTTTTAAAGTGCCTAAAACATCCGGATCTTGTTACATTTTTAATAAATTGAGCTTTGCTCAGAAAATTTTGAAATTTATAGGGGATTCTCTCATAACATATACTAACTCACTGTACAAATTTTAGATCTTTCTCAATTATACACAATGAAATATTTGGGTTTTCTTTTTAAAGAGTCCTTTACGGTAAAGACCATTCCTCCCATTCTATACATCGAAACGTGCCCGATCGTTTTCCTACGTGTAGATAACTCATCAAGGTACCTCTTTGATTTTTTCCCCAGAATTTATAAAGGTCCAGAAATGGATGAAACTGCCATTGGAAAAACGGGGTTAGCGGGCTTAGCTAGGTTTTAACTCTATATGGACTATTTTGGGAAAGTCAGCCATTTAGCTTCAAAACTTGCTAGATTTGTGTGCTATCTCTTGGGTTTACTAGATAATTCATGTATCTAGCACCCCCCTTTGACAGATCACAAATCGGAATTGTAAAACTTGATTAACACAAGATTTAAGCGAAGAAAAAGCTAGGGTTTCTGTAACACCCCCTTTCCAAAATAGAAAAGAGAGGTTACTCAAAACACAACAAAACTGAAGAATATATAACAATGCTCTAAACCACAAAAGAATAGTCTTAATATCTGATAAATACAACAAGTCAACCATAATAAATGTCAAACTGACTCAAATCACCATCTAAAATAATTATTACAATTTCGAACAAACTAATGTATCACAACCTAAACATAATATATCTAAACCATTTGGATAAAAGAGAGCTCTCGTCACACTTGCCTTTGATCCCCCTAATTACCTGCTGGAAGAAAAACACAGCATGAGTCAAATGCCTAGTACGGATATAGAATAAAAGAATGATGAAACGAAATAATTAACTCAATTAAATGAACTGAAACAAAACGAACAAAACTAACACAACGAAATAATAGGTTGAATCAAATGGCTGAGTGTTATTTCATACCGAGCTCAAAACAAAATAGAAATATAACTTGCCACACAGACAAGTCAAATAATGTCACACAGGAAAATCAAATAATGCCACACAAGCATGTCACACACATTGGACCGCAAATCCAATGCATGTAAAATCGGAAGGCGTGTTTGGCACAAATATCACCAATTAGCAGAACAGAACAAAACAAAAAATAGGGTCGACCCATACGCCTCCCACAACAATCACCAAATGGCCAACTCCCACCGGAGCACAAAACGGAGACGCCGTAGACTGATCACACCGCTACAGAAGTTATCATGCCTCGGTGCCAAGAGGACATGCCTGTGGTACCCCCACAGGTGGTTATAGCTCAGGTATACCCTACGGTATTCTAACAAAAATACTATGTCACAACACATGTGACACAATATTAACACAAATGGGTTCTAATATGTACATGTTAACTGAAACGAATCATCCACACAAAGTCTTTAAAATATATTAACATGTACTTTCTACAAAAATCAAAATAAATACAAAAGATGATACACTAGATCAAGGGTACAAACACGAGTTCTAAGTATCAATACTAAGATGAAACTATCACATGAATTTGAGAATGAATAATTATGGGAAACAATAACTAATTTTGAAACGGGAAACAAAACGAATAGACTTAATTTAATAAGAATATCGCTGAAGGACTACGAAATCCGTACCTGGAGTAAGCAATGTAATACCCAAAATTATATTTCAGTAATAATTCGTTAAACTTCTTCCGTTCGAGCTAGTTACACAAAATAATAATAAATGTAAGTACATTTAAAAAAAAATTCATCTTTAAACCTTAAATTAAACTCATACGCCTCCCACAACAATCACCAAATGGCCAACTCCCACCGGAGCACAAAACGGAGACGTCGTGGACTGATTACACCGCTACAGAAGGTGTCATGCCTCGGTGCCAAGAGGACTCTTGTGGTACCACCACAGGTGGTTATAGCTTAGGTATATCCTACGGTATATTCTAACAAAAATATTATGTCACAACACATGCGACACAATATTAACACAAATGGGTTCTAATACGTACATGTTAACTGAAACGAATCATCCACACAAAGTCTCCAAAATATATATTAACATGTACATCACTACAAAATATCAAAATAAAATTTGACATGATACACTAGTCTAAAGAGTACAAATATGAGTTCTAATACAACACCAAAACAAAACTATATCACTAAATTGACAAGGAATAATTATGAGAGGTAATACTAAATTTTGAAACGAATAACGAAATGAATAAATTAAAAACAAAAGAGTCTTGTTGAAAGAGTACGGAATCCATACTTGGATTAAGCAATGTAATACCCAAAATTATATTTCAAAAATTATTCGTTAAACCCCTTTCGTCCGAACTAAACAAAAAGAATAAATAAATATAAGTACATTTGCAAAATATTCCTTCCATCTTTAACCCGTTAATTAACTCATATTATTATTATTATGTTTATATAAATTTTCAAATAACTCTAAATAATACCATAGCAATTATTGTAATACTTAATTAACATGAATACACTAAATACATGCATTCATAAATATACATCGTGTTAAGAAAATTCTTTGGATTATGGTGATATCTAAATATAATGCTAGTGGAGGGTGTTCTTACTGTAGTATAAAGGTCGCACAAATAATTGTATATTTCCATTGGCATAATTTTATTATTGTTTATTTGTTGATTGTAAATGGTCATATGTTTCACCTACCCCGTCAGAGATGTCACATCGATGCAAAAGGACAACCTCTGATCGAGAAATCAGAAGGAGGAAATAAAGTCGACTACCTGCCCGAGACATCAAAGTGACATCTCTGACGGGGTAGGTGAAACAGTAGACTGTAGTGTCAGAAAGTCATAAAAGGGGATGTCGTGTCACATCTGCAGTCTACCTCAAATAACTCGAGATCTGCAAAGTAATTCAAATAGCTTCCAACTGCTACATTCCAACGGGAAGGTTGTGAAGGAGTATAAATCAACAAGAGCTTCAAAGATCAAGAGTTGAAAATGTTGCCAAGCTGCAGAATCGTTGAGTTGTTGGAATGTTATAGTGTTGACTCTACGAGTTCCACCAGAGCTAAGCAAAACAAGTCTCAGTGATAATAAGACTACAAAGGTGGAAGTGAAGCTGCTTTGAAGAAGGACTTAAACAGACTAAAGCTTCACTTAACAAATATGAGAATGCCACTGTAGATGGCAGCTAAGCTGAGAGCCGAGAAGGCCAAGAAGATAGCATTCAGAAAGGTGGTAGAGTACAAAGAAGATCAAGAGAGCCACTCTACGAATCACTATGAATCGAAAGCTGGAAAAAAAACAGATGCATAATTATGTCTACAAAACATTCAAGAAGGGTTCAGAGAATGCTAAGTACTAGAAGAAGTCTACCAAAAGCTCAAACACTTAGCAAACCCAAATGGTGATGGTGCACAGCTGACAACAGATGAAGATGAGCATAACAGAATGAAGATCAGCTGTACCAGAGAAGATGTGGTCCAGACTCAAAGCAGAATGCAAAGAGGTCTACGCCAAGCTACTAAGTACAGAAGATGATCAAGCTTAAAGACATCTTAGCAGCAGGGCACAAACAACTACAACAACAAGTAGCCTGGGCCTGAGGGGCCCTTGTCCGGAGGGACTAAATAAAGTTCCAAGCCTGCCGGGCTTGAAGAGTTCCTAGGGAACTAGAGGAGTTCCAAGCCTACTGGGCTTGAAGAGTTCTAAGTGAACTGAAGTTCCAAGGCTACTAGCCTTGAAGGAATCTTAGTGATTCAGGGTGCTGCCCTTTCTTAGTGAAAATCCTGCTAGTTGAAAGTAGAAGAGTGGATTAGGAGCTTGAGTCTCTGAACCACTTAAAATCCCTTGTGTCATTTAATTTATGTCATTTAAATTTTGTACCTAACTGTTATAACTGCTATATATGTATTAACTGCTTACAACTTAACTAACTCTAAGGACAATGTATGTATGATTATGAATATATCAATAAAGGGGATCTTTTACTTATTCCGCTGTTGTGACGCCCCCAAAACAGGTATACATCACCCATCTTGAGTCGCCAGATACATGGTACAGAATACAAATAAAAACTTAATTACACAACTGTCGTGTAACATACGACAAAACATAATCTGAGAGTTTTAACACGAATATTGTCATCTAGACAATATCCACACTCAAATTCAATCTTATTACATTTATTATCACACTATTTCACAGAATAGTGAGGACTACTAATGCAACCATCTGGACCGTCAATCCATTTTTCGACTCGTCCCAGCTATATTCTCATTTCCTGAAGAGAACAGTGAAAGAAAGGGTGAACTCAACTAACCCAGTAAGAAATATTATGACTAAGATAATGCAGAATAAATTATCCTTAGCCTTCAACAGTATAATAACTGATAGAATACAATAGACAACAAGTTTTAGATTAACAACTATAACGGAATAAGCAATACATTAGAAGAGTCAAGTAGAGCATAATATCTACTATCTTCTATGATTTAAAAAGTTTTTCAATAATTTTATCGTTGAGACTCAGCTTAATAAATAAAATTGAATCATCCCTGCACCACGGCCAAGGATATTCATGTAATCATCAATGGTCATGATTATACCGAATAATCCTTGGTCATAATCATACCAAAAACTGTCCAACAATGAACTACAGGCCAATGAGGACTTTCACCACATCATTCGTCATATTACGGTCATAATTATACCGAATAATCCCTGGTCATAATCATACCAAGTCCATCTCTGCACGTAAGCCAAAGATGACTTTTATCACAATATAAGCATGAGGATGATGACAATGACATAATAATTCAATAAAACAAGTTCAAGGATAAATTTTAAGGATTTATAATTTAATTTATCCAGAAATCAATAACGTCCAAATTGTCAACATGATACTGCTATGTAGAATAAAATTTAAGAATAATATTCATGTACCAAAAATAATTTGGACATAAAAGAAATATATTTTTCGGGTAAATAGTATTCCGTGAATAGCATCCCGTGAATAGTACCCCGTGAATAGTACCTCATGAATAGTACCCTAACATGAAAAGTACCCCAAATACCCGAGTGAATAATATTTGGGTAAATTGTAATTTGGGTGAATAGTAACCCGTGAATAGTAACTCGTGAATAGTACTCCAATACGAAAAGTGCCCCGAATACCCGAGTGAATGATACTAGAGTGAATAGTAATCGGGTGAATAGTAACTTGTGAAAAGTAACTCGTAAAAAAAATACCAAAGAAAATGATATTCCATGACAAGTACAAAAGAAATGATATCTCATACGAGTATAATAGAATATACGAAACTGCAAATGGATTTTCATCCGCCATGCGGTAATCCACGTAGACAGATCATTTCCAACAGAATAATAAAGAATGAAATAACAAAAGAATTCACCAGACATGCGATAGACCGCACAGACAGGTTATTCCCAACAGAATAAAATGGAATAACAGAAGAATTCACCAGGCATGCGATAGACCGCACAAACAGGTTATTCCCAACAGAATAATAAATAATAGAACCAGGTCATGTCGTCTCAATTATTGATTTAATAATATAACATATTATACAGATGATACCGTGACAATAATTAAATCAATAATATGAGAGATATGATGCAACAATTACTGTAGCAATAATTAAGTATAACTAAGTGACTTCTTATGTAAGCATCAATAATCAATACCGTGTGCTACTATGCAACTACGCGTATTACTGTACTTTTACTACCAAGTAGTTCAACAGTTTTAACGGTAACACTTTCGCCGTTATTTTTATAAAATGATAATTTTATCGTTTTTTAACTACGACAATACTTCCGTTGTGGGGTCCACTAATGATTGTGCCGTCGTACGAATATTCCCCAACAAAAAGAAAATTTCCCGACCAAACAAATATTTTATAACAACTTGCATACTTTGCAAAATTTTCACATATCACCCTTAACTATAACATTATATCAAATCCACACCATAATATTCAGAAAAATATTTTGAGAAAATTAAATCTTTATTTATAAAATTTGGGGTCTTACAATCTCCCCTCCTTATGAAATTTCGCCCTCAAAATTTACGTACGTCCGAATAGGTAAGGATACCTTGACTTCACTTCAAATTCTAACTCTTGTGGTATAACCTTTGAGTGTCGAATATAATCCTTCTTATCCAAGATTTTAACACGTATCTCCTCATACGTTAAATCTTCTGCTATCTCATCTAATTCCAATTCAATAATGTGTTTTGGGTCATTCACATATTATTTAACATCGATACGTGAAAAACGTTATGAACACACGACATACTTGGCGATAAAACGAGTCTATAGGCCACAGTTCCTACTCGATTGAGGATTTCAAATGGACCAATTAAATCGAGGGTTGAGATAATACCTTCTTGAACCTTCTTCTTCACATTCATCAGATTCGGGTGTGTAGCGGCTTTAACTTTATCGATTAAAGTCGATTCTACTCGTATATTCGTTATCTTCACGTGGGTCCCTAGAGTCTTTAACTCTATCTTCATCATTTGTAAGTTATACGAAATGGGTTTTTGTGTTAACAACATCGCACTCGTAAACGCATACGATCTTCTACTCAACACGTCAGCTACCACATTCGCTTTTCCACAATGATATTTAATGGTATAGTCGTAATCTTCAATAGCTCGAGCCAACATCTTTGGCGCATTATACGTTCGTTTTGGTTGAAAAAATATTTAAGGGTTTTAGAAATGGATTTTGTACTGGGGTCAATACAAAATTCGATTTTATGCTCTAAGTAGACTAGGAAGTCTTCAGGGATACATTAGAAAATTTATTAACAATAGAAATATTATTCAAAAATGTGACTCTCATCCAAGACTTGGATAGCACGTCACTTTGTTACCTATCAACTTGCCACCGTTATTCACAGCGTCCCCTATGGATAGTCTGACTTCTGTGCATTCCACACAAGGAAGTCAACAACGAAAGGATCGGGGCTCTTTACTTATGGCTTGATATAACAGTGATTGATTTTAGTGGTTTGATTGCTTGAATTCGCATAATAGGTTGGCTAGAAATATGAAAGCTAACAACCTTACGAAAAGCATGATGAGTAGTTAACCAATTGATTCCTAAAATCACATCAAAGACAAGTATTTTTAAAGAGATAAGATCGGCAGGTAAAGTGAAAGTGTCGATTTGAATAAAATAAGATTTATAAACAGTAGAGGTAACGAAGGTTTCTCCTAACGAAGTTTCAATCGATAAGTCAAAGTCTAATCTCTCCGGAGTCAAATTTAAATGTTGAGCACAAGCAAGAGAGATAAAAGAATGGGTAGAACCGGTATCTAATAAGGTATAAACTTCGTAAGAATTTATAATTAACTAACCCGTGCTAACTTCGTTCGGTTTACTCGCTTTTTGAAAAGTCACGAAAAACGCTCTTCCTGAAACCACTTACTTTATTTTTTTCGTATCCGCCTTTGGTACCACCGTCCCAGCTGGACTTGATTTCACTATAGGACAAAATTGAGCTATGTGACTTTCTTTTTCCCAACTAAAACATACCTTGGACGGCTGTGAACAGTTTGGACTTATGTGTCCCTCCTCTCCACATCTGTAGCATATAACTGGCGGTCGTTCTCTTCCCCTAGAATTTGTTGCTGGTGTTGGTCCTGCTGCTGATGTCTTTCCCATCATCGTTAAATCTTCTCTTCTTGAATTTTTCACTTCTATTATCTTGGCCATGATTACTACCGAAGTGGTTACCATTCTTGGCATGATAATTTCCCCCACGATGGTTATCATTATTCCGATGGCCGTTGCCACCGGTACGATTATTATTGTGTTGTTGGTCATTGCCTTTTGGTTGTGTTGACTCATTATCGTGCTCCAATAACTGAGTCATATTCACAACATCTAAATATAAAAAAAGTTTGTGAGAAATAAGGTATTGACGTATTTCGGGTTTTCAACCTCTTAGAAACATTCGCGTCAGTCGCACCTCATTATCGACCAAATGGGATGCAAATCGGGATAACTCTACAAATTTAGCCTCGTATTGCGACACGGCCATATTATTTTGCTCCATTACACATCTCAAAATTTTTAGATGTTATTCTCAAATACTGTCACAAAACAAGGGTTAATTGACATATCACATAGTATCCCTATACTCTGACCAACCAATTAAATACCAAATAAACTTAGGAAGGTCATACTAGCGAAGAAATTTCCCGTCTCTCCCCTCCTAGTTCTTGTCTCACTTCTCAGCCAGGGATCATATCCCTAAGCTTTGATACCAACTATGACGCCCCCAAAACAGGTATACATCACCCATCTTGAGTCACCAGATACATGGAACAGAATACAAATGAAAACTTAATTACACAACTGTCGTGTAACATACGACAAAATATAATCTGAAAGTTTTAACACGAATATTGTCATCTAGACAGTATCCACACTCAAATTCAATCTTAGTACATTTATTATCACACTATTTCATAGAACAGTGAGGACTACTAATGCAACCATCTGGAACGTTAATCCATTCCCCGACTCGTCCCAGCTATATTCTCATTTCCTGAAGAGAACAGTGAAAGAAAGGGTGAGCTCAACTAGCCCAGTAAGAAATATTATGACTAAGATAATGAAGAATAAATTATCCTTAGCCTTCAACAGTATAACAACTAATAAAATACAATAGACAACAAGTTTTAGATTAACAACTGCAGCGGAATAAGCAATCCATTAGAAGAGTCAAGTATAGCATAATATCTACTATCTTCTTGATTTAAAAAGTTCTTCAACAATTTTATCACTGAGACTCAGCTTAATAAATAAAATTGAATCATCCCTGCACCACGGCCAAAGATATTCATGTAATCATCAATGATCATGATTATACCGAATAATCCCTGGTTATAATCATTCCAACAATTGTCCATCAATGAACTACAGGCCAATGGGGACTTTCACCACTTCATTCGTCACATTACGGTCATGATTATATTGAATAATCTCTGGTCATAATCATACCAAGTCCATCTCTGCACGTAAGCCAAATATGACTTTCATCACAATATAAGCGTGAGGATGATGACAATGACATAATATTTCAATAAAACAAGTTCAAGGATAAATTTTAAAGTAATTTAATTTATCCAGAAATCAATAACGTCCAAATTGTCAACATGATACTGCTTTGTAGAGTAAAATTCAAGAATAATATTCATGTACCAAAACTAATTTGGACAGAAAAGAAATACATTTTTCGGGTAAATTGGATCCCGTGAATAGTATCCTGTGAATAGTATCTCGTGAATAGTATCCCGATATGAAAAGTATCCCAAATACCTGAGTGAATAATATTTGGGTGAATAGTAACCTGTGAATAGTACTCTGACACAAAAAGTGTCCTGAATACCCGAGTGAATGATACTAGAGTGAATAGTAATCGGGTGAATAGTAACCCGTGAATAGTAACTCGTAAAAGAAAAATGCCAAAGAAAATGATATTCCATGACGAGTACAAAAGAAATGATATCTCATACGAGTATAATAGAATATACAAAACTACAAATAGATTTTCATCCGCCATGCGGTAATCCACGTAGACAGATCATTTCTAACAGAATAACAAAGAATGGAATAACAAAAGAATTCACCAGGCATGCGATAGACCACACAGACAAGTTATTCCCAACAGAATAAAATGGAATAACAGCAGAATTCACCAGGCATGCGATAGACTGCACAGACAGGTTATTATATATATATATATATATATATATATATATATATATATATATATATATATATATATATATATTATTTTGTCGAAGATGCTTCGCATGTCGAAAATAAAATCAGAATAAGCCAAATACAGAATAAAATAGAAGTATCAAAGGCCTCAATTACTATGTGAGCATAAGGGTTTGAAAACCTATTTTCAAAAACATCATTTTATATGTCTTGTATTAAAATTGAACTTTTATACATGTCGAACCCTTTGTATATAGGTGCAAAAGTGGCATAGCACTACTTCCAAATAAAGCACTTAAGCCCAATTAACTGCAATGCACACACACACATACACACAAATTAGGAAACAAAAAGTGCAGTAACCGTGTTTCATGGAAGTCGGGAGGGCCTAACACCTTCCCCCCACTTAATTAAGCCCCCGAACTCTATGAATCTCAGTTTCTAAGACTAATTAAACAGAGTCCAATACTGGGCCATATTGCAAAAAATTTTAATACTCGCACTACAAAAAAATGGGCCTTTAGCAACGATTTTTCGGGCAACGACTTTATAAGTCGTTCCTAAAAGTATATGTTTAGCATCGAAATTTGTCCTTCGTTGCAGATTGTGTCAGGCTTTCATTTTTTGTAACAAAATTCATAAGTCGTTGCAATATTTCGTTGCTAATTCATTGGCGCAAAAAAAAATTCGTTAGAAATTCGTTACAAAATTTTCGCCCACTTGATTTCCCGTCATCGTGGGCAATGAAAGTATTTTTATTGCTAAAAATGGGGCTTTAGCAACGATTTTTCAGGCAACGACTTTATAAGTCGTTGCTAAAAGTGTATGTTTAGGAACGAAACTTGTCATTCGCTGCAGATTATGTCAGGCTTTCACTTTTTGCAACGAAATTCATAAGTAGTTGCAAAATTTGGAAACAAAATTTGTTAGAAATTCGTTGCAAAATTTCTAACCACTTGATTTCTCCTCATCGTGGGCAACGAAAGTTTTTTTGTTGCTATATTGCGTTGTCTAATATGGACCACATTCATTGGCAACAATTTTTATTTTCGTCGCATATTTTATGCAACTTTTTGCAACGACTATTAACATGTTGCCTTAAATTAATATATAATAATTATTATTATCAGTACTATTATTATTATTATTATTATTATTATTATTATTGTTATTATTATTATTATTAGTACTATTATTATTAGTAGTAGTAGTAGTAGTACCATTATTATTATTATTGTTATTATTATTATTATTAGTACTATTATTATTATTACCACGCAATTAGTTATGTACATTTATGTATGTACGTAACAGATCTAAGAAAAGGGGGTCTGTTTTATCTCGAGGGAAATGATTCGTTCAGTTATAAATACTAATCCTTGCAAAATAATAGCAACTAGGCACATGCGCTCGGGTGGTCATTGGATCAATATTCCAAACTGGAGGTCTTGGGTTCAAATTTGTGCATCAACATATTTTTTGGGACGAAGTTCAATATATACCCACGCAGATCTGCCACGTGTGCCACATAGGCGCCACGTACGCAGGTCAACGCACATGTGGCGCCTGAGGCTTGAAGTCTAAATTTTTTAATAGGCTCAATTTGCGCTGACCAAACGAAAATACGCAGATCTGCCACGTGTGCCACATAGGCGCCACGTACGCAGGTCAACGCACATGTGGCGCCTGGGGCTTGAAGTCTAAATTTTTTAATAGGCTCAATTTGCGCTGACCAAACGAAAATGTCTCAATACCCAAAAACTCCTAAAGTTTAGTGGTCAACTTTGTATTTTACCCTTATAATATATTGTGTAACTCTTCAAAAAGTCTACGTAATGAAAATTTTAATTAATTTAATGATATTTTAAACATAAACAAATGAAATGTTACATAAAATTAAAACTAAATTGTATGTAGTTAATAAAGTTATATATATATATATATATATATATATATATATATATATATATATATATATATATATATATATATATATATATATATATGGGAGAGGATCAAGAGTAGAACTCTTAAGTAGTAGAACTCCCTTAAATAATAGAATTATATCAAAACGACATAGTTTTGATAAGACGCGGTGGCATTTTTGTAAATACCATGCCACCGCGTATTTACAAAAATGCCACCGCGTCTTATCAAAACTACGTTGTTTTGATACAATTCTATTATTTAAGGGAGTTCTACTACTTAAGAGTTCTACTCTTGATCCTTTCTAATATATATATATATATATATATATATATATATATATATATATATATATATATACACGCGGGAAATTTCAAGAGCAGAACTCCTTTAAACAGCAGAACTATTTAATAAGACTCCCGCGTTTTTTTTAAAGCTAACTCCTGTGTTTTCCTTTAACCTTCTCTGTCCTCTCTCCTCGACAGAAATTGAGAGAACCAGGCCCTAGATAGAAATAGCTAGCAGAAGAACGAAGGAGCAGCAGAAGAACAAAGAAATTCATCTCAATTTCTCAAATCGATTCAGCAGAAGTCTTATTAAACGAAGGGAGCAGAAGAACCTAGCCCTAAAATAAGCTAACCCCAAATCGATTATTCTCAATCGGTAAACCCTTTCTTTATATTTTGAATTTCGTACTTTTTGTTGGGTTTTGTTTGAAGTTATTTAGTTATTCCCTAGAAATAAGCCAACCCCAAATCGATTCTTCTCTGTACTTTTTGTTGGTTTTTGTATGTTTCTATTTGATGATTTGGTTTAATGGGTATCGTACCCTGGAACTTCAGGGGTAGTAATATCAAATATGTGAATATTATTATCTTTTGCTTTTGAGAAAGTGAGCTAAGGAGTACTTTTTTTGGATGAATATATGAACTGAATAAGTTATTATATTTTGTTTAAGTGGCACACTATTATTCAAACTTTGAAATCTTCACAAAATATCAGCTATGAGTGAGGAGAAATGCTGGTGAGATCCAAGGTGCTTCACAAACTTTTAGTTTTCTGTGGAACAATTTGTAGGCAGCAGTAATAAAGATGATGTTCCATCAAGATATGTATTTGTTAAAGTATTTTAATTTGGATCTTAGAAATACTGAAGTTATAAATTGGAGTACTATTTTGACATATTTGGAGTACAATAATGTCGAGGGTGACAACTAGTAAAATGGGAAGTTCATAATATTTAAGGACTATTGAGGAAGATACTAGAGATGTTAAATTCCCATTTGGATGCTATGTTATATAGACATTTTGCTAGAAAAATTATATCGTGTGGGAGAAAATGTGGATTTACAATGCTAGAACACACTCATTATTGCCCTGATCCCTGTTGCCTTATATAATGTGAATTTACGTTGCTAAAAAGTGTTTATACTTATTATTGTCCTCTTGCCCTATATAGCTACCATATTTTCTTTTTAATCATTTAACTCTTATCTTACAAACAGGGATATGCCTAAAACAAACTGAATCTAGCAATTTCTGGCTTGGTGAAAGTAGTTGGTTTCTGTAGGAAGTTGTTGTTGTTGTTGTTGTTGTTGTTGATGATGATGATGATGATGGTGTAAATATAATAGACATGCTTCATTTCTATTTTATTAGTCTAGTAACTTTTATTTCTGTTCCATATTTATGTTTAATTCAGTTAACTAAATTTATGTTGGCCCCCTAACTAATTCCCCCCCCCCCCCCCCTCTCCAAGTCATAAGCACAAATTCAACAAGGAGCTCATCCCGCAGTTACAAATGTGGAGTTCCTTCTCTTGTGAAAGTTTCATGGACCAAAACAAATCTCGGGAGGTGATTTGTTGGTTGCACAAATTATAAAACAATACTATGTGACTCGTTTGAATGGATTGATCCACCAATGTCACCGGGCTCAAGAATTGGTCAGTATTATCGCAAAAACAATGAAGTGAAGTCTGAAATTGAAGTTTTGGAAAAAATGATTGACGACCTTACTATTGTTATTGTCAATGTCAAAAATGACAAAGCTATTGTAGAAAAGAAACATCAAGAGTTGGGGGCAAAAATTGAGGAGATGAAATTGAACAACGAAAGACTGAAGAAAAAAGTGGTGTACTCGGTTTTTCTTTTTTCTTTCATGTTGTTGTTTATAATGAAGTTGTAGTTGTTTTGTAATAAAATTATTTAATGTAATGAAGTTGTAGTCCCCTTATTTAACATCTTATTCTACCATTAATTGTGTGCGGGATTTTTGAATGACAAATCAATTGATAATCCAATTTGTAATTGGCTAACATCTTATTCTACCATTAATTGTTTATTAAGAAGGTTGCTTGGATTTAACAGAGGTGAAATAGATGGCGTGGATTGCCAATGTTAGATGGTAGCTTTTCAATTCTAGTGTTGGATATATTAAGGATCTTAAGGCTACCAATATTTTCTAGTGACTGATCATGAAATTCCTTAAACTTTATAGCACCTGAAATTTTCTAGTGAGGTTAATTTTCTCCAAAAAGTCGCAAAAAGAGCTAAAACTTCTCCATATAAAGATCAGGCATTTCAAACAAGGGAGATGGCAGCAATCCAATTCAGGAGACTACAATCCAATTCAGGAGACTACAATCCAATTTGTTGTTTGGTGAATTATCACAAAAAAATAATTTAACCTGCCATTAAGACTACAATTCAGGAGCAAGACTTTTTGAATCAAAATAATGATTCATAGAGAATATCATATAAACTAACATAATTTTCAAGGCAAATCCATGATTAGCACTTAGCAGTGGGCATAATTTGTACAGGTAAAAGCAGCAAATTGAGGAGATACTACTAAACTATTACATTCTTTTGGAGTTCCACCACTAAATTTCCACTACTGAACTATTACATTCTTTTGAACAGGCAAAAGCAGAAAAATGTGTAAGTCCAGAGACGGACCAATCTGTAAGTCCCCTTAACTTCCATCCAACAGCAAAAGCAACTAAAAAAAAGGTGTCCATGCAACACAACTAACATCACCAGTATCATCCATTGAATATCTGCAGAAGACCATGAGCAAAACATAGAAAATCATTCACGAATTTTGCACTATGCGTTAACAGACTTTAAGCTAAGAGATCACCTTTTTAATATAAAATGACAAAGTAGAAACCTCTGCTTATAAAAATCAACTTCCATGGCTTGAAGAATTTTGATTTTCCAGATATAGTCATAGAGTTGCTTACCTGAATCTGATTGCGAACTTGATCCAGCTTGAATTCCTGATTCAAGGAAATGCGAAGAAATAAAAACATGACATCTCTTGGTTAGGGACAATAGAAAAAATATAAAAGCAACTAAAAACATTTGTGCTAAGCATTTGTTACTCTTATATACAACACTGCATGAGTCATAAGTTCAGAAATAGACTACTCTTCACAACATATGCATGATACAAAAACATAACAATCATTTGTGCTCCTGCCTCCACATCAAAAGTACTTTGTTGCTCTTTGAGTACTCAGAAATAGCAAAAACATAATAAAAGCATCAATCTTCTGATGCAGTTCACAAGTACCAACTCTTAGAATAAAATCCTTCCAATTCAACATGAATGGTATTGATATAAAAGAAAAACACAAGTTTTATTAGTTCACATACCTCACTGCTTTCTTGGGGTGTCTTGAGGGTCTGAAAGGAAAGGGGGAACCACATTTTAAGATAATGGAGAATCCCTGTTTGTAAGATAAGAGTTACATGATTAAAAAGAAAATATGGTAGCTATATAGGGTAAGAGGGCAGTAATAAGTATAAACACTTTCTAGTAACGTAAATCCACATTATATAAGGCAACAGGGATCAGGGCAATAATGAGTGTGTTCTGGCATTGTAAATCCACATTTTCTCCCACACGATATAATTTTTCTAGCAAAATGTCTATATAACATAGCATCCAAATGGGAATTTAACATCTCTAGTATCTTCCTCAATAGTCCTTAAATATTATGAACTTCCCATTTTACTAGCTATCACCCTCGACATTATTGTATTCCAAATATGTCAAAATAGTACTCCAATTTATAACTTCATTATTTCTAAGATCCAAATTAAAATATTTTAACAAATACATATCTTCATGGAACATCATCTTTATTACTGCTGCCTACAAATTGTTCCACAGAAATTTCAAAGAATACGAATTCGAATATATTTAAAGTTTTTCGTTTTCATTGGTATTTTTGTTTGTGCATCATAGATGCATTTGTAATATCTTATCAAATTCATAAACTTACAATAACTTCTCAAATTTGCAAACCAAATGCATATATGGTGTCCCTTTTTTCATATTCTTATTCCAATTAAAGTGATATATTATAATGATATCACTTAAAATTAATCAAATTATTATTATAAATATTGTCATTAAAATATGTCATATTTAAAATTTACCTAATAAGTTATTTATAAATTTAGTTGTATTTTGCACCAGTTATTAAACTTATTTATAAAAAAAATAAAGTTTAAGTTGCTTTAAATAAACTATAATGAAGAGATTTTATATTGGACGTTCTATTATATCAATAATTGGGGGATAATACACTTTTTGGTCACTGTACTAGGGTCCAATTTTTATTGTGATTACCGAATTTTTTTTTGTTACAATCGAATAACTGTACTCTCAAAAATTACAAAATGGTCATTATTATTAATTTCCGTCAGAAAAAACGGACGGAATGCTGACTGTGCGTATTGGTCGTTATTTTTGCTGACGTGGAGGGCAAAAATGCTTGGTAAAATTTTTCTTAAAGAAAATGTTGCTCACGAGTGTCGAACTCTCGACCTCTCCAAACTAGAAACCTTATATTATATCAAAAACCATTGAACCAGCTACCTATCATGCTAAAATTTATGTAACATTAATATTTAAACCACCTAACATCGTTTCTATGCATGTGAAGATGACATAATACACTTTTTGGTTACCGATAAAAACTGCCCTATCGATAAAAAAAAGGGTGAGTGGATTCCTTTTAAAAAAAATATGTTTAGGGATAAAAAAATATTATATGCAATATAATATTCAATAAATGTATAAAAATGTTGTAGTCCACGGTAAACTAAATATATTTTGACGAATATTATATTATTTTAATAATAGTTTATTTTAATATATTATTGCAAATATAATTAAATAATTAATATTTTTTATTACACAAACTCTCAAAAATATGCTTCTTGTATAAAAACGTTGTAGTCCACGGTAAACTAAAGTGCTTACCAATTGAAAGTTTTACTGGGTGCTTACCAAAAGCAATCGCCACTTAGCAATCTCTAATTACCATCGCCGTCGCTTAGCAAAAGATATCACCACTTAATTTTAATATTAAAAAAATATTTGGTACAAAAAATATTAAAAAATAATTAAAACTAGTTCACTAGGTCAACTTAACCAACTTTACCGGCTAAACCATCGGTTCGACCGGTGGTCAATTGATTCTACTAGGTTTTGACCAAAAATAGGTTATTGGTCCAATTCGGATCGGAGTGTCGGCTGTTTCAGTTTTTACCAGTTGAACCGATAGTTCAGTCCGGGTTTAACAATCATAGTTTTAAGTATTCAAAAGCACATTATTAATTATTCAAAAGTTTTTCGATTATCATGATATTGTTACCAAGTTAGACAACTAATACATTATTTAGTACTAGTAATACTCAAATTACTCATTAGTAATACTTTTTGAATTCAACTCTAAAAGTTAAATTTATTCTCGAATGCTACTCGGATTTGAATTGCATTTAAAAAACTCAAATTTGAGTCTCTTCATACTAACTACTTTTATAATAGATATAATTATAAATTGAACTTATTATTTTACTTAGAAATTAAAAAAATATATTTATTATTACACTTTACAAATATTAAATCAATATTAAAAAAATAATAATTAATTATTATAATTTTAGTTAAATTTGTATATATTATAAAAGAATGTATCGAATATCTACTCGAATACGTGTCAATAGAATATATATCGAATCACAATCGAGAGTTCGAGTAGTTTGAATCATGAACGAGTCGAGTATAACCTATAAATTATAATATAAATTTATTTAATTGTTGAAAATAAAAATTTTATTTTAAATAATATTTTTTATGTTATTTACAATACAAAATATAAGACTTTTTTGTTGAATAGATCACAAATGCTAGAGTAACACTTCTTTGTTATGCAATTTGCTTATTTAAATTTGTTCTTAGTTAATTTATGACATCCTAAAATTCAAATTATAATGTCAATTTATTTATTGTTTTCAAATATTAATTTTATTTTAAAAATACTTCTTAAATAATATAAATATCAATATCAATGTAAAAGGTTAAAACGATGTCGTGGGTTAACAGCGGTGTGATTCAAATTATTTTTTTCCTCTTTCTTAACCAGTGCAAATCTGTCGTTTGCTTTTTCGTTTCAGATAGAAAGACAAGTTCATTCTCTTTTGATTCTTCAATCGATCCCACCGCCTAGCTTCGCTCGCCTCTCATGTCCTCCATCACATGTTCATGTCCCTTTTCTCTCTCCTCTAAGTTCTATCCTCTGTCTCATACATCTATCCTCTGAAATTGATTTTCATTTTCTAGGGTAATTTTTTTCTTCTGCTGCTCTCTTTCAATTCGGTAAGACATCTAATATCAGTTTATTTATTTGTAATTTTTTACTTGGTTCATCCATTTGTGCTCAATCAAATCTGATTTTGGTTATATGTGGTGATTTTGGTGCTCTGTCAATTTTAATTTGGATATATGTGCACCACATGTTTGATGTATTGTCCATCTGTTGCACTAGCTTGTACATTACAGCTACAAATTTAATGTCAGTGTAACCCTCTCAATTTTAAATTTAAGTATAAACTTAATCTATTTCATTTGGATACTCTGAACCATGTTTTGGAATTGATTTGTCTAATGTGAACTTTTATTTGTAAAACTCTATATGCCCAAACTTAATTATGAAGCAGGCATTTGGTTGACCATAAATTTATAATTGTTTCAGCTTTTTAAATGAAAATATCTAATTCTTTGTTATTATATTATTCATTATACAACTTTAACATTCTTTAACATTATATACATCCGGAGAACTTGAATGGTGCATAACATGTACCTGTTTGTTTAAATGCCAAAAGAGGGTAGACACCTATATTTTAACAAGTGTTGATAATTTTTCACTTTTATTTCTTCACAACCCTTAATTTTCTCATTAGCTGCAGTGGTTAAAGAACCTTGTCTTTTATGGATAACAAACTATGTTTTACTAATTAAGCTTAATCTCTAATTGGAGTTGGGTCCAGTTTACAACTTATAAAGTTTTTCGAAAACAAAAGGTGAGGTGACTAATGTTTTTTTAACATTTATAATTGCAAGCTTCTTAAGTTAATTAACATATGGATTTTAATTTTGGAAAGAGGAGTGAGTTTTTGGCAATATCCTGTTAGCAAATTAATGTGTATTCATGCTTTCCTCTTAAATTTTTCTTTTTAATTGTTGTTTACTAATTGAATTACTATACAGAGTGAGCTGAGATTTCAGTTGTTCTGCTCTCCCCTTCATTGTCTCTCTGTCTCTTGTAAGTTGCGGCGTAGAACCATTTTGTTAACTCTATAAAGTTCTGAAGTGATGTTTCTCATTTTTCAGGTTGTTGGTTATTACAGACTGAGCAGCCTTTATAGTTCTATTTTGCTTAGTGTATGCTCTTTTTTTTGCTACGATTACGTCTTTATTCTCATGTCGAAGTGTACATTGCAATGATGTCAAACACTTTGATGAGTGAATATGCATTACATGCAACACAAGTACATGCATAAAGTAAAATATCCTACAATTTTATTATTATGTAGAGAATATTTTTGTCATGATAACAACTGCTAAAATAGAGTATGCATGTGCTCTCATCTCATCAACATTGTATCAAGCTTTTTTTTGATTTATAATTCTAGTGACTTTATAGGTCAGTGTGACATACCCATATTCAACTGTGCTACAACATAATCTCACTACTATAAACACATGATGAGTTGAAACTAGAATAGAAAATAATCAAAATCGGGAAAAATTGTATGGTTAGCTACAGTCCAATTTCAGATCAAAGTTGATGTGAATGTGTATTTCTCTCAATCAGATATATACCTTCCTCTCTGCATTATGGAACTCTATTTATCTCTATTTTCTCGAATTAATTACCCCAAGCCCTCTATTTATAGAGGGGGGAGTCGCAGGTGTACCTGCGGTAGCCGCAGATGCACCTGCGGCTGCCCGGGGTGCCCTGGGCTCCGCAAGTCCCGCCGTCTCGAAGTACGTTCATGCGTGCAACGTGATGTCTGCTCGAACTTTCATATCTTCAATCCGGGTTTCTGATTGAGGTGTATAAGGCCTTTTACGGAATGCTATTGTCGAGAGCTACACAATGACATGAGATTAGAGGTTGTACGAAGTCAGGAAGATGGGACCATGCCCGTGGTCTTCAGGCTTCAAATTCTATCCGGTGTGCTATCTTGTGTAGTAGTCCCTCGGGATTGGAGCTCTTTGGTTCTTGTAGAACATCTCTGTGTGTAATGTATATTAAGCTGTGGTTGAGACGGTGCAATATAGGATCGAGGTGGCAAAATGACGATTTTTCCCCTCACCGGGCTCATCTCCAGTTTGAGCTAATTTAACAGTCGTTGCTCAGGGTTATCTCTGAGATTGGGATGCTACAAGTGTGGAACGTCCTCAGTGTTGTTCCTAAGGTGTGCCTGACCTCCCAGGGTTTTATCTTCGGGTTTGGAACTGAGTGCCTCGGTGTTATTTTCGAGGTTGAAGCTGGCTGCAAGGGCTGAAATGATTTTCGGGGTTATCTCCAGAACTGCAACTGCACTCCTCGGGTTGTCTCCGAGGTTGAGATTGAAACTCCCAGTGTTATTTCCTGGACTTAGCTGGGTGTCTTGGGGTTATCTCCGAGACGGAACTGCCTTTCTCCGGTGTTATTTTCGGGACTGGAACTGCATCCCTCGGGGTTATCTCCGAGGTTGAGATTAAAACTCCCGGTGTTGTTTTCGGGTTTGAAACTGAGAATCTCGGGGTTGTCTCTGAGATGAAAAGGACTACTCCAGTGTTATTTCCAGAATCGAAACTGAGATGTCCTCTAGGCTTATCTCTTAAAGATAATTTTGCCCTCCTGAAATGTTAGTAACAGGACTGCAAAATTTTGAGTGTTCTACAATCCTCATGTAAACAACAATACTGACCAAATGATGAATGATGGGATGTTCAGAGGCTTTATGCAATTCATACAACATCAGGCAAGAGAGACTCCTGTTCAAAATATAGGTGGAAACACTGGTAACTCTTGGATTGTCACTGCTAAGCAGTTCAGGGAGCTGGGACCACCAGAGTTTTTGAGAAAGCCAGAACCACTTAAGACAGAAACGTGGATAAAGTAGACCACCAAGATATTTGATGTCTTGGGATGCTCCAAGGAGCAAAAGGTTCCCTTTGCCACATTCATGTTGAGAGGAGAGGCAAATTACTAGTTGGAATCTGTAAAACGTACTCAACCTGCCGCACTTAAGATGTCTTGGGAGAAGTTCTAAGAACTGTTCAATGACAAGTACTTTCCCGAAAGTATTCGTCACATGAAGGAGGTGGAGTTCATTAAGTTGGAGCAAAATAATATGACTGTATCACAGTACGAGGCTAAATTTGCGGAGTTATCCTGGTTTGCATCCCATTTGGTAGATAATGAGGAGAGAATGACGCGAATGTTTTTGTGAGGTTTGAAATCCGAAGTACGTCAATACCTCATTTCTCACAAACTTTGCTTGTATTCAGATGTTGTGAATAGGGCTCAGTTATTGGAGCGTGATGATGAGTCAACCCAACCAAGAGAGAACAACTGGTGAAACGATAATACCAGTGGTAGCAGTCATCGAAGCGGTGACAACAAACGTGGAGGGACAACATGCCAGAAATGGTAACCTCGGTGGTAATCATGACCAAGACAATAGAAGTGGAAATTTCAAGAAGAGAAGGTTCAACAATGATGGAAAGACAGCAACACTAGCACCCACTTTTAAAGAAGGAGAACGACCACCGATCGTATGCTTCAAATGCAGAGGGGAGGGACACATCAGTCCAAACTGCACGATGCAGTCCAAAACGTGTTATAATTGTGGAAGAGAAGGTCACCTAGCTCGATTTTGTTGTGTAGCGAAGTCAAGTCCGGCTGGGATAGAGGCACCAAAGGCCGTTCCAGACAAGACAAAACTAGTAGTTCAAGGGAGAGCGTTTGTCGTGACCTCCCAAAAAATGAGGAACCCGAACGAGCTTATCATGGGTAAGCTAATCATAAACTCTTGCGAAGTCTATACCTTATTTGATACCGGTTCTACCCATTCTTTTATTTCTCTTACTTGCGCTCAACTTTTAAATTTAACTCCAAAGAAATTAGACTTTAACTTATCTGTTGAAACTCCGTTGGAAAAAACCTTCATTACCTCCACTGTTTACAAGTCTTGTTTAATTCAAATCGGCAACCGCACGTTTCCTGTCAATCTTATCCCTTTGAAAATACTTGCATTTGATATGATTTTAGGGATTGATTGGTTAACTACTCATCATGCTAAAATTGATTATTTTCGTAAGGTTGTTAGCTTTCATATTCCTAACCAACCTATTATGCGAATTCAAGCAACCAAACCACTAAAGTCAATCACTATTATATAAAGCCATAAAGCTATTCGTTTATTAAAAAATAGATGTCAAGCTTCCTTAGCACATGTCACATATTTAAACAAAAATACGTCAGATTTGAATGATATTTCTATTGTTAATAATTTTCCTGACGTATTCCTTGAAGAACTTCTTGGCCTACCCCCAGAGCGTGAAATCAAATTTTGTATCGACCTTGAACCTGGTATAAAACCCATTTCCAAAGCCCCATATTGAATGGCTCCTATTGAACTTCAAGAGTTAAAAACCCAACTACAGGAGTTGTTAGACATCGGTTTCATTCGTCCAAGTACGTCTCCTTGGGGTGCTCCTGTTCTATTCGTAAAAAAGAAAAATGGAAATATGTGACTTTGTATTGATTATCGAGAGTTGAATCATGTCACCATCAAAAATAGGTACCCCATTGCCTCGCATTGATGACCTGTTTGACCAGTTGCAAGGCGCTAAATTCTTTTCAAAGATCAATCTTCGTTCCGGATATCATCAGTTAAAGATTAAAACTGATGACATTCCAAAGACTTCTTTCAGAACTCGGTACGGGCATTACGAATTCCTAGTAATGTCTTTTCAATTGACTAATGCTCCTGCTGCCTTCATGGATATGATGAACCGAGTATTTAAGGAATATTTAGATCATTTCGTGGTTGCCTTTATTGATGACATCCTCATATATTTCAAAAGCCGTGAAGATTATGAGCAACACTTGAGGCTGATACTCCAAAAGCTTCTTGAAAACAAGCTATACGCCAACTTGAAGAAATACGAGTTCTGGCTTGAGGAAGTAGCATTCCTTAGGTACATGATATCAAATCACAAAATATCTGTTGACCCAGTGAAGATTGAAGCAATACAAAGCTGGGAGCAACCTAAGTCAGTAATCGAAGTATGTAGCTTTCTGGGCTTAGCTGGCTATTATCGGAGATTCGTGGAAGGATTTTCTCGAATCGCTACTTCATTAACTCAGCTGACTCGAAAAGATACAAAATTCGATTAGAGAGAGGAATGTGAGAAGAGTTTTCAAGAACTCAAGAGAAGACTCATTTCAGCATATGTTTTGACAATACCATCTGGTTCGGAGGGATTTGTTATATACAACGATACTTCAGGCAAAGGTTTAGGATATTTTCTCATTCAACATGGGAAAGTCATAGCCTATACTTGTACGGGGAGAAAGTGGAGATCTATACAAATCATAAAAGACTTAAATATTTCTTCACCCAAAAGGAATTCAACATGCGACAGCAACGGCTCGAGCTATTAAAAGATTACGATCATACCATTCAATACCATCTTGGAAAGCGAACGTGGTAGTTGACGCGTTGAGTAGAAGATCATATGCGAATACGAGTGCGATATTGTCAACGTAAAGGCCCATTTTGTATGACTTACAAAGGATGGAGATAGAGATAAAGACTCCAGGGACCCACGTGATGATGACAAATATACGAATAGAACCGACTTTAATCGATAAAGTTAAAGCTGCTCAAGCTACAGACCTGGAGCTGATGCGTATGAGGAAGAAAGTATAAGAAGGTGCTATTCTAGAAGCAAGAATCTATGAAGAAGGAATACTTCTAGTCAACTCCAGACTTTGTGTTCCTAACGACTCTAACTTGAAGTATAAAATCATGATGGAGGCGCACAACACACCATTTGCAATCCATCCTGGGAGTACCAAAATGTATCGTGATCTTCAACATACATTTTGGTGAAGCAATATGAAGAGAGAGATAGCGGAGTTTATCTCAAGGTGTCTAACTTGTCAACGAGTCAAGGCAGAACATCAAGTACCAAAAGGTCCATTGTAACAACTTGAAATTTTAGAATGGAAGTGGGAGCACATTCTCATGGATTTTGTTACTGATCTTCCCAAGGTTTCTCAAGGCATAGATGCAATTTGGGTCATTGTTGATAGATTGGCCAAGTCTGCTCATTTCTTACCTATACGAGAAACTTATTCACTTGAATGTCTTGCTCGTATATACATAAATGAGATTGTAAGACTGCATGGTATGCCAGTATCCATAGTTTCTAATCGAGACCCAAGATTCACTTCACGATTTTAGGTTAATTTGTAAAAAGCTATGGGCACAGATTTAAGATTCAGTTCGGCATATCATCCTCAAACGGACGGACAGTCGGAGAGGACTATTTAAACTCTTGAAGATTTATTAAGACTCTGTGTCCTTGACTTCAAAGGAAGTTGGGACAAGTTCTTGCCATTAGTGAAATTCTCCTACAACAACAGTTATTAAGCAAGTATTGGCATGGCTCCATTCGAGGCGTTGTATGGACGCAAGTGTCGTTCTCCAGTATGCTGGGATGAAGTGGGTGAAACAATGTTGTTGGGACCGAAATTGGTACGCATGACAACGGAAAAGATTCAAATGATCCGACAACGTATGAAAATCTCACAAGATCAACAAAAGAGTTATGCTGATCTTCATCGAAAGGACGTGGAATTCAATGTTGGAGATCATGTGTTGTTACGTGTTGCTCCATGGAAAGGAGTTACAAGATTTGGAAAAAGAGGAAAGCTCAATCCTCAATTCATTGGCCCATTTAAAATCCTCAATCGAGTAGGAACTGTAGCTTATAGACTCGCCTTACCGCCAAGTATGTCTCGTGTTCATAATATTTTTCACATATCTATGTTGCGTAAATATGTGGAAGACCCGAACCACATTATTGAATTAGAACCGGACAAGATAGCGGAAGATTTAACGTATGAAGATGTACCTGTTAAAATCTTGGATAAGAAAGAACATATTCTACGCTCAAATGTTATACCTCAAGTCAAAGTTTTGTGGAAAAACTACGATGATAAGTAAATGACCTGGGAGTTAGAATCTGAAATGAAATCAAGGTATTCTCACCTCTTTGACATACCAGGTACGTACCCCAATTTCGAGAACGAAATTTCATAAGAAGTGGAGGTTGTAAGACCCCAACTTTTATGAATAAATTTTTTTTTTTTCGAAATATATTTTTGAATATTATGGTGTGGATTTGATATAATAGTTGTGGGTAATATTTATAAATTTTGCAAAGTAAGCAAGTGGTTATAAAATATTCGATTGGTCGGGGAATATTCATTTTAACAGGGAATATTCGTACGATGGCACAATCATTTGTGGATCCCACAATGAAAGTATTGTCGGAGTTAGAAAACGACAGAAATATCTTTTTATAAAAATAACGGCGAAAGTTTTGTCGTTAAACTGTTGAAATACCAGGTGGTAAAAGTACAGTAATACACGTGGTTGCATAGTAGCACACGGTATTGTATAGTATCTTGGATTATTGATGCTTACGTGAGAAGTCACTCAGTTTTATTCAATTATTGCCACAGTAATTGCTGCATAGTATCTCTCATATTATTGATTTAATTATTGTCACAGTATCATCTACACAATATTTTATATTATTAAATCAATAATTGAGACGACAAAGTTATTCATATTATTATTTGCATTATTGACGATGTCTAGAAAGTTCTGTCGAGGAAAGAAGTTTGGTCACCTAATTACGCGCTAATAGGGAGAAATCCTTATCGGAAAGCCCCCTCTTTCCTAGGAATGATCTGGTTGTTAAATATTGTGAGTTATAATATTAATGATGAATAAGTTTGTGTTGATTAAATATGTTTGTTCATTTAGTTTTCTTTAATTCTTCCGTGACCTAATTACCCTCAAAGGAAGTAATTTTGTGATTTGTTGGTTTTGTTATTATTGACCAAACGGGCAATTAATCGGATAAATGAGCAATTAATTGCTATTTGTTCACATACAAATTATCGTTGGTTCACATGTATGGAACTATTGATTCACATGCATGTACTATTAGGGGAGGTTGTGCAAGATTGATAATACTTGAAGGACTAAATTAAAAATAGAGGTAAAGATGAAGGTACTATACAGTAATAATTCGAGCCCCTAAACGTACAATTATCGAAACTATGTTTTCCTATAAATAGAAGCTCATTTCTTCTTTCATTCTCACCAATTTACTAAGACTCACAAGAGCAACTATATAGAGAGAAACTATAGAGAGGAAGAAGAAGAGCATCCTGCTACTTCACTATTGCAGTATCTAGTCTTCTACTAAGGTAAGGGATATATTATTTTTATTCAATATTCGTAAGAAATAATATTTTCTTCCATACTCTGTAGTATGTAAGTAATATTATTTCATTTCAGATTCTGAATTCTACACTCATTTTTTTACAGTATTGCTTCTATACTCCATGAAATTAGTAGACTATCCTTAAAATTTGTGTTTTATCCAGTATCTTTTCATGAAAATATTATTCTGAGCATTTTTGATAATTTTTTAGCTTTTCATACTGGGGTACTATTCACAAAGTACTATTCACTCGGATATTATTTACCCGGGGTACTATTCATGATAAAAATTGATTTTTTTTCGGTCCAAATAATTTTTGATACAATATTATTCTTGAATTTTACTCCACAAAGTAGTATCATGCTGACAATTTGGACATTATTAAAATCTGGATAAATTAAATTATAAAATATTTAAAATTTATCCTTGCTCTCATTTAATTAAATTTTTATATCATTGTCATCATCCTCATGCTTATATTGTGATGAAAGTCATCTTTGGCCTGTAGTGTATAGATGAACTGTTGATTGGGGTGATTATGACCAGGGACTATTCAGTATAATCATGACCCGTAATGTTACAAATGATGTGGTAAAGTCCTCATTGGCCCGTAGTGCATTGATGGACAGTTGTTGGCATGATCATGACCATTGGTGATTATACGAATATCCTTGGCCCGTAGTGCGTGGATAATTCGTGGACGTGATAGTAATGAATATCCTTGGCCCGTAGTTCATGGATAATGCAGTGATGTGGATTATTTATTTTTATTGAGTTGAGTCGCAACGATAAAGTTGATGATAAACTTTTTAAATCATAGAAGATAGTAGATATCATGCTCTACTTGACTCTTCTAATGGATTGCTGGTTCCACTGTAGTTAAACTTGTTGTTTATTATTAGTTTAACACTGTTGAAGGCTAACGATAATTTATTCTGCATTATCTTAGTCATAATATTTTTTACTGGGCTTAGTTCAGCTCACTCTTTTGCTTTCATTGTTCTCTTCAGGAAATGAGAACGTAGCCGGGACTAGTCGGGGAACGGAGTGATGGTCCGAGATGGTGGCTATAGTAGTTCTCACTATTCTATAAAATAGTGTGATAATAAATGTAATAAGGACTCCATCTGAGTTTGGATATTGTCTAGAAGACAATATTCGTGTAAAAACTCTCAGCTACGCTTTTTTCATATTATATAAAAGAAGTTTGTATTTAAATTCTGTACCATGTATTTGGAGACTCAGAATGGGTGATGTATACCTATTTTGGGGGCGACACACTGCGCGACCGCACGATATTAAGCTATAGAAGTGGCGCGGCCGCGCCACTTCGTTTAGAGGCAAAAATAAATGGCTCTACTTCTGCAGAGCCTTAACATAAGTGTTGCCAATTCTGTAACCAGACTAACTACAACACTTCAGAGCATACATACAAACTCAAACAACACCATGGCATGCTAATTCATACTTATTGACAGAGAATTCAAGTAATTATAAGAATTTGAAAAAACTCAAACTAAGAACAAGAACATAATTTATACCTCTTTGAAGCTTAATTTGATTCCTTAATGCACAAATTATACTCCCTCAATGCTCAGCAGTTCTCACTCTCAAACAACACTTATCAGATAAATTTTTACGCAACATAGAATGAGAAGAAGAGGGTGCCTTATATAGAGAATTCATTGCCCAGTTATTGTTCTTACACCATGGTTTGAATCAAAGGAAAATGGAAGAAGACAATGGGCAAGGAGAAGTTAGCCAACCACTCTTCCCCCACCATCTTCATAGCCATCATCATCTTCCTCTAGCCTTTTGGTTTGCTGAGTTTTACGCAATAGTAGGGAGGACATGCCATTGGCCTAATACGCGGCTAATAACTATGATTTTTAATTTGGGACAAGGTTTTAAATCTCAGCTACTTGGTTAATAATACTTAGTTTGGTTCTTTAGACTTCTAAAATATAATTTTAATGTGTTAATGTTACTACACAATGGAAAGTTAGGGATTATTTATGTACTCACATCATATAATCTATGCACATTAGTCTAGTCTAATTAATGTTTATAACATGTATGGACTCAATTTAATTGATCACTAATAATTTCATATCTCTTCACTACTTTATTAATCCAGTTAGACTCACTTATTGAAATAATTTATAATTCTTTGATAAAGTACATCTTTAATGTTCCCACACATACTTGTTGTCACATAAGCAATTATTTATGTAACTTATAATTCCTTCCACTTTATTATATAGTTTCCATATATTATATAGTTACCACAAGGTGTCACACTACACATTCTTTTTAATGTAGGTACTATAGATTACTACATACCTTGCACACATTAATTAAATGATCAATATAATTCTAATTATGTGATTTATTTTGCTCATTATATTCTAGTATTCATAATAACAATTAATTAATAATATAATATTAATTAATCACTCTCTTCTTAATTTATTCATTCCTTGATTAAAACATTCAAATTTCTATTCTCATGTCACATAAGGCATTTCACAAATCTCATCACCAATTCCACATTTTTCTCAATTCTTATAAATTTAATTTAAATTAATTGAATTCTTCATTTCACAACACATCAATATTTATATTCAAATAAATATTCCTTTTTTTTTTCATTAATAATATTATTAATATTTATTCATGAAATTCACGGTTCTTACATCCTCCCCCCCCTTTATAAAAATTTTGTCCTCGAAATTGTTGCAAGGTTACACAAATAGATAGGGATAATCCCTTCGCATCTTATCTTCTAATTCCCACATGACCTTCTCGTCGTCGTGGTTTCGCCAAAGTACTTTTACAGAAGATATACTTTTATTTCTTAACGTCTGCTCTTTCCTATCTAATATTTGGATAGGAATTTCTTCATACGCCAGATTCTTCTCTACTTGAATGGGCTCGTAGGAAATCACGTGTTTGCAGTCGGGCTTGTATGGACGTAACAAAGAAATGTGAAACATGTTATGGATGTGCTCCAGCTCAGGTGGTAATGCAACTTTGTACGCCACTTCGCCCACTCACTTCAGTATCTCGAATGGTCCTATGAACCTCGGACTTAATTTTCCCTTCTTACCAAATCGTATTTTTCCCTTCTAGGGAGATACTTTTAAGAAAACGTAACTTTCGACTTCAAAGTCGCGGTCCTGGCGATGCAAATCTACGTATTTCTTTTGGCGATCTTGTGCGGCTACTAGTCTAGCTCTTATCAATGTTACCACATCTGCGGTTTGTTGTACTAACTCTGGTCCCAACATTTTTCGTTCCCTGACTTCATCCCAACACAACGGTGTTCTACACTTTCTTCTGTAAAGAGCTTCGTACGGTGGCATATCGATACTAGCATGGTAACTATTGTTATATGCAAATTCTACTAGGGGTAGGTGATCGTCCCAACTTCCTTTGAAGTCCATCACGCAAGTTCTAAGCATGTTCTCCAACGTTTGTATCGTTCGCTCACTTTTTCCATCTGTCTGCGGATGATAACCAGTACTTAACCTCAGCTGTGTTCCCATCCTCTCTTGCAAGCTTTTCCAGAATTTTGACGTGAAGCGTGGATCTTGATCAGAGACAATCGATACCGGCACTCCATGTCATGAAACAATTTCCTTTACGTGCAAATTCGCTAGCTGATTTAAACTATATCGCATCTTGATCGGTAGAAAATGAGCTGTCTATGTTAGTCGATACACGATAACCCAAATGGCATCAAAACCTTTCTGTGTGACTGGAAGTCCCACCACGAAGTCCATCGTAATGTGCTCCCATTTCCACTCCGGTATTTCTAACAGTTGAAGTAAACCACCCGATCTCTGGTGCTCTGCTTTGACCCGTTCACAAGTAAGACATCTACTAACGCACTCTACAATTTCTAGTTTTAGATTGGGCCACCAAAAATGTTGCCTCAAATCTCGATACATCTTTGTGCCTCTCGGATGAATGGAATACATTGTATTGTGTGCCTCATGCAAAATTTCTTCCCTCAACTCGGTTACTGCTAGCACCCACACTCTCCCTTCAAATCTCAAAATACCTTCTCTATCTACCTTGAACTTTTCTTCCTCATTTTCTGTGATCCTCTTCCTATTTTTCTCGCACTCTTCATCCTTTACTTGTGATTCCTTTACTCTGTCCAACAAGGTTGGACGAGCTTCCACTGCGAACAATCTCTCTCTAAACCTATTCAGTCCCTTTACTTATATCTTTAATTTCTTTGTATCCCTTATTAACTCCTCCTGAGTTGTCAAATGAAATAACTTCTCCCTTCCTTTCCTACTTAGCGCATCGGCCACTACGTTTGCCTCGGGGGTGATAAAGAATATCGCAGTCGTAATCCTTGATTAATTCTAACCAGGTACTTTGACGCATGTTCAACTCCTTCTGTGTGAAGATATATTTCAGACTCTTGTGGTCCGTGTATATCTCACATTTCTCTCTGTATAGATAGTGTCTCCAAATCTTTAACACAAAAACTATTGTCGCTAACTCCAAATCACGAGTAGGGTATCGTTTTTTGTAATCCTTCAATTGTCGTGACGCATACGCAATGACCCTATCATGTTGCATTAGCACACAACCAAGTCCTCTTTGCGATGCATCACTATACACCACAAACCCTTATGTATCATCTGGTAATGATAGGCACTTCGCTTAGTCTCTTCTTCAGCTCTTGGAAACTTTCCTCACACTTATCCATCCACACAAATTTCACCGTCTTCCTTGTTAGATTGGTCAACGAGGTTGCTATCTTAGAAAAATCCTGGATAAATCTTCGATAGTACCCAGCTAACCCTAAGAAACTCCTTACCTCTGTTGGCGTCTTTGGCTGCTCCTAATTACTCACTCCTTCTACCTTTGCAGGGTCTACTTAAATTCCATCCTTATCCACTACGTGTCCTAAGAATTGAACCTTCTTCATCCAAAATTCACACTTGGAAAACTTTGCGTACATCTTCTCCTTCTTAGCGCCTCCAAAACCATCTTCAAATGTTCGGCGTGTTCTTCCTCTGTCTTTGAGTAGATCAAGATATCGTCGATGGAAACTACTACGAATGTATCTAAGAATGGCTTTAATACTCGGTTCAAGTCTATAAATGCTGCTGGAGCATTTGTCAACCCGAATGACATCACTAGAAATTCAAAATGTCCATAACGAGTTCGAAACGCTATCTTTAATATGTCCTCCTCTCGTACCTTCAACTGATGATAACCCGTTCGTAGATCTATCTTTGAGAAGCACTTCGCTCCTTTCAGTTGATCGAAAAGGTCATCTATCCTTGGTAACAAATATCTATTCTTAATCGTTACTCTATTCAATTCTCGCTAATTGATGCAAAGCCTCATCGATCCATTCGTATTCTTAACAAACAATATTGGTGCTCCCCAAGGAGACACACTCGGTCAAATATAACCCTTATCCAACAACTCTTATAATTGTATCATTAATTCCTTCACCTCTACTGGCGCCATATGATATGGGGCTTTCGAAATCGATGTCGTTCCCGGTGCTAAGTCTATTACGAATTCAATTTCTCGGTCTGGCAGAAGAGCAGGCAGATCGTTCGAAAATACATCTTGGAATTCTCTTACTACAAGTATATCCTAAATTTATATTCCCTTTTTTTCGTGTATCAACAATGTAAGCTAAGTAACCTACACAACCTCTCGTTAACAATTTCTTGGCCATCATCGTAAGGCAACACGATTGCTTAAGTGAAGAGCTACCATAAAACACCACCCTAGACTTATTCAATGTCTGAAGGTTTACACTTTTATTCTAACAATCAATTATCGCATCATGGTTATACAACCAATCCATTCCCAATATTACGTCAAACTCTCCTAATCTTATCGGGATCAAGTCTACGCTTAGTTCATGATTTCTAATGTTTGTCCGACAATTTCAGTAAACACATTCTATAGGGATTACTTTCTTATTCGCAACTTCTATTTTCAAGGGATTTCCTAATCATTCTTGGGGTAAATTTAGTCAACTAGCAAATTCCTCAGATGCAAAAGAACAGGTACCACCCGAATCAAATAATACATATGCATTTATATCATTGATCGGGATGATACCTGACACCACGTCTTTTGCAGCTACTGCGTCCTGGACAATCATATTAAACGTTCTGGCAGTTGGTCGGTTGGATGGTGTCGGTCTGCCAATCATCAATTTTCCGCTTCCCCCTTAATGACCGCTTCCTCTGCTACTTCCTTTCTTTGGGCAGTCTTTAATTAGATGATCCGCTGAGCCACATGCGTAACAACCTTTGGTCTTCTTTGGATTCGGGCAGTTGGGCGAAATATGCCCCTCTTGGCCACAGTTGTAACAAACACTGCTCCCTTTCCAACACTCGCCCTGTTGATACCTCCCACACTTCGGGCATCCCTCCGCTTTTTTCTTAAATTATCCACGAAACTTCCCTACTTGATTATTGTGATTTTTGTTGTTGTTTCTGTTGTTGTTCTCCCATTTTTTTCCCCAAATAACTTCCTCCGCTGCTGGTTCCTCCATGGCTATCTCCTCCCGTATTCTTACTCTTCTTCTCCTTGTTATACAAACTCAAAGCTTCACTACCTCCCTCTTCAATAATGGCCTTTTCCAACAATATCGCAAAAGAATCAATCTGGAGAACTGACACCTTGTTGAACAACCAAGGCTTCAGTCCTTGTTCAAAATGCCTAGCTTTCCTCTCTTCATCTACTACCTGGTGTTCTGCAAAGCGAGCTAGTTCATTGAACTTAGCCGCGTATTGCGCCACCGTCATCTCTCCCTGCTTAAGTTCTAAGAACTTCACCTCTATCTAATTCTGCATGCTCTTCGGCAAGTAATTCTCAATGAACAAGGTCTTAAATCTCTCCCAAGTTACTGTCCCTTCTCCTGCTCTTTTCTGATTTGCCTCCCACCAGTAATTCGCTTTGCCTCTCATCATGTAGGTTGCAAAAGCCGTCTTCTTGTCTTCATCCACACGAGCGATGGTGAAAGCCTTCTCCATCTCTTTGATCCACGTTTGTGTCACAATAGGATCTGTAGTGCCTACTAATTTCAGAGGTCCTACACTCCTAAAATCCTTAATTTTTATAACTGGAACTGCTTGGGTAATGGGTGGTACTAGTTCATTTCTTCCCCTAAGAGCTTTCCCTAACAAATCTACTAGCCTTTGTATAGGTCTACTGGTCATCATTGACCCACTCTTCTGGTGCAGTTATTCTATGTCTGGGAGGCATTTTCTACATCACAAAATTTTCATTTTTATTATTTATTTATATTACTTAAACATTTCTCAATGAAAAGGAATAAAATTTATAACACATTTCCGAAATAAGATCATTTATATTCATATGCCAAATCATTACATCATATGATTATCCCTAGCATACTTCTATATATGACACACATATCCCCTAATATCACAAAAGATGGGGACAACTTCTAATCATACTACCCCTCTAACATTTTCAAAAGTTTGGGGTTTACAACTATCACACACATCTTACACAAAAGACTGAGATTACCTTACGATATATACATCATAAAATGAAATACTACAACTACTAAATTCTAACGCCTAGACTTAATCTAACATTTTGCACTCCACAACGCTCTTATACTTCGTCTGAGTGATGTGCGCCACCAAGTCTCGACTTATGGTGTGCCGTGTTTGTCCCTGCTCTGTCGGGTAGTGATTTACCCCATCAATCAATCTCTCCATGGTCGTGCGCAAAGCATAGCCCATCTTGTTCATCTTCCTTCTCTTACATCTCACTTCATCTTCTAGATCATTAACCTTGTCATTGGCTTCTTCCCACTTCTCCTCGAAATTGATCCTACCCATAACTTCCATCTCTAACTGAGTACAGAGAGCTTCCTTCTCTGTTCTCTCGCTCAACTCTCTCTGCTTCATCTCTTCCAACTTCCCTGCCAACTCTACATTCCTAGCCACCGACCTGTGAAACAAGGTCCCCATCTGGATCCCTGCCTCTTTGCGGTGAGCAATCTCCACCTCCATCTCTTGCATCACTAACTTTCTCTGATGGTCCTCGTCCCTCAGTTTCTGGAACTCGGACTCCCTTTCCTTAGCCTCAGCCTTTAACTCCTCCACTCTACATCCTAACTCCAAAATTTGCTCCTCATACTCTCCTAGTATCCGATCCTCGAATGTAGCCTCGTCGGAGTCCTCCATGGGCTCATCCCCCATAGGCTCCTCCTCTATAGTCTACTCCTCTGGATTAGACTCCTCGGGTAATGGCTCCATCTCCTCCTCCTCATCATCATCATCGATAGGGGCCACTGCCGATATGGGCTCCGCTATCAAAGGTGCCTCATATACCATGTGTATGTCACGTGGCTCCTCTTCTACTACTCGGCCAGGTCCTCCCATGTCAGTCATCTTACAATCACCAACATAAGACAAAATAAACAACAACTTCATTAGAATGTTAAATAAACATAAGTTCATTGTATAGAATAAAATTTTATTCCATAATACACTAAGTCTCTCTCTCTAGGAAAACTCTACATGAGTTTCATCCCTCTCTGTCTTCTAAGTTCTCCTAAGTTATAATCTAAGGACTCTCGCTCCTATGATTTATAACTACAGCTCTGATACCAATCTGTGACGTCCCCAAATTTAGACACTTATATCTCGAATTTGGTTCATCATGTGCTAACTCTAATATCCTACTAAAATCATCACACAACGAAATAATAGAATAAATTACAATGTTATAATATAATTATTCTCGTCCCAAGGTCTCGCAACCGTTACTAATATAATACAACTTAAGAGAAGACAAATCTTTGTCCAAGCAACTTTAGAGCTATGTTTGTCCATGGATGGACCATTCCATAAGAATCTAGACATGGAAGACTAGAGATCTTTCAAAACCGCTGCAAGAAGGATGAAGTGAGCCGACCAATAGGCTTGAGAGGCATGGACAACTGACTTGATAAGTTGCATAAGGCCGGCGTATGAAAGAAATTTATTAGTCTAGGAGCTAATCTTGGCTTTGACCCTTGCAAGTAGGGGGCGGCAGTCCGCAAGGCTAAGTTTCGAGGTGATCAAGGGAACCCCCAAGAATTTTGTAGGGAACACCCCCAAACGAAAATCCAAAAGGCTAAGGATAAGATCCGATTGGACAGGAGGAACATGGGAGAGAAAACACATACTCTTTGAGGCATTGATGTGGAGACCCGAGCCCAAGGAGAACTGGTTGAGACAAGTCTTAATATTCTTGACAGAATCAATATCACCATGACAGAAGATAAGAATGTCATCCGTAAAGCAAAGATGGGTGATTGATAGAGGCGCATATGGCATGAAACTTGAAAAAAGCCTGCTTTGAAGTCTGGGAAAGCATAAGGGAAAGGACTTCCAAAATAATGACAAAAAGGTAGGGGGATAATGGGTCACCTTGTCTAAGGCCTTTAGCCCCTTTGAAGTAACCACATAACGCCCCATTTACCTTAACAGAGAAACTAGAAGTGGAGATGCAAGCCTTGATCCAAAAAATAAATTTGGGAGGGAACTGGAAAAGTTGTAGAGCAGCCCACAAAAAATCACAAGAAACAAAGTCAAAAGCTTTCCTGAGATCAATCTTCATAGCACACCTGGCCGGCCCAGAGGGTCTGTGGTAATTTCTAAAAAGTTCTTGAGCAAGAAGAATGTTATCACTAATTCTCCGTCCCGGAACAAAAGCAGATTGGAAAGGAGAGATGATGGAAGGGAGAATATCCTTAAGCCTAGACGCAATGAGCTTCGAAATACTTTTATAAGTAGTATTGCAGCAAGAGATGGGTCTGTAATCATTCATAGAAGAGGGGTTCTAAATTTTCGACACAAGAGCAATGGCCGTGGCATTGGATCCCCTAAGCAGACATCCCTAATTGAAAAAGGAACGAATAGTAGCAGTGAAAACCTCCCCAACAATGTCCCAGGCATGGAGGAAGAAATTAACAGTGAACCCATCAGGGCCAGGGCTCTTATTCTTCTTCATGTGCTTAAGGGTGGAAAAGATTTCCTCATCCGACACATCCCTGACGAGTAAAAGAGCTTGTTGAGAGGAAACAAGCTTGGCCACAAGAGAGTCAGGAAGAGGGATAGATGAGCAATTAGCAGGAGAAGTAGAAGTGGTTGACTGCAACACGTTGAACAGCCAAGTGCCCAAAACACAATTCACCCTTAGAATTCTCAATTGCTAATATTTTATTCGTGTTCCAACTTTGCATAACTTGGTTATGGAAGTAACCCATATTCTGATCATGTGACGCCCCCAAAATTAGGTATACATCACCCATCTTGGGTCGTCAGATACATAGTACAGAATACAAATACAACTTAATAATACAACTGTCGTGTACAATACGACAAAACATAAACTGTGAGTTTGAATACAAATATTATCTTCTAGAGAGTATTCATACTCAAAAGGAGTCCTCATTACATTTATTAACACACCATTACATAGAATAGTGAGGACTACTAACTAATACTATCATTCGGACCATCACTCCGTACCCCGACTTGTCCCAGCTACGTTCTCATTTCCTGAAGAGAACAGTGAAAGAAAGGGTGAGCTCAACTAGCCCAGTAAGAAATATTATGACTAAGATAATGCAGAACAAATTATCATTAGCCTTCAACAATGTTAAACTGATAAAATATAATAGACATCAAGTTTAACTGCAGCGGAACAAGCAATCCATTAAAAGAGTCAAGTAGAAAATAAACTCTACTATCTTTTATGATTTAAAAGGTTTTTCAACACTGCGATCGCTGAGACTCAGCTTAATAAAATAATCCACATCATCGAATCACCCCTGCACTACGGCCAAGGATATTCGTGTATTCATTAATGGTCATGATCATGCCAACAACTGTCCATCAATGCACTACGGGCCAATGATGACTTTTACCACATCATTTGTAACATTACGGTCATGATTACACCGAATAATCCCTGGTCATAACCATACCAAGTCCATCTATGCACTACAGGCCACAGATGACTTTCAACAGAATATAAACATGAGGATGATGACAATGATATAAGAATTCAATAAAACAAGTTCAAGAATTAATTTATCCAAGAATTAACAACGTCCAAATTGTCAACATGATACTGCATTGTGGAGTAAAATTCAAGAACGCTTAGAAGAATATTTTCTTGAAAAGATACTGGATGAAACGCAACTATCAAGGATATTCCACAAATTTTATGGAGTATAGAAGTCAAAACTTAACCAACTGAGTACAATAAAGAATGGAATAACAAAAGAAATCATCATGCATGCGATAGACCGCACAGACAGGTTATTCCAATAGAATAATAAATAATGGAACCAGGTCCGGCGTAAACGCACAGACAGGATATTCCGACAGAATAATAAATAATGGAACCAGGTCCGGTGTAAAACACACAGACAGGATATTCCAACAGAATAATAATAAAACGGAACCAGGTCCGGTGTAAAACACACAGACAGGATGTTCCAACAGAATAATAAACGGAACCAGGTCCGGTGTAAAACACACAGACAGGATGTTCCAACAGAATAATAGAAGAATGTCACCAAGTATAGGGTAGACCGCGTATACTGGTTATTCCAACAGAATAATAACAAATGGAATAACAGAAGTTCTCTTCATGAATATAAAAGAAATAATATTCCCTACCTTAAAAGAACTGGATATTGGAAAAGTGATGTAGCAGAATACTTTTAGTCTCTCTCTCTCTTATTCTCTCTATACTTTCTCTCTCTATAGCTTGAATGAATTCGTGAAAAATAATGAAGCCCTAGGCCTCTATTTATAGAAAAACTGAGGGTGGCTCTTGGTCTTAACGAAGGGTCAAATGACTCTTGGTAATATTGAAGGGACAACTACTATTGACGAAAGTAATTACTATTGACCAAGGTAAATACTATTTGTGACGCCCCCAAAATTAGGTATACATCACCCATCTTGGGTCGTCAGATACATAGTACAGAATACAAATACAACTTAATAATACAACTGTCGTGTACAATACGACAAAACATAAACTGTGAGTTTGAATACAAATATTATCTTCTAGAGAGTATTCATACTCAAAAGGAGTCCTCATTACATTTATTAACACACCATTACATAGAATAGTGAGGACTACTAACTAATACTATCATTCGGACCATCACTCCGTACCCCGACTTGTCCCAGCTACGTTCTCATTTCCTGAAGAGAACAGTGAAAGAAAGGGTGAGCTCAACTAGCCCAGTAAGAAATATTATGACTAAGATAATGCAGAACAAATTATCATTAGCCTTCAACAATGTTAAACTGATAAAATATAATAGACATCAAGTTTAACTGCAGCGGAACAAGCAATCCATTAAAAGAGTCAAGTAGAAAATAAACTCTACTATCTTTTATGATTTAAAAGGTTTTTCAACACTGCGATCGCTGAGACTCAGCTTAATAAAATAATCCACATCATCGAATCACCCCTGCACTACGGCCAAGGATATTCGTGTATTCATTAATGGTCATGATCATGCCAACAACTGTCCATCAATGCACTACGGGCCAATGATGACTTTTACCACATCATTTGTAACATTACGGTCATGATTACACCGAATAATCCCTGGTCATAACCATACCAAGTCCATCTATGCACTACAGGCCACAGATGACTTTCAACAGAATATAAACATGAGGATGATGACAATGATATAAGAATTCAATAAAACAAGTTCAAGAATTAATTTATCCAAGAATTAACAACGTCCAAATTGTCAACATGATACTGCATTGTGGAGTAAAATTCAAGAACGCTTAGAAGAATATTTTCTTGAAAAGATACTGGATGAAACGCAACTATCAAGGATATTCCACAAATTTTATGGAGTATAGAAGTCAAAACTTAACCAACTGAGTACAATAAAGAATGGAATAACAAAAGAAATCATCATGCATGCGATAGACCGCACAGACAGGTTATTCCAATAGAATAATAAATAATGGAACCAGGTCCGGCGTAAACGCACAGACAGGATATTCCGACAGAATAATAAATAATGGAACCAGGTCCGGTGTAAAACACACAGACAGGATATTCCAACAGAATAATAATAAAACGGAACCAGGTCCGGTGTAAAACACACAGACAGGATGTTCCAACAGAATAATAAACGGAACCAGGTCCGGTGTAAAACACACAGACAGGATGTTCCAACAGAATAATAGAAGAATGTCACCAAGTATAGGGTAGACCGCGTATACTGGTTATTCCAACAGAATAATAACAAATGGAATAACAGAAGTTCTCTTCATGAATATAAAAGAAATAATATTCCCTACCTTAAAAGAACTGGATATTGGAAAAGTGATGTAGCAGAATACTTTTAGTCTCTCTCTCTTATTCTCTCTATACTTTCTCTCTCTATAGCTTGAATGAATTCGTGAAAAATAATGAAGCCCTAGGCCTCTATTTATAGAAAAACTGAGGGTGGCTCTTGGTCTTAACGAAGGGTCAAATGACTCTTGGTAATATTGAAGGGACAACTACTATTGACGAAAGTAATTACTATTGACCAAGGTAAATACTATTGACGAAGGTAATTACTATTGACCAAGGTAAATACTATTGACGAAGGTAATTACTATTGACCAAGGTAAATACTATTGACGAAGGTAATTACTATTGACCAAGGTAAATACTATTGACGACGGTAATTACTATTGACGACGGTAATTACTATTGACGAAGAGACTCTTAGATGATGACATATGGCCCCCCATAAAATAACCAAACTTACCACAACGTCTCAATAATATAACATATTATACAGATGATACTATGACAATAATTTAAGAGATATAATGCAGCAATTACTGTAGCAATAATTGAGTATAGCTGAGTGACTTCTCACGTAAGCATCAATAATCAATACCGTGTGCTACTATGCAACCATGCGTATTACTGTACTTTTACTACCGAGTAGTTCAACAGTTTTAACGGTTTTAACGGTAACACCTCAGCCGTTATTTTTATAGAAAGATAATTCTGTTGTTTTCTCAATCCGACAATAATTCCGTTGTGGGGTCCACCAATGATTGTGCCGTCGTACGAATATTCCCCGATAAAAAGAATATTCTCCGACCAAACGAATATTTTATAACAACTTGCTTACTTTGCAAAATTTATAAATATTACCCACAACTATAACATTAGATCAAATTAACTCCATAATATTCAAAAATGATATTTATAGAAAATTCATCTTTATTTATAAAAGTTGGGGTCTTACAACCTCCCCTTCTTATGAAATTTCGCCCTCGAAATTAGGGTACGTACCTGGTATGTCGAAGAGGTAAGGATACCTTGATTTCATTTCTGATTCTAACTCCCAAGTCATTTCCTCAACATCGTGGTTTCTCCACAAAACTTTGACTTGAGGTATAACCTTGGAGCGTAGAATATGTTCCTTCTTATCCAAGATTTGAACAGGAACTTCTTCATACGTCAAATCCTCCGCTATTTCGTCCGGTTCTAACTCAATAATGTGGTTCGGGTCTTCCACATATTTGCGTAACATGGATATGTGGAAAACGTTATGAACACGAGACATACTTGGCGGTAAAGCGAGTCTATAAGCCACAGTTCCTACTCGATCGAGGATTTAAAATGGACCGATGAATCGAGGATTTAGCTTTCCTCTCTTTCCAAATCTCGTAACACCTTTCCATGGAGCAACACGTAAGAACACATGATCTCCTACATCAAATTCCACGTCCTTTCGATGAAGATCAGCATAACTCTTTTGTCGATCTTGTGAGGTTTTTATACGTTGTCGGATCGTTTGAATCTTTTCTGTAGTCATACGTACCAACTCCGGTCCCAACAACGTTGCTTCGCCCACCTCATCCCAGCATACTGGAGAACGACATTTTCTTCCATACAATGCTTCGAATGGAGCCATGCCAATACTTGCTTGATAACTGTTGTTGTAGGAAAACTCCACCAATGGTAAGAACTTGTCCCAACTTCCCTTGAAGTCAAAGACACAGAGTCTTAATAGATCTTCAAGAGTTTGAATAGTCCTCTCTGATTGTCCGTCCGTCTGAGGATGATATGCTGAACTAAATCGTAACTCCGTGCCCATAGCTTTTTGTAAACTAACCCAAAATCGTGAAGTGAATCTTGGGTCTCGATCAGAAACTATGGATACTGGCATACCATGCAGTCTTACAATCTCGTTTATGTACATACGAGCAAGACGTTCAAGTGTATAAGTTTCTCGTATCGGTAAGAAATGAGCAGACTTGGTCAATCTATCAACAATGACCCAAATCGCATCAATACCTTGAGAAACCCTAGGAAGACCGGTAACGAAATCCATGGTGATGTGCTCCCACTTCCATTCTGGAATTTCAAGTGGTTGCAATGGACCTTTTGGTACTTGATGCTCCGCTTTGACTCGTTGACAAGTTAGACACCTTGAGATAAACAACGCTATCTCTCTCTTCATATTGCTCCACCAAAATGTATGACGAAGATCATGATACATTTTGGTACTTCCAGGATGGATTGCAAACGGTGTGTTGTGCGCCTCCATCATGATTTCATACTTTAAATCAGGGTTGTTAGGAACACAGAGTCTGGAGTTGACTCGAAGTATTCCTTCTTCATCGATTCTTGCTTCCGGCATAGAACCTTCTTGCACTTTCTTCCTCATACGCATCAGCTCCAGGTCTGTAGCTTGAGCAGCTTTAACTTTATCGATTAAAGTCGGCTCTACTCGTATATTCGCCATCATCACATGGGTCCCTGGAGTCTTCAACTCTATCTCCATCCTTTGCAAGTCACACAAAATGGGCCTTTGCGTTGTTAATATTGCATTTGTACCCGCATATGATCTTCTACTCAATGCGTCAGCTACCACGTTCGCTTTTCCAGGATGGTATTGAATGGTATGATCATAATCTTTCAACAGTTCAAGCCAACGTCGTTGTCGCATGTTGAGTTCCTTTTGAGTGAAGAAATATTTGAGACTTTTATGATCCGTAAAGATCTCCACTTTCTCCCCATACAAGTAATGCCTCCAAATTTTAAGTGCAAAGACAACAGCTGCCAACTCTAGATCATGAGTAGGATAATTCCTCTCATATTCCTTGAGTTGTCTTGATGCATAGGCTATGACTTTTCCATGTTGCATGAGAACGCATCCCAACCCTTTGCTCGAAGCATCACTGTAGATGACAAATCCCTCCGAGCCAGATGGTATTGTTAGAACAGGTGCTGAAATGAGTCTCCTCTTGAGTTCTTGAAAACTCTGCTCACATTCTTCGCTCCAACCAAACTTTGTATCTGTAAGACCCCAACTTTTATAAATAAAGATGAATTTTCTATAAATATCATTTTTGAATATTATGGAGTTAATTTGATATAATGTTATAGTTGTGGGTAATATTTATAAATTTTGCAAAGTAAGCAAGTTGTTATAAAATATTCGTTTGGTCGGAGAATATTCTTTTTGTCGGGGAATATTCGTACGACGGCACAATCATTGGTGGACCCCACAACGGAATTATTGTCGGATTGAGAAAACGACAGAATTATCTTTCTATAAAAATAACGGCTGAGGTGTTACCGTTAAAACCGTTAAAACTGTTGAACTACTCGGTAGTAAAAGTACAGTAATACGCGTGGTTGCATAGTAGCACACGGTATTGATTATTGATGCTTACGTGAGAAGTCACTCAGCTATACTCAATTATTGCTACAGTAATTGCTGCATTATATCTCTTAAATTATTGTCATAGTATCATCTGTATAATATGTTATATTATTGAGACGTTGTGGTAAGTTTGGTTATTTTATGGGGGGCCATATGTCATCATCTAAGAGTCTCTTCGTCAATAGTAATTACCGTCGTCAATAGTATTTACCTTGGTCAATAGTAATTACCTTCGTCAATAGTATTTACCTTGGTCAATAGTAATTACCTTCGTCAATAGTATTTACCTTGGTCAATAGTAATTACCTTCATCAATAGTATTTACCTTGGTCAATAGTAATTACTTTCGTCAATAGTAGTTGTCCCTTCAATATTACCAAGAGTCATTTGACCCTTCGTTAAGACCAAGAGCCACCCTCAGTTTTTCTATAAATAGAGGCCTAGGGCTTCATTATTTTTCACGAATTCATTCAAGCTATAGAGAGAGAAAGTATAGAGAGAATAAGAGAGAGAGAGACTAAAAGTATTCTGCTACATCACTTTTCCAATATCCAGTTCTTTTAAGGTAGGGAATATTATTTCTTTTATATTCATGAAGAGAACTTCTGTTATTCCATTTGTTATTATTCTGTTGGAATAACCAGTATACGCGGTCTACCCTATACTTGGTGACATTCTTCTATTATTCTGTTGGAACATCCTGTCTGTGTGTTTTACACCGGACCTGGTTCCGTTTATTATTCTGTTGGAACATCCTGTCTGTGTGTTTTACACCGGACCTGGTTCCGTTTTATTATTATTCTGTTGGAATATCCTGTCTGTGTGTTTTACACCGGACCTGGTTCCATTATTTATTATTCTGTCGGAATATCCTGTCTGTGCGTTTACGCCGGACCTGGTTCCATTATTTATTATTCTATTGGAATAACCTGTCTGTGCGGTCTATCGCATGCATGATGATTTCTTTTGTTATTCCATTCTTTATTGTACTCAGTTGGTTAAGTTTTGACTTCTATACTCCATAAAATTTGTGGAATATCCTTGATAGTTGCGTTTCATCCAGTATCTTTTCAAGAAAATATTCTTCTAAGCGTTCTTGAATTTTACTCCACAATGCAGTATCATGTTGACAATTTGGACGTTGTTAATTCTTGGATAAATTAATTCTTGAACTTGTTTTATTGAATTCTTATATCATTGTCATCATCCTCATGTTTATATTCTGTTGAAAGTCATCTGTGGCCTGTAGTGCATAGATGGACTTGGTATGGTTATGACCAGGGATTATTCGGTGTAATCATGACCGTAATGTTACAAATGATGTGGTAAAAGTCATCATTGGCCCGTAGTGCATTGATGGACAGTTGTTGGCATGATCATGACCATTAATGAATACACGAATATCCTTGGCCGTAGTGCAGGGGTGATTCGATGATGTGGATTATTTTATTAAGCTGAGTCTCAGCGATCGCAGTGTTGAAAAACCTTTTAAATCATAAAAGATAGTAGAGTTTATTTTCTACTTGACTCTTTTAATGGATTGCTTGTTCCGCTGCAGTTAAACTTGATGTCTATTATATTTTATCAGTTTAACATTGTTGAAGGCTAATGATAATTTGTTCTGCATTATCTTAGTCATAATATTTCTTACTGGGCTAGTTGAGCTCACCCTTTCTTTCACTGTTCTCTTCAGGAAATGAGAACGTAGCTGGGACAAGTCGGGGTACGGAGTGATGGTCCGAATGATAGTATTAGTTAGTAGTCCTCACTATTCTATGTAATGGTGTGTTAATAAATGTAATGAGGACTCCTTTTGAGTATGAATACTCTCTAGAAGATAATATTTGTATTCAAACTCACAGTTTATGTTTTGTCGTATTGTACACGACAGTTGTATTATTAAGTTGTATTTGTATTCTGTACTATGTATCTGACGACCCAAGATGGGTGATGTATACCTAATTTTGGGGGCGTCACATTTGGTATCAAAGCTTAGGGATATGATCCCTGGCTAAGATGTGAGAATAGAACTAGGAGGGGAGAGACGGGGAATTCCTTCGCTAGTATGGCATACCTAAGTTTATTTGCATGGTATTTAATTGGTCGGTCATAATATAAGGATAATATATGACATATCAATTAATTTTTATTTTGTGGCAGTATCTGAAAATGGCATCCGAGAATGTTGAGAATAGCAATGGAGCACAGACGACTGTTGATTCACCACACATCAATAATCATGATAATGTGCATCAGGAAGGTGTCAATCCTCATGCAAACAACAACACTGACCAAATGATGAATGATCAAATGTTCAGAGGCTTTATGCAATTCATGCAACAACAGGTGAAAGCGGCTCCTGTCCACAACGTAGGTGGAAATACTGGAAACTCTCAGGCGGTCACCGCTAAACAGTTTAAGGAGCTGGGACCACCGGAGTTTAAGGGAGAACCCAAACCACTTGTAGCTGAAACATGGATAAAGCAGATCACCAAGATATTTGATGTCTTGGGTTGCTCCGAGGAGCAAAAGGTTCCCTTTGCCGCCTTTATGTTGCGAGGAGAGGCAGATTACTGGTGGGAATCGATAAAGCGTACTCAACCTGCCGCACTGAAGATGTCTTGGGAGAAGTTCCAAGATCTGTTTAACGACAAATACTTTCCCGAGAGTATTCGTCACATGAAGGAGGTGGAGTTCATCAAATTGGAGCAGAATAATATGACCGTGTCGCAGTACGAGGCAAAATTTGCGGAGTTATCCCGGTTTGCGTCCCACCTGGTGGATAATGAAGAAAGAATGACGCGGATGTTTTTAAGAGGTTTGAAGCCGGAGATACGTCAACATCTTGTTTCTCATAAACTGTGTTTGTATTCAGATGTTGTAAATAGGGCTCAGTTGGTGGAGCGCGATAACGAGATAACGCAACCAAAAGAGAGCAGCCGGCAAAATGATAATACCAGTGAGAGCAGTCATCGAAGCGGTGACAACAAGCGTGGAGGGAATCAACAGGCCAGAAATGGTAACCACTTCGGTGGTAATCAGGGCCAAAACAATAAGAATGGACATTTTAAGAAGAGGAGATTCAACAATGATGGAAAGATGTCAGCACCAGCACCTGTCGTTAAGGAAGGAGAACGACCACCTATCATATGTTTCAAATGCGGAGGGGAGGGGCACATCAGTCCAAACTGCGCGATGCCGTCCAAAGCATGTTATAATTGTGGAAGAGAAGGTCATTTAGCCCGATTTTGTCGTTTACCGAAGACAAATTCAGCTAGGATGGAGGCACCAAAGGCCGTCCCAGAAAAGTCAAAACCGGTTATGCAAGGGAGAGCGTTTGTTGTGACCTCCCAGAACGCAAGGAACCCGAATGAGGTCACCACGGGTAAGCTTATCATAAACTCTAACGAAGTCTATACTTTATTTGATACCGGTTCAACCCATTCTTTTATTTCTCCTACTTGCGCTCATCGATTAAATTTGATTCCGGAGAAATTAGACTTTGACTTAGCAGTTGAAACTCCATTGGGAGAAACCTTCATTACATCCACGGTTTATAAGTCTTGTTTGGTTCAAGTTGGTACCCACACATTACCTGTCGATCTTATTTTATTAAAAATACTTGCATTTGACGTGATTCTAGGGATTGATTGGTTAACTACTCATCATGCAAAAATTGATTGTTTTCGTAAGGTTGTTAGCTTTCATATTCCTAATCGACCTATTATGCGAATTCAAGCAACCAAACCATTAAAATCAATCGCTGTCATCTCAAGCCATAAAGCTATTCGTTTATTGAAAAACGGATGTCAAGCTTTCTTAGCTCATGTCACAGATCTAAACAAAAATACGTCAGCTTTGAATGATATTTCTGTTGTTAATAAATTTCCTGACGTATTTCCCGAAGAACTTCCTGGCCTACCCCCAGAGCGTGAAATTGAATTTTGTATCGACCTTGAACCTGGTACAAAACCCATTTCCAAAGCCCCATATCGAATGGCTCCTATTGAACTTCAGGAGTTAAAGACCCAACTGCAGGAATTGTTAGACATTGGTTTTATTCGTCCTAGTACTTCTCCTTGGGGTGCTCCTGTTCTGTTCGTGAAGAAGAAAGATGGGAGTATGCGACTTTGTATTGATTATCGGGAGTTGAATCATGTCACCATCAAAAATAGGTACCCATTGCCACGTATTGATGACCTGTTTGACCAGTTGCAAGGAGCACAATTCTTTTCAAAGATCGATCTTCGTTCTGGATATCATCAGCTGAAGGTTAGAACTGAGGATATTCCAAAGACGGCTTTTAGAACTCGGTACGGGCATTATGAATTCTTAGTTATGTCTTTTGGATTGACTAATGCTCCTGCTGCCTTCATGGATATGATGAATAGGGTATTTAAGGAATATTTGGATCACTTTGTGGTCGTCTTTATCGATGACATCCTTGTTTATTCCAAAAGCCGTGAAGATCATGAGCAACACTTGAGGCTGGTACTCCAAAAGCTTCGTGAATACAAACTTTATGCCAAGTTGAAGAAATGCGAGTTCTGGCTGGAAGAGGTAGCATTCCTTGGGCACGTAGTATCAAGTCGTGGAATATCTGTTGACCCGGCAAAGATTGAAGCTATTCAAAGCTGGTCAAAGTCGTGGAATATCTTTGCCGGGTCAACAGATATTCCACGACTTGATACTACGTGCCCAAGGAATGCTACCTCTTCCAGCCAAAACTCGCATTTCTTCAACTTGGCATAAAGTTTGTATTCACGAAGCTTTTGGAGTACCAGCCTCAAGTGTTGCTCATGATCTTCACGGCTTTTGGAATAAACAAGGATGTCATCGATAAAGACGACCACAAAGTGATCCAAATATTCCTTAAATACCCTATTCATCATATCCATGAAGGCAGCAGGAGCATTAGTCAATCCAAAAGACATAACTAAGAATTCATAATGCCCGTACCGAGTTCTAAAAGCCGTCTTTGGAATATCCTCAGTTCTAACCTTCAGCTGATGATATCCAGAACGAAGATCGATCTTTGAAAAGAATTGTGCTCCTTGCAACTGGTCAAACAGGTCATCAATACGTGGCAATGGGTACCTATTTTTGATGGTGACATGATTCAACTCCCGATAATCAATACAAAGTCGCATACTCCCATCTTTCTTCTTCACGAACAGAACAGGAGCACCCCAAGGAGAAGTACTAGGACGAATAAAACCAATGTCTAACAATTCCTGTAGTTGGGTCTTTAACTCCTGAAGTTCAATAGGAGCCATTCGATATGGGGCTTTGGAAATGGGTTTTGTACCAGGTTCAAGGTCGATACAAAATTCAATTTCACGCTCTGGGGGTAGGCCAGGAAGTTCTTCGGGAAATACGTCAGGAAATTTATTAACAACAGAAATATCATTCAAAGCTGACGTATTTTTGTTTAGATCTGTGACATGAGCTAAGAAAGCTTGACATCCGTTTTTCAATAAACGAATAGCTTTATGGCTTGAGATGACAGCGATTGATTTTAATGGTTTGGTTGCTTGAATTCGCATAATAGGTCGATTAGGAATATGAAAGCTAACAACCTTACGAAACAATCAATTTTTGCATGATGAGTAGTTAACCAATCAATCCCTAGAATCACGTCAAATGCAAGTATTTTTAATGAAATAAGATCGACAGGTAATGTGTGGGTACCAACTTGAACCAAACAAGACTTATAAACCGTGGATGTAATGAAGGTTTCTCCCAATGGAGTTTCAACTGCTAAGTCAAAGTCTAATTTCTCCGGAATCAAATTTAATCGATGAGCGCAAGTAGGAGAAATAAAAGAATGGGTTGAACCGGTATCAAATAAAGTATAGACTTCGTTAGAGTTTATGATAAGCTTACCCGTGGTGACCTCATTCGGGTTCCTTGCGTTCTGGGAGGTCACAACAAACGCTCTCCCTTGCATAACCGGTTTTGACTTTTCTGGGACGGCCTTTGGTGCCTCCATCCTAGCTGAATTTGTCTTCGGTAAACGACAAAATCGGGCTAAATGACCTTCTCTTCCACAATTATAACATGCTTTGGACGGCATCGCGCAGTTTGGACTGATGTGCCCCTCCCCTCCGCATTTGAAACATATGATAGGTGGTCGTTCTCCTTCCTTAACGACAGGTGCTGGTGCTGACATCTTTCCATCATTGTTGAATCTCCTCTTCTTAAAATGTCCATTCTTATTGTTTTGGCCCTGATTACCACCGAAGTGGTTACCATTTCTGGCCTGTTGATTCCCTCCACGCTTGTTGTCACCGCTTCGATGACTGCTCTCACTGGTATTATCATTTTGCCGGCTGCTCTCTTTTGGTTGCGTTATCTCGTTATCGCGCTCCACCAACTGAGCCCTATTTACAACATCTGAATACAAACACAGTTTATGAGAAACAAGATGTTGACGTATCTCCGGCTTCAAACCTCTTAAAAACATCCGCGTCATTCTTTCTTCATTATCCACCAGGTGGGACGCAAACCGGGATAACTCCGCAAATTTTGCCTCGTACTGCGACACGGTCATATTATTCTGCTCCAATTTGATGAACTCCACCTCCTTCATGTGACGAATACTCTCGGGAAAGTATTTGTCGTTAAACAGATCTTGGAACTTCTCCCAAGACATCTTCAGTGCGGCAGGTTGAGTACGCTTTATCGATTCCCACCAGTAATCTGCCTCTCCTCGCAACATAAAGGCGGCAAAGGGAACCTTTTGCTCCTCGGAGCAACCCAAGACATCAAATATCTTGGTGATCTGCTTTATCCATGTTTCAGCTACAAGTGGTTTGGGTTCTCCCTTAAACTCCGGTGGTCCCAGCTCCTTAAACTGTTTAGCGGTGACCGCCTGAGAGTTTCCAGTATTTCCACCTACGTTGTGGACAGGAGCCGCTTTCACCTGTTGTTGCATGAATTGCATAAAGCCTCTGAACATTTGATCATTCATCATTTGGTCAGTGTTGTTGTTTGCATGAGGATTGACACCTTCCTGATGCACATTATCATGATTATTGATGTGTGGTGAATCAACAGTCGTCTGTGCTCCATTGCTATTCTCAACATTCTCGGATGCCATTTTCAGATACTGCCACAAAATAAAAATTAATTGATATGTCATATATTATCCTTATATTATGACCGACCAATTAAATACCATGCAAATAAACTTAGGTATGCCATACTAGCGAAGGAATTCCCCGTCTCTCCCCTCCTAGTTCTATTCTCACATCTTAGCCAGGGATCATATCCCTAAGCTTTGATACCAAATGTGACGCCCCCAAAATTAGGTATACATCACCCATCTTGGGTCGTCAGATACATAGTACAGAATACAAATACAACTTAATAATACAACTGTCGTGTACAATACGACAAAACATAAACTGTGAGTTTGAATACAAATATTATCTTCTAGAGAGTATTCATACTCAAAAGGAGTCCTCATTACATTTATTAACACACCATTACATAGAATAGTGAGGACTACTAACTAATACTATCATTCGGACCATCACTCCGTACCCCGACTTGTCCCAGCTACGTTCTCATTTCCTGAAGAGAACAGTGAAAGAAAGGGTGAGCTCAACTAGCCCAGTAAGAAATATTATGACTAAGATAATGCAGAACAAATTATCATTAGCCTTCAACAATGTTAAACTGATAAAATATAATAGACATCAAGTTTAACTGCAGCGGAACAAGCAATCCATTAAAAGAGTCAAGTAGAAAATAAACTCTACTATCTTTTATGATTTAAAAGGTTTTTCAACACTGCGATCGCTGAGACTCAGCTTAATAAAATAATCCACATCATCGAATCACCCCTGCACTACGGCCAAGGATATTCGTGTATTCATTAATGGTCATGATCATGCCAACAACTGTCCATCAATGCACTACGGGCCAATGATGACTTTTACCACATCATTTGTAACATTACGGTCATGATTACACCGAATAATCCCTGGTCATAACCATACCAAGTCCATCTATGCACTACAGGCCACAGATGACTTTCAACAGAATATAAACATGAGGATGATGACAATGATATAAGAATTCAATAAAACAAGTTCAAGAATTAATTTATCCAAGAATTAACAACGTCCAAATTGTCAACATGATACTGCATTGTGGAGTAAAATTCAAGAACGCTTAGAAGAATATTTTCTTGAAAAGATACTGGATGAAACGCAACTATCAAGGATATTCCACAAATTTTATGGAGTATAGAAGTCAAAACTTAACCAACTGAGTACAATAAAGAATGGAATAACAAAAGAAATCATCATGCATGCGATAGACCGCACAGACAGGTTATTCCAATAGAATAATAAATAATGGAACCAGGTCCGGCGTAAACGCACAGACAGGATATTCCGACAGAATAATAAATAATGGAACCAGGTCCGGTGTAAAACACACAGACAGGATATTCCAACAGAATAATAATAAAACGGAACCAGGTCCGGTGTAAAACACACAGACAGGATGTTCCAACAGAATAATAAACGGAACCAGGTCCGGTGTAAAACACACAGACAGGATGTTCCAACAGAATAATAGAAGAATGTCACCAAGTATAGGGTAGACCGCGTATACTGGTTATTCCAACAGAATAATAACAAATGGAATAACAGAAGTTCTCTTCATGAATATAAAAGAAATAATATTCCCTACCTTAAAAGAACTGGATATTGGAAAAGTGATGTAGCAGAATACTTTTAGTCTCTCTCTCTCTTATTCTCTCTATACTTTCTCTCTCTATAGCTTGAATGAATTCGTGAAAAATAATGAAGCCCTAGGCCTCTATTTATAGAAAAACTGAGGGTGGCTCTTGGTCTTAACGAAGGGTCAAATGACTCTTGGTAATATTGAAGGGACAACTACTATTGACGAAAGTAATTACTATTGACCAAGGTAAATACTATTGACGAAGGTAATTACTATTGACCAAGGTAAATACTATTGACGAAGGTAATTACTATTGACCAAGGTAAATACTATTGACGAAGGTAATTACTATTGACCAAGGTAAATACTATTGACGACGGTAATTACTATTGACGACGGTAATTACTATTGACGAAGAGACTCTTAGATGATGACATATGGCCCCCCATAAAATAACCAAACTTACCACAACGTCTCAATAATATAACATATTATACAGATGATACTATGACAATAATTTAAGAGATATAATGTAGCAATTACTGTAGCAATAATTGAGTATAGCTGAGTGACTTCTCACGTAAGCGTCAATAATCAATACCGTGTGCTACTATGCAACCACGCGTATTACTGTACTTTTACTACCGAGTAGTTCAACAGTTTTAACGGTTTTAACGGTAACACCTCAGCCGTTATTTTTATAGAAAGATAATTCTGTCGTTTTCTCAATCCGACAATAATTCCGTTGTGGGGTCCACCAATGATTGTGCCGTCGTACGAATATTCCCCGACAAAAAGAATATTCTCCGACCAAACGAATATTTTATAACAACTTGCTTACTTTGCAAAATTTATAAATATTACCCACAACTATAACATTATATCAAATTAACTCCATAATATTCAAAAATGATATTTATAGAAAATTCATCTTTATTTATAAAAGTTGGGGTCTTACACTATTGACGAAGGTAATTACTATTGACCAAGGTAAATACTATTGACGAAGGTAATTACTATTGACCAAGGTAAATACTATTGACGAAGGTAATTACTATTGACCAAGGTAAATACTATTGACGACGGTAATTACTATTGACGACGGTAATTACTATTGACGAAGAGACTCTTAGATGATGACATATGGCCCCCCATAAAATAACCAAACTTACCACAACGTCTCAATAATATAACATATTATACAGATGATACTATGACAATAATTTAAGAGATATAATGCAGCAATTACTGTAGCAATAATTGAGTATAGCTGAGTGACTTCTCACGTAAGCATCAATAATCAATACCGTGTGCTACTATGCAACCACGCGTATTACTGTACTTTTACTACCGAGTAGTTCAACAGTTTTAACGGTTTTAACGGTAACACCTCAGCCGTTATTTTTATAGAAAGATAATTCTGTCGTTTTCTCAATCCGACAATAATTCCGTTGTGGGGTCCACCAATGATTGTGCCGTCGTACGAATATTCCCCGACAAAAAGAATATTCTCCGACCAAACGAATATTTTATAACAACTTGCTTACTTTGCAAAATTTATAAATATTACCCACAACTATAACATTATATCAAATTAACTCCATAATATTCAAAAATGATATTTATAGAAAATTCATCTTTATTTATAAAAGTTGGGGTCTTACAACCTCCCCTTCTTATGAAATTTCGCCCTCGAAATTAGGGTACGTACCTGGTATGTCGAAGAGGTAAGGATACCTTGATTTCATTTCTGATTCTAACTCCCAAGTCATTTCCTCAACATCGTGGTTTCTCCACAAAACTTTGACTTGAGGTATAACCTTGGAGCGTAGAATATGTTCCTTCTTATCCAAGATTTGAACAGGAACTTCTTCATACGTCAAATCCTCCGCTATTTCGTCCGGTTCTAACTCAATAATGTGGTTCGGGTCTTCCACATATTTGCGTAACATGGATATGTGGAAAACGTTATGAACACGAGACATACTTGGCGGTAAAGCGAGTCTATAAGCCACAGTTCCTACTCGATCGAGGATTAAAAATGGACCGATGAATCGAGGATTTAGCTTTCCTCTCTTTCCAAATCTCGTAACACCTTTCCATGGAGCAACACGTAAGAACACATGATCTCCTACATCAAATTCCACGTCCTTTCGATGAAGATCAGCATAACTCTTTTGTCGATCTTGTGAGGTTTTTATACGTTGTCGGATCGTTTGAATCTTTTCTGTAGTCATACGTACCAACTCCGGTCCCAACAACGTTGCTTCGCCCACCTCATCCCAGCATACTGGAGAACGACATTTTCTTCCATACAATGCTTCGAATGGAGCCATGCCAATACTTGCTTGATAACTGTTGTTGTAGGAAAACTCCACCAATGGTAAGAACTTGTCCCAACTTCCCTTGAAGTCAAAGACACAGAGTCTTAATAGATCTTCAAGAGTTTGAATAGTCCTCTCTGATTGTCCGTCCGTCTGAGGATGATATGCTGAACTAAATCGTAACTCCGTGCCCATAGCTTTTTGTAAACTAACCCAAAATCGTGAAGTGAATCTTGGGTCTCGATCAGAAACTATGGATACTGGCATACCATGCAGTCTTACAATCTCGTTTATGTACATACGAGCAAGACGTTCAAGTGTATAAGTTTCTCGTATCGGTAAGAAATGAGCAGACTTGGTCAATCTATCAACAATGACCCAAATCGCATCAATACCTTGAGAAACCCTAGGAAGACCGGTAACGAAATCCATGGTGATGTGCTCCCACTTCCATTCTGGAATTTCAAGTGGTTGCAATGGACCTTTTGGTACTTGATGCTCCGCTTTGACTCGTTGACAAGTTAGACACCTTGAGATAAACAACGCTATCTCTCTCTTCATATTGCTCCACCAAAATGTATGACGAAGATCATGATACATTTTGGTACTTCCAGGATGGATTGCAAACGGTGTGTTGTGCGCCTCCATCATGATTTCATACTTTAAATCAGGGTTGTTAGGAACACAGAGTCTGGAGTTGACTCGAAGTATTCCTTCTTCATCGATTCTTGCTTCCGGCATAGAACCTTCTTGCACTTTCTTCCTCATACGCATCAGCTCCAGGTCTGTAGCTTGAGCAGCTTTAACTTTATCGATTAAAGTCGGTTCTACTCGTATATTCGCCATCATCACATGGGTCCCTGGAGTCTTCAACTCTATCTCCATCCTTTGCAAGTCACACAAAATGGGCCTTTGCGTTGTTAATATTGCATTTGTACCCGCATATGATCTTCTACTCAATGCGTCAGCTACCACGTTCGCTTTTCCAGGATGGTATTGAATGGTATGATCATAATCTTTCAACAGTTCAAGCCAACGTCGTTGTCGCATGTTGAGTTCCTTTTGAGTGAAGAAATATTTGAGACTTTTATGATCCGTAAAGATCTCCACTTTCTCCCCATACAAGTAATGCCTCCAAATTTTAAGTGCAAAGACAACAGCTGCCAACTCTAGATCATGAGTAGGATAATTCCTCTCATATTCCTTGAGTTGTCTTGATGCATAGGCTATGACTTTTCCATGTTGCATGAGAACGCATCCCAACCCTTTGCTCGAAGCATCACTGTAGATGACAAATCCCTCCGAGCCAGATGGTATTGTTAGAACAGGTGCTGAAATGAGTCTCCTCTTGAGTTCTTGAAAACTCTGCTCACATTCTTCGCTCCAACCAAACTTTGTATCTTTCCGAGTCAGCTGAGTTAATGGAGTAGCGATTCGAGAAAATCCTTCCACGAATCTTCGATAATAACCAGCTAAACCAAGAAAGCTACGTACCTCGGTCACTGATTTAGGTTGCTCCCAGCTTTGAATAGCTTCAATCTTTGCCGGGTCAACAGATATTCCACGACTTGATACTACGTGCCCAAGGAATGCTACCTCTTCCAGCCAGAACTCGCATTTCTTCAACTTGGCATAAGGTTTGTATTCACGAAGCTTTTGGAGTACCAGCCTCAAGTGTTGCTCATGATCTTCACGGCTTTTGGAATAAACAAGGATGTCATCGATAAAGACGACCACAAAGTGATCCAAATATTCCTTAAATACCCTATTCATCATATCCATGAAGGCAGCAGGAGCATTAGTCAATCCAAAAGACATAACTAAGAATTCATAATGCCCGTACCGAGTTCTAAAAGCCGTCTTTGGAATATCCTCAGTTCTAACCTTCAGCTGATGATATCCAGAACGAAGATCGATCTTTGAAAAGAATTGTGCTCCTTGCAACTGGTCAAACAGGTCATCAATACGTGGCAATGGGTACCTATTTTTGATGGTGACATGATTCAACTCCCGATAATCAATACAAAGTCGCATACTCCCATCTTTCTTCTTCACGAACAGAACAGGAGCACCCCAAGGAGAAGTACTAGGACGAATAAAACCAATGTCTAACAATTCCTCAGTTGGGTCTTTAACTCCTGAAGTTCAATAGGAGCCATTCGATATGGGGCTTTGGAAATGGGTTTTGTACCAGGTTCAAGGTCGATACAAAATTCAATTTCACGCTCTGGGGGTAGGCCAGGAAGTTCTTCGGGAAATACGTCAGGAAATTTATTAACAACAGAAATATCATTCAAAGCTGACATATTTTTGTTTAGATCTGTGACATGAGCTAAGAAAGCTTGACATCCGTTTTTCAATAAACGAATAGCTTTATGGCTTGAGATGACAGCGATTGATTTTAATGGTTTGGTTGCTTGAATTCGCATAATAGGTCGATTAGGAATATGAAAGCTAACAACCTTACGAAAACAATCAATTTTTGCATGATGAGTAGTTAACCAATCAATCCCTAGAATCACGTCAAATGCAAGTATTTTTAATGAAATAAGATCGACAGGTAATGTGTGGGTACCAACTTGAACCAAACAAGACTTATAAACCGTGGATGTAATGAAGGTTTCTCCCAATGGAGTTTCAACTGCTAAGTCAAAGTCTAATTTCTCCGGAATCAAATTTAATCGATGAGCGCAAGTAGGAGAAATAAAAGAATGGGTTGAACCGGTATCAAATAAAGTATAGACTTCGTTAGAGTTTATGATAAGCTTACCCGTGATGACCTCATTCGGGTTCCTTGCGTTCTGGGAGGTCACAACAAACGCTCTCCCTTGCATAACCGGTTTTGACTTTTCTGGGACGGCCTTTGGTGCCTCCATCCTAGCTGAATTTGTCTTCGGTAAACGACAAAATCGGGCTAAATGACCTTCTCTTCCACAATTATAACATGCTTTGGACGGCATCGCGCAGTTTGGACTGATGTGCCCCTCCCCTCCGCATTTGAAACATATGATAGGTGGTCGTTCTCCTTCCTTAACGACATGTGCTGGTGCTGACATCTTTCCATCATTGTTGAATCTCCTCTTCTTAAAATGTCCATTCTTATTGTTTTGGCCCTGATTACCACCGAAGTGGTTACCATTTCTGCCCTGTTGATTCCCTCCACGCTTGTTGTCACCGCTTCGATGACTGCTCTCACTGGTATTATCATTTTGCCGGCTGCTCTCTTTTGGTTGCGTTATCTCGTTATCGCGCTCCACCAACTGAGCCCTATTTACAACATCTAAATACAAACACAGTTTATGAGAAACAAGATGTTGACGTATCTCCGGCTTCAAACCTCTTAAAAACATCCGCGTCATTCTTTCTTCATTATCCACCAGGTGGGACGCAAACCGGGATAACTCCGCAAATTTTGCCTCGTACTGCGACACGGTCATATTATTCTGCTCCAATTTGATGAACTCCACCTCCTTCATGTGACGAATACTCTCGGGAAAGTATTTGTCGTTAAACAGATCTTGGAACTTCTCCCAAGACATCTTCAGTGCGGCAGGTTGAGTACGCTTTATCGATTCCCACCAGTAATCTGCCTCTCCTCGCAACATAAAGGCGGCAAAGGGAACCTTTTGCTCCTCGGAGCAACCCAAGACATCAAATATCTTGGTGATCTGCTTTATCCATGTTTCAGCTACAAGTGGTTTGGGTTCTCCCTTAAACTCCGGTGGTCCCAGCTCCTTAAACTGTTTAGCGGTGACCGCCTGAGAGTTTCCAGTATTTCCACCTACGTTGTGGACAGGAGCCGCTTTCACCTGTTGTTGCATGAATTGCATAAAGCCTCTGAACATTTGATCATTCATCATTTGGTCAGTGTTGTTGTTTGCATGAGGATTGACACCTTCCTGATGCACATTATCATGATTATTGATGTGTGGTGAATCAACAGTCGTCTGTGCTCCATTGCTATTCTCAACATTCTCGGATGCCATTTTCAGATACTGCCACAAAATAAAAATTAATTGATATGTCATAAATTATCCTTATATTATGACCGACCAATTAAATACCATGCAAATAAACTTAGGTATGCCATACTAGCGAAGGAATTCCCCGTCTCTCCCCTCCTAGTTCTATTCTCACATCTTAGCCAGGGATCATATCCCTAAGCTTTGATACCAACTGTGACGCCCCCAAAATTAGGTATACATCACCCATCTTGGGTCGTCAGATACATAGTACAGAATACAAATACAACTTAATAATACAACTGTCGTGTACAATACGACAAAACATAAACTGTGAGTTTGAATACAAATATTATCTTCTAGAGAGTATTCATACTCAAAAGGAGTCCTCATTACATTTATTAACACACCATTACATAGAATAGTGAGGACTACTAACTAATACTATCATTCGGACCATCACTCCGTACCCCGACTTGTCCCAGCTACGTTCTCATTTCCTGAAGAGAACAGTGAAAGAAAGGGTGAGCTCAACTAGCCCAGTAAGAAATATTATGACTAAGATAATGCAGAACAAATTATCATTAGCCTTCAACAATGTTAAACTGATAAAATATAATAGACATCAAGTTTAACTGCAGCGGAACAAGCAATCCATTAAAAGAGTCAAGTAGAAAATAAACTCTACTATCTTTTATGATTTAAAAGGTTTTTCAACACTGCGATCGCTGAGATTCAGCTTAATAAAATAATCCACATCATCGAATCACCCCTGCACTACGGCCAAGGATATTCGTGTATTCATTAATGGTCATGATCATGCCAACAACTGTCCATCAATGCACTACGGGCCAATGATGACTTTTACCACATCATTTGTAACATTACGGTCATGATTACACCGAATAATCCCTGGTCATAACCATACCAAGTCCATCTATGCACTACAGGCCACAGATGACTTTCAACAGAATATAAACATGAGGATGATGACAATGATATAAGAATTCAATAAAACAAGTTCAAGAATTAATTTATCCAAGAATTAACAACGTCCAAATTGTCAACATGATACTGCATTGTGGAGTAAAATTCAAGAACGCTTAGAAGAATATTTTCTTGAAAAGATACTGGATGAAACGCAACTATCAAGGATATTCCACAAATTTTATGGAGTATAGAAGTCAAAACTTAACCAACTGAGTACAATAAAGAATGGAATAACAAAAGAAATCATCATGCATGCGATAGACCGCACAGACAGGTTATTCCAATAGAATAATAAATAATGGAACCAGGTCCGGCGTAAACGCACAGACAGGATATTCCGACAGAATAATAAATAATGGAACCAGGTCCGGTGTAAAACATACAGACAGGATATTCCAACAGAATAATAATAAAACGGAACCAGGTCCGGTGTAAAACACACAGACAGGATGTTCCAACAGAATAATAAACGGAACCAGGTCCGGTGTAAAACACACAGACAGGATGTTCCAACAGAATAATAGAAGAATGTCACCAAGTATAGGGTAGACCGCGTATACTGGTTATTCCAACAGAATAATAACAAATGGAATAACAGAAGTTCTCTTCATGAATATAAAAGAAATAATATTCCCTACCTTAAAAGAACTGGATATTGGAAAAGTGATGTAGCAGAATACTTTTAGTCTCTCTCTCTCTTATTCTCTCTATACTTTCTCTCTCTATAGCTTGAATGAATTCGTGAAAAATAATGAAGCCCTAGGCCTCTATTTATAGAAAAACTGAGGGTGGCTCTTGGTCTTAACGAAGGGTCAAATGACTCTTGGTAATATTGAAGGGACAACTACTATTGACGAAAGTAATTACTATTGACCAAGGTAAATACTATTGACGAAGGTAATTACTATTGACCAAGGTAAATACTATTGACGAAGGTAATTACTATTGACCAAGGTAAATACTATTGACGAAGGTAATTACTATTGACCAAGGTAAATACTATTGACGACGGTAATTACTATTGACGACGGTAATTACTATTGACGAAGAGACTCTTAGATGATGACATATGGCCCCCCATAAAATAACCAAACTTACCACAACGTCTCAATAATATAACATATTATACAGATGATACTATGACAATAATTTAAGAGATATAATGCAGCAATTACTGTAGCAATAATTGAGTATAGCTGAGTGACTTCTCACGTAAGCATCAATAATCAATACCGTGTGCTACTATGCAACCACGCGTATTACTGTACTTTTACTACCGAGTAGTTCAACAGTTTTAACGGTTTTAACGGTAACACCTCAGGCGTTATTTTTATAGAAAGATAATTCTGTCGTTTTCTCAATCCGACAATAATTTCGTTGTGGGGTCCACCAATGATTGTGCCGTCGTACGAATATTCCCCGACAAAAAGAATATTCTCCGACCAAACGAATATTTTATAACAACTTGCTTACTTTGCAAAATTTATAAATATTACCCACAACTATAACATTATATCAAATTAACTCCATAATATTCAAAAATGATATTTATAGAAAATTCATCTTTATTTATAAAAGTTGGGGTCTTACAGATCACCCTCCTTCAGCCATTGAATTCTAGATTTTTACTTAAAAAGTTTCTCCTCAAGGAGGAGAGCAGGCCAAATAGAATCAGTTTGAGATCTCTGAAGAAGAAGGAGAAAGGGATCACCTGGATTAAGAGAGATGGCTTGCTGGGTAGCGTGCAAGCAGTCCCTAGCTTGCTTCACATTTGAGATCAGATTACGATTGCGCTTATTGAGAGCCTTTAAAGCAAACTTAACAGCAGAGAGCTTCCTTGCCAAAATCTGAAATGGGTCACCCAAACAAGGAGAGAGTCAAGCGATCCGAACCACATCATGATAATTTTCCAGACCCATCATCAAATTAAATAATTGGAAAGGCTTATAAATGCGGGGAAAGGAAATACCAGACTGAACCACCACAGGGCAGTGATCAGAGAGGTCACGAGGGCAGAAAAGAGCTTGGGAGTAGGGATAGGAATCCAACCATAGGTTATTAACCAAAGCACGATCAAGCTTCTTGTAAGTTAGGTTTGCAATTTGAGAATCCCACCAGGTGAGAAGAGGGCCAATAGCGTGGAGGTCCATCAAGTGAAGGTCATCAAGCCAATCCTTAAAGTCTTGCATACCATAATCCCAAGAATAGGCACCTTCATCAATTTCAGTTAAGGATTTAACCACATTGAAGTCCCCAAGAAGAGTCCATGATATCAATCGAGCCAGCAATAGCTCTCAAATCATTCCAAAGAAATTTCCTTTCACTAGGGGTATTGAGCCCATAAACAACAGTAACAAAACCATTAAAACTAAAATTGACAGAAGAAACAGAGCAATGGATAAATTATGCAGACTTTGTAATAACATTGACATTCCGGATATTTGGGTCCCAACCAACCCAAATACTTCCATTCACATGATGCTCATAGTTAAAGTGCCATTGCCAATTCCTACAAATAGCTTTAGAGACAGAATTGGCCTTAGGAGGCTTGACCCTTGTTTCAACCAGGCCAACAAAAGAGATACTATGCTTACAAATGAGATCATGGATAGTAGTTTGCTTAGGAGACATATTTACACCTCTAATATTCATAGAGCAAAAATTTATCATAAAACAGGGAATGAAGTTAAGCTGGGGATGTCTTGCGCCCCCCCTTTGGTCTTTTTCTTAGAGGCTTGACAAAAATTAAGAAAGCCTACATCTTTGTGTTTGAGATCCCTAACTTCCTTCTCATCAATCAATTTAAGTTTACCCACAAGGGGGTTGGGAGAAGGAGTGGCATCAATGTCAGAGAAATAGTCCTAAGGACCAACGACCATAGGGAAGAGAAGGTTGAACCAATTTGAGTCTGGAGGAATCATAGTATCCTTCGGGTTAGATTGTTTCTTTAGACCCTTAGCAACCACTGTCCAACCATCAGTAGGGGGGTCAGATGAAGAAGAGCCTTGAACAGGGGAGTCCGGGGGAGCATGGGCTTGCTGTCCAACATGTAACTTTGGGACCCATTTGAAGTTGGCACTAGGGCATTGAGCAAGGGAGTGGTCAAAAGACATGCAATGAGAGCAGACGATAGGTCAATTTTGGTATTCCACTTTTACCTGAACTTTTTCAGTTTAGGTTTCCTCATCAATAACGTCCACTTCCAGATAGCTAGGGAAAGAAGATGAAGAAGAAAGCTCTACACAAACTCTGGCAAATGTCATTGGCTCGAATTTACCAGTAACACTATCAACGAAGAGTGGGTTACCAATGCCACTAGCTAGGTAACTGAGCCCTGTAGGAGAAAGGTAGGACATTGGGACGTTATGAAATTTAACCCAAACTGGAGCTTTAGTGTAGGCTTCAAACTTAAAATCCATGCCTTCCTTCCAAAGCATGAGGCAAAGATGTTTGTTCGAGATGTACCAAGGGCCAAGAGCAAGGACATTTTCTCGTTCCAGAGAGTTTGAAAACTTGAAGACAAAAAACCCCATATCGTGCTAGAACACCTTCTGCAGTCCATGTTTATCCCAAAGTTTATGAACAGTTTCTTCAACAAGTTTAAAGGGGAGTCTGGAGTTAATAAAGCTCCCCACAAGGTAGGTATTCCAGAGAGTATTTCCTTTTAGGAGAACCTCAGTCGGAGGTCTAATGTGGATTTCTCCATTCTCCGAAGCCGGAGGAAAGGGGGTAAATATTCAAGAGAAGAGCAGTATTTTGGGTCACTATTGGTTACCACATCACTCCAAGATTGCTAGGTTGGCTAACAGCTTCATGAGGGTTATCATCATATTTTTCCTCCACACAGGCAGCGAGAGAGGGGGACGCAGCCGTAGCAGATTGCAGACCCGACACAGGTGCAAGCACTATAGGAAATGTACCGGAGGGACTTAAGGAGCCAAGAGCTAGCATGTTGTGGTCGTTAACACTCCTAATAGATTTACCTTTGTTAGCGAAATCATTGACATTCTGAAGCGAAAAGCCTTAGGCTTTAATGAAGTCCATTAAAGTTAGGCACTTCCTACGTTCATCAGCCGCATCAAGGCACCCCTATTGCGATAGGTGTTGCACTGCTTTGAAGATCTCGGACATAGAGGAAACAAGCATAGGACCTACATTTTCGCCGGCGATGCTGTTAGCTTCTGAGTCAAAAAACTCATCAGAGGCAAAATTAGTCGTAACAGGCATGGGGTCAGATTCTGCCATAGCCGTGTCAACAGCAGTAGGGGAGTTGGAGTTAGATATACCGAAATTGGCAAAAAGGTCATGGGAGTGGCTACTCTCAGAGTTACCAGCCGAGAGGTAAGAGAAATCTGTAAGACCCCAACTTATTAATGAATAAAATCAAATTTTCTCTAAATATTATTGTGAATAATAAGGGGTTAATTTGATATAATACTTTGGTTATGGGTGAAATGTGCAAATTTTGCAAAATAAGCAAGTGGTTATAAAATATTCATTTTGTCGGGGAATATTCGTTTGGTCGTGGAATATTCTTGCTGTCGGGGAATATTTCGTACGACGGCGCAGCCTTGTGTGGGCCCCATAACGAAAAGCGATTGGATGAAGAAAACGACAAGTATAAGTTGTTTATTAATAACGGCGTAGTTGTTACCGTTAACACTGTTTAAATACCCGGTGGTTAAAAATACAGTAATAACGCGTGGTTGCACAGTAGCACACGGATTGCACAGTATAGTTGAATTATTGATTCGTACGTAAGAAGGCACTACTCAATAATTGTTACAGTGATTACTGTTCAATATTTTATTTTATTGGTTCAATAATTGCTGCATTGATATTTCATATTATTGTTGTTTCAATAATTGTTACTGCACAGTATTTCCCATTATCAGATCAATAATTCATATTATTTGAATAATATTATTAGATAATATTATTGACAATGTCTAGAAAGTTCTGTCTAAGGAGAGGTTTGGTCATCTAATTGCGCGCCAGTAAGGAGAAATCCTTATTGGAAAGCCCCCTCTTTCCTGGGAACGGCCTGGTTGTCATAAATGTGATTCTGTAATATTATTTATGAATAATTAATTATTGATTCATATGATAAGAAAATATTTATTTTATGTGGATATAAATGAGGGATATATTTTTGTGGTTAAAAATGAAGGAGTTAATGTTGAGGTTTTTATCCATATTTTTGTCGGAATGGAGGTATTAAAAATCAGGGTTTTTGAGATATTTTGCGGGGGTTATAATTTTTAATCCGACCGTTGGATCGTGGTAATTTTTGGATATGTTATACATATATAAGTTGAGTATATGCCCACAAATTTTGAACCGTTAAAAATGAACGTATGATTTATTATGAATTTTACAAGATGACTGGTTCAGAAATTGTTGAATTTTCGGAGTTTATCATTTTGATAGAAAATTCTAGAATTGGTGGGCCCCACTCGTGGTTGGTGAAGAAATGTGCTGAATTATATTTCAAATGTGGTGGGTGGGAATAGTAGCAGGTAAAGCCATCAGGTTGCAGGTCAAACCTACTAAAATTTTCCTATAAATAGAGGGCTAAGTTAGAATTGAAAATCACACCAGAAACAAGTTTTCTCTCTTTCTCTCTCTAGATTATTGAGTGTATTTTGTGAATATTTAGATACTTTGAGAGTTTCTATTCATCAGAGTAAGTTTCTTTCAGCCTTATACCGGTATTCCGACCAGAAGTACTGATATCTTGAGGTAAGGGATATTATTTTCTTCTTAAATGATATTATTTTCTTCAATATCATTATGCTGAAATATTGATATGAGTTTTTATCAAATTTGGAACTTTTTGTGTCGGGGTTACTATTCATGTATACGACACTATTCACGTATACGGCACTATTCACGAATACGACACTATTCACCGAAAAATAAAATTTTTCCTTTTTGTCCAAGATTTCTATTATGGTTACTATCTTTGATTGTATCCATGTTTTGATCTTTATTTTTGAATTCTGCTTCACAATTGATTATTATGAAGTATTATTAATCTTGGATAAACTGTTATACGAATCCCTACTATTTGTCCTTCTGTCTCATTGGATTCGTTCTCTTTAAGATATTTTTCATCATCCTCAGTCCTAAATGATGATATTAATGAATATCTTTGGCCTGTAGTGCAAAGATATATGATTACTTGATGAATATCTTTGGCCTGTAGTGCAAAGATGAACATGTGTTGAGATGAACATGACTGACAGGTGATACAAATGAATATCTTTGGCCTGTAGTGCAAAGATGAATATTTGGATAAAGATGATTATTAATTGATGTTACAGGGATAAAATATTGATGATGGACTTTTAAATCTTAGAAGATAGTAGAATTCTTTTCTAATGGTTTGTTATTTCCGCTGCAGTTGTTGATCTAAAACTTGTTGTCGATTATATTCTATCAGATTTTTCCCTGTTGAATACTAATGATAATTTGTTGTATATTATCTTAGTCATAATATTCTTTACTGGGCTAGTTGAGCTCACCCTTTTCCTTTTTGTTCCATTTTTCTTCTCAGGAGGTGAGAACATAGCAGGATCTAGTCGGGGTATGGAGTGATGGTTCTAGAAAGATGTTTTAGCAGTCCTCACTATTTTTGTAAAATAGTGTTTGAATAATTGTAATGAGGACTTATTTGAGTGTGGATATTGTCTAGAAGACAATATTTGTATTTAAACTCACAGTATGTGTTGTCGTATTTTGCACGACAATTGTAATAATAAAGTTGTAGTTATTTTCTGTACCATGTATTTGGCGACTCAGAATGGGTTGGATGGATTGGACCTATTTTGGGGGCGTCACAAAATCAACCATGGCGAGGTAGCAAGAGGGCAGAGTGGGAGAGGAGCTCAGATGAGAACGAGGGAGATGGAGTGAGACGGAGGAGTACAGAGGAAGGAGGGGATAGAGCTAGAAAAGGAAAACGGAGAAGTTTGGTAAGGACAGAGAACTTAGGTGAGATTGGGCGGGAGATAAGAAAAGGAAATGAGGAGTTGACGGTAACTAGATGGCGGGGTAAACAGATTAAAGTGGTTTAGAGAGAAGGGAGAGAAACATCCTAGAGAGAGAGTCTAACCCATCTCACTCGTGTGATTACACAAAATCATTTGTATTCAATTAAATATTTATTTCTATTAATATATTCATTTAATAAGATGTGGAAATTCTTAGGTATTACACTTTTTCCATCTCTTTACCTTCTGAGCTTGAATTGGAGTTAAACCTGTGTAGACTTCCTTTAACGGACTCATCGGTTTATTCCTTCATTTTATCATCAAGCTTCTTATCAGGGCTGGTCTTTGCAGACTTACTAGCCTCTTCTAGCTCTGCATTCTTGAGCCTTTTACTGCTGGCCTTTGCTGATATGTTCTTCCTTTTTCCCTTAGCATCTTCTCCCTTAGATTCAGCTTCATCATCACTAATTTCAATTATCTTTGGAAATAATTCTCCCCTTTTTGAAACTTTTTGAGCAATCAGTCTGTTGCTCTTCCTTCTTCTTGGGGGTTCAGCTTCAGGAGTTTCAGACTCTTCTTCTTCCTCAGATTTTGAAGCCTATGAATCATCAGATGAATTTCTTTGATGTTCAGCTACAGTAGGAGCAGATCCTTCTTCATTAGACTCAGCGTCTTTTGAACCATCAGATGAACTTGTTGGGACTTTAGCAGTAAAATATGCAGTTGTTTCAGCTTTCAAACTTTCTTTATCAGTAGAGTGGCTACTTTGAATGTTAGCCATAGGACTTGTACATTCTTCTTCATCTCTAGATTTAGTTATTCCTTTCATAGATTCAGCTTTCTCCTTCTTGGATTCAACTTCTTCTTCATTGCTGGACTTGCTCCTTTGAGGGTTCATCCTTGAAACTCTCAGTTTCCTTCTCATTTTTGACTCTACATTTTCTCTTTCTTCTTAAGTAGATAGACTTCTTTGGGGAACTGGTTTAGATTTCTTTATCAACTTAGTTTTCTTCCTTGGTGGCCTCACAGATTTAGGCACAAGAATGTCTGAATCTTCAGTGAATGACAACTCCTCCTCTTTCATAGCAATTGCCTTCCTTTTCTTCATAGTGCTTTTGTTGGTGCTGCTATATATTATCAGCTTCTTGTTCTCCATTGGGTTCTTCTTCCAATTGGCAAACAGCTGTGTAGTCATCACGTTATGGCTATTAAGGACTTCACCTTCATCATCCTTAATTTTATTCTTTAGCTTCTTCTTCAAAATGATACTCACGAACCTTCCATGGAAAACCTTTGTGAGGGGTTTTCTTGTTAACCTTTTTTCTCTTCCTTATCCAGCCATTTGGACATTTAGTCAAGCAGGATAACTCCAAAGTTGATACGCTTCTTCAGAACTATTGCAGACATGATCTTTAGCAGTCAATCACTCACAGTGTCATGTGCAGTGTCCTTGCACAGGATGTACTTGCCCACTATCTCTGCCAGGAACTCGAATTCTTCAGGAAACTCCTTTTTCTTCATGTCCTTCAAACTAGGGTTTCTTTTGTACTGCATAATCTTCTTAGGTTTTTTAGTGTTGATCTCATCAATGATTTTTAGACCTAGGTCAGGAAAACCTAAGCATTGATTTATGTTAGAAGATTTCAGCTTCAGAATTTGACCTTTGACCTTGGTGGAAAGGGTTCCAGAATTTATGGTTGCGTTTGAGTGAAACTCTTTAACTAGGTGAACAGATATTCAAGTGTTTAACTCAAGACATTCTGGGAATCCAGCCTTCTTTACAAGTTCAAGAATATCACTGAAATTTTTCTCGAATTTCTCAAACGTCTTGGTTCCGAGCTGAATGCCATTGATTACTCGCCAATCTGCCATTTTGAGAGTTCAAGGTGTATGGGTATTGAATTGCAGAAATCTTATGGGAGATGGTTGGATATGGTTTGGGCGAAGCTCGAGGTTTGATAGATTTAGGCCTTGAAGAGGATTTTAGGGTTTGAAAAAAGGAGGGAGAGAAAGTTGATAGCTTTTGATAACTGTTTGGAGATTTTGAATTTTTCTTTATGACAGTTCCTTTTGACTCTAAATAAGTTGTGATGAGTCAAAAAGCCATTGGTTGCACCATGCTCAGTATGAAATTGTAACTCCCCATAAATTGATCGATTTTTCAGTTTTCATTTTCCTTTTAAGAACATAAGCATTACTGACGTAGACTGACCGTTGACTTTTTTAGTACGTAGAGTAGCTCGATGAGATAACTATAGATTCTATGATTTTCTTTGCCAACTCAACGATCGTCTTCTGAGAGATGCTACGGTGAGTGATTTGTTACTAATCCTCATCTTGAAGTTGCATGGCTTAACCACTGATGCGCCCCAAGAGAGTTCGGGCACTTAAATTCCGAGGTAAATTTTTAAAATGTCTTTTCGAACTGTATTTGTAACTTCCCTCCACAAGATCTGAATAGTTGGGCACGTGTCGAGTTCTGCTGAGCTCCATGTTTTTAAATGGTGTGAAAAATACTGATCTGCCCTTAGCTCCTCATGAGCTAGTGTATCCTTTGGGAAGACTACGATCGTCGAGGCTGCTCTACTATCGTTGAGTTTACTGTTGATCATTCTCTATGATTATTGTATGTCCTGGTTCTTGTGATGAGCTCTGACTAATCATTCCTTTTAGGTTTTTAAGGTAGCTCAGGAAGGGCCAACCTCTCAGCTCAGTGCTAAGGGTCAGGTTTGTCCTTGAGACGCTTACCAGATGAAGAACTTTGACATGTTTAGTACTGATATCGCATTTGATCTCTCTGTTGGGGAGTTCATCTACCAACTCTGAATATACATTGGTGTGCTCCCTCATAGTTGATACTTTCTTCTCAGAGAGGTAAGAGTTTTTCTTCTTCATATGCATCAGAAGGTAGCCTTGCATATCTCCTTCTAAATGAAATCATCATTAGGACTGATCACTCCACGATTGTTGATAGAACTACGAACGTAGTCTTCTTTATCATAATCGTTATGTGTTGTCTTGCACAGGTTGGACTCAGTCTTGATCGTAGAGAACACTACGACTTTCCTTAAGCTCTTTGACAGATTCCATTCGTGGAGTTCAGCTTCTATGATGAGTTCTTCATGATCAATGCTCGATGATCCTCTGATGTGAACTTGCTCTAGGGTTCTTCTTAGATGATATGCTTAGCATGAATAATCATAGAAGATCCTTCTCATCTTAGCATGAATGGTCTGCTTTCTTATGGAGATCAACAACCAGGTGAGCTTCATTCATGTTAGCTCAGCAAGTCTTCAAGAACAGACTTTGACAAGTAATGATTTTGTCAAAAACATTTCTGAAATGTCTTAAGCCTCCAATTGGTTGAATCTTCTTGACTGAAGTCATCTGCTTCAGTATTCCTTAGTGTGGTCAGAAAGACCAAGTACCTACAGGTTAGATAAATTTCTATTTTTGGTCCCCATGGTTGGGTCCTGCTAGGTTAGTTTCCAAAATCCCTATTCCTCATATATTTGAATTTTCATCACATTAATCATCAACAATCATATTCATGCACGTAACCAATTTAGATATGACATTTTAAAATGCATGATGATGAGTATGTGAAAGATTAACCACTTTAATAAGACACTCTTTTTCTTTGATGGTTTCATCACTTGCTTGGTTATGTTCACAGATTTAAAAGTTCACAGAGTGTGAATCAACTCTATCACATGTTTGTATCTGGTTGATTTATGGAGATGATCAGTTTCTACGAATCTTCAAGATACTCTTGTAGAATTGATTATAATATATTTGTTATCAAAAACCTGGAACATATGTTTGTACATACATACTAACCCTTCAGCAAGGATTACTCCACTTAAGATTAATTAAATCTTGATATGCTTATAACCTATTACAGACTTCTTTCAAGATGTTATCTTCAACCTAAAACTTTGATGGAGAGAAAGTTTATTAGCAGTTGAGTTTCTAACCTAAGTGTACTTTCTCTCTTCCCCTTTTTAGGAAGAATATGATCTCATGATAGAATAATGTTATAGTACATAAGGTGATGCAATACGATGTACACATTTATATTAATGAGGAACCGTACCTTTTCACTGTCAGTTTCTTGACAATCATTTATCTTGATATAATGAGGTTAGGCATTGATGTGCATATTTTTACATTCATTTCTGACAGCTTGTTGCTCCAGTTGTCCTTTGATCAATCAGTCATAGTCTTGAATATGTAAACTAGGAAAATCTTAGCATCCTTAGTTCTTTGACAACCTTTAACCTTAAGGTTCACATCTAGCTGCAGGTTAGCCAAATATATATTTGAGAAATTCTTCTTTTTTTCTCTGGATAAGTATTTCTTAGCATATATGGCCTTTCATCTTTCAGACTGGTGGATGCTTGACTCTTTGCTGTTTATGCCTCTTGACCTCCCATCTCTTGTCTTCAGACTACGAGATTGACTGTGGACAAGGATTGGTCTTGTTGCTATGACATTTAAGAACATGGACCAATCTGAGCAGCTTCAGGTGTATATACACATTTACCTGTACACATTATTTCCAACGTGTGAGCTCATCTGTAGTTACAAGTGACTTACTACTAAACTAAGTTTAGAACAATGTTTGTGCCTAGGATCAGACTCAAAGAGATTAGCCTTTGAATATAGCATGAGAACCTGCTCTGATACCAATTGTTAGTTCCCAATAGGCACACAATAGATCTAAAAGGGGGGGGGGGGTTTGAATTGATCTTTTTTGAGTTTAATTGACTATTGCTAAAGAATTAGCATATGACAAACATAAGAATCTTTTCAAGCACAACGGAATGCGTAAAAGATCCCCTTCATTGATATATTCATAAATATTCATACATTATTCATGGAGATAGTTTAGTTGTAAGTAGTTAATATATACATAGCATTTATAGTAGTTAGGTGCATAATGTAAATGACAGAAAGTAAATGACTGAATGTAAAAGACACAAGGGATTTTAAGTGGTTCAGAGACTTAAGCTCCTAATCCACTCTTCTGCTTCAATGAGCAGGAATTCCACTAAGGAAAGACAGCACTATGAATCACTAAGATTCCTTCAAGGCCAGCAGCCTTGGAACTTCAAATCATTAAGAACTCTTCAAGCCCAACAGGCTTAGAACTCCTCTAGTTCACTAAAAACTCATCAAGCCCAGCAGGCTTGGAACTTCATTTAGTCCCTCCAGATAAGGACCCCTCAGGCCCTGGATACTTGTTGTTGTTGTAGTTGTTGTTGGTAATGAGCTGCTAAGATGTCTTTAAGCTTGAACATCTTTTTTACTTAGAAGCTTGACGTGGTCTTCTTTGCATTCTACGTAGAGTCTGGAACACCTCTTCTCTGGTGCAGCTGATCTTCACACTGTTCATCACATCTTCATCCAATAGCAGTTGTGCACCATCACCAGTTGGGTTTGCTAAGTCTTTGAGCTTTTGGTAGACTTCGTCTGGCACTTAGCATTTCCTAAACCCTTATTGAATGATTTGTAGACATGGTTCTGAATCTGTTCTGTTTTAGCTTTTAGTTCCTGGTGATTCGTAGAGTGGCTCTCTAGATCTTCTTTGTGCTCTACCACTCTTCTGAATTCTATCTTCTTGGCCTTCTCGGCTCTCAGCTTAGCTGCCATCTTCAGTGGCATTCTCATCCTTGTTAAGTGAAGCTTTAGTCTGTTCAAGTCCTTCTTCAAATCTGCTTCACTTCCACTAAGACTTGTTCTGTTCAGCTCTGGTAGAACTCGTAGAGTCAATAATACAGCATTCCAACAACTCAACGATTCTTTAACTCAGCAACTCTTGATCTTTGAAGCTCTAGCTGATATATACTCCTTCATAATCTTCTCGTTGGAATATAGTCGTTGGGAGCTCTTTGAATTGCTTCGCAGATCTCGAGTTATATGGTGCAGACTACTTGATGTGACATGACAACTCCTTTATGACTTTACTGACACAGCAGTCTGCTACCTTACCTACCGCCTCAGAGTTGTCACCTTTCCATGTCAGACAGGTAGTAATCTTTATTTCTTCTTTCTGACTTCTCGATTAGAACATCAGAAATTGTCCTTTTGCATTGATGCTCTCAATTAGCAACGTTCGAATATTAGTCTTCAGATTAAATCGTTGCCACTTCTTCAATCTTCAGATGACCAAACTCTACGATTTTGATGCAGATGTTCTTAGACCTGATCGTAGTGTGTCTTGTTGAATGTTGCTCGTTGACTGGTTGAGAAAACACTACGATCCTGAAGAAATGTTCATTTGATCTTCAATGTAGAACACCTCTTCCTTCTCTTGTGCAGTGCTTCAACACTTTTATTTACCTCGACTGATCTCAGGAACTGATAGCTTGACTTCTTATTCTGGCTTCTTCTGAATAGCAAGACACATCAGATTTGTGGCATGCCCAGCTCTCTTTCTCCTTGTGAACTCCCGTTCACTTATCATCAATGGTCTGACCCATGCTTAATCAATTTACCTTATTCTTCATAAGATGAACTGTATCTCTGTGTAAACTGCATCAGTTCCTGCTTTGTTTGGCAAACACTACGATCCTGGTTGATCCCAAGATCGTTGTCTTCTATTCTCTTGACAGCTACTGCACTTGCTGACTTTCCTTAGTCAGTCACTTTTACTGAAGTCTTCTTCTGATCGGCTTATGGAAGACTTCATCTTGAATTGCTTCACAACTCAATCTGGATGTTGATTGGGTTGGTTCTTAGATCTTCTGTTAGCTTGCATGTCATTCGTTTAAGGCTCTCTGGTTTCCTTCAGATGGAATGTATCTTTACAACTCAGACCAGAGGCTTCATGGTTTGGATATTCTGGGAGTGCTCATTTGTTGAGAATCATGTTGACTCTACGATGCTGCCTTGGCGTTGTGAGCACCTATGTTTAAGCCTTAGTTCTGCAGACTATGATTTGACTTTGGTTTTGCAGACACTACGACTCCGAGATCAGACAGACTACGATTTTTGTCTTTATACTTGTTGTCCTCGTCTGAACTAGATCGGCCTTTGATATGATCAGTTGACTCCACTACTTCAAGTATGGCCTACGATTCTTGACTTGGCTCTGGCAGATGCTCGGTCGGCTCTTAGATAGGTTGTCTTTACGATTCTGAACATGACTTCCTCAGCAGACTACGACTCTGAGAAAGTTCTTCTCGACACACTACGATCATTCCTCGTCTTTCCTGGCAGACTACGAACTCTGAGATCTACTATCTTGCAGGGTACGATTCTGCCTTGATAGTTCTCGAGTTTTCCTTGGCTCTCCTGGTAGACTACGATGCTGGTGCAGTGTTCGACGATCAGGCATGCCTATAACATTATAAGATCAACCTAACATATTTGATCAATTCAATATAAGTCCTTGTACATATATTCCTATTATCTATCAAAGGACTTTACAGCTTTCCTTAATGCAAGCATACTTGCATATTCATCATTTATATCATAATTAAATCATATATAAATTAGAATAACATTCTCATGTATATTCCTAACATACTATGATACACAGATGTAATTCATATACTAAACATATATTGGTAGTCTTCTCTTAGTCTTATGATCTTATATGCATGTTACCACATAGCATGAAAATCAGCTCCTAATACACTATTTAGAGAACATAGCTTGTCATCACATTTTGACTTAAGGTTATCATAGGATTCTTTCATTAACATGTTTATTGACACATGACTACTGCAGTAGATATATATTACAGGTTAATGTAACAATATAGGCATGATTCAGCTTTCAAATTATTAGTAGAAAACAGATCCCACCGCAGGGTAGCGCGGCCGCGCTTGGTTTGTACTAAGGAGTGGCGCGGTCGCGCTGCTCCTGGTGCAAACCAAGACTGCTAAACTGAAGCTAGGCCAGACTTGCACACCCAAACACATTTAGGATGACACTTGCAGAATCACACATATTATGATATCTATCAATAGGTTTGGTCTCTTTTATAACTTGTTCCTTACATAATTTGTCAAATCTCACAAAATTAAGACTTCATATGTTGATTTAACAAAGTTCTTCATGTTTAGTCATTATATTCATACAATGAGATCAATAAGTCTTAATTAAACATGCTTTCATTAGACTAGTCATGTATTTCAAATTTGTATAACTCTACTTCATTTAGACTTGATCTAACCATTCCCAACTACTTTATAATGTATACGGTTAGCTAGCATGCTTGTCAATCATGTCTATAGGCATAACACACCTAATCATGAAGTCACGTTCTAGAATACTTGTAACGTAGTTATTGACAAAACTAGTTTTCAAGGTTTCTTTTGAAAATCTCATGTTAAGCCATCAAGCATGCGAAGTCACTTCACTTACTATATGTCATACTCTCATATATACATGTTAGACCACATAAGCATGCTCACAAGTTCTTAACTCAAAGTGTATATTGTTTATCAAGTTTGTATTTAAAATTGTAAGTCTCCATTAGTGAAACTTAATCAAGCATGCAAGATAAGTCCATTTAGTCTAAATCATGCTTTCATGCTTAAAGATATATGAAATCAGATCATGATAGTTTGTTTTCAAATTCAAAACTTAGTGTATACATAGTTCATTTACACATAGCTAATATAGTCTTTTTCTTGAAAACTCATTTCAAATCATGCTTGAATAGTCTATATTACCTTCATCAACATAACCTAATCATATGGTAAGACATAGCAGAGATTGATACATTTGTACATAAAGTCAGAACATGTTTTGCACAATGTGATGCCCCCGAATACGGGTCCTCTGACCCCGGTTCGGTCATCACGATAAAATACAAACATCCACCTCTAAACAACATACGATAACTAAAATGCGGAAAAATAATAAACGTACGTCGTTCATTCAAAAGGTGTTACTAGTCCCAAGATTCGATAACCTTAATAAAGTCTCACAAACATACCCTATAATAGTAATTTGGGTTCATATTACGTAACAGTAATTTAAACTAAGCACAAAATAAACTCTGCTTCTGACAACAATTCTACATCTTTCCTTTACCCTTGTCCTTTCCTGAGGTCTCGGGCTTAGCTGCAATATAATTCATGATATAGTAAGGATGAGCAACAAGTTTGCTCAACAAGTTTAAATACAACAATAGGGATATATCAAGATGAATGGAAAAATATCTGGCAATGGATTCAACAATATGAATATATGACGGATTCAACAATACGAATATCGCAAGCAAAGATAATGATTGCTTTTAGAATAACTGCTAGTCAAATAAACTTTGAACTATAACACTCCAATGGAATCAATAGCTAATTGACCCTTTGGTTACTGGCTACATATTAAGTACTTGAGGGGATCAGCCTCGCGTACCCTATGTATATGCATAACATTTAAATCTGCTCTGTTGTATCTTATATTAGATACCTAGGGTACTCCCCTATCATAAGAGGGGTGTTCTTTCAGTCTAAGAATCCTTACCATCAATTGGTTTGGATAGCTTTTATAAAACTTCATAGGCTTGTCTGACCGGACAAAGGTTCAGACTCTATTTACCACAGTTCAAGAATTTTTGAACTTTAAATGATGTACAAGTGCAAGACTGTACAAACTCAAGTGCACTAAGTGCGAATATCAATAATATCGATGTGGAATAGTTGTAAGGAAATTAAACCACTTAATAGCATGATTGGAAATAAGATTCAAGCTTAAATGAATAACTTTCAATTCAACAATATCCTGCTCAATGCAATATGAGAAGGATAGGAAAACTTTCACAAACTCAAAGTTGTGTAAGTTAGGAAACTTGCAACATAATAAATTCGGATACTTGCTCAATATAATTTAGGGTAAGTTTAGGGAAACTTTCTTAACAACAGTAGGTTTCAAAGAACTTGCATAAACATATACCTATTTGCACCAAATAAAGGTAGTGCGTAAGGTTTAGATACTTTCCTGTTTGCTCAGCTACAAGTTAAAACTAGCTTTAATTAACTCGCGTTGAAACGACCTAACATTAACAAGTTGGTCTTTCAATTAGTACGTGTAAACTAAGATGAGTCCACACTTAAAAGAAGCAAGTCATCACATAGCATGCTTCTCAACACATTATATGACATATTGGTCACACCGTACAAAGTAAGTAATCATATAAGCATGCCTTAATACCTCAGACCAAAAACAGATCATCTTGGCAAGACTGCAGGACGGCGTAGCTGCCCTTGGTCTATGCCTAGAGACGGCACAGCTGCGTTGGCCCCTAGCCAGACCAGGTTTGAGTTGTGCTCTCCTGACTTCAGTCCAACTCTAACACACTAATCACACGTACCATTTAACATACATACATGCTAGAGTTTCACAAATAACACATGATCCTACTTGAGTTCATTACATCAAGTTTAACTTACACATTATATGTCATTAAAACACAAAAATCATGTAATAATCAAGTTTAATACATATGAATCATGTTTAGGAGTAATATAGCTATAACATGACATCTTACTACTTTAGTATCTAAGTACTCACATAATATGCACTTATGTATGAAAATATGTCCAAGGTTGTCTTTGAAATTATTTTAACACGAATGATGCAAGATAACACATATGAGACAACTTCAAAACTCTTTTCATAAGGAGTTAAGTCATGCCAACCTCCTTTCAATATCAGAAACTAAATCTCTTAGCATTCATGTTCATTAGCCTTAACTAAGCTATTCTTTTCAAATTAAGTTCTAGCACAAAGCTAATTAAGTTGGTCATGGATACCTATGAATCATACATCATGATCATTTAGGTTCCAAATCAGTCATGTATATGGTCTCGTAAGTTCAGAACTTGTGAACATAAGTTTTCCTCAAAGTTAGTTTTGAAAACTCTAAGTTTTGTTACAACTTTCTTACTAATCCAAGTTGATTACTTCATACCACATACACAAGCTTTTCATAACATGTTATACTCCTCTATACTATAGGTATGTATCTAGGTCAAAACATCAAGTTAGTAACACATATAACCAACAGAAATCATAAACTAGAACTGAGGTTCGGCGCAGCTGCGCTACACACTAGTACAATTAGGGCGCAGCTATGCCATGCCAGAAACAAAACTGATTTTCGGTTACGGCGCAGCTGCGCTGCACCCTAGTACAAATAGGGCGCAACTGCGCCATGCCTGCATCAAAGACAGTAAGCAGACTCTGTTTGCAGTTCAGTAACCCATCATGTAAAAATCCTTACAACATTGCTTCTAACATAACCCAACACACTTATGAGCATACATAACACTAAGAAACATAACTCAAATTAAATAACAACCAATACATGCTTAATTCAAAGAATCAACCCATTAAACAATTTATCAAAAATGAAGAATGGGGATGGAAGTTATACCTTTGTGACTCAATTCAGCTGCTATTTATCAATCTACCCACTCTTAGGAAACTAATTCTCAGCAAATTTGTAATGAGGAAGATAAAGGTCTTATTTATAGAAGAATGGTTAACTAGATAATGTCATTACCTCACAAATCAAAACATTGAATTTCAAGAATGTATAATGGGTAGGAGAGAGTTGGTGAATCACTCATGAATCCCACTCCCCATCCACTAATTGCTCTATGTTTGATGAATTTGAGATGAAGCTAGGCTAGGCTAGGCTTGATTGCTTGTTCACGTGGGAAGAAAGAATGGGACTCTAATTATGGGACATGAGAACCATTCTCAGCATTTGCAAAAAAAATGAAATGTAATGCATTCTTGGCTTATACCATATATACATAATATAAACTTTGGTTATAAATTATGTATACACAATTCATTTCGTATAACATAGGTTATAATGATTTAAAGAGCATATAATGTATTTCTTAATTACAAGTATCAAGTAGTGCACATACATATAATCCATGTATATTTTCTATTACCACTAAATACTATTGTGCATTACTTGCACAATTAATCAAGTAAATAAAATCATATTATATAAATTATTAATCTCTTACTTAATAATTATTATTTATTCATAATAATTATTATTCAACACATTATCAATAATTACCCATAATTGAAATTAATCAATATGTTCAACTCTTGCTACTATATTCAAATAAATTGAATATTTAAACATTAAGAATCCTATCAATTTCTAGATATTAAAAACCTTAGGGTTAGTCCACTAATTTAAATAACTATTAGTGACTCCTTTTAATCATTTCATACATTCACATAACCACATAAGGTTTAATCACAAAACTAACTCATTAAAAAATAAATCACATATTTAATTAAATAAGGAGTTTCAAATTCGTGGACGCTACACACAATGTTTATCAAAACTAGTTTCTAACTCTTTTAAGTTTTCTTTGAATGTTCATACTAAAATCAACTAACATGGCTTTACTATATACATAGCAACCTTATTCCATGTCTTAAGGTTAATTACATGCATGGTCCAACCAACCTAACCTGTTCAGGATAACTAAGTCAGTATCTAACGCAGACACCCAGCGCGGCCGCGCGGTATTAAGCTATAGAAGTGGCGCGGCCGCACCACTTCGTTCAGAGGCAAAAATAAATGGCTCTGCTTCTGTAAAGCCTTAACACAAGTGTTCCCAATTCTGTAACCAGACTAACTGCAACACTTCAGAACATACATACAAACTCAGACAACACCATGGCATGCTAATTCATACTTATTGACAGAGAATTCAAGTAATTGCAAGAATTTAACAAAACTCAAACTAAGAACAAGAACAGAATTTATACCTCCTTGAAGCTTAATTTGATTCCTCAATGCACTAATTATACTCCCTCAATGCTCAGCAGTTCTCACTCTCAAACTACACTTATCAGACAAATTTTTACACAACATAGAACGAGAAGTAGAGGGTGCTTTATATAGAGAATTCATTGCCCAGTTATTGTTCTTACACCATGGTTTGATTCAAAGGAAAATGGAAGAAGACAATGGGCAAAGAGAAGTTAGCCAACCACATTTGATGCAACCAGATGACTTTTTAGAATTGTTTAAAGATGCTAGATTTCTTTGGGTCTGTAATTGGTCAGCTTGTTTAAGCAATTGCATTTTTGCTTATGGTTTGTACTAACATTAAAATTGTTAGTGATGTTAGGCTTTGGGCCCGCATTCTTCTATAGTCATGACATCATATGACCTGTTGTATGATGTCTATGCTATACTCTGATTGGGGTTACCCATGATTTGTAATTTCTTTTCTTTCAATACAGTTTAAATTTAGCAAAAAAAAAAGTTAGCCAACCACTCTTCCCCCACAATCTTCATAGCCATCATCATCTTCCTCTAGCCTTTTGGTTTGCTAAGTTTTACGCAACAGTAGGGAGGATAGGCCATTGGCCTAATACGCGGCTAATAACTGAGACTTTTATTTTGGGACAAGGTTTTAAATCTCAGCAACTTGGTTAATAATACTTAGTTTGGTTCTTTAGACTTCAAAAATGTAATTTTAATGTGTTAATGTTACTACACAATGGAAAGTTAGGGATTATTTATGTACTCACATCATATAATCCATATACATTAGTCCAGTCTAATTAATGTTTATAACATGTATGGACTCAATTTAATTGATCACTAATAATTCCATATCTCTTCACCACTTTATTAATCCAGTTAGACTCACTTATTGAAATAATTTGTAATTCTTTGATAAAGTACATCTTTAATGTTCCCACACATACTTATTGTCACATAAGCAATTATTTATGTAACTTATAATTCCTTTCACATTATTATATAGTTTCCATATATTATATAGTTACCACAAGGTGTCACACTACACATTCTTTTTAATGTAGGTACTATATATTACTACATACCTTGCACACATTAATTAAATGATCAATATTATTCTAATTATGTGATTTATTTTGCTCATTATATTCTAGTATTCATAATAACAATTAATTAATAATATAATATTAATTAATCACTCTCTTCTTAATTTATTCATTCCTTGATTAAAACATTCAAATTTCTATTCTCGTGTCACATAAGGCATTTCACAAATCTCATCACCAATTCCACATTTTTCTCAATTCTTATAAATTCAATTTAAATTAATTGAATTATTCATTTCACAACACATCAATATTTATATTCAAATAAATATTCCTTTTTTCTTTACTATTATTATTATTAATATTTATTCATGAAATTCACGCCCTTATCTTTGCTCGCTAAGTATTCGTGCCATTCTCATCCTATAAATTCCTTGGTGTCATATGTTGTGTTGTAACATTTCCTCCTCTGTAAGATCCCAACTTTTTATGAATAATATTTGATTTTCTTTATATATTATTCTAAATAGTAAGGTGTTGATTTAGTAAATGTTATAGTTGTGGATGATATGTGCAAGTTGTACAAAGTAAACAGTTGTCGAAAAATATTCGTTTGGTTGGGGAATATTCTTTTTGTTGGGGAATATTCATACAACAGTGCAATCATTGGTGAACCACATAAACGAAATAATTGTTGGTTATAGAAAGTGACAAAAAAAACTTTTTTATAAAAATAACGGCAAAACTTTTACCGTTAACTGTTGAAATACTCGGTAATAAAAGTATAGTAATACGCGTTGTTACATAGTAGCACACGGTATTGCACAATATCTCTGATTATTGATTCTTACGTAAGAAGTCACTCAGTATTCAATAATTGCCATAATAGTTGCTGCATAGTATCTCGTATCATTGATTCAATAATTATTACAGTAGCATCTGCACAATAATTTATATTATCAAATCAATAATTGCCATTACACAGTAAATCATATTATTGAAATGATATTATTAGATAACTTTATTGGCAATGTCTTGAAAGTTCTGTCGAGGAAAGGGGTTAGGTTATATAATTGTGAGTTAGTAAGGAGAAATCTTTATCGGAAAACCCCCTCTTTACTGGGAATGACTTGGTTGTGAATATTGTGATTCTGTAATATTAATTGTGAATAATAATTGATGAACAAAAATATGATAATTAATGATAAATAATGGTTCAATTTTATAAATGAAGGAATTTAGCATGAGATGTTTGTTAAAAGTTTGGCATATTTTTATGTGAAATTATAATTATCTCCTCCGATAAAATATTCATTCAAATATATTATTATAATTTTATAAATTATAATTGTTTAAATAGTAATATTATTATAATTTTGTAGCATGCGAATAAAACGAGGTGGAGGTTAGCAATTTGAATTGGAATTCTTTCCATGTACTTCTTCTTTTCCAAATTTGTTAGCTAAAAGTTTTCCTACATAGTTTTTTCTTTCTCCTTTTTTTCCAATTGGTGGGTGGTAAGACTTCCTGCAAATCATTGTTTTTTGTTTCCAAATTTGTGGGCCTCACCCATAAGGAACTGAGAAGAAAAAAAAATGTGGCAAAGTTAGGCAAGTTCATTGGATTTTCTTCCTAGGTTGTACTATAAAAGGAGATGTAACCCTTCATCCTAAAACACCAAAAAGACAAATGTGGAATACTGCAATATTGAGTATTTTATTTTAGTATAAGAATACTTTGAGGGTAGCTTATATTGCAAGATTTTCTCAGGATAATATCTGTTACACCAGTTAGATCTAGTTTTCTACTAACGTAAATGATGTTCTTTTCTTTCAATACTCGTAAGAGATATTATTTTCTTTCATACTTCATATTATGTAAGTGATATTATTTCATTTCATATTCTTAAATTTAAACTTACTATGGTAAGTATTGCTTCTATAATCCCTGAATTGATTAGAAATTCCTTGAGGTTTGTGCTTCATCTAATATTATTTCACGGGAATATTGGTCTGAACTTTCTTATTAAATTTTAATTTTTTCATTTCGGGGTACTATTCATCTGGGGTATTATTCATGCCGGATTACTATTCATCAAGGGTACTATTCATGACGGAGTACAATTCATCTAGGGTACTATTTATGCCGGAGAACTATTCACAACAAAATTTAGTTTTTTTTTCTTTCTTTATCCAAATTATCTTTGAAATATGAATCTTAAACATCATTTTTGAATTTTACTTCACAATTGGTGATTATGTGACAATTTGGACATTTTTGAACTCTGGATAAATTAAATTATAAATCCCTAATATTTATTCTTGATCTCACTTGATTCATTCTTTATGTCATTGTCATCATCTTCAGGCTTATATTGTGGTGAAAGTCATCTTTGGCCCGTAGTGCAAAGATGGACTGTTGATTTGTATGATTATGACCAAGAATTATGTATTGGTATAATCATGACCTTTAATGTTACATATAAAGGTTTGTGCTGAAAGTCCTCTTTGACCCGTATTGCATAGATAGACTGTGTGTGTTTGGCATTATTATGACCAGTGGTGATACAAACGAATATCTTTGGTTTGTAATGCATAGATAATTCATTGGTTTGAAATAATTATTGATTGGTATTATAGGAATAAAATATTGATGATGGACTTTTAAATCAAAGAAGATAGTTGACATCATGCTTTACTTGATTCTTCTAATGGATTGTTATTTTCGCTGTAATTGTTGATCTAAAACTTGTTGCCCATTATATTTTATCTGATGTATCATTGTTGAAGGCTAAAGATAATTTATTTATCATTATCTTAGTCATAATATTATTTATTGGGCTAGTTGAGCTCACTCTTTTCTTTTTTGTTCCATTGTTCTTCTCATGAAATGAAAGTGTACCTTGGACTAGTCGAGGAGTGGAATAATGGTCTGAGATAGTTACTATAGAAGTCTTTATTATGTTGTGAAATAGTATGATAATAACTGTAATGAAGACTTAATTTGAGTTTGGATATTGTCGTATTATGTACGATGCAATATTTGTATTCAAACTCAAAGTATGTGTGGTCATATTTTGAACGACAGTTTAATAGTTGTAAATAGGGAAATTTATATTGGAATTTATAGTATGTATTTGGTGACTCAAAATGTGTTGTGTGGACCTATTTTTTAGGGCGTCACAGTTGGTATCAGAGCTTTAGGATATGGTCTCTGATGGATATCTGGGATTAGAACTAGGAGGGGAGAGACAAGTAAAACCTTCACTAGTGTGTCCTACTTAAGCTTATTCGTTATTTAATTGGTCGGTCGAAATATAGGGATAATAAGTGACATGCCAATTTCTTTAATTAACCTTTATTTTGTGGCAGTATTTGAGAATGACATCTGAAAATCTGGAGTTAAGCAATTGAGTATATGAGACCCCATTGAGTCACTGCCAATCAATAGCCAGGATAATGTGCATCAGGAAGGGAATAATCCTCCTGTAAATAACACCACCGACCAAATGATGAATGATGGAGTGTTTAGGAGCTTTCTACAATTCATGTAAAATAAGAAGAGAGAGACTCATATTCAAAATGCAGGTGGAAACAATGGTAACTCGCAGGTGGTCACTTCCAAGTAATTCAAGGAGTTTGGATAGCCAGAGTTTTTAGGAAAGCCAGAGCCACTTAAGGCAGAAGCTTGAATTAAGCAGATCACCAAAATATTTGATGTCCTAGGATGAAGATAGGAACAAAAGATTCCCTTCGCCACCTTTATGTTGCGTGGAGAAGCAGATTACTAGTGGAAATTTGTGAAACGTACTAATATTTCCACACTTAAGATGTCTTGGGTAAAGTTTCAGGAATTGTTCAACGAAAAGTATTTTTTGAAAAGTATTCGTCATATGAAAGAGGTGGAATTCATCAAACTAGAACAAAACAATATGACTATATCATAATCGAGGCCAAGTTTGTTGAATTATCCCGGTATGCATCCCATTTGAGGGATGATGAGGAGCGAATGACACGAATATTTTTGAGAGGTTTGAAACCTGAAATTCGTCAATTCCTCATTTCTCATAAACTTTGTTTATATTCAAATGTGGTGAATAGGGCTCAATTATTGGAGCGAGATAATGAGACTTTTCAACCAAAAGACAATAACTGACAACACGATAATAGTCGTACCAGTGGCAACAGTCATCGGAGTAATGATATTCAGCGTAGAGGAAATTATCATGCCAGAAATGGTAACCACTTCGGTGGTAATCCTGGCCCAGATAATAGGAGAAGTGAATCAAGTGGAAACAACTTTAAAAAGAGGAGATTCAACAATGACAGAAAAACATCGGTAGCAACACCAGTACCGACCCGTTTCTAGAGGAGGAGAACGACCACCAGACGTATATTACCAATGCGGACAAGAGGGGCACATTAGTCCAAACTGTACACAACAACCCAAAGTGTGCTACAGTTGCAGAAAGGAAGGTCACATAGCTCGAGTGTGCCCTATAGCGAAGTCGAGTCCAGCTGGGATGGTGACACCAAAGGCTATCCCAGACAAGTCAAAATCGATGGTTCAGGGGAGAGCTTTTGTTGTGACTTCCCAAAAAGTGAGGAACCCGAACGAAGTTATCACGGGTAAGCTAATCATAAACTCTTGCGAAGTCTATACCTTATTAGATACCGGTTCTACCCATTCTTTTATTTCTCTTGCTTGTGCTCAATGTTTGAACTTGACCCCTGAGAAATTAGACTTTAACTTATTTGTTGAAACTCCGTTGGGAGAAACCTTCGTTACATCCACTATTTATAAATCTTGTTTGATTCAAATCGGCACTCTCACATTACCTATTGATCTCATCTCTTTAAAAATACTTGCATTTGATGTGATTTTATGAATTGATTGGTTAACTACCCATCATGCTAAAATTGATTATTTTCATAAGGTCGTTAGTTTTCATATTCCTAACCAACCCATTATGTGAATTCAAGCAACCAAACCATTAAAATCAATCACGGTCATCTCAAGCCATAAAGCCATTCGTTTATTGAAAAACGGATGTCAAACTTTTTTAGCCCATGTCACCGATTTAAACAAAAATACGTCAGATTTGAATGATATTTTTGTTGTTAATAAATTTCCTAACGTATTTTCTGAAGAACTTCATGGCCTACCCCCAGAGAGTGAAATCAAATTTTGTATTGACCTTGAACCCGGTACAAAACCCATATTCAAAACCCCATATCGAATGGCTCCTATTAAACTTCAGGAGTTAAAAGCCTAACTTCAGGTATTGTTAGACATCGGCTTCAAACGTCCTAGTATATCTCCTTGGGGTGCTCCTGTTTTATTCTTAAAGAAAAAAGATGGTAGTATGCGACTCTGCATTGACTATCAGGAGTTGAACTATGTCACCATCAAAAATAGGTACTCGTTACCTCGCATTGATGACTTGTTTGACCAGTTGCAAGGTGTTAAATTCTTCTCAAAGATCGATATTCGTTTTGGATATCATCAGTTAAATATTAAAACTGATGACATTCCAAAGATTGCCTTCAGAACTCGATACGGACATTATGAATTCCTAGTCATGTCTTTTGGATTGACTAATGCTCCTGCTGCCTTCATGGATATGATGAACCGAGTATTCAAGGAATATTTTGATCATTTTGTGGTTGTCTTTACTGATGGCATCCTCATTTACTCTAAAAGCCGTGAAGATCATGAGTAACACTTGAGGCTGATACTCCAAAAGTTTCGTGAAAACAAGCTATATACCAAGTAGAAGTCTAAACAAAGAATAAAGATAAAATACTCTCAAGTAATCTAAACAGGAGAAGTATTATTGAATCAATTGGTGTGAAAACCTTTGGCCTTGAGGCCTATTTATACTAGTACAATGACATAATTATGGTAATAAAAACTCTAAAAGTATTACCCAAATTTTACCCTAGTAGAAGTCTCTACATTTGTAATCTAAATAAATCATAAACCCTCCAAGAATCATGCTAAATTACCAAAAACAAATGGAAACAAAAATACAATATAGTTTGCCTAATATTTTAGGAAACAAAATATTCTCTAATTTCTGAATTTAGCTTGTATCGAATCGACTCAAACTTGTGTCTCATGCTCTTTAGCTTCCTTTTTGGGTTTCCTTAAGTTAGCTTCAGCCCAAACATCTTGGATCAATCCATTGAAACCTTGTTTGAACCTATTAGTTATAGCCTTTGTAATCGGTCCAATTAGTACAAATTGGATCTCCCCACGTTCTTTTAGTCTCGTTTTGAATTAGCCCATACCATATCCTCATCATTCCACTCCTCTTGAGAAGGATTTGTCCTCAAATTGTCACATACATCAAACTGAATTAGGTCAGTAACATTAAAAGTAGCACTAAAACCCTACTCACATGGTAAATCTAATTTGTAGGCGTTATCGTTAATGCGCTCAAGGACTTGAAAAAGAACCATCCCCTCATGGAAGCAACTTAGAACGCCTTTGGGTTGGAAATCATTTTTTCTTCATATGCATCCATACCCAATCTCCTAGTTCAAAAATTACTTGACGGAGTTCCTTGTTGGCTTCACTTCTACAAAATTGTCCTATAGCGACAGGCGCCGACTATTGCTATAGGCTATAAGACTGTCGCTATAGGCTATAGTGACAATCGTCAACCGTCACCATAGAAGCCGGCTTAAACCTATAGCGACGGTCCTGCCGTCGCTAGAAAACACACAAAAAATGTGCTTGAAGGCTTTTAACGACGGTTACATATATATAGCGACGGTCCCGACCGTGGCTATAATTTTTTGGCGCGAATGTCTGGGTTCTATAGCTACGATCCTGACCGTTGATATATGAAATTAATGGCGCAAATTTTTGGGTTCTATAAAGACGATCCTAACAGTCGCTATATGAATTTCTGATGCAAATGTGTGGGTGCTTTAGTGACGGCCTTGACCGTAGCTATATCATTTCCAGATTTTTTTATATAAAATTAGCTGTTATTATTTTGTAATATTTCTTTATTTCTTTTACCCATTAAGCATAGTTACAGTCAAACCATACCATACAATCTGAATACAACATTTACAACTAAAAGAACAAAACAAAGAAAGTCTATCATTTAAAATTACGAATTAAAGTATAATGTCACCTACATATACATAACTATCCAAAATAGCGTTACTATTTATCAAAACAATACATAGCCAGTAGCACAACTAACATATTTCTAGCAACACTAGACATATGTTACAGATCCTTTATAGGATTATTCGATCCACTAATATCATCATTATCTCCTTCTGTCGATCGATCCTACAAATTAATTACCAAGCGACCTTGTTAATCCATACAAAAAGAGTGAGTGATCAACAATTTTAACTATAGGTGAGTGAGAGAGCAACACCTGATTGTTGGAATGAGCATTCAGAACTGACGATTTCTTGAGCAATTCTGCAATAATCGATTGCAATTCATCCACTCTCTTTGCAGTGTCATCTCCTTTTTCCCGCACCATTTTCAGTTCAGCTTTCAATTCTTGATTTGTGTCATGAGGCCCCCAAAAGTTTGTAGCCGTGGCACTAACTCCACCTTGTCGTAGTCTACCATGTCGCTCTGGTCCAAGCACATGTGCAGGGATATCATTTCGCCCCGTAGATTGTGTATTGCTGTTTTCGCCAACCGCCGCCTGGGTCTTCTATAACTCAATAATTTTTTACTGTGAAAATATACAAGGCAAAATATACATATTAAATTATATATTATTATTCATCGCAGAATTACATAGAGATACTAGGGATAATTTTGATTTCTGGTTCATGGGATTCCTAAATTATCAAAAATTGAACATTACTGCATTATATCCAATAACATAAACAAGTAAGAACTAGCATGGTTTTTGAACTGTAGAAACTAGAAATTAGAAGACAGAAACATTAACCACGAAACACCAACAAAAGCATAATTGCAATTATGAGATCTGTTCATATGGTTAAGTGCAATTCCCCGTAGATTTCTAACACTTCAGAAAAATTTCCTTAACAAAACAGAGGCAAACCAAGACATTTTTAAGGCTAAAGTTGATGTGCAAGTATGAAGGGTGAGGTCCCATTTTAGTATCCAGCTTCAATAATAATTGACAAAATGGTAATCTTTAATAAAGTAAACAAGAATGGGATTATATGAACATTACTGCATTATATCCAATAACAGGAACAAGTAAGTAGCATGGTTTTTGAATTGTAGAAACTAGAAAGTAGAAGACAAAAACATTAAGCACGAAACACCAACAAAAGCAGAATTGCAATTATGAGATCTGTTCATATAGTTAAGTGCATTCCATGTACATTTCTAACAGTTTAACAAAATTGCCTCGACAAAACAGAGGCAAACTAAGTCATTTTTAAGGCTAAGATTAATGAGTATGTATGAAGGGTGAGTCCCATTTTAGTATCCAACTTCTATAATACTCCCTCCATCCCAAGATAAAAGTCCTGGTGAATTTTTCATGCATATTAAGAAGAGGAATAAAATGACAAAATTGCCCATAATAATGTCATTAGTCATATCTAATGTAGGTGAGAGAGTGACTTTCTAGCTTTTCAATTCAAAATATTTTCAACACATAACTAATTATACTTGTTGAATATGAAGAGATAATTAGAATAAGAAAAATATGAGATATTTAATGTTAAGGGTATAATAGGAAAAATTGTGTAAAAATTTGGTTATTAAAGGAAAGTGTACATTTAATATGGGACTACCCAAAATAGTAATAAAAACTTTTATTTGGGACGGAGGGAGTAATTGACAAAATGGTAGTCTTTAATAAAGTAAACAAGAATGGGATTATATGAACATTACTGCATTATATCCAATAACTGGAACAAAAACTAGCATGGTTTTTGAATTGTAGAACTAGAAAGTAAAAGGCAGACACATTAAGCGTGAAACACCAACAAAAGTAGAAAAATGTAAAACTTATATCAAATGGAGTCTAGTCATGCTAAAACTGTCTTGAAGTTGCATTTACTGGCATAGTATTAGCAAAATAATAATTTTCACATATCATGAATGAGCAGCCTTGTTGGCTGATACATTTTCTACAAGCCTTTTAGACAAATTTATAGATGATAAATATAAAGACCAAAAGCAAAGGAAAAAGGAAAATAAAAAGAGAGAATTCTCCACAAGTTTGTCAAATGCCTTGGCATTTAGTAATAATTTACTATCTCTATGTATGCAGTGTAAGATTCAAGCAATGATCACTAGTGTTGAGACTATATGCTTGAAAGGTGGAAAGAGTACGAAGGAAAAGAGATTGAGGTGTATGATTCCAACAATAATTTACTAAACTGAACAAGGAACCTCTTATTAGCAGCAAGACCATTCTCAAGATTTTTATTTTCAGTAGGTAAACTAAGTGATGCAGGTGCTTTAAATTGCCAAGAGGCTAGTTGGGATCTAATATCACGTAGACTCAAAGGCTACTCAAAGTGCTACAGGCCATTGTTAAACATAGTTCATGTTATTGACATTAATGAATGGAACCAAAAGAAATAAGCATTCCATTGTATAAATGCTATTGGAGGTGAGGAAATGATGTTAACATGACAACTTGCAAGTCTTGTTTATAGGTAATCACTATGTAAGTACATTCACAGTCGAGTCTTGTTTTACATTAAAATAGTAGATTGTGTATAGACAATGCATTTAAACATAATCGACCATATAACAGTTTACTATGAAAGTACTATCACATATGTTTCAAATATATCAAAATACATTCGAGGATTGATAAATACATACCACATTGGAGGATGCTCCAGGTAAAATTGACTTATCATTTCGAGTGTAGAGCTATATACATATCAGTGTGATCCATCTCTTTATTATTTTTTTGGTACTATAAATAAAATACAGTAATACATAATTCATGAAATACTCTATCCATAGAAGTCTAATACATGATTAAAGACAAAATAATAAAATAATATCAAATATTACCAATTCATGCTTCTTTTTCGGAATTAATTTAGTGCCAAAAGTATGACCTACCAACAATTTTTTTCTGATTCTCACAATTTTTTGTTGCTATTTCTGCATTGCATGCATTTATAAATTAATAATAATCTATAACAATAACTAAGAACTGATAATACATAAAATTAGAATAAACACAACCTGTGCGTCATCAGTTAACCACTAATCAACCAGCGCAGCCTATTGATTAGGATTTACTCGATCATTATTGATAGTATTAGCTATAGATTTGGCACGATCACCAGGCACAAAATTATTACTCTTTAAGTTAGACTTCCAATCTCTCCACCTATTGTTCATGATAGCCATGAGTTTTCTTTTAGCATTGGGGTGATATGTGGTAAATCATTTTTACAACAAACAAATTAATACATATATTAATTTACCTTCAAAGTGCTTAAAGTCAAATTTTATGAAGTGCTATGATTAATAACCTGTATTTCATCCCAAGCCCTTATCATGCCTCTGTCATATTGGACCATGTTGGAGTACTTATTGGAAAAAAAATCTATATTGCGAGCAAGACACAAGACACCTGATAAAAGGTTGTCAACTTATTGGCGTCTCCCCTAACAAGTTGACCATTTACATCGTAAATTACTTTCTTGGGTACATCGATATATGACCATAAGTTTGCTCCCATTGTTGGTCCATACTTTCTCCTAGGTCGAGAACTTAAAAGAGAGAGAGAATCAAAATATATGAACTAAACAAAACTGAAAATGCAAAGGACTAAAATTCCACCTTTTAATGCAAAGTTCTAAATTTATAGCAAGGATAAAAAAATAAGTCAACTGTATGCTTTATATATGTAATACTCTGTCCCAATATGAGAGTCATTTAGACCTTTTAACACTTTTATTTATGCATGTTAATAATATTTGCCTAGATACACTTTTGTTCATGCTATACCTACCATGTTGTATTACTCTGTCGGTGAGTAAATTAACGACTAATTCTCAATGTTGTGTTAGTTTTTATGGATGATTATATCATTGGATGCTTAATTCTACTACTAGACAGGTTCAGTTATGATGAATCGAGAATTGTACAGCTCTGCTCGAACTTGACTCATAGAACTTAGGCTGCTGGCCACTCGGTCAGTAGCATCTCTAGAGACATGTTTGAGGAGTTTGGGGTGTCCAAACCTAACTCTCCCATTATTGATGAATCAGCTATAGCTAAATCGACCCCTTTTCCTTTTGAGGTCCCGGTTGGAGCTAATGCATCCTTTGATTCAGAGGCTAACAGTGTGGCAGATGATAGTATTGGGGCTCATCTCGGGCCGTCTATGTCTGAAATTTTTAAGGCGACTCAACTCCTTTCTCATCAAGGATGGATAGATGCTGCTGATGAGAAAGAAGAGTAACACACTCATGGATTTTATTTTAGCACAGGGATTCACTGTTCAACACATTAATGATTTTGCTAGTAAAGGTAAATATATTAGACAAGTTGATGAGCTTGATTTGTTTGTTAATAGTCCCCTTCGAGCCCCTCGCTTCAAGAAAACAGTTTTAGCCCCTGGCTCTGCTGCTTCCGCTGGTGTTGGTTTTCTGAAGGCCTCTACCCCTAATGTGGCCAATGGTTTGGAAGAAGGTGTTTATTCTGTCTCCCCTAAGGCGCTAGGGGTGGAGGGTGGTGTGCTTGGTTCTGGCCCAAATCAGTCAACTGACTTGGCTCATATTGTTAGTCCAGCGGGTTTGGTCGCTAAACAAACTTGGAGTTCTGTTGTGGCTAAGGCCCCCCGAAGTCCAGTTTAAACCTTGCGTACTTTCCCCCTTCTCCTCCTCCTTGTGAAAATGGATCCATTCCTATCAAACCTCCTTCCGAAGTCCTTCAGCTTAGGAATAGTCTTTGGAACTCTTGTTTGGTTGGTAGCTTCATTCACTCCCGGCTTCCATTTAAACATGTCGAAGAGAGTGTGCATAAACTCTAGGATAAGTTTGGCCTGCAGAAAATCTTTCTTCAGGACAAAGGTTATTTTGTCTTTAAGTTCTCTTCCCCCTACCGAATGTGATAATATCCTTGGTCTAGGCCCTTGGTACATCTCCAATAAACTTCTTTGTCTCAAACACTGGAAGGAGGGAATGGATGCGACAACTCGAATTTTTATAAGTTATTAAAATACGAATTTAATAATTAAAATTCTTATTATGAGATGTTTTGAGTTTGAGTATGTATATATATATGTGTTATATATTTTTGAAATATGTGATCTGGTGTGAAGAGAAATATATATTCATATATTGGGAAAGTGAGGTTTAATAGTTAAGTTAACTATTGAAAAAATTAAATGAATTTTGTAATTAATTTAAAATATTTATTGAATTAAATAAATATTTTAAATAATTTATTTATTGAGAAAAATAAATAATTTATGAAATTGTGCTACAATAATTTAGTTACGTGTGTATGATAATTAAATTAAAGAAAAGGTAAATTTTATTCTTTGAAGATTTAATTTAATGAATTAATTAAATTAAATGAGTTGTTTAATATTAAAGAAAATAAGTAATTAAATAAAGTGATATTTAAGTCTAATTTATTAATTAAATTAGATATATAATTATTTATTAAGCATCAGAATAATTATAATAAAATGTTTAATTATTATAATTATTATTGTAAGTTATGTAAATTGGTTATAGGTGTGACAAATAAAAACTATATAATATAATATTATTAAAATAAACTAGTGGGGGATAATTGTGTGTAGCCAAACAAGGCCTTGTGGCCTTTGGCTTATTGTAACTGACGCAGACGTATTATTTTATAACAGAAGTATACGTGGGTAAGCCATATCAGTTTATTTGTTTCGCGTCTTTTCTGAGGATAACTAAGACAGAGAGTGGGACAGAAGAAAGAAATCACAGTATGTTTTGAGAGAGGGTTTTCTGAGATTATCAAGAAGAGGAAGAAGGATTGCTAAAGCTTGTGACCATCTTGTAAAGGAATCAAGCATTGAAGGAAGGTATATGAATGTCTATAAGAAGAGAGTGGTAAAGAAGTTAATAATAGAAAGTTATATTTAAGTATGGTACAGTTGTACTCTTTAATAGTTGATGTATGGTATCTAGGCTAAACGATTCCTTCATAAAGCAGAGGTATATACGAACTAGCAACTCGGAACCTAGGTTGTTTGTGGGAAACCACTCATTGTATCATATTGAAACTATTAGAGACTCGATGTGTACCAAGTATAGAAATGGATACGTATGATGAAAAATGTAGAACTTGAATGAAATGTTGAGCAACGTAAATGAAGTTAGAAATTCTTAAAGGAAGAATTGTTATAGAAACAAGAAGATTCAAAGAAGAATCTTGAAGAGATATAAAGATAAGAAATGGGAGTTACCTAACTCCAATAGCCAAGATAACGAATAATATCGTAAATGATGAAAAGGAAATGAAAGGGGATCGTAAAACAAAACGATCACGAGTTAAGAAAAGAATTTTAAGGGAGATGATTATAAAAGAAGATCACGACGTGATTTGTTTAAGTTATAAAAGAATGATGGTATGTAATGTTTGAATAGTTATAGCTTGATGCTATGAAGATGATGTACTATGATATAGTACGAGATAAACTCGCGAGGAGTTATAAATGATGTGATACGAGGAATTCGTATCGAGCAAAGAGCAAGTTAAGAGTAAGATAGAGTTAGGTGAGATTTTAATTGAGGACTCATGTGATGGCCGAGTTGTACAAACCTTTGTATGGGCGAGGGTTTTGTGCTTGCACTCAGTTTATCACATTGATAATCATTGGAATGTTGGTGTCGCGCTATCAATGTATATGTGGCAAAAAGGTGATTCTTTTCTCATTTGTATATTTGATAGTTAGAAACTATTAAGATTAGTTAGATATTATTAGGGTTAGGTGCGAATTCTTAAAACTAATGCATATGGTATGTTCGTGACTCATAATAATATGGTATGTTTTTGAATCCCTCAGCGAATGGACACATATGGTCTGACTAGGATAAGTTCTTAAACTCATATTATTGTGGCAAGTTCATGAATTTTTGATGTGTAGTAAGTTTGATGAACTATATTGGGTAGAAAACGGTTATAGTATATAGAGCATTGATGAAGTTGAAGATTGATAGAATGGTTAAGTAATGAAGTAATGGAGTAAAGATTGAAGTTGATGGATACCAGGATATTCTAAATCTACTAGCTATGCAAGACTTTCGAAATTTATTAACTTCATGCTGACGTTTGCACTTCTATTTTCTTGAAAAACACTGGATCAAATGATGAAACCAATGAGTTTTAAAAACAATACCGTTATTCGTATGTTTATGCCAATTGCTTCGGCTAGACAAAAATGATTTGAAATATATCAAAATATATTGTTATATCATCAATGAATCATGGAACTTGGTGCAAAGATGATAAATGCAGTATTACTTAGTGTTGGATGTGATCTAAAGATCGTCAACCCACTATGGTATGATATAGTATGATAAAGCCACAAAATGACGGAATCCTCAAACGGACTGTAAATACAGTGCGGTATCATGACATCATAAAATGATTTTCTGAATTTTAAAGATAAATTATTGCCAATTGAATTTGGCCAGACATGTTTCGATTGATATTCGAATTATTGGTATGAGTCTAAGCTATTTGATTCAGCTAGACAAATGTTTATGAAAATCAAGCGTTTCTTGAGAAGTTATGCCAAACTAAATTATTTGGTGCGGATTCAGATGTTGAAAAGCTGAGATGAACAACCCTTTTATAGGGGAGTACGCGGAAGCTTTTAGATGTTTGTGCACAATACATGGTACGAAGGGTTGATCACCCTAAGTACGGGAGTCCTACAATGTAATGACTGTTAAGGTTTAAGTTGAAAGAGTACTTATAACCGTGGACAGAGTGCACAATACATCGTACGAAGGGCTTAGCACCCTAAGTACGGGAGTCCCTATAGTATAATGACTGTTAAGGTTTAAGTTGAAAGAGTACTTATAACCGTGGACGTAGTTCAAGGTCTTATGACCCCTCAGCATGATTTGAAATCTTTTAAATTCCTGAGTTATTCATACTGCTTCTCAATTATTGAGCAATTGTGGAAGATTCTTGCTATTCTAAAAGCCGAATGTGGTAAGGATGATATTCCTTAGAAAGAAGTAAGTCGTAGAATGCGACACTGAATGATGAATATATTGAATAAGTGAGAAAAGAAAATTTGAAATGAGAAGTAGATGAGTTATAAAAGAATAATGTAAAACTTTTAATAGAAAAGTTAATAAATGTAGAAAGATCTTTGTGAAAAGAAAGTGGTTATAGAACCCAATGAATGAATAAAGTATTAACATAAAACCTATTTTGATAGATTGAATGAATGAAGATTAATAAATAAATTTCGAGGACGAAATTCTTAGAAGAATGGGTGAATGTAATATCCCGAATGTTTATGAGTTGAGTATAGAATAACGATCCTTAGAAAAGGAAATGAATGGGTTAAAGAATATGTAATACTCAAATATAATTGAGTCTAAGTAAATGTTATGAAATAAAACCTAGAATTTGTTAAAAAAATGAATGTAGTAGGAAATATAAAACTTATATTAAAGTAATGTGTTGAAGATATTCGATGATAAATTTTGAAAAGAGATTTGGTGAAAACCTGAGTAAGGTAGGGTTTCGGTGATTCCGAGGACGGAATCCTTATAAGGAGGGAAGAATATGAAGAATTAATTGTTTGAGTTATGATTATGGGGACAGAATCCTTGTGAGGAGGGAAGGATGTGACAGCCCGAATTTTTATAAGTTATTAAAATAGGAATTTAATAATTAAAATTCTTATTATGAGATATTTTGAGTTTGAGTATGTATATATGCGTGCTATATATTTTTGAAATATGTGATCTGGTGTGAAGAGAAATATATATTCATATATTGGGAAAGTGATGTTTAATAGTTAAGTTAACTATTGAAGAAATTAAATGAATTTTGTAATTAATTTTAAATATTTATTGAATTAAATAAATATTTTAAATAATTTATTTATTGGGAAAAATAAATAATTTAAAAAATTGTGGTATAATAATTTAGTTACGTGTGTATGATAATTAAATTAACGCAAAGGTAAATTTTATTCTTTGAAGATTTAATTTAATGAATTAATTAAATTAAATGAGTTGTTTAATATTAAAGAAAATAAGTAATTAAATAAAGTGATGTTTAAGTCTAATTTATTAATTAAGTTAGATATATAATTATTTATTAAGCATCAGAATAATTATAATAAAAAAATTAATTATTATAATTATTATTTTAAGTTATGTAAATTGGTTACAGGTGTGACAAATAAAAACTATATAATAAAATATTATTAAAATAAACAAGTGGGGGATAATTGTGTGTAGCCAAATAAGGCCTTGTGGCCTTTGGCTTATTATAACTGACGCAGACATATTATTTTATAACTGAAGTATACGTGGGTAAGCCAAATCAGTTTATTTGTTTCGCGTCTTTTCTGAGGATAACTAAGATAGAGAGTGAGAGAGAAGAAAGAAATCACAGTAGCTTTTGAGAGAGGGTTTTCTGAGATTATCAAGAAGAGGAAGAAGGATTGCTAAAGCTTGTGTCCATCTTGTAAAGGAATCAAGCATTGAAGGAAGGTATAAAAACCTAAGTTTATGTTCTAGATTTTTAATATTGGATTGTGTGAATTCGATATTATAACTGTTAAATTAGTTCATGTAATCAATTGGTTATTATCTATACATGATTGTAGTAAGAGAGTTCAAGGAAAATGGGTTTGAAGAAGAAAAGTAAATATTAGTGTGTATTCATATGATATGGCTTAAGAAAGTACAAAATTTTATGTCTAATATGTGTTATAATCTGAAAATTGGTATTGGATTATGTTAGTATGGGAAGAAACGAAAACGGCGTAGTTTGAATCATGTCAATTGGTTAAGAAACGAAGTCATGGCGATTGAATTTGCTAAATGTGTTTAAAACATGAAAATATAGCATGAGCACTGAATTAGAACCCTTAAAATGATTTGTTAATATGTTTAAAGTGTTATAATTATTCTCTAGATGAGTAGCTAAGAGTTTAACGAGTCCAACGAATCGAAAACCAACTAATTCGGACTTAAAATGAGAAAGTTACGTCAAAAAAATTGTAATATGTGTGAAGCCTCGCGCAGGCCGTCCATGCGCGCAGGCGCGTAGCTAGAGCTGGGAGATGGCGCGGGCGCGCTGGAAGTGGCGCGGGCGCGCCCAAGGTGTGCTAACTGTGACTACTTTGACCTATTTTGGTAAAACGGCCATAACGTTTTCATACGGGCTCCGATTGAGGCGATTCAAGATGATCCGGAACGAGGACGAATAGACCTACAACTTTTGTTCTTTAAGGATTCAATTTGAGGTCATTAGGAAGGGTCAAAATAGTCATTTTTGGGACTATTATGTTTTTGGAGACAATCGGAGGGCATCGAGCATGAACGTATGCAAGTGTAGTACTTCTGACAATAAAAGATGTTGTTCTAAGTTATAAAACATGAATGTTAGTAAATATAATGATACTTAACATTGATAAATGATGTGTTAGATAAGTTATATACGCATACTAAGCATACACAAGAGAGACAAATCAGGCGTGTGATGAATAAACGTTGAAACGCCGTGACAAATGTTAATGAACGTAAAAAGTATTTTAAGTCAAATGAAATGAATATTATAAGATATAAAATGAGGTTAATATAAAACCAATAATGATTTCTAGCAAGACTTAAGCACTTGAATGAACTTCAAGTATGAAATATAGTGAGATATAAGATAAAAGTTAAAAGAATCAAATTGAACATTGTGTATGGATTAGGATTATGAGATGTAGAGTAAAGTTTACATTACAATTATTATACGTGGCTATGTGACTAATAGTTGTTGTGCATGATTATATAATTGTATAAGGCACGTGAAGTGCAGATAGCTGCAAGATGTTAAACTATTGTTGGTAAACAACGATCAAGGCAAGTCTTTCAGTTCCTATTTGCTATGTGAAATTGTTGATTAATTGTTTTACATTTTTATTTCAAAGAGCATGATGTGTTGTATATATGTTGAAAGTATGAAACGTTAAAGTCAATTTATGAATACGTTGATTGAGTAAGGAACTCAATCTCTTTACTTGTTATATGAACTAAGCATGTATATTATGTTAGTCCAATATTTATGAGATGTATGATAAATATGTTATTATGTGCTACGTGATGCATGAAAACTATTAGATTTGTCGTGCTGTCGAGCTCAACCTTGCAAATAACCGTTTTTGCAAGTAAAGGAATGAAGATAACACTATGTGGTACTTGAAAGACATGAATCAGATGTAATACATAAAGATTATTATTTTAGCTAAAGTTGTTATTTCTTTAAATCATGATTAAGGTTCATGAGATGTACTCAATGTTTTATGTATATATATTTTATGTTGAGTTGTAAAGTTAAAGTTTGAGCTATCCGATGTATAAAGGATAACGATTTGGTATATAAGTATATATATTTATATATATAATAACTCTGATGTAGCGAATCATAAACTAAACTTGATTCAGAGGTATGTAAATGATAAATGTTTTGATTCAGGGAATTAAAGTAAGATGACAGAAAAGTTTTAATTATTCCGTATTTTATTAAGTTTAACATCGAATAATGATGTAAAGATAGATTAAAGTTGTAGTATTAATGACCGAAGTCGATAATTAAATTGTATGATTTTTGGTGTAGTGACAATGGATTTCCAGTCAGAATCATATACCAAGACTCCTGTTTGGGTAAAATTTCAGAACATTACTTAGCAAAAAAAAATTAAAATAAAATAAAATTTCATAACATTCCCATGTCTTATTTATCTGCCCCTGGATTGAGCTACCTTGCCAGTGGAATAGGGAAGCCTCTATTTGTGGATAAGGTTACTGAAAAACTGGAACCGATGAATTTTGCAAGGATGTGTATTGAAGTCTCTTCTTCCTCTGCTTTTCCTTCTAGTCTGGATGTTGTGGTTCTTGATGAGGATTCTAAGACAGGAAAAGTTGTTGTTGTAAAAGTCGAGTACCAGAATAGGCCTCAACTTTATTCTCATTGTAAATCTTTTGGGCACTCTCCTATTCGTTGCCCCTCCGCTAACTTCAAATGGATTCCTAAGCCTCCTCCTTTGGTTCCTAACCAGTCGGTATCTACTGAAACATCTGTCGTTCCTCCTGCTCCCCCTCTCGCCTTGCCTCCGGATAGCTGGAATTTGATGGCTAAAGGTCCCAAGCTTGTCGGTACTCTAGCTTCTAGAGGCCCTACCCCCTCTCCTGCTGCTCCTGGTTCAAATTCATTTAACCTTATTTCTCCCTTGGATGGGTTTTCTCCCCTACTTAATTATTTCCCTTTTATGTTATCTTTCCGCTCTATGAATATTAGAGGTGTTAATAAGTCTCCCAAGAAGGCTAGTGTCCATGCTCTTATTGGTAAACATAGTCTCTCTTTTGTTGGTCTTATAGAGACTAGGGTTAAGAGCACTAAAGCCAATGATATTTATAAGACTATTTGTAAACACTGGGAATGACATTTTAATTATCACTTTCATATTAATGGTAGAATTTGGGTTGGTTGGGACCCAAACATTTGGAAGGTCAATATTTTATCTAAGTCTTCTCAATTTATTCACTGTTTTGTTTCTTTTATTAGTCTTGCTACCCAATTTTTTGTCACTATTGTTTATGGTCTTAACACTCCCACCGAGAGGAAGGTTTTGTGGAAAGACCTTAGGGATCTTGCTCATAATATTGATAAACCTTGGTCTCTGTTGGGTGACTTTAATGTTGTTCAATCTCTATCCAAAATTGATGGTGGGGTTATCACTTGGGACTATGACATGCAAGACTTCAAAGACCTTCTTTCTGATTTGTATCTGATGAACCTCAGAGCCTCTAGTCCTCTTCTCACTTGGTGGAACTCTTAGTTAGCTAGTTCGACCTACAAAAAGCTGGACAGAGCTTTGGTTAATAACCTATAGCTGGATTCTTTCCCTACGTCTCAGGCCCTTTTTACTCCTCGTGAGCTTTCTGACCATTGCCCAGTGGTGGTTAAGTTAGGATTGGCTATTCCTCACATTCCGAAAGCCTTCCAGTTCTTCAACTTCATGGATAGGCTGGAAAATTTCATGGATGTTGTATAATCTTCTTGGAATATCCCTACCTTTGGAGACCCGTTATAGATCCTTTCGGGTAAGTTCAGGGCTGTCAAGAAGGCCTTAATTATTCTGAATCGTGTTAATGGTAACCTCTATTCTAATGTTGAGAATTCTAAGCAGTGAACCCTACAGATCCTCTCCTCCTTTCTCTTCAGTAGTCTCAAACTGCTACTCTTTGGGCTGACCTTATTTGTGTAGAAAATCTTCTGAAGCAGAAGTCTAGGATCCAATGGCTTAAGGAAGGGGACAAGAATTTTGGCTTCTTTCATAACCAAATTAAGAATAGATGGAACCAGGATAAAATCTTATCTACTGAAAATGCTATGGGGGATTTATGTTTTGGACACTCGGCTATCCAAGGTATTGCAGTTGACCATTTCTGTTCACTGTTGGGAAGTCCTCCTCTTACTGAGGGTCAAACTTCTCCAGACCTGGAGTCTTTATTTTCTTCCAAGGTATCATCTCAACAAGCACAGTTGCTAGAACGGGACGTTACTAATGAGGAGATTCTTAATACTTTGAAGCACATGAAAAAGAATAAGAGTCCTGGCCCGGACGGTTTTAATGTTAATTTCTTTCTTCTTACTTGGGATATTATGGGCCCGGACTTCACTGCTGCCTCTTTCTTCCTTCAAGGATGTCTTCTTAGAGGTACCAATGCTACAGCCATTGCTCTTGTTCCAAAAATCGCTAACCCTTCTTCCATGAATGACTACAGACCAATTTCTTGTTGCAATACCACCTATAAATGTATATCTAAGATCATTGCCTCGTGTCTCATGGGTATTCTTCCTTCTATCATTTTGCTAAGTCAAGTTGCTTTTATTAAAGGTAGAAGGATAGGGGACAACATTCTCCTGGCTCAAGGGTTATTTAGGAAATATCACAGACCCTTCGGGCCGCCTAGATGTACTTTGAAAATTAATTTAAGGAAAGCTTTTGATTCTATTTCTTGGGATTTCTTATTGGCTGCTCTTCGTTTCTTTAACTTTCCTCCAAAATTCTAGTTCTGGGTTAAAAGCTTGCATTACCTCTACTACCTTCTCTGTCAAGGTCAATGGTGCTCTTTATGGCTATTTCAAAGGAAGTAAGGGGCTTAGGTAAGGTGACCCCCTTTCACCTTATCTTTTTGTCATTATCATAGAAGTTTCTTTCTCTTATGCTTTCTAAGGCATCCAAGCTTCCCTCTTTTCATTATCATTGGAAGTCGGCTGCCATCTCCCTCACTCATCTTTGTTTTGCGGATGACCTTATCATTTTTTCCTAGGGAGACATTGGCTCTGTTAGTACCCTCAAACTTTGCCTTGATCAGTTCTCTTCTATGTCTGGCCTGCTCATTAATGCCTCGAAGAACTGCTTTCTTTCCCATGTTCCTCCTGACACCAGTGCTGATTGTCTATCTTGGGATTCCAGTTGGGTCTTTCCCCTGCTAAGTTTCTTGGTGTTCCTTTAATCACAACCAAACTTAGTCTTGCAGACTACCAACCTCTCCTTGAAAAGATTAAATCCAGAATTTCTTCGTGGACTAACAGATTCTTCTCTTATGCTGGTAGACTGTAATTGATCAAATCGGTTATCCACTCTATCCAAGCCTATTGGTCTGCTCATTTTATTCTTCCTGCCTCTGCTATAAATGACATGAAATCTTCCATGTCCAGATTCCTCTAGAAAGGGCCTTCTATGGGAAAATTTGGCGCTAAAGTTGCTTAGAGCAAAATTTCTCTTCCTTTTGCTGAAGGGGGCTGGCTATTAAGAATCTTGAAGATTGGAACAAGGCTCAGATCTTGATGCATCTCTGGAAGATCATTACTCCCTCCTCCTCTTCTTACTGGGCTAAGTGGGTTCGTTCTGTCCATCTTAAAAACAAAATTTTCTGGATTCTTCCTATTCCCTTGGATTGTTCTTGGATTTAGAGGAAAGTTCTCAAACTTTGTATTATTGCATGCAGGCACATTTCCTTTTCTATTGGTAATGGAGCTCGTACTAGTCTTTGGTTTGACCTTGGTCAGGTCATTCTCCTCTCGCTACCTCTATTCACTCTCCCTTGATTATTAACTCTAGCCTTGGTCCTGCTGCCTTAGTCAGCCGAATCATCCTTAACTCTTGTTGGGTCCTCCCCTCATCTAACCATAATGATCTTACTGAATTTCAGAATTCTTTTGATATGTCTAGGATATGTGACTCTGATACTCAGGATGGTATTCTCTGGGATGGCACCAGGGCTAAGGATATTAAAACCTCTACTTTTTGGTGTTCTATTCACAAAGTGAGTTTGACTGTGGGTTGGCATAATATGGTGTGGCATAGCATGGTGCCTCCTCGGCACTCTTTCCTTCTTTGTCTTGCTTTCCACAATGGGCTTTTGACTCTTGAAAGGCTTATCATGTTTGGTATAAAAGTGAACTCCCTTTGTGTCCTCTGTTCTACTGACAGGGAAACCTTTCATCACCTCTTCTTCCAATGTAGATTTTCCTTTCAGCTTTTGGTCGCTATCCTTAGGCGTTGTGGCTGGAGAGGGACGAGTCAAAGTTGGTCCTCAATCACTTATTTTCTTTGTTGTAGCTCTGGCCCCACTTTCAAGCATGGTTTATTACTTTTTGGCTATGCTACTGTTGTGTATCAGATTTGGCAAGAGCGTAATTCTAGGATTTTCTCCAACAAGGCTACTCCTGTTCCGATCATTCTTCGTGATATTATCCATATTATCAAATGTCGCCTCCACTAGATTTCAAAAGCTTAAATCTAAGGCTTGTTTCCATCATCTTGTATTGTAATCACAATCAGTCTTATTGTTGCAATTGTATCTGGTTAGATCTGCAAGTTTTGGACCTGTTTGGTCTTTTATTTTTCTGTCTAGCAATGTTCGGTGTTGCTTCGGCAATGGTGGTCCGACAATGGTATCTCTTCGGTTAGGCTTTGGCTAGGTGGGACTCCGGCCAGGTGGGGTTTCTATGGCTTTGACTAGGCGAGGTTCTTGTGGGGATTCGAGAGGGTGACAGTCGACAAATTGACGCTTCGGCCAGTTGGGGCTTCGGCCAGATGGGTTTCTGTGGCTTCGGCCAAGTCCTGGTTTTGGCAAAGGGAGGCTTCGGATGAGGGGATTCGGCCAGGGGGTTTATTATGAGGCTTCGGCTCTGGCAGGGCTTAATCATGTTAGGCTTCAGCCACGGGTGGCTTCGGATGGTGTTTCGTCAAGCTAAGGTTCAGGCGATTGTTCCGTGTTTCGGGCAGGTTTTCCTTGTGTCTTCTGTCTGTATTGTCGGGCGTCTGCCTTGTAAATCTTTTATTATCTTTACATCATAGGGCCTATCATATGATGTCCTTGCTTTTTTTTGATTGGGTATTTCTCCCATGCGATTTTGTACTCCATCTTTTATTTCTTTAATTCAGTCTAATTTTAGCAACAAAAAAAATACTGCGAAGATAAGGAATGAGATTACAACGTTTGAATAGCAACATGGAGAGTCACTGTATGAAGCTTGGGAGAGATATAAAGAGTTATTGAGAAAGTGTCCACATCACGGATTGCCCAAGTCGTTGCAAATGAACACCTTCTATAATGGGTTGAACAGTAATCTTCGGACTAGTATAGATGCAGTGTCGGGAGGAGCTTTTATGGCTAAGAGATTTGAGGAAGCTTCGATTTGATTAAGACTATGGCAGCTAGCAACTACTAGTGGCCAACTGCAAGGATGACTCAACCTAAGGCAGCTGGAGTGTTAGAAGTGGATGGAGTTACGGCCTTAGCAGCTCAAATTTCAGCACTATCGAAGAAAATGGATGCCCTCGTGAGAGTACAGGTTCAACAGGTAGCTTATGTGTGACGCCCCCAAAATAGGTATACATCACCCATCCTGAGTCGCCAAATACATGGTACAGAAATCAAATATAAACTTCTTTTATACAATACGACAAAATGTAGCTGAGAGTTTATACACGAATATTGTCTAATAGACAGTATTCAAACTCAAAAAGGACTCCTCATTACAATTATTGATACACTATTTTACAAAATAGTGAGGACTGCTAAAACAATTGTCTGGACCCATCACTCCACACACCGACTAGTTCCCACTAGATTCTCGCCTCCTGAGAAGAAAAATGGAACAAAAAGGAAAAGGGTGAGCTCAACTAGCCTAGTAAAGAATATCATGACTAAGATAATGTAGAACAAATTATCGTTAGCCTTCAATACATTAGATAAAATATAATGGACAACAAGCTTTAGATCAATAATCGCAGCGAAAATAACAATTCATTAAAAGAGTTAAGTAGAGAATGAAGTCTACTATCTTCTATAATTTAAAAGTCCATCATGAATATTTTATCTCTGTAACATCAATCAATATACATCTGGAACAAAATATTCATCTTTGCACTATGGGCCACATATATTCATTTGTATCACCAGTTGGTCATGTTCATCTCAACACCTGTCCATCTTTGCACTACGGGCCAAAGATATTCATCAGGTAATCATTCATCTTTGCACTACAGGCCAAAGATATTCAGTTATATCATCATTTAGGACTGAGGATGATGAAAAATATTTTAAAGAAAACGAATCCAGTGAGATAAAAGGACAAAGATTAGGGATTCGTACTTTAGGTTATCCAAGTTCAAAAATACTCCATAATAATTAATTATGGAACAAAATTCAAGAATGAAGATCAAAACATGGATACAATCAAAGATAGTAACCTTAGTAGACAACTTGGACAAAAAAAAGAAAATTTTAGTGTCGTATTCGTGAATAGTGCCGTATACGTGAATAGTAACCCCGACACAAAAGATAACAATTTCATAAGAAAAATCATACTTCGTGAATAGAGCTCGTGAATAGTACCGTATTCGTGAATAGTGTCATATACGTGAATAGTAACCTCGACATGAAAAGGTAAAATTTTCATACTAAAATTCATACCAATATTTCGGCATAATGATATTAAACGAAATAACATCATTTCCGAAGAAAATAACATCACTTACCTCAAAAGTACAGTACTTCTGACTAGAATATCGAATATAACGATGAAGGAAACTTGCACTACATAGCAACTCTCAAAGTATCTAAATACTCACAAAATACACTCGATATTATAGAGAGAGAAAACTTCTGATTCTGGTGTGATTTTCAATTCTAACTAAGCACCCTATTTATGGGAAAATGCTAGAACGCCAAAGCAGACTAAAATAATAAAATATAATATTCTTTAAAAATTTCCTACGCACACCTTCTTGACCAAATTCAGCACACCACTAGTGTAGGTAAAACGAGTCTATAAGCCACATTTCCTACTAGGTCAAGAATTTCAAATGGACCAACAAATTGTGGATTGAACTTTCCTCTCTTCCCGAATCTTGTAACTCCCTTCCATGGAGCAACACGTAACAATACATGATCCCCAACATTAAATTTCACGTCTTTTCGATGAAGATCCGCATAACTCTTTTGTCGAACTTGTGCCGTTTGTATACGTTGTCGGATCATTTAGATCTTCTTTGTAGTCATACGTACCAATTCTGGTCCTAACAACATTACTTCACCAACCTCGTCCTAGCATACTGGAGAGCGACCTTTCGTCCATACAACGCCTCGAACGGAGCCACGCCTATACTTGCTTGATAACCATTGTTATAGGAGAATTCCACCAATGGTAGGTACTTATCCCAACTTCCTTTGAATCTAGGACACAGAGTCTTAATAGATCTTCAAGAGTTTGAATAGTCCTTTCTGATTGCCCCTCCATTTGAGGATGGTATGCCGAACTGAATCGTAAATCCGTGCCCATAGCTTTTTGTAAAATAACCCAAAATCGTGACGTGAATCTTGGGTCACGATCCAAAACTATGGATACTGGCATGCTATGCAATCTCATAATCTCATTCACGTACATACGAGCAAGACGTCCAAGGAAATAAGTCTCTCGTATCGACAAGAAATGAGCAGACTTGGTTAATCTATCAACAATAACCCAAATTGCATCTATGCCTTGAGAAACCTTGGGAAGATAACCACAACACTTGGCGCAACGGTTAAGGATTGATTGGGGGCGAGCCGTAAACCCAGACGTCTTCAGTTCGATCCCCGCTAGCAACAAGTGTGAGAATTCTTTAATTCGTGTGGCCACGGATCGCACCTTTCTGGGCGGAGCCATGTCTTAGGCCGAGCCTGTGCGTAAAGCCTGGTCCGGGGTGGGGAGACTTAGTCTGACTGCGGTTGGGAAACTCCACATTATCAAAAAAAAAAAAACCTTGGGAAGACCCGTAACGAAATCCATGGTAATGTGTTCCCACTTCTATTTCGAAATCTCAAGTGGTTGCAATGGACCCTTTGGCACTTGATGCTCCGCCTTTACACGTTCACAAGTTAAACACCTCGAGATAAACTCCGCGATCTCTCTCTTCATATTGCTCCACCAAAATGTATGTCGAAGATCATGATACATTTTGGTACTCCCAGGATGGATTGTAAACGGTGTGTTGTGTGCCTCCATCATGATTCTATGTTTCAAGTTAGAATCGTTAGGAACACAAAGTATGGAGTTGACTCGAAGTATTCCTTCTTTATCGATTCTTACTTCTAGAATAGCACCTTCTTGCACTTTCTCCTTCATACGCATCAGCTCCAGGTCCGTAGCTTGAGCAGTTTTAACTTTATCTATTAAAGTCGGTTCTACTCATATGTTTGATATCATTACGTAGGTACTTGGAGCCTTTAACTCTATCTTCATCCTTTATAAGTCGTATAAAATGGGTCTTTATGTTAACAACATCACACTCGTACCCGTATACGATCTTCTACTCAATACGTCAGCTACTACGTTCGCTTTTCCAAGATGGTATTGGATGGTATAATCATAATCTTTCAACAGCTCGAGTCAACGTTGTTGCTGCATGTTAAGCTCCTTTTGGGTGAAAAAATATTTGAGACTTTTATGATCTGTATAGATCTCCATTTTCTCCCCATATAGGTAGTGTCTCTAGATCTTCAACGCGAAAACGACTGCTGCCAACTCCAGATCATGAGTAGGATAATTCCTCTTATATTCTTTGAGTTGTCACGAATCATAGGCTATGACTTTCCCATGTTGCATGAGAACACATCCTAACTCTTTGCCCGAAGCATCACTTTAGATAACAAATCCATTCGAACTAGATGGTATTGTCAGAACAAGTGCCGAAATGAGTCTCCTCTTGAGCTCTTGAAAACTCTTCTCGCATTCCTCGCTACATATAAATTTTGTATCTTTCTGAGTCAATTAAGTTAACGGAGTAGCGATTCGAGAAAATCCTTCCACGAATCTTCGATAATAACCAGCTAAGCCTAGAAAGCTACGTATTTTGATTACTGACGTAGGTTGCTCTCAACTGTGACTCATATCCCAATCTTAGATAACACGTCACAATGGCATCTATCAGTTTACCATTGCACGAATATAGCATCCCCTACGGAGAGTCTGGCTTCGGTGCATTCCACAAAGGAAGTCACCAGCGAGAGGCTCGGGTACCAACTCTTGTAGTTGGGTTTTTAACTCCTGAAATTCAATAGGAGTCATTCGATATGGGGTTTAAGAAATGGGTTTTTTTACCGGGTTCAAGGTCAATAAAGAATTCAACTTCATGTTCTGGAGGTAGACCGGGAAGTTTTTCAAGAAATACGTCAGGAAATTTACTAACAACATAAATATTATTCAAATCTGACGTATTTTTGTTCAAATCCATGACATGGGCTAAGAAAGCTTGACATCCGTTTTTCAATAAACGAATGGATTTATGGCTTAATATGACAATGATTGACTTTAGTGGTTTGGTTACTTGAATTCATATAACAGGTTGGTTAGGAATATTAAAACTAACAACCTTACGAAAATAATCAATTTTAGCATGATGAGTGGTTAACCAATCAATCCCTAAAATCGTATCAAATGCAAAAATTTTCTAAGAGATGAGATCAATAGGTAATGTGATGGACAACTTGAATCAAGCAAGATTTATAAACCGTGGATGTAATGAAAGTTTATCCTAACGGAGTTTCAACAGATAAGTCAAAGTCTAATTTCAAACGTTGAGCACAAGTAGGAGAGATAAAAGAATGGGTAGAACCGGTATCTAATAATGAATAAACTTCGCAAGAATTTATGATTAACTAACCCGTGATAACTTCGTTCAGGTTACTCGTTTTTTGAGAAGTCACGACAAACGCTCTTCCAAGAACCACTGACTTTGACTTGTTCGGGACAGCCTTTGGAGTCACCATTCCCGCTGGATTTGGTTTCGCTACAAGACAATCTCTAGCTATATGACCTTCCTTTCCACAGTATCAGCGCATCGTGTGGCTTTTACCCATTCATCCTTCATTCTCACTCGTTCAGTTGTTTCTTCTTTTAGCTGATCCTTGACATTTGAATTCTCAGATTTCAGCTTTATTATCTTATACTCTGCTAAAGAGTGCTTCTGTTCAAGCATCACATATCGGGTAACACAAGCTTAAATTGTTGCATCCTTTTGCTCCACGACCGCCTGTCGTTCTTCAGCCTTCTCTTCTAACTCATGAATACGATTTTGCAGTTCTAAATTTCGATCATAAAGTTCTCCTAATAAATCCTCCTCAGGTTCCTCTTCTTTTTCACTCTCAGCTTCTAACTTTTGCGACTAGCTCGAGCGCAACAATTAATTCTTCACTCACCACATGGATATATCTAATTTCTTCTTTGCCTGACATCACATTATCCTGGTTGGTGATTAGAGGTGTCTCCACGGTCTCATTCACTCTATTATTAACATTTTTAGCTGTCATTCTCAAATACTGTCATAAAATAAGGGTTAATTAAAGAAATTGATATTCCACATATTATCCCTATATTCTGACTGACCAATTAAATACCAAATAATCTTATGTAAGACACACTAGCGTAGGATTTACCCGTCTCTCCCCTCCTAGTTCTATTCGTCGATCTGCGCCAGAGACCATATCCCTAAGCTCTGATACCAACTATGACGCCCCCAAAATAGGTATACATCACCCATTCTGAATCGCCAAATACATGGTACAGAAATCAAATACAAACTTCTTTTATACAATACGACAAAACGTAGCTGAGAGTTTTTCCACGAATATTGTCTAATAGACAGTATTCAAACTCAAAAAGGACTCCTCATTACAATTATTGATACACTATTTTATAAAATAGTGAGGACTGCTAAAACAACTGTCTGGATCCATCACACCACACATTTACTAGTTCCCGCTATATTCTCGCCTCCTGAGAAGAAAAATAGAACAAAAAGGAAAAGGGTGAACTCAACTAGCCTAGCAAATAATATCATGACTAAGATAATGTAGAACAAATTATCGTTAGCCTTCAATATATCAGATAAAATATAATGGACAACAAGCTTTAGATCAATAATCGCAGCGGAAATAACAATTCATTAGAAGAGTTAAGTAGAGAATGAAGTTTACTATCTTCTATAATTTAAAAGTCCATCATCAATATTTAATCCCTATAACATCAATCAATATACATTTGGAACAAAATATTCATCTTTGCACCACGGGCCACAGATATTCATTTGTATCACCAGTTAGTCATGCTCATCTCAACACCTGTCCATCTTTACACTACGGGCCAAAGATATTCATCAAATAATCATTCATCTTTGCACTACAGGCCAAAGATATTCAGTTATATCATCATTTATGACTAAGGATGATGAAAAATATCTTAAAGAAAACGAATCCAGTGAGATAAAAGGACAAAGATTAGGGATTCGTACTTTGGTTTATCTAAGTTCAAAAATACTCCATAATAATCAATTGTGGAGAAAAATTCAAGAATGAAGATCAAAACATAGATACAATCAAGGATAGTAACCATAATAGACCACTTGGACAAAGAAAAGAAAATTTAATTTTTCTGTGAATAGTGTTGTATTCGTGAATAGTGCCGTATACGTGAATAGTAACCCCGACACAAAAGATAACAATTTCATAAGAAAAATCATACTTCGTGAATAGTACTCGTGAATAGTACCGTATTCGTGAATACTGTCGCATACATGAATAGTAACCTCGACATGAAAAGGTAAAATTTTCATAATAAAATTCATACAAATATTTCGGCATAATGATATTGAACGAAATAATATCATTTACGAAGAAAATAACATCTCTTACCCCAAAAGAACAGTACTTCTAACTGGAATATCGGATATAACGCTGAAGGAAACTTGCACTAAATAGCAACTCTCAAAGTATCTAAAATACTCACAAAATATGCTCGATATTATAGAGAGAGAAAACTTTTGATTCTTGTGTGATTTTCAATTCTAACTAAGCACCTTATTTATAGAAAAATGCTAGAACGTCAAAGCAGACTAAAATACTAAAATATAATATTCTTTAAAAATTTCCTACGCACTCCTTCTTGACCAAATTTAGCACACCACTAGTGGGGCCCACCAAAATTAGCATTTTCTGCACCAACCAAAAGTAGGCCTACCATATTTTTTTAATAAAAATATTTATTTCCAAAACTTCAATAATTCATAATAAATAGCCCTTTTATCAGAAAAATACGAATTTTATGTCCATTCTATAAGAAATTTAAATCTCTACAACTTTGTAGAAGAAAGTTTTTTCTAATTCCAAACAGAAAATGGCCAAAATCCACATACGGATGATTTTTAATACCTCCATTCCGACAAAATACTGATAAAACTCCTCAGCATTAATTCCTTCATTTATATTCACATAAAAATAAATATTTTCTTATCATATAAATTAATAATTAATTATTCATAAATAATATTACAGAATCACAATAATGATAACAAGGTCATTCCTAGGAAAGAGGGGGCTTTCCGATAAGAATTTCTCCTTACTGGAGCACAATTAGGTGACTAAACCCCTTTTCTAGACAGAACTTCCTTAGACATTACCAATAATACTATCTAATAATATTATTCATATAATATAAATTATTGATCTGATAATGAAAAATACTTTGCAGTGACAATTATTGAAACAACAATAATATATAATATCAATGTAGCAATTATTGAATCAATAAAATAAAATATTGAACAGTAATTACTGTAACAATTATTGAGTAGTGCCTTCTTACGTAAGAATCAATAATTTAAAAATACTATGCAATATCGTGTGCTACTGTGCAACCACGCATATTACTATATTTTAATCACCGGGTAGTCCAACAGTGTTAACGGTAACAATTACGCCGTTATTTATAAAAAAAAACTTAAATTTGTCGTTTTCCTTCATCCAACAGTTTTTCGTTATGGGGCCCACAAATGGATGCGCCATCGTACAAATATTTTTCGACAGCAAGAATATTTCACGACCAAATGAATATTCCCCAACAACAATAAATATTTTATAACCACTTGCTTATTTTGTAAAATTTTCACATTTCACCCATAACCAAAGCATTATATCAAATTAACACTTTATTATTCAAAATAATAATTAGAGGAAATTTAATTTTATTTATAAAAAGTTGGGGTCTTACATTATGTGTGTGAATTGTGTGCAGGGTACCCCAGCAGTTGGCGCAGTGGTTCAAGGTCGTCTTGGGATGAGTCGTAAACCCGAACATCTTAGGTTCGACTCCCACCAGCAACAATTTGTCAGGGCCAGGAATGGCTCATGGGGCCACGGGGACGCGGGCGTAATCCCGTATGAAAAAACTGACCCAGGTTCATGGAGAATAGTCCAACTGCGGTTGGAAAACTCCCGACTATCAAAAAAAAATTATGTGTAAGGGAACATCCAACAGATCAGTGTGCTATAAATCTGGTAGTAGTTCAGTTTGTAGGTAGCTATAATCGACCTCCTAATCTATATCAGAATACCTATAATCTGGGGGTAACGAACCACCCAAACTTCTAGTGGAGCAACAATCATAATTAGCAGCAAGCTCCACGACCTGATCAGCATCAACAGTCAGCTTCACATCATGAGAAAAAGTCATATTTGGAGGAGTTACTTTTGAAGTATATATCTGATAATGAAGCGGCAATGAAAACGTAATCGGCAACAATTACAAATTTGGAAAATGAAATGGGACAACTTGTGATGGCCTTGAATAATAGACCTCAAGGGTCTTTACCGAGTGACACTGAGAAGAATCCGAGGGGAAATCAAGAGCAGTGTCAAGATATCACATTACGGAGTGGAAAACATCTAAAGGGGCAAAGTGCAAAAATTTTGCTAAAGAAAGATGTTAAGGAAAGTGAAGAAAAGGTAAAGGAAGATAAAAAGGGTGAAGACAGACAAGAGGCTAAGGAACAGGCAGATGTGGTACCAATTGTCTATCCTCCACCACAGTTTCAGCAAAGAGTTCAAAAGAATAAGCTAGACAAACATTTCTCTAAGTTCTTGGAAGTCTTTAAAAAACTATAGATAAATATTCTATTTGCAGAAGCCCTAGAACATATGCCGAGTTATGCTAAGTTTATGAAGGGTATTTTTTCAAGGAAGAAGAAATTGGAAGATTATGATACTATTGCATTGACGGGGGAGTGTAATGCAGTACTGCAAAAGAAGTTGCCTCCGAAGTTGAAGGATCCGGGTAGTTTCACCATTCCTTGTACAATTGGAAACATGTCCTTCAACAAATATTTGTGTGATTTGGGTGCGAGTGTGAATCTCATGTCGTTATCTGTGTTCAGTCAGTTAGGCTTGCCTACACTGAAACCAACAAACATATCATTACAGCTTGCAGATAGATCAGTTGCTTATCTGAGCGAAATTGTTCAAGATATATTTGTCAAGGAGGATAAGTTTATATTTCCAACAGATTTCATCATCCTTGATTATGAAGAAGACAAGAACATTCCAATTATCTTAGGGAGACCATTCTTGGCAACTGGGAGAACTCTCATTGATGTGCAAAAAGGAGAGTTAACTATGAGAGTCCAAGACCAAGAGGTTACATTCAATGTTTTCAAAGCTATGAGATTCCTTACGGATGATGAAGAATGTTTCAGGATGGATGTGATCGAAAAAATGGTTAGTAAAGATCTGATTCGAGGTATGGACAGGGATCTGTTAGAAAACACACTACTGGGAGATGTTGACTTAGACGACCCTAAATTTATTGACTATTTGCATATGTTGGAAGCGTTACCTAGAGTGAATAGATTCAAGATGCCATTTCAGCCATTGCATACTGAAGAAAAAGCATCGGCACAGATGAAACCCTCACTTGAGGAACTACCCATACTTGAACTAAAGCCTCTTCCTAAACACCTCAGGTATGCATTTTTGGGTAATTCGGATACTTTACGTGTTATTATTGCATATGCGCTTAACGAATTGCAGGAAAGTAAGTTGCTGAGGGTTCTCCGAGAGTACAAATCAACTATAGGATGGACAATTGTTGATATTAAGGGAATAAGCCCTTCATTTTTTATGCACAAGATACTTTTGGAAGATGAGGTAAAACCGATAGTAGAATAGCAATGGGGGCTCAACCCGATTATAAAAGAGGTAGTGAAGAAAGAGATTCTGAAATGGCTGGATGCTGGGATAATCTACTCTATCTCAGATAGTTCATGGGTGAGCCCAGTGTAGTGTGTCCCAAAGAAAGGGCATGATGACAGTTGATGAGTGAGTTTTATACACATGAATTGGATACGTTCGGGTTTAATTTATTGTTATTCTCAAGTCTTTTAGGATGTTTTTATGTGTTTGTGTCTATTCATGCATGTTTTATATTATTTTGTAGGAATTGGGACAAAAGTTACATGGATCGACGTTCGGGGTGGCTAGATGCACGTTTTCGGCTTGCCATTTACACAGCAGTCACTTCAGAGCCAATTTTACTATAGCTCCTGACCTTATTTCGAAAAACTTCAAGAACGGAAGTTGTAGATCTACTTCTCCTCTTTCCGGAACATCTTGAATCATCAAAATCGGAGTTCGTATGAAGAAGTTATGGCTATTTTCCCAAAGGACGTCGGAGTAGAAAATGTCAGAAAATGTTCTAGCGCCGGGGCGCCCATTTGTAGTTCATTTCCAGCGCCGGGGCACTGGGGGGCAGAATCCCAGCACCGTGCCCAGCGCCGGGGCGCTGGGAAAGTCCGTGGAAAGGCTTGGACGCGTTTTGGGGCTAATTTTGACATCTTTTTGACTCCAAATTGGATTGAGTTTGTTCCTAACCTAAAAATTAGACTTGTAACCTATAAATATATGATGTAAGACATAAAATAAAGGGGGATTACATAGATTAGACTAGATTAAATACTCTATTAGATTAGAATCTAAACCCTAGTTCTTAATTAGCCATTAGAGATTGAAGCAACTTGGAGATCATTGAAGATCAAGAGCAGGAGCAAGAGGAGAGCATCAGATTTGCTGACAACAGATTCTATTCTCTTCTCTTATCATACTTTTATCTTTTAATGTCTATTCAGTTGTGGATTCTTAGTTTCAATTCATTAATTATGAACTAACTCTTTTATTAAGATTTCAATTGAACCTTTTATGTCTATGAATTAGTTATTCGATTTATTCCAATTATTTATGTCAAAGTGAATTGTTTATCTTGTCTTGAGCTTATTGATTAATTATCTGATCAGTAATTACCTTGTTACTCTAGAAGGAATCGGAAGAGAAATTCTAGGGTTAGAACTGGGCATGATGACATGTGACTTAGTTATTTGCACAGTGAATAATTAGGTTTGTGAATAGAATGGAAATATCTCTTCACCATATGTAACGCATAAGGCATTGGGTTTGTAACGAGTTTAATTCAATTGTTTTGCATAGGAATATAGCAAGATTAATCTGGATTAAATAGAAGGCAATTGATCACTTGGAAAAGGACTTTTGGCATTTGAGAATTTCTGTTAACAATTCAGTAGGCATAATAATTGGGATAGTTGGATAATTGATTTATAGTTTATAATTGGGGATATTGAAGTCTTAATCTTTATTTATTTGAATTAATTTTAGAGTAATCTAGATTTAATTAATTAATTTAGTTTTCTTAATTAGAAAAATCACAATTTATGGTTGTTTAAATAAAATTGATTTGGTTAAGAGTTAGTACTTGGTGATTTTTATTAAATAATTCCTCGTGGGAACGATACTTTTCTTATCACTTTATTACTTGTTGACCGTGTATACTTGCACGTATTCATTGATTGCGAAATCGATCAACAAGTTTTTGGCGCCGCTGCCGGGGACTTAATTTAATAATTATTTACCAATATTAATTTCAATCAAATTAGTCTTAATTTAAACATTTCTATTTTTATTTTTAATTCTCTTCCTATATTTCTCTCTTTTTAGGTACCATGGATGACTTTGCGTATCAATGGCCATACACGAACATGACTCGACCAATGGAAACATGGAGTCCACCATCCACACAGCAAGTAGCAATGGTTTGTGATTATTGTGCTGGAAATTATATGAGTCATCAATGCTCCATCAGTTTCGAGCCGGTACAGTATATTGGTGATTACCCCAATAATTATGTCTATCCCAACAACTATCATCAGGATTGGGGGTATCACCCGAATTTTTCATGGAGTAACAATCAAGCTCAAGCACCTAGACAACAAAACGCATCCGAATTTCAAAATCAGACTCAACAACAACCAGAAAGGAAACCAGGTTGGGAGGAAGCCTTGGAAAAATTCATTAGAGCTACTGACAAAAAAATCGAGGCACAAGACAAGATATTGAGTCAAGTAGATATGAATGTGAAAATCCAAGGTGTTTCATGGAGCCATACTAAACAAGATCAAATTTATGCTCCAAGTCCAACATACCCACCGGATTTGTCGTGTCCACCTCCACTACAACAGGAAGACCATTCAAATTTGGAGGAAGCCTTGGAAAAATTTATTAAAGCTTCTGAAAAAAGGAACGAGGAACAAGACAAAAAATTGAATCAAATAGAACTGAATATGAAAAGCCAAGGTGCGTCGATAAAGAATCTGGAAAATCAATTGGGGCAGATAGCACATGCGTTGAACAACCGTTCTCAATACACTTGGCTCTATGACATGGATTCCGAGACTGATGGAGAGCCCGAGCAAAATCTACAACTAGATGAGCCACAAGATGTTGAAAGAGAGGAAACAATTGGGAACAAACAAAAGGAGATCAACGAAGATTTAATTGTAAGATCCAACGAAGATGAGCCAATTTTGATAGTATCTCATGTGCCTCCTCCACCAAAGTTCAAGAATCCGGGCAGTTTTGCAAAACCATGCCCAATTGGCAGTCATGTCGTCGGCAAAACTCTTTATGACATAAGAGCTAGTACAACTGTGGAGTCATGGTGGGATGAAAAAGAGAAGATAGAGGAAGAGCCCATTGTGTTTGACAAGCTTCCATTCCACACTCTGATCACAGACACAGTGGGGAAAGCACCTAGTTGTTTGTCGTATTTAATGGGGATCCGATCTAAAAAGAGAATGCTAGGTGACTTAGATTCAATGGCCATTACAAATGGGAACCTACCAAAAGTTATATTATTTCCGATGGATGGAGGGTTCCTCAAATTTCGTAGGGGAATTGGATAGAGAATTAAAGAAGTCAGGCTGAGACTATAAAACAAGCGCTTATTGGGAGGCAACCCAAGTTTAATTTTTATTTTTAGTTTTTATTAAGTTTTATATTAATAGTTTTGAATTTTCATTTATTTAGGATTTAATAAAAGTGCTTATATCATGGTTTTACAGGTTATTCAAGTCAAATTCAGGTGTGGTGCCCAATTTGTTTCATGTGCTTAGCCTATTCTCCAAACTTAGCGGACCAGGAGGAAGATTGCTATATTTTCAGGGAAGTCCTCTGCTTTAATTTTTTCTATTGTAGCCATTGAGGACAATGTCTTGTTTAAGTTTGGGGGCATTTTAGTGTCGTATTGCATATAGTTAATTATTTACATTGTAGTTCGTTATATTTTCGGGTTATTTACATTTAGTTTTTGCATTCAGTTTTTTGTTTTAAAAAAAAAAATTTAAAAATCGCAAAAATAGTAGTTAGTTTACTATGTTTGTTGCAGTTAGTTTATATTTGCATGATTCCAACTGTTAGATAGTAAAAGTCTATTTTGGCCAATGATGAGACTGGAGTTAAGTAGATAAGTATAGTATTGAATATTCAGGCTTTGATGTGATTTCTTGTTATGAATTGAATCTTTTCCTGTTTGAAACTGGTATAATTAAGGTTAGCACGTTAATAACAGCTGTGTTGACTGATTAAGTTTAAATTGATACATAATGAATTTCTTAAGGATAATACTAATGTGAAGGAATGAAAGACATGAATAGGCGGAGATGGCTAAATTTTGATAAAAACTTAAGTTTGGGGGGAAAATTTGGGATATATAAGCTTCGCTAAAAAAAAAAAAGAAAGAAAGAAAAAAAAAATTACCGTGGCTAGTTTTGTTTCGGGGCCTTTGTTACTTGAGTAAGTACGCCCGAAGGGGTATCTTAAAACCTAGCGCCCTAAGGTCTTATATGGTCTGGGAGTCGTTGGTCGAAAGCTCGCTAAGGGGTGACACTGTTAGCCTAATGGAATGAGACATTGCACAGTCATGGTTAAAAAAAAAAAAGAAAGTAAAAAGTAAAAAAAAAACAATAAAACGGGAAAAGAGCAAAAAGCCCCCGTAATGAAAAGTAAAGCATAAGTATCCCGGATTGGACTCTTGAACTTGGTGGATGTTTAACTTTAGTTGGATCTAGCTTGTTCGTGAATTTTGTGAGTTTTCACTGTATGATACCTTTAAAGAGACCTATTATGTGTTAAATTTGATTTTATATTAGTTAACATTGTTTTGGAGCACACACGCACTATATCAGTGATAACAGTCTAAGATTTGATGAGTGATTGGGAAATTACTGATTTGTTTTAATATGATGTATTATCATGTTTACTTGATTTCTCTAAGGCCGGTTGAATAGACTTGTTTCTGTCATTACTGTTGGATTCGTAGGCATATAGATTAGTTTCATTACATTGCATTGCATAACATTTTTGTGTTTTTGCTTGAAGACAAGCAAATGTTTAAGTTTGGGGGTATTTGATGAGTGAGTTTTATACACATGAATTGGATATATTCGGGCTTAATTTATCGTTATTCTCAAGTCTTTTAGGATGTTTTTATGTGTTTGTGTCTATTCATGCATGTTTTATATTATTTTGTAGGAATTGGGACAAAAGTTACATGGATCGACGTTCGGGGTGGCTAGATGCACGTTTTCGGCTTGCCATTTACACAACAGTCACTTCAGAGCCAATTTTACTATAGCTGCTGACCTTATTTCGAAAAACTTCAAGAACGGAAGTTGTAGATCTACTTCTCCTCTTTCCGGAACATCTTGAATCATCAAAATCGGAGTTCGTATGAAGAAGTTATGGCTATTTTCCCAAAGGACGTCGGAGTAGAAAATGTCAGAAAATGTTCTAGCGCCGGGGCGCCCATTTGTAGTTCATTTCCAGTGCCGGGGCGCTGGGGGGCAGAATCCCAGCGCCGTGCCCAGCGCCGGGGCGCTGGGGAAGTCAGTGGAAAGGCTTGGACGCATTTTGGGGCTAATTTTGACATCTTTTTGACTCCAAATTGGATTGGGTTTGTTCCTAACCTGAAAATTAGACTTGTAACCTATAAATATATGATGTAAGACATAAAATAAAGGGGGATTACATAGATTAGACTAGATTAAACACTCTATTAGATTAGAATCTAAACCCTAGATCTTAATTAGCCATTAGAGATTGAAGCAACTTGGAGATCATTGAAGATCAAGAGCAGGAGCAAGAGGAGAGCATCAGATTTGCTGACAACAGATTCTATTCTCTTCTCTTATCATACTTTTATCTTTTAATGTCTATTCAGTTGTGAATTCTTAGTTTCAATTCATTAATTATGAACTAACTCTTTTATTAAGATTTCAATTGAACCTTTTATGTCTATGAATTAGTTATTCGATTTATTCCAATTATTTATGTCAAAGTGAATTGTTTATCTTGTCTTGAGCTTATTGATTAATTATCTGATCAGTAATTACCTTGTTACTCTAGAAGGAATCGGAAGAGAAATTCTAGGGTTAGAACTGGGCATGATGACATGTGACTTAGTTATTTGCACAGTGAATAATTAGGTTTGTGAATAGAATGGAAATATCTCTTCACCATATGTAACGCATAAGGAATTGGGTTTGTAATGAGTTTAATTCAATTGTTTTGCATAGGAATATAGCAAGATTAATCTGGATTAAATAGAAGGCAATTGATCACTTGGAAAAGGACTTTTGGCATTTGAGAATTTCTGTTAACAATTCAGTAGGCATAATAATTGGGATAGTTGGATAATTGATTTATAGTTTATAATTGGGGATATTGAAGTCTTAATCTTTATTTATTTGAATTAATTTTAGAGTAATCTAGATTTAATTGATTAATTTAGTTTTCTTAATTAGAAAAATCACAATTTATGGTTGTTTAAATAAAATTGATTTGGTTAAGAGTTAGTACTTGGTGATTTTTATTAAATAATTCCTCGTGGGAACGATACTTTTCTTATCACTTTATTACTTGTTGACCGTGTATACTTGCACGTATTCATTGATTGCGAAATCGATTAACAACAGTCGTGACCAATGAAGATAATGAGCTGATACCGACTCGGACAGTGACCGGTTGGAAGGTATGCATGGATTATAGGAAACTCAATAAGGCAACCTGAAAGGATCACTTCCCTTTACCTTTCATTGATCAGATGTTGGATCGACTGGCTGGACATATTACTGCTTGTTAGATGGGTATTCAGGGTATAATCAGATTGTCATTGCACCGAAAGACCAAGAGAAGACGACGTTCACATGCCCGTAGACACCTTTACCTTCAGAAGGATGTCGTTTAGGTTGTGTAACGCACCAACGACTTTTCAAAGATGTATGATGGCAATATTCTCAGATGTGGTGGAGCGTAATGTAGAAATTTTTATGGATGACTTTTTAGTGTATGGGAATACATTCGACAGATGTCTAGAGAATCTGGTTATGGAACTGAAACGCTTCGTAGAAACCAATCTAGTGTTGAACTAGGAAAAATGTCACTTTATGGTTGAGGAAGGATTCCTTGGGCACAAAGTCTCTGCAAAGGGGTTGGAAGTAGACCGGGCAAAGTTAGAAACAATTGAGAATCTTCCACCACCAACATCAGTTAAAGGGATTCGCAATTTTCTCGGGTATGCTGGATTCTACCATCGGTTTATTAAAGACTTTTTGAAGATTACAAAACCACTATGCAGTCTATTAGAGAAAGATGCAATTTTTAGATTTAATGATGAGTGTTTGACGGCTTTTGAACAACTAAAGAAGAAGTTGACAACAATACCCGTAATCATAGCACTAAATTTAACGATGCCATTTGAACTGATGTGTGATGCTAGTGATTACGCGGTAGGGGCTGTTTTGGGACAACACCGAGAGAATATTTTTTATAATATCTACTATGTTAGTAAAACCCTTACGGATGCTTAATTGAATTACACAACTATCGAGAAGGAACTACTTGCGATCGTGTATGCCTTTGATAAATTTTGCTCATATTTGATAGGAACAAAGGTTATTGTATACACTGATCACTCGGCGATTTGGTATCTAATATCCAAGAAAGATGCAAAGCCTAGGCTTATTCATTGGATTCTACTCCTTCAAGAGTTCGACTTAGAAATCAAAGATAGGAAGGGGACAGAAAATCAGGTAGCTGATCATCTTTCAAGGTTGGAAAATCCGGACAAAGACAAGGCAGATAAGGTATTGATCAACGAGTCGTTTTCGGATGAACAGTTGTTTGGGGGTGAGTTCAGAATTTCCATGGTATGCAGATCTTTCCAACTACTTGGTGAGCAAGATTCTTCCTTCAAACTTGACACGTCGGCAGAAGAAAAAATTCCTACATGATGTAAAGTGGTATATGTGGGATGAACCTTATTTGTTCAGACAGTGTGCAGACAAAATAATTCGTCGATGTGTGCCCCACAGTGAAGTGAACAACATCTTTCACACATGCCACACTTCCTTATATGGGGGACACTATGGAAGTGAAAGAACAGCTACAAAAGCTCTTCAGGCAGGATTTTACTGGCCCACTTTGTTCAAAGATGCACATCAATTCCTGAAAAGCTATGATCGATGTCAAAGACGGGGCAATATATCTAAAAGGAATGAGATGTCGCTCAACATGATCTTAGAAGTGGAATTTTTCGATGTGTGGGGGATTAATTTTATGGGACCTTTTCCGCCTTAATACAATAATCTTTATATCTTGCTGGTAGTAGACTATGTGTCTAAGTGGGTTGAAACTGTAGCACTCCCAACAAATGATGCCAAAGCTATCTTGAAATTTCTACAAAAAAAACATCTTTACAAGATTTGGCACACCAAGAGCAATTATAAGTGATGAGGGAAGTCACTTCTGTAAGAAGTTCTTCACAGTACTCTTGGCCAAATATAGGGTTAACCATAAAATTGCGATGGCCTACCATCCCCAAATGAGTGGCTAAGCCGAAGTTTCGAATAGAGAGGTGAAAAGAATTTCAGAGAAAATAGTGAATCAGAACATAAAAGACTGATCTCTAAAATTGGCTGACGCTTTATGGGCATATCACACAGCATACAAGAAACCGATTGGTATGTCTTTGTATCAACTTATCTACGAAAAAGCGTGTCACCTCCCAGTCGAACTTCAGCATAAAGGATACTGGGCTATTCATAAGTTCAATTTTGATCAAATAACTACGGGGGAGAAAAGATTGCTACGACTTAACGAGTTAGACAAATTTTGTTTGCAAGCATACGAGAACTCCAACCTGTATAACGAGAAGGTCAAGAAGTGGCACGACCAGAAAATTTTGAATAGAAGGTTCGAACCGGGTCTAGTTGTGTTATTGTATAACTCTCGACTGAGATTATTCCCCGAGAAACTCAAATTAAGATGGTTGGGACCATTCACTATCAAAACAATCTATCCACGTGGCGCCATTGAATTGTATAGCCAAAATCCATTGGAAACTTTCAAAGTCAACGGGTAACATTTAAAGCACTATTGGGGTGGTGACCTTGATCATCAAGAAACCTCAATCACTCTTGCCGATGCACCATGAAACAGGGAGTAGTCAGGCTGAAAGACTTAAAACCAAATGCTTATTGGGAGACAACCCAATTTTCATGTTATTACAGTATTTAGTTTCACATTGTACAACTCAGTAGATTGGTTATTAGAGTTAGTACTTAGTAGTTCAGTTTTTTGCAATTAATAGGATAATTTTTTATATAGTAGTCAGTCATTATGTGTTAATCACAACTTCCTTGCTCAATTTCTATAGGACTAGCTCTAATTATGGGTTTTATTTGATTTCAGGTATTGAGAATGTGGCTAACGTGCGTGCAGGACAAAAATCAGAACTTCAGATTTTTTACAGGAAAACACTACCCCGTCTCGGGGGGCCCAAATCCAGCCTGACACATCCGGCCAGGCGGGGGTGCTATCAGTCTTAGCTCGCCCCGGTGGGCTCCCAAAGAATAAAAAGTCCCGGCCCAGCAGGGGGAGGTCCACAATCTTACCCCGCCCCGGCGGGGGCTTACAGTACAAAAGGGGCTCACCCCGGTGGGGGTCACGGGTTTTAATTTTTAAAAGCCTCTTCTGCAGTCGCAACTGAAGAACTTCCCTCTCACATAAAACACTCCCAAACCCACGATTCCTCCCTAAATCTCCCACTTCCCATCTAATTTGGTCCTCTATTATATTTATATATATAATCCAACTACAATATCACCAAATCCACGCCAAATTTCAGTCTTCATCACAAAAGCTAAGGTTTTCTTCATCCAATTGATCAACTCTCAAGGCTAGGGTTCTAAAATCCAGATTTGTGCATAATTTGGAAGGAATCACTACTTAATCTCGACGAAATGCCCAAATGAGTAAGTTTGAGGTATTGTGCTCAAATTGATATACCATGGCTCTGAAGACACCAGTCAAGCGTCAAAGGGATGAAGGATCCTCACCTCCCACATGAAGTTTTGATAAGCAGAAATTTGTTAGTGCTGCGGCGGCGGACAAATTTGACTACCTAGCCCCGAAGGCAATAACACCCGAGTATGGGTTAAGGTCTGAGTTATTTGATGGTTAGATGCGGCGTCAAATTCATGAGCTAGGTTGGGACTCATTCATGGACAAATCGGATCCAGTATGCATAGTTGGGACTTATTTGAATGCGAAGGACAAGGCACCATTCGTCGCATTTGACCGAGGAAAACAAGTGTCATTTGGTCCCGAGTCAATAAACGAGTTTTACAATGTGAGGGCCCCAGCTTTATGCCAGTATACACAGTTGCTTGAACAACAATCCCTATTATGACCAAATTCTGACTAAAATTTCAAAGCCGGGTACAACATGGGTAAAAGGCAAGAAAGGAGGAATGCTATTTTTGAGCAAAGACTTAAGCTTGTATGGGAAAATTTGCTACGCTTTTCTCTATGCAAAGTTATTTTCGTACATATATACGAGCGAGGTTACAAAGGAGAAGGTGTTACTGCTTTACTCTATCGTGAAGGACTTTGATATCGACATTGGAGAAATCATCAGCTTTTCCATCTGGCGCTATCTACGAGGCCCATTTTTTGGGGGTTACCTCACCCATCACTTATTTACAGATTATGCCGTTAGTGGGGTGTGAGATGGACGGCGGATGAGCTAGTGTAACAGCCTCTACAGTTGCTAGACCCGTGACTCATTGCACGATATTTGGTCTGGCCTAGGGGCAAATCACATCCGTATGGGTTAGAGGATGATGATGATGAGTTCAGAGGATGATTAGTTCATCCGTTCAGAGGATGATGAGTTCAAGGCTGATGAGATGTCTGAGGGTGATGATAAGGCTACGCCGGGTGCTTTTAGGCCGACCAAATATATGTTCAGTACCCAATTTCGAAGCTTGTGTCGCCACATAGATGCCAGAGACAGACTTGAAGATCAGAAGTTGAAAAGGATTACAGCGCGGCAGGATCAGGCCTTTGCCACTACCCTGGGTAGCCGTAAGTAGACCCGTGGCAGCCGCGGGTTAACCTGCAGTTCCCATCGGTTATATGTGCTCCCTCCCTTCTCTTTCACAAGTCATTTTCAAATTGAGCCACACAGGAAAACTAAAATTTCTTCTTCAGATCTATTGAGTTTGGACTGCTTTTTGCAAAATTCATCACCGTACAAACGTTTTGCACTATGCTGGTAACATTTACATGTTTTTTTTCAAAGTTTTGACCGTTAGAACGTTAGATTTTATATAGAATACTTCTAAACACAAAGTAGTGAATATGCATTCTCATATGACTTGATAAAAATTATTCAACCTAGTAAATGTTAATATTTTACCATGCTGAACGTATTGATGTGAAAAAATTGACTTTTGAGACAGTCATTTGGCACCCTTTTTTTCTATTTTATTCATCCTATTTGAGGATAAATGAGAAAAGGTTTTCAAATAAAGCACACGTGGCAATTTAGCTGCCATGGTGGATTTAATTTTGATGCTTTTCATGCATATGATGCCTATGTGCACGTGGACAGTCCATTTTACAAAGGAGACTTTGGCAAAAAAAAATCACGAGTCTGGGCATTCAATGAACATGTAGTTTTAACTCAACTGTAGATGCATGTTAAATCAATGCATGTATTAGGACTTAGATTATACATGAATCAATGATTTGAATTTAATGAGCTTCAATTTAAGAATTTTATCCCACCATTTCTGAGGTGATTTGGAGACTTTTGTCCATATTATGGATTCAGACCAACTGAGTAGTTCTCGTATGGCCTCTTAGGTGTGAGGAGGAGAGTTTCTGATGTTCCTCAGCCTCGTCCAGCCCGACAACCTTACGGGTTAACTAAGTTAGTTATTCGCCCTATTCGGGTTGAGAGACTGGATGTTGTGGACGAAGAGGAGGATGTTCCTATTGAGGATCCTGCTCCTTCTTCTTTCATTCTCTGTAGGGAGCTTCTAGCTATTAGCATGACGATTCTAGATCTTCTGGATGATTTGAGTCATCACCCCTCGATCTATCTTCATGCGAACGAGGTAATAGCCATTTCCATCTTTCTTTTCCCACTTTTGGGGCAAGGGTTTTGATCTTGATTTGCAATTTGATGCAGGTTCCCGGCTTTACTCAGCTCATAGGGAACTAGTTTAGCATTCATTCTCTGTACCAGACCCTCCATTTAGAGTACCGGGAGATTGTCCATTCATGGGGCTTTGAGGCTTTCTTTTCCATCCCCCCTCCCTCCCGTCGTTGCCCATGGGGTTATCTGAGGGCTTTATCTGAGCGCTGGTTTCACCAGACCCAGTCTCTCTATTTGCTGGATTACGAGATGACGATGACACCATTGGATTGAAGATTCATCACTGGGTTGGAGTTTACAGGGGTGCCAATGCCTTTGGTGGCTAACATTTCCCCGACTGCCATTTGATCCCTTTTGGGAGTTTCGGCCACGGCCCTCAAGGGTCAGTCCGTCCGTTCTGGTCCCTTTAGTGTAGATGCCATGAGTGGGGCTCTGACTGAGCCTTTTCCTGATGATCCGAGGGTTAGAGATCACATTCTTCGGTGATTGTTCCTAATCATCATCATGGGTTATTTCCTAGCGGACAACTCCTCGACAGTTTCTTTCTCTTTAGTTAGGGCCACTCGTGAGGTGGATATCAGAGATTTTAATTGGAGCTCATACACCTTTGCCTACTTCCTCAGAGGGATACACCTATGCTCAGAGGGAATGATGGAGGCTTGGCAAGGCTTTTACCCATTTTGTTAGTGAGTATTTTCTCTTGATTTTTGATTTCCCCTCGTTCGGGTTATCAGTTTTTATGACTGAATATATTTAATCTTGTCATTTTCAATTTTGGGCATATGAGAGGCTCTCCTATCTTCGTCTTGTTAGCACATCACCTATCCATGGGGACGATAATGACATTACTCTAATCTTGTAGAGGTTCCTGTAGCTGAGGGATTTACACATTCTCGTTTACAGTTGGAGTTGTTGACAATCGATGTCATCACATGGGTTCCCTACTTCGAGGACCATTTGACAGTGGGCTTTGAGGGTGGCTTCCCGACTGGTGTTGAGTATGTATTATCCACCCGTCGGATTCCTCTTCTGATCGACGGAGGCTGGGAGCTCTATTTAGGAGAGCGTGCAATTAGGAGCACCACAAAGGAGATACACATTTTGTTCTTTCCTCCTGCCAGGCGACATTGGTCTCTATCTCAGCCGATCATCGAGATTCCCCTGATGGGTTTAGATGACTTCACTTTGTCAGAGGGCCCCTTTTACTCAAGAGGCTTTTTACAGCTGGTGGTTCCTTCTCACCATTGGAGCTCAAACCCGCGCCACACAGTTTATGGGGGATATAGTTCTTGGGTCTGTTATGATGACAGTCTAGATTACAGATTGATGCAGATTGACAGTTATATTACTTTTTACCGCTAGTCTGTTATGATGACTGTTTGACGCGCCACTCATTTGACGCAGATTGACAGTTTGACCCAGAGGTTGGACTAGGCACATTTTTTCATCCGACTTTTGGGCAGAGATCCATCAGAGGCAGATTCTATTTATCCATCCAGCTCTAGCACTGGCCCTTCATGCGGCCCATATTATGATTGTTTTACCGGTGCAGATCCTCCTTTGTATCGACCTGACATCCGTTCTGGTAGAAATTCGGTGACTCAGATGGAGTTTACATCAGATGGATCGATTAGATGATGTGGACATCATTGATTTCTTCTGATAGATTTCTCATTATTTCTATTAATAGGCCTCTATTAGAAATTGGGTGGTTGTGCCCCATTTCTCGTTATATCTTTTGATAGCCCTCTGTTAGATATTGGGCGGATGTGCCCCATTTCCCTGTACTTTTTATTTTTAGTTGTATACAAAGATGATGTATTTAGGAATGTATGTATAATGTTTTCTATTCTCTACATCATTGTCATTTATCATTGTTATTTATCATGATGCATGCATTATGTCATAGATATGAATTCCCAGATATGAGTTTAGCATTGACCCCTGGATGGTCTTATTATACAGCTCTATAGATGTCGTCATCCACCGTTAGCCGAATTAAGCATACCCCACCCATATTGGTGGCCTCTTCTTTGAGATCCTGGTATTGCAGTTTGTCTTCCCCAGATTGGGTGACAGTTGATCAGTTATTGAAGCACTCTATGACCCTCCTGACGTTCCAGGTACCGTTGGGCTTTATAAACGACATGATGTCTCGTTGGATACCAGAGAGACGGGTCTTTAGATTCGACATCCATGAGCTGACTCCTACATTAGAGGAGTATGAGCGTCTCACCGATTTGCCTTTGGACCGGCCTTACACTAGTATGACTATCGGTGATATGAGCCAGCAGTTTATGACCTTGACAGGCTTACGGCGTAGAGTTGCCCTAGACGAGATTCCATAGATTTCTTGATTGACATATTTGGGGCACTAGACAGCTATCTACAACATTCTGGGGATTTCACCATTACTGAGGGTGAGTGGCATGTTGCTCACGTAGATATTTTCTTGGTGTGCCTTGTGGCCTATTTGTACACATCGTTGTACATGGACCATCTGGACATTGGCTTGATTACGGTAGTCTGTGCTCTCAGGGATGGTTACACCATCTTGTCGATGATATTGGTGGAGACCTTGAGGTCGGCCACATTTTGCCATACCCATTCTGTGGGGTTTTTCAGAGGCAGTGTCGTCTTGTTGTATGTGTGGTACATGACACACTTGAGACTGATTGGTACATTTAGGCGTCATAGGTACAGATAGCCATGTCTTATTCCTTTTAGCCAGCTTAGTGTATAGACGCAACATCTTGGTTAGCTTTTCTAACAGGGATTGAGGACCCTTTTTCCATCTTGCCTTATTCGGGACTCAGCTCTCCCTATAGCTTTATCACTCATGCAGTCGGCATGAACTATCTACCCCTGGCTGGTTTAAGAGGGGTGAGAACATATCATCCACTGGATGTCATGGGACAATTTGATCAGTTTTACGATATTCATTCCTTTGATGACGCATTAGGTCAGCAACTATTAGCTCGACTTCTATCAGTAGAGGACTTGACCAGGATTTATGACTGTTGGACTCATCGAGAGAGGGCTGATTTTTTTGACTAGTCACTCGAGTCGCTCTTCATAGTGTTTTGCATGGCAGGAGGTAGATATTGCATCGGCTACGATTGTTCACTCAGAGCCGAGTATTGAGTCTGATGATGAGGAGCCTATGGAGGACCCTGATTCTCCTACCGAGGATGACCTATTTGCTGGTTTAACAACAGCTCTGGTTGATTCCCCCAGTATTCCACTGCTATGACTCCACCTTCTGTAGAGTATTTGGAGCAGAGGTTACATCTAATGACATTTGAGAGGGATCAGGCTAGGGCTTTGATGTTGAGTTTCTAGTCGAGATGCCGTTTTTACTGAGAGGGATAATGCTAGGAAGGATACCACTTTTGTTCAGCGGGATGAGGCTCAAGTGACTTAGGATGCTGCTTTTGTTGAGCGGAATGAGGCTCGAGTTACCCTAGACGACGCCATTGCTGATAGTACTGCACTTAGACATTGCTAGCATCGTTGCAGAGATGAGTGCATTCATAGATGAGCATGGTAGACTATGAATATGGCCATAGATCTTCTGTCTCGCGTGGATACCATATGGTAAGAGCTTATAGATTCGTCTCCATCTTTTAAGAGGGATGTCACGTTGGACTAGCTGGCCCGTTTATCTACGGGTTTATGGATTAGCTTTTATTTCCCTACATGGACTAGGTTAGCCATTTTTGTCATGCAAATGACACATTGTATATATCAAATAGTATTATATGGCAAGGAAATATTTATTGATTCACTTCCCTTTTAGATATGCCTTGTCACTTGCTTGATAGTTGCCATTTTCTTTATAACTTGCTATCTTGATGTATCTCGAACTTCTCCTTGATGGATTGACATTGAGATGTCCCAGGATCTTTCAGAATGGGTAGATCGCACTATAGATGGCTGCCTACGTACTCCCATTGATGAGGGGAGATCAGGTAGTTCCTGGTCTTGGGTGAGCTAATTGGTTTAAGAAGTGTTTGTTTGGGTTTTTTGTTTTGTTTAACCGCACCATAGTTGGCTGCCTACGTACTCCCATTAATGAAGGGAGATTAGGTCTTTCGTAGTTCATGCTCTGGTGAGCTGGATGGGTTTGAAAAGTTGTATCTGGTGATTACGAAACCATTGAAAGGGTTTTATGGGCTTTGGTAGAGGTCAGACCGCACCATAGTTGGCTTCCTACATACTCCCATTGATGAGGGGAGATCAGGTCTTATGTAGTTCATATTGAGGCTTGAAAACCTGAATTGTCTTGATAGATTTGATTGATGATGATTTTATTTTAATTTTTTTTCAGAACCAGGATGTTGGCTTGTAGGTGACTTCAGACATAATACCTTTTCACGGTGTCTGAATTGATAAGCTGAGGAAATTCTTCGCCGTCCATTTCTTGCAATCTGAGGGCTCCTCTCGTCAATGGTTCCTTGACAATGAAAGGGACTTCCCAGTTCAGGGTGAACTTTATTTTAGATTGATCTTGATTGGCAAGGACTTTCTTTAAGACCAAGTCATTTTCTTTGAATTATCATAGCCAAACTTTCTTGTTGTATGACCGAGCAATCCTCTGCTGATATAATTGACCATGAAAGATGGTTGTGGCCCTCCTCTCATCCATCAAAGATAATTGGCGGTACCTGTCTTGCAACCACTGGTCTTCCTCCATTTGAGCATCTATTAACACTCTTAATGACTACATTTCTACCTCTATGGGGAGCACTGCCTCCATGCCATAGACTAATGAGTAGGGGGTAGCCCCAGTAGAAGTGCATATTGACGTTCTGTAGGCCAACAAAGTCTGAGGCAATAAGTAAGGCCATCCTCTTTTTTTTTGATAATCTGGAGTATCCGACCCGCGAGTCGACTAATCTCCTCAACCCGATACCAGAGCGGTTTGCTACTCGACTTCCATCAGGGGTACCGTGGCCACCATGAACATTTCTGCCTTAACGATTGTTGCAAGCGGGAGTCGAATTGAGGATGTTCGGGTTTACGGCTCATCCCCAGTCGACCTTAAACCGCTGCGCCAAATGCTGGTGGTTGTCAGGCCATCCTTTGTGATTGGCGAACATCTTTTGCATAATCTTTTCGATGTTCTTATTGGTTGCTTCAACAACACCATTCATCTTTGGATGATAAATGATGGAGTTGAGATGTTTTGATGTGGAATTTGCTGCATAATCCCTCCATCATCTGATTATTTAGATTTTTGGCATTGTCCGATACGATCACCTCTGGTTGTCTATATTGACAAATGACATTATTTCTGATGAAACCCATGATTACCTATTTGGTGACTTTAGGAAAAGAGGTCGCTTCTACCCATATGGTGAAGTAGTTGATCATGATGAAGATAAACCGATGACCATTGTTGGCTTTGGGCTCGATTGGCCTGATCAAGTCCATTCCCCACATTGAAAAGGGACATGGTGAACTCATATCGTGGAGTTCATTTGGAGGAGCGTGGATGGCATTTCTATGAATTTGGCATTGATAACATCTCCTGACGTGATCATCACATTCAACTTTGAGAGAAATCCAATAATGCCCCGTTCTTAAGATCTTAGCAAGTAAAGGACTACTTATGTGTGGACCACATACTCCACCATGGACATCATCCATGAGTCTTTGAGATTGGTATTTGTCTAGGTATCTCAAAAGGTCTATTTCCACATCCCTCTTGTAGAGTGCGTCTCCGCTTAGATAGAATTTCATGGCCATTTTATGGATCCGCTTTCTTTTAGCTTGATTTGACCCAACGGGCGTATATCCATCTTGCAGATACTCTTTGATCGAATGATAGCATGGGTGTTGGATGGGAGGCAGTTCATCTGATACTTCTCCAATGTAATTTCCATAGGCTGGTGCCTTCTAGGTTGTAAGTTTGATATTTGGGATGCCTCTTCTTTCAGATATGTTGATCAAGGAGACCAGGGTTGCTAATGCATCCGCCAAATCATTTCTTTTCCGAGGGATGTGGATGAAGGATATTTCTTCGAATTCCATAACCATCTTGATAACTTACCGATGGTAAGGCAGCAAATGCAATTCTTTGGTATGATATGCCCCAGTGGTTTACTTGATGACCAGCTCGGAATCCCCAAAGATAGTTAACCGTTTGACATCCATGGATTGGGCCAATTTCAACCCCATTATACAGCCTTCATACTCAGCTGTGTTGTTGGCGTTGACAAACTTTAATTTGATAGCAACAGGATACTGTTCTCCCAAAATAGATACCAGAACTACCCTTGCTCTGGCACCTTCCATGTTTATAGCTCCATCAAAATACAATTTCCAAGCTCGGACTGTATTTTCCTGATGGCTTTGTTGAATTGTCATTACTCCGTCATCGGGAAAATACGTTTCCAAGGGTTCGAAATTCCCTGATGGCGCTTCTGCCAATTGATCTGCAATTCCTTGGCCTTTGATGGACTTTTAAGTCACGTAGATGATGTCGAATTATTAGAGGATCAACTACCATTTGAACAGTTGGCCATTCAACATGGATTTGCTGAATACATACTTCAGAGGATCCATGCAGGATATGAGATGGGTTGTGTGACCATGGTGATAATGTTGTAATCTCATGGCAGCACATGCTAATGCATAACAAGTCTTTTCAATCAAAGTATACTTGTGCTCACCGCTGTTGAATCTTTTGATGAGGTAATAAATAGCTCTTTCCTTGCCTCTCTATCATCTTTTTGTTCCAGCATGCAGCTCATAGCATTGTCACTGACTGACAGATACAAAAACATGAGAACATTGTCCCTTGGAGGCACCAAGACGGGAGCTTTGACCAATTGCTTTTTGATTGAAAGGAAGGCTTTTTGGCACTCTTCATTCCACTTCCTAGATGAGTTTTTCCTTAACAGCTTAAAGATGGGCTCACATGTTACTGTGAGTTGAGAGATGAATATGTGGATAAAAGGTACTGGGAAATTGTCTTTGAAATGAGCTTTGTTCAAATCCCGGTAATCCACGCATACTAGTACCTCCCTCTGGACTTAGGCACATGAACTATGTTGGATAGCCACTCAGGGTAGGTTGATACCATTATGATGCCGACTTTGAATAGTTTAATAATTTCTTCCTTGACTTTCAAACTCCTCTTAGGTTTCAATCGCCTGAGCTTCTATTTGACTGACTTGAATCCCTCTTCAATGGGCAGGCGATGAATAACAATATCATTAGACAAACCGATCATGTCCTTATGTGACCATGCAAACACATCCTGGAACTAGGTTTGTACAGCAACCGGGTCTTTACTTTAGCTTGGGGTAAGGTCCATGCCAATATGGATTTCTTTAGGATTTCCTGAGGTTCTGATATTGACAGAAGTTGTTTGATCAAGGTTTGGTTTCAGTTTATCTTCGGCCCATTCTTTGATCTCCTCAGGCAACTCATAGTCCTCTTGCTAAATTCCCATCAAGTCAAAATCCAACTTTACATCAAAGTTGTAGTCATTATGGAGATTTGGTATTCCATTAGCCGCTAGACAAATCCATCTCTGGAGTCATGAAAACAAAATACTTTCACTCAATATATGAGACTGTTTGATCATACAAAGTGTTAACAAAAGCATGACAAAAGTAACTGCAAGTACTGTACAACAAAAGTAAGCAGTTAATAATATCTACATAGCAGGGTAAAAGGATTTTCTGCCCTTTTTACCCTTTTCAGCAAATGCAAGGAGTGTTGCTCCAGTTGCCTAATGTCAAGTCCTGGTGGACAACTGTGATGAAGGGGTGGTTTTTGTGACAACCCAGAAAATCGGATTGTCCAGAATTTAAGTTTAAAGAATTAGTTATTAATAAAATAAATTTTTATTAATACTATTCTATGCTATGTGTTTGTTAATCGTTCTAGAACCTAGGAAGATTATAAGTCGGGAGAATTCTGGTTACGAGCTAAACTGAATGAGTAAGAATTTTCAAGACAAAAATAAAAGTTTTCCGAGAATAAAAATATTTTCGGGGAAAAAGACGAAAAATATTCACCCGACGAAACAAGCACTATTCACCTGATGAAACCTAAGGGTTAGGGTTTGAATAACCTAAGCCTTTCTGAGAGTTCGGTATGTCAAAATGACATTCCGTCGAAAGATTTGACGATAATATATTGTGAAAAGTTAAGTAAGCTGATAAAAGTTTTTCTCAAAAAACGTGCAAAAATCGGACGAAATAAAATCGAAGAAAAGTACAGCTATGTACTTTTCATTCGTTTAGCTACGTTAAGGGAAAACGTGAAGGAAAACGCTTGATACCAAAAAGTTTTTTTTTCAGTTTTTCAGAAATTCGAATAATACGTAAAAGTTAATCGGTAAAGGAAAGACGAAATTTCCAAAAATATTTGGATTCTGAGAATCGCAGTTTTTAAAACTATCAAACAAAACCAGAAAGACGGAACCACGAAGCTTCCGAGGGAAGCTACGTGAACAGTAAGGTGGTGTGAATAGTAAGGAGGTGCAATAGTAAGGATAAGTTAAGTAATGGCCAAGTAAAGTGCTTATGCTTAAAGGCTAAGAAAACTTAAGGGCTAAGTAAATATGGAGGTTTAAGGGCGAAATGACTATTTTTCCCCTAGCCTTGGTTTTCTATAAATAGGAATCTTAATTCATTTGTTTAGGATTTTGAAAATCCTACAACATTTGAGAGAGATAGAGAGATTTCGGATGAGAAGGAAGAGGAAAAGCTTGCCCGAGTGCACGCTTTGTCCAACGGAGGAAGATTAAAGAAGAAAAGTAATCCAAAACCTAGCTTCTAATAAATTTTCTTTAAGTTTTCTATGTTAAAACATAGCTTAATGAGAATAAGGAGTAAAAGATGCTAGAAATGATTTCATACGGTTGAAATCATGTGAAAAGAAGAAATAAGAAAGTAGAAATTTAGTTTATAATTTTCTTAAGGAAGTGTAAGATTCGTACTAAATTATAATGATTCGAGTGGATCATATGAATGATTAGGTGAAATAAGTAAGGAATGGTGTTCTATAACATCAAATTCTAAGAAAAAGTAAAATCATGATCAAAATATCGATTAAAATGAAGAACGAACGAAGAACGCGAAGAACGTTATTGATGGACAAATTTAAAACCATCGTAGGATAATTGTTGTTGATGGACAAGTTTAAAATCATTGCGTATAAGCTAGTTGCTTATTTCTTGGTTAGGAACGGTAGAAACGTTCATGAAGAACGGATTAAAACTGAGCTATAACGAAGTTATGGCGAAAATTTCGTAAAAGACGAAAGAAATTTAGAAAGTTAGTAAATGAACCCAAACATGTAGGGTTTCATAAGGAAGTAAGGTAACGTAGAAAACGTGAGTCGTGAACTCAAGAACGAATGAGTTCCAAGTTCGGATGACCGAATTACGGATGAACGAACGAAGAACGTTAAAAACATAAAATGAATGAAGGGTGAAGATTAAGCCAATTGAATGGCACATTAACGGATTCAGAACGAAGTTTTGTCTGAGGGGTATTGAAGTACGTAAGACAAAGAGGAGAATGGCTTTAGAACGACCTTGCTCTGAGTTATAACGAAGAAGTTACAAGATCGTAAAGTACGCGTCTCAAACTTTATTCAAGACTTAGAAAATTTTCTAAGGTTTGTGCTCGGTGCCGCAGCACTAGCTGAGCCTTGGAGAGACGGCGCCGCAGCGCGAGATCGGCCAAAAACTACTGGCGAGTGGCACCGCAGCACGAGAGGTAACGAAGTGTTTGGCGCCGCAGCGCCAGACTAAGGAAGAGGGTGACGTAGGCTCGCGCCGCAGCGCGAGAGAGAAAGAAGAGAGTGGCACCGCAGCGTCGGTGCAGGGCAATGCCCAGAAATGAGATTTTTACTGCTCAATTACTAGGGGATGTGCAATAAATATATATGAACATGTAGTTCACGTAATGTAACACTTAATCAAGTGTTTTACATCTTTAGTAAAGATTAAACGAAAAGATTTAACGGGATTAAAAGATGAAGAATGTAAACGCTAGATTACGTAACCGATATCCGGGGACCGTAGTCGCGATGAATCGAATGGGTGGGATTGCTATGATGGTGATTCCTTGGACGTTGAGTGATAAGGATTATGTATAACATTTCGATGTTATGATATCATAATGAGAGTTATATGTAAAGCGTATAGACGTTGTGAACGCAATGCAGTTGCGATGAACGATCGGTCTTAGCATACAACGAATCATATGACTTCGACATTAAGAAAGAATAATTAACATGGGGTTCATGGGGTGGATATAGATGGAAAGTGATTAAAACCTTGAGTAAAGGTTGAATGAGAGATTTAGAAACGAACAACGTAAACGTTGAGTATGTAAACAGTTCTCGTAAATCGTATTCGCGTCGGACGAATGTTCTAAGTGTACAATGATTGTATGACTTAAACGTTGATGAAGATAGTAAGTAAGATATGATTTATCAAGAAAGTCATAGCGAACGGTAATAAAAGTAATGAAAGCCGAATGTAAGTCGGATAGAGAATGGTAGAATGAAAGGTAAGCGTTAAACACTTTAGCCAACGTGAGGGTTGAGTGTATGCGAATATTAAACGGGTAAAACCTACACTCCGTGTATGGTTTGACCGTAAGGTAATGAAGACCAATGATTAAACCTGTGAACGGTGAAGAAGTTGAATTAAAGATAATAGCGTATAACGTTAAGAAGCCGAGTTAGTAGTTATAACTTGGATAACGTTCCGAGTCGAAGGAACCAGACGTTATAAGATATGAATAAGTTTATATAAAATGTTTAACACTATGACCTCATAGTATTGACATTGAACGATCGTTTTGAGTATACAAAAGACTGTATAACTTAGACGATAAGGAATGCATCCTGAGGTATGGAATTTAGTTACCAGAAAGCCGTAAGGAATAAGAAGTTGACTTAACGAACGTTATATTTTAATGGTTCGGATAAGTTAAGATAAGTTAGGTTGTGGTACAATTGTAACCTTTGATGGTTGACATATAGGAGCTGGGCTAAACAATTCTTTTAGAGAGCGAAGGTATATATGAAACTAGCAACCGATCTAACTCACTATTATGGGCAGTGTAGATGAGACGGGAACTTGTCTGTTGGTTGTTTGTGGGAAACCACTCAGAGTTCCATATGGACTACTAGTAGAGAAGCGATGTGTGCTGAGTCCTAGAGAAGTTATAAGAAGATAAGAATGTAAATCATCAAAGATGATGAACGTGTTGAGTAAGACATCGCCGTGTGTCATGAAGCCGTAAACTGGTAAAGGAAGTTTGTCGCATAAACTTATATTGCAAGAACGCGAACCCTAAGAAATATTGTTAAGTTTAAACCAATGCGTAAGTCAAGTACATGACTAATTGGTGTACGTGTTATTTCCTTATGTATTATCTAGGGATTGGAATGAGCAGTTCAACGTAAGTTATAGCTGTGCGTAAGGCAAGTTTCCTAACTTTATTCATATTCTAAATGAGTGCTAGTTTTTTAAACTTCTCAGATGTTAAACTTGAGAAATTTTGTCTGTGTGAATGTGCAATATTTGTATAAGGTGGTAGAACGTATGAGGCCTTGTGCCACAATGTGAACATTTCGGTATTTCTATGAGATGAACTATTCTATAAATAAACTGTTCAATAAGAGAATGTTCTATTTATACATGAACCGTTATTGTTAAATCTGTGCTAATGATTCTAGCCAGACAGAATGTGTATGAAAAAGGTAGAAGAATGAAAGTATTTCAAAGTACATGTGACTAATGTTTTAAGATGATAGGAATCTAGACTATTCCTATTATTCAAGCTGGTTCATAACCTTTGTTCGGTTATCGAAGTTCTAAAGAATGTTTAAACTCTTGAAGTTGTTTGTTCAACTGTTATAACTTACTGGGCAATTGAATGCTCATACTTGCTTTAAATGAAAAACATTTTCAGCGAACGATGTTAGAAAGACTTAAGGATTCCGTAAAGATCAAGATGATCGGTATCTAGACGAAGTGCCATTTAGTATGTGAATGTGCATGAAGAGCAAGCCAAGACTTGTAATGTAGAATAGTTTAATTGAACTATAGATTAGTTTAATGAATTGATATGTATCCTTGGTGACGGATAAAAGTAATTCTTGTACGATGTAAAGAATAATGTAATTATCATTAGTTGTAATGAAAGAGGTTATAAGGTTTCCAGAACCTGGGATTTGAGAATATATGTTGTTATATTTAACTATATAATCACGTATGTTTGGTAAGAAGTGGAACCGTGACGTACGGAATCCGGGTGTGAAAATAGACCGAATTTCGGGGAGTTACAGAGTGGTATCAAAGCTAATAGGTTATAAATCTTAGGTATGAGTACCTAAGACTATAATCGTAGAGAGAAGGATAAGGAGATCACCACGTGATCATAATAAATCGTAATAATAGATGAGATGTTAAACGATGAATGATTTATAGCTAATGCTATGAATGAATGGTACTACGAAGTAATACGGGAAGAAGAACTCAGATTGAGTTGTAAAGGATAGAATACGAATTAAAGAAAATTCGTATTAAGTATAGAGAAATTTAGAAGTAGTAAAATTTCAATTGAGGACTCATGTGATGGCTGAGTTGTATGAACCTTTGTTATGGGCAGAGGTTTGTGCTTGGTGTAACAACTGATTAGCTTATTACAGTGATAATCATTGGAATTGGTCGCGCTATCAAGATGTATATGACGAGAAGGTGAATCTTTTCTCATGTATATACTTGATAGGTAGAGAATGATAAGGTAGGTGCGAGTTCTTGAAACTCATACTTATGAAAAGTTTGTGACTCATAATTATATGCTATGTTTCTGAGGTCTAAGCGTATGGATAGTCCTTGATTTGTTCTTGGATTACATATTGTGAAGATAAGTTCTTAAACACATATAGTTGTGGAAAGTTTCTAAACACATAAAGTGTGGTAAGTTGATGGACTATACCTTATAGGAATGTTTAGACTGAAAACGAAGTATTTTCAGTAGATTTAGCATTGAAGGTGCTAGAGGAGATTAAGTATTATCGCAGTAAGACAATGAAGGAAGATGGAGAATTAGATATTCCAAGTCATCTGGCTATGCTAGATTTCGAACTTTATTGAAATCGTGCTTATGTGAATATTTCAAAAAGGGAAAGAATTGGTTCAACTTTTGGAACCAATGGATTTTAAAAGAGCTATTCTTTGTATATCTATGCTAATTGCTTCGGCTAGACATAAATTGATTTAAAATATCAAAATGAAATTTATATCATCTGTGCATTTGATACAACGATGGTAAAAGGATGGAGTTATTAATGCAATTGAACCTAGTGTTGGATGTGATCTTAGGATCAACAACCCGCTATGGTATGATGTATAATGACGAAGTCACATACTGACGAAGTCCTCAACGTACTGTGAAAAGTACGGTATCATGACGTCATAAAACGTTTTGATGTATTGCGAAAAGAAAATTGAGCTTTCTTTGAAGAAGTTGTGCCAAACTGAATTGTTTTGGTACGGAATCTATTGATTTAAGTCTGAGGTGAACATACCCCGAAATGGGGTTATACGATAGGTTGATCACCTACATATGGAAGAGGTAGTTTACTTTCTTTATGATTTTAAACTGACCATTAAAGAATGCTTTACGACGAAATGTTGTTTAACCTAGTAAGAGTTCATGGTCGATTACCCCTCAGCAAAAGTATGAAATGTTTTAAAGGAAATTTTATATTCCTCGTTATTCCTTCTACTTCATGATTCTTGATAGGTTATGGAGGTTAGGAATGATGGAATGATAAGAACTTCTTTAAAGAGAAGTTGAGAAGAAGAGTAAGCTAAAATTTCGAGAACGAAATTCTGTACAGAAGGGGTGAATGTGATGACTGGTCAACAAGTAATAAAGTGATAAGTTGAGTATCGTTCCCACAGAGAATTATTTAACAAAAATCACCAAGTACTAACCCGTAACCAACTCAATCTTATTTAAACGAATGAATTTCAAATTATATAAATTAAACTACTCTTAAATTCCACTACTTAAATTAAGATAACGGAGATTTAAGATCACAATTTCACTTATTACTTCATTTAAGTTAACACACTTCTCATCAATTATTCTCTATCCTGAATTGTTAATTAAGAACACTAAAGCAAATAAAACCACCTCTCGATGCATAATACCCATATTAACGTCAATCCACAATTAAGATAGAAATACGTTAAAAACCTTAATCAACTAACCCACTATATCTCTATGTGAATTGCAATTGAAGAAGGTTGAAGAATAAATTCTCTATCCGATTACGTGCAGTGTCAAGCATATCTCTACCTTAACACTCATCAGGTTTAAGCTACTAACAAAATTCTGAACACGTGATATAATGATAAGATCTAAATCAATACTTCATCTCTCGAGTTCATATAGATTATCACGGTAATTGATGGCCAATCAATTAAACAATTAAGTCCAAATCACAATAGACAATCCTCACAATAGAACATAATAATTGATAGCGAAGCATATTAAAATAAACTACACAATAAGATCCATTGTAATCTCACACAAAGAATTAGTTCATGATTATTGAATTAAAACTAAGAATCCACAATTGAATAAACAATAAAAGACAGAGATAGAAGAAGATGAGCAGATAGAATCTATTGTCTGTAGATTTAATGCTCTCTCCTTGCTCCTACTTTGAATCTTCAATGGTCTCCAAGTTGCTTCAATCTACAAATCTCATAAGAACTCGAGTTTTGGTCCTAATATACTATAATCTAATCTAATGGAATCCTCTCTCTAATATAATCTCCCCCTAATCCTTGTGAATCTCCTCCTTTTATAAGTCTCTTTATATGTCTTTAAGTCCTCTTGGAAGTCCTTGAGTCAATCGGATCGAAATAATCCTTCTCGAACTCAAATTTGGACAAAAAACGAGTTTTCTACACATACCCCCGCCCCGGCGGGGGGTATAAGGCATAAAGGGCCCGCCCCGGCTGGCATACACACTGTTTTGCAGCTGGTATGCCCACCCCGGTGGGGGTTTTGTGAAGGAAAAGCCCACCACGACTGGGGTCTTATTTCTACTCTGACCTCCTTTGGGAAAACGGTCATAACTTTTGATCTGGGAGGAGTTACGTGGTCTGCCACCTATCAAATCGAAGATATCGACGAGCTCTACAACTTTCATTCTTTGAGAATTGATAAATTTGGATTGGATCAAGGTGGAAATCTGGCTTGAAGTAGATGCTATGTAAATTGCAAACATGAGAACTCTTAGCTTTGATCTTCGTTGATAAAAAGGCCAAAACTCTCGCATCCGAACTCCGATTGGGATGATTCAAGATGTTTCAGAAAGCTAAGAAGAAGCTCTACAGTATAATCTAAGTTTCAAGCTAAGAACATGCATCTCTCTTGGTGTTAAAAGTCCTTCAATCTTCCCTTCTTGCATTTGCTTGCGTATTTTAGTCCAAAAATGTCTGAATTGTTTTCCCTTGTTTCTTCATGCCAATGTTATGTCATAGCCTACAAAATAATATAAAATGTATGAAATGTAACTAAAAAACATAGGTTTAAGCAACTAATTCAAGTAATAGATACCGGATAAGTAGGTATAAAACCTACTTATCAAATACCCCCGAACTTAAACCATTGCTTGTCCTCAAGCAAAAACACAAAACAACAATGCTATGCAATGCAACTAATCTACATGCCTACGAATCCAGTAGTAATGACAGAAACAAGTCTATTCAACTGGCCTTAGAAAAATCAAGTAAACACGATAATACATCATACAAAATAAATTATTAACATCTCAATCAATCATCAAATCTTAGACTGTTATCACTAATATAGTGCGTGTGTGCTCTACAACAATGTTAACTGATATAAAATCAAATTTAACACATAACAAGTCTCTTCGAAGGCATCATATAATGTAAACTCAAGAAATCCAAAAACAAGCTAGATCCAAAATCAAACAATTACCAATATCGAGGGTCAACATGGGATATTTATGCTTTATTTTTCATCTACAGGGGCTTTTTGCTCTTATTTCCCGTTTTATTCATTTTTTTTCTTTTTTTTATATACACATAGCTATGCAATGTCTTATTCTTTTAGGCTTTTCAATGCTACCTTAACGAGCTTTTGACCAATGACTCCCAGACCATTAAGACCTTAGGGCGCTAGGTGTAAAGACAATTTTCTCGGGCTTACGTACTCAAGTAACAAAGGCCACAAAACTAGACAAGCACGCCATGGTGTTTATTCATACTTTTTTTTTCTCTTTTTTTTATAGCTTATATACCCCAAATATTCTCCCAAACTTAGGTTCTTGTCTAACTTTAGCCATCACTATTTGTTCTTGTCATTCTTTCATTCAAACTAACATTATCCTTTAGAGTCCCATTATGTATCAATTTAAACTCAATCAATCAACAAGTTATTTTTACTGTGCTATCCTTATTATACCAGTTTCAAACAGAAAAAGACTCAATTTATAACAAGAAATCACATCAAAGCTCTAATAGTCAGTACTATACTTGTTTACCCAATTCCAATCTCATCATTGGCCAAAAACAAAATGTAAATATCAAACAGCTGGACTCATGCAAGATGTACTAAATGCTATATAGACATAGTAAGCTAACTACTATTTTTGAAATTTTCAATTTTTCATTTTTTTTATAAAAACTGAATGCAAAAAAATAAATGTAACTATACGAACTACAATGTAAATAACTAAGTATAAGCAATACGACACTAAAATGCCCCCAAACTTAAACTAGACATTGTCCTCAATGGCTGAAATAGAAAAAAGTAAAGTAGAGGACTTCCCTAAAAATATAGCAATCCTCCTCCTTGCCTGCTAAGTTTGGAGAATAGGTTAGGCATATGGAACAAATTGGACACCACACTTGAATTTGACTTGAATAACCTTTTCATAATCTTTTATATGTCCATTGAACGTCCAATAACTGCAATGAAGAGAGACAACATGGATTAGAATAGCACTTGGATTGGTAAGAGAACTTAATAAGCAACTTAATTCCTATCTACTAAATAAACTAGTAAAGCATATAAATATAAAAATTCATGGGTTGCCTCCCAGTTAGCGCTTGAATTATAGTCTTTCAGCCTGACTTTGTCTGGTCAACGCTTTCCAATTCCTCTTCGGTACTTGAGGAACCCTCCATCCATCGAAAATAATGTAGCTTTTGGTAGGTTCCCATTTGTGATGGCTATCGAATTAAAGTCACCTAGCATGCTCTGATTTGGTATGATCTCAATCAAGATCGTCCCACAGCTAGGTGTTTTCTCCATTATGTATATGATCACTTTGGGGCATGGAACTTGTCACACACAATGGGCTCTTCGCTATCTTCTCTTTCTTGTCCCACCATGGATTCGAAATTATACTCGCTCTTATGTCATCAAGAGCTTTGCCGATGACATGACTACCAAGTGGGCATGATTTTGCAAATCTGACTGAATCTTTGATCTGTGGTGGAGACCCATTTAGATCTTCGTCGACCTCTATTTCATTATCCCTAATTGTCTCCACACTTTCGATATCTTGTGGCTCATCCAGTCGCAAATTTTGTTCGGGTTCTCCATCAGTTTCGTCATCCATGTCATAAAGCCAAGTGTTTGGAGGAAGGTTGCTTACGGCTTTGGTCATTTGCTCTATCTGATCCATAAGATTTTGAATTGACCTCGCTTGATTACTCATCTTCTCCTCATTTGAATGCTATGAACTTAGAAAAAATTTCCTCCAGCCTTGAATTCTCTATTTTAGTCTCGGAAGCCATGTATTGAGGACCATTGGTTGAGGTAGTGACGAGTTGTTCCATCCGATTACTAAAATTTTGGGTTGACAACTCTTGGCTAATCCTCATCTCTTCTAGGTTTGCTATGCCCTTCAATATTACATCCCTCGGATTTGGCTTTTCTTCTTGTGGCAATGGAGGTGGACATGAAAATTTCGGTGTGTATGATGGATTTGGAGCGTAATATTGGTCATCATAAATGTAGCTCCATGAAAAATCTGGGTGATACCCCCAATCTCGGTGATAATTAGGCTAAGCATAGTTGTTGAGGTAATCACCACTATATGGTACCGGCTCAAAACTGACGGTGCATTGATGACTCAAATGATTTTTAGCACAATAATCACAAGTAACCGCCACACTTTGACAATGTTGTGCTGCAAAAGCGTCAAACTTCCTCGAAAGTGTATCAATCTGTGCTGACAATGCAAAAAATGCATCGAGTCCATCAATTCTTGTGTCCCTTGGGGGAGTCATATTTGTGTATGACCATTAATAATTGCATCCATCCATGGTACCTGAAAAGAAAGAAAAATAGGGAGAGAATTAAATAAAAAGAAAATAAAATGTTTAAATTAAGACTAATTTGATTGAAGTTAATATTGGCAAAAAAATATTAAACTAATTCCCCGGCAACGGCGCCAAAAACTTGTTGGGTAGAATCTAATTACGTACAACACGCAAGTATACGTGGTCAACAAGTAATAAAGTGATAAGTTGAGTATCGTTCCCACAGAGAATTATTTAACAAAAATCACCAAGTACTAACTCGTAACCAACTCAATCTTATTTAACCGAATATATTTCAAATTATATAAATTAAACTACTCTTAAATTCCAATAGTTAAATTAAGATAACGAAGATTTAAGATCACAACTTCACTTATTGCTTCATTTAAGTTAACACACTTCTCATCACTTATTCTTTATCCTGAATTGTTAATCAAGAACACTAAAGCAGATAAAACCACCTCTCGATCCATAATACCCATATTAACGTCAATCCACAATTAAGATAGAAATCCGTTAAACACCTTAATCAACTAACCCACTATATCTCTATGTGAATTATAATTGAAGAAGGTTGAAGAATAAGTTCTCTATACGATTACATGCGGTGTCAAGCATATCTCTACCTTAACAATCATCAAGTTTAAGCTACTAACAAAATCCTGAACACATGTTATCATGATAAGATCTAAATCAATACTTAATCTCTTGAGTTCATATAGATTATATCACGGTAATTGATGGCCAATCAATTAAACAATTAAGTCCTCACAATAGACAATCCTCACAATAGAACATAATAATTGATAGTGAAGCATATTAAAATAAACTACACAATAAGATCCATTGTAATCTCAAACAAAAAATTAGTTCATGATTATTGAATTAAAACTAAGAATCCACAATTGAATAAACAATAAAAGACAAAGATAGAAGAAGATGAGAAGATAGAATCTATTGTCTGTAGATTTGATGCTCTCTCCTTGCTCCTACTTTGAATCTTCAATGGTCTCCAAGTTGCTTCAATCTCCAAATCTCATAAGAACTCGAGTTTTGGTCCAAATATACTATAATCTAATCTAATGGAATTCTCTCTCTAATCTAATCTCCCACTAATCCTTGTGAATCTTCTCCTTTTATAAGTCTCTTTATATGTCTTTACGTCCTCTTGGAAGTCCTTAAGTCAATCGAATCGAAATAATCCTTCTCGAACTCAAATTTGGACAAAAAACGAGATTTCTGCGCATACCCCTGCCCCGGCAGGGGGTATAAGGCATAAAGGGCCTGCCCCGGCTGGCATACATACTGTTTTGCAGCTGGTATGCCCCCCCCCCCCCGGCGGTGGTTTTATGAAGGAAAAGCCCGCCCCGACGGGGGTCTTGTTTCTGCTCTGACCTCCTTTGGGAAAACGGTCATAACTTTTGATCTGGGAGGAGTTACGAGACCCGCCACCTATCAAATCGAAGATATCGACGAGCTCTACAACTTTCATTCTTTGAGAATTGATAAATTCGGATTGAATCAAGGTAGAATCGGGCTTGAATTAGATGTTATGTAAATTGCAAACATGGGAACTCTTAGCTTTGATCTTCGTTAATAAAAAGGCCATAACTCTCGCATCCGAACTCCGATTGGGATGATTTAAGATATTTCGGAAAGCTAAAAACAAGTTCTACAATATAATCTAAGTTTCAACCCAAAAACATACATCTCACTTGGTGTTAAAAGTCCTTCAATCTTCCCTTCTTGCATTTGCTTGCGTACTTTGGTCCAAAACATATCCGAATTGTTTTCCCTTGTTTCTTCATGCCAATGTTATGTCATAGCCTACAAAATAACATAAAATATATGAAATGTAACTAAAAAATATAAGTTTAAGCAACTAATTCAAGTAATAGATACCGGATAAGTAGGTATAAAACCTACTTATTAATGACCCGGGTAAGGGTTTGGTTTTAGAAATTTCGAGGATGGAATTTTTATAAGGAGGGAAGAATGTGACAACCCAAAAAATTGGATTGTCCAGAATTTAAGTTTAAAGAATTAGTTATTAATAAAATGAATTTTTATTAATATTATTTTGTACTATGTGTTTATTAATCGTTCTAGAACCTAGGATGATTATAAGTCGGGAGGATTCTGGCTACGAGCTAGACTGAACGAGTAAGAAATTTCAAGACGAAAATAAAATTTTTCCGGGAACAAAAATATTTTCGGGGAAAAAGACGAAATAGGCACTATTCACCCGACAAAATCTAAGGGTTAGGGTTTCAATAACCTAAGCCTTTCTGAGAGATCGGTATGTCGAAATGACATTTCATCGAAAGATTTGACGATAATATATCGTTAAAAGTTAAGTAAGTCGATAAAAGTTTTTCTCAAAAAACGTGCAGAAATCGGACGAAATAAAAACGACAAAAAGTACTGCTATGTACTTTTCATTCGTTTAGCTACGTTCGGGGAAAACGTGAAGGAAAACGCTTGATACCAAAAAGTGTTTTTCAGTTTTTCAGAAATCCGAATAATACGTAAAAGTTAATTGGTAAAGGAAAGACGAAATACCCAAAAATATTTGGATTTCGAGAATCGCAGTTTTTAAAACTATCTGACGAAACCCGAAAGACGGAACCACGAAGCTTCCAAGGGAAGCTACATGAATAGTAAGGATGTGTGAATAGTAAGGAGGTGGAATAGTAAGGATAAGTTAAGTAATTGCCAAGTAAAGGGCTTATGCTTAAAGGTAAACTTAAGGGCTAAGTAGACTTAATGGCTAAGTAAATGTGGAGGCCAAGTAAACTTAGTGTTTAAGTAATGAATAGTAAGGAGGTTTGAGGGAAAAATTACTATTTTACCCCTAGCCTTGGTTTTCTATAAATAGGAAGCTTAATTCATTTATTTAGGATTTTGAAAATCCTACAACATGAGAGAGAGAGAGAGAGAGAGAGAGATTTCGGATGAGAAGGAAGAGGAAAAGCTTGCCCAAGTGCACGCTTTGTCCAACGGAGGAAGATTAAAGAAGAAAGATAATCCGAAACCTAGCTTCTAATAAATTTTCTTTAAGTTTTCTATGTTAAAACATAGCTTAATGAGAATAAGGAGTAAAAGATGTTAGAAATGATTCCATGTGGTTGAAATCATGAGAAAAGAAGAAATAAAAAAGTAGAAATTTAGTTTATAAAAGGAAGTGTAAGATTCGTACTAAATTGAACAGTTAAGAAGTTGAATTAAAGATAATAGCGTATAACGTTAAGAAGCTGAGTTAGTTGTTATAACTTGGATAACGTTCTGAGTCGAAGGAACCGGGCGTTGTAAGATATGAATAAGTTTATATAAAATGTTTAACGCTACGACCTCGTAGTATTGACATTGAACGATCGTTTCGAGCATACAAAAGACTGTATGACTTAGATAATAAGGAATGAATCATGAGATATGGCATTTAGTTGCTAGAAACCTGTAAGGAATAAGAAGTTGACTTAACGAACGGTATAGTTTAATGGTTCGGATAAGTTAAGATAAGTTAGGTTGTGGTACAATCGTAATCTTTGATGGTTGACATATGGGAGCTGGGCTATACAATTCCTTCAGAGAGCAGAGGTATATACGGAACTGGCAATCGATCTAACTCACTATTATGGGCAGTGTAGATGAGACATGAACTTGTCTGTTGGTTGTTTGTGGGAAATCACTAAGAGTACCATATGGATTACTAGCAGAGAAGTGATGTGTGCTGAGTCCTAGAGAAGTTATAGGAAGAAGATAAGAATGAAAATTATCAAAGATGATGAACGTGTTGAGTAAGACATCTCCGTATGTCATGAAGCCGTAAACTGGTAAAGGACATTAGTCGCGTAAACTTATATTGTAAGAATACGAACCCTAAAAAGTAAAGTTAAGCTTAAACCAATGCGTAAGCCAAGTATATGACTAATTGGTGTACGTGTTATTTCCTTATGTATTATCTAGGGATTAGAATGAGCTGTTCAGCGTAAGCTGTAGCTGTGCGTAAGGCAAGTTTCCTAACTTCATTCATATTCTAAATGAATGCTAGTTTCTTAAATTTCTCGGATGTTAAACTTGAGAAGTTCTGTCTATGTGCGAATGTGCGATATTTGTACAAGGTGGGAGAACGTATGAGGCCTTGTGCCACAATGTGAACACTTCAGTGTTTCTATGAAATGAACTGTTCTGTGAATAAACTGTTCAATAAGAGAATGTTATGTTTATACATGAACCTTTATTGTTAAGTCTATGCTAATGATTCTAGCCAGACAGAATGTGTATGAAAAAGGTAGAAGAATAAAAGTATTTCAAAGTGCATGTGACTGATATTTTAAGATGATAGGAATCGAGACTATTCTTATTGTTCAAGCTGCTTCATAACCTTTGTTCGGTTATTGAAGTTCTGAAGAATATTTAAACTCTTGAAGTTGGTTGTTCAACTGTTATGACTTGATGGGAAATTGAATGCTCACACTTGCTTTAAATGAAAAATATTTTCAGCGAATGATGTTAAAAAGAACTTAAGGATCCCGTAAAGATCAAGCTGATCGGTATCCAGACGAAGTGCCATTCAGTATGTGAATGTGCGTGAAGAGCAAGCCAAGACTTGTAATGTAGAATAGTTTAATTGAACTATAGATTAGTTTAATGAACTAATATGTATCCTTGGTGGCGGATAAAAGTCACTCTTATACGATGTAAAGAATTATGTAATTATCATTGTTTGTAATGAAAGAGGTTATAAGGTTTCCAGAACCTAGGATTTGAGAATATATGTTGTTATATTTAACTATATAATGACGTATGTTTGGTAAGAAGTGGGACCGTGACGTACTAAATCCGGGTGTGAAAATAGATCGAATTTTGGGGCGTTACAGTTGTCATCCTCTTCCTCTTTGATGATGACCATGACTGAGTTCATATCAGGGTCAATATTTTCCTTTGACCGGCTCTCCTTAGCCCTATTGATGCGAGGGGTCAAAATTTGATCTTCTGATCAGTCATCATCTGGGATATCGTCGTTCATACCCTCAGTATGCACTAGAAAGTACATCTTTGATAATTGGTTTTTTATTTGTTGTTTGAGTCTCTGATTCCTTTCCTCGCTTTCTGGGTTTGAAATTAAGACTTTTTTCCCACTAGCCGGTTTGTGCTTAGGAATCAGCATGTCCGCCACAGAAACAGGAATTTTACTTAGAGGCTTTATAGATCCTGCATCTGTAAGATTAGGTGGCAGAATTATAAAGGAAGGAATAGATGAATGTTTGTGCGGGTTCCGATGATTTGATCCAGAGGAATGGCCTAATCCAACCTTCCGTGTCTGGCTAGGAATTTGAATTGGACTTCTAATTCCTTGCTGATTTTTCCCTAACCCTTGTCCCGACTGAAAACTCAAGGATATCATTTCTTGACTAGCCGACATTACTTTGGTGGAAACTCTGGGCTTTAAAGCCAGGGCCCTGATAGGTTAATAGTGAGTGTTGCTCATCTCAAGGACTTGAAAATTGACACGCTCAACTCCTTCATTAAGACTGATTAAAGACATATCACTTTGGACATGGACAAGATATTCTGGTTCAGCATTGACAGTGATCAGATTACCGTTGATGATATATTTAACCTGTTGATGAAGGGTGTATGGAACGGCTCCTGCCATGTGGATCCATGGCCTTCCCAACAACAAACTATATCCTATGGTGATGTTTAGCACTTGAAAGGATATGTAAAAGGTATGTGGACTGATCTCCACTGGTAGTTTAATTTCTCCTACAGCATTCCGTCGAGATCCATCTAAGGCTCTTATGACTATGTGGCTGCTTCGGATTTGGTTGGGATTGATCTTTATTCTTTCCAACGCGGCATAGGGGCAGATGTTCAAGGAAAATCCTCCATCTATTAACATACCTTTAACCATATATCCTGAAGTCATCATTGTTATATGCAGTGGCTTGCAATGTTCCGTCCCTTTGGGTGGTATGTTATCATCAGTAAAAGATATCACATTGCTGTTAAAAATGCGATCTACCGAATGATGAAACATTTTAATGTCCACCATTTTTGGCAGGTGAGCTTCTTCTAGTACTTTTATTAAGACCTTGTGATGATCTTCAAAAGAGAATACCAAGTCCAGAATGGTCTGTTGAGGTGCTTGTCTCAAGCTTTTTTTGGTTAATGTGGAGTTTCCCAAACGCAGTCGGACTAAGTCTCCCCACCCCGGACCAGGCTTTACGCATAGGCTCGGCCTAAGACATGGCTCTGCCCAAAAATGTGTGATCCGTGGCCACACGGACCAGCTTTTAATTGTCCCTCACACTTGTTGCAGGCGGGGATTGATCCCAGGATGCCCGAGTTTATGGTTCACCCTAGGTCAAAACTTACATCTGCGCCAAGCTCGAAACTTGTTTCAATCTTTGCACCACCTTGGCTTCATTATGCCCCATCTGATGGAGTAATTCTTTAATTTTCTCCTCGGGCACTTTCCCCTTAGATTTGATGACTGGCTTCATTACTCGCTAAGGTAGATACAACGGGTTTTCCATTGATACCATAGCAGTTTGATTTAAAGTTAATCCCACAACCTCCCCATAATTACATGGGACATATTTTTAGGCTGATGACAGGATATTGCGGCCTGAATGATAATACTAATGGTTTTGGTTCAGCCACCTTCAAATGGTTCTTTACTCCTTTGAGCTTTATTCCTTGGATTGCAAGAGGTGTTGTAGACAAGTCTCCTTCAGAGGATATGACTGCTATAACTTCCCTCTATTTCTGTGATCCTGGAGGAAACATCTTCTCTTCCTCAGGTAATACGGTGTCATTGTCTGCCATTTGTAGGTCACCGCTATCAATCATATTTTGGAGGAGATGATGAAGTTCCTAGCAGCTTTCAGTTTAATGACCACGAGTATTGGAATTGAATTGACAAACCCCGGTAGCATCAAATTTTTTGAACGTGGATTAATTAGGGGTAGCAGTGCTGTGATCTTCCCTTCATTGATCAACATCTGCATGATTTTTTCCATTGGATGACCCAAAGGGGTGAACTCCCTTTGGTTTGCATAGTCCCGACGAGCCTGGGATCTTGCTTTCCTTTAAAGTTTTTCTTTTAAGGTTTCATTCTTTTGGGCTTGTTGTTGATTCTTGTGATAAGGGAGAGGAGACTTGTATACTCCTGACTGAGCAGCTACCGAGTTACCTGGTGCTGATGTATCACCAGTTCTGCCAATTGATCAACCCGTTCATTGATAGACTTTATTTCTTGTTCTATCATAAATCAAAATTCTGAATAATCACATTTATCGCAATTATCTTGGCTAGTTTAGGGAGAACCTCCCACACAGTTGAGGTAATTGGAACTTTCTCCACTCCCTCTGTTGATCATGTTGACATTCTCTTCCTTGTGTTGAGGGAGAGGGTTATTTTTTTAAAAAAAATTTCAATGTGGAGTATTCGACCCGCGGGTCAACTAATCTCCCCAACCCGATACCAGAGCAGTTTGCTAGCTGACTTGCGCCAAGGGTATCGTGGCCACCATGAACATTTATGCTTTAACAATTATTGCAAGCGGGAGTTTAACTGAGGATGTCCCCAGTCGGCCTTGAACCGCTACGCCAAATGCTGGTGGTTGAAGATATCCCATGTAATTATGAGGATGTCCTCACACGTGGTGTTCTTGTTTTGTCACCACGATCTCACCATTGCCTATTAGATCCTGGATTTTGTGTTTGAGATATCAGCAACCTTGGGTGTCATCCCCCGGAGGTTCAGAATAATAAGCACATTTCTTGCTTGTATTAAATTCTTTCCACTTGGATTGGCTGGTGGAAGGAGCTGGACGATTTTCTTCTGTGTTGTCAGAAACTTGAGTATATTTTCCAATGAGTCCCCTAAGAGTGTGAAAACTCTTTGACGAGCCTCTCTAACCTTTTGGAATAGAGGATTTGAGGATTGTGCTTGAAAAGGAGAATAGTTTTACCTTTGAATTGGCAAGTTTTGATTGACTTTTTGAGTTTATCCTTGCAGCACCAAGGATACATCCTCTTCTCTTTTTATGATCCCTCTGAGGGTTATTCCCATAATTTTCAGCTTGAATGTGATCGGCCAAAGCTTCTAAAGCAGTGAGGTGTTTAATCTTCCTAGATTTTAATCCCACCTCAGCCAAATATTTCTCTGTGTTTGATCATTTCCGAGAATGGTTTTCTTATGCCTGCTAGGACCTTCTCATAAAATGGAGCTTCTTTTATGTCAATTAAGGTAATTACCATCTCAATTTCAGTCATAGATGCGATTACTTGAGCAGTCGGCCTCCATCTTTGGGCATACTCTCTAAATGACTCAGTGTTCTATTTTATGACTTTGGTAATTTGATATCTATCTGGAGCCATTTGTGACTGGAAACTGTATTGGTTTAGGAAAGCATGAGCTAGTTCTTCCCAGCTATGAATTTTGGAATTGTTCAATCTGGTATACCATGCTCTGGCTTTTCTAATTAGACTCTTTTGAAATAACTGCATTCTTAATTTTTCATCCTCGGCATAGGATCTGAGTTCTCCAATGAACACTTTTAGATGAGTGTAGGGATCTCCCAATTTGTCATATTTTTCAAAACCAGGAGTTTTGAACTTGTCTGGAAAATGAATCCTCAGGAAAGATGCAAAAGTCCGAATAAGGCACGCTTAGGCGCCAGTCCCTTTGATTGATCGGATGGTTTCTTCCATTTATTGGACTTTCTTTCGAATGTCACCGGTTTTTGGATCTTCTTTAAGATTGGTGATTTTAGGGGTTTTGTTGGATTCTTCATTTTGAGGCTCAGGTATCTGTACTTCTTTGTTAGTACCCAGGATTCCTCCCTGTGCAGAAGATTCTGTTTGAGTGGGTATTTGTGGACCCTGAGTCTTTTTGTTTTGTTCTTTCAAAAAGACAGCTAATTCTACTATCTGATTTCTTAGTCCCTCGAACTCATGTCGAGAAACATGAGTAGATTCAGGTTAGGCACTTGTAGCAATATCTGAAGGTGGCCTTTTTGGACTTTGAACGAGCAATGCGACCAATTGTTTCCCTACAAAAAGACTATATATTTTATTCTGGGTGAACATTAAAAGTCTGCATGCTATGCAATGTGTCTGTTTTTAGGAGTTTTTTAATGTTTTCCTGTAAAATAGATGTCAGTTGTTTTGATGACAGGATAGCATGACAAGTTTTGATATGGAAAAGAATGTATATATTCATCTTCCTTTATATTTACATGGAACTTGTAATTTACATTGAATTTACATGGAATTGTAATTTACATGGAATTGATTTTACATGGAAATGAAAGGGAAAGGCATGAAGAGACATCCCTTCGCGTTTGGTTTATTAGAGACTGACCTATCTTAGGCTACTCTCACGGCTTTTTGGCATGAAGGTTCCCAGATCATCGTAATTTACTAGGTGGAAAGTTAATCCGATCTTTCAATTAGAGCGGATCTGGGTGGTGCCTTTCCTTAGCCTCGCGGGATTAGTCTCCCTTGAGTCCAGTAATCAAACACTGACGGGTTTGCCTCCTAGTAGAGGAATCACACAACATACATTCACATACATCGTGTTTCACCGTATGAAATGGTGACATTGTGCGAAGCACTAATACAACATGTAGATATTGTGCGAGGCACTAAAATGCGGTAAATAAAATATTCATTTAGATCCATTTAATGTAAAGGCAGCATTCACACACAAGCAGATTAAGAAGGGTTTGTGAAAAGGTTGAAATGTGGCTTAAGCCGTCTATTATCCCCAATAGAGTCGCCACCTGTCGATGTTGGGAAAAAAGTACTCTTTTCTTTTCTACCGATGTTCTCTATATTGTTGAGTTTTGTTTGAAAAGGCGAGTTTGAAAAGAGTCCGACATAAAATGCAGATGATTTAAAAATTCAGAGTCGCCAGTTGGTAGATTTGAAATGGTTGTACCAACTCAACCAACTTTGAAAAGGTTTACATAAAGGCCCAATGGTTAGGCTCTATTTAACATGCCTTGGAAATTGAGATTCATAGAGTTTGGGGCTTGATTAAGTGAGGGGAAGGTGTTAGGCACCCCCCGACTTCCGTGAAAACACGGTTATCGCAACTTTTTAATTCCCTAATTAATCTGAATGTGTGTGTATGTGTGTGTGTGTGTGTGTGTTTATTGGGCATAAGTGCAGTTATTTGGAAGTAGTGTTATGCCTCATTTGCATATATATAGAAAGGGTTTGGTTTGTATAAAAGTTCAATTTTAAGTAAGATATAGCAGTGATGTTTTGAAAACAGGTTTTCAAACCCTTATGCTCAATAGTAATTGAGGCCTTTGATACTTCCATTTTATTCCGTATTTGGCTCATATGATTTATTATGGCCATGAATGCCATCGAAGGATGTCCACACACCATAAATAATTTACAAGTTGATATACAGCTAAAAATGGTCCATCGTGGGAACCAGATCTAGATCCGATAGCTGGATCTAAGATCATGTGGCTCCTTAGGCTTACATGATTGATTAATATTTCCAAAAACTACATTTAAATAAATCTTAGTCATTCTAGCTCCACGGTTCTAGTTTAGCAACTTTTGAACCGATTAAAAGTTTGAGATGGCTAGATTTAGAGAAATCTAGTCCACATACTTGAATATTAAGGATTTACATTGAATAAGTAGTTAAACCAAATATTTAAAAGTAGTAAGCAGTAAATATATAAAGACGATCAACTACCACGAATTTGAAATCCAAGCAGGACTATGGAACATATATATATATATATATATATATATATATATATATATATATATATATATATATATATATATATCAAATTTGAAAAAATCTTACAGTGGGATGCCAATAAGACTTCAGATCGCTTTTGGAGCTTGAAAACTTAGTTTCCACCAGTTAAAATTTGATATGTTGTAGAATAGATGCCTACAAGTGTTTAGAAAGAATAATAACAAAGTTTAGAACACTCTAGAAGAGGTTAAGGGCTGAAATGGATAGAGTTTTCTTTCTTTTTCTTCTTTTTTGTTCTTTTCTTTTTGGCTGATGAGGGGGTTAGATCAAGGTGGTTGCGGATCAACCCGCGTCAGTTGCGGTTGTACCTGCGCCTCCTCGGGTTGCCTCAGGCTCTGTTGTCTCAAAGTACGTACACTTGGGCCAACACGTTATCCGTTCGAACCTTAATAACTTTCAATCTGGGAATCCGATGGAGGCGTGCTATACCTTTTCAAAAAACCCTTGACGAGAGCTACACAATGATATGGGATTTGACATTTTTCGAATCCAGGAAGATGGGTCCATGACCAGATCTTCAAGTCTTCGCAGTCTATCTGTTGAACTGTCGTGTGATGTTTTCACTCGGGATTGATGTTATGGTTCTGCATGACTTCTTTTGAAGTGATTTGAGTTGATTTGATGTTAAGTTAGCAAAATGACTATTTTACCCCTCCCGGGTTTGTTCTGGTATTGATGTAGTTGTAGATGTCTTTTCTCAAGGTTATCTTCTAGATTAGACTGCTATTGATTCCTAACAGTCCTCGGGGTTGTCTCTGAGGTTGGTTTGATTTCCCAGGGTCGTCTCCGAGGCTTGGATTGAATCTCCTTGGGTTATCGTCGGAACTAGATTTGATCTCCCGGGGTTGTCACCGGGGCTAGAATTTATCTTCTAGGGTTGTCTTTGGAGCTGGATTTGATCTCTCGGGGTTATCGCGGGGGCTGGATTTGATCTCCCAGGGTTATCGTCGGGATTGGATTTGATCTCCCAAGGATGTCGCCGAGACTAGATTTGATCTCCCAGGGTTGTCGTCGGGGCTTGATTTGATCTCCCGGGGTTGTCGTTGGGGCTTAAAGTTGATGATTTGACTTCCAAGGTTGTCTTTAGAAGGTAAAAGACGACTCTACTCTCTTGCATGGTTAGTAACAGGAATGCAAAATTTTGAGTGTCTACACTTCTTTTATTTTAATCAAAAACCAAATCCAAATTAAACTCCTTTAATTTTCAGCAATCTGAAATCAAATTTCAGATAAAATAAACTCTTTAATTTTAAACTTTTATCAATTTAACAAACCATTTATTTTAATTGAAGAAAAAACAAAATTTTTAGATTCTGTCCAAGGGAGGGCATGCGCCTAGAATGAACCGGGTCGCGGCACAGCTGCACTGCCCTTCGGGAAAAACTGACACTGCAGAACGGCATAGCTGTGCCCAGAATGAACTGGGGCGCGTTGCGGCGCTGCGGAGCCAGGCCGCAAAACCAGAAAAAAATTTTGTTGCCCAAAATTTTGATCCAATCACATATGATACATATACATGGAATCACAAAGATTGATAATTAGCATATAAGTTGGCTCTAATACCACTGTTAGGCTTGCACATAGCACGATTACGTAATCAAATCACATATATAAAGTGGAAGCGCGAAAGAGGGAATTTTAAAACTTTAATGCAAACCATCACTATGATCATCCTATATGCTTTGTTATGAATACATACAAGAAAGGGAAGGAGAAGAAGATGAGATTCATACCCTTGTAGATCGAGCTTCCACAGGTACGAGTTTTACTCCAACATGAATCCACGAGATTGATTCCTTCCTTTGATCAATGCAACCCACCCAAGCATTTGGCCTCTAGAGGTAACCACCAAGGAAGAAGAAGAACTAAGAAGTTGGGTGTTTGGCTAAACCCTAATTCTATCTCTATAGAATCTCTTTACTCTCCCAATGCTGAAAATTAAACGTGTTCTATCTTTTCATTCTATAATAAGACTTTCTTATTTATAGATATAGGCAACCCTCCTAACTATTTAGGATTAGGGTTTCATATTAATTAATTAAACCCTTTTAATTAATTAGGCTTCCCAATCCAATTGGAAATAATTAAAATCTTTTAATTAAACAGCCCCTTAATCTTATTAAGAATATATATGAGAGAGAGTATCTAATTAATTAATTCACAAACTCCTTTAAGAATTAATAATAATAATAATAAGACTCCTCTTATTAATTTATATTTAATATTTTCAAAATATTAAATAATAAAAAATAAGCTATTTAATTTATTTCATCACCATAGATTAAATTAAATATACTTAACTTATTATTACGATTATGTCATTAGCTTCTTTAATAATTATTCTACCTTTTATGGTGTGACCCTTTAGGTTCTCCATATTAAACTAGTTGTGAATAAATCAGTTAGAGCAATTCTAATCTTATTTAAATAAATAAATTAAACTAATAATTTATTTAATTAAATAATATTTATTTTACAATAAGGGTAAGCCCCCTTAGCGATCAACGACTTTTCAGATAATATAGATTTCAACATTAATCATAAAAGAACCTTTGAGTAAATAGTTACCGTACAATTCATTCTTTCTACCATACAATGTCCCAAATAAATATAAGACATGGATTTACTATCAAGTTTTATTTTATTTAATTATATGTATTTCGATCTTAAATGCACAAACTCTGATAGTGCAAATTAGAAATAACTTTCTAATTTTATTATGCCTTGGCTAAGGACTACTAAGTTGTTACTTATCGAATCATATAGGACATTCACTTCTTTTACTAGAAGTGGTAGATCCTTTATTGATCATTCATTATCTTCATGTATAATTAATTATACACAAGCATACCCTTTGATATACCCTTAGGGTCTTAAGGGACATGCCAAAGTATAACTCATCATACATAAGATTAGTATGATGATCTCAAGTCCAAAGATTACTTGTACTACTATTACTAAAGGATTTCCTATTGATAGGCGAGTAAAACTCCATTAGGTTTTCTTTAGCGTGCCACGTTCAGTGTACTTATTCTCCAATATTACTTACATACTTGCTTTAGTATATCCACACAAATAATTTTGAGATCGATCATCCTCTTCCAAAGAGCAAGCAACATATGTACCAATATATTCGGATTCACTAATCCCTAATTTAGTAATCCATTGATTGGGAACTATTTTAGTTTTAAGCTATCTAAGAGTTTAGATCTCATTAGTATGATCATCATCATGATTCTTAAATCATTGCTTAAAAATATGGGTTTATCACATTTAAATGTAACAGCATTATGTAGATAATATAAACGCCTTTAAATAAATAATTCTTTTATTAATAAATGAATAAGATTGTTACAAAGTATATGCTTTATCATCATACATGATTGACTTATGTGCATACTACTTTCATTGCTGAGCAATTAAATGCTTGCACTTGCTTAAAATAAAAACATTTTCAGTGAACGACAATAGAATGAACTTAAGGATCCTGTGAAGGTCAAGCTGATCGGTATCTAGATGAAGTGTCATTCATTATATGAATGAACGTGAAAATCAAGCCAAGACTTGTGATAGTTAATTAAACTATAGAGTAGTTTAATAAACTATTATGTATCTGTTGTGATGGATGAAAGTCACACCTGTAAGAAGTAAAGAATAATGTAATTATCATTATTTGTATTGAACGAAGATTTTAAGGAAATAGAATTTGGGATTTGAAGAGATATGTTGTTATATTTAATGATATAATGATGTATGGAATGAATGGTACATACTCGTGATGCACCAAAGTCGGGTTTGCAGATAGACCTGATTTAGGGGTGTTACAGTCATTGACTTTCGCACTTGGGATGATCAGTGGTTGGTCGACTCATGGTAAGTTGTCATGTACAGTCTGTATGGGGGATGTGCAAGGCACACAACTACGTCATGGGTGGAAAACTAGATTCTTTAGAACTGCTCGTAGATTCTTGCCTGTTGTGCACAATTATAGAAAGATGTCTACTATGACGCCCCCAAATCCGTATAACATCGATTACAGGACATGGTGCTCACGATACACATACATAACCATCTAACTACATAAACTCCAAAAATAATAATAATAATAATAATAATAATAATAATAATAATAATAATAATAATAATAATAATAATAATAATATCTATTACATATCTATTAAAATAAAATCCCAAGTCTTTACAACCTTAAATAAACTGAAACTTTAACTTAGCGTTTATCACTACATTACGTCATATGCGGAAATATAACTTATTACATAAATAACTCTCATCATTTCATCTTAGACTTTCCCTTGTCCTTGCCCAAGCCCTCAGCGTTATCAGCCTTAACTGAAAGGTTTAAGCAAGAATGAGCACAAATTGCCCAGCAAGTATATAAAGTAGTTTGGAAACATACATCAGGGGTAAAAGCATTTGTATGAATATTTCTCAACAGTTAAAATAATTATCAAGAGATAAACAGGAATATCAAGGTAGGAGTTTTAGAATTCTCAATAGCATAATAAAGGGTGTTAGATGCCCTGAACATTATTTTGTTTCATCAAAAACCATCAGACGGTTTAATAATCAAATAGATTGTAAACAGTCTCTGCAAGTACTCCAGGTGATCAGCCTATCGTAACCCTACATTGTGCACAAGTATAAAATTTAACTGCATAAGCATAAATCGGACTATATGCCTGATATCTGTTTGCCCGATAATTCGAGTTGTTCATCTTAGTATTCATGTGGGATCACACCAAAGCAATTTGAATTGGTAAACATAGCTTCAAAGGATTTGAATTGTTCAAATGTTATATCATTTATCATCAATAATATCTAGCTGAAATAAAAAGCTAGAAAGCATAATTGGAAATAGTTCGTTAAAGAAATAGAACTTTAAAGTATAACAGTTGTAATACTAACTGAGTAGTCATCAATAACGCTTGCAAAGAAATTGCAGTTATATAACTTTACGATAAAGGAACTTGTGCGAAAAAGTAAATAGCACAAGTCTGATACTAACCCCTCACTGCAATAACAATGAGTAAAGATTGAATAATTGCTCAATAGAAACTTAGGGTTAGGAAACTTGCATGATACGTCTTCTACAATTAATGCTATCTACTAGTCCTTCACGTAACCTATTCACATGTGTCACGTTAAGCAATTAAGTTCTCGAACACAACTTCGAAGTGTAATGGTTCCCTTTTATTTTAATAAGATGATTAAACTCGCACGTATTCAAATACAATTCAATTACATAACATGTTGCTTCATATAGGTCACGTGGTAAAGTAAAAGAATTTCGGAAACATAAATTTCTAACATTTTTCAGACCCAAACCTCCATCAAAAATCTGCATAAAACATGTTTAAGGGTCTCAAGTCGGAAAACCTTATTTTCCATATTTTTGACATCACATATTTAATTAAACTCATTTATCCTTATAACATCATTTATATGAAAAATACCAAATCAGTCTCAAAAATATTTATTTTCTGGGATTTTGCAGAATATAGTCCCACATTGAACATATATTTTTTTCGGAATTTTTAAAATCCATCTACTATTTTTAAATAGTCTATAATAGCCAAATATTCTCATATTTTTCATAAATCGATATTAACTCCAAAAATTCTAAAATTTTCAGGGTTAGGTTAGCTCCTGTTATATACATATACTTCCAGTAAAAATTTTATAATATTTGGACTTATACATAGAGAGTTATTCTGGTATCTTTTCAAATAGTGTCCTTAGCCGTAAAATCCATAACTCTTAAACCGTATGGCCAAGAATTCTCAAACTTTTAAAGGACCTTCATTTCTTCTTATATTAACACTCCAAATTTTTTTAGAATTTTAAAAGTACAAAAAGTGGATGAAAATGTCCCCTAGACAAACTGATCCAAAACAGTTCCAAGAAAATGGGACATCAAATTCCAACCAAACTACAGAACATCTGTGACGAACGAGATTTTTGTAATTAATTTTTAATATTTATTGAATTAAATAAATATTTTTGATGATTTAATTATTGGATTAAATAATTAATTGATACAGTTATGATAGATTAATTTAATTATATATGTTATATTTATTAAATTAATGTGGAGAATTTTATTATTCGAAGTATGTGATTATGTGAGCTTATAGTATTAACAGAAATATTTAATAAGCCATGTTATTTTAATTAAGGTAATAATTAATTAGAGATTTAATAATTTGACATTATTTATTAATGAGAAATTATTTATGTGACTATGTGAATTTATGAGAATTTAGTATATTTTATTTTAAATAAATTAAATAAAATATTGAATTTATTTTTATAAAGGAGTGTGACATGAATTAAACTATATGATAAAGCTTTATTAAATTAAATGATTTGAAAACCTTTTCTTTCTAGCCAAACAAGGCCTTATTGGGAGTTGGGGTCAGTTACCCATGATTGGATAACTAACCACAACGCGTCAGTTCATTGAATAAGACGTCTCCTTTTCTTTCATTTTTATTCCTAAGTCTAGAGAATAAGCAGAGTATAATTTAGAGTTCAGATAGGAATTGTGAGATTGATAAAAGATTGTGAGTGTATAATTGATCAATTACATGTGAAAGCATCATCATTGATCATCTTTTTACACTCTATAAGGTAATCTCTTCCTTTCCAAATCCTATTTTTTACGTATTTAAGTTTTTATATAATTGACTTTCATTCATACTGTAAAGCCTCTGTAATTGGGATAGGAGTAACGATTATGGGTTTTGTTTGTGTTATGGCATATCAAATCGTATTTTATTATATTTAGTTTGTAAACCATAACATCAATTTCATGAAAATACGTAGTATATAATTTCTACAAAATTACAGAGTTTAGGTTATGGCCATATGGCCTTATACGTGATTTTAGTATGTCAAACATAAATGTTTTCTTAAATTTTACACCCTTATTTTATTGTGCATGTTAATACGAAGAGACCAAACTTTAAATGAACGGATTTGGCTTTATAACGAATCTGTGGCGTTGAATTTTAGGAATTTATGTTCAATACTTCAAGAACATCAAGAACAGTAGAAATTTTTATGTTTTAATTCTCTGATTATGTGTTAATAGATTAAAATTAGTTTATAATTGTTCGGTAATGATTATATATGAATTATAACATGTGGGCATGTTTAATTTGGTGAAATTAGTGTTAAAGATGTGTTAATGTCGCTGAATTCTGTGTTCTTTGCGAACTGGAAATTCAGAATCTGGGGTTTCGCGCTGCGGCGCCAACCTCCAGTTCATTCCTTGCTCCGCAGTGTCACCGCGCTGCAGCGCCAAGTATCAGGCCGCAGCGCCAAAAGCCAGTACAAAAGTGGCGCCGCAGCGCCACTTAGCAGAATGTCCAGAAACTGCATTTTTTTCAATGATCAAGTATAGAAATGTGTTAGTAACCTAATCTAATGAATATATATAATGAGATATTAAAGTGAGTTTTTTTTTTACCAAGTCAAAAAGACAATTACATGATGATTGAATTGTTGATTATATACTTAGTTTGTTATTCGTATAGTGTAATATTATGTGGAAACAAGTATGGTAATATGACTAAGTATAGCCCTGAATTCGAGTTAGATAAAGAATAATCGTGTGATGTTTAGTAAGTTATAATTGACTGGTATTGTGAATGGAAATGATATGTGGGATTAAATTCAAGGAACGTGTTTAATTAACGTGTAATCTACGCACGAGGCAAGTATCCTAACCCTACTTGTTATCATTATTCAAGTTTGTAAATTCCTCAAGCAAATCTTGTCATTTTTAAATCAAGTTTGATTTGTTATATTAAAGATTAATTATCTTTTCGAAGTATGAATCCGCTATACAATACTTGTTCTATTGTATATCTCTTGAGATTGTTATTCAATTTAAATACCATTTATTGTGATCCTTGTTAGACTAACGAATTCTTATCGATTCGACTAGTCCATAGTTGATGAACGTTCTAAATTTCAGAACCCTTATTGAATTATCCAAACCAAACTTCCTTTGGTGCGGACTCTAACGTTAAACTGAGATGAATAACCCTGTAAATGGATTACTTAAGCGTTAGTGTTAAGATATAGTGTATAGTATGGTACTAAGGGCTGATCCCCCTAAGTATGAGAAGAAGAGTCCATAGTCTTATAACTGTTAAATATTTCAAGTATAATCCTTGATAACCTAGGACATAATTCAAGGTCTTATGACCCTCTTGGTAATCATTTTTGGTTCAAAAGTTGAGCTTCATTTCAAAATTCTTCGATTCACTCGCATGTTATTATATTGTTAATTCATTTTTTTTTATACTTGTGGGCAATCGTGCTCACTCTTGCGTAATAATAACATTGCAGTTATGAACGAAAGAACCGACGAGCCTTCTTCTAGCAAAGGCAAGGGCAAAGCTATTAAGTGATGAAGACGTGTTATTAAATTTTAAGAATGTTATTGTTAAGACTCGATGTTGTTTAAGACTTATTATTTGTTTATGTTTCCGCACAGATATTTAAGGTTAGTATGACCTGGGATTGTATTTATTATTCAGATGTTGTAAGGATTTATTTCTATCTTTTATATGGTTTACAGTTATTATGGATAGATAGACATATGATTTTTGTATAGTGAACACCAAATCATGTGAAAATGGAAGTACCGGATTTGGGGGTGTCACAAGTTGGTATCAGAGCTGATAGGTTAGAAACCTTAGGTAAGAGTACCTTAGGCTATAACCTTAGAGATGAGAGGTGAAGATAATGAATAAGCTCAAATAGAGTTTGATCAATAAGGATTTAAAACATGCGAAAGAGGATTCAAAGAAGAATCTCGCAAGAGTTAAAAGAAATATGAATGTGGGGTTACCCAACTCCAATAATAAGGATGTAAGGTGATGGTAAATAGACAGTGTCTATAAAAAGAGAATGATAAAGAAGTTAAGAATAGAAATTTATATTTTAAGTATGATGCAATTGTACTCTTTAATAGTTGATGTATGGTATCTGGACTAAACGATTCCTTCATAGAGCGGAGGTATATACGAACTAGCAACTCGGAACCTAGTTTGTTGGTTGTTTGTGGGAAACCACTCAGCGTACCATATTGAAACAGTTAGAGACTCGATATGTACCAAGTGTAGAAAATGGACACGTGTGATGAAATTGTGTAGCTTGAGTGAAATTTGAAGCGATGTAAATGAAGTTGAAAATTCTTAAAGTAAGAATTGTTATATAAACAAGAAGATTCAAAGAAGAATCTAAGAGATATAAAGATAAGAAATAGGAGTTTCCTAACTCCAAAAGCCAAGATCACGAGTTAAGAATTTTTTTATAAATGAGATGATTATAGAATAAGATCACGACGTGATCTGTTTAAGTTATAAAAGGAAGATGGTTTGTAATGTTTAAATGATTATAGTTTGATGCTATGAAGATGGTGTATTATGAAAAAGTATGAGATAACTCATGAGGAGTTATAGATAATGTGATACGAGGAATTTGTATCGAGCAAAGAGCAAGTTAAGAGTAAGATAGAGTTAGGTGGGATTTCAATTGAGGACTCATGTGATGGCTGAGTTGTATAAATCTTTGTATGGGCGAGGGTTTTGTGCTTGCACTCAGTTTATCACATTGATAATCATTGGAATGTTTGTGTCGCGCTATTTGCTATATGCCTGTTGAGAAGGTGATTCTTCTCTCATGTATATAACAGATAGGTAGAGTATAGTTAGAGAATATTATAAGGTTAAGTGCGAGTTCTTAAAACTCATACTTATGGTAGGTTCGTGACTCATAATTATATGGTATGTTTTTGAACCCCTCAGCGAATGGACGCCTATGGTCTGACTAGGATAAGTTCTTAAACTCATATGATTGTGGCAAGTTCCTGAACTCATAACGTGTGGTAAGTTTGACGAACTGGGTATATATAAATGTAAATGGAGTATTGAGGATAATAGGAATAGATAGACCTATTAAGCAATGGATCATTATAGAAAGTGGAGTTAATGGTGGAAGCATAGGTATTCTAAATCTACTAGCTATGCTAGAGTTTCGAAATTTATTGACTTCGTGCTGATGTTTACACTTTTATTTTCTTGAAAAATATTGGATCAAATGATGGAACCAATGAGTTTTAACAACAATACCGTTATTCGTATGTCTTTGTGATTGATAAACATTCTGCCAAAGAGGGTTTAAAGTGTAAAGAACCGGGGGTGAAGCACTATTAAACCTAGAGAATAGAGTTCATGGTCTTGTGACCCTCAGCATGATTTGGAATCTTTTAAATTCCTGAGTTATTCATACTACTTCCCAATTATTGAACAATTGTGGAGGATTCTTGTTATTCTGCAAGATGGAATTGAAAAAGGAAAGTATTCCTTAGAAAGAAGTAAGTCGTAGAATATGACACTGAATGATGAATGTGTTGAATAAATGAGAAAAGAAATTTTGAAGTGAGAAGGATGTGAGTTATCAAAGAGTAATGTGAAACTTTTAATAGAAAAGTTTAATAATTGTAGAATGATATTTGTGAAAAGAAAGTGGTTATAGAAACCAATGAATGAATGAATGAAGTAGTGACGTAAAATCTACTTTGATAGATTGAATGTATAAAGATTAATAAATAAAATTTCGAGGACGAAATTCTTAGAAGAAAGGGTGAATGTAATATCCCGAGTGTTTATGATAGCGATCCTTAGAAAAGGAAATGAATGGGTTAAGAATATAATACTCAAATATAATTGCGTTCAAGTGAAAGTTATGAAATGAAACCTAGAATTTGTAAGGAATGTAGTATGAAATATAAAATCTATATTTAGATAAAATGATGAAAGATTTCTCTGAGTTATGTGTTTAAATTGTGTCTGCGATTCTGGGGACAGAATCTTTGTAAGGGGGTAGAATGTAACGGATCGAATTTATTGAGTCGTGATTCTGGGGACAGAATCCTTTTAAGGGGGAAAGATGTGACGAACGAGATTTTTGTAATTAATTTCTAATATTTATTGAATTAAATAAATATTTTTGATGATTTAATTATTGGATTAAATAATTAATTGATACAGTTATGGTAGATTAATTTAATTATATATGTTACATTTATTAAATTAATGTGGAGAATTTTATTATTCGAAATATGTGATTATGTGAGCTTATAGTATTAAAAGAAATATTTAATAAGCCATGTTATTTTAATTAAGGTAATAATTAATTAGAGATTTAATAATTTGACATTATTTATTAATGAGAAAATTATTTATGTGACTATATGAATTTATGAGAATTTAGTATATTTTATTTAAAATAAATTAAATAAAATATTAAATTTATTTTTATAAAGGAGTGTGACATGAATTAAATTATATGATAAAGCTTTATTAAATTAAATGATTTGAAAACCTTTTCTTTCTAGCCAAACAAGGCCTTATTTGGACTTGCTTATGCGGAGGGAAGGTGTTAGGCACCCCTCGACATCCGTGTTGCCATGGCTACCGCCACTTTTCAGGAAACTGTTATATGAATATATGTGTGTGTGTGGGTCAATGTGTAGTTATTTGAAAGTAGTGTTATGCCTCGTTTGCACCTACATACAAAGGGTTTGAATTTATATAAAAATTCAGTTTTAAATAAGATATAGCAGTGATGTTTTGTAAAAAGAGGTTTTTCAAACCTTGTGCTCAATTGTAAATGAGGCCTTTAATACTTCCATTTTATTATGTGTTCGGCTGGATTGCTTTTATTTTTGAGATGCAAAGCATCTTCAAGAATATAATGTACAAAGCAGTGCCGAACTCCTTGTGGGCATGAGAGTCATCTAAGAAAATTCAAACACCGTGAATAATTTACAAGCTGCTTACAGCTGAAAAATGTCAATTACGGGAACCGAATCTAGATTCAGTAGACTGAATCTGTGATCACATGATTCCTAGGCTCACATGATGCCACAATTTATATGAAAGCAATAAGCAGTTATATATAAAAGTTGTAAATATATATATACAGACATGATCAACCACCACGAAGCACCTCCATGGGGGATCGAAAATGTAAATATATAAAAGCGGTAAATATATATATATATATATATATATATATATATATATATATATATATATATATATATGTGTGTGTGTGTGTGTGTGTGTGTGTGTGTGTGTGTGTGTGTGTGTGTGTGTGTGTGTGCGCATACAATCAACCACCACGAAGCACCTCCATGGGGGATTGCAAATGTAAATAAAGCAATAAAAACCCAATCAACCACCACGAAGCACCTCCATGGGAGATTGAAAAATATAAATAAAGCTGTAAAAGCGATAAACCGCCTCGAAGTAAACTCCAAACAGGACAAAAAGTAAAGAAATCAGTAAAAACAATCAACCGCCACGAAGTAAACTCCAGGCGGGACGAAATGTAAAGAAAGTTGTAAAAGGCCACGAAGTAAACTCCAGACCTGACAGAAATGTGTGTGTGTGTGTGTGTGTGTGTGTGTGTGTGTGTGTATATATATATATATATATATATATATATATATATATATATATGTATGTATGTATGTATGTATATATAAGCAAATAAACGCTTCGGATGTAAATCCAGGCTCGATCGAGGCATAACTCCATAATGTTAGTCCATATATATAAATATATACATAAATATATATATATATATATTATATATAAGGAAATAAAAGCCATGGACCAAAGTTCGGGCATACACACGCTACACGACTCTCAACGTGAAGAACTGTGTGTGCACAATAGTGGAGAAAAGGTTTAAAGTGTGTAAGAAGGCTTACAGTGGACTGCCAAAGAAGACTTCAATGACTTTAAATGGTTGAACACTCGGCTTCCGCTGGTAAAAATATAACAATATATAAGCTCATAAGTGTTTAAAATGAGAAAACACTCACTTTATAGTATGTACAGAGCAAATTAGACGGAGCTTCCTCGCCTTTTATCTATGCAAAATGGCTACCCCAAGCGCTCTATTTATAGAGGGGGGGAGCCGCAGGTGTACCTGTGGCTGCCCGAGGTGCCCCAGGTTTTGCGAGTCATGCCGTCTCGAAGTACGTGCACGCGTGCAACGTGATGTCCGCTCGAACTTTTAGAACTTCAATCTGGGCATCTGAGTGAGGTGTATAAGACCTTTTCGACATATTATTGTCGAGAGCTACACAATGACATGGGATTAGAGGTTGTACGAAGTCAGGAAGATGGGATCATTCCCTTGGTCTTCAAGCTTCAAATTTTATCTGGTGTGTTGTCTTGTGCAGTAGTCACTCGGGATTGGCACTCTTTGGTTCTTGTAGAACGTTGTTGTGTATGTATGTATGAATGTTGAGACGGCGTAAATTGGGATGGCAAGATGATTGTTCTGCCCTTCACCGAGGTTATCTCTGGCTTGAGCTGATTTAGCAGTCGTTGCTCAGGGTTATCTCTGAGATTGGACTGCTGCAGGTCAACGACCATCCTCAGTGTTATTTCTGAGATGTGCCTGACTTCCCGGGGTTATCTCCGAACTTTGAAAATGAGTGCCTCGGGGCCATTGTCAAGTGTTTGAAGCTGATTGCATGGGTTTGAAACAAGCATTTCTGGGGTTATCTCCGGAACTACAATTGCATACCTCAGGGTTATCTCCGAGGTTGACGCTGTCTTTTCTGGTGTTATTTCCAGGACTAAGACAGAGTATCTCGGGGTTATCTTCAAGATGACACGGTCTTCTCCGGTATGATTTCCGATTTTTGAACTGCATTCCTCAGGGTTATCTCCGAGGTTGACACTGAAACTCCCGGAGTTGTTTCTGGGACTGAGGGTGAAACTTTCGGTGGCATTTCTGGGTCTGAGATGGATGTCTCGGGGTTGTCTCCGAGATGGTAATACTGAATATCCCAGGGTTTTCTCTAGGATTGAACTGAGTTGTCTTCCAGGGTTATCTTTGAAAGACGATTCTGCCCTCCTGCAATGTTAGTAATAAGTATGCTAAAAATTTTGAGTGTCTACAGATGCCCCTCTTTATCATATTCATGCAAAGCAATGGCATGGATAGGATAAAGAATACTAGACACTTGAAATGTAGCAAGATAATCATGATGCAATGTACAGCAGCATGATGCAAATGTATGTGGTTTGTTGGATTGTTCTCCAACATGGTGGGATGATTGTCGACTCTCCTTGACTTCTACCGGGATCAGGATTATTCATGACCACCTTGATAAACTGTTTGGACGTATGATCCATAGTGACCACGAACCGTTGGGATTGTCACCAAAGCCCTTAATCCTTGGTACAGACTTACACTGAAGATGTATCTCTTATGTACAAGAGATTTTGTGGGGATGCGTTCTGTCTGTTGAGGATGTGTATAACATACTCAATCATCGGTCCTCCCCGATGAGGATGCTTTGTTGGAGTAACTACCAACAGTTTGTGTTGTCAGGATTGCCTGACCCTCGCTTAAATGTATATTAATAGATGAAATCCCTGTTGGGAAAATGTCAAGGCTGCTTGACCTTCGTTGACTTGTGCATCAACGAATGAAATAATCGGATGGCTTCCGATGCTTTGATGGGTTTACTTGCCATCGGCTGAAGTAACGTCAAGGTTTCTTAACCTTCGTTGACCTGTGCATCAACAGCTGGAAACGCGTGACGTTGGGGATTATGAACTTAAGAATGCGTGATGCCCCCGCCGGGGATATGTACTTCGACATATGAAAATGCGTGATACCCCCCGTCGGGGATTTGTTTAATCTTTGCTGACGTGTGCATTAACGGCTGAAACCATCGGATGGATTCCGATGCTTCGTTGGATTTACTTGCCAACGGATGAAGTGATGTCAAGGTTGCTTGACCTTCGTTGACATGTGCATCAATGGCTGGACACGCGTGATACCCCCGCCGGGGATCTGTGACGATCAACAGATGACAACGCGTGATAACCCCACCGGGGAATGTGTATTTGAGAATGTGTGATGCCCTCGTCAGGGATTGTGCATCAACAGATGCAAATGCGTGATACCCCCCCCCCCCCCGCCTGGGAATACATGATACCCACGCCGGGGATCTGCTTGAGAATGACGACCCAAAACTAACGACATTGGACCTTTGTGCGGTATTGTTGAATGTGATCTGCAACTGCTAAGATCATCGATATAGTATACCCTATGTTTGGGCGAATACCAATGCATATGAAAGCCACATTCTGGCCCAGGAAAACCATGATTTCAGGCTATTTTGCTTAATCGCGTAGCATTTTTAGCCCTAATTTGGCCTTTTCAGCTTGTGAGAACTCCTTTGTAGCTCGAACTGGACCGAGCCAGAGGGGTGGGACCCACGTAGGGGAGCCGCAGGTTTTGTAGAGGGTATGTTGGAACATGGATACCAGAGAGATAGGTTTTCCGATTTGGTACCCAGAAGTTGACTCCTACATTGGAGGAGTACGAGCGATTGACGACTTTGACCTTAGACAGACCTTGTACTCATATGGCTGTCGGAGATATGCACTGACTGTTCATGACCCTCACCGGGTTACGGCGTAGAGTAGTAGAGGATGAGATTACATCCGACCATGTATTGCCCAGCATTTCTTGATAGACAGGTTTGGCTCGGTGGACAGCTACGCATGACATTCTGGGGATTTCACCACACCAGAGGATCAGTGGCATTTGGCCAGAGTGGATGTACTCGTGATGTACGCGGTGGCATATGTGTACATGCCACGGTATATGGACGAGATAGACATAGGTGTCATCATGGCAGTGAGAGCTCTCAAGGAGGGTCATACTATCATCCCGATGATCGTGGTGGAAACGTTAAGGTCGGCCACGTTCTGCAATACCTACCCTGCAAGGGTTTTTATAGGTTGTTCGGTCATGTTATACGTTGACACTTTTCGCCGACACGGGTACTGCTTCACCTAAGATATAGCTATGTCTTACTTTCAGCCATCGGAGTGTACAGATGCTATGTCGTGGTCAATTTTCTTGGCAAGGATTAGAGATTCATTTGTCATCCTGCCTTGTTCAGGGCTCAGCTCACCCTATAGCTTCATTACTCACGCTCCTGACATGGATTATCTCCCCCTGGCTGGTTTGAGGGGCATGATTACCTACCACCCATTGGCTGTGATGTCACAGTTTGACCAGTTTCAGGACTTTCGTCCTTTTGAGGGGGTGTTAGGTCAGCGTTTAGCTTTTCGTCATCTATTAGCAGAGGACCGATCCTGGGTGTATTCTTGTTGGGATCAGCATGAGATAGCTGCTTTTTTTGTTAGCCATCTGGGCTGTTCGCTAGAGTATTCTACGTGGATGGTGACAGAGACTTCATCAGCTGCGGCAGTATCCACAGTGCCGAGTATTGATTCAGATGGTGGAGAGCCCATGGAGGACATTGATTCCCACACCGAGGATGAGCCATTCCCTGGGTTGCTAGCAGCTCTTTTAGATTCTCCCAGTACTAGCACTGTCGTGATCCAGCATTTAGCACAGTACTTCGAGCAGAGTCTTCATCTGATGACCTTTGAGAGGGATCAGGCTAGAGCCCTGATGTTGTCCGCTCTTGATGGGAGAGATGTCGCTCTATTAGAGAGAGACGAGGCATTAGTACATAGAGATGCCGCTATTGAGGAGCGAGATGAGGCCAGATCACCAGAGATGTCGTGATAGTTGAGCGGGATGTCGCTATATCTGCCCGGGATGTAGCCGTTACAGATAGTACCACAGTGAGGTCCCTTACTACTGGCATGATCGCAGAGATGAGTGCATATATTGATGAGCAGAGTGTCACCATGCAGATGGCTGTAGATCTGTTATCTCGTGTGGATAACCTTGTGCAGGAGACCACATCACTACCACCTTCTTCTGAGAGAGATGCCATGTTGGGCTTGATAGCTCTCATATACTCTGATTTATAGATGAGCTTGTATTTTCCTGCACAGACTAGCTTAGCCATTTTGTTATGTACAGTTCATATTGTTTATATCAAATAGCATTATATATAGCAGGGAAATATATTTTTGATCACTTTCCTTTTAGTTATGCATTGTTGCCTGCTTGATATTTGCCTGTTTCTTCAGGGCTTGTGATCTTGATGTATTCTGAATTCCTCCTTAATGGATGGACATTGAGTTGTCTCAGGATATTTCAGAATAGATCGTTGATCTGTGTGTTTTCCCTACCATTTTTGGTGTCTTAGGACTGGTAGTATGGAGATGTGGAGAGGAGTGTGACTTTCCTTTCCGAGATCGACCGCATCACAGATGGTCGCCAGTACTCCTATTTAAGAGGAGCCCAGTTAGTTCCATCTCTTATGGATTGGGGTTTCCCTTTGAGGAACAACCGCAGCTTAGATGGTCACCGATCCTCCCATTTAGGGGGAGGTCAGGTAGTTCCATCCCTTTAGTCTGAAGCCGATGAAATGTGACGTATTGAAGGTTGATCCCAATACCGCTGACAAGTATTTGTGTTTTGGTAGGGGGTTAGACTGAACCATGAATGGCTACCTACGTACTCCTGTTGAAGAGGAGATCAAGTCTGCGTAGTTTGAACCTTGTGTAAGAGGTTCAACGCTAGAGATATTTTTGTTGTTTTTATTTTTGTAAGGAAAAGGGTGTAGAAATATTTTTGTTGTTTTTATTTTATTTTGACCAGACCATATAAAATATGGCTGCCTACGTACTCCCGTGTATCAAGGAGATCAGGTCAGCATAGTTCGCCCCATGTTCAGGACAACTTGCAGCCAATGAAAAGTTTGATCCCATGTTCAGGATAAACTGCAGGTGCGAAAGTTTAATCCCATGTACAGGACAAACTGCGGGTGTGAAAAGTCTTATCCCTAGTGGGGTAAAACTACGGGTGTGAAAGGTCCAATCCCTGGTGGGATAACCGGAGTTGAGTAAGGGTTCAAAACCAAATGAAGAGAAAAGGATCTAGCAATCCGAAACCAGGCTGCTGGTTAGAAAAGTATGTCCCTGATGGGGCAGATGAGTGTGAAGAGAAGTTATATGTAGTGAAGGGTTAGAAAACCTGAAATGACTGGGGATCTGATGATCCAAAACAAGGATGTTTACTTGATAGTAACCTCAGACATAGTACCATTTCACGGTGTCCGAGTTGATAAGCTGTGGAAATTCATCGCCATCCATTTCCTGTAACCTAAGAGCACCTCCTGTCAATACCTCCTTGACAATAAATGGGCCTTCCCAGTTCAGGGAAAATTTTCCCTTAGACTGATCTTGGTTTTCAATGATCTTCTTCAAAACCAAGTCGTGTTGTTTAAACTGTCGTAACCAGACTTTTCTGTTATTGGACCTGGCGATCCTTTGTTGATATAACTGACCGTGGAAGATAGCAGCGGCTCGCCTTTCGTCTATTAGAGATAATTGGTGATACCTATCTTGTACCCATTGGTCTTCATCTAGCTGAGTGTCTATCAACACTCTGAGGGATTCCATTTCCACTTCTATGGGGAGCATAGCTTCCATCCCATAGGTTAATGCATAGGGGGTTACCCCAGTGGAAGTACGCATTAATGTTCTGTAGGCTAACAAAGTCAAAGGCAATAAGTTAGGCCACCCTTTATGGTTGGCGGACATCTTCTGCATGATCTTCTTGATGTTTTTGTTAGCCGCTTCAACATCACCATTCATCTTTGGATGGTAGATGACAGAGTTGAGATGTTTGGTGTGGAATTTTTTGTACAACTCCTCCATCATTTTGTTGTTGAGGTTCTTAGCATTGTCTGATACAATTACCTCAAGTTGTCCATATCGACAAATGGCATTGTTTCTGATGAAAGCAATGATGACTTCTTTGGTAACACTGGGGAAGGAGGCTGCATTTACCCACTTGGTGAAGTAATCGATCACGGTGAAGATAAACTGATGCCCATTACTGGCTTTGGGCTCGATGGACCCGATCACATCCATTCCCCACATTGAGAAGGGCCAGGGTGAACTCATATTATGGAGCTCCCTTGGAGGGGCGTAGATAGCATTCCCATGAATTTGGCACTGATAACATCTCCTGACGTAGTCCTCACAGTCAGCCTTGAGAGTGAACCAGTAATGCCCTGTTCTGAGGATCTTTTTTACAAGTAGAGGGCCGCTCATGTGTGGGCCACATACTCCACCATGGATCTCATTTATGAGCCTCTAAGCTTGGTCCTTGTCCAGACATCTGAGGAGACCTAATCCTGCATCTCTTTTGTAGAGTGCATCCCCGCTCAGGTAGAATTTCATAGAAAATCGATGGATCCACCTTCTTTCAGTCGGGCTCGCCTCAGCGGGTGTAGATCCATCTTGCAAGTACTCCTTGATATGCTGATACCAAGGGTGTTGGATGGGAGGTAGCTCATCTGATACTTCTCCAACATAATTCCCATAGGCTAGTGCCTTTCGTTGGGCAACTATGAGGTTGGCATGTCTTCCTTGTCATGTATGTTGATCAAGGAGGCCAAGGTTGCTAGCGCATCCACAAAATCATTCCTATTTCGAGGAATGTGGAGGAAGGATATTTCTTCAAACTCCGAAGCCATCCGATGGTAAGGCAGCAAGTGTAGACCTTTAGTGTGATAGATTTCTATGGTTTGTCTGATTACCAACTTGGAATCCCCAAAGATAATTAACTGTCTGATACCCATTAATTGGGCAAGTTTTAGCCCCATGATACAGCCTTCATACTAAGTTGTGTTGTTGGTGTTGGCAAAGTGCAATTTGACGACGACGGGATGCTGCTCCCCCGTAACGGACACTAGAACTGCTCCCGCTCCAGAACCTTCTATATTTACAGCTCCATCAATAAACATGGAGGATGCAATTCAGTTGAGTTGGGAAATGAACCTGCTAATGAAGTTGATTCTTCCCAAAAATCCCTATATTTCCTTCTCTGTCTGAGGAATGGGCATTTTCGTGATGGCCTAGATTTTGGTGGGATCCAGCTCAATCCCCTTGTGGCTGACTAGGAATCCTAGCAACTTGCCTAATTTAATGCCAAAGGCGCACTTGGCTGGATTCAACTTCAAGTTGCACTTACGCAACCTGTTAAAGAGCTTTTTGAGATGGTCTAGGTGGGTCTTCCTCCCTCCGGGACTTGACAATGATGTCATCCACATAGATCTCTATCTCCTTATGTATTAAATTGTAGAAAAGAGCCATCATGGCTCGCTAGTAGGTAGCTCCAGCATTGATGAGGCCGAATGACAACCGCCTATAACAAAAGGTTCCCCAAGGCGTGATGAATGCAGTTTTCTCACGATCCTCCACGGTAAGCATAATTTAATGGTACCCTGTGAAGCAGTCAGAAAAGGAGTACATGTCGTATTGAGCAGTATTGTCAATGAGAATGTGGATAAATGGCACGGGAAAGCTATCCTTAAGGCAAGCTTTATTCAGATCCCGGTAATACACACAAACTCACACCTTTCCTCCTGGTTTAGGTACAGGGACTATGTTTGATAGCCATTCAGGGTATGTAGATACCATGACGATGCCAACTTGAAATTGTTTCACAATTTCTTCTTTAACCTTTAAACTCCACTCAGGTTTCAATCGCCTGAGCTTCTGCCTGACTGGCTTAAATCCCTCTTTGATGGGGAGGCGATGAATGACAATGTCAGTGGACAAACCTACCATGTCTTCATGAGACCATGCAAACACATCTTGGAATTGGGTTAATAGTGTAACCATGTCATTCCTTTGGTTTGGAGTGAGGTCTGTACCAATCTGGATTAGTTTAGGGCTTTCTAAGGTTCCAAGATTGAAGGAGGTGGTTTGATCAAGGTTGGGTTTGGGTTTGTCTTCGACCCATTCTTTGATCTCCTGAGATATCTCAATGTCCTCTTGTATTTCCATCAAGTCTGAGTCTAACTTTTCATCAAAGTTACAATCCTTGTGGAAAAAAGGCACCTTATCAGCAAGTATAGGCACATCTAAACTCAGAGTCCTGAAACAAAATATGCTTTCACTTAATATATATGAAACTGTTCAATCATACAAAGTGTTAGCATGTACTGACAAACCAACTGCTAATATTGTACAGAAAGTAAGCAGTTATTATTATCTACAGGGCAGAAGGAGTTTCTGCCTGTTTTACCCTTGTCGACCAATGAAAGGAGTGTTGCTCCAATTGTTAAGGGTGAAGTCCTGATGGACTGTAGTGATGGAGGGGCTGTCATCGTCCTCCTTCTCCTGAATGATGACCATTACATCTGGACAATCATCGTCTGGCGTGTATCTATTTGTATGTTCATCATGGACAATGACGTGTATGTTTGACATCATCCGGGTGATGTCCTGTTTACGTCTCCGTTCCTCTTCTTCCACTTTTGGATCTGGAACTAGGACTTCTTTTCCCTTTACCGGTATCGACTTGGGAAATAACATGGCCATTACATGGGCCGGCACCTTTACCGGAGACCGTACAGGCTCAGGAACTGTAGGTGGAGATAATCGCCGTGTGGCTGAAGCTGAAGGAATCTGATTGTTCTTATGAGGATTCTTGCTACTAGAACTAGCAATATAGCCTAGTCGCCATGTCCCTATTTGACTGGGACATTGAATGGGATGCTTGATGCCCTGATTATCTTTACCCAACCCTTGTCCATGTTGATAACCCAATAACATCATTTCTTAAGTGGCCGACATTACTTCGGCACAAATCTGGGGTATGAGAGGTGGCGCCCCAACAGGATGGTAGTGAGTGTTGCTCACCTCCAGGGCATGAAAACTGACCGGCTCAACTTCTAAATTGAAGCTAATGAGGGGTATGTCACCTTGTTCAGGACATTCCGGCTCAACGTTGACAATGATTAGGCTGTTGTTGATAATGTATTTAAGTTGTTGGTGAAGAGTGGAGGGGACTGCCCCGGCCATGTGAATCAATGGTCTTCCCAGAAGCAGGTTGTATCCTGTATCTATTTTGAGAACATGAAAAGACACGCAGAATGTATGCAGACCAATCTCCACTGGCAGTTTAATCTCTCCAACAGAGTTTCGTCGGGATCCATCAAAAGCTTTGATAACCGTATGGCTGTTTCGAATTTGATTGAGATTGATGTTCATCTTCACCAATGTGGCATAAGGACAGATATTCAGAGACGAACCTCCATCTATTAAAACTCCTCCGACCATATATCCGGAGGACAAAACCGCAATGTGCAACGGCTTGCAATGACCGGTCCCTTCGGGAGGTATATCGTCATCAGTAAAAGATATCACATTGTTGTTAAAAATGTGATCCACCAGATGCTGGAATTTCTCAACATCTATTAACTTAGGCAGTTGGGCTTCTTCCAAAACCCTGAGCAATATCTTCTTGTGATCTTCAGAAGAGAACACTAAGTCCAATATGGAAACTTGATGTGGAGTTTCTCTTAAGCTTAAAACCAGCTCGGCTTCCTTATGGCCCATAGTACGGAGAAATTCTTCCACTTTCTCCATGAGAATCTTCCCCTTTGACTTGATGGTAGACTTCATCACCCGTTGGGGAAGATATAGTGGATTATCCCTCGACACTGCAGCAGTTATGTGCGATGTGGATCCTTCAGCTCCTCCATAATTTCATGGAACTTTCTGTAGGCTGACAACAGGATATTGTGGTCTGAATGGCAAGATAATTGGCTCTGGCGCCGCCACTTTCAAAGGATTGTCAACCCCCTTGAGTTGAATTGGTTGGATTATATGTGAGGGAGTAGTTGCATCTGTCTCACCAGATATGACTGCTACGACTTCCTTCCACTTTGTAGGAAACACGTCTTCACTCTCCAGTACTACAGCATCATCGTCTGCCATCTGCAGGACACCGCTGTCAATTACATTCTGAATAAGGTGGCAGAGTGCCCAGCATTCTTCTGTGTTGTGACCGCGAGATTGGGAGTGATATTGGCACACCCCATTGAAATCAAACCGTCTTGAATGCGGGCTGATTAGAGGTAGCAGAGCTGTGATTCTTTGTGACGCCCCCAAAATAGGTATACATCACCCATTCTGAGTCGCCAAATACATGGTACAGAATACAAATACAAACTTAAATATACAACATGAGCTGTGAGTTTTAATACAAATATTGTCTTCTAGACAGTATTCAAACTCAAAATAAGTCATCAATACATTTATTATCACACTATTTCATAGAATAGTGAGGACTACTAATTTAACCATCTGGGCCGTCACTTCGTTCCCCGACTAGTCCAAGCTATATTCTCATTTCCTGAAGAGAACAATGAAAGAAAAGGGTGAGCTCAACTAACCCAGTAAGAAATATTATGACTAAGATAATGCAGAATAAATTATCGTTAGCCTCCAACAGTGTTAAACTGATAAAATACAATAGACATCAAGTTTAACTGCAGCGGAACAAGCAATCCATTAGAAGAGTCAAGTAAAACATGAAATCTACTATCTTCTATGATTTAAAAGAATTTATCATCAATTTTATCGCTGAGACTCAGCTAATAAATAATCCACACCATCGAATCATCCATGCACTATGGCCAAGGATATTCATTAGTATCACGACCACAAATTATCCATACACTACGAGCCAAAGATATTCATATTTTTATCAATGGTCATGATCATGCCAACAATTGTTCATCAATGCACTACGGCCAATGAGGACTTTTACCATATCATTTGTAACATTACGGTCATGATTATACCGAATAATTCCTTGTCATAATCATACCAAGTCCATCTATGCACTACGGGCCAAAGATGACTTTCATAATAATATAAGCATGAGGATGATGACAATGATATAAGAATTCAATTAAAAGAAAGCAAAGGATAAATTTTTAAAATTTTATAATTAAATTTATCCAGAATTCAATAATATCCAAATTGTCAACATGATACTGCTTTGTGGAGTAAAATTCAAGAATAATATTGTACCAAAAATAATTTGGACTGAAAAGAAATTAATTTTTGTCATGAATAGTACCCCGGGTGAATAATACCCCTAGTGAATAGTACCCTGTGAATAGTAATTTGAGAATAGTACCCTGTGAATAGTACTCCGACATAAAAAGGTTAAAACTTATCAAGAATGCTCAAAATAATATTTTTATGAAAAGATATTGGATAAAGCGTAAATATCAAGGATATTCTAATAATTTCATGGAGTATAAAAGCCAAAACTTTAACAAAATGAGTATAGAATTCAAAATCTGAAACGAAATAATATTACTTACATACTACATAGTATGGAAGAAAATATTATTTCTTACGAATATTTAACAAAAATAATATCCCTTACCTTAAAAATGACAGTATTCTAACTGGTATAGCGGGGATATTCTTGAAGAAAACTTTCACTATTTTCTACACTCAAAGCTTCTTAAAACTCTAAAGAAATACGCTCAAGATTATAAAAGAAGAATTCTCTGATTCTGGTGTGATTTTTAATTCTAACTAAGCATCATATTTATAGGAGAATGAAATGATACTATTTAGAAAAGTTTTTCACGGACTGCACAATGTGGAGGAAAGAATTTCACGGGCGCCAAAGAAAAATCGTCTGATTTTTCTAAATTATTACTATGCACTTACTTTGCAGACACTATGCAAATACTATGCATAATAAAATATAATATATTCTATTTTTCATAAAAACAAAACTTATAATAATATATAATATTAATTTACCCTCTTCCCCTGGGCAACCTTTCCGCCCCCCATTCTCATTACCAAAATTAATCCACCAAAGTCATATATATATATATATATATATATATATATATATATATATATATATATATATATATATATATATATAATCCCACCATCACACCATCCTTAATTCTTTTCATATATATATTATCATACTCATAACACACATTATTTTGAAAAATGGGTAAATGGGAGGTCCATAAAATAAGCAACATTTACATCAAATACTTCATAAAAATCCTCTCAATATTTTTAACAACATTTATTCATTATTATTATAACTCGCAATATTAACAATCAGATCGTTCCTAGGAAAGAGGGGGCTTTCCAATAAGGATTTCTCCCTATTGGTGCGCAATTAGGTGACCAAACCTCTCCTCAATAGAACTTTCTAGACATCGTCAATATTGTAAATAATAATATGAATAATTGTATCTTCTCAATTATTGATTTAATAATATATAAAATATTAACAATAATTAAATCAAATAACGTGAGATACTAAGCAACAATTACTATAGCAATAATTGAACAAAACTGAGTGACTTTTCAAGTAAGCATCAATAATCAATACCGTGTGCTACTATGTAACCACGCGTATTACTATACTTTTAACACCGAGTATTTCAACAGCTAACGGTAAAACTTTTTCCGTTATTTTTATAAAAAGATAATTCTGTCATTTTCTAACTCCGACAATAATTTCACTGTAGGGTCCACCAATGATTGTGTTGTCGTACGAATATTCCCTATTAAAACGAATATTTTCCAACCAATCGAATATAATATAACAACTTGCGTGCTTTGCAAAATTTATAAATATTACCCACAACTATAACATTATATCAAATTCACTCCTAATATTCAAAAATGATATTTATAGAAAAAATCATCTTTATTCATAAAATTTGGGGTCTTACATTCTTCCTTCATTTATCAGCATCTGCAGTATTTCTTCCATCGGTTGGCCTAGGTATGTAAATTCCCTTTTGTGGGCAAAATCCCGACGGGCTTTAGCACTTGCTCTTTTTGCAATTTTATCCTCCAGTATTTCATTTTCTAGAGTATGTGGTGGAGGGTTTGTAACAAGAGGGAGGAGACTGGCATGCTCCTGGATAAATAATTAGCGTGTGACTTGGTCACCAGTTCTGCCAATTGGTTAAGTTGCTCACGCAAAGCATTCATTTTCCATTCCATTGTGAACTGGAACTTTGCATAGTCCCACTTGTCAGCACCATCCTTGCTGGTCTGGGAAGATCCACCATTAAAATTAGAACTCTGTCCATTGCTCTAATTAATCATATTGACCTCTTTTTCTTTGTGTTGAGGAAGAGGGTTGTCTTGCACATTGGGTTAATCGAGCTTGGTGACCACAATTTCACCGCTATCAATCAAATCCTGGATCTTGTGTTTCAAGGCCCAACAATCTTGAGTATCATGTCCCGGTCCCCGACATGATAAGCACACTTCCTAGTAGCATTGAAACCCCTCCCATTCGGGTTGATTAGTGGAAGAAGATGAGTAATTTTCTTCTGAGTGGTCAGAAGATTGAGAATGTTCTCGAGTGAGTCCCCCATGGTTGTGAACACTAGAGTGCGTCTGACTTCTCCACCTTTAGGTAATGGAGGGTTTAAAGACTGTGCTTGAAAGGGAGTGTAATTTCTCCTTTGGATAGGCATATTCTGACTACCTTTCTGACCTTGTAGTATCAAGGAAACATCCTCCTCTTTCTTTTTATGGACCATCCGAGGGTTGTTTCCATACTTTTTGGACTGGATGTGTTCTGCAACAGCTTTGAGGGCAACTAGGTCTTGAATTTTTCCTGACTTTAATCACATCTCAGCCATTTCCCCATGCTTAATCATTTCAGAGAATGGTTTGCCAATATCGGCTAAAACTCTCTCATAGAAAGGAGCTTCTTTTATGTCTATAAAGGTCATAACCATTTCTGACTCATTCATAGAGGGAATCACTTGAGCAGCAAGGCGCCTCCACCTTTGAGCATACACTCTGAAAGATTCATTGGTTTGTTTCCTGACTTTAGTAATTTGGTACCGGTTAGGGGCCATCTAAGACTGGAAGCTGTACTGAGTGAAGAAGGCATGAGCTAGCTCCTCCCAGCTATGGATCTTTGAATTGTCTAATCTGGTATACCACGATCGGGCTTCTCCAGTTAGACTTTTCTGGAAGAGCTGCATTCTGAGCTTCTCGTCTTCGGCATAAGATCCGAGTTGTGACGCCCCCAAAATTAGGTATACATCACCCATCTTGGGTCGTCATATACATAGTACAAAATACAAATACAACTTACTAATACAACTGTCGTGTACAATACGACAAAACACAAACTGTGAGTTTGAATACAAATATTATCTTCTAGAGAGTATTCATACTCAAAAGGAGTCCTCATTACATTTATTAACACACCATTACATAGAATAGTGAGGGCTACTAACTAATACTATCATTCGGACCATCACTCCGTTCCCCGACTTGCCCCAGCTACGTTCTCATTTCCTGAAGAGAACAGTGAAAGAAAGGGTGAGCTCAACTAGCCCAGTAAGAAATATTATGACTAAGATAATGCAGAATAAATTATCATTAGCCTTCAACAATGTTAAACTGATAAAATATAATAGACATCAAGTTTAACTGCAGCGGAACAAGCAATCCATTAAAAGAGTCAAGTAGAAGATAAACTCTACTATCTTTTATGATTTAAAAGATTTTCCAACACTGTGATCGCTGAATCTCAGCTTAATAAAATAATCCACATCATCGAATCACCCCTGCACTACGGCCAAGGATATTCGTATATTCATTAATGGTCATGATCATGCCAACAACTGTCCATCAATGCACTACGGGCCAATGACGACTTTTACCACATCATTCGTAACATTACGGTCATGATTACACCGAATAATCCCTGGTCATAATCATACCAAGTCCATCTATGCACTACAGGCCACAGATGACTTTCAACAGAATATAAACATGAGGATGATGACAATGATATAAGAATTCAATAAAACAAGTTCAAGAATTAATTTATCCAAGAATTAACAACGTCCAAATTGTCAACATGATACTACTTTGTGGAGTAAAATTCAAGAATGATCAGGAGAATATTTTCATGAATAGATACTGGATGAAGCGCAAATGTCAAGGATATTCCACAAATTTCATGAAGTATAGAAGTCAAAGTTTTAATCAACTGAGTATAATAAAGAATGGAATAACAAAAGAAATCACCATGCATGCGATAGACCGCACAGACAGGTTATTCTTAACAGAATAATAATAATGGAACCAGGTCCGGCGTAAACGCACAGACAGGATATTCCGACAGAATAATAAATAATGGAACGAGGTCCGGCGTAAACGCACAGACAGGATATTCTGACAGGATAATAAATAATGGAACCAGGTCCGGCGTAAACGCACAGACAGGATATTCCGACAGAATAATAACAAGACGGAACCAGGTCCGGTATAAAACACACAGACAGGATGTTCCAACAGAATAATAATAAAAACGGAACCAGGTCCGGTGTAAAACACACAGACAGGATGTTCCAACAGAATAATAATAAAAACGGAACCAGGTCCGGTGTAAAACACACAGACAGGATGTTCCAACAGAATAATAAAAGAATGTCACCAAGTATAGGGTATATCCGCGTATACAGGTTATTCGAACAGAATAATAAGAAATAGAATAACAACAGTTCTCTTCATGAATAAGAAAGAATAACACCCCTTACCGTTTTAAAGACGAGCTAAAATAAGGAAGTAGTTAAGTAGCAGAATACTCTTCTTCTCTCTCTCTATAGTTTCTCTCTCTAGAGTTCAGTGAATTCGTAAGAAATAATGAAGGAATGAGCTGCTATTTATAGAAAAATAGAATGCATAGTAACTAATCCATGAACGGTCCAGATTGATTACTTTAATCTGACGGTCCATATTTAAAGAAAAATCTTTTAAATAAAATATAATATATTCTATTTATAGAATAACTTTAATAAAGTATTCTGTTTTATATAAAAAGATGTTTATGTTTTATTACGTTAATAATACGAATAAAACAAAACGTCATTATCGCTAAATAATTCATATTATTAACTGACAATAATTGAATCAAACTGAGTGACTTCTCACATAAGCATTAATCATCAATACCGTGTGCTACTATGCAACCACACGTATTACTGTACTTTTACTACCGAGTAGTTCAACAGTAACAATGGTAAAATTTCCGCCGTTATTTTTAGTAAAATATTTTTGTCGTTTCTTTCAATCCGACAATAATTCCGTTGTGGGGTCCACAAATGATTGTGTCGTTGTACGAATATTCCCTGTTAAAACGAATATTCCCCGACCAATCGAATATTATATAACAACTTGCGTACTTTGCAAAATTTATAAATATTACCCACAACTATAACATTATATTAAATTAACTCCATAATATTCAAAAATGATATTTATAGAAAATTCATCTTTATTTATAAAATTTGGGGTCTTACAACCTCCCCTTCTTATGAAATTTCGCCCTCGAAATTAGGGTACGTACCTGGTATGTCGAAGAGGTAAGGATACCTTGATTTCATTTCAGATTCTAACTCCCAAGTCATTTCCTCAACATCGTGGTTTCTCCACAAAACTTTGACTTGAGGTATAACCTTGGAGCGTAGAATATGTTCCTTCTTATCCAAGATTTGAACAAGAACTTCTTCATACGTCAAATCTTCCGCTATTTCGTCCGGTTCTAACTCAATAATGTGGTTCGGGTCTTCTATATATTTGCGTAACATGGATATGTGAAAAACGTTATGAACACGAGACATACTTGGCGGTAAAGCGAGTCTATAAGTCACAGTTCCTACTCGATCGAGGATTAAAAATGGACCGATAAATTGAGGATTGAGCTTTCCTCTCTTTCCAAATCTCGTAACTCCTTTCCATGGAGCAACACGTAAGAACACATGATCTCCTACATCAAATTCCACGTTCTTCCGATGAAGATCAGCATAACTCTTTTGTCGATCTTGTGAGGTTTTTATACGTTGTCGGATCGTTTGAATCTTTTCTGTAGTCATACGTACCAACTCCGGTCCCAACAACGTTGCTTCACCCACCTCATCCCAGCATACTGGAGAACGACATTTTCTTTCATACAATGCTTCGAATGGAGCCATGCCAATACTTGCTTGATAACTGTTGTTGTAGGAAAACTCCACCAATGGTAAGAACTTGTCCCAACTTCCTTTGAAGTCAAAGACACAGAGTCTTAATAGATCTTCAAGAGTTTGAATAGTCCTCTCTGATTATCCGTCCGTCTGAGGATGATATGCTGAACTAAATCGTAACTCCGTGCCCATAGCTTTTTGTAAACTAACCCAAAATCGTGAAGTGAATCTTGGGTCTCGGTCAGAAACTATGGATACTGGCATACCATGCAGTCTTACAATCTCGTTTATGTACATACAAGCAAGACGTTCAAGTGTATAAGTTTCTCGTATCGGTAAGAAATGAGCAGGCTTGGTCAATCTATCAACAATGACCCAAATCGCATCAATACCTTGAGAAACCCTAGGAAGACCGGTAACGAAATCCATGGTAATGTGCTCCCACTTCCATTCTGGAATTTCAAGTGGTTGCAATGGACCTTTTGGTACTTGATGCTCCGCTTTGACTCGTTGACAAGTTAGACACCTTGAGATAAACAACGCTATCTCTCTCTTCATATTGCTCCACCAAAATGTATGACGAAGATCATGATACATTTTGGTACTTCCAGGATGGATTGCAAACGGTGTGTTGTGCGCCTCCATCATGATTTCATACTTTAAATTAGGGTTGTTAGGAACACAAAGTCTGGAGTTGACTCGAAGTATTCCTTCTTTATCGATTCTTGCTTCCGGTATAGCACCTTCTTGCACTTTCTTCTTCATACGCATCAGCTCCAGGTCTGTAGCTTGAGCAACTTTAACTTTATCGATTAAAGTCGGTTCTACTCGTATATTCGCCATCATCACATGGGTCCCTGGAGTCTTTAACTCTATCTCCATCCTTTGCAAATCACACAAAATGGGTCTTTGTGTTGACAATATCGCACTCGTACTTGATATGATCTTCTACTCAATGCGTCAGCTACCACGTTCGCTTTTCCAGGATGATATTGAATGGTATGATCATAATCTTTCAACAGTTCAAGCCAACGTCGTTGTCGCATGTTGAGTTCCTTTTGAGTGAAGAAATATTTGAGACTTTTATGATCCGTAAAGATCTCCACCTTCTCCCCATACAAGTAATGCCTCCAAATTTTAAGTGCAAAGACAACAGCTGCCAACTCTAGATCATGAGTAGGATAATTCCTCTCATATTCCTTGAGTTGTCTTGATGCATAGGCTATGACTTTTCCATGTTGCATGAGAACACATCCCAACCCTTTGCTCGAAGCATCACTGTAGATGACAAATCCCTCCGAGCCAGATGGTATTGTTAGAACAGGTGCTGAAATGAGTCTCCTCTTGAGTTCTTGAAAACTCTGCTCACATTCTTTGCTCCAACCGAACTTTGTATCTTTTCGAGTCAGCTGAGTTAACGGAGTAGCGATTCGAGAAAATCCTTCCACGAATCTCCGATAATAACCAGCTAGACCGAGAAAGCTACGTACTTCGGTTACTGATTTAGGTTGCTCCCAGCTTTGAATAGCTTCAATCTTTGCCGGGTCAACCGATATTCCACGACTTGATACTACGTGCCCAAGGAATGCTACCTCTTCCTGCCAGAACTCGCATTTCTTTAACTTGGCATAAAGTTTGTATTCACGAAGCTTTTGGAGTACCAGCCTCAAGTGTTGCTCATGATCTTCACGGTTTTTGGAATAAACAAGGATGTCATCGATAAAGACGACCACAAAGTGATCCAAATATTCCTTAAATACCCTGTTCATCATATCCATGAAGGCAGCAGGAGCATTAGTCAATCCAAAAGACATAACTAAGAATTCATAATGCCCATACCGAGTTCTGAAGGCAGTCTTTGGAATATCCTCAGTTCTAACCTTCAGCTGATGATATCTAGAACGAAGATCGATCTTTGAAAAGAATTATGCTCCTTGCAACTGGTCAAACAGGTCATCAATACGTGGCAATGGGTACCTATTTTTTATGGTGACATGATTCAACTCCCGATAATCAATACAAAGTCGCATACTCCCATCTTTCTTCTTCACGAACAGAACAGGAGCACCCCAAGGAGAAGTACTAGGACGAATAAAACCAATGTCTAACAATTCCTGCACTTGGGTCTTTAACTCCTGAAGTTCAATAGGAGCCATTCGATATGGGGCTTTAGAAATGGGTTTTGTACCGGGTTCAAGGTCGATACAAAATTCAATTTCACGCTCTGGGGGTAGGCCAGGAAGTTCTTCGGGAAATACGTCAGGAAATTTATTAACAACAGAAATATCATTCAAAGCTGACGTATTTTTGTTTAGATCTGTGACATGAGCTAAGAAAGCTTGACATCCGTTTTTCAATAAACGAATAGCTTTATGGCTTGAGATGACAGCGATTGATTTTAATGGTTTGGTTGCTTGAATTCGCATAATAGGTCGATTAGGAATACGAAAGCTAACAACCTTATGAAAACAATCAATTTTTGCATGATGAGTAGTTAACCAATCAATCCCTAGAATCACGTCAAATGCAAGTATTTTTAATGAAATAAGATCGACAGGAAATGTATGGGTACCAACTTGAACCAAACAAGACTTATAAACCGTGGATTTAATGAAGGTTTCTCCCAATGGAGTTTCAACAGCTAGGTCAAAGTCTAATTTCCCCAGAATCAAATTTAATCGATGAGCGCAAGTAGGAGAAATAAAAGAATGGGTAGAACCGGTATCAAATAAAATATAGACTTCGTTAGAGTTTATGATAAGCTTACCCGTGATGACCTCATTCGGGTTTCTTGCTTTCTGGGAGTTCACAACAAACGCTCTCCCTTGCGCAACCGGTTTTGACTTTTCTGGGACGGCCTTTGGTGCCTCCATCCTAGCTGAATTTGTCTTCGGTAAACGACAAAATCGGGCTAAATGACCTTCTCTTCCATAATTATAACATGCTTTGGACGGCATCGCGCAGTTTGGACTGATGTGCCCCTCCCCTCCGCATTTGAAACATATGATAGGTGGTCGTTCTCCTTCCTTAACGACAGGTGCTGGTGCTGACGTCTTTCCATCATTGTTGAATCTCCTCTTCTTGAAATGTCCATTCTTATTGTTTTGGCCCTGATTACCACCGAAGTGGTTACCATTTCTGGCCTGTTGATTCCCTCCACGCTTGTTGTCACCGCTTCGATGACTGCTTTCACTGGTATTATCATTTTGTCGGCTGCTCTCTTTTGGTTGTGTTGTCTCGTTATCGCGCTCCACCAACTGAGCCCTATTTACAACATCTGAATACAAACACAGTTTATGAGAAACAAGATGTTGACGTATCTCCGGCTTCAAACCTCTTAAAAACATCCGCGTCATTCTTTCTTCATTATCCACCAGGTGGGACGCAAACCGGGATAACTCCGCAAATTTTGCCTCGTACTGCGACACGGTCATATTATTCTACTCCAATTTGATGAACTCCACCTCCTTCATGTGACGAATACTCTCGGGAAAGTATTTGTCGTTAAACAGCTCTTGGAACTTCTCCCAAGACATCTTCAGTGCGGCAGGTTGAGTACGCTTTATCGATTCCCACCAGTAATCTGCCTCTCCTCGCAACATAAAGGCGGCAAAGGGAACCTTTTGCTCCTCGGAGCAACCCAAGACATCAAATATCTTGGTGATCTGCTTTATCCATGTTTCAGCTACAAATGGTTTGGGTTCTCCCTTAAACTCCGGTGGTCCCAGCTCCTTAAACTATTTAGCGGTGACCGCCAGAGAGTTTCCAGTATTTCCACCTACGTTGTGGACAGGAGCCGCTTTCACCTGTTGTTGCATGAATTGTATAAAGCCTCTGAACATTTGATCATTCATCATTTGGTCAGTGTTGTTGTTTGCATGAGGATTGTCACCTTCCTGATGCACATTATCCTGATTATTGATATGAGGTGAATCAACAGTCGCCTGTGCTCCATTGCTATTCTCAACATTCTCAGATGCCATTTTCAGATACTGCCACAAAATAAAAATTAATTGATATGTCATATTTTATCCTTATATTATGACCGACCAATTAAATACCATGCAAATAAACTTAGGTAGGTCATACTAGCGAAAGAATTCCCCGTCTCTCCCCTCCTAGTTCTATTCTCACATCTTAGCCAGGGATCATATCCCTAAGCTATGATACCAACTGTGACGCCCCCAAAATTAGGTATACATCACCCATCTTGGGTCGTCAGATACATAGTACAAAATACAAATACAACTTACTAATACAACTGTCGTGTACAATACGACAAAACACAAACTGTGAGTTTGAATACAAATATTATCTTCTAGAGAGTATTCATACTCAAAAGGAGTCCTCATTACATTTATTAACACACCATTACATAGAATAGTGAGGACTACTAACTAATACTATCATTCGGACCATCACTCCGTTCCCCGACTTGCCCCAGCTACGTTCTCATTTCCTGAAGAGAACAGTGAAAGAAAGGGTGAGCTCAACTAGCCCAGTAAGAAATATTATGACTAAGATAATGCAGAATAAATTATCATTAGCCTTCAACAATGTTAAACTGATAAAATATAATAGACATCAAGTTTAACTGCAGCGGAACAAGCAATCCATTAAAAGAGTCAAGTAGAAGATAAACTCTACTATCTTTTATGATTTAAAAGATTTTCCAACACTGTGATCGCTGAGACTCAGCTTAATAAAATAATCCACATCATCGAATCACCCCTGCACTACGGCCAAGGATATTCGTATATTCATTAATGGTCATGATCATGCCAACAACTGTCCATCAATGCACTACGGGCCAATGACGACTTTTACCACATCATTCGTAACATTACGGTCATGATTACACCGAATAATCCCTGGTCATAATCATACCAAGTCCATCTATGCACTACAGGCCACAGATGACTTTCAACAGAATATAAACATGAGGATGATGACAATGATATAAGAATTCAATAAAACAAGTTCAAGAATTAATTTATCCAAGAATTAACAACGTCCAAATTGTCAACATGATACTACTTTGTGGAGTAAAATTCAAGAATGATCAGGAGAATATTTTCATGAATAGATACTGGATGAAGCGCAAATGTCAAGGATATTCCACAAATTTCATGAAGTATAGAAGTCAAAGTTTTAATCAACTGAGTATAATAAAGAATGGAATAACAAAAGAAATCACCATGCATGCGATAGACCGCACAGACAGGTTATTCTTAACAGAATAATAATAATGGAACCAGGTCCGGCGTAAACGCACAGACAGGATATTCCGACAGAATAATAAATAATGGAACGAGGTCCGGCGTAAACGCACAGACAGGATATTCTGACAGAATAATAAATAATGGAACCAGGTCCGGCGTAAACGCACAGACAGGATATTCCGACAGAATAATAACAAGACGGAACCAGGTCCGGTATAAAACACACAGACAGGATGTTCCAACAGAATAATAATAAAAACGGAACCAGGTCCGGTGTAAAACACACAGACAGGATGTTCCAACAGAATAATAAAAGAATGTCACCAAGTATAGGGTATATCCGCGTATACAGGTTATTCGAACAGAATAATAAGAAATAGAATAACAACAGTTCTCTTCATGAATAAGAAAGAATAACACCCCTTACCGTTTTAAAGACGAGCTGAAATAAGGAAGTAGTTAAGTAGCAGAATACTCTTCTTCTCTCTCTCTATAGTTTCTCTCTCTAGAGTTCAGTGAATTCGTAAGAAATAATGAAGGAATGAGCTGCTATTTATAGAAAAATAGAATGCATAGTAACTAATCCATGAACGGTCCAGATTGATTACTTTAATCTGACGGTCCATATTTAAAGAAAAATCTTTTAAATAAAATATAATATATTCTATTTATAGAATAACTTTAATAAAGTATTCTGTTTTATATAAAAAGATGTTTCTGTTTTATTACGTTAATAATACGAATAAAACAAAACGTCATTATCGCTAAATAATTCATATTATTAACTGACAATAATTGAATCAAACTGAGTGACTTCTCACATAAGCATTAATCATCAATACCGTGTGCTACTATGCAACCACACGTATTACTGTACTTTTACTACCGAGTAGTTCAACAGTAACAATGGTAAAATTTCCGCCGTTATTTTTAGTAAAATATTTTTATCGTTTCTTTCAATCCGACAATAATTCTGTTGTGGGGTCCACAAATGATTGTGTCATTGTACGAATATTCCCTGTTAAAACGAATATTCCCCGACCAATCGAATATTATATAACAACTTGCGTACTTTGCAAAATTTAGAAATATTACCCACAACTATAACATTATATCAAATTAACTCCATAATATTCAAAAATGATATTTATAGAAAATTCATCTTTATTTATAAAATTTGGGGTCTTACACGAGTTCTATAATGAATACCTTCAAATGTGTGTAAGGATCTCCTAACCCATCATACTTTTCAAAGTCAGGAGTCTTGAACTTCTGTGGATAATGCACACCAGGGAATATACAAAGGTCTACATATGAAACACTCTCATGTACTCCAATCCCTTTGATAGAACGGATGGACTCTTCCATTTGAAGGACCTTCTTTCTGATATCACCGGTGTCTAGATCTTCTTTGAGATGGGTGGTATCATGAATTTTGTTGGTTATATCCAACTGGACCTCAGGTATTGGAATAGCTTTATCCGAACCTTGGATTCCTCCTTGTGCAGAGGATTCAGTATGTATGGGTATCTTTGTACCCAGAGTAGATTGGTGTAGTTCTTGAAGCAGAACAACCAAATTTGTAAGTTGTTTACTTAATCCGTCGAATTCCTCGCGGGAGACAGGATTAAGATTAGCCTGGTCGGATGACGACATAATTGGTTGTAGGCTCGTGGCCTTTTTGGACTTTGACCGGGTAATAGGTCTGATTGCTTCCCTGCAAAAGACTAACGTAGTTTAGGTTTAGGGAATGTATAAATGTTTATATGCTATATGATGTATCCATTTTAGGAGTATTATCCTGCAACACGGATGTTAGATGTTTGTAATACAGGATAGCATAACTTTGTAAATATGTGTGTGCATATATTTCTTCATACTTCTCATATGGAGATTAATATGGAATGAAATTACTAGTAAATGAAATTACAAGTAATTTGAAAATGGAAAGTATGAAGAGACTTTCCTCCGCGTTTGGTTTATCAGAGGCTCACCTATCTTAGGCTACTCTAGCGGCTTTTTGGCATGAAGGTTCCCAAATCATCGCAATTTACTCCACGGGAAGTTAATCCAACCTTTCAATTAGAGCGAATTTGGGTGGTGCCTTTCCTGAGCCTCGTTGGAATTAGTCTTCCTACGAGTCCAGTAATCAAACACCGATAGGATAGCCTCCTGATGGAGGAGCCACACAACATACATTCACATACAACGTGTCTCACCATTTATGAAAATGATGACATGTGTGAAGCACTAATATCACAAGCAGATATTGTATAAAACATTAAGTATAGTAAGTAAATGCATTCGTACACATCCATCAAATGTAAATGAAACATCCACACACAAGCATATAACAGTTTTGAAAAGCTTGCAATAGTGGCTTAAGTCCTTTTACTAGCAAATGTCCCTAGCAGAGTCGCCACCTGTCGACGTCGGGATTTTATTTGTCCCTTTCTGTTCTTGTTCTTTGGTGTTCTCATGTTAAGTGAGATTTGTTTGAAAAAATAAGTTATAAAAGGGTTTGACATTTATATGTCGACGATTTGACTGTAAGAGTCGCCAGTTAGTTTTTTAAATGGTTGTACCAACACAACCGAGAAAAGGTTTGCACATTGACCCAGTGATGTGACACTGCTTAACGGGTCTGTGAAACCGAGATTCATTAGAGTTCGGGGACTTGCTTATGCAGGGGGAAGGTGTTAGGCACCCCCCGACATCCGTGTTGCCACGGTTACCGCCACTTTTTAAGAAATTGTTATATGAATGTGTGTGTGTGGGGGTCAATGTGCCTCGTTTGCACCTATATATACAAAAGGTTTGAATTTATATAAAAATTCAGTATTAAATAAGATATAGCAATGATGTTTTGTAAAAAGAGATTTTTCAAACCCTGTGCTCAATAGTAATTGAGGCCTTTGATACTTCCATTTTATTATGTGTTCGGTTGGATTGCTTTTATTTTCGAGATGCGAAGCAACTTCGAGAAAATAACGTACAAAGCAATGTCGAACTCCTTGTGGGCATGAGAGCCATCTTAGGAAATTCAAACACGGTGAATAATTTACAAGCTACTTACAGCTGAAAAAATGTCCATCACGGGAACCGAATCTAGATTCAGTAGACTGAATCTGTGATCACATGATTCCTAGGCTCACATGATGCTGCAATTTATATGAAAGTAGTAAGCAGTTACATATATAAAAGCTGTAAATATATATATACAGACATGATCAACCACCACGAAGCACCTCCATGAGGGGATTGAAAATGTAAATATATAAAAGCGGTAAATATATATATATATATATATATATATATATATATATATATATGTGTGTGTGTGTGTGTGTGTGTGTGTGTGTGTGTGTGTGTGTGTGTATGTGTATGCGTGTGTGTGTGTGTGCATACAATCAACCACCACAAAGCACCTCCATGGGGGATTGCAAATATAAATAAAGTAATAAAAACCCAATCAACCATCACGAAGCACCTCCATGGGAGATTGGAAATATAAATAAAGCAATAAAAATCAATCAACCACCACGAAGCACCTCCATGGGGGATTGATAAATATATATAAAGCTGTAAAAGCGATCAACCACCTCGAAGTAAACTCCAAGCGGGATAAAAAGTAAAGAAAGCAGTAAAAACGATCAACCGCCACGAAGTAAACTCCAGGCGGGACGAAGTGTAAAGAATGTTGTTGTAAAAGGCCACGAAGTAAACTCCAGGCTTGACAAAAATGTAAATATATATATATAAATATATATATATATAAATAATATATATATATATATATATATATATATATATATATATATATATATATATATAAGCGGTAAACGCACAGGATATATTGATCCCGGATCGGTTTATCATTTCAGTAATTTGTCGCTATATATATATATATAAGCAGTAAACGCTCCGGATGTAAAATCCAGGCTCATCGAACAGAGTTCGACAACAGTTCATATATATATATATATATATATATATATATATATATATATATATATATATATATATATAAGCAAATAAACGCTTCAGATGTAAAATCCAGGCTCAATCGAGGCATAACTCGATAATGTTAGTACATATATATAAATATATACATATATACATATATATATATATAATATAAAAATAAATAAAAGCCACGAACCGAAGTCCGGGCATACACACACTACACGACTCTCAACGTGAAGACATGTGTGTGCACGGTAGTGGAGAAAGGCTTTAAAGTGTGTAAGAAGGCTTACAGTGAACTGCCAAAGAAGACTTCAATGACTTTAAATGGATGAATACTTGGCTCCCACTGGTAAAAATATAACAATATATAAGCTCACAAGTGTTTAAAATGAGAAAGCACTCAGTTTATAGTGTGTACAGAGTAAATTGGACAATGCTTCCTCGCCTTTTCTCTATGCAAAATGGCTGCCCCAAGCCCTTTATTTATAGAGGGGGGAACCGTAGGTGTACCTGCGGCTGCCCGAGGTGCCCCGAGTTTTGCGTGTCCTGCCGTCTCGAAGTGCGTGCCCGCGTACAACGTGATGTCCACTCGAACTTTCAAAACTTCAATTCGGGCATCCAATTGAGGTGTATAAGACCTTTTTCGGTATGCTGTTGTCGAGAGCTACACAATGACATGGGATTAGAGGTTGTACAAAGTCAGGAAGATGGGACCATGCCCTTGGTCTTCAAGCTTCAAATTCTATCTGGTGTGCTGTCTTGTGCAGTAGTCACTCGGCATTGGCGCTCTTTGGTTCTTCTAGAACATTGTTGTATATGTATGTATGAATGTTGAGACGATGCAAATTGGGATGACAAGATGATGGTTCTGCCCTTTACCGGGGTTATCTCCGGCTTAAGCTGATTTAACAATAGTTGATCAAGGTTATCTCTGAGATTGGACTACTGCAGGTATTGACCGTCCTCAGTGTTGTTTCTGAGATGTGCCTGACTTCCCGGGGTTATCTTCGAACTTTGGAAAAGAGTGCCTCGGGGCCATTGCCAAGTGTTTGAAGCTGATTGCATGGGTTTAAAACAAGCATTTTCGGGGTTATCTCCGGAACTGCAACTGCATGCCTCGGGGTTGTCTCCTAGGTTGACGTTGTCTTTTCGATGTTGTTTCCAGGACTGAGACTGAGTATCTCGGGGTTATCTCCGAGATGACACGGTCTTCTCCGGTGTAATTTCTGATATTTGAACTGCATTCCTCAGGGTTATCTCCGAGGTTGACACTGAAACTCCCGGTGTTTTTTCTGGGACTGAGGTTGAAACTTTCGGTGGTATTTTCGGGTCTGAGTTGGATGTCTCGGGGTTGTCTCCGAGATGGTAATACTGAATATCCCAGGGTTGTCTCTGGAATTGAACTAAGTTGTCTTCCAAGGTTATCTCTGAAAGACAATTTTGCCCTCCTGCAATGTTAGTAACAGATATGCAGAAAATTTCGAGTGTCTACACCATTAATATTTAAAAATATTAAAATATTAATGAAATATACTCCAAATTATTAAAAACCCATTTTTAGGCTTTAAAATAATTTTTATAAATTTATTATGAATTTTTCATAATTAAAAACCATTTAATACTAATTATTTAATAAAAATAATAATTACATAAATAAACTGTCACTAAAGGTGCCTATAGCGACAAAATTATCGCTATAGGTGTTCTTGGCCATTCAATAACATTCATACACTGTGATTAGGTTGCCTAGTTTGACCAAAGCTAGATCCTTGATTATAAAGTTTTTGGGTTTGTAAGGAATGTAGTATTGATGTAATACTACAACCTTAAACAACTTTCATGGCCAAAACATATCAAATCAGAGAGATACAAGCTCTCAAAAATCATGTCAAACATGTTCTTCATTTTCTGGGTTACCCAGAAAATGAAGAACAGTCTAAAGGTCCTACTTTGGATCCTTATGTCTTGCATTCTAGGTTCACTTAGTGTGATATAAAGGTTCAATCATGTAATATAGATGTCAAGGAACAACAATACAACATTAGTTTAGCCTAACTACATCACATGTAAAAGATCTAGGCTAGTCAAACCATGTCAAGAAAACTGCTCTTGAAGGTTTCTGGGTTTTTTAGAAAACTCATCCGGCAAATGGTCAACCCTACTTTGATTATGTTCATGATTTTGGTGTTCTAAATGCAGGGATTTGTAGTCTATATGTCAATCTACACAAGCAATATACATACATGGCCAAACTAATTAAACACTGCAAGATCTAAGGCATCAAAAGTTACTATCAGACTTTCTGGGAAATCTGGGAAATTTCTGGGTTGCCCAGAAACAGTTTTCGTGCTCAGTCAACCATGTTTGACCATCCTTATTTTGAGATCTAGACATCAAATGGACTTGATTCCACTTCCAGTCTATTCTCCTCATGGCAGAGAACAAATTTAAGACATCAAACACACATAACATCTAACACACACAAATCTACGAGCCTTGACATTTGGCTGTCAGACAACAATTTTAGGGTTCTTGGTCAGTTCTAAAAATGCTATTTTCTTGCATCTAGATGTTATGGATCTATGATGTAACACCATAGATCACTAAATAACACCCCTTAACACAAATCTAAACAACAAATAACAACAATAACATCAATCTTAAGGATCTACAAAAATTAGGGTTTATACCTCTTTATGCTTAACTCTTTAAATCTGATCATCATGATCTGATCCACTTATGGATTTCGTGGCTTAGGACATAGAGAGAGAGGTTTGGTTGAGAGTATGAGTACAAATGAGACTTAATTATGAACTTTCTCTCTCTTTAATCTATCTATATCTTGATGCAATGTACTTGTTATGCTAGGTGGCACTAAAGATCTGATATGGGAAGATTTTGAGCACATGCTGATATCAAGAGTTGGTGAGTAACCAATATCTTGGCTAGATTCTCACACTTTCCAAATTAAGAAATGCAAAAAGGGCATTTTAGACAATTGGCTTATAATTTTAATGGCATTCTAGTAATCTTAACCCAACCCTTGGGTTTTAACCCTTAGGCCCTTAGGTTTCAATCCTTAAGTTTTAACCATTAGGTTTTGCAATTTAATTTTTAGGAGTTCCAATTAGTGTTTAATATAGAAAATTAAGCTTTCTAATTTAGAAATTAGGGTTTCCTAATTACTTTAGAGCTTGCTAATTAGGATAAAGGTTCCCTAATTAACATAAAATTTCTAAATTAACAATTAGGTTTTTCCCTAGTTGTACATTAGGGTTTCAAATCTTAACAATTAGGGTTTTCTAACTAATCATTAAGTTTTCCCTAATTAGATTATAATTAACACTTAAGCCTTTATACTTAGCTTTTGAGATCCCAAATTAGGGTTTTAATATCCCTGGTTAGGGTTTCGAATTCCCAGAACTGAAATTAGGATTTCCAAAGTCGGTATTAGGGTTTTTAACAATTTGTTAGGGTTTCTTAACTAAACGTCGAAGTTCTGAACATAAAATTAGGGTTTTATCACTGTTATAGCTTATCCGATTAACCCTTGACCCTTAACCACATACTGTACACATATAAAATTACTGTACACAAAACATATACACTTATACACTTAACCCTGTAAGTCTTCACCAAAAATTTTTAAATCCATAAAAATCCTTCACAAAAATGTCAAATCCATACACTTATTTTCTGTCTAGGTCTATTATTTAACCTTTATTCAATCTTTTAAGATTTTATTAAATTGCCTAAATTCTCGGGTTGTCACATTCACCCCTTCTTCTAAAAATTTCATCCCCGAAATTCTCCTTACACCTTACACCGTTCATACTCATCACCACATGCTACCCAAAACATCACTCACCAGAGTTAAACTTTTTCCAATCGTGTTAAGGAGTCATATAGACTACGAACTTTCATTTTCGAAAAGGTTTATACAGAAATTCATCCGCAAACCATAACTTACAGACGCAGAGGGTGATTAGCCCGGTATGCCCTGTACTGATCAAGTACTACTGGTCAGAATATATTTTTTTCCTATTCCTCTTATCCGCCTTGGGCGCACAAAAATTTCCCAAAGTTTGGGATGCTTACCTCAGTCTTATCGGATTCCGCACCAAAATAATTCGGTTCGAGAACATTTTCAAAGAACGCTTAGAATTTTATAAATGTTGGTCTAGCTGAATCAAATAGCTTAGACTCATACCAATAATTCAATTTCATTCGAAACACTTATGTATAGCCAAACCTCGTTGGCAATTAATTATATAAAAAAAATATTTTGAAAATGACGTCATGATACTGTACTGTATTTATAGCCCGTTTGAGGATTCCGTCATTGTGTGACTTTGTTATAACACATTATACAATAGTGGGACAACGATTTTTAGATCGAATTCAACACTAAGTATTCCTGTATTTATAACTCCATCATTTTTTTATAATCACTGCACCAGGTTACATGATGTATTAATGATAAATAAAATTTATTTTGATATTTTAAATCATTGTCGTCTAGCCGAAACAATTAGCATAGACTATACTTTAAACAGCTCAAAAATCTTTGCAAATCAGTTTTATCATCTCAATAAGTAACGATGTGCCAGTGTCCCGAAGTCCACACATACACAAAGGTCACCAGGAGTTGAGAATAAAAATTCATTTTTAAAAGGCATATAGTGCGTATTTAGCTTGATGTCAAAAATTTTGAAGTCTAGGATAGCTAGAAGATTTGGAATTCCTAAGCTTCCACTAATGCTCCATTACTTAATCGTTCTATCTACTCCTATTATCCTCAATACTCCATTCACACTTACCTATACCCCGTTCGTCAAACTTACCATATGTTATGAGTTCAGGAACTTTCCACAATAGTATGAGTTTAAGAACTTATCCTAGTCAGACCATAGGTGTCCATTTGCTGAAGGGTTCAAAAACATACCATACAATAATGAGTCACGAACTTACCATAAGTATGAGTTTTAAGAACTCGCGCCTAACCTTATATTCTTTACCTATCTGATATATCCATGAGAAAAGAATCACCTTCTTAACATGTATATAGCAAACAGCGCGACCAAACATTTCAATGATTATCAGTACCAAAAACTAAGTGGTTGTCGAACCAAACACAATCCTCTGCCCATACAAAGAATTGGTCAACTCGGCCACTAATCAATATAGGAAGCTAAGCGGTTGTTACACCAAGGATAATTCCCTGCCCATACAAAGAATTGTTCAACTTAACCACTATATCGGATAGGAAGCTAAGTGGTTCTAAAACCAAGTACAAATTCCCCACCCATACAAGGAATCATACAACTCAGCTGCTGACATGAGTCCTCAGTTGAAATCCCACTTAATATCATAGCCCCATACTTACTCCATACGAATTTTGTTCAATTCGTATTGCATCACCCCCCAGCCCTTTTTCTGAGTTAACCTAGTACCAATTTGTAGTACCACTGACACACAACAATTTTGCCGTAAAACTTTCAATCATTAGATTGATCCTCCTCCCTGCTATGACCTTATCAGATCGCGGAGTGGTCTCATCGTATATATTACGATTCATTTCTATGTAATGATCGTTTTGTTTTACGATCTTCTTTCCCCGTATACTTTTAGTCTTTTAAACTCTATCTATTCATTATTAATGTTCACCTTTATTATCAGAGTTAGGTAACTCTGGATCTTTTATAACTTATCGAGATTCGTCTTTGAAACTTATTGACTTATTATCTCTATTTGAGTTAGTCCTTATCCTCATCCCTGCGGTTATTAGCCTAAGGTAACCTTACCTAAGGTTTATAACCTACAGCTTTGATATCAACTGTGAAGACCTCAGATCCAGGCACTAATCACCACGAATCTGGTACACTAATTCTATAACTATTACAGAAGATATAAACATAAATTGTTTATACAGTAAACTTTACACATAATCCCTAAGGTCAATAACCTTTAACTTATTACCTGAATTCAATAACCTATCTGACATACAATGTCATTAGCAAATAATATTATTACAAGTTCTATTTGTACGCTAACCCAATGTTGGAACTGTCTTTAACTTTGCCTGTATCCGACGTATTTGTTTTAATCTGCAATGTTTATCATGATATAGCAAGGGTGAGCAACAAGTTTGCCCAGTAAGTTTAATTTCAATAAAGGATATATCATGATTGAAAGAATTGAACAATAAGCTGGCTACGTTCAACAATATAATAATTGTGAACTAGCATGAATCAAGTTTCATAACTGAACGATCAGGACAATAAGAATGAATGGTCAATAAAGAACATGAACAAATCAACTGGACCAGATGGTAATGAAGGTGATCAGCCTTTCATACCTGATGAACATATGCAACATGTACATAGTGCGAATCAACAAATTATAAACATGGTATGTAAGACCCCAACTTATTAATGAATAAAATCAAATTTTCTCTAAATATTATTGTGAATAATAAGGGGTTAATTTGATATAATACTTTGGTTATGGGTGAAATGTGCAAATTTTGCAAAATAAGCAAGTGGTTATAAAATATTCATTTTGTCGGGGAATATTCGTTTGGTCGTGGAATATTCTTGCTGTCGGGGAATATTTCGTACGACGGCGCAGCCTTGTGTGGGCCCCATAACGGAAAGCGATTGGATGAAGAAAACGACAAGTATAAGTTGTTTATTAATAACGGCGTAGTTGTTACCGTTAACACTGTTTAAATACCCGGTGGTTAAAAATACAGTAATAGCGCGTGGTTGCACAGTAGCACACGGATTGCACAGTATAGTTGAATTATTGATTCGTACGTAAGAAGGCACTACTCAATAATTGTTACAGTGATTACTGTTCAATATTTTATTTTATTGGTTCAATAATTGCTGCATTGATATTTCATATTATTGTTGTTTTAATAATTGTTACTGCACAGTATTTCCCATTATCAGATCAATAATTCATATTATTTGAATAATATTATTAGATAATATTATTGACAATGTCTAGAAAGTTCTGTCTAAGGAGAGGTTTGGTCATCTAATTGCGCGCCAGTAAGGAGAAATCCTTATTGGAAAGCCCCCTCTTTCCTGGGAACGGCCTGGTTGTCATAAATGTGATTCTGTAATATTATTTATGAATAATTAATTATTGATTCATATGATAAGAAAATATTTATTTTATGTGGATATAAATGAGGGATATATTTTTGTGGTTAAAAATGAAGGAGTTAATGTTGAGGTTTTTATCCATATTTTTGTCGGAATGGAGGTATTAAAAATCAGGGTTTTTGAGATATTTTGCGGGGGTTATAATTTTTAATCCGACCGTTGGATCGTGGTAATTTTTGGATATGTTATACATATATAAGTTGAGTATATGCCCACAAATTTTGAACCGTTAAAAATGAACGTATGATTTATTATGAATTTTACAAGATGACTGGTTCAGAAATTGTTGAATTTTCGGAGTTTATCATTTTGATGGAAAATTCTAGAATTGGTGGGCCCCACTTGTGGTTGGTGAAGAAATGTGCTGAATTATATTTCAAATGTGGTGGGTGGGAATAGTAGCAGGTAAAGCCATCAGGTTGCAGGTCAAACCTACTAAAATTTTCCTATAAATAGAGGGCTAAGTTAGAATTGAAAATCACACCAGAAACAAGTTTTCTCTCTTTCTCTCTCTAGATTATTGAGTGTATTTTGTGAGTATTTAGATACTTTGAGAGTTTCTATTCATCAGAGCAAGTTTCTTTCAGCCTTATACCGGTATTCCGACCAGAAGTACTGATATCTTGAGGTAAGGGGTATTATTTTCTTCTTGATGATATTATTTTCTTCAATATCATTATGCTGAAATATTGATATGAGTTTTTATCAAATTTGGAACTTTTTGTGTCGGGGTTACTATTCACGTATACGACACTATTCACGTATACGGTACTATTCACGAATACGGCACTATTCACCGAAAAATAAAATTTTCCCTTGTTGTCCAAGATGTCTATTATGGTTACTATCTTTGATTGTATCCATGTTTTGATCTTTATTTTTGAATTCTGCTTCACAATTGATTATTATGAAGTATTATTGATCTTGGATAAACTGTTATACGAATCCCTAATATTTGTCCTTCTGTCTCACTGGATTCGTTCTCTTTAAGATATTTTTCATCATCCTCAGTCCTAAATGATGATATTACTGAATATCTTTGGCCTGTAGTGCAAAGATGTATGATTACTTGATGAATATCTTTGGCCTGTAGTGCAAAGATGAACAGATGTTGAGATGAACATGACTGACAGGTGATACAAATGAATATCTTTGGCCTGTAGTGCAAAGATGAATATTTGGATAAAGATGATTATTAATTGATGTTACAGGGATAAAATATTGATGATGGACTTTTAAATCTTAGAAGATAGTAGAATTCTTTCTCTACTTGACTCTTCTAATGGTTTGTTATTTCCGCTGCAGTTGTTGATCTAAAACTTGTTGTCGATTATATTCTATCAGATTTTTCCCTGTTGAATACTAATGATAATTTGTTGTATATTATCTTAGTCATAATATTCTTTACTGGGCTAGTTGAGCTCACCCTTTTCCTTTTTGTTCCATTTTTCTTCTCAGGAGGTGAGAACATAGCAGGATCTAGTCGGGGTATGGAGTGATGGTTCTAGAAAGATGTTTTAGCAGTCCTCACTATTTTTGTAAAATAGTGTTTGAATAATTGTAATGAGGACTTATTTGAGTGTGGATATTGTCTAGAAGACAATATTTGTATTTAAACTCACAGTATGTGTTGTCGTATTTTGCACGACAATTGTAATAATAAAGTTGTAGTTATTTTCTGTACCATGTATTTGGCGACTCAGAATGGGTTGGATGGATTGGACCTATTTTGGGGGCGTCACAGTTGGTATCAGAGCTTAGGGATATGATCCCTGGCTGAGATGTGAGACAAGAACTAGGAGGGGAGAGACGGGGAATTCCTTCGCTAGTATGACCTGACTAAGTTTATTTGGTGTTTATTTGGTCGGTCAGAGTATAGGGATAATATATGACATGACTATTAACCCTTGTTTTATGGCAGTATTTAAGAATGGCAGCTGAGAACGTTAATAATGGAGTAAATCAGACCATGGAAACACCTTTGATCACCACCCAGGGGAACGTGCAACAATAAGGCAATATTCCTCCTGTAAACAACGTTACCGAGCAAACGATGAATGATGGAATGTTTAGGAGCTTTTTGCAGTTCTTGCAAAATCAGACGAGGGAGACTCGTGTACAAAATACAGGTGGAAATAATGACAACACGCGGTCTGTCACAGCCAAGCAGTTTAAGGAGTTGGGACCACCAGAATTTAAGGGAAAGCCGGATCCGATCATGGCGGAAACATGGGTCAAGCAAATTACCAAGATATTCGATGTCTTAGGATGCACGGAGGAGCAGAAGGTTCCATTCGCTACCTTTATGTTCCGCGGTGAGGCAGACTACTGGTGGGAGTCTGTGAAGCGTACCCAGCCTGACGCACTCAATATGTCCTGGGAAACATTTCAAAAACTGTTTAATGACAAGTACTTCCCTGAAAGTATTCGTCATATGAAGGAGGTGGAGTTTATCAGACTGGAACAAAACTTCATGACGGTGTCCCAGTACGAGGCGAAGTTTACAGAGTTATCCAGGTTTGCACCTCATTTGGTAGAAAATGAGGAACGTATGACGCGGATGTTTCTGAGAGGTTTAAAACCTGAGATTCGTCAATACCTTATCTCTCATAAATTTTCTCTGTATTCAGACGTTGTCAACAGGGCCCAATTATTAGAGAGAGATAATGAGTATACTCAACCGAGGGACCACAACCAGGGTCATACCGGTGACAGCAATCATCAGAGCGATGATAACCAACGAGGAGGGAAAAATACGAACAAAGGCGGTAACCACTCGGGTGGTCATCGTGGCCATGATAATAGGAGAGGTGAGTCAAGTGGAAATTTCAGAAAGAGGAGATTCAACAATGACGGGAAGACATCAGCACCAGCACCAACAACAAATTTTAGGGGAGGAGAATGACCGCCAGTTAGATGTTACAAATGCGGGAAAGAGGGACATATCAGCCCAAACTGTCCACAACAATCCAAGGTGTGTTACAACTGTGGGAAGGAAGGCCACATCGCTCGAGATTGTACTATAGCGAAACCAAGTTCAGCGGGAGTGGTGATTCCAAGGGCTGTCCCGGATAAGGCGAAATCAGCAGTTCCTGGAAGAGCGTTTGTCGTAACTGGCCAAAACGTGAGAAACCCGAACGAGGTGATCACGGGTAAGCTAATCTTGAATTCTTGCGAAGTTTATACTTTACTAGATACCGGTTCTACGCATTCTTTTATCTCTCCTGCTTGTGCTCAACGTTTAAACTTGACTCCGGAGAAATTGGACTTTAACTTATCTGTTGAAACTCCGTTGGGTGAAACCTTCGTTACATCTACAGTTTATAAATCTTGCATGATCCAAGTTGGCACTATCACATTACCTGTTGATCTTATCTCTTTAAAGATACTTGCTTTTGATGTGATTTTAGGAATTGATTGGTTAACCACTCATCATGCTAAAATTGATTGTTTTCGTAAGGTTGTTAGTTTTCATATTCCTAACCAACCTGTCGTACGAATTCAAACTACTAAACCACTAAAATCAGTCACTGTCATATCAAGCCACAAAGCTATTCGTTTATTGAAAAACGAATGTCAAGCTTTCTTAGCCCATGTTATGGATTTAAACAAAGGCAAGTCAGATTTGAATAATATTTCTATTGTTAGAGAATTTCCCGATGTATTTTCTGAAGAACTTCCTGGTCTACCCCCAGAACGTGAAGTTGAATTCTTTATTGACCTTGAACCCGGTACAAAGCCCATTTCTAAAACTCCATATCGAATGGCTCCTATTAAACTTCAGGAGTTAAAAGTCCAACTACAGGAGTTGTTGGACATCGGTTTTATTCGTCCTAGTACGTCTCCTTGGGGTGCTCCTGTTTTATTCGTAAAGAAGAAAGACGGGAGTATGCCACTTTGTATCGACTATCGAGAATGGAATCATGTCACTATCAAGAATAGGTATCCACTACCTCGCATTGATGACCTGTTCGACCAGTTACAAGGAACACAATTCTTTTCAAAGATCGACCTTCGTTCTGGATATCATCAGCTGAAGATTAAAACTGAGGATATTCCAAAGACTGCCTTCAGAACTCGGTACGGGCATTATGAATTCTTAGTAATGTCTTTTGGATTGACTAATGCTCCTGCTGCTTTCATGGATATGATGAACCGTGTATTCAAAGAATATTTAGATCAGTTCGTTGTCGTCTTTATTGATGACATCCTCATCTATTCCAAAAGCCGTGAAGATCATGAGCGCCATTTGAAGCTGGTATTGCAAAGGCTTCGTGAAAACAAGCTATATGCCAAACTGAAGAAATGCGAGTTCTGGCTTGAGGAAGTAGCATTCCTTGGGCACGTGGTGTCAAAACATGGAGTATCTGTCGACCCGGCGAAGATTGAAGCCATACAAAGTTGGGAGCAACCGAAGTCGGTAACCGAAGTACGTAGCTTTCTGGGCTTAGCTGGTTATTATCGGAGATTTGTGGAAGGATTTTCTCGAATCGCTACTCCGTTAACTCAGCTGACTCGTAAAGATACAAAATTTGTATGGAGTGAGGAATGCGAGAAGAGTTTCCAAGAACTCAAGAGGAGACTCATTTCGGCACCTGTTCTGACAATACCATCTGGTTCGGATGGATTTGTTATCTACAGCGATGCTTCAGGCAAAGGGTTAGGATGTGTTCTCATGCAACATGGGAAAGTCATAGCCTATGCCTCACGACAACTCAAAGAATATGAGAGGAATTATCCTACTCATGATTTGGAGTTGGCAGCAGTCGTTTTTGCGTTGAAGATCTGGAGACACTACCTGTATGGGGAGAAAGTGGAGATCTATACAGATCATAAAAGCCTCAAATATTTCTTCACCCAAAAGGAACTCAACATGCGGCAACGACGTTGGCTTGAGCTGTTGAAAGATTACGATCATACCATCCAATACCATCCTGGAAAAGCAAACGTAGTAGCTGACGCATTGAGTAGAAGATCATATGCGGGTACGAGTGCAATGTTGTTAACACAAAGGCCTATTTTGTATGACTTGCAAAGGATGGAGATAGAGATGAAGGCTCCAAGTACCCACATGATGATATCAAATATACGAGTAGAACCGACTTTAATCGATAAAGTTAAAGCTGCTCAAGCTACAGACATGGAGCTGATGCGTATGAAGAAGAAAGTGCAAGAAGGTGCTATTCCAGAAGCAAGAATCGATGAAGAAGGAATACTTCGAGTCAACTCCAGACTTTGTGTTCCTAACGATTTTGACTTGAAGCATAGAATAATGATGGAGGCACACAACACACCGTTTGCAATCCATCCTGGGAGTACCAAAATGTATCACGATCTTCGACATACATTTTGGTGGAGCAATATGAAAAGAGAGATCGCGGAGTTTATCTCGAGATGTTTAACTTGTCAACGTGTAAAAGCGGAGCATCAAGTACCAAAGGGTCCATTGCAACCACTTGAGATTCCGAAATGGTAGTGGGAACACATTACCATGAATTTTGTTACGGGTCTTCCCAAGGTTTCTCAAGGCATAGATGCGATTTGGGTTATTGTTGATAGATTAACCAAGTCCGCTCATTTCTTGCCGATACGTGAGACTTATTCCCTTGAACGTCTTGCTAGTATGTACGTGAACGAGATTGTGAGATTGCATGGCATGCCAGTATCCATTGTTTCGGATCGTGACCCAAGATTCACTTCACGATTTTGGGTTAGCTTGTAGAAAGCTATGGGCACGGATTTACGATTCAGTTCGGCATACCATCCTCAAACGGACGGACAATCAGAGAGGACTATTCAAACTCTTGAAGATTTATTAAGACTTTGTGTCCTAGATCTCAAAGGGAGTTGGGATAAGTACCTACCATTGGTGGAATTCTCCTACAACAACAGTTATCAGGCGAGCATAGGTGTGGCTCCATTCGAGGCGTTGTATGGAAGAAAATGTCGTTCTCCAGTATGCTGGGACGAGGTGGGTGAAGCAACATTGTTGGGACCAGAGTTGGTACGCATTACTACAGAGAAGATCCAAACGATTCGACAACGTATACAAACGGCACAGGATCGACAAAAGAGTTATGCGGATCTTCATCGGAAGGACGTCGAATTTAATACTGGGGATCATGTATTGTTACGTGTTGCACCATGGAAGGGAGTTACAAGATTTGGGAAGAGAGGAAAGCTCAATCCAAGATTTGTTGGTCCATTTGAGATTCTTGAGCGAATAGGAAATGTGGCATATAGACTCGCATTACCTCCAAGCATGTCTCGTGTTCATAATGTTTTTCACATATCTATGCTTCGTAAATATGTTAAAGACCCGAACCACATTATTGAGTTAGAACCAGACGAGATAGCTGAAGATTTAACGTACGAGGAGGTACCTGTTAAGATCTTGGATAGGAAAGAGCATGTCCTACGCACGAAGGTTATACCACAAGTTAAGGTTTTGTGGAGAAACCATGCTATTGAAGAAATGACCTGGGAGTTGGAATCAGAAATGAAAGCGAGGTATCCTCACCTTTTTGAAACATCAGGTACGTACGTCAATTTCGAGGACGAAATTTCATAAGGAGGGGAGGTTGTAAGACCCCAACTTATTAATGAATAAAATCAAATTTTCTCTAAATATTATTGTGAATAATAAGGGGTTAATTTGATATAATACTTTGGTTATGGGTGAAATGTGCAAATTTTGCAAAATAAGCAAGTGGTTATAAAATATTCATTTTGTCGGGGAATATTCGTTTGGTCGTGGAATATTCTTGCTGTCGGGGAATATTTCGTACGACGGCGCAGCCTTGTGTGGGCCCCATAACGGAAAGCGATTGGATGAAGAAAATGACAAGTATAAGTTGTTTATTAATAACGGCGTAGTTGTTACCGTTAACACTGTTTAAATACCCGGTGGTTAAAAATACAGTAATAGCGCGTGGTTGCACAGTAGCACACGGATTGCACAGTATAGTTGAATTATTGATTCGTACGTAAGAAGGCACTACTCAATAATTGTTACAGTGATTACTGTTCAATATTTTATTTTATTGGTTCAATAATTGCTGCATTGATATTTCATATTATTGTTGTTTCAATAATTGTTACTGCACAGTATTTCCCATTATCAGATCAATAATTCATATTATTTGAATAATATTATTAGATAATATTATTGACAATGTCTAGAAAGTTCTGTCTAAGGAGAGGTTTGGTCATCTAATTGCGCGCCAGTAAGGAGAAATCCTTATTGGAAAGCCCCCTCTTTCCTGGGAACGGCCTGGTTGTCATAAATGTGATTCTGTAATATTATTTATGAATAATTAATTATTGATTCATATGATAAGAAAATATTTATTTTATGTGGATATAAATGAGGGATATATTTTTGTGGTTAAAAATGAAGGAGTTAATGTTGAGGTTTTTATCCATATTTTTGTCGGAATGGAGGTATTAAAAATCAGGATTTTTGAGATATTTTGCGGGGGTTATAATTTTTAATCCGACCGTTGGATCGTGGTAATTTTTGGATATGTTATACATATATAAGTTGAGTATATGTCCACAAACTTTGAACCGTTAAAAATGGACGTATGATTTATTATGAATTTTACGAGATGACTGGTTCAGAAATTGTTGAATTTTTGGAGTTTATCATTTTGATGGAAAATTCTAGAATTGGTGGGCCCCACTTGTGGTTGGTGAAGAAATGTGCTGAATTATATTTCAAATGTGGTGGGTGGGAATAGTAGCAGGTAAAGCCATCAGGTTGCAGGTCAAACCTACTAAAATTTTCCTATAAATAGAGGGCTAAGTTAGAATTGAAAATCACACCAGAAACAAATTTTCTCTCTTTCTCTCTCTAGATTATTGAGTGTATTTTGTGAGTATTTAGATACTTTGAGAGTTTCTATTCATCATAGCAAGTTTCTTTCAGCCTTATACCGGTATTCCGACCAGAAGTACTGATATCTTGAGGTAAGGGGTATTATTTTCTTCTTGATGATATTATTTTCTTCAATATCATTATGCTGAAATATTGATATGAGTTTTTATCAAATTTGGAACTTTTTGTGTCGGGGTTACTATTCACGTATACGACACTATTCACGTATACGGTACTATTCACGAATACGGCACTATTCACCGAAAAATAAAATTTTCCCTTGTTGTCCAAGATGTCTATTATGGTTACTATCTTTGATTGTATCCATGTTTTGATCTTTATTTTTGAATTCTGCTTCACAATTGATTATTATGAAGTATTATTGATCTTGGATAAACTGTTATACGAATCCCTAATATTTGTCCTTCTGTCTCACTGGATTCGTTCTCTTTAAGATATTTTTCATCATCCTCAGTCCTAAATGATGATATTACTGAATATCTTTGGCCTGTAGTGCAAAGATGTATGATTACTTGATGAATATCTTTGGCCTGTAGTGCAAAGATGAACAGATGTTGAGATGAACATGACTGACAGGTGATACAAATGAATATCTTTGGCCTGTAGTGCAAAGATGAATATTTGGATAAAGATGATTATTAATTGATGTTACAGAGATAAAATATTGATGATGGACTTTTAAATCTTAGAAGATAGTAGAATTCTTTCTCAACTTGACTCTTCTAATGGTTTGTTATTTCCGCTGCAGTTGTTGATCTAAAACTTGTTGTCGATTATATTCTATCAGATTTTTCCCTGTTGAATACTAATGATAATTTGTTGTATATTATCTTAGTCATAATATTCTTTACTGGGCTAGTTGAGCTCACCCTTTTCCTTTTTGTTCCATTTTTCTTCTCAGGAGGTGAGAACATAGCAGGATCTAGTCGGGGTATGGAGTGATGGTTCTAGAAAGATATTTTAGCAGTCCTCACTATTTTTGTAAAATAGTGTTTGAATAATTGTAATGAGGACTTATTTGAGTGTGGATATTGTCTAGAAGACAATATTTGTATTTAAACTCACAGTATGTGTTGTCGTATTTTGCACGACAATTGTAATAATAAAGTTGTAGTTATTTTCTGTACCATGTATTTGGCGACTCAGAATGGGTTGGATGGATTGGACCTATTTTGGGGGCGTAACATGGTATAATCAACAACGATTAACCATAAGCATATTTGAATAATCATAACTCAAGGTTGAGTTAGAGAGAACTTGCCTTTATCGCCGACTACTGCTACACAATCTATTTAGCTTTGTCTGAAGACCTAATATATAAATAATATTGATATCCAAATTAGAATAATATCATCACAGTTATAAAATAACCTAAACACATTAACACATAATCGTATTAGTCAATAAAACACTTAAGACCTAATCTCAAGTCAAACTATTTCAGTCTGAGTTGAGTTCGGTACTATTTTGACATCCCGATTGCCTAATCAGATAATTATCGAGCCTAATTTCAATAAGACTCTACCTAAACGCTTTAATATTAACTTAGATAATTTATTATATAATCAAAATATTTTTCACAAGCTTATAATAATTTTCAAATAATTATTATCATTTATCATGATCTTTCAATCATTAATATCATATTTATATGATTTAAATACCACATAATTCTATTATCATTAATATTTATTTAATATCAAATATTAATGAAATTCATGTCATAATATTATAAGTTATTTATAATATCTCAAAGTATTTTTAATACCTTAATATCATAATTAAATGATTTTAAAACATTTAAAATTATTATTAACTAACAACCATTAATATTAAAATATTAATGTGTTTCATAACAAAATATTAAAAGTTATATTTTATAACTTAAAATATTTTTATAACCTTTAAATCATTTTTATATGATTTTTAAAGCATTAAAATTATTTTTCCATAATTAATTTAAAATAATTATTAAATAAATCAATTAATATTAATATTAATTACTAATTAAATTCAACACAAAATATTAAAAGTTATTCAAAATAACTTAAAATATTTTCTAACACTTTAATATATTTTCAAATGATTTTTAAAGTATTAAAATCATTTTTAAGCAATTTATTCAATATAATAATTAAATACCATTAATATTTAAAAATATTACAATATTAATGAAATATACTCCAAATTATTAAAACCCCATTTTTAGGCTTTAAAATAATTTTTATAGGTTTATTATGAATTTTTCATAATTAAAAACTATTTAATACTAATTATTTAATAAAAATAATAATTACATAAATAAACTGTCACTAAAGGTGCCTATAGTTACAAAATTGTCGCTATAAGTTTTCTTGACCGTTCAAGAACATTCATACACTGTGATCAGGTTGTCTAGTTTGACCATAGCTAGATCCTTGATTATAAAGTTTCTGGGTTTGTAATTATGTTAGGAATGTAGTATTAATGTAATACTACAACCTTAAACAACTTTCATGGCCAAAACATATCAAATCAGAGAGATACAAGCTCTCAAAAATCATGTCAGACATGTTCTTCATTTTCTTAGTTACCCAGGAAATGAAGAACAGTTAAAAGGTCCTACTTTGGATCCTCATATCTTGCATTCTGGGTTTACTTAGTGTGTTACAAAGGTTTAATCATGTAGTATAGATGTCAAGGAACAACAATACAACATTAGTTTAGCCTAACTACATCACGTGTAAGAGATCTAGGCTAGTCAAACCATGTTAGAAAAACTACTCTTGAAGGTTTCTGGGTTTTCCAGAAACCTCATCCGGCAAATGGTCAACCCTACTTTGACCCTGCACTACTTTGATTTTGTTCATGATTTTGGTGTTCTAAAGGCATGGATTTGTAGTCTATATGTCAGTCTACACAACCAATATACATACATGGCCAAACTAATTAAACACTGCAAGATCTAAGGCATCAAAAGTCACTGTCAGACTTTCTAGGAAATCTGGGAAATTTCTGGGTTGCCCAGAAATAGTTTTCGTGCTTGGTCAACCATGTTTGACCATAATTATCTTGAGATCTAGACATGTAATGGACTTGATTCCACTTCCATTCTACTCTCCTCATGGCAGAGAACAAATCTAAAACATCAAAGACACATAACATCTAACACACACAAAACTATGAGCCCTAGCATTAGGCTGTCAGACAACAATTTTAGGGTTCTTGGTTAGTTCTGAAAATGCTATTTTCTTGTATAAAGATGTTATGGATCTATGATGTAACATCATAGATCACTAAATAACACCTTAACACAAATCTAAACAACAAATAACAACAATAACATCAATCTTAAGGATCTACAAAAATTAGGGTTTATACATCTTTATGCTTAACTCTTTGAATCTGATCATCATGATCTGATCTTGAGGTGCTAAGGATCATACTAGGGACTGATCCACTTATGGATTTCGTGGCTTAGGAGAGAGAGAGACGCTTGGTTGAGAGTATGAGTACAAATGAGACTTAATTGTGAACTTTCTCTCTCTTTAATCTATCTATATCTTGATGCAATGTACTTGTTATGCTAGGTGTCACTAAAGATCTGATTTGGGAAGATTTTGAGCACATGTTGATATCAAGATTTGGTGAGCAACCAATATCTTGGCTAGATTCTCACACTTTCCAAATAAAGAAATGCAAAAAGGGCATTTTGGACAATTGGCTTATAATTTTAATGGCATTCTAGTAATCTTAACCCAACCCTTGGGTTTTAACCCTTAGGGTTTAACCCTTAGGTTTTACAATTTCATTTCTAGGAATTCCAATTAGGGTTTAATATAGAAAAATAAGCTTTCTAATTTAGAAATTAGGGTTTCCTAATTACTTTAGAGCTTGCTAATTAGGATAAAGGTTCCTTATGACGCCCCCAAATCTGGGTACTTTCAACCCACAGATATGGTGGTACACGGTACGCATAACTATACATTCATTCTATTGAAACAACATAAAAAATAAGTGTATTTACTATATTTATTACAATAGTAATGAATCCTTTCCCAAGTTCTGTTAACCAAATACATTCTTTGCTTATCATATTATAATTCATACAAAATACTAGTCTGTTACCGAATAAACTAATTATCCATCTTAGCCTTGCCTTTATCTCTACTAGAACCTTCAGTTCGCTCGATCTTAGCTGCAATCATATAATTCAAGCAAGAAGTGAGCATAACTAGCTCAACACGTCTAGCAATTGATAAAATGAATACCACGTCTAGAATCATATGATTATTCTTCAATAACTGAACAAATAGCTATGAAGTACTATGAAACATTGGATAGCACTTTTCATTCTCATAAAACAATTCCGAAGTACATATAGTAACTTAGTAATTCTGAGTAGGTCAAAAGACTATGAACATTCTCTTTAGTTTTCATTCATGAAAAAGGACAACCCGGCACTAAGTCCGTAAGTCTGATATATCTTATGAGCACTTCTAGGTGATCAGCCTATAGTAGTCTATGTTGATTAACACTCATCCGTTAAACGTATTTACGTTTAAGTTTTGTCAACCTCACGTGCCCATCGAATAATCGATGTAAAATTCATTTGTTTATTCATACTCAGGCGTACCTTTGAATCCGTACCAAACAATTGACATAGGATAGCATTATCAATTCTATATCGAAAGACTTGTAAACAAATCAATCAAAATCTTAAGATTAGCCGAGTTAAATCTGGCATCGACTCTTTCGTAAAACAATTCATGCATCTCATAGTATGAATCACAGAAAACTTGCCTAACACGAAGATTAGACAGGTGTTAAAAAAACTTGCCTTCAAGCGTCTTCAAATAAATATTCAACAATTCTTGGTCTTTACAGTCTCTACATGATATATTCACATAGCACACTGTAATTAGCTACCAAACAATCTAATCACATTGTTTTTACCCATTTCTTTCTCTTCTATAACTTAACCAAATTTCTTTCATTAATAATACTTGTTTCAAGTTACTTATCCTTCTTTATGGCTTATTAACGTTCTTACGTCACTAAACCAATACTTACCAACCATTGGTTAAGTATCATCGTAATTGAATACTATTCACTTTTTTACACTTTACATTCTTCGTTTAATTACTAGTTAAACAACATTGAATCCCTAAAGTCACCGCTATATACGTGACATAGGAATGGTCTTAACATGTATATTAAGTATATACACTTGTCCCATAATTTTCATGCAACAATTGGGTTCAAAATAACTAAGTCAGGCATTTTCCCTGTCTCGGCGTTGCGGCGCCATCTCCCAGTTCAACATTAGCGCTGCAGCGCCAACTAACAGTAGCTAGACCCTTGTTTGGGCACAAGACTTCTATACAAGAATGGCGCTGCAGCGCGACTCTGCAGTGTCTACTTCTCCTTCCCGGCGCGAGGAACACAGGCTTGGGCGGCGTTGCGGCGCCTACCCTGAGCTCTGGGAAATTTTCTAAATTTTTCCAGTTTAATTCTTTCCGGACTCCTAACTTGGTCGTTATAAGTCGGAATTGGCTCGTTCAAAAGCCATTATCTTACATATCTCAAGTACTTCGATTTTATTTGGATAAAAGTAGTTTTTAAATCTGTTAGCAATGAATTCACTATTTAACGTCCTATTACGCGTTCGTGAACATTCATAGCTCGTTTCTTCGTTCTAAGTCAGAATTCGACGATTCTTGAGTCCACGACTCTCAAATACGTTATTCTACGTTATGCCATTGAAAACCAAGGTTTCCAAGTTCAACGGCAACTTTTGACTGCTAATCCGAAAATTCTACGTTTTCAACATTGTCGACGCCGGGATTTTTATTCGTCCCTTTTCTGTTCTTGTATTTTGGTGTTCTCATGTTAGATGGGATTTGTTTGAAAAAATAAGTTATGAAAAGGTCAAACATGTATATGTCGACGATTGGACTGTAAGAGTCGCCAGTAGGTATTTTTAAATGGTTGCACCAACTCAACCGAGAAAAAGTTTGCACATTGACCTAGTGATGTGACACTATTTAACTGGTCTGTGAAACCAAGATTCGTTAGGGTCCGGGGCTTGATTATGGGGAGGAAAGGTGTTAGGCACCCCCCGACATCCGTGTTTCCACGGTGACCGCCACTTTTTAATTTAAACCATTTATCTGAATGTGTGCGTGTGTGTGGGTCAATGTGCAATTATCTGGAAGTAGTGCTATGCCTCGTTTGCACCTATATACAAAGGGTTTGAATTTTGTATAAAAGTTCAGTTTTTAACAAGATATAGCAATGATATTTTGTAAAAGAGATTTTTTAAACCCTTATGCTCAATAGTAATTGAGGCCTTTGATACTTCTATTTTATTATGGGTTCGGCTGGATTGCTTTTATTTTCGAGATGCGCAGCATCTTCGAGAAAATAAGATAAATAGCAGTGTCAAATTCCTTGTGGGCATGAGAGTCGTCTAAGGGAATTCAAACACCGTGAATAATTTACAAGCCATGTACAGCTGAAAATGTCCATCACGGGAACTAAATCTAGATTCAGGAGACTGAATTTGTGATCACATGATTCCTAGGCTCACATGATGTAGCAGTTTGTACGAAAGTTGTATACAGTTATATATATATATATATATATATATATATATATATATATATATATATATATATATATATATATATATATATATATATATATAGGAACGATCAATCGCCACGAAGTAAACTCCAGGCGGGACAAAAAAATAAATGTATAAAAGCTGTATATATATATATATATATATATATATATATATATATATATATATATATATATAAGCCATAAATAGCCACGAAGTAAACTCCAAGCCTGACAGAAAATATATATATATATATATATATATATTTCTGTCAGGCTTGGAGTTTACTTCGTGGCTATTTATGGCTTATATATATACATATATATATATATATATATGTATATATATACAAAAGAAAATAAAAAGCCACGGACCGAAATCCGGGCATATGCACACACCACGACTCTCAACGTGAATAACTATGTGTGCAAGAAGTGTAGAAAAGGCTTTCAGTAACGTAAGAAGGCTTACAGTGGACTGCCAAAGAAGACTTCAATAGCTTTAAATGGATGAACACTCGGTTCCCACCGGTAAAATATAGCAAAATACAACAAGCACCCAAGTGTTTGGAATGAGATAGCACTCAATTTATAGTGTGTACAGAGCAAAATGGACAGGTCTTCCTCACCTTTTCTTCTTACAAAATGGCCACCCCAAACCCTCTATTTATAGAGGGGGGAGCCTCAAGTGTACCTGCGGTTGCCCGAGGTGCCCCGGGTAATGCGGGTCCTACCATCTCGAAGTACGTGCACTCGGACAACGCGTTGTTCGCTCGAACCTTCATAATGTTCAATCCGGGAGTCCAAATGAAGCGTGCCATATCATTGCAGAAAGCTCTTTTCGAGAGCTACGCAATGACATAGGATTTGCCCTTTTTCGACTTCAGAAAGATGGGTCCATGACCAAAATGGCATTTTTGGGTTTCAGTCAGGTAGTCTGTTCAACCGTTTTGCGTAGTTTGCACTCGAAAGTTAAGATATAGTTCTTGTGGGACTTCTTTTGAAGCAATTTGAGTTAAAATGAGTGTATTTGATTTGAGTTGAGATTGAGTTGGCAAAATGACCATTTTGCCCTTCCCGAGATTATCTCCGATTTTCGCACAGTTGTAGCAGTCTTTTCTTAGGGTTATCTCTGAGGTTGAACTGATGTTAACATTGACTGTCCTCAGGGTTATCTCTGAGGTTGGCTTGACCTCCTGTGGTTATCTCCAAGCTTTGAACTTGATCTCCCGAGGCTATCTCCAGGTTGGAATTGATGTTATGGTTCTCCAGGGTTATCTCTGAAGTGTGAAAAAGACACTTTTGTCCTCTTGCACAGTTAGTAACAGGAAAACAAAATTTTGAGTGTCTACAAACGTTTAACGCCTAATCTCAAAAATTTTGCCATAACTTCGTTACTCGAGTTTTATACGCCAAATCAAATGGAACCAATCCATTGATTCGTTATCTATAACCTAACCAAGCAATATGCACATACCCTATGATGGTTTTCAATTTGTCCATCAACAACCAAATAAACCCTTTTTGGTTTTCTTCGCGTAAACTTACTTAAACGCTTATGATTCTTAATCATAGATGACTTATAATGTTTTAATTCACTATTAGCTATCCTTATTACTCCGGAAGAGACATGCTCCACCAATTCATACTTCTCTAAGAAAAAGAAATAGAAAAGGATCGAAGATTAATGTTTACGTAATTTTACCTTAACGTTCTTCGCGTTTTTTGAATAAAGCTTGAGTGTTTTGCTTTGGATTGCTCTTGATTACTTTGTTAATGAACTTTTCTCTCTCTCAATATATGGTTAGAGTTGGTGAAACAACCAAATGAATCACCCTAGCCTTTCTTATATAGGAAAATCTCATTGAGGGCAAAATGGTCATCATTCCACCTCCTTACTATTCACCTCCTTACTATTCATTTTCTTCCTCACCAAGTAAAGCTACTTTACTTGGCCACCAAGTGGCCGGCCCACCTAGCTTCTTGAGTCCCCCCATGGGTTACCCCATGGATTTTACCCATCCGGTGACCCATCGGTTCGATCCGCAGTTTGGTTTCTTGGTTTGGGCCTTAGAATTAAATCATATTGGGCCTATCTTGGGCTTAATTTAACAATACATTGGGCTTGACATAATCCAAGTCCAATTGGATTTTACAAAGTCCAATAACTAATAGTCCATTAAGACTAATCGTATTTTACTCGTACAATTCTCGTATTCTCTTCGTATATAGTTTGTACGATATTCGTATTTCGTAATAATCTTCATACTATACTCGTATCATAATTAGTAGCATATTCTCACGTATAATAACCATAATCATTATACGTAGACATTAAATTCTCGGAACTTACTTTTTCTAACCCTTAGGTTTTAAGTCCGCAAGTGAAAACTTTATTTACCATAACTGAAATATTATTGAATATTCCATCACGTCTTAGAATTCTATCATTACGCATTTCTCAGAAATTCAAACTTAATCTCCGAGCATAAACGGATGAATAGTATTTTTACGAAAAAATTTCGGAAAACTATTATTTTCGTCTGGAAAATTCAAAAAAATTAATCCTAGCACATAGCTAGAATCCTAACCACATCCGCACATTCTAGGTCATAGAACGACCTTCAAACAACTTACTCACATAAATAAATAAGTAAATTCATTTAATTCAAATAATCAAATAAAAATTTTATTCACATAAATCCAATTTTTCTCGGGCGTTACATTCTCTAATTAACATAAAATTTCTAAATTAACAATTAGGTTTTTTCCTAATTGTACATTAGGGTTTCAAATCTTAACAATTAGGGTTTTCTAACTAATCGTTAGGTTTTCCCTAATTAGATTATAATTAACACTTAAGCCTTTATACTTAGCTTTTGAGATCCCAAATTAGGGTTTAAATATCTCCGGTTAGGGTTTCAGATTCCCGGAACTGAAATTAGGATTTTCAGAGCTAGTATTAGGGTTTTTAACAATTTATTAGGGTTTCTTAACTAAACTTTGAAGTTCTTAACATAAAATTAGGGTTTTGTCACTGTTATAGTTTATCCGATCAACCCTTGACCCTTAACTACATGCTGTATGTGACGCCCCCAAAATAGGTATACATCACTCATCTTGAGTCGCCAAATACATGGTACTGAATGCAAATATAAACTTAATTATACAACATGAGCTGAGAATGTTTACACGAATATTGTCTCATAGACAATATCCAAACTCAAATTCAATCCTCATTACATTTATTATCACACTAAATAGTGAGGACTGCTAAAACAACCATCTCGGACCGTCACTCTATTCTCCGACTAGTCCCGGCTACGTTCTCATTTCCTGAAGAGAACAATAAAAGCAAAAGGGTGAGCTCAACTAGCCCAGTAAGAAATATTATGACTAAGATAATGCAGAATAAATTATCATTAGCCTTCAACAGTGTTAAACTGATAAAATATAATAAACATCAAGTTTAACTGTAGCGGAACAAGCAATCCATTAGAAAAGTCAGGTAGAGCATGATATCTACTATCTTCTATGATTTAAAAAGTTTATCATCAATTTTATCGCTGAGACTCAGCTTAATAGATATAATCCACATCATCAAATCATCTCTGCACTACGAGCCAAGTATATTCATTAGTATCACGTCCACGAATTATCCATGCACTACGGGCCAAGGATATTCGTGTAATCATCAATGGTCATTGTAAAACCCCAACTTTATTGAATAAGGATTAATTTTTTCCTAAATATCATTTTGAATATTATGGTGTGGATTTAATAAAATGTTATAGTTGTGGGTAATATTTATAAATTTTGCAAAGTAAGTAAGTTGTTATAAAATATTCGTCTGGTCGGGGAATATTCTTTTTGTCGGGGAATATTCATACGATGGCACAATCATTGGTGGACCCACAACAGAATTATTGTCGGAGTTAGAAAATGACAAAATTATCTTTTTATAAAAATAACGGCGAAAGTTTTATCGTTAACTGTTGAAATACCCGGTGGTAAAAGTACAGCAATACGCGTGGTGCATAGTAACACACGGTATTGATTATTGATGCTTACGTAAGAAGTCACTCAGTTATACTCAATTATTGCTACAGTAATTACTACACAGTATCTCATATTATTGATTTAATTATTATCATAGTATCATCTGCATAATATTTTATATTATTAAATCAATAATTGAGACGATAAAGTTATTCATATTATTATTTACAATATTGACGATGTCTAGAAAGTTCTGTCGATGAGAGGTTTGGTCACCTAATTGCGCGCCAATAGGGAGAAATCCTTATCGGAAAGCCCCCTCTTTCCTAAGAATGATCTGGTTGTTAAATATTGTGAGTTATAATATTAATGATGAATAATTGTTGGAAGATTAAAAATGTGTTGATTGAAGATAAAATGATTTATGGTAATATTTATTCAATCTTTGATATAAATAAGAAGTCTATTATGAGACGTTTGTGGGAAGTTTGGTTTATTCTATGGGGGCTCATATGTCATCATCTAAGAGTCACTTTCTCCAATAGTAATTGCCTTTACCAGACGTCGAATCACTTATCATTTCATATTACAGGCATCGAACCACTTGTCATTTTACATTGCAGGTGTCGAACCACTTGTCGTTTCATATTACAAGCGTCGAATCACTTGTCGTTTCACATTGCAGGCGTCGAACCACTTGTCGTTTCATATTACAGGCGTCGAACCACTTGTCGTTTCATATTACAGGCATCGAACCGCTTGTTGTTTCACACTACAGCCATCAAACCACTTTCTTTTCACATCACCAGTCGTCAAGCCACTTGCCTTTTCACATTGCAAGGGCTAAGCTAGAAATCTTCTATAAATAGAAGCTTATTTCTTCTTTAATTCTCACCAATTCACTACGACTCACAAGAGAATTCTATAGAGAGAGAATTAGAGAGAAAGAAGAAAAGTATTCTGTTACTACACTATTTCAGTATCCAATCTCTAAGGTAAGGGGTATTATTTCTTTCATATTCGTAAAGGATATTATTTTTGTTCAATATTCGTATGAAATAATATTTTCTTCCATACTCTGTAGTATGTAAGTAGTATTATTTCGTTTCAGATTCTAAATTCTACACTCATATTGTTAAGTATTGCTTCTATACTCCTTGAAATTAGTAGAATATCCTTGAAATTTGCGCTTCATCTATTATCGTTTCACAAGGATATTTTTCAGAACATTCTTGTTAAAGTTTAATCTTTTCATGCCGGAGTACTATTCACGGGGTACTATTCACGAAGTACTATTCACAGAGTACTATTCACGAAGTACTATTCACTGGGTACTATTCATGACAAAAATTAATTTCTTTTCTGTCTAAATTATTTTTGATACAATATTATTCTTGAATTTTACTCCACAAAGCAGTATCATGTTGACAATTTGGACATTATTAAATTCTGGATAAATTGAATTATAAATCTTTAAAATTTATCCTTGCTCTCATTTAATTGAATTCTTATATCATTGTCATCATTCTCATGCTTATATTATGATGAAGGTCATCTTTGGCCGTAGTGCATAGATGGACTGTTGATTGGTATGATTATGACCAGGGATTATTCGGTATAATCATGACCCGTAATGTTACAAATGATGTGATAAAAGTCATCATTGGCCCGTAGTGCATTGATGGACAGTTGTTGGTATGATCATGACCATTGGTGATACTAATGAATATCCTTAGCCAGTAGTGCATGGATGATTCGATGATGTGGATTATTTATTAAGCTGAGTCTCAGCGATAAAACTGTTGATAAACTTTTAAAATCATAGAAGATAATAGATATCATGCTCTACTTGACTCTTCTAATGGATTGCTTGCTCCGCTGCAGTTAAACTTGATGTTTATTATTTTATCAGTTTAACACTGTTGAAGGCTAACGATAATTTATTCTGCATTATCTTAGTCATAATATTTCTTTCTGGGCTAGTTGAGCTCACCCTTTTGCTTTCATTGTTCTATTCAGGAAATGAGAATATAGCTGGGACTAGTCGGGGAACGGAGTGACAGTCCAGATGTTTGCATTAGTAGTCCTCACTATTCTGTGAAATAGTATGATAATAAATGTAATGAGGACTTATTTTGAGTTTTAATATTGTATAGAAGATAATATTTGTATTAAAACTCACAGCTTATGTTGTGTCGTATTCTACACGATACTTAACAGTTGTATAAATTAAGTTTGTATTTGTATTCTGTACCACGTATTTGGCAACTCAGAATTGGTGATGTATACCTATATTGGGGGGCGTTACAGTCATGATCATGCCAAAAACTGTCCATCAATGTACTACGGCCAATGAGGACTTTTACCACATCATTTGTAACATTACAGTCATGATTATACCGAATAATCCATGCTCATAATCATACTAATAAACAGTGCATCTATGCACTACGGGCCAAAGATGACTTTCATACCAATACAAGAATGAGGATGATGACAAAGATATAAAAATTCAATTAAATAAAAGCAAAGGATAAATTTTAAAGATTTTATAATTTAATTTATTCAGAATTCAATAATGTCCAAATTGTCAATATGATACTGCTTTGTGGAGTAAAATTCAATAATAATATTGTATCAAAAATGATTTGAACCGAAAAGAAATCAATTTTTATCATGAATAGTACCCCGGGTGAATAGTATCTGAGTGAATAGTACCCCATGAATAGTACTTTAGAAATAGTACCCCATGAATAGTACTCCAGTATGAAAAAGTTAAAACCTATCAAGAATGTTCAGAATAATATTTTCATAAAAAGATACTGGATAAAGCGCAAAATTTAAGTATATTTTACTAATTTCATAGAGTATAGAAGACAAAACTTAACCAAACGAGTGTAGAATTCGAAATCTAAAACGAAATAATATTACTTACATTCTACAGAGTGTGGAAGAAAATATTATTTCTTACGTGTATTGAACAAAAATAATATCCCTCACCTTAAAAAATAGAGTATTCCAACTGGTATAGCGGGGATATACTTGAAGAAAAGTTGCATTGTTTTCTATGCTTAAAGCATTATTAAACTCTAAAGAAATACACTCAAGATTATAGAAGAAGAATTCTCTGATTCTAGTATGATTTTTAATTCTAAACTAAGCATCATATTTATAGGAGAATGAAAGGATACTATTTAGAATATTTCACGGACCAACAGTAGGATTTCGGATGAAAAAATCACGGGCGGAAGAAAAAGGAACTCAAACGCCCGTTTTTTTGAAATTATTAATAAAATATTCAATAAAATATAATATATTCTATTTTTCATAAAAAAACAAAATTTATAATATATATATATATATATACATATATACATATGTATATATATATATACATATATATATATATAACCTTTGCCTTACGGCAAAGGCAAACCACCCACACCCATATTTTTTTCTTACACACACATATTCCATACACACACACACATGTTTATGTAATATATATAATATACACACACCCCACATGTTATATATATATATATATATATATATATATATATATATATATATATATATATATATATAAACCCACCATTTCTAACATTCCATCCGTGATTCCTCCCACCCAAAAATCCTTTCATCCCACTAGTGGCCCCCACTATATATATATATATATATATATATATATATATATATATATATATATATATGTAACTCGTGGGCCCCACCACTTATTAAATATATTGAATAACTTTCTATCGATTATTTTAAAAAATAGGTAAGCGGGGGTCCAAATAATACGCCAAAATTTACAATAACTACTTCATAAAAATTCCCTCAATATTTTTAACAACATTTATTCATCATTATTATAACTCACAATATTAACAATCAGATCGTTCCCAAAAAAGAGGGGGCTTTCTGATAAGGATTTCTCCCTATTAGCGTGCAATTAGGTGATCAAACCCTTTTCCTCGACAAAACTTTCTAGACATTATTAATTTTGCAGATAATAATATGAATAACTTGTCATCTCAATTATTAATTTAATAATATATATAAAATATTGATAATAATTGAATCAAATAACATGAATGTAGCAATTACTATAGCAATAATTGAGTATAACTGAGTGACTTCTAATGTAAGCATCAATAATCAATATCGTGTGCTACTATGCAACCACGCGTATTACTATACTTTTAACACCTGGTATTTCAACAGTTAACGGTAAAACTTTCGCCGTTAATTTTATAAAAAGATATTTTTATCGTTTTCTAACTCCGACAATAATTCCGTTGTGGGGTCCATCAATGATTGTGTCGTCGTACGAATATTTTCTGTTAAAACGAATATTCTCCTACCAATCTAATATTTTATAACAACTTGCATACTTTGCAAAATTTATAAATATTACCCACAACTATACCATTATATCAAATCCACACCATAATATTCAAAAATATATTTCAAGAAAAAAATTAATCTTTATTTATAAAAGTTGGGGTCTTACAACCTCCCCTTCTTATGAAATTTCGTCCTCGAAATTAGGGTACGTACCTGGTATGTCGAAGAGGTGAGGATACCTTGATTTCATTTTAGATTCTAACTCCCAAGTCATTTCCTCAACATCGTAGTTCCTCCATAAAACTTTGACTTGAGGTATAACCTTGGAGCGTAGAATATGTTCCTTCTTATCTAAGATTTTAACAAGTATCTCTTCATACATTAAATCTTACGTTATTTCGTCCGGTACTAACTCAATAATGTGGTTCGGGTCTTCCACATATTTACGTAACATAGATATGTGAAAAACGTTATGAACACGAGACATACTTGGCGGTAAGGCGAGTCTATAAGCCACAGTTCCTACTCGATCAAGGATTTCAAATGGGCCAATGAATTGAGGATTAAGATTTCCTCTCTTTCTAAATCTCGTAACTCCTTTTCATGGAGCAACACGTAACAACATATGATCTCCAATATTGAATTCTACGTTCTTTCGATGAAGATCAGCATAACTCTTTTGTCGATCTTGTAAGGTTTTTATACGTTGCCGGATCATTTGAATCTTCTCCGTAGTTATACATACAAATTCTGATCCCAACAACATTGCTTCACCCACCTTGTCCCAGCATACTGGAGAACGACACTTGCATCCATACAACGCTTTTAATGGAGCCATGCCAATACTTGCTTGATAACTGTTGTTGTAGGAGAATTCCACCAATGGCAATAACTTATCCCAACTTCCCTTGAAGTCAAGGACACAGAGTCTTAATAAATCTTCAAGAGTTTGAATAGTCCTCTCCGACTGCCCGTCCATTTGAGGATGATATGCCAAACTAAATCGTAAATTTGTGCCCATAGCTTTTTGCAAACTAACCCAAAATCGTTAAGTAAATCTTGGGTCTCGATCAGAAACTATGGATATTGACATACCATGTAGTCTTACGATCTCATTTATGTATATACGAGCAAGACGTTCAAGTCAATAAGTTTCTCATATAGGTAAGAAATGAGCAGACTTGGTCAATCTATCAACAATGACCCAAATTGCATCTATGCCTTGAGAAACCTTGGGAAGACCAGTAACGAAATCCATGGTAATGTGCTCCCACTTCCATTCTGGAATTTCAAGTGGTTGTAATGAACCTTTTGGCACTTGATGCTCTGCCTTGACACATTGACAAGTTAGACACCTTGAGATAAACTTCGCGATCTCTCTTTTCATATTGCTCTACCAAAATGTATGTCGAAGATCATGATATATTTTGGTACTTTCTAGATGGATTGCAAACGGTGTGTTGTGTGCCTCCATCATGATTTTATACTTTAAATCAAGGTCGTTAGGAACACAAAGTCTGGAGTTGACTCGAAATATTCCTTCTTCATCGATTCTTGCTTCCAGAATAGCACCTTCTTGCACTTTCTTCTTCATAATCATCAATGGTCATGATCATGCCAACAACTGTCCATCAATGCACAATGAAAAATGAGGACTTTTACCACATCATTTGTAACATTACGGTCATGATAATACCGAATAATCCCAAGTCATAATCATACCAATTAACAGTCCATCTATGCACTACGGGCCAAAGATGACTTTCATAACAATATAAGCATGAGGATGATGACAATGATATAAGAATTCAATTAAATGAAAGCAAATGATAAATTTTAAAGATTTTATAATTTAATTTATCCAGAATTCAATAATAACCAAATTGTTAACATGATACTGCTTTGTGGAGTAAAATTCAAGAATAATATTGTATCAAAAATGATTTGGACCGAAAAGAAATTAATTTTTGTCATGAATAGTGAATAGTATTCGAGTGAATAGTACCTCATGAATAGTACCTCGTGAATAATACTCCAGCATAAGAAAGTTAAAACTTATCAAGAATGTTCAGAATAATATTTCCATGAAAAGATACTAGATGAAGCTCAAAATTCAAGGATATTCTACTAATTTCACAGAGTATAGAAGCCAAAACTTAACAAAACGAGTGTAGAATTCAAAATTCAAAATCTGAAACGAAATAATATTACTTACATACTACAGAGTATGGAAGAAAATATTATTTCTTACGAGTATTGAACAAAAATAATATCTCTTACCTTAAAAAAGAGAGTATTCCAACTGGTATAGCGGAAATATTCTTGAAGAAAACTTGCACTGTTTTCTACACTCAAAGCTTTCTTAAACTCTAAAGAAATACGCTCAAGATTATAGAAGAAGAATTCTCTGATTCTGGTGTGATTTTCAATTCTAAACTAAGCATCCTATTTATATGAGAATGAAAGAATACTAATTTAGAATATTTCACGAACCAACAGTAGGATTTCAGACGAAAAAATCATGGGCGGAAGAAAAAGGAACTCAGACGCCCGTTTTTTCAAATTATTAATATAATATTAAATAAAATATAATATATTCTATTTTTTCTAAAAAAACAAAACTTATATATATATATATATATATATATATAACATGTGGTGTGTGTTTTCTAAAAGAATATCCTTATAATACATTAGGAATTTATAAGGAGCAAGAGGAACAAAATGCCATCCAGTAAGAAAATACTGAGAAGCCAGCTTAATTGGGTCATTTCTTGGTTTCATATGCGGCTCAATATGAAATAAATGATTTTCCCAATTGAGTTTGAACTGAGAAGAAGATTGACTAGGTTTAGAGGATGTGGCCCTAGAAGGGTCACTGAAAGGATCAATGGGTTTAGGGTTAAGCAGACGCATACCTATGTTCTATAACCTCACACTGCTCACCTCTGAGACTTAAAGACTCAGAGTTCCTTCTCTGACAAATCTTTAGACTCCGCTCTCTCTTCCTTTCATCCATTTCTTCAATGCTCTAAGTAATCTTGTAAGTCACTTTTATTTTTTGTATTTGTAAATATTTTTCTGCTTTCAGTATATATATATATATATATATATATATATATATATATATATATATATATATATATATATATATATATATATAAACCCACTATTTCTAACATTTCATCCGTGATTCCTCCCACCCAAAAATCCTTTCATCCCACTAGTGGCCCCTACTATATATATATATATATATATATATATATATATATATATATATATATATATATATATATATATATATATATATATATATAACTCGTGGGCCCCACCACTTATTATATATACTGAATAACTTTCTATCGATTATTTTGAAAAATGGGCAAGTGAGGATCCAAATAACACGCCAAATTTTATAACAACTACTTCATAAAAATTTTCTCAATATTTTTTACAACATTTATTCATCATTATTATAACTCGTAATATTAACAACCAGATCGTTCCCAGGAAAGAGGGGGCTTTCCGATAAGGATTTCTCCCTATTGGCGTGCAATTAGGTGACCAAACCCCTTTCCTCGATAAAACTTTCTAGACATTGTTAATTATGCAAATAATAATATGAATAATTTGTCATCTCAATTATTGATTTAATAATATATAGAATATTGACAATAATTGAATCAAATAACGTGAGATACTATGCAGTAATTACTGTAGCAACAATTGAGTATAACTGAGTGACTTCTCACGTAAGCATCAATAATCAATACCGTGTGCTACTATGCAACCACGCGTATTACTGTACTTTTAACACCGGGTATTTCAACAGTTAACGATAAAACTTTCGCCGTTAATTTTATAAAAAGATATTTCTGTCGTTTTCTAACTCCGACAATAATTCCGTTTGTGGGGTCCATCAATGATTGTGTCGTCGTACGAATATTTTCTATTAAAACGAATATTTCACGACCAATCGAATATTTTATAACAACTTGCATACTTTGCAAAATTTATAAATATTACCCACAACTATAGCATTATATCAAATTCATACCATAATATTCAAAAATATATTTCAAGAAAAAAATTAATCTTTATTTATGAAAGTTGGGGTCTTACACTGTACACATATAAAATCACTGTACACAAAACATATACACTTATACACTTAACCCTGTAAGTTTTGATCAAAAATTTTTAAATCCATAAAAATCCTTCACAAAAATGTCAAATTCATACACTTATTTTCTGTCTAGGTCTATTATTTAACCTTTATTAAATCTTTTAAGATTTTATTAAATTGTCTAAATTCTCGGGTTGTCACAATATCCTAGTGTACTCCAAATCTCAAGAGGAACACGTGGAACATTTACGTTTGGCATTGGAGACGTTAAGAAGAGAAAAATTGTACGCAAAATTCTCTAAGTGTGAATCCTGGCTAGAATGCGTGCAATTTCTTGGGCATGTGATTGACAAAGATGGGATTTCGGTGGATCCATCAAAGGTCGAAGCTGTAATAAATTGGGAACAACCAAGGACACCATCAAAGGTGAGAAGTTTCTTAGGACTAGCAGGTTACTACAGATGGTTTATTCAAGACTTTTCCAAGATTGCCACTCCGTTAACTAATTTGACAAGGAAAGCCGTAAAATTTGTTTAGACGGAGAAGTGCGAAGAGAGTTTTTAGAAATTGAAAAAGAAGCTTAGCATGGCACCTGTGTTGTCATTGCCGGATAATACACGAAACTTTGTGGTGTATAGTGATGCATCACATAAAGGACTGGGCTATGTGCTTATGCAAATCGGCAAAGTCGTTGTGTATGCCTCAAGACAACTAAAAGACTATGAAAAAGGATGCCTGACTCATGATTTGGAGTTGGCTGCGGTGGTATTTGCTCTGAAGATATGGAGACACTATCTCTATGGGGAGAAATGATATATATATACAGACCATAAAAGTCTGAAGTATATTTTGACATAGAAGGATCTAAACATGCGTCAATGGTGATGGCTAGAACTGATAAAAGATTATGATTGTGAAAATTTTTATCATCCAGGTAACACAAATGTGGCTGTCGATGCCTTAAATAGAAAGGGTTGGGAAAAGTTGATGTTATTCAATTGTGTTTTAAAAAAATCATAATAACAGGCTCATATTTTGAGAACTCAAACTATTGAAAAATTAGGGGGAAAAAGAGTGAAATCTGTTAAAGAAAATTTTTATAAAAATTTTAGTATTATACTACATAACTACTAATTTTGACCCCCTCCCACTCAAATTCTTGACTATGACCATGTTTCTATATAATAGAATTGCATTTATTTTACAATCTGATCATGATCATCTGCGATTGTCTATGATCATTCAAGACAAGAGGTAAATGGATACAATTATATGTTTAAAATTATAAATTAATAAGTCGAGATGAGTCGAGTTTAATATGTCAAGTTAAAACTCGTTTAAATGCTAAACAAGTCGAATTTGATCGAGTTTTAAACGAACTTGAGATTTGTTGTACGAACTTGATCGACCTGCTAAGTAAACATGTCAAGTTAGAGTCGAGCTTGAGCAAGCCGAGCCTAGTTGAGCTTAAACCCGACTTGTTTAACTAATTTTTTTATTATAAAAATAATAATTAATTAAATATTGAACAAGTCAGGGTTACTAGAGTCTAGTCTAAACGAGTCAGACTCGGACCAAATACCACATCATTCGAGTTCAACTCATTTAATAAATAGACAAAAAAGGTTATTTGAGCTCGGCTAATTATATACACATAAGTAATTTACACATGAATAGTTCCCGTGTAACAACGCCTCCTTCTTTTTAGATACAAAACAATCATACTTGCATATTGTTAACGTCATAATACTTTACGTTGGTGTCACCGGATAAATATAACACACACATGATGACAGGCCGGTGACTTGCCGACAGTAGACATAACTCAAATGAGAAATATTGTATTTTATTATATATACTAGTTAACTGCACACTCAATGTGTGTGATTTAATGTAAAAGAATAAGAGAGTGAGAGAGTAAAATGGATAAGAGAGCGAGAGAAAAAAAGTAGGAATAAAAATACCTATCTATTTAAGAGAATTAATAGAGATGGAATGGATAGAAAGGGAAACACAAAAAAGTTTCACCAAATTGTTAACACCAAAAAATGGTTAGTTTTTCTTCCCACTTTATATTATAGATAGATAGATATATGGGATTTGGGTTGGTGGAGGATTTTCCTTGGGCTTTTGGGCCTTATGTATTGGGCCTAGTTCAAGATATTATATCTTAAGTAGTAACACATATCTTCTCAATTCTTTTGTAAATTATGTTTTTTTTTTAAAACAGAAAATTTAACAGGAAAATGTTATACATATCGACAAATATTTGACAAAATGGAATTGCGACAAACATAAAAATGTATGTAGTAAGATATAATAAATTAAAGTGAAACTCTTCTTAATTCCTACATATCTTATATATACACTAATTCCTACATATCTTATATATACACATACGTCGCAATCATAATTCGATTGAAAACTTTCGCCTCAATGTAACACTATATCCAAGTAAGTACTTGCTCCATAAAATTAATTTTTGCAAAATTCAAGCCCGAGTTGGATCCAATCAGGATTTGCTGTTGAGTTGATTGCTTTGTTGAAGCTCCAAGTACTAGTCCTTATATTTCATCCCACGGTATTCTGACCGGCGGTTATCCCTGTTCAACAGCTCCGGTGCAGGCTCTACAATATTTTCAAGTGGCGGTCCATTTGTCGTTCCAATGGAAGTCCTAGCCGCTTTCTTATTCACCATTGCTCGATGGATCACACTCTTGTATATACATACCATTAGTCAGTATCCGCAAGATGTAATTAATCGTCCATTCGAAGTTATATTATTCTAATTGAATTGACTAAAATATCCGTCAAGCAGGTGGTGCATGATTCAAATTTCGTTAGAATTTAATTGAAAAAATATATATTATAAATATTATAAGATCCTTCTTTCATAGTTCTTAGGGTCGAGATTAGTACATATGTCCTCCCCACTCTAATGTGTGGAGATTGTTCATGGAATGTAATTCTATTGTGTTCTTGATTTTAATGAATTTTATTTTACTAATAAAAATAAAATAAAATATCCTCCTCACTCGTAATAATAATAATAATAATAATAATAATAATAATAATAATAATAATAATAATAATAATAATAATAATAATAATAATAATAATAATAATAATAATAATAATAATAATTAATTTAAAAAAAATGGCAACCTTTCAGTTAAATATGGCTTAAATACCCATTAAACCTTCAAGTTTTTTTTTTTTTGTATTTGACTGAAATTTAACATTCTTACATTTGATAAGAATGGATCCCAAGACCTCATGCATGCACCCAAAACAAAAATTTCTATAAGTAAAAATTTTCGGCCAACAACGTGTAATAATTGATCGTTGTTAGGATATTTTGGGTAATTCACTCTTATTATCTTTTAGAAGTGCAAAATATTATAGCTACGTTTCTGTAACATAAAAAATAATTAAAAAAATTGAGTTGATATAAACGTATATACTTTTAAAGGTCTCAATTGCTCTTTCATTTTGAGTAACATTACTCGTTCAGTAAAAAAAAATGCTAAAACTCTTTTTATTGGATGTTGAATATGATTTTAGTCGATTAAAAGTGGACAACTCTCCAAAAGGTGTGAACTAACAACTATATTAATTAGAAAGTTGAACTATCAACTTTACACGAACTTTCAAGTGGATGAGATCATGGTAAAAAGAAAGAAAAACGACTCTTCTTATTCCCCTACAAATCTCTAATCTGATGGCTAAAATGTTTTATTTATAGAAATTCAAGAACATTAAAGTTTAATTTTTTAATAATAAAAAATCAGAATTTAAGTTCAAAAATACAAAAAAAAAAATGAAGGAATGGCTTAAATTTCTACCTCCATATGATCACCAGTGTTGACAAGAATGGAGTAAGGAATGGGGTTGATAGGCACCTACTTCCCATTATGCATCACTTGAAGGCCACCAAACTCGTTCTGTCAATAGGCCATGGTCCGAGTGAGGGGGCAACCCCATTGCAACTTCTGGTTGCCGGCATTTTGGATAATAATTAACAAGAAGGATCTGTGAGCCAGAATCCAGTTCCATTGCCTTATGAATGTACTCTTGTTCAAATCCCAAGCTTATAGATATTCCTTTGAATAATTCGTTGGCCAATTCTCGAGAGCTTTTGCAGTATTCTTGTGAAATCTCTCTGCATTTATGAATTAGGAAGCTTCATTATGCCAAAAGAGACCGTCTATATGTTGTAAAAAAAATGTATCGAATCTTGTTTTCAGTAGACATAAAGACATAGTCTGGCCTAGGGTCCGGGAGGAATCTGGCTATCCTAAAAATTTTGAATTTTTTTTTTCCTGGTCTATAAAATTTTGATATTTTTATGTACTCTAGACCCCCCAAGATCTATGAAAAAAATAAAGTATTTTTTGAAAAAAAATATAAGAAAGTACATGTTGCGTTCCAAATATAAGATTTTAAAAAAATAATTAAGTCAATTTGAAATATGTGCAAATTCCAAAATATATCACTCTTCTCATTTTTTGGGTTTATTATGCGAATATCAAACTTTATCGGTCTTTTTTTTGCTCAAATTAAAGTGTCCATATACAGTGCAAAACAATGAAATTTTATTATAATTAGAAAGTATAAATTATCCTAAAAAGTTGGATAGAGGGCGGTGTCCCAGACCGCATTAAATTATAGTATTATGATCCGACTACTCGAAAAATAAATTTTGACTTCATTCCGCTGTAAATTAATACAAATACATGAGTAATTAATTATTGTATCTAGTCGGAAACATATTTTTATCACAATATAAAATTTTTCTTATGTAGCAAGCTAGTCTAGGGAAATCATGTACCTGAAATTGCTGGGCTTGTGAGGAGCATTGAAATGAGGATGAACATGAACCTTAAGATGGTCCCTCAAATCAATGTCTTATCCACGGAGATATTAAAACTTGTTCCATATTTTATTGGATCAAATAGTTGCTTGCCTTTGTAATAAGTCGAAAAACTCTTGACTAGCTTCTATCATTTTATCCATGAGCTCCTTTTTCATTCCATGATTAACTACCTATAGGATGATTTAATTTTGTGATTAGTCCAATATAAGGAAACATTAGACAAACCAACTAAAATATGCATGACAAACAAAAACTAGGAGGAGTTACTCTAGTAAGTAGTAATAGGAACATCGATCATAAACTAAAAAAATATTGAAATTTAATTTGATAGAATATTTCATATTTTATCGTCGAAATATCAGAATGAATAAGAGAGGCTCATGTTCAAGTTGACTCTATACTTATGATCGAACTTGCTAGGCCATATTTATTTGGACATATTGAGCCACCTTTATTTGGGCCTTTAGAGTATTGAGCCATTATTTAAAAAAGGTTGTATGTGGGCTTGGGCCGGTGCTTATTGGACAGGTATTGGAGTGTGAGTACAACAACTTAATTGATGAGGATTTGACTTAATCTTAGTTAGTGGGGAACATTGATGTGACGAGCAGGTGGTTTACATGCAATTAGCTGAGATCACTTTGAATGAGTTGCATGCTAGGCGGTGGGAGGAGGATAAGAGTACAGAACACTTCATGGAGAAAGGTAACAGAAAATTTTTATACCAAACACTAGAGCACACAACCTCCGTTGTTAACCTTGTGTCGGCCTGCACTGATTCTCACACCGGAGCTATCTTCCGACGGCCCAAGTCTGCTTTCGGTGCTGATTCGTTTTTGTGCAGGATTGGACGCGCTTTTCGGTGATTGAGGCGCGTAAAAATTTTTTGACGTTAACATTGGCGCTAGAAGGAGGGATTTTCAAGTGTTTCTGGGTTTCAATCACAGATATTGACTGTTCCACATCGAAAGTTACAGTGAAAAGTAAGACAATTACTGATGAAGGACAGCCGATGACGACGAGTTCTTCTTTAGTACCGTATTAGTGAATAGTGCCGTATACGTGAATAGTAACCTCAACATAAAAAGGTAAAAATTTCATAATAAAATTCATTCCAATATATCAGCATAATGATATTAAATGAAATTACGAAGAAAATAACATCTTTTATCTCAAAAGAACAATACTTCTGACTGAAATATCGGATATGATGCTGAAGGAAACTTGCACTGAATAGCAACTCTTAAAGTATCTAAATACTCACAAAAATACGCTCGATATAATAGAGAAAGAAAACTTCATATTCTTGTGTGATTTTCAATTCTAACTAAGCACCCTATTTATAGAAAAATACTAGAACGCCAAAGCAAACTAACCTGCTACCTGATGGCTTTATTTGCTACTATTCATGCACACCACTTTTAAAATAAAATTTCGGCACATTTCTCACCAACCAAAAGTGGGGCCCACCCATTCTAGAAAATTTCCAAAATATTTTAAATTTAAACAATAATCAGCAACTTTAATAATTCATAATAAATAGCTCTTTTTCAAAAAAATCGAATCTCATATCTAATCCATAGGAAATTTAATTTTCTACAACTTTGTAGAAGAAAGTTTTTTCAAATTCCAAACAGAAAATGTCTGAAATCCACATACGGATAATTTTTAATACCTCCATTCTGATAAAATATTAATAAAACACCCACATTCTGATAAAATACTGATAAAACATCTCAGCATTAATTCTTCCATTTATATCCACATAAAATTAATATTTTCTTATCATATAAATCAATAATTAATTATTCACAAATCATATTACAGAATCACAATAGTGACAACCAGGTCGTTCCCAGGAAAAAGAGGGGGCTTTCCAATAAGGATTTCTTCTTACTGGCGCGCAATTAGATGATCAAACCCATTTTCTTAGACAGAACTTTCTTAGACATTGTCAATAATGTTATCTAATAATATTATTCAAATAATATGAATTATTGATCTGATAATGGAAAATAATGTCCAGTGATAATTATTGAACAACAATAATATAAAATATCAACGTAGCAATTATTGAACAATTAAAATAAAATATTGAACAGTAATTAATGTAATAATTATTGAGTTGTGCCTTCTTACGTAAGAATCAATAATAAAAAAATACTGTGCAATACCGTGTGCTACGGTGCAACCACGCGTATTACTGTATTTTAACCACCGGATATTTCAACAGTATTAACGGTAACAATTACGTCGTTATTTGTAAAAACTTAAACTTGTCGCTTTCTTCATCCGACCGTTTTCTATTATGGGGCCCACAAATGATTGCGCCGTCGTACGAATATTCCCCGACAACAAGAATATTCCACGACCAAACGAATATTTCCCGACAACAATGAATATTTTATAACCACTTGCTTATTTTGTAAAATTTGCACATTTCACCCATAATCAAAATATTATATCAAATTAACACCTTATTATTCAAAATATTAATTAGAGAAAATTTAATTTTATTTATAAAATGTTGGGGTCTTACAACTTCCCCTCCTTATGAAATTTCGTCCTCGAAATTGACGTATGTACCTGGTGTTTTGAAAAGGTGAGGGTACCTCGCTTTTATTTTTGATTCCAACTCCCAGGTCATTTCCTCAATAGCATGGTTCCTCCACAAAATTTTAACTTGTGGTATAACCTTTGTGCGTAGGACATGCTCCTTCCTATCCAAGATCTTGACAGGTACCTCCTCGTACATTAAATCTTAGGCTATCTTGTCTGGTTCTAACTCAATAATGTAATTTGGGTCATCCACATATTTACGTAACATGGATACGTGAAAAATGTTATGAACACGTGACATACTTGACGGTAAAGCGAGTCTATAGGCCACAGTTCCTATTCGGTCAAGGATTTCAAATAGACTAATAAAATCGAGGGTTGAGATTTCCTCTCTTCATCGACTCTTGATTCTCGAATAACACATTCTTGTACTTTCATCTTCATATTCATCAGCTCCGGATCTGTAGCTTGAGCAGCCTTAACTTTATCGATTAAAGTCGTTTCTACGCATATATTTGACATCATCACGTGGGTCCCTAGAATCTTTAACTCTATCTCTATCATTTGTAAATTATACGAAATGGGTCTTCGTGTTAAAAACATCGCACTCGTAACCGCATACGATCTTCTACTCAACACGTTAGCTACCACGTTCACTTTTTTCCAAGATGGTATGGTCAGAACAGGTGCCGAAATGAGTCTCCTCTTGAGTTTTTGGCAGCCCTTCTCACATTCCTCGCTTCATTCGAATTTTGTATCTTTTTGAGTCAGCTGAGTTAATGGAGTAGCGGTTCAAGAAAATCTTTCCACGAATCTCCGATAGTAACCAGCTAAGCCTAAAAAGCTACGTATTTCGATTACAGACTTAGGTTGCTCTCAACTGTGACTCATATCCCAATATTGGATAGCACGTCACAATGGTACCAATCAGTTTACCACCGCATGAATATGGCATCCCCTACGGAGAGTCTGGATTCGGTGCATTCCACAAAGGAAGTCACTAGCGAGAGGCTCAGGTACCAACCCCTATAGTTGGGTTTTAACTCTAGAAGTTCAATAGGAGCCATTCGGTATGGGGTTTTAGAAATGGGTTTTGTACCTAGTTCAAGGTCAATACAAAATTCGACTTTATGCTCTGGGTAGGCCAGGAAGTTCTTCAGGAAATACGACAGGAAATTCACTAACAACAAAAATATCATTCAAATATGACGTATTTTTGTTTAGATCCATAACATGAGCTAAGGAAGCTTGACATCCGTTTTTTAATAAACGAATGGCTTTATGGCTTGATATGACAGTGATTGACTTTAGTGGTTTGGTTGCTTGAACTCGTATAACAGGTTAGTTAGGAATATGAGAACTAGCAACCTTACGAAAATAATCAATTTTTGCATAAAGAATAGTTAACCAGTCGATTCCTAAAATCACATCAAAGGCAAGTATCTTTAAAGAGATAAGATCAACAGGTAATGTGATGGCGCCAACTTGGATCAAGCAAGATTTATAAATAGTTGATATAATGAAAGTTTCTCCTAACGGAGTCTCAACAGATAGGTCAGAGCCTAATTTCTCCGGAGTCAAGTTTAAACGTTAAGCACAAGCAAGAGAGATAAAAGAATGGGTAGAACCGGTATCTAATAAGGTATAAATTTCGTAAGAATTTATGGTTAACTAACCCGTGATAATTTCGTTCGGGTCCTCGTCGCGAAAAACGCTCTCCCTTAAACTACCGACTTTGTTTTATCCGTATCCGCCTTTGGTGCCACTGTCCCAGCTGGACTTGGTTTTGCTACAGGATAAAATCGAGCTATGTGATCGTCTTTTCCACAACTAAAACATACCTTAGAAGGCTGTTGACAGTTTGGACTTATATGTCCCTCCTCTCCGCATCTGTAGCATCTAACTGGCGGTCGTTCTCATCCCTTAGAATTTGTTGCTGGTGCTACTGCCGACGTCTTCCCGACATCGTTAAATCTTCTCTTCTTGAAATTCTCACTTGAATCATTTCTTCTATTATCTTGGCCATGATTACCACCGAAGTGGTTACCATTTCTGGCATGATAATTTTCTCCATGATGGTTATCATTGTTCCGATGGCCGTTGCCACCGGTACGATTATTATTGTGTTGTTGGTCATTCTCTTTTGGTTGAGCTGACTCATTATCACGCTCCAATAACTGAGCCCTATTCAGAACATCTGAATACAAATAAAGTTTGTGAGAAATGAGGTATTGACGTATTTCGTATTTCAAACCTCGCAGAAACATTCACGTCATTCTCTCCTCATTATCAACCAAATGGGATGCAAACCAGGACAACTCGGCAAACTTAGCTTCATACTGCGACACGGTCATATTGTTTTGCTCTAGCTTGATGAACTCTACCTCCTTCATGTGACGAAAACTTTAGGGAAAGTACTTGTCGTTGAACAATTCTTGGAACTTCTCCCAAGATATCTTGAGTGCGGCAGGCTGAGTACGCTTTACGGATTTTCACCAGTAATCTGCGTCTCCTCACAACATGAAGGTGACAAATGGAACCTTTTGCTTCTCAGAGCATCCCAAAACATCAAATATCTTGGTGATCTGCTTTATCTATGTCTCTGCCTAAGTGGTTCTGGCTTTCTCAAAAACTCCGGTGGTCTCAGCTCCTTGAACTGCTTAGCTGTTACAAGCCGCGCGTTGCTATTATTTCCACCCGTATTTTGTACACGAGTCTCCCTCGTCTGATTTTGCATGAACTGCAAAAAACTTCTAAACATCACATCATTCAGCGTTTGATCAGTGGTGTTATTTACAGGAGGAACATTGTCGTCATGTTGCACGTGGTGTTTCCACGGTCTCATGTGCTCCATTGCTCATCTCAACATTTTAGATGCCATTCTCAAATACTACCACAAAATAATGGTTAATTGACATGCCACATATGATCCCTATATTCTGACCGACCAATTAAATACTAAATAAGCTTAGGTAGGACACACTAGCGAAGGATTTGCTCGTCTCTCCCTTTCTAGTTCTATTCCCCGATCTCCGCTAGAGATCGTATCCCTAAACTCTAATACCAATTGTGACGCCCCCAAAATAGGTACACATCATTCATTCTGAGTCGCCAAATACATAGTACAGAAACAATTACAACTTCACTATTACAATTGTCATGCAAAATACGACAACACATATACAGTGAGTTTAAATACAAATATTGTCTTCTAGACAGTATTCAATCTCAAATAAGTCCTCATTACAATTATTGAACACTATTTTATAAAATAGTGAAGACTGCTAAAATAACTGACTGGAAACATCACTCCACACCCCGACTAGCTCCCGCTATATTCTCGCCTCTTAAGAAAAAAAATGGAACAAAAAGAAAAAGGGTGAGCTCAACTAGCCCAGTAAAGAATATTATGACTAAGATAATGTAGAACAAATTATTGTTAGCCTTCAAAAAATCAGATAAAATATAATGGACAACCAGTTTCAGATCAATATTCGCAGCGGAAATAACAATTCATTAGAAGAGTTAAGTAGAGAATGAAATCTACTATCATCTATGAATTTTAAATTCCATCATCAATATTTTATCCTTGTAACATCAATCAATATACATCTTGAATCAAATATTCATCTTTGCACTATGGGCCAAAGATATTCATTTGTATCACCAGTTGGTCATGTTCATCTGAACACTTGTTCATCTTTGCACTACGGGCCAAAGATATTCATCAGGTAATCATTTATCTTTGCACTACAGGCCAAAGATATTCAGTTATATCATCATTTAGGACTGAGGATGATGAAAAATATTTTAAAGAAACGAATCCAGTGAGATAAAAGGACAAAGATTAGGGATTTATACTTTAGATAATCCAAGTTCAAAAATACTCCATAATAAACCATAGTGGAGCGAAATTCAAGAATGAAGATCAAAACATGGATACAATCAAATATAGTAACCATAATAGACAACTTGGACAAAGAAGAAAAATTTTTATTTTTCTGTGAATAGTGTCGTATTTGTGAATAGTGCCGTATACGTGAATAATGTCGTATATATGAATAGTAACCCCGACACAAAAAGGTAGAAATTTCACAAGAAAATTTTTAATTCATGAATAGTACTCGTGAATAGTACCGTATTCATGAATAGTATTGTATACGTGAATAGTGACATATACGTGAATAGTAATCTCGACATAAAAAGATAAAAATTTCATAATAAAATTTATACTAATATTTTGGCATAATGATATTGAACGAAATAACATCATTTACGAAGAAAATAACATCCCTTACCTCAAAAGAACAGTACTTCTGACTGGAATATCGGATATGATGCTGAAGAAAACTTGCACTAAATAGAAACTCTCAAAGTATATAAATACTCACAAAAATACGCTCGATATAATAGAGAGAGAAAACTTCATATTCTGGTGTGATTTTCAATTCTTACTAAGCACCCTATTTATAGGAAAATGCTAGAATGCCAAAGCAGACTAACCTGCTATCTGATGACTTTACCTGCTACTAGTCACGCACACCACTTTTGAAATAAAAATTTAGCACATTTCTCACCAACCAAAAGTGGGGCCCACCCAATCTAGAAAATTTCCAAAATATTTTAAATTTAAACAATAATTAACAACTTCAATAATTCATAATAAATAGCCCTTTTTTTAGAAAAAATCGAATCTCATGTCTATTCCCTAGGAAATTTAATTCTCTACAACTTTGTAGAATTTTTTTTTTCCAAATTTTAAACAGAAAATGTCTGAAATCCACATACGGATGATTTTTAATACATCCATTCTGACAAAATACTGATAAAACACCCTCATTCTGTTAAAATACTGATAAAACACTTCATCATTAATTCCTCCATTTATATCCACATAAAATAAATATTTTCTTATCATATAAATCAATAATTAATTATTCACAAATAATATTATAGAATCATAATACTGACAACCATGTCGTTCTCAGGAAAAAGAGGCTTTCCAATAAGGATTTTTCCTTACTGGCGCGCAATTAGATGGCCAAACCCCTTTTCTTAGATAGGACTTCTTTAGACATTGTGTAAGACCCCAACTTTTAGGAATAAAGATGAATTTTCTATAAATATCATTTTTAAATATTATGGAGTAAAATTGATATAATGTTATAGTTGTGAGTAATATTTATAAATTTTACAAAGTACGCAAGTTGTTATATAATATTCGATTGGTCGGGAAATATTCGTTTTAACAAGGAATATTCGTACGACGGCACAATCATTGGTGGACCCCACAATGGAATTATTGTCGGATTGAGAAAATGACAAAAATACTTTATGAAAATAATGGCGGAAGTTTTACCGTTAACTGTTGAAACATCCGGTGTTAAAAGTACAGTAATACGCGTAGTTGCATAGTAGTACACGGTATTGATTATTGATGCTTACGTGAGAAGTCATTCAGTTTTGTTCAATTATTGCTATAGTAATTGTTGCATAGTATCTCACGTTATTTGATTCAATTATTGTTGATATTTTATATATTGTTAAAATCAATAATTGAGACGACGAAGTTATTAATATTATTATTTACAATATTAACGATGTCTAGAAGTTCTATCAAGGAAAGGTAAAATATATTTATATATATATATATATATATGTATATGATGTGTGTGTGTGTGTGTGTGTATATATATATATATATATATATATATATATATATATATATATATATATAATATAATGTGAGTGGAAAGTGGTGGAAAAGTGATAGTATAAAAGTGATGGGTGTAAGGTATGTGTGTGGTAGTGATGTGTGTGTTTGTATTGTTAGTGGAGGATGGTGGAAAAGGTGGAGTGTATTATGTATATATAATATGTGTGTGTGTGTACCGTGTGTGTAGGAGTGTGTGTTAGTCGAAATAATGGTGGTGGTGGGAAAGTGTTCCTGATAGTGATAGGTGGGTGTGTGTGTTTGATGTAGAAAATTGGTGAGTTTTTTTCTTTATGGCATGTGTTTATATATATATACATATATATATATATATATTTATTATAAAACTTTTGTTTTGTTTGACTATTATGTTAACATTTGAAAAAGTGGGCGTTTGATATTCGATTTCTTCTGCCCGTGATTTTTCGTCTGATTTCCTATTGTGCAGTTCGTGAGAAAATTCAAATAGTGCCTTTCTATTCTCCTATAAATAGAAGCTTATTCCTTCATTATTTCTTACGAATTCACTGAAACTCTAGAGAGAGAAATTATAGAGAAACTATAGAAAAGTATTTTGCTACTTCCCTACTCTTATATCCAGATTCTTAAGGTAAGGGGTATTATTTCTTTTATATTCATGAAGAGAATTTCTGTTATTCTATTATTTATTATTTTGTTGGAATAGCCTGTATACGCGGGCTACCCTATACTTGGTGAAATTCTTCTGTTATTCAATTCTTTATTATTATGTTGGAATATCCTGTCTGTGCGTTTTACGCCAGACCTGATCCCATTATTTATTATTCTGTTGAAATTTTCTGTCTGTGCGTTTACGCCAGACCTGGTTCCATTATTTATTATTCTGTTGGAATATCCTGTCTGTGCGTTTACGCCAGACCTGGTTCCATTACTTATTATTCTGTCGGAATATCCTGTCGGTGCGTTTACGCATGACCTGGTTCTGTTATTTATTATTCTGTTAGAATAACCTGTCTGTGCGGTCTATCGCATGCCTGGTGATTTCTTTTGTTATTCCATTCTTTATTATACTCAGTTGGTTAAAGTTTTGGCTTTTATACTCCATGAAATTAGTGGAATGTCCTTGATATTTGCGCTTCATCCAGTATATTTTCATGGAAATATTCTTCTGAGCATTCTTGAATTTTACTGCACAAAGCAGTATCATGTTGACAATTTGGACGTTATTGGTTCCTGGATTAATTAATTTTTGAACTTGTTTTATTGCATTCTTATATCATTGTCATCATCCTCATGTTTATATTTTGTTGAAAGTCATCTGTGGCATGTAGTGCATAGATGGGCTTGGTATGATTATAACCAGGGATTATTCGGTGTAATCATGACCGTAATATTACAAATGATGTGGTAAAAGTCCTCATTGGCCTGTAGTGCATTGATGGACAGTTGTTGGCATGATCATGACCATTGATGAATACACGAATATTCTTGGCCCGTAGTGCATGGATTATTTGTGGTTGTGATACTAATGAATATCCTTGCCCGTAGTGCAGGGATGATGTGGATTATTTATTAAGCTGAGTCCCAGCGATAAAAGTGATGAAAAACTTTTTAAATCATAAAAGATAGTAGATTTTATTCTCTACTTGACTCTTTTAATGGATTGCTTATTCCGCTGCAGTTAAACTTGATGTGTGTTATATTGTATCAGTTTAACACTGTTGAAGGCTAATGATAATTTATTCTGCATTATCTTAGTCATAATATTTCTTACTAGGCTAGTTGAGCTCACCCTTTCTTTCATTGTTCTCTTAAGGAAATGAGAACGTAGCTGTGACGGTCCAGATGATAGTATTAGTAGTTCTCACTACTCTGTTAAATAGTATGACAATAAATATAATGAGGACTTATTCTGAGAGTGGATATTGTCTAGAAGACAGTATTTGTATTAAAACTCACAGATATTAAAGATTGTATTTGTATTCTGTACCATGTATTTGGCGACTCAAAATAGGTGATGTATACCTATTTTGGGGGCGTCACAGTTGGTATCAAAGCTTAGGGATATGATCCCTGGCTAAGATGTGAGATAAAAAATAGGAGGGGAGAGACGGAAAATTCTTTCGCTAGTATGACCTACCTAAGTTTATTTGGCATTTAATTGGTCGGTCAGAGTATAGTGATAATATGTGATATGTTAATTAACCCTTATTTTGTGGTAGTATTTGAAAATGACATCCGAGAATGTTGAGAACATCAATGGAGCACAGGAAACTGTTGAGTCATCACAGATCAACACCCAGGATAATGTGCATCAGGAAGGCGACAATCCTCATGCAAACAACAACACTGACCAAATGATGAACGATGGAATGTTCAGAGGCTTTATGCAATTCATGCAATATCAGGCGAGAGCGGCTCCTGTCCAAAATGCAGGTGGAAATATTGGCAACTCTCGGACGGTCACCGCCAAACAGTTCAAGGAGCTGGGACCACCGGAGTTTTTTGGAGAGCCAAAACCACTTAAGGCAGAGACGTGGATAAAGCATATCAACAAGATATTTGATATCTTGGGATGCTCTGAGGAGCAAAAGGTTCTTTTGCCACCTTCATGTTGCGGGCAGAGGCAGATTACTGGTAGAAATCTGTAAAGCGTACTCAACCTGCCGCTCTGAAGGTATCTTGGGAGAAGTTCCAAGAACTATTCAACGACAAGTACTTTTCTGAAAATATTCGTCACATGAAGGAGGTAGAGTTCATCAAGTTGGAGCAGAATAATATGACCGTGTCGCAGTATGAAGCTAAGTTTGCCGAGTTGTCCCGGTTTGTGTCCCACTTGGTTGATAATGAGGAGAGAATGAGGCGGATATTTTTAAGAGGTTTGAAACCGGAGATACGTCAATATCTTATTTCTCATAAACTGTGTTTGTATTCAGATGTTGTAAATAGGGCTCAGTTATTAGAGCGCGATAACGAGTCAACACAACCAAGAGAAAGCAGCCGGCAGAATGATAATACCAGTTATAACAGTCATTGAAGCGGCGACAATAAGCGTGGAGGGAATCAACATGCCAGAAATGGTAACCACTTCGGTGGTAATCATGGTCAAAATAATAAGAATGAACATTTCAAGAAGAAGAGATTCAACAATGATGGAAAGACGTCAACATCAACACCCGTCGTTAAGGAAGGAGAACGACCACCTATCATATGCTTCAAATGTGGAGGGGAGGAACACATCAGTCCAAACTGCGCGATGCCATCCAAAGTATGTTACAATTAAGGAAGAGAAGATCACCTAGCCCGATTTTGTCATGCACTAAAGTCAAGTCCAGCTGGGATGGAGGCATCAAAGGCTGTCCCAGACAAGACAAAACCGGTAGTTCAAGGGAGAGCGTTTGTCGTGACCTCCCAAAAGGCAAGGAACCCGAACGAGGTCATCACAGGTAAGCTTATCATAAACTCTAGTGAAGTTTATATCTTATTTGATACCGGTTCTACCCATTCTTTTATTTCTCCTACTTGCGCTCAACGATTAAATTTGACTCCGGAGAAATTAGACTTTGACTTATCTGTGGAAACTCCGTTGGGAGAAACCTTCATTACATCCACTGTTTATAAGTCTTGTTTAGTTTAAATCAGCGACCACACGTTACCTGTCGATCTTATTTATTTGAAAATACTTGCATTTGATGTGATTCTAGGAATTGATTGGTTAACTACTTATCATGCAAAAATTGATTATTTTCATAAGGTTGCTAGCTTTCATATTCCTAACCAACCTCTTATGTGAATTCAAGCAGCCAAACCATTAAAATCAATCACTGTCATCTCAAGCCATAAAGCTATTCGTTTATTAAAAAATGGATGTCAAGCTTTCTTAGCTCATGTCACGGATCTAAACAAAAATACGTCAGTTTTGAATGATATTTCTATTGTTAATAAATTCCCTGACGTATTCCCTGAAGAACTTCCTAGCCTACCCCCAGAGCGTGAAATTGAATTTTGTATCGACCTTGAACCCGGTACAAAACCCATTTCCAAAGCCCCTTATTGAATGGCTCCTATTGAACTTCAGGAGTTAAAGACCCAACTGCAGGAATTATTAGACATTGGCTTTATTCGTCCTAGTACTTCTCCTTGGGGTGCTCCTGTTCTATTCGTGAAGAAGAAAGATGGGAGTATGCGACTTTGTATTGATTATCAGGAGTTGAATCATGTCACCATCAAAAATAGGTACCAATTGCCACGTATTGATGACCAGTTGTAAGGCGCCAAATTCTTTTCAAAGATCGATCTTCATTCTAGATATCATCAGCTGAAGGTTAAAACTGAGGATATTCGAAAGACTGCCTTCAGAACTCAGTACGGACACTATGAATTTTTAGTCATGTCTTTTGGAATAACTAATGCTCTTGCTGCCTTTATGGATATGATGAACAGAGTATTCAAGAAATATTTAGATCACTTTGTGGTAGTATTTATTGATGGCATGCTCATATATTCCAAAAGCCGTGAAGATCATGAGCAACACTTGAGGCTGATATTCTAAAAGCTTCGTGAAAACAAGCTTTATGCCAAGTTAAAGAAATGCGAGTTCTGGCTTGAGGAAGTAGCATTCCTTGGGTACGTATTATCAAGTCATGGAATATCTGTAATGCCCCCAAATTCGGGTACTTAAAACCCGAACTCGGTGCGTTATGATACCATTTCTATGAGCGAAATAATATTAATAATAATAACAATAATATAAATATCAAATTTAATTTACATAATTATCAGAGTCTAGCTCCCAAGTACGTAACCTTTAAACATTCATTACAACCCATGATAGATAATATATATCATAATTGTCTTAATATTAATATCAAACTATTACACAAGATAACATTTGCATTCAATCAGCAACCTTTCCCTTTCCCTTGGTCTTAGTAGAGCTTTCTGGTCGTTCACACTTAGCTGAAAACATTTAAATTAAGCAAGGATGAGCATTTGAGTGCCCAACAAGTAATAACAATTATATATTTAAGTTGAAAGAATTAAATGTTTTCTTTATACTACCCTTCTACAACGATTCAATAGTTGTGAAGTAATATGTATCAATGATAATAATATATCAATTCTATACCAAATTTTTGAAACTACGTAATGACTATCAATAGGGTTTAGGTGACATGCCATGAACATTGTTTTCATTTTTAAAAAGGTTAAACAGAAATTCATCTGCAAACCGTCATAACTTACGGGCACGGGGGTGATCAGCCTGTTGTACCCTGCATTGATCAATACTACATGCAAGAACGAGGGTATCGTTCACTCTGTCCGCCTTGGGGGCATAAAAATTTTCCCGTGTAGGGATGTTCATACTTGTCTGCGTTCCAAATCAAAGGTTTTATCTTGTTCAACAATAATCTATAATTCAACATATATATATATATATATATATATATATATATATATATACGGGTAATTGACAAAGGTATATCAATATGTGATTAAATACAATGATTATCCAAGTAGGGACACTTGTATAACCATTTACAGAAATTAACGAACAGAATATATATATCTGAATTACTATATACTAACATGTTGATAAGCAATGAGCGTATATAATATAAGGTTAATAATCTGTACAGTAATAATATCATTCGTAAATATTCTTACTCATGTCCATTGCATAAAGAAAATGCAAAGGTAAGATACTTGCCTGATGCGCTGCTTACAATTTGTAATTTAGATTTATCGCTTATCTCACGACCTATCATTAATAAGATCGTTCGTTCGATTAGAATAACATACTATAACACATAACAATACTTATTGCAGTCAGCACATACCCTAATCACATTGGCAAGTATGTTTAATAACCATTGAATCACAAATAATCACATATCTAATTAAATTATCTAAGTCCAGATCAATTTCTAAAATATGTCGGTCTACCGACAGCTTTATCAGGTAATTATCGAGTCTAAGACTCTTTTCTGTAACTCAATATCCGTATGTATCAGTCATATTATTTTTAAATGACTTATAATAAATTTTAAATATTTATTATTATTTATCATGAATTTTCAAACCTCGGAATCATTATTAAATGATTTAATTACTAAATAATTCTATTATCATTAATATCTAATTAATATTAAACTATTAATGAAATCATTTCCAAAATATTAAAGTTATTTATAATAACTCAAAATATTTTTAAAGTATTAATATTACCCTTAAATGATTTTTAAAACATTTAAAATCATCTTTAAATAAGTACCATTAATTATTAAGGTATTAATGTTCTATTTATCAAAATATTAAAAGTCATTATTCATAACTTAAAAATATTTTTAATTCATTTATATCCTTTTAAATGATTTTTAAATTAATAAAACCATTTTTAAACTATTTATTTAATATAATTATTAAATAAATTTAATATATTTAATAATAAGTTAATAATCATTAATATTAAATTATTAATGAAATTATCCTTTAAATATTAAAAGTTATGTTTTATAACTTAAAATATCTTTAAACACTTTATTTTCATTTAAAATGATTATTATAATATAAAAATCATTTTTAAACTAAATTATTTAATATAATTATTAAATAACTTTAATATCATTAATAATTAATTAATAAAATTTATCTTTAAATATTAAAAGTTATATTTTATAACTTAAAATATTTTTAAATACCTTATTATTATTTAAAATAATTTTTAATATAATAAAATCATTTTTAATTAATTTATTTAATTCATTTAGTAAATAAATTAATTATCATTAATATCAATTTATTACTGAAATTTATCACAAAATATTAAAAGTCATTAAAAATAACTTAAAATATTTTCTTATATCATAATATAATTTTTAATGATTTTTCTAATATTAAAATCATTTTTAAATAATTTATTTAATATTATAATTAAATAAACTAAATACTTTTAATATTCTAAAAATATTAAATATTTATGAAATATATTTAAAATATCTAAAAACTAATTTTCAGAATTTAAAATAATTTTTAATAATTTATTTTGTTTTTTTAATAATTAAAAACTATTTTTTTCTATTTATTAATTAATTTCCAGAAAATAATATATTATCTGTCGCTAAAGACCACTTATAGTGACAAAACTGTCGCTATATGTGTTTTTCATGTTCTTGGCCAAACCTAGAAAATGCATGGTAGTGACCGAGTAGGCAGGTTTGACCAATTATAACTTAGTGTGTGTTGTGTTTCTGGGCATGATGTTAGTCAGAGCTTGTAGTGCTAGTGTAGGACTACAAGATCCAACAACAAACATAACCAAACATTGCATAACCCACGAGATCTGGAGCCCCGAAGTAACTGTCAGAGGTTGTTCTTCATTTCTGGGTTACCCAGAAATAAAGAACAGTTCGACTGTTCACTTTTGGGTTCCCATAACTTCTGATTCAGGTATTGCTTTTGTGATCTAAGCTTTGCAGTATATAGACAACATGTAATAGTAGAGATACAATACATAAAAACAAGAAAACAACAACAAAATCGCAACTTATATGCTGGTCAAACGTTGTCAGAGATCGTGTTCTTGAGTTTTCTGGGTTACCCAGAAAACTCAGTTCATGATCTTCTGGCCTGGTTTGACCAGCCACTGAGTTCCATTCGTTTAATATTTAGGCGATCTAAAACCTTAAACTTGTAGTCTATACAACATACTACAATCTGAATACAACAAATGTAACAATACACATATAACTGAACAGATTAAGGCATTAGTAAACGTTGTCAGACGCTCCTAATCACGTTCTGGGTTACCCAGATTCACTTGGTCATGGTCGGTCAATGACCTTTGACCATGAATAACTTACAACTTACACCAGATCCGACCCTGATTCGAGTCATAGAGGAAAGACCTCATAACAGAGTTCAATATCAAACACTTAAACAACAAAAACACTAAACAGAAAAGGATCTACGCGATCTGACATTTGATTGTCAGAGACATTATAAAAATTTTCTAAATTTTTGAAAACTCTTATTTCGTGAATCTAGATGTTATGGATCCACTAAATACCAACCCAGATCATCATTAGACACCTCATATAACATATTTAACACAAAAACAACAACATCTAACATCCGATTTTTGGTCAGATTATAGCTAGGGTTTTTATACCTTGATGATCAATCTCTTGATTTCTGGCCTCTGATATGTTATGGTTGATCGTGGGGCTTTGATTTAGGACTGATATACTTGTATATTTAAGAGGTTAGAGAGAGAGAGCTTAGTTTGAGAGTTGGGCAAAATGTAAGTAACAAATGAATTATTTCTCTCTCCAATCTATATATAAGCAAGCTAGATGCATGGAATGACTGATGTATAATGCTTGCTGCTGTCATTTTGAGCACATGGGGTGGTTCACCAACTCATCTAAATGTCAAAACCTATTTGTTAGCCAAAATAATGCAACTAGGGGTAAAATGGTCTTTTTGGTTTGGATTTTTAAAGGCAAAATGGAACTCGGCAAACCTTTAGGGTTTGACCCTTAGGGTTTAACCCTAAGGTTTAGCACAAAATAATAATAGGATTTAACAATTAGAGTTTGCACAAAAATAAATAAAATCAAATAAAAATTAAATAAACTTTAGTTTCTTAAATTTTGAAATTAGGGTTTCCTAATTATAATTAATTATCTAATCACACTATACATGAACATTATGGTTTAGATCATATAATTATCATTAACCTTGCTAAAATAGCAATTAGGGTTTAAGATTTTGATAATTAGGATTACTGATTATAATTAGATTTTTCTAATTATCAAATTAGGTTTAAAAAAAATTAGGGTTTCTAAAATTAACAATTGTAATTATAATACTTGTTAATTAATCACATTAACATAATTACAACCAATCTCGAACTCTAATTTAAATTTCAAATTAGGGTTCCTCATTTCCAAAAATTATTTAGGGTTTTTGAAATATTAATTAGGGTTTTATAAAAATTAGGGTTTCTAGAATTTTAATTAGGGTTCACCTAATTAATACATTTAATACACGACATAAATTATATAGCACACTTATAAAATAATCTTGCACTCTAATTTGGATCTCAAATTAGGGTTTAACATTATTACTAGGGTTTGGTCATAATACACCGTAATTGACCTACCATTATCAATACGGAAATAGAATACATATTTATAGCACTGAAAAATCAAAATATAATTAATATTATATTGTTATTCTCATACCTTGACAATAATCCAAAATTAGGGTTTGGATTCCATATCTGATTTATTCTTCATATTTAACCTTAATAATTAAGGTAAAATAATTAACTTAATAGCCTGTACTAAAATTCATATAATAAAATAATTATTATAATTATTCTAAAAATCACTCCATATATTATTTAAATAATATATGACTATATAATCATGGAAAATAATTAATAAAAGTATTTCTACTATAAAATTAATTATTATAAGAATGTACCTTATAATAATCAATAATTCTAAAATAAAATTATTTATAAATATTTATGTAATAAATATATTTTTATTTACCACATAAATACACATACACATTATCTTGTACAAATCCGCATCCTTAAATAAATAATAATAAAAAAATTATACGCAAAAATTTCAGATTTATTTATATAGAAAATATCGGGTTGTTACAATATCTGTTGACCCAGCAAATATTGAAGCTATTTAAAGTTGGGAGCAACCTAAATCAGTGATTGAAGTACATAGTTTTCTCGGTTTAGCTGGTTATTATCGGAGATTCGTGGAAGGATTTTCTCGAATCGCTACTCCATTAACTCAGTTGACTCGAAAAGATACAAAATTCGGTTGGAGCGAGGAATGTGAGAAGAGTTTTCAAGAACTCAAGAGGAGACTCATTTCAGCACCTGTTCTGACAATACCATCTGGCTCGGAGGGATTTGTCATCTAACAGTGATGATTCGGGCAAAGGGTTAGGATGTGTTCTCATGCAACATGGAAAAGTCATAGCCTATGCCTCTCGACAACTCAAAGAATATGAGAGGAATTATCCTACTCATGATCTAGAGTTGGCAGCAGTCGTTTTTGCACTAAAGATTTGGAGGCATTACTTGTATGGGGAGAAAGTGGAGATCTTTACGGATCATAAAAGCCTCATATATTTCTTCACCTAAAAAGAACTCAACATGCGACAACGACGTTTGCTTGAACAATTGAAAGATTATGATCATACCATCCAATACCATCCTGAAAAAGTGAACGTGGTAGCTGACGCACTGAGTAGAAGATCATATGCGGGTACGAGTGTAATATTGTCAACGCAAAGGCCCATTTTATATGACTTGCAAAGGAAGGAGATAGAGATAAAGACTCCAGGGACCCATGTGATGATGGCAAATATACGAGTAGAACCGACTTTAATCGATAAAGTTAAAGCTGCTCAAGCTACAGACCTGGAGCTGATGCGTATGAGGAAGAAAGTGCAAGAAGGTGCTATGCCGGAAGTAAGAATCGATGAAGAAGGAATACTTCGAGTCAACTCCAGACTTTGTGTTTCAAACGACCTTGATTTAAAGTATAAAATCATGATGGAGGCGCACAATACACCGTTTACAATCCATCCTGGGAGTACCAAAATGTATCATGATCTTCGTCATACATTTTGGTGGAGCAATATGAAGAGAGAGATAACGCTGTTTATCTCAAGGTGTCTAACTTGTCAGCGAGTCAAGGCGGAGCATCAAGTACCAAAAGGTCCATTGCAATCACTTGAAATTTCAAAATGGAAATGGGAGCACATCACCATGGATTTCGTTACTGGTCTTCCCAAGGTTTCTCAAGGCATAGATGCAATTTGGGTCATTATTGATAAATTGACCAAGTCTGCTCATTTCTTACCAATACGAGAAACTTATACGTTTGAACGTCTTGCTCGTATGTACATAAACGAGATTGTAAGACTGCATGGTATGCCAGTATCCATAGTTTGTGATCGAGACCCAAGATTCAATTCACGATTTTGGATTAGTTTACAAAAAGCTATGGGCACAGACTTACGATTTAGTTCGGCATATCATCCTCAGACGGACGGACAATCAGAGAGGACTATTCAAACTCTTGAAGATTTATTAAGACTCTGTGTCCTTGACTTCAAGGGAAGTTGGGACAAGTTTTTACCGTTGGTAGAGTTTTTCTACAACAACAACTATCAAGCAAGTATTGACATGGCTCCATTCGAAGCGTTGTATGGAAGAAAGTGTCGTTCTCTAGTATGCTGGGATGAGGTGGGTGAAGCAACGTTGTTGGGACCGGAGTTGGTACGTATGACTACGAAAAAGATTCAAACGATTCGACAACGTATAAAAATCTCGCAAGATCGACAAAAGAGTTATGCTGATCTTCATCGAAAGGACGTCGAATTCGATATAGGAGATTATGTGTTGTTACGTGTTGCTCCATGGAAAAGAGTTACGAGATTTAGAAAGAGAGGAAAGCTCAATCATTGATATATTGGCCCATTTTTAATCCTCGATCGAGTAGGAACTGTGGCCTATAGACTCGCGTTATCGTCAAGTATGTCTCGTGTTCATAACATTTTTTACATATCCATGTTACGTAAATATGTGAAAGACCCGAACCGCATTATTGAGTTAGAAACGGACGAGATAGCAGAAGATTTGACGTATGAAGAGGTTCCTGTTCAAATCTTGGATAAGAAGGAACATATTCTACGCTCCAAGGTTATACCTCAAGTCAAAGTTTTGTGGAGAAACCACGATGTTGAGGAAATGACCTGGGAGTTAGAATCTAAAATAAAATCAAGGTATCCTTACCTCTTCGATATACCAGGTACGTACCCTAATTTCGAGGGTGAAACTTCATAAGAAGGGGAGGTTGTAAGACCCCAACTTTTAGAAATAAAGATGAATTTTCTATAAATATCATTTTTGAATATTATGGAGTGAATTTTGATATAATGTTATTGTTGTGAGTAATATTTATAAATTTTGCAAAGTATGCAAGTTGTTATATAATATTCGATTGGTTTGGGAATATTCGTTTTAACAGGGAATATTCGTACAACAGCACAATCATTGGTGGACCCCACAATGAAATTATTATCGGATTGAGAAAATAATAAAAATACTTTATGAAAATAACGGCGGAAGTTTTACCGTTAACTGTTGAAACACCCGGTGTTAAAAGTACAGTAATACGCGTGGTTGCATAGTAGCACACGGTATTGATTATTGATGCTTACGTGAAAAGTCATTCAGTTTTGTTCAATTATTGCTATAGTAATTGTTGTATAGTATCTCACGTTATTTGATTCAATTATTGTTGATATTTTATATTATTGTTAAAATCAATAATTGAGACGACGAAGTTATTAATATTATTATTTGTAATATTAACGATATCTAGAAGTTCTTTCAAGGAAAGGTAAAATATATTTATATATATATGTATGTGATGTGTGTGGTATATATATAATATAATGTGAGTGGAAAGTGGTAGAAAAGTGATAGTATGAAAGTGATGGGTGTAAGGTGTGTGTGTGGTAGTGATGTGTGTGTTTGTATTGTTAGTGGAGGATGGTGGAAAAGGTGGAGTGTATTATGTATATATAATATGTGTGTGTGTGTACCGTGTGTGTAGGAGGGTGTGTTACTTGAAATAATGGTGGTGGTGGGAAAGTGTTTTTGATAGTGATAGGTGGGTGTGTGTGTTTGATGTAGAAAATTGGTGAGTTTTTTTTCTTTATGGCACGTGTTTATACACACACACACACACACACACACACACACACACATATATATATATATATATATATATATATATATATATATATATATATATATATTTATTATAAAACTTTTGTTTTGTTTGACTATTATGTTAACATTTGAAAAAGTGGGCGTCTGATATTCGATTTCTTCTGCCCGTGATTTTTCGTCTGATTTCCTACCGTGCAGTCCGTGATAAAATTGAAATAGTGCATTTCCATTCTCCTATAAATAGAAGCTTATTCCTTCATTATTTCTTACGAATTCACTGAAACTCTAGAGAGAGAAATTATAGAGAAACTATAGAAAAATATTCTGCTACTTCCCTACTCTTTTATCCAGATTTTTAAGGTAAGGGGTATTACTTCTTTCGTATTCATGAAGAGAACTTCTGTTATTCCATTATTTATTATTCTGTTGGAATAACCTGTATACGCGGGCTACCCTATAATTGGTGAAATTCTTCTGTTATGCCATTCTTTATTATTATGTTGGAATATTCTGTCTGTGCGTTTACGCCGGACCTGGTTCCATTATTTATTATTCTGTCGGAATATCATGTCTGTGCGTTTACGCCGGACCTGGTTCCATTATTTATTATTCTGTCGGAATATCCTGTCGGTGCGTTTACGCATGACCTGGTTCCGTTATTTATTATTCTGTTGGAATAACCTATCTGTGCGGTCTATCGCATGCATGGTGATTTTCTTTTGTTATTCCATTCTTTATTATACTCAGTTGTTTAAAGTTTTGGCTTTTATACTCCATGAAATTAGTGAAATATCCTTGATATTTGCGCTTCATCCAGTATATTTTCATGGAAATATTCTTCTGAGCATTCTTAAATTTTACTGCACAAAGCAGTATCATGTTGACAATTTAGACGTTATTGGTTCCTAGATTAATTAATTCTTGAACTTGTTTTATTGAATTCTTATATCATTGTCATCATCCTCATGTTTATATTTTGTTGAAAGTCATCTGTGGCATGTAGTGCATAGATGGACTTGGTATGATTATAACTAGGGATTATTCGGTGTAATCATGACCGTAATGTTACAAATGATGTGGTAAAAGTCCTCATTGGCCCGTAGTGCATTGATGGACAGTTGTTGGCATGATCATGACCATTGATGAATACACGAATATCCTTGGCACGTAGTGCATGGATTATTTGTGGTTGTGATACTAATGAATATCCTTGGCCGTAGTGCAGGGATGATGTAGATTATTTATTAAGCTGAGTCCCAGCGATAAAAGTGATGAAAAACCTTTTAAATCATAAAAGATAGTAGATTTTATTCTCTACTTGACTCTTTTAATGGATTACTTATTCCGCTGCAGTTAAACTTGATGTGTATTATATTGTATAAGTTTAACACTGTTGAAGGCTAATGATAATTTATTCTGCATTATCTTAGTCATAATATTTCTTACTGGGCTAGTTGAGCTCACCCTTTCTTTCATTGTTCTCTTTAGGAAATGAGAACGTAGCCGGGACTAGTCGGGGAATGGAGTGGCGGTCTAGATGATAGTATTAGTAGTCCTCACTATTCTGTTAAATAGTGTGACAATAAGTATAATGAGGACTTATTCTGAGAGTGAATATTGTCTAGAAGACACTATTTGTATTAAAACTCACAGCTCTCTTGTTATATATTAAAGATTGTATTTGTATTCTGTACCATGTATTTGGCGACTCAGAATATGTGATGTATACCTATTTTGGGGGCGTCACAGTTGGTATCAAAGCTTAGGGATATGATCCCTGACTAAGATGTGAGACAAGAACTAGGAGGGGAGAGACAAGAACTACGGTGCAACCACGCGTATTACTGTATTTTAACCACCGGGTATTTCAACAGTATTAACGGTAACAATTACGTCGTTATTTGGAAAAACTCAAACTTGTCGTTTTTTTATTCATCCGACCGTTTTTCGTTATGGGCCCTACAAATGGCTGCGCCGTCGTACGAATATTTCCCGACAACAAGAATATTCCACGACCAAACGAATATTCCCCGACAATAATGAATATTTTATAACCACTTGCTTATTTTACAAAATTTGCACATTTCACCCATAACCAAAATATTATATCAAATTGACACCTTAGTATTCAAAATAATAATTAGAGAAAATTTAATTTTATTTATAAAAAGTTAGGGTCTTACACAAATAACGTGAGATACTATGCGTAATTACTGTAGCAATAATTGAGTATAACTGAGTGACAAAAACGTAAGCATCAATAATCAATACCGTGTGCTACTATGCAACCACGCGTATTACTGTACTTTTATCATTGGGTATTTCAACAGTTAACGGTAACACTTAAGCCGTTATTTTTATAAAAAGATATTTATGTCGTTTTCTAACTTCAAAAATAATTCGTTGTGGGGTCCACTAACGATTGTGTCGTCATACGAATATTCCCTGTTAAAACGAATATTCTCCGACCAATCGAATATTTTATAACAACTTGCTTACTTTGCATAATTTTTAAATATTACCCACAACTATAACACTATATCAAATCCATACTATAATATTCAAAATGATAGTTAGAGAAAAAATTCATCTTTATTAATAAAAGTTGGGGTCTTACACCGTGTGCTATTGTCCAACCACACATATTACTGTACTTTTATCACCGGGTATTTCAACAGTTAACGGTAAAAGTTTTGTCGTTATTTTTTAGATAAAAAAGTTATTTCTGTCTCTTTCTATATCTGACAATTATTCCGTTATGTGGTCCACTAATGATTGCGCCGTCGTACGAATATTCCCCGACCAAACGAATATTTTATGACAACTTGCTTACTTTACAAAATTTGTACATATCACTCATAACTATAACATTATATCAAATCAACACCTTATTATTCAAAATAATATTTAGAGAAAATTAAATCTTTATTCATAAAAAGTTGGGTTCTTACAAAGGAGGTGTGATCACTATAAATACAAGGCTATACCCTGATTCTAAGGTACACACATATATTATTATTATTATTATTATTATTACTATTACTATTATTATTATTATTATTATTATTATTATTATTATTTCGAGCACTAGAGCATTAAGCCTCCATTGTTAAATCTTGTTCATTCTGTAGTTATCCTTACACCGGAGCTATCCCCTGGCGGCCCAAGTCGTCAAACTTTTGGTGTGACTTCGTTTCTGTGTAGGATTTGATACACTTTGGTGATTGAAGTGCGTGGAGGCGCGTGGACGAATCTTGACGTTAACACGTTGTAATATCATTCGGGTGGTATTTCAATGCATTAGCTAGATTAGGACAGGAGGGGGTCATTGACCCCCAAATTTTAATTTTTTATTTGGTATATATATATATATATATATATATATATATATATATATAGGCCCAGCTATCTCCAGTGAACCATATGGAGCGAACTAAAAACGAACCGACTATAATGACGGTTTTGCCAGCTGCTATATCATAGAAAATCTGCTTTCTATGCTATAGCGACGGACAAAATCGTCACTATAGCTGGATTATTTTTAGTTCGCTACCTACGGTTCGCTGGAGAGACGGACCGATGTATGTAGTATGTATATTTTGTTGGTAATTTATCTTGACTCCTTAAATCTCAATTGTGTTTTAAAAAAAATCATAATAATAGGCGCATATTTTGAGAACTCAAACTATTGAAAAAGTAGGGGGAAAAAGAGTGAAATCTGTTAAAGAAAATTTTTATAAAAATTTTAGTATTATACTACATAACTACTAATTTCGACCCCCTCCCACTCAAATTCCTGACTACGACCCTGTTTCTATATAATAGAATTGCATTTATTTTACAATCTGATCATGATCATCTGCGATTGTCTATGATCATTCAAGACAAGAGGTAAACGGATACAATTATATGTTTAAAATTATAAATTAATAAGTTGAGATGAGTCGAGTTTAATATGTCAAGTTAAAACTCGTTTAAAAGCTAAACAAGTCGAATTTGATCGAGTTTTAAACGAACTTGAGATTTGTTGTACGAACTTGATCGACCTGCTAAGTAAACATATCGAGTTCGAGTTAGAGTCGAGGTTGAGCAAGCCGAGCCTAGTTGAGCTTAAACCCAACTTGTTTAACTAATTTTTTTTTATTATAAAAATAATAATTAATTAAATATTGAACGAGTCAGGGTTACTAGAGTCTAGTCTAAACGAGTCAGACTCGGACCAAATACCACATCATTCGAGTTCAACTCATTTAATAAATAGACAAAAAAGGTTATTTGAGCTCGACTAATTATATACACATAGTAATTTACACATGAATAGTTCCCGTGTAACAACACCTCCTTTTTAGATACAAAACAATCATACTTTCATATTCTTAACGTCATAATACTTTACGTTGGTGTCGCTAGATAAATATAACACACACATGATGACAGATCGGTGACTTGCCGATTGTAGACATAACTCAAATAAGAAATATTGTATTTTATTATATATACTAGTTAACTGCACACTCAATGTGTGTGATTTAATGTAAAAGAATAAGAGAGTGAGAGAGTAAAATGGATGAGTGAGAGAAAAAAAGTAAGAATAAAAATACCTATCCATTTAAGAAAATTAATAGAGATGGAATGGATAGAAAGGGAAACACAAAAAAGTTTCACCAAATTGTTAACACCAAAAAATGGTTACTTTTTCTTCCCACTTTATATTATAGATAGATAGATATAGGGTTCTTTACAAAAATATACAATAATTAGAAAGTAATTACACGATTAGTGCATCAACAAAATAATTACAAAAAGAGTGTAATTAGAATCCATATTACAAAAATAGTACAATTCACATTAATAAGGAAACCTAAAATCAAGGAGAAATAACTGCCATAATTAATAATTTAAATTTAAATATTTGGGATCTAACAACAAAAATAAATTCAAAATAATAATTCAAATTCAAATATTCAAAGTTTGGCAACGTCATCTTCCTCCTCCCCTTCGCCAGTGAGACAGAGCGTTCGGAAATTTCAATTCCAATTTCATGTCAAAAAAAATAAGAACACTGCATAGGAAAGATAGAGACAAGAGAGTGACCAAACTTTTATACCAAGGTAACCAAACCTTTATACAAGGTAACCAATCTACCTCCAGACCTACAATATGAATTGGATACCTTGGTCTGAAAGTTTGACAACCAACTGCATGAAGGTTTGGTTACCAACTGCATTACATTCAAAATAAATTGGTAACTTAATAAAACAGAATTGGTTACCTTGGTATAAAGGTTTAGTTACTAACTGCACTATGAAAAAATTGTAGGTGTGGATGTGAATTGGTTACCTTAACAAAGGACCCAATTATACACTGAAATTAATAAAATCATAACAGCTGGAATAAGTCATTTTTCGGCGAGTCAGGGGATTGGAGTTGCAAACGGTCGGTGCCGAAGTAAGAAGAGGATGTTGTTTCCGGCCGACCATCGGAGGGAGACGGAGGGTGATAATAATTGTCGCTTTGTCATTTTCAGTCGCTCTTGGAGATACAAGCTCGATAAACTCGATGGCGTGATGATGATTATCGTTTTGGTGGCCGTAGAGGCTGCGGTGGTCGTGGTGGATTTTGAGGTGGGCATGGTGGTCTTGGTGGTGGAGGTGGGCGTGGTGGAGGTGGCTTAGGGGGTGGCGGTGGACTTGGAGGTGGGAGAGGTGGAGGATTTGGTAGAGGTGCTGGAGGAGGTATAGGTGGGGGTGGAGGCTTAGGTAGGTGGTGGAGGTGATATATGATTTACTTATTAATTACTTAATTTAATAACCAAATCAATACTAATATGTTAAATTGATGAATCTTAATTGCATACTAATTCCCTAAATTAAGGAATCTTAATTGCACTAATATTGTAAATAATATAGAAAGGGTATTAATTGTGTAAATATTTTATGAGTGCACTATTGTTGTAATTATTTTAAAATTTATAATAGAATATATAATTGTTCCATAGATATATGGGTCATTTGGGTTGGTGGAGTATTTTCCTTGGGCTTTTGGGTCTTATGTATTGGGCCTAGTTCAAGATATTATATCTTAAGTAGTAACACATATCTTCTCAATTCTTTTGTAAATTCTGTTTTTTTTTTAAACAGAAAATTTAACAGGAAAATGTTATACATATCGACAAATATTTGACAAAATTGAATTGCGACAAACATAAAAATGTATGCAAAGATATAATAAATTAAAGTAAAACTCTTTTTAATTCCTACATATCCTATATATACACATACGTCGCAATCATAATTCGATCGAAAACTTTCGCCTCAATGTAACACTATATCCAAGTAAGTAGTACTTGCTCCATAAAATTAATTTTTGCAAAATTCAAGCCCGAGTTGGATCCAAGCAGGATTTGCTGTTGAGTTGACTGCTTTGTTGAAGCTCCAAGTACTATTCCTTATACTTCATCCCACGGTATTCTGACCTGCGGTTATCCCTGTTCAACAGCTGGTGCAGGCTCTACAATTTTTTCAAGTGGCGGTCCATTTGCCGTTCCAATGGAAGTCCTAGCCGCTTTCTTATTCACCATTGCTCGATGGATCACACTCTTGTATATACATACCATTAGTCAGTATCTGCAAGATGTAATTAATCGTCCATTCGAAGTTATATTATTCTAATTGAATTGACTAAAATATCCGTCAAGCAGGTGGTGCAGGATTCAAATTTCGTTAGAATTTAATAGAAAAAATATATATTATAAATATTATAAGATCCTTCTTTCATAGCTCTTAGGGTCGAGATTAGTACATATGTCCTCCTCACTCTAATGTGTGCAGATTGTTCATGGAACGTAATTCTATTGTGTTCTTGATTTTAATGAATTTTATTTTACTAATAAAAATAAAATAAAATAAAATGTCCTCCTCGCTCATAATAATAATAATAATTAATTTAAAAAATGGCAACCTTTCAGTTAAATATGGCTTAAATACACATTAAACCTTCAAGTTTTTTTTTTTTTTTTTGTATTTGACTGAAATTTAACATTCTTGCATTTGATAAGAATGGATCCCAAGACCTCATGCATGCACCCAAAGCAAAAATTTCTATAAGTAAAAATTTTCGGCCAACAACGTGTAATAATTGATCGTTGTTAGGATATTTTGGGTAATTTCACTCCTATTATCTTTTAGAAGTGCAAAATATTATAGCTGTAACATAAAAAATAATTAAAAAAATTGAGTTGATATAAACGTATATACTTTTAAAGGTCTCAATTGCTCTATCATTTTGAGTAACATTACTCATTCAGTAAAAAAAATGCTAAAACGGATGTTGAATATGATTTTAGTCGATTAAAATTGGAAAACTCTCCAAAAGGTGTGAACTAACAACTATATTAATTAGAAAGTTGAACTATCAACTTTACACGAACTTTCAAGTGGACGAGATCATGATAAAAAGAAAGAAAAACGACTCTTCTTATTCCCTTACAAATCTCTAATCTGATGGCTAAAATGTTTTATTTATAGAAATTCAAGAACATTAAAGTTTAATTTTTTAATAATAAAAAATCAGAATTTAAGTTCAAAAATACAAAAAAAAAATGAAGGAATGGCTTAAATTTCTACCACCATATGATCTCCAGTGTTGACAAGAATGGAGTGGAATGGGGTTGATAGGCACCCACTTCCCATTATGCATCACTTGGAGGCCACCAAACTCGTTCTGTCAATAGGCCATGGTCCGAGTGAGGGGGCAACCCCATTGCAACTTCTGGTTGCCCGCATTTTGGATAATAATTAACAAGAAGGATCTGTGAGCCAGAATCCAGTTCCATTGCCTTATGAATGTACTCTTGTTCAAATCCCAAGCTCATAGATATTCCTTTTGAATAATTGGTTGGCCAATTCTCGAGCGCTTTTGCAGTATTCTTGTGAAATCTCTCTGCATTTATGAATTAGGAAGCTTCATTATGCCAAAAGAGACCGCCTATATGTTGTAACAAAAATGTATCGAATCTTGTTTTCAGTAGACATAATGACATAGTCTGGCCTAGGGTGTAATACCCACTAAAATAATAATAAAATAATTAAGTAAGCTTTAAACTATTTAATTGGGCTTTCCTTATGTTTGGGTCAGATTCTATTTAATTTATTGGACCATAATAAGTTATATTACATTAATTGGGTCTTTTAATTAATTGAGTCTAAATTATATTTGTCTAATTTTTTTTAAATCCTATTTAAATTAGGAGTATTAATAAAACATATTAATTAATAATTAAATAGCTAAAACCTAGCTTTACCTTATTACGCCTGATAAGTTGTGGGAATATAGCGAGAACAAAAGAAAGAGACGGAAGAAGAACGAGGGAACGTGACTGAGATTGCAAAAGGGTTTGAGAGCAAAATCTTAGAACTTTATTCACCATCTTCTTCTTCTCAAAGGTAATTGTTAAACTATTTTTGAATACAAAACAATTATTTTGTTATTATAATTAAAATCTATTTTCTTGTTGTGTTTGTAATCTATTTTAAAATTTTATTATGCCATTTGATTAGTTGAATTTGTTAATATAATTTTGACTTATAATTGAGATGATATATATATATATATATATATATATATATATATATATATATATATATATATATATATATATATATATATAACGAATTCGCAGGTTACATATATATATAAGAATCAAGTCAGGCTATAATTATATATATAAACGTGACTTTCCGATTTTAATATATATATATATATATATATATATATATATATATATATATATATAATGAAATAGGTTACATATATATATATATATAGAGAGAGAGAGAGAGAGAGAATTATATATATATATATATATATATATATATATATATATATATATATTTAGATTTACAGAATTTAAAAAGGAGATAATAATAAATAATATTATAATATTGTTATTACAATTAAAATATATTTTTTGGGTACAAATTGAATATAATATATTAAAATTATTGGATTTATGAAAATAAAATTTGTATGAGTTCATAATTTAATTATGTGTGTTATATTTTATTTTGATAATTAGATCGAATTGAGGGAGTCTAGCGGGTGACGTTTGGAATTGGTGAATTATTTTGGTACTATTTTAAGGTACGGATTCCGTACTTTTTTTAGCGAGACTCTTTTAAATATAATTCGTTCGTTTTGTTATTCGTTTAAAAATTTGGTATTGCCTCTCAGGATTATTTCTTGTTGTCAAAATTATTGAGATAGTTTCGTTTTGGCGTTGATATTTGAATTCGTATTCGCACTCTTTGAACTAGTTAATCGTGTCAGTATATTTTGGAGACTTTATTCGTTTGTACCATTGTTCGTATATTTTTGTTCACATTCGAGAGTCATTTTGATCATTGATATATTGTGAAATCAATAATGTTTGTATTCGATAATTCGATCTCATTTGAATATGGTCATGTAAGCCTTGTGATTTGAACCTCTTTTGGCTTATATTTTGTAGTTTGATCCTTAGGGTATACTTGAGCTAACCACCTGTGGGGGTACCACAGGCATGTCCTCTTGACACAAGGGCATGACACCTTCCGTGGCGGTGTGATTAGTCCATGGCGTATCCTTTTGTATGCTCTGGGTATGAGCTTTGGCCATTTGATATATTTGTTTAGGATACGTATGGGTCGACCCAGTATTTGATTTGATTCGATTTGTTTGGCAGATTAGTGACGTATGTGTCGTGTGTACTATCCGATTTGATTTGTATATATCATGGTACCGATGTATTTTGTTAGTCTTTGGCTATTTGTATTTGAGCTCAGTATGAAATTGTTACCTTATAACCATTTGATTCAGCCTTATTTTGTTTGGAATTCTTTTGATTATAGTTGTCGGTTCAACAGTGTTAATCATTTGTACCTTGTCTCACCAATTTCGATATATTCATGTTTGGTTAGTAGTTATATTTGTTCGTTCATTCAGTTCTTTCGGTACATATATATATATTGTTTATATATATGCGTTTTTATATCCGTACTGAGCAATTGACTCACGCTGTGTTCTTTTTCCAGCAGGTAATCAGGGGTGATCAGGATATGTGTGATGAGAGCTACCTTTGATCCAAAAGAGTAGATTAGCTTTTGAGACTTATTATTAGACTTGGTTTTTCTAATATTTTGTTTTATGGATGTTTTGGGCCATTTTGGCATTTATTTCTTATTAGTAGAGATTATGTAAGTATGGAGTTCCTTCTATTTAAATGGGAGTATGTGACAATTAGTGTTAAATTTTATTGGAGATATTTTGAGGTTTATTAGAGGTTTTGTGCTTATTATGTTTGTGCGTGACATCCCTATTTCCTTTTGGGAAATGGGGTGTTACATAGGGTCCGGGAGGAATCTGGCTATCCTAAAAATTTTGAAATTTTTTTTCTGGTCTATAAAATTTTGATATTTTTATGTACCCTAGACCCCCCAAGATCTATGAAAAAAATAAAGTATTTTTTGAAAAAAATATAAGAAAGTACATGTTGCGTTCCAAATATAAGATTTAAAAAAAATAATTAAGTCAATTTGAAATATGTGTAAATTCCAAAATATATCACTCTTCTCATTTTTTGGGGGTTTATTATGCGAATATCAAACTTCATCGGTCTTTTTTTGCTCAAATTAAAGTGTCCATATACAGTGCAAAATAATGAAATTTTATTAAAATTAGAAAGTATAAATTATCCTAAAAATTTGGATAGAGGGAAGTGTCCCAGACCTCATTAAATTATAGTATTATGATTCGACTACTCGAAAAATAAATTCTGACTTCATTCCGCTGTAAATTAATACAAATACATGAGTAATTAATTATTGTATGGAAACATATTTTTATCACAATATAAAAAATTTCTTATGTAGCAAGCTAGTCTAGGGAAATCGTGTACCTGAAATTGCTGGGCTTGTGAGGAGCATTGAAATGAGGATGAACATGAACCTTAAGATAGTCCCTCCAAATCAATGTCTTATCCACGGAGGTATTAAAACTTGTTCCATATTTTATTGGATCAGATAGTTGCTTGCCTTTGTAATCTCCTTTTTCTTCCTCAGTTAAGTCGAAAAATTCTTGACTAGCTTCTATCATTTTATCCATGAGCTCCTTTTTCATTCCATGATTAACTACCTATAGGATGATTTAATTTTAATTTTGTGATTAGTCCAATATAAGGAAACATTAGACAAACCAACTAAAATATGCATGACAAACAAAAACTAGGAGGAGTTACTCTAGTAAGTAGTAATAGGAACATCGATCATAAACTAAAAAAATATTGAAATTTAATTTGATAGAATATTTCATATTTTATCGTCGAAATATCAGAATGAATAAGAGAGGCTCATGTTCAAGTTGACTCTATACTTATGATCGGACTTGGTAGGCCATATTTATTTGGACCTATTGAGCCACCTTTATTTGGGCCTTTAGAGTATTGACCCATTATTTAAAAAAGGTTATATGTGGGCTTGGGCCGGTGCTTATTGGAAAGTTATTGGAGTGTGAGTACAACACCTTAATTGATGAGGATTTGACTTAATCTTGGTTAGTGGGGAACATTGATGTGACGAGCATGTGGTTTACATGCAATTAGTTGAGATCACTTTGAATGAGTTGCATGCTAGGCGGTGGGAGGAGGATAAGAGTACAGAGCACTTCATGGAGAGAGGTAACAAAATTTTTTTATACCAAACACTAGAGCACACAACCTCCATTGTTAACCTTGTGTCGGCCTGTACTGATTCTCACACCGAAGCTATCCTCTGACGGCCCAAGCCGTCAAGCTTTTGGTGCTGATTCGTTTTCTGTGCAGGATTGGATGTGCTTTTCGGTGATTGAGCGTAGAAAGATCTTGGCGTTAACATTGACGCTAAAAGGAGGGCTTTTCTAGTGATTCTGGGTTTCAATCATAGATATTGACTGTTCCACATCGGAAGTTATTGTGAAAAGTAAGACAATTACTGCTGAAGGACAGCCGACGACGGCGAGTTCTTCTTTACAAAGAATATCTGTTAAAGATAGGTTGGGTCCTTCAAAGAGTATCCATGATCGACTTGGATCACAAAATGTTCCATAGGGGTCTCATGCAAGAGACCATGGCGATACCAAAAGAAAGTTATTTTCCACTGCGAGTAAAGGGCCTGACAAGGATCGGAAAAGGGTAGAAGGCACACTGCCTAGAACTCTATACCGAGAAGGTCAGGCAGACAGAACATCTACTCTTGCTAAGATGGCACATGAGAATGACTCCAGCAGAGGGAGGAGATTTCCAAACAGATGGTTAGTATGGCCGAAATGGAAGATGAGGCGTTTAGTTATACTCGGCCCAAAGAACGTGGTAGATCTCCAGGCAGAAGAACAAGGCAAGATGAAAGGCCCATGCAGTTTGAAAGCTGGTCGCGGAGCCGTTCTCGAGACCGAAGAAGAGCCAGAGGTCATACTCCCAAAGATCCAAAGAGGGCACCTCGCCCTGAGGACTCTCAGGGTAATGACAAGAGCCGGAGAAGAAGCAGATCGAGAGGGCGTACGCCCGAGGGTTCAAAGAAGGCACTTCGCCTTGAGTATCCTCAGCATAGTGAGAAGGGAAGACGTCGAAGCAGATCCAGAAGTAGCACTCCTGAGAATTCGAAGAGGGCATACCGCCCTGTGGATAGTCGTCATAGCAGAAGCCATAGACAAAGCCCTTCTAGAGCAGCTAGTTCAGGTGGAAAGGGCCAGTCTGCAGAGAAGAAGAAAAGCTCTCCGAAGAAAGAAGTATCTTCATAACCAGAGGGAGTGGAACTCTTAGCCAAAGAGGTGAAGGAGCTTCGGACACAATTAGCAGAGGTTCAACAGGTGAAGGAACGCTCGGGTAAAAGGCGTCTCTTTTCTCTTCGAAAATTCTTTGGGAGAAGGCAAACCCTAATAAAAAGCTTCCTTATATGTAGAGTTATGATGGTTCAAGAGATCCATATGACCACAACAAGGCTTTTGATATGTTGATGGATTACTATGATTATTCGGATGCAGCCAAGTGCCAAACTTTTGTGACGACATTGAGAAAAGATGCAAGGTAATGGATGGAGACTTTGCCTTCAAACACAATTTTGTGCTGGACTGACTTATGTGATAAATTCTATGCTCGGTTCGGAAGCAATAAGAGGAGAGGAAAGCCTACTGGGTCTTTGGCACAAGTTAGACATTATTCAAATGACTCTCTGGGCTAGTACGTGAAGAGGTTTAGAGAAGTAGTGGGTCAAGTAACAGACCTCAATGATCTCCAGGAAGTAGGTTTATTTCAAAATGGGTTAGACTTGGTGAAGTCTGAAAAACTGGTGAAGAAGTTGATGTTCAACCATCCGAAGAGCCTAGTCGAAGCATTTGAGAAGGCAGAAGGCTACAACGTGGTAGAAGAGGCAATGAGTAGTCTGAAGCAAAGCCCTTCGAAAAAAGCAAAAGAAAAGGACAAAGACAAATCTGATGGTAATCAGAAGAAGAGTGGTGGCCCTAATGATATAACTGATGGGAATCAAAAGAAATACAACAATACTTGCGGGTCGAAAGGAGGTCGACCACCCTTTCCCAGTCAGAAGGTGAATAAAGTGTTTACTCAACTTAATACGGATCGGGCTACCAATCTGGAGAAGATCAAAGACCAACCCTATTTTAAGCAGCCTCGTGATAATCTTAGACCAGGGTCGGGAAATCCTCATAAATATTGTGATTACCATCAGGCAGTTGGGCATGATACGAATTCTTGTTGGAGTTTGAGGGAGTTCATTGAATGAAAAGTCCAAAGTGGTACTTTGGTTCATTATATAGCAGGAAGAGAGCCTCTGAGGGAGCAACAGGGGAATAATAGAGCTGTTCAGGCCCCCCAACCTGCACCACCAGCTTCGAATCAACCAGCAAGGCATGTTGTGGATGTCATCATAGGAGAAAACATTGGCAAAGTTACTGGGAAGAAGCGAAGAGGATATCTTGATTCGGTGATGACAGTGTCGGGTGTTCCCCCGAAGACAGAAAGAGCGTATCCAGGTTCGATAATTTCTTTTACTGATGATGATTTCCCTTCTGAACCCATCGAACCCCATGAAGGAGCTTTAGTGCTTACTGCACAAATGGATTCGGTGGATATGAAGAGGTTGATGATAGACAATGGGTCTTCGGTGGATATCCTGTACGCATATGCTTATCAGAGGATGTACTTGGATAGAAGGAAGATGAAAATTGGGCATGAGACTCCCCTGTATAGCTTCAGCAACGATCCAGTCAAGGTGGCGGGAACTATTAAGCTGCCAGTCATCTTCGGGACAACTCCACAACAGGTTGAAATTATGTGTAAATTTTATGTAGTGCATGTGGATTCGGCCTATAACGCCATTTTTGGAAGACCCACCTTGATAGCCCTTCAGGCGGCGACATCGATTCCACATTTCAAGATTAAATTTTTGATGCCACATGGAGTTGGGGAAGTTGCTGGAGATTTAGATTTGGCGAGGAGGTGTTATCGGAATGCTTTGATTACTTCGGGCGTAGGGGTTAGAAAACAGAAGAAAACCTTGGCCATTGAGATCAAACCATTTACATAAAGTAGTACGGAGCCATTGGTTATGCCAGCTGAAGAGACCGAAGAGTTTGAGTTAATTCCGGGAAAGAAGGAAAAGACGGTGAAGATAGGTTCAGGTCTGCTGGAACCTTTCCGTGCAAACATGGTGGAGTTGCTTCGGTGTTATGCTAACATCTTTGCTTGGGTCCCTAGTGATATGCCTTGAGTAAATACGAAGGTTACTGAACATAGGTTACAAGTGGACCCAGCCAAGAAGCCAGTTCAGCAGAAGAGGCAGATTTTTGCACCAGAGCGACAAAAGATAATCGACGAGGAGATTGCAAAGTTGCTGGCTGCAGACTTTATCTTTGAGATCGATTATCCGGAGTGGATGGCGAATGTAGTTCTAGTGCAAAAGAAGAATGGGAAATGACGAGTTTGCATAGACTACACAGATCTTAACAAAGCATACCCGAAGGACTTTTATCCTCTGTCTCACATTGATCAGCTCATCGATGCGACTTCGGGATATGCTTTACTCAGTTTTATGGATGCTTTCTCGAGGTATCATCAGATTTCTATGTGCAAGGAGGACATCCCGAAGACAACATTCATTACTCATCAGTTGGTGTATGCTTATAAGAAGATGACCTTCGGCTTGTTGAACGCAGGAGCTACGTATCAGAGGATGATGAATTATGTGTTCACAAGGCAGTTGGGAAAAAATATGGAGGTCTATGTTGATGACATGATTGTCAATATTATGTCAGTTCAAGGTCATTTGGATGATTTAGAGGAGTGTTTTCAGATGGTACGTCATTATAATTTGAAACTAAATCCAATCAAATGTACATTTAGACTTGGAGCAGGTAAATTTTTGGGTTATCTGGTTAGCAAAAGGGGTATAGAGGCAAACCCAGAAAAGATCTAAGCTATTATGAATATGAAGTCTCCTCAGTCTTACAAAGACGTTTAGCATTTGACGGGTCGGATAACAACTTTAAGGAGATTTATGTCTAAATTGGCTGAGAGGTGTTTGCCATTTTTTGATACGTTGAAAGGGCCAAAGAATGCTAAGACATTTTAATGGACTTCAGAATGTGAAGGCGCTTTCCAGAGGATAAAGAAGTATTTGTCTTAGGCTCCTTTGCTGGTGAAGCCAGTTCCTGCTGAGCCTTTGTATTTGTATTTGGCGGTAAGTTCGTTGGCAGTAGGAGCAGTATTGGTGCGGGAGATTGGGGGTAAGTAGCACCCGTTTTACTATGTGAGCCATGCCCTAAGGGATGCAGAGACAAGGTATCCGAACCTTGAAAAGATTGCCTTTGCTTTGATAATAGCCAGTCGAAAGCTTCGGCAATATTTCCAGGGTCGGTTGATAATAGTATACACAGATCAGCCACAAAAGAAGGTGCTGGGTAAGCCAGAAGTTTTGGGGAGACTCGCTGTATGGACAATGGAGTTGTCTCAGTTCTTTATAGAGTATCATCCTCGAACAGCTATTAAAGGTCAGGTTTTGGATGATTTTATGGTTGAATGTTCGTTCTCTGAAGCTGATGATAGTTTGGGAGAAGCTGAAGAGTCTGAGAAGGCAGTTGTCATGCTTCAGCAGGTGCAAAGTTAGTGGACGTTATATACTGATGGGTCTTCTACTTTGGATGTTAGTGGAGCTGGGATCATCTTGACGGTCCGGAGGGATTCAAGGTACAATAGGCCATCAGGTTTGGGTTCAGGGCAACGAACAACGAGGCAGAATATGAGGCTGTATTAGCTGAATTACAGTTGGCGAAGAGTCTGGAGGTTCAAAGATTGATCATTTATAGCGATTCTCAGTTGGTCATCAAGCAAGTTTCAGGGGAGTATGAAGCTCGGGGTTCAAGAATAGTTAAATATCTGGCAAAAATGAAAGATCGGCTTTAGTATTTTAATTCTTACGAGTTTTAGGGGGTTGATCGAAATGATAATTTGATTGCAGATGCGTTGTCGAAGTTGGCTACTACTGAAGCAAGTACCTTTGATGGCTCAGTATATTTAGAAACTTTGAAACAACCTAGTATCAAACTTGAAGTAGTGATGTGTGTAGAGCGTTCTAATTGTTAGATGACCCCATATTTGGAGTATTTGGCAGATGGCGTACTGCCTTTGGATTAAATGTTGGCTAAAAAGGTGAAGTATAAAAGCGCGAACTTCGTGCTTATTGATGGAGATCTTTATCGAAGGGCTTATTCTTCTTCCTTGCTGAAATGTTTGGTTCCTTAGAAGCTGATTATGTCCTTCGGGAGGTTCATGAAGGTATTTGTGGTGATATGGCTGCAAAGTCATTGGCATACATGGTGCTTCGACAGGGATATTATTGGCCAATAATTTTTAAAGAGGCAACTGATTATGTGAAGAAGTGTCAAAAATACCAGTTGAACAGTCCAATCCCACATCAGCCACCAGAAGAGCTATACTCAATTTTATCTCCTATACCTTTTGTTGTCTAGGGGATGGATATACTGGGTCCATTACCGAAAGTAAAAGGTCAGGTTAGTTTTGTTATAGTGGCGATTGATTATATGACCAAGTGGGTGGAGGCTAAGCCACTCAGGGCGATCACGAAGCAAGAGTGTTTAAAATTTGTGAAGGAGTCTGTAGTGTTTCGTTTTTGTATTCCTATGGCAGTAGTCTCAGATAATGGACGCCAGTTTGTGGGCTCGAAATTTGAAGCATTTTTAAAGGAGTTGGGGATTCAGCATAAAAAGACTTCGATTGCTCATCCACAATCGAATGGGCAAGTTGAAGTAACTAACAGAACGCTCCTGAATGGAATTAAGAGAAGACTGGATGAAGCACAAGGTAGATGGCCTGAAGAATTACTTAGTGTGTTATGGGCTTATCAAACTACATCGAGGACTACAACTGGGGACTCGCCTTTTAGGTTTGTTTATGGTTCAGATGCATTGGTTCCTGTTAAGATTGAGTCTGCAAGTCTCCGGGTCAGTCAGTTTCGGGAGGTGTATAATGACGAAGGGCTTAAGGTCAACCTGGATTTGTTTGAAGAAGTCAGAGAAGCAGCCTTGGTCAAATTAGCAGCATATCAACGTCGTGTGGCTAAGCATTATAATAAAGGGGTAAAGATTCGAAGATTTGAAGTAGGAGATTTTGTTCTTCGGGAAGTCGAAGCCTCTACATCTCAGAATTTGGGAAAGCTGATGCCAAACTGTGAAGGTCCTTATAGGGTTGTTGAAGTTCCAAAGCCAGGGACTTATCGGCTTCGAGCATTAAAAGGGTCTGAGATAAAGAATACTTGGCATGCTGGGAGGCTTCGAAAATATTTTCAGTAGGGTCAGTGTCAATGTGCAAAAATCTGTAATTATGTCAACAGTTATCATTAATAACAGAAGCTTTTTTCTCTAATGTCTCCAATGATGTTTTATCTAATGGTTGTTTGGGAGTTCGGTTGCTTGTTCATCCTATAGGTGGTGAACAGGGTCCAGATTCGACCTATATATGGCGAGTTGGATTTTTTGGGAATCAGGTGATCTATTCATCCTCAAGATGGTAAGACAGAACCTGTTCATCCAATAGATGGTGAACAGGGCCTATTCGTCCTCAAGGTGGCGAGTAGGTTTAATGGGAGGTTCGGTTGGATCTGTTCATCCTTTAGTTGGTGAACAGAATACTCATCCTAAAGATGGTGAGTGGGGTCTTGATTCGTCCTAAAAATGGTGAACTGGATTTTTTGAAGGTTCGGTGGAATGTTTATCCTTAAAATGGTGATGTGAACAGAACATGTTCGTCCTCAAGATGGCGAACATGCTTGTTAGGAGGTTCGGTTGGATCTATTCGTCCTAAAGATGACGAATTGGATTATTGAAGATATGTTTCACACTTCGGTAATGAATAAGTATTACTTTACATTATTACCTGATTTTATTTGAAGTGTTGAGTTCAGATTAAATTATTGCTTGATTTTATTTGAAGTTTGAAGTTCAGATTGCTTGATTATGTACTAATAGTTCAAGCTAAATTTAAAAGGAATAAAAAGGGAAGAAGCTAATTATATTTCATTAATATAAATAAAGCAATTATAAAATATTGTTAAAATTTTTACAAGTTTCTAAAGCTAAGGTTGAGGAGGATCGTCTTCAGCATTACCCTCATCTTCGTCTTCAGAAGAATCAAGGAGTAATGGGTTCAGAGAGACACCAGCTAGTTTGCTTTTGCCTTTGCTCCGGGCTGTTTCATAACCTTCAGCATACATCTGAACTATTTCGTTGGTCAGTTCAGGTGATCGACGATATTCGATTTGGATTTCTTTTCAGAGTTCTTCGGTAAGTGGGGGGCCGAGGGCTTTGAGTTCTCGGAGTTCAGTTTTAATTTTACACCGAAGTTCGAGATGTCGTTCTTCAGAGATTTGGGCGTCGTTAATTTCTTTTGCCAAGCTTAGGTTGGATTTTGCAAGAATTCCATTCTTTCGAACTAGTTCTTGATTCTGTACGACGGTGGTTTGTTGGAGGGCTTCGACTGTGGAAAATTGATCTTTAAGTTTGTCGAGATCTTTTCTAAGGCCTTCGACATTGAAGAGGGCATCTCCATGTAAACCTCTCTCCCTTGCCAAATCAGACTTCATAATGATATTTTCTTCCCGGGCAGCATCTTCTTCAGCTTCGCCTTCTTTATACCTTTGGTGAAGCCGCCCAAAAATTCTATTTGCCTATAGTTGATCAGAGTTAAGCAAAATATTTTAAGAAATTATTTGAGAATATAAAAAGTTAGACAATGATTAACTTACTCTAGCTTGATGAGTCATGCCAACTTTGATCAAGTCCATGATAGAGCTATTGCCAAAGCGATGATCATCAGTGTCGAGTACGAAAGAATTATAGAGGTGTAGAGGAAAGTTTTCATTTAGCTCTGGCCATAAGGTGGGCGAATGTACAGTTTGAGGTATGGTGGAAGAAGATGGACGTTGTGGAGGTGGCATTGATTGGTCATCTATAGTGTGTTTTCTTTTTCGGACGAGGGGAGAGTTGGGCTCGACATGTTCTTCCTGTTCCACTTCAGGTTTATTAATTTCTATAGGAACGACTGGTGGAAGGTTGACTTCGGTAGGAGGTACTCTGAGTTCTTTGGCAGAAAGAGGAGTGACTTTGGCTCGTTTCTTTTTGGTACGAAGGATCTCAGTACGTTCGACGATGGGAATATCTAACAAACTTTTGTTAAGGGTGGGAACAGGGACATGTTTTGGTTTTCTGGCAGCTCTTTTCTTTCTATGAGGACGTCTTGTTTCTTCGGTGGGAGTTGGTTCGGTGGTTTGAGGTTCAACAATTTGTGGTTCAGAGGTTTGGGGTTCAGAAGTTTGTGGTTCAGAGGTTTGAGGTTCAGTATTTTGGGGTTCGGTAGAAGTTTGAGAAGATTTACCAGAAAGAAATTCTTCTAGCTCCATTCGATCTATGAAGGTAGGCTTGATAAGTGATACTGAAGAAGACGAAAAGATTGTTTCAGAATAATTATTAAAGAAAATTGGGAAAAATACATAACTATTGAGTTCGGGACTTACATTTGTGGTCATACAACTATGCTTGCTTACTTAGAAGATCGAAGCTCCATTCCTTCATAGGAAATTTCTCCAGAAGCTTCATCATCTCTCTCACACGCCCCTCTGAGATGTCGCCGAAGTCAGCAGAAAGACGATCGGTAGTAGTCCAGTCAGGAAGGGAAGAGAATTCAGGTCATTTGACAAAAAACCATTCCTTATGCCACCCTTTGTTGCTTGAAGGAGTGTCCATCAGAGGGCGTTTTTCGAACTTAAAATTGGGTTTGGGGGATTGCTTGCTTAGCATCTTGAAGCCCTTTTCCCGAGATTTACCAGCAGTGAAGAGAGAGAAGAAGAAGTCAATAGTGGGTGGAATCCCTATTTCATGGCAGAGAGTGATGAAGGCAAGGATGTGAATATAGGAGTTAGGGACTAATTGGGAAAATCCAATGCCCACGAGCCCTAAAAAGGTAACGATGAAAGCATGGAGGGGAAAGCAAATCCCTTTCTCTAGGAGGGTCAGAGGCATATCAATCCATCCTTCGGGACGAAGATACATACGTTCAGTGGAAGTGGGCAGTCTCAAATGGTGAGTATCTGGAATCAGATATCGTTCTCGGATGATACATAGATTATCCTCTGAAAGTACGGAAGGGGTATTGGCATGAGTGTATTGTTCTTCATTTTTAAAGAAGAGAGAAGGGTTTGGAATGGGGGCAGGTGGAGTATTCTTGCTGGAAGAAGGGTTGGATTTGGGGTTTATCTCCGAAGAGACATTGGTGGGATTTTGAGCGACCGGGATGAAGGAGATGGGTGTTACCGAGATGGGGATGGTGTTGTCTGGATTCTGAGAAGCCATTGCTAACAGTTTGTAGAGAGAGAAATCGGGAGGAAGAAGAAAGCAAAAGCACTTTGAATTTCAAAATAGGTAGGTGAAACCGTCAAAATTGGGGGAAATGGGCTTTTATAGTGGCTGTCTTTTCAGTTGTTTCCAAAACACACGAGGGCGACACATTTAATGTGGGTAATGATGGTGAATTTGAACAGTTATCCTTTGAATTTGGGTTTTCTACTGATTGGGCCTTGTTCGGTCTTATTTTGGGCTCCTTTACTATTTGGGCCATTTTTATATACTCTTTTATTAAACATTTTGTTTAATAAAAGACTGGGGGGCAATGTCAGGCCATATTTATTTGGACCTATTGGGCCACCTTTATTTGGTCCTTTGGAGTATTCGACCATTATTTAAATAAGGTTATATGCGGGCTTGGGTCGGTGCTTATTGGACATGTATTGGAGTGTAAGTCCAACACCTTAATTGATGAGGATTTGGCTTAATCTTAGTTAGTGAAGAACATTGATGTGACGAGCAGGTGGTTTGCATGCAATTAGCTGAGATCACTTTGAGTGAGTTGCATGCAAGGTGGTGGGAGGAGGATAAGAGTACAGAGCACTTCATGGAGAGAGGTAACAGAAAAAATTTATACCAAACACTAGAGCACACAACCTACATTGTTAACCTTGTGTCGGCCTGTACTGAATCTCACACCGGAGCTATCCCCCGACGACCCAACCCGTCAATCTTTCGGTGCTGATTCGTTTTCTGTGCTGGATTGGACGCGCTTTTTGGTGATTGAGGCTCGTAGAAAGATCTTGGCGTTAACATTGGCACTAGAAGGAGGACTTTTCTAGTGTTTTTGGGTTTCAATCACAGATATTGACTGTTCCACATCGAAAGTTATGGTGAAAAGTAAGACAATTACTGCTGAGGGATAGTCGACGACGGCGAGTTCTTCTTTACAAAGAATTTCTGTTAAGGATAGGCTAGGTCCTTCAAAGATTATCCATGATCGACTTAGATCACAAGATGTTCCGGAGGGGTCTTATGCAAGAGAGACCATGGCGATACCAAAAGAAAGTTATTTTCCACTACGAGTAAAGGGCCTGACAAGGATCGGAAAAGGGTAGAAGGCACACCGCCTAGAACCCTATACCGAGAAGGTCAGGTAGACAGAACATCTACTCTGGCTAAGATTGTGACGCCCCAAAAATAGGTATACAACACCCATTCTAAGTCGCCAAATACATGGTACAGAAACAAATACAACTTCATTACTACAATTGTTGTGCAAAATACGACAACACATAAACTGTGAGTTTAAATACAAATATTGTCTTCTAGACAATATCCACACTCAAATAAGTCCTTATTACAATTATTGAAATACTATTTTACAAAATAGTGAGGACTGCTAACACAACTGACTGGAAACATCACTCCACACCCCGACTAATTCTCGCTATATTCTCGCCTCCTGAGAAAAATGGACAAAAAAGGAAAAGGGTGAGCTCAACTAGTCCAGTAAAGAATATTATGACTAAGATAATATACAACAAATTATCATTAGTCTTTAACAGAAAAAAATCTGATAAAATATAATAGACAACAAGTTTTAGATCAACAACTGCAGCGGAAACAACAATCCATTAGAAAAGTCATGTAGAGAATGAATTCTACTATCTTCTAAGATTTAAAAGTCCATCATCAATATTTTATCCTTGTAATATCAATCAATATACATCTTGAATCAATATTCATCTTTGCACTACAGGCCAAAGATATTCATTTGTATCACCAGTTGGTCATGTTCATCTAAACACCTGTTCATCTTTGCACTACGGGCCAAAGATATTCACCAGTTAATCATTCATCTTTGCACTACAGGCCAAAGATATTCAGTAATATCATCATTTAGGACTGAGGATGATGAAAAATAGCTTAAAAAAATGAATCCAGTGAGACAAAAGAACGAATATTAAGGATTCGTATTTTAGATAATCCAAGTTCAAAAATACTCCATAATAAACCATAGTGGAGCAAAATTTAAGAATGAAGATCAAAACATGGATACAATCAAAGATAGTAACCATAATAGACATCATGGACAAAGAAGGGAAAATTTCATTTTTTTCCTGTAAATAGTGACGTATACGTGAATAGTAACCTCAACACAAAAAGGTAAAAATTTCACAATAAAATTCATATCAATATTTCGGCATAATGATATTGAAGAAAATAATATCATTTACAAAGAAAATAACATCCCTTACTTCAAAAGAACAGTACTTTTGACTGAAATATCAGGTAAAGGCTGAAGGAAACTTGTACTGAATAGCAACTCTCAAAGTATCTAAATACTCACAAAAATACGCTCGATAATATAGAGAGAAAAAGAGAGAAAATTTGTTTCTGGTGTGATTTTCAATTCCAACTAAGCACCCTATTTATAGAAAAATACTTAGAACGCCAAAGCAGACTAATCTGCTACCTGATGGCTTTACCAGCTAATATTTATGCCCACCACTTTTGAAATAAACTTTCAGCATATTTCTCACCAACCAAAAGTGGGGCCCACCCATTCTAGAAATTTTCAAAATATTTTAAATAATCAGCAACTTCAATAATTCATAAGAAATAGATCTTTTATCAGAAAAATTCGAATCTCATATCTATTCTATAGGAAATTTAATTCTCTACAACTTTGTAGATTTAAGTTTTTCCAAAATCCAAACGAAAAATGTCCGAAATCCACATACGGATGATTTTTAATACCTCCATTCCGACAAAATACTGATAAAACACCTCATCATTAATTTCTTCATTTATATCCACAAAAAAAATAAATATATCCATCATTTATATCCATATAAAATAAATATTTTCTTATCATATAAATTAATAATTAATTATTCACAAATAATATTACAGAATCACAATTATGACAACCAGGTCGTTCTCAGGAAAGAGGGGGCTTTTCGATAAGAATTTCTCCTTATTGGCACGCAATTAGGTGACCAAATCTCTCCTTAGACAGAACTTCCTTAGACATTGCCAATAATACTATCTAATAATATTATTCAAATAATATGAATTATTGATCTGATAATGGGAAATACTATGCAGTGATAATTATTGAAATAACAATAATATAAAATATCAACGTAGCAATTATTGAATCAATAAAATAACATATTGAACAGTAATTATTGTAATAATTATTGAGTAGTGCCTTCTAACGTAAGGATCAATAATTCATCAATACTTTGCAATACCGTGTGCTACTGTGCAACCATGCGTATTACTGTTTTTTAACCACCGGGTATTCCAACAGACTTTGGTTTCAGCACCTGAAGGCATTAAGCCTATTGGGTGTAAATGAGTCTTTCAAAGAAAGATTGGAGCAAACGGCAAGGTAGAGACCTATAAGGCTCGACTGGTCGCAAAAGGTTTCAAACAAAGACAAGGAGTTGACTATGACGAAACCTTCTCACCAGTAGCGATGCTCAAGCCCATTCAGATTTTGCTAGCGATTGCTGTAAGACCCCGAATTTTATGAAATAAAAGTATTTAATTTTTCTATTTAGTAAATAGTTAAATTGATAAAAGTTTAAAGTTAAGGGTGATAGATGTAAATTTTTTAAAATAAGCAAGTGGTTATAAAATGCTCATTGTTGTCGGGGAATATTCATTTGGTCATGGAATATTCTTACGACGGCGCAGCCATTTATGGGCCCCGTAACGAAAAATTGTTGAATGAAGAAAACAACAATAATCAGTTTTTTTTAAAATAACGGCGTAATTATTGCCGTTAACACTGTTAGAATACCCGATGGTTAAAACACAGTAATACGCAGTGCTGCACAGTAGTACATAATATTGCACCAATTATTGATTCTTGCGTAAGAAGGCACTACTCAATAATTGTTACATTAATTACTATTCAATATTTTATTTTATCAATTCAATAATTGCTACGTTAATATTTTATATTGTTGTTTCAATAATTATCACTGCACAGTATTTTTTATTATCAGATCAATAATTTATATTATTTTAATAATATTATTAGATAACATTATTGATAATGTCTAGAAAGTTCTGTCTAAGGAGATGTTTGGTCACCTAATTGCGTGCCAGTAAGGAGAAATCCTTATTAGAAAGCCCCCTATTTATTTGGAACAACCTGGTTGTCAGTATTGTGATTCTATAATATTATTTGTGAATAATTAATTATTAATTTATATGAGATAAGAAAAATATTTATTTTATGTGGATATAAATGGAAGAATTTTTTAAAAGTGACGATTGTTGAAAATTGATATTTTATCTTTTCTGATAAAATAATTCATTTAATATATTATTTTATTATAATAATATAATAATGAGGATATTTTTACAATGAATGTGTGATATATGAATAAATGAGGAGGAAGAGTATTTTTGTTACAATAAATGTTAAAAACATGTTAAACGTGTTGGTGGGCCCTATTTTTGACTGAAATTTGATTATAGCCTGTAAAATCGTCCGTATGTGGATTTCGATCAATTTCTGCTTGGAATTTGGAAAAACTTGAACTTTCAAAGTTGTAGAGAATTAAATTTCATATGGAATGGACATAAGATTTGAATTTTTTTGATAAAAGAGCTATTTATTATAAATTATTGAAGTTCCAGAATAATTGATTTTTGGAGTTTATTTTTTTTTTTAAAAAGAAAAACATTTTTATTATGTTGATGGGCCCCACTTGTATTGAAAATGTGATGAGTTCAGATTTTTCAAAGTGGGCGTGATTTTTTTTATAAATATAATAATTTATTAAATTTTCTGTTTTGATGTTCTAAGTATTTTCCTATAAATAGAGTGCTTAGGTTGAAATTGAAAATCACACCAGAATCTGAAGTTTTCTCTCTCTATATTATAGAGCATATTTTTGTGAGTATTTTGATATATTGAGTGTTGCTATACGGTGTAAGTTTTTTTCAGCGTTATATATGATATTCTAACCAGAAGTACTATTCTTTTGAGGTAAGGGATGTTATTTTTTTCGTAAATAATATTATTTCTTTCAATATCATTATACCGGAATATTGGTATGAATTTTATTATGAAATTCTTATCTTTTCATGCCGGGGTTACTATTCACGAGTTACTATTCACAAGTTACTATTCATAAGTTACTATTCACGAGTACTATTCATAAAGTATGATAATTTTTCTTGTGAAATTTCTATCTTTTAGTGTCGGGGTTACTATTTACGTATACGGTACTATTCACGTATACGACACTATTCACGAATACGGCACTATTCAAAGAAAAATTAAATTTTCTTTTCTGTGTCCAAGATTATCTGTTGTGGTTCCTATCTTTGATTGGATCTATGTTTTGATCTTTATTTTTGATTTCTGCTCCACAATTGATTATTATGGGGTGTTTTTGAACATGGATAAACCGAAGTACGAATCTCTAATATTTGTTCTTTTGTCTCACTGTATTCGTTTTCTTTAAAATATTTTTTATCATCCTCAGTTCTAAATGATGATATTATTGAGTATCTTTGACATGTAGTACAAAGATAAATTATTTTCGGATGAATATCTTTGGCCCGTAGTGCAAAGATGAACAGGTGTTGAGATGAATATGACCAACTGATGAATATCTTTGGCCTGCAGTGCAAAGATGAATATTTGATTCAAGATGTATATTGATTGATGTTACAGGGATAAAATATTGACGATGGACTTTTAAATCATAGAAGATAGTAGATTTTATTCTCTACTTAACTCTTCTAATGAATTGTTATTTCCGCTTTGAATATTGATTTGAACTTGTTGTCTATTATATTCTATTAGATTTTTCCCTGTTGAGGACTACGATAATTTGTTCTATATTATCTTAGTCATAATATACTTTACTTGGCTAGTTGAGCTCACCCTTTTTCTTTTTGTTCTATTTTTCTTCTTAAGAAGCGAGAATATAGCAGGAAGTAGTCGGGGTATGGATTGATGGTTCTAGACAGTTGTTTAGCAGTCCTCAGAATTTTGTAAAATAGTGTATCAATAATTGTAATGAGGACTCTATTTGAGTTTGAATACTGTCTAGATGATAATATTTGTATTTAAACTCACAGTATATGTGTTGTCGTATTTTGCACGACAATTGTAATAATAAAGTTGTAGTTATTTTCTGTACTATGTATTTGACGACTCAGAATGGGTTGGGTGGAATAGACCTATTTTGGGGGTGTCACAGTTGGTATCAGAGCTTAGGGATATGATCTCTAACGGAGATCGGGGAATAGAACTAGGAGGGGAGAAACGAGTAAATCCTTCGCTAGTTTGTGTCCTACCTAAGCTGAATTTTCTTACTTAAGTTGATAAATTGTGATATATCAATTAACTTTTGTTTTGAAACTGTATTCTAGAATGATATCTGAAATACAGGATATGAGCAATGGAAAAATCATGAGTACAGGGAAGATGAAATCTGAAATAAAAGTAAGGTATTCTCAACTCTTCGAAATACCAGGTACGAAAATTTTGGGGACGAAATTTCATACGGAGGGGAGATTGTAAGATCCCAAATTTTTTGAAATAAAAGTATTCAATTTTTCTATTTAGTAAATAGTTAAATTGATTAAAGTTTAAAGTTAAGGGTGATATATGTATATTTTTCAAAATAAGCAAGTGGTTATAAAATACTCATTGTTGTTGGGGAATATTCGTTTGGTCATGGAATATTCTTACGACGACGCAACCATTTGTGGGCCCCGTAACGAAAAATTATCGAATGAAGAAAACGACAATAATAAGTTTTTTAAATAACAGCGTAGTTGTTACCGTTAACACTGTTGGAATACCCGGTGGTTAAAACACAGTAATACGCATTGTTGCACAGTAGCACACAATATTACACTAATTATTGATTCTTACGTTAGAAGGCACTACTCAATAATTGTTACAGTAATTACTGTTCAATATTTTATTTTATTGATTCAATAATTACTACGTTAATATTTTATATTTTTATTTCAATAATTGTCACTACACAGTATTTTCAATTATCAGATCAATAATTCATATTATTTTAACAATATTATTAGAAAACATTATTGGCAATGTCTAGAAAGTTCTGTCTAAGGAGATGTTTGGTCACCTAATTGCGCGTCAGTAAGGAGAAATTCTTATTGGAAAGCCCCCTCTTTCGTGGGAACAACCTGGTTGTCAGTATTGTGATTCTGTAATATTATTTGTGAATAATTAATTATTGATTTATATGATAAGGAAAATATTTATTTTATGTGGGTATAAATGGAGAAATTTTTTAAAAGTGAAAATTGTTGAAAATTGATATTTTATCTTTTCTGATAAAATAATTCATTTAATATATTATTATATTATAATAATATAATAATGAGGATATTTTTACAATAAATGTGTGATATATGAATAAATGAGGAGAAATATTATTTTTATTACAATAAATGTTAAAAACATGTTAAACATGTTGGTGGCCCCCATTTTTGACTGAAATTTGATTATAGCCTCTAAAATCGTCTGTATGCGGATTTCGGTCAATTTTAGCTTGAAATTTGGAAAAACTTAAACCCACAAAGTTGTAGAGAATTAAATTTTCTATGGAATGGACAAAAGATTTGAATTTTTTTGATAAAATGGCTATTTATTATGAATTATTGAAGTTCTGAAATAATTGATTTTTAGAGTTTAAAATTTTTTTTAAAGAAAAACATTTTAATTATGTTGGTGAGCCCCACTTGTATTGAAAATGTGCCGAGTTCAGATTTTTCAAAGTGGGCGTGAAATTTTTTTATAAATATAATATTTTATTAAATTTTCTGTTTTGGTGTTCTAAGCATTTTTCTATAAATAGGGTGCTTAGGTTAGAATTAAAAATCACACCAGAATCTGAAGTTTTCTCTCTCTATATTATCGAGCGTATTTTTGTGACTATTTTGATACATTGAGTATTGCTATATGGTGCAAGTTTCCTTCAGCGTTATATCTAATATTCTAGTCAGAAGTACTATTCTTTTGAGGTAAGTGATGTTATTTTTTTCGTAAATGATATTATTTCTTTCAATATCATTATACCAGAATATTGGTATGAATTTTATTATGAAATTCTTATCTTTTCATGTCGGAGTTACTATTCACGAGTTATTATTTACAAGTTACTATTCATGAGTTACTATTCACGAGTACTATTCACGAAGTATGATAATTTTTCTTGTGAAATTTCTATCTTTAGTGTCAAGGTTACTATTCACGTATACGGTACTATTCACGTATATGGCACTATTCACGAATACGACATTATTCATAGAAAAATTAAATTTTCTTTTCCGTGTCCAAGATTGTCTGTTATGGTTCCTATATTTGATTGGATCTATGTTTTGATTTTCATTTTTGATTTCTGCTCCACAATTGATTATTATGGGGTGTTTTTGAACATGGATAAACCGAAGTACGAATCCTTAATATTTGTTCTTTTGTCTCACTGGATTCGTTTTCTTTAAAATATTTTTCATCATCCTCAGTCCTAAATGATGATATTATTAAATATCTTTGGCCTATAGTACAAAGATGAATGATTTCCTGATGAATATCTTTGGCCCGTAGTGCAAAGATGAACAGGTGTTGAGATGAATATGACCAACTGATGAATATCTTTGGCCTGCAGTGCAAAGATGAATATTTGATTCAAGATGTATATTGTTGATGTTACAGGGATAAAATATCGACGATGGACTTTTAAATCATAGAAGATAGTAGATTTTATTCTCTAATTAACTCTTCTAATGAATTGTTATTTCCACTGATAATATGGATCTGAACTTGTTGTCTATTATATTCTATCAGAATTTTCCCTGTTGAGGACTAACGATAATTTGTTCTATATTATCTTAGTCATAATATTCTTTACTGGGCTAGTTGAGCTCATCCTTTTTCTTTTTGTTCCATTTTTCTTCTCAAGAAGCGAGAATATAGCGGGAAGTAATCGGGGTATGGAATGATGATTCTAGACAGTTGTTTAGCAGTCCTCACTATTTTGTAAAATAATGTATTAATAATTGTAATGAGGACTCCATTTGAGTTTGAATACTGTCTAGATGATAATATTTGTATTTAAACTCACAGTATATGTGTTGTCGTATTTTGCACGACAATTGTAATAATAAAGTTATAGTTGTTTTCTGTACTATGTATTTGGCGACTCAAAATGGGTTGGGTGGAATGGACCTATTTTGGGTGCATCACAATTTCCGCTTATCATGACTACGAAATCTGGCAGATGGACATGAAAACGGCCTTCCTATTGAGGAGGATGTGTATATGACACAGCCAGAGGATTTTGTTTCAAAGGTTGGAACAAATCAAGTTTGTAAGCTACAACGATCTATTTATGGATTGAAGCAAGCTTCTCGTAGGTGAAACATTCGTTTTGATGAGACAATCAAAGAGTTTGATTTTATCAAAAATGAGGATGAACCACGTGTGTACAAGAAGGTTAGTGAGAGCGTTGTTTCATTCCTTGTATTATATGTTGATGATATATTACTGATTGGGAATGATATTCCTATGCTACAATCAATTAAAATTTGGTTATCTAAACACTTCTCCATGAAGGATTTGGGTGAAGCATCCTATATTTTGGGGATAAAGATCTATAGAGATAGATCTAAAAGGATGCTTGGCTTATCCCAAGGAACGTACATTGACTCGATGCTAAAAAGGTTTAGCATGGAAGATTCCAAAAGTGGTCTCATGCCGATGAGCCATGGAATACATCTCTCCAAGAAACAGGCCCCAAAGACACCTGAAGAGAGAGACCGTATGAGTAAGATTCCTTATGCTTCAACAATAGGATCTATCATGTACAGTATGATATGTAATAGACCAAATGTCGCTCATGCACTTAGTGTTACAAGCAGATATCAGTCGAATCCAGTAGAAGAATATTAGAAGGCAGTGAAAAATATCCTAAAGTACTTAAAAAGAACTAAGGATGTATTTCTTGTCTATGGTGGGTCTGAATTGAAACTCACATACTCAAGTTTTCAAACAAACCAAGATGATAGTAAATTCGTTTCGGGGTATGTGTTTACCTTAAACGGTGGCACAGTAAGTTGGAAGAGTTCCAAACAGCAAACAGTTGTTGATTCAGTGACAGAGGAAGAGTACATAGCTGCAAGTGAAGCTACAAAGGAAGCTGTTTATATGAAGAAGTTCATTACTGAACTTGGGGTGGTTCCTAGCATTACAGGACCAGTACCTTTATTCTGTGACAACACCGAAGCTGTTACGCAGGCTAAGGAACCCAGGTCGCATCAGAAATCCAAACACGTGTTGCGGCAGTTTCATTTGATTAGAGAGATCATTGAAAGAGGGGACGCCACCCTAGAGTGTGTGGACTCTCAAGACAATATTGCAGATCCATTTACTAAAGCGTTAACACAACAGTAGTTCAATCGTCACTTAGAGAAGATAGGTATGAGATACCATGACTATTGACTTTAGTGCAAGTGGGAGATTGAAAGTAGTATGCATACAAGCCAATCATGTATGATGATAAAGCATATACTTTGTAATCAATCTTATTTATTTATTAATAAAAGAATTATTTATTAAAGGCATTTAATTCTACATGGTGTTGTTTTAATAATATGTGATAAACCCATAGTTTTAAGCAATGCTTTTAGAATCATGATGAGATCATGCTAATGAGATCTAAATTCTTAGATAGCTTAAAAATAAAATATTTCCAATCAATGGATTACTAAAAAGAGGATTAGTGAATCCGGATAGATTGGTACGTACATTGCTTGCTCAATGGATGAGGATGATTGATCTCGTGATTATTTGTGTGGAGACACTAAAGCAAGTATGCATGTGCTTATTAGAGAATAAGTTCACTGAACGTGACTCGCTAAAGAATACCTAATGGAGTTTTACTTGCCAATCAATAGGAATTCCTATAGTGATAGTAGTACAAATGATCCTTAGACTTGAGATCATCATAGTATCTTATATGTGACGCCCCAAAAATAGATATACATCACCCATCTTGGGTCGCCAGATACATGGTACAAAATTTAAATACAACTTAATTACACAACAGTCGTGTAAAATACGACAAAACATAATCTGAGAGTTTTAATAAGAATATTGTCATCTAGACAATATCCACACTCAATGGAGTCCTCATTACATTTATTGTCACGCTATTTTATAGAATAGTGAGGACTACTAATGCTATCATCTGGACCGTCACTCCGTCCCCCGACTAGTCCCAGCTGTATTCTCATTTTCTGAAGAGAACAATGAAAGCAAATGGTCAGCTCAACTAGCCCAGTAAGAAATATTATGACTAAGATAATGCAGAATAAATTATTCTTAGCCTTCAATAGTATAACAACTGATAGAATACAATAGACAACAAGTTTTAGATCAACAACTGCAGCGGAATAAGCAATCCATTAGAAGAGTCAAGTAGAGCATAAAATCTACTATCTTCTATGACTTAAAAAGTTTTTCATCAACTTTATCGCTGAGACTTAGCTTAATAAATAAAATCGAATCATCCCTGCATCACGACCAAGGATATTCATGTAATCATCAATGGTCATGATTATACCAAATAATCCCTGGTCATAATCATACCAACAACTGTCCATCAATGAACTACATGCCAATAAGGACTTTCACCACATCATTCGTCACATTACGGTCATGATTATACCGAATAATCCCTGGTCATAATCATATCAAGTCCATCTCTGCACGTAATCCAAAGATGACTTTCATCACAATATAAGCATGAGGATGATGACAATGACATAATAATTCAATAAAATAAGTTCAAGGATAAATTTTAAAGATTTATAATTTAATTTATCCAGAATTCAATAACGTTCAAATTGTCAACATGATACTGCTTTGTGGAGTAAAATTCAAGAATAATATTCATGTACCAAAAATAATTTGGACAGAAAAGAAATATATTTTTTGGGCAAATAGTATCCCGTGAATAGTACCTTATGAATAATACTTCAGGAATAGTACCTCGTGAATAGTACCCCAACATGAAAAGTATCCTAAATAGCCGAGTGAATGATACTAGAGTGAATAGTAATCGGGTAAATAGTAACCCGTAAATAGTAACCCATGAATAGTACTCTGGCACGAAAAGTGCCCCGAATACCCGAGCGAATAATACTAGAGTGAATAGTAACTGGATAAATAGTAACCCGTGAATAGTAACTCGTAAAAGAAAAATACCAAAGAAAATGATATTCCATGGCAAGTACAAAAGAAATGATATCTCATACGAGTATAATAGAATATATGAAACTGCAAATAGATTTTCACCCGCCATGCGGTAATCCACGTAGACAGATCATTTCTAACAGAATAATAAAGAATGGAATAACAAAAGAATTCACCAGACATGCGATAGACCGCACAGACAGGTTATTCCCAACAGAATAATAAAGAATAGAATAACAGAAGAATTCACCAGGCATGCGATTGACTGCACAGACATGTTATTCCCAACAGAATAATAAATAATGGAACCAGGTCATGCATAATACGCACAGACAGGATATTACAATAGAATAATAAAGAATGGAACCAGGTCATGCGTAATCCGCACAGACAGGATATTCCAACAGAATAATAAAGAATGGAATAACAGAAGAATTTCACCATATATGCGATACTTTGCATAGATAGGTTATTCCAATATAATAATAAAGAATAGAATAACAGAAGCTCTCTTCATGAATACGAAAGAAATAATACCCCTTACCTCAAAAGAAGACTGGATACTGGAATAGTGAGGTAGCAAACTTCTCTTCTTCTTTCTCTCTATAATAATTGCTCTATAGCTTTAGTGAATTGGTGAGAAATGAAGGAAGAATGAGCTTCTATTTATAGGAAAATATAGTTTCGATAATTTCACGTTTTGAGGCTCAAAATATTACAGTATAATATCTTCCTCTTTTTCTTCATTTTTAATTTAGTCCTGCAAGTATTATCAATCTTGCACCACATCCCCTAATAGTAAATCATGTGAATTAATAGTTCATTCATGTGACTCAATAGTATAATCATGTGAAAAAACTAATTACAGTATAATACCTCCATCTATATCTCAATTTTTAACTTAGTCATGCAAGTATTATCAATCTTGCACCAATTCCCTTAATAGTACAAGAATGTGAACAAATAGTTATAAGCATGTGAAATAATAGCAATTAATTGCTCATTTATCCGGCTAATTACCCGATTGGTCAATATAACCTCCAGACAGTAATTATTATCGAAATAAACGTTGATTTCCACTAACACTAATAATTCCCACACAATAGAACTATCAATTTCATCTTTAATCAACACGAACTTATTCATCATTAATATTATAACTCACAATATTTAACAACCAGGTCATTCCCAGGAAAGAGTGGGCTTTCCGATAAGGATTTTTCCCTATTGTCGCACAATTAGATTATCTAACCTCTCCTCGACAGAACTTTCTAGACATTATCAATATTGCAAATAATAATATGAATAACTTTATCGTCTCAATTATTGATTTAATAATATAACATATTATATAGATGATACATTGACAATAATTGAATCAATAATATGAGAGATATGATGCAACAATTACTGTAGCAATAATTGAGTATAACTAAGTGATTTCTTACGTAAGCATTAATAATCAATACCGTGTGCTACTATGCAACCACGCGTATTACTGTACTTTTACTACTAGGTAGTTCAACAGTTTTAACAGTAATATTTTCACCATTATTTTTATAAAATGATAATTCTGTCGTTTTCTAACTACGACAATACTTTCGTTGTGGGGTTCACCAATGATTGTGCCATCGTACGAATATTCCCCGACAAAAAGAATATTCTCCGACCAAACGAATATTTTATAACAACTTGCATACTTTGCAAAAAATTTCACATATTACCCTTAACTTTAACCTTTTATCAATTTAACCATTTACGAAATAAAATAATAATTATAAGAAAATTGAATACTTTCATTTCATAAACTTCGGGGTCTTACATTATATATAATAAATTACATTTTTACTTATTCCTTAAGACTCTTAGAGTATATCAAAGGGTATGCTTGGGTGTAATAAGTTATATATGGAGATAATGAATGATCAATAAAGAATCTACCACTTCTAGTAAAAGAAGAGAAATGTCCTATGTGATTCGATAAATGACAACCCAGGAATCCTTGGCCAATGTGAAATGAAATTAGAAAGTAGTTTTTAATTTGCATTCATTAGGAGTTGTGCATTTAGGAATCGAAATACATATAATTAAATAAATAAGACTTGACAGTAATTCTATGTCTTATATTTATAATTAGGACATTGTATGGTGGAATGATTGAATTGTACAGTAACTATTTACTCAAATATTCTTTTATGATTAACGTTAACATTTATAATATATGGAAAGTCGTTGATCGCTAGGGAGGCTTATCCCTATTGTAGAATAAATATTATTTATTTAAATAAGTTAATAGTTTAATTTATTTATTTAAATAAGATTAGAATTATTCTAATTGATTTATTCACAATCGGTTTAATATAGAGAACCTAAAGGGTCACACCATAAAAGGAAGAATAATTATTTAAGAAGTTAATGACATAATCGTAATAATATGTTAAATATATTTAACTTAATCTATAGTGATAGAATAAATTAAATAGTTTAATATTTATTATTTAATATTTTAGAAATATTAAATATAAATTAATAAGAGGAGTCTTATTAATATTATTATAATTATAATTATTTTAATTTCTAAAAGAGTTTAGGAATTAATTTAATATAAGTACTCTCATTTATTCCTAATAGGATTTGGAGGCAAAATTAGTTAAAGGAGTTTAATTAATTATCCCTAATAATATTAGGGAGCCTATTTAATTAAAGGAGTTTAATTAAATAAATAATACCTTATTTTAATTAAATAGGATTACCTGATATCTTCACAAGAGAAGTCTTATATCAGATATCAAATATACGTAATTCTAATAGTTGGAGAGTACTTCCCTTTTCCTATAGAGATATGAAAAACTAGGGTTTGAGCCAATACACCCTTCTTCTTAAAAATTCTTCTTTCTTGGTGGATCACCTATAGAGACCATACACTTGGGTGGCTAACATTGATCAAAGGAAGGAATCTACCAAGAGATTCAAGGAGATCGCGGAGAAGTAGGAGTTGAACTCGTACCTGTGGAAGCTCGTATCTACAAAGGTTTGATTCCATAACTTCTTGTTCTTTAATTAATTAATAATATGTATAAAGGATGATATGGGTAATTAGTTTGTGAAAAATTTTAAAATCTGATTTTACTTTGCTTCCACTATTTTTGCAATTTGATTGCTGCTTTGATGTTCACAAAACCTTACAGATATAAGCCTAACAGATTGTCATAAACTTTTAAACTAGATTAGACTAAGTTTAAGTGATTGACCAAATAACATCTCATCACTGTCTATGTTCTAGGTCTGGCACAGCTGCGCTGCTCTAAGCCTTTGTAGCGCAGATGTGCCATTTCTGCCTTTGACACCAGTGCAGCTGCACTGGTGCGCAGACAGAAATTACGCAGACAATTTTTTAGCTCTGTTCAAACTTAACTCACGAATTACACTATTTAAGCAACAAATTGGACACACCCAAATCATATAAACTTTATATAAATGTTACCCAACATGTATACATCGATTCAAAACATCAAAACAACAACAACAATTGATTTGTCTCCTCCCAATCTATTCACTGTAAAGCTCAACATATTAAATGTACTAACAGTATAATTTTTGTTTCTTTTATTTATTGGCTCAACACTTACTTGGAACGACGTGATCTGTGGAGAGATCTTTTGGCTCTTAATCTCACTGACTGCTGGTGTGTTCTGGGTGACTTCAATGTTATAAAGCATCTAAATGAAACTAACCAAGATGATGACAATTGGGACACTGGTATGGATGACTTCTTGACCATTACTTCTTCTGTTGGGTTGGATGATATCAGAGGGATTGGCCTTTTTTTCACTCGGTGGAACTGTCAACTGGCAAATCCTATACTAAAGAAACTGGACAGAGCTCTTGGGAATGCATCCTGGTTTGATACGTTCCCTCATGCTCAAGCTCTTTTTGCTCCTAGAGGTATCTCTGATCACTCCCCTGTCCTTCTCAATACTGGTTATTCTAGCTTGAGATCAAAAAAGCATTTCCAATTCTTTAACCGCATGCTGCTTATTGATGGTTACTCTGAGTGTGTCAATTAGGCCTTGACTCTTCCTGTTCATGGCAACCCATTCTATGTTTTCTCTGAAAAGCTTAAAAGGACCAAACGAGCTTTGGTCTCCCTTAATATCTCTGCAGGGAACCTCTCAAATACTGTCAAAACTACTATGAAGGCACTCCATAGTGTTCAAACTCTACTCCACTCCTCCCCTCTTGACCTATCCTTTTTGGATCAGAAAAAGACTGTGCACTGGATCTTAATACTGCTTTGGAGTGAGAAGAAACTCTCTTTCAACAAAAATCTAGAGCAACTTGGCTCTCTTTGGGTGACAAGAACTCAAGGTATTTCTCTATTATAGCAAAGAGCAGATGGAACTCAAACAAGCTTCTTTCTATTGAAAATGATAATGGTGATTTAGTTCATGGTCAGGATGCTGTGGAAAATATAGCAGTCAGTTATTTCCAGCAACTGTTCAACTCTCCTCCTGACCCAACCCATTTTGACTCCTCCAGCTTTGGAGCCTTGCCAATGCACCGTGTGAGCCCTTATCAATCTCTTATGTTATCTGCTCCCATACCTGATTTGGAAATCTTCAAAGTCCTCAACTCCATGAAGCGGAATAAAAGTCCGGGCCCAGATGGATTTAACGTTAATTTCTTCATCAGTAGCTGGAACATTGTGGGGGAGGATTTCACAAAGGCTGTCCAATTCTTTTTCTCCTCTTGCAGGCTCACTAAGGGCATCAACTCAACTGCCATTGCCTTTGTTCCCAAATGTTCCAACCCTTCCTCCATGGATGATTTTGGACCTATTGCTTATTGTAATACAATTTACAAATGTATTACAAAGATTCTTGCTAATAGACTGAAGATTGTGCTTCCTTCCATCATTGACAAAGCCCAGTCAGCATTTATCAAAGGTAGAAACATAAGCGACAACATTTTGCTTGCTCAGGAACTGTTCATAAATTACCATAGGAAATCTGGCCCTCCGAGTTGTGCTCTCAAAATTGATCTGAGGAAGGAATTTGATACCGTAAAATGGGACTTCTTGCTGGATATTTTGGCTGCTTACCAATTCCCACAGACCTTCATCAACTGGATCAAAACTTGTGTTTCTACTGCCATGTTCTCTATCAAAGTTAATAGCACTTTAGTTGGGCTTTTCTCGAGTTCTAGAGGACTAAGGCAAGGTGATCCCCTGTCCCCTTATCTCTTTGTTCTTGTAATGGAGATGCTTTCCTTGAAACTTAATTTTGGTACCTCTGTGCCCAAGTTCCAATATCACTGGAGGGCCTCCAACTGTAAGCTCACTCATCTCCTTTTTGCCGATGATGTTCTTATCTTCTGCCATGCTAACTTGCAATCTATCTCCATCATCAAATCCTGCATTCACTATGTTCACAAAAGTCCTTGCTTTCTTACAAACACTAATCCTATTACAGCACAGTGCATTCTCTCCACTCTTATGTTCCAACATGGAGTCTTTCCCATCAAATTTTTGGGAGTCCCTATTATCTCTTCTAAGCTCTCCTTCCAGGACTGTGTTCCTTTGCTTCACAGAGTCACACAGCGAGCATCCTCTTGGAAAACTAAAGCCTTATCCTATGCAGGTAGACTTCAACTGGTAAAATTAATTCTTTTCTCCATGTAATCCTATTGGTGTAGCCATTTCATGCTTCCCAAGGAAGTTCTTCGTGCTATACAATTTGTCCTTTGCCAGTTCCTATGGAAGGGCTCATCTGTTGCGAAATTTGGAGCAAGAGTAGCTTGGTCTACTATTACTCATCCTACAAATGAAGGAGGACTAGGGTGAAAAAATCTATTGGATTGGAATAAAGCCCTCATGCTCCTTCATCTGCTACATATTATTCAACCATCTTCTACCTCTCTTTGCGCTATTTGGATCAAAACTACTATCTTGAAAGGCAGGTCCATCTGGCAAATCTCTCCCCCCTTAAACTTCTCTTGGATTTGGAAACAGGTTTTAAAGATAAGACCCCTTGCGTTGCACCTAAATTATTTTGTTGGTTCTGGGCACAATGTTGATCTATGGTATGACCCTTGGATAACTGGCATGGCTATTAATCCTAGTCCTAGTCTCATTTCCAACTCTGAACTCCCTTACTCGATAAAGGTCAGCTCTATCCTTATTAACTCTGCCTGGGTTCTTCCTCAGAGCAACCACCATAATGTTATTATGCTCAAAAGGCAGCTCTCCTCCTTTCCCCCCTCCTAACAGCAGTAGCACGGACTCTATAATGTGGGGAACATGGGACATCACAACAGTCAAAGCCAAGCACTTATAGGAAAGCATCAGATTAATGCTACCGACTGTATCATGGCACAAAATAATCTGGAATGGACTGCATGTCCCTAGATACTCCTTCATCATGTGGCTCAATACCCTTAAACGCCTACCAACAAATGATCGTACGAGCCACTACTCGGGAATTAACTGGGACTACCCTCTTTGCCAACAACAGGCTGAAACTTTTGACCATCTCTTCTTCAACTGCAGGTTCTCTTCAGCCATCCTATGGCATGTCCTCAACTTGGGGAATTTCAGGAATGTCCCACTACTATGGGATGACCTTATTGACTAGTTAAACTCCTTTTAGGGCTCAAAGCTAACAAGGAACATATTATGCCTATCTGTTACAATCTCTTTCTACAAAGTGTGGGAAGCCAGGAATGCTAAACTTTACAGACTTTCCTCTGCTCCTGCTCCCAACATAGCAGCAGATGTTATTCAGTTGATTAAAGCCCGTCTCTCCACTTGTAAAACCTTTACTAGAGCCACAAATTTTAGCCAATATTATTGTAATTGGCTAATGCATTGATTGTGTTTAGCTAATTATTTCTTTTGTTAATGGGATTTCATTCCCTTTGTAGTACTCTCATCTGCTGGCATGTTACCAGATGAATTTACTATATCCTGGGGTATGCCCCTTAGCCATTGTATAGTGGTTCTTTCTTTATACAAACGAAGCTTAGCAAAAAAAACAACAATCGAATTAAATCCTTTAAATTCTATATTTTTGCAAAAACTCCATTTTTAGGCATCCTTAGTAAAAATAATCATTGAAAATTCGTTACTACACCAAAACAACCCGTTTAACTCACTTTGCTTTCGTTTCTTCATGTATTTTTATAACCAAAAATCACTTTACTCATTATAACATGAATTGAACATAAATTTGATTCTAAAATAAGTCATATCATAAGTACATCACTATATTTCTTATATAATTTCTTCACATATATCATATTTTCACGGATTAAACTACTCTAAATCATATACAAAATATATACAAACAATTTGTATACACATATTAACCATATCTTCAACAATTATTCATAAAACTCAAACACAGATGAAAAACAAAACAAAAACAAAAATTTTAAAAAAACTAAGATTATACATTGGTTGATAGTTTAGCTAGAGAAGATGATAGAATCCTTCTTGGTTTGCTCAAGCTCACAGAGAAATTCTTTCTCTCTTTTCTCTCTGTGTTTTCTCTTCTTTCTCTTCTCTGTTCTTTCTTTAGTATTAGGCTTAGACTGATATAACTTAACGTAAAAAAAACAGACGTAAAATAAAAAAAACTGACATATAATAATAATCATACTTAATACATATCAGTTATATATTTTTTAAATTCAAAAGCCACTAAGGTTTGTTTGGCAAAAATTAAATTAAAATAAAGACTTAAAAGCCTTAAGCCTTGTTTAGTAAAACTAAATTAAAACTCCTTTTAGGTTATTTTAATAACTCACTTATTATATAGTTTATTGTCACACTTTCTTTAATTAAATTCTCATATTCAAATTTACTTAAATTAAAGCTAATAACAACTTATTAAATCAAATTGCCACATAATCAAATTGTCACAAAATTATAATTTTCATTATAATTTTATTTAATAAATCAGTACATCACTTTTAATTACTAAACAACATTATAACAATTCATTTAATTATTATCAACTCTCTAATTTAATTATTAAATTAAATTAAAATATTACCTCTATTTAACACAATAATTAACTCAACACGCATTTACTTTAATTCTCTTCAAAATACAGAATTACTGAATATTAACTTAATTAACATATTACACTTAATCAAGTTAATTCCCCACAACTTATGAATTATTTATTTAACTAATAAATAATCAAATTAAATAAATATTTATTTAACAATAAACAAATCAACTAAAATATTTATTCAATTCAATAAATATTTGAAGTTACATATAAAAATTCCGGATCGTTACATCCTTCCCTCCTTACAAGGATTCTGTCCCCAGAATCACCATTCAAACAATTCATTCGTCACATTCTTCCCTTCTTGGATTCTGTCCTCAAAATCGAAGACACAGATCAAACAAATAACTCAGGATAACTTTTCATCATCTTGTCTTCGAGTTCCCACTTAACTTCCTCGGTATTGTAGTTCCTCCATATCACCTTCACAAAAGGTATCACTTTATTCCTGAATACTTATTCTTTTCTGTCAACTATTTGGATAGGAATTTCCTCGTAAGACAAATCTTTATCAAATTGTAATGGTTCATACTCGATCACATGCTTGTAATCGGGTTTATACGGTCTTAGCAAGGAAATATGAAAGACATTATGGAACATGTTCTAATTCTGGAGGTAGAGCTACCTCGTAAGCCACTTCCCCGATTCTTTGCAGCACTTCAAAGGGTCCAATAAACCTTGGGCTTAGCTTTCCTTTCTTACTAAATCGAATCTTACCCTTCCAAGGAGAAACTTTTAGGAAAACAAAATTTTCAACGTCAAATTCGTGATTTTGTCGGTGTTGATCAACATATTTCTTCTGCCTATCTTGAGCCTCTACCAACCGTGTTTTGATGATTTTTTACAACCTCAGCGGTCTGCCGTACAAGTTTCGGTCCTAACAGTTGATGTTCACCAACTTCATCCTAGAACAGTAGAGTTCAGTACTTTCTGCCGTATAATGCTTCGTAAGGTGGCATGCCAATACTCACATGGTAACTTTTATTGTAGGCAAATTCAGTCAATGTTAAATGATCATCCCAGTTTCTTTTGAAATCCATTACGCACACTCTTTGCATATCTTCCAACGTCTGGATTGTTCGTTTGCTTTGGCCGTCTGTTTGAGGATGGTACGCCATACTCATTCTCAACTGTGTTCCCATGCATTCTTGTAGTCTCTTCCAGAAGTTTGACGTGAATCGCGGATCTCTGTCTGACACAATTGACAATGGAACTCCATGTCTCGAAATGATCTCCTTGACGTACAACTTTGCCAACTGATCAAGATTGAATCTAATCTTTATTGACAAAAAGTGTGTTGATTTCGTTGGCCAGTCCACTATCACCCAAATTGCATCGTACCCTTTCTGAGTAGTCGGAAGACCTACCACAAAATCTATTGTGATATGCTCCCACTTCCATTCTGGTATTTCCAACGGCTAAAGTAATCCGCTTGGTCTCTGATGCTCGGCTTTGACTTTTTGACATGTCAAGCATTTCGCGACACATTCTGCAACATCTCTTTTCATATTCGGCCACCAGAAATGCTGTCGTAAATCTTGATATATCTTCGTACTCTCCGGGTGAATTGAATATCTTGAATTATGAGCTTCAGACAAAATTTTGTCTTTAATTTCAGGTACTAATGGAACCCAAATTCTTCCCTTGAACCTCAACAACCCCTCGGTATCGATCTTGAACTTCACGTCACTACCTTAAGACACTCTTTTCTTGATTTTCTCACACCCTTCATCTTGTAGTTGAGCGTTCTTTACTTTTTCCACTAAAGTTGGAGTAGCTTCCATCTAGAATAATCTTTCATCCGATTCCTTTAGAAATTTTACTTCTAATTATAGTTTCGTCATTGCTGAAATGAGCTCCTCCTGGGTAGTTAACAACATCAATTTCTCCCGACCCTTTCTACCCAAGGCGTCAGCAACCACATTTACTTTATCCGGATGATAAAAGATTTTGCAATCATAATCACAAAATCTTTGAAATTAAAGATTTTGTCTTTAATTTCAGGTACTAATGGAACCCAAATTCTTCCCTTGAACCTCAACAACCCCTCGGTATCGATCTTGAACTTCACGTCACTACCTTAAGACACTCTTTTCTTGATTTTCTCACACCCTTCATCTTGTAGTTGAGCGTTCTTTACTTTTTCCACTAAAGTTGGAGTAGCTTCCATCTAGAATAATCTTTCATCCGATTCCTTTAGAAATTTTACTTCTAATTATAGTTTCGCCATTGCTGAAATGAGCTCTTCCTGGGTAGTTAACAACATCAATTTCTCCCGACCCTTTCTACCCAAGGCGTCAGCAACCACATTTACTTTATCCGGATGATAAAAGATTTTGCAATCATAATCTTCGATCAGTTCTAACCATCGTCTCTGACGCACGTTTAGATCCTTCTATGTGAAAATATACTTCAGACTTTTATGGTCTGTATATATCTCACATTTCTCCCCATAGAGATAATGTCTCCATATCTTCAAAGCAAATATCACCACAGCCAACTCTAAATCATGAGTCGGGTATCCTTGGTCATAGTCCTTCAGTTTTCTTGAGGCATACACGATGATTTTGCCATTTTACATAAGCACATAGTCCAGTCCTTTATTTGATGCATCACTATACACCACAAAGTTTCTTGTATTATCCGATAATGATAACACAGGTGCCATGTTTAGTTTCTTTTTCAACGCCTGAAAACTCTCTTCGCACTTCTCCATTCAAACAAATTTTATGGCTTTCCTTTTTAAATTTGTCAATGGAGTGTCAATTTTGGAAAAGTCTTGAATAAACAGTAGTAACCTGCCAGTCCCAAGAATCTCCTCACCTCTGACGGTGTCCTTTGATGGATCCCAATTTATTACAGCTTTGACCTTTGATGGATCCACTGAAATTCTATCTTTATCAATCACATGCCCAAGAAATTGCACGCACTCTAACTAAAATTCACATTTAGAGAATTTTGCATACAACTTTTCTTTTCTTAGTATCTCCAATGCCAAACATAAATGATCTACGTGTTCCTCTTGAGTTCTGGAGTACACTAGGATATCATCGATGAACACCACCACAAACTTATCTAAAAATGATTTAAACATCATCAAATCCATAAATGCTGCAGGAGCATTTGTCAAAACCAAAAGGCATTGATGAGTGCATATTATTAATTTATTTTAATTCCTTTATGTTTAGTTTTATTACATATTTCATGTGTATATGAGCTTATTAAGTTGTTTAATGATTTCAGGAAGAATTGGAGCTGAAATGAGGAAAAAGGAAAAATTGTAGGGTTTTTAACATTAAGTTGGATGCATGGTCTTGGCTTGGGACTTGAATTTTATTATAGAATCTTCATTGGCTTTCTGAAACATCTTGAATCGTCCCAATCGGAGTTCATATGAAAAAGTTATGATCTTTTTACCAGACGGAAGTTGAACCTCAAAGTTTTGGAAGTTGCAATTTGAATAGCAGTCACTTGGAGCTTAATTTCAACCTTGCTCTAGCCAAAATCTGTCAAATCTCAAAGAATATAAGTTGTAGATCTTGTCGATATCTTTGTTTTGATAGGTAGCGGGCCCCATAACTCATTCCAGATCAAAAGTTATGCTCGTTTTACCAAAGGACGTTGCAACAAGAAATGGAAATTCACCGCAACGAATTTGAGCGGGAAAATTGAGAAATCTTGGATTTTTGGAAAGTTTCTAAATGAAGATTTTGGCAGACTTCTACATAAAATTGGATTGATATTTCTATTAGCTTTAGGATTTCCTTTAGACAGATTTATTTTCAAATTAGATTCTATTTCTTTATGGATGTAAATTAGTGTGATTTGTAATTCCTTTTAGGATTTGGATTTCTACTTCTCATGATTTAGGGACTTGTCTAGCACTATAAATAGAGGATGATAGTCAGGATTTTATTCATTCAATTATCAACTATCATCTATTGGAGTGCAGACTCAAGAATATGTCAGGTTAGTTCTTTTCATTCAGTTATAAAGGGAGGTAGAACCTTGTTACAAGTAATTGATTAATTGAGTATTATTATTTATTCCTTCTTGTATTAAATTTCTTCTGATAATCTGTTTTCATTGATTGCATGCTAATTGATCTAATTGATTTAATATGACCAATTGAGTTAATTTGATCATTATCATATGCTAGATTAAGATTGTCATTACATATAATTGATATTTGTCTTCATCATAAGTAGCAACTTGGTAATACTAATTGTGGACAAACTTTTGTGTATTGCTAAAATTATTAGAAAACAAGTTAAACAAATCGAGCTTATGTGTTTGTTGCTTGGATTAGCTTAATTCTCTATTTTTAAATGCTTCTATCATATTAAATCTAGAGAGCTTGTTCTAGGTTGTATGCTAGTTATAATATGGTGGAGAGCTTATTTCATACAATGATTATCTACGGAAAATTCTGGATAGCAGAGCTTATTGTTATCTAGGGCTAATAATTTCATTGAAGGAAAAATAATAATAACTTGATTAATTGATTATTGTACTTGGTGAAACTGAACTGCAGAACTGAAGTTTTTACATATTTGGTTAACTTCCTCATTAATTCTTGTTCTCTTACTTTAAAAACAATTTTCAAAAACCCTCATCTTTATTTTCTGTTGAAATTGTAGAATAATTCTAAAATAACTTTACTCTCTGTGGGATTGATTCTTACTTACTACTGTGCTAATTATTATAAATAGTGAAAGTGAGGTTAATTTAGGAGTGTCAACGATAGCTCCCAGACATTACCAAAAACTCGTAATGTCCATACTGAGTTCTGAATGTCGTCTTCGGTACAACCTCTTTTCTTACCTTTTGCTGATGATACCCACTTCTCAAATCTATCTTCGAAAATTACTTAGCTCCTTTCAGTTGATTAAACAAGTCATCTACTCTTGGCAATAGATACTTATTCTTAATATTGACTTTGTTTAATTCCCAATAATCAATACAAAGACGCATTGACTCATCCTTCTTCTTCACGAATAACACCAGTGCTCCTCATGGTGATACACTCAGCTGACTGTATTTCTTGTCTAGCAGTTCTTGTAGTTGCACCATCAATTCTGTAGCCATCCTGTACGGGGCCTTCGATATCGGAGTAGTCCCTGGTGCTAAATCGATAACGAACTCAATCTCTATGTCAGGCGGAAGTCCTGGAAAATCATCCGAAAAAACATCCACAAAATCCCTAACAACTGGTATCTCCTCCAGTTTCACTCCCTTCTTCTGAGTATCGACTATGTAAGCTAAATATCCTACACAGCCTTGCCTCAATAACTTCTTGGCTTATATAATCGTTAGATAACTCGATTGTCTAGGCAATTTGCTACCATAGAAAATTACCTTCGACGATGTCATAAAGTTTACACATTTCTTTTGGCAATCAATTATCACTCCATAATTGAATAGCCAATCCATTCCCAATATAATATCAAATTCCCCAAGTTTAATCGGAATTAAATCTACTGTCATAACGTTTCCCTTAATATTCACCCTACAGTTCTTATATACACATCTAACAGGAATCACCTCCATATTCGCAATTTCTATGTTCAAAGGGAAATTCAACTCTTTACTAGGAAATCCTAAACTCTTAGCAAAATCATCATATATAAATGAACAAGTAGCACCCAAATCAAATAATACATATGCATCTATATCATTGATTGGAATGATACCTGACACCGCATCTTTTGACCGCATTGCATCCTGCACAGTCATGTTGAAGGTTCTATCCGTGGGTCTGCTCGATGACGTTGGACCAGTAATAGCTAACGTATTTCCATAGCCACCTCCATTGCTTCCAGTTACACTTCTAGCTGTCTTCTTAGGAAACGCGTGGGCTAGATGATCCTTTGACCCGCATATAAAACAAGCACCCTTCTTCGGTTAAGAGTAATTCGGAGCAATGTGACCCTCCTGACCACAATTATAGCGCACCCGCTTACCTCTCAAGCACACGCCAGTATGATTCCTTCCACAGGTAGCACACGCTTCAAATTTCCTCTTCTGCTGGCTACTCTGCTGACTTCCAACACCTACACCCTCATTCCACTTCCTCTTCAGGTTATTATTTCCACCAATGCTGCCACCAGTTTTTCCTTCATTCTCATTCTTCTTCTTTCTCTGTTCTTGATTATATTTTGTTAAGGCATCGCTTGCACCCTCCGCGATAATTGCCTTTTCAAGAACTGCCGCAAATGTCTTCAGCTGAAACATAGAGACTCTGCTATACAATCCCTGTTTAAACCTTCTTGCCTTGCGCTCGTCTGTGTTAACCTGATACAGCACAAACATCGCCAGCTCATTGAATTTTGCCACATACTCCGACACCATCATTGCACCCTGTTTCAACTCTAAAAATTGCCACATACTTGCGTAATGTAAGAGTAGGGATAGGAGACTTGCCTCGTGCGTTAGCTACATAATTATAACCCACGCTTCCCGAACACCTTAAACATTCCATTAACATCGTAACACAACTTTAGCCACATAATATTAATCTCATAGATTCAACTTCCACTTTTATATAACTTGTCAACCTAATTTGAATTCTGCTTTCTTAAATCGATAAAAATTAACCAATCTAGAGTTCTTTCTTAGCCAACGAATTCAACTTCATTAATCACATAATAAAGCTTTACAATAATAGCTTAAAGTATAATTTATAAATTTTCACAACTTGAAATCATCAATTACACATGAACAATCTGTTATAATATCTTGATATAAGCCTAACAGATTGTCATGAACTTTAAACTAGATTAGACTATGTTTAAATGATTGCACAAATAGCATCTCATCACTGTCTCTGTTCTAGGTCTGGCATAGCTGCGCTGCTCTAAGCCTTGGGACAGGCATAGCTACGCTATAGCGTAGCTGCGCCGTTTTTGCCTTTGACACCAGCGTAGCTGTACTGGTGCGCAAATAGAAATTACGCAGACTATTTTTCAGCTCTGTTCAAACTCAACTCACTAATTACACTACTTAAGCAACAAATTGAACACACGCAAATCACATAAACTTCATATAAATGTTACCCAACATGTATACATAGATTTAAAACATCAAAACAACAACAACAATCGAATTAAATCCTTTAAATTCCATTTTTTTTTTGCAAAAACTCAATTTTTAGACATCCTTAGTAAAAATAATCACTGAAAATTCGTTACTACACCAAAACAACCCGTTTAACTCACTTTACTTTCGTTTCTTCATGTATTTTTATAACCAGAAATCACTTTACTCATTATAACATGAATTGAACATAAATTTGATTCCAAAATAAGTCATATCATATGTACATCACTATATTTCACTGTAAATATAATTTTTTCACATATATCATATTTTTTCGGATTAACCTACTCTAAATCATATACAAAACATATACAAACAATTTGTATACACATATTAACCATATCTTCAACAATTATTCATAAAACTCAAACACAGAGGAAAAACAAAACTAAAACTAAAACTTTAAAAAAACTAAGATTATACCTTAGTTGCTAGTTTAGCTAGAGAAGATGATAGAATCCTTCTTGGTTTGCTCATGTGACACCCCCAAATCTAGGTACTTCATTCCCACAAGATTTGGTGTTCACTATCCATTCATTCATACCTAACTATCCAAATATAATAAAAATTAAATTAGAAACCTCCCTTTAAAAGGGTTACACCATTAATCAAAAAGTCCTCCCAGGTTGTCTAACCTTAAACATCAATTAAGTGCGGAAATAAAATAATTACATCACATCATTAATTATAAAGTCTATCATCATGACAATAAATGAAATTATAAGTCTTCATCACTTGCACATTTTTCCCTTTTCTTTGCTAGTCGTAGATTCATCGACCTTCTCAACTTTAGCTGTAATGAGTGTACATATATGCAAGAGTGAGCCAACAAATGCTCACTAGATATAGCAATGACTCAACAAGAGAATAATAATTGCCAATGAATAGGTTCATCAAAACTGAATAGTACTCTATCAATGATAAACAAACTGAAATCAAAATATGAATGTATCTGAGGGTCATAACGAACTATGTCCACGGTTACAAGTATTCTTTTAACTTTAACCTAAACAGTTATACTGTAGGGACTTCACGTACTTAGGGGGATCAGCCATTCGTACTATGTATTATGCACAAACATCTAAGTGCATCGCGTATCCCCTATAATAGGGTTGTTCTTCTCAGTTTTAGAGTACAAATCCGCACCAAAGAAAGTTTGGTTTGGATAAGCTTCAAGGGTAATTTAAAGTTTAACGATCATCAACTAGAGGACTAGTTGAATTAATAAGGTTTGATAACACAACAGTTGATCAATAACAACATAATATGGAGCAATGAATACTCATAAGCGAACTAACTATATATTAAACTCATGCTTAGAAACAACTACATAGCATATGTATTGAATAACAATAAACCTTGCTTGAATAATATTAAGCTAAGGCTATGGTCTTATTAAACAAGATATAAAATTATTGAATATATATTCAGTAATAGCAAGCTGAAAGTAAAACTTGCTTAATATGAACGTAACTTGTGCCAAGTAATTGAAATAAGACAATTCGACATTAGGAATTGGAATTCAAGAAGTTACACTCACGATACAAGAATGACATTAAAGAAACTTCTCTAACAATAAACAAGTTAGAATAAATCAATAACTATTGGAATTCAAAACTTGTTCGAATAAAGTTAAATTTATAGCTTGCTCAAATAAAATTTAGGAACAAAGCTTGCTCAATAAAAGTTTAGAGTAAGGAACTTGCTCAATATAAAGAGGTAGAGTTTAGAAACTTGGCTCGTGCGTAAGCTATAAATTACAACTCATGTTTACCTGCACATAGTATTATAATCACAATATCTATTAGATATACTAACATGCACTTTCCAAAATAATACTCACTCTTTAACTAAACTTGTTATTTTAGTACAAGTCTCATCTTACCATACATATTTCAGAATCACAAGTGTACATCTCATAACACTTATTCATTATCCACGAAGTTTCTTAAATCATCACATATCATTTTATAACATACTAATTTTACATTTTAAAGTTACTAACCACATGACACGATTCCTTTTAACCTCGTCATTACATATTTGACACATTAACATAACATTAAGCTAAGTTACGATGGGTGTCCACAGTCTACAAAAGTAGCAGACTTCACTGTCTGTGACTGACTACTGGCGCGGCCGTGCCAGTATTACCTTGGTTTTCTGCGTGCCCGCGCCAAGAGGCAGCGCGCCCCCGCGTGACCTTAGTACCAGTTTTGCAGAACCGAGTTTTTACTCTATTCTAAGCCAACTAACACTAATTTCACCCATAAAATAGTAAATTTAACATATGTAGTTGGTACAGAACTATCACAAACATGATTCCTCACATATTCAACCACTTAGAACAATTAAACAACAACTTTAACTAATTTAAATCCTAAATTTTCATGTTTTCATATAAAAACTCCATTTTTGACATCCTTTACAAAAATCATCACTGTAATCACAATTCTTGTCCAAATTACTTCATCCAAACTACGTTATCTTCGTTTCTTACCAAACTAACATATAAAAGATTTAATTTGTAGGATAATGTGACGCCCCCAAAATAGGTCCGTTCCACCTAACCCATTCTGAGTCGCCAAATACATGGTACAGAAAACAACTACAACTTTATTATAATAATTGTCGTACATAATACGACAACACAAATATTATCATCTAGACAGTATTAAAACTCAAATGGTGTCCTCATTATAATTATTGATACACTATCTTACAAAATAGTGAGGACTACTAAAACAACTATCTTGAACAATCATTCCATACCTCGACTAGTTTCCGCTATATTCTCGCCTCCTGAGAAGAAAAATCGAACAAAAAGAAAAAGGGCGAGCTCAACTAGCAAAATAAAGAATATTATGACTACGATAATGTAGAACAAATTATCCTTAATCCTTAATAGGAAAAAATCTGATAGAATACAATAGACAACAAGTTTTAGATCAATAACTGCAGCGAAAACAACAATTCATTAAAAGAGTTCAGTAGAGAATGAAATCTACTATCATCTATGAATTTAAAAGTCCATCATCAATATTTTATCCCTGTAACATCAATCATCAAATATTCATCTTTGCACTACGGGCCAAACATATTCAGTTATATCACCATTTAGGACTAAGAATGATGAAAATATTTTAAAGAAAACGAATCCAGTGAGATAAAAGGACAAAGATTAGGGATTCGTACTTTAGTTTATCCAAGTTCAAAAATACTCCATAATAATCAATTGTGGAGCAGAAATCAAAAATGAAGATCAAAACATAGATCCAATCAAAGATAGGAAACATAACAGACAATTTTGGACACAGAAAAGAAAATTTAATTTTTTTGTGAATAGTGCTGTATATGGTGAATAGTGTCGTATACGTGAATAGTAACCCCGACACTAAAAGGGTAGAAATTTTACAAGAAAAATTATCATACTTCGTGAATAGTACTCGTGAATAGTAACTCGTGAATAGTAACCCCGACATGAAAAGGTAAAAATTTCATAATAAAATTCATACCAATATTCCGGTATAATGATATTGAAAGAAATAATATCATTTTAAAAAAATAGCATCCCTTACCTCAAAAGAACAATACTTCTGACTGAAATATCGGATATAAGGCTAAAGGAAACTTGCACCGTATAGCAACACTCAAGATATCTAAATGCTCAAAAAATACGCTCGATAATATAGAGAGAGAAAACTTCAGTTTCTGGTGTGATTTTCAATTCTAACCTAAGCACCTATTTATAGGAAAATGCTTAGAACACCAAAGTAAAAAATTTAATAAAATAATATATTTATAAAAAAAAATTCACGCCCACCTCTTGACAATCTGAATTCAGCCACCAGTGGGGGCCACCAACAATGATAAACATGTTTTAATCATTTAATGCAACAAAATCAATTCAGACCCAATATTTCAGAACTTCAATAAATCATAATAAATAGTCCTTTTATCAGAAAAATTCAAATCTTATGTCTATTCTACAGGAAATTCAATTCTCTACAACTTTACAGAAGAAAGTTTTTCCAAATTCCAAACATAAATTGACCAAAATCCATATACGGACGATTTTGCAGGCTATAATCAAATTTCAGTCAAAAATGGGATCCACCAACATGTTTAACATGTTTTTAGCATTTATTATAATAAAAATACTCTTTCTTCTCATTTATTCATATATCACACATTCATTGTAAAAATATCACCATTATTATATTATTATATTATCGTATTATACATTTATAATGTAATATAATAATATATTTGAAGAAATTATTTTATCAAAAAAGATAAAATATTAATTTTTAAAAATTGCCACTTTTCTAAAAATTCCTCCATTTATATCTACATAAAATAAATATTTTCCTTATCATATATATCAATAATTAACTATTCATAAATAATATTACAGAATCACAATAGTGACAACCAGGTCGTTCCCAGAAAAGAGGGGGCCTTCCAGTAAAAATTTCTCCTTACTGGCGCGCAATTAAATAACCTCTCCTAGATAGAACTTTCTTAGACATTGCCAATAATGCTATCTAATAATATTATTCAAGTAATATAAATTATTGATCTGATAATTTGAAATACTATGAAATGATAATTATTGAATCAATAATATAAAATATCAATGCAGCAATTATTGAATCAATAAAATAAAATATTGAATAGTAATTACTATAATAATTATTGAGTAGTGTCTTCTTACGTAAGAATCAATAATTAGTGCAATACTGTGTGCTACTGTGTTGCACCGCATATTACTGCGTTTTAACCACCGAGTATTCCAACAGTGTTAATGGTAACAACTACGTCATTATTTATAAAAACTCACACGTCGTTTTCTTCATCCGACAATTTTCGTTATGGGGCCAACAAATAGCTGCGCCGTCGTACGAATATTCCCCGACAAAAAAAATATTCTACGACTAAACGAATATTCTCCGACAACAATGAATATTTTATAATCACTTGTTTATTTAAAATATTTGCGCATTTTACCCAAACTAACCACATTAATCGAATCAACCCCTTACTATTTCAAAATAATAAATAGAGGAAATTCTATTTTATTTATAAAAAGTTGGGGTCTTACAACCTCCCATCCTTATGAAATTTTGTCCTTAAAATTGACGTACGTACCTGGTGTTTCGAAAATGTGAGGATACCTCGCTTTTATATCTATTTCCAACTCCGAGGTCATTTTCTCAATAGCATGGTTCCTCCACAAAATTTTGACCTGTGGTATAACCTTTGTGCGTAGGACATGCTCCTTCCTATCCAATATCTTGACAAGTACCACCTCGTACGTTAAATCTTCGGCTATCTAGCCTGGTTCTAACTCAATAATGTGGTCCGAGTCGTCCATGTATTTTTGTAACATCGATACGTTAAAAACGTTATGAACACGCGACATACTTGGCGGTAAAGCGAGTCTATAGGCCACAGTTCCTACTCGATCGAGAATTTCAAATGGACAAACAAATCGATGGTTGAGATTTCTTCTCTTTATCGACTCTTACTTCTAGAATAACGCCTTCTTGCACTTTCTTCTTTATATTTATCAGCTTCATTGTGTAGCTTGAGCGGTTTTAACTTTATCGATTAAAGTCGATTCTACTCGTATATCATCACGTGGGTCCCTATAGTCTTTAACTCTATCTCTATCATTTATAAGTCATACAAAATAGGTCTTTGTGTTCGATAATATCGCACTCGTACCCGCATATGATCTTCTACTCAATGCGTCAGCTACCACGTTTGCTTTTCCAGGATGGTATTGGATGGTATGATCGAAATCTTTTAATAGCTCGAGCCAAATCGTTGCCGCATGTTGAGTTCTTGGAAGCTCTTTTTGCATTCCTCGCTCCATTCGAATTTTATATCTTTTCGAGTTAGCTGAGTTAATAGAGTAGTGATTCGAGAAAATCCTTTCACGAATCTCCGATAATAACCAGCTAAGCCTAGAAAGCTATATATTTTGATTACTAACTTAGGTTGCTCTCAACTGTGACTCATATCCCAATCTTGGATAGCACGTCACAATGACACCTATCAGTTTTCCACTGCACGATTATAACGTCCCCTACGGAGAGTCTGGCTTCGGTGCATTCCACAAAGGAAGTCACCAGATACAGGTTAGGGTACCAACTCCTGAAGTTCAATAGGAGCCATTCGATATGAGATTTTAGAAATGGGTTTTGTACTGGGTTCAAAGTCGATACAAAATTTAATATCACGTTCTGGGGTTGGCTAGGAACTTCTTCAGGAAATACGTCAGAAAATTCACTAACAACAGAAATATTATTCAAATTTGACGTGTTTTTGTTAAAGTTCATGACATGGGCTAAGAAAGCTTGACATCTATTTTTTAATAAACGAATGACTTTATAGTTTGATATGACAGTGATTGACTTTAATGGTTTGATTGCTTGAATTCGTACAACAGGTTTGTTATGAATATGAAAACTAACAACCTTACGAAAACAATCAATTTTGGCATGATGAATGGTTGACCAATCAATCCCTAAAATCATATCAAATGCAAGTATTTTTAAAGAAATGAGATCAACAGGTAAAGCGATGGTCCCAACTTGAATCAAGCAAGATTTATAAACAGTGGATGTATTAAAAGTTTCTCCTAACGAAGTTTTAACGGATAAGTCAAAGTCTAATTTCTCAGGAGTCAAGTTCAAACGTTGAGCACAAGTAGGAGAAATAAAAGAATGGATAGAACCGGTATCTAATAAGGTATAGACTTCGCAAGAATTTATAATTAACTAACCCGTGATAACTTCGTTCGGGTTACTAGCTTTTTGAGAAGTCACAAAAAATACTTTTCCTGAAACCATCGACTTTGTTTTGTTCATATCCGCCTTTGGTGTCACCGTCCTAGCTGAACTTGACTTCGCTACAGGACAAAATTGAGCTATATGACCGTCTTTTCCATAACTAAAACCTACCTTAGAAGGCTGTGAACAGTTTGGACTTATGTGTCCCTCCTCTCTGCATCTGTAGCATCCAACTGGTGGTCATTCTCCTGCCCTAGAATTTGTTGCTGGTGCTGGTACTGCTGCCAATGTCTTCCTGTCATCGTTAAATATTCTCTTCTTAAAATCTCCACTTGAATCATTTCTTCTATTATCTTTACCATGATTACCACCGAAGTGGCTACCATTTTTGGCATGATAATTTCCTCAACGATGGTTATCATTGTTCCGATGGTCGTTGCCACCAGTACGATTCTTATCGTGTTATTGGTCATTAACTTTTGGTTGGACTGACTGATTATCGTGCTCCAATAACTGAGTCATATTCACAACATCTGAATATAAACAAAGTTTGTGAGAAATGAGGTATTGGCGTATTTCAGGTTTCAAACCTCGCAAAAATATTCGTGTCATTTGCTCCTCGTTGTCTACCAAATGGGATGCAAACCGGGATAGCTCAGCAAACTTAGCTTCGTACTGCGACATGATCATATTATTTTGCTCCATTGCTTATCTCAAAATTTTTAGATGTCACTCTTAAATACTGTCACCAAACAAGGGTTAATTAAAGAAAATGACATACCACATAATACCCCTATATTTTGATCGACCAACAAATAAGCTTAGGTAGGACACACTAGCGAAGGATTTATTCGTCTCTCCCCTCCTAGTTCTAATCCCGGAACTCCGCCAGAGACCATATCCCTAAGCTCTGATATCAACTGTGACGCCCCCAAAATAGGTCCATTCCACTCAACCCATTCTGAGTCGCCAAATACATGGTACAGAAAACAACTACAACTTTATTATTACAATTATCGTGCAAAATACGACAATACAAATAGTGTCATCTAGACATTATTAAAACTCAAATGGAGTCCTCATTACAATTATTGATGCACTATCTTACAAAATAGTAAGGACTGCTAAAACAACTATCTTAAACTATCATTCCATACCCCGACTAGTTCCCGCTATATTCTCGCCTCCTGAGAAGAAAAATGGAACAAAAAGGAAAAGGGTGAGCTCAACTAGCCCAGTAAAGAATATTATGACTAAGATAATGTAGAACAAATTATTCTTAGTCCTCAACAGGGAAAAATCTGATAGAATACAATAGATAACAAGTTTTAGATCAACAACTGCAGCGAAAACAACAATTCATTATAAGAGTTCAGTAGAGAATGAAATCTATTATCATCTATGAATTTAAAAGTCCATCATCAATATTTTATCCCTGTAACATCAATCATCAAATATTCATCTTTGCACGACAGGCCAAAGATATTCATTTGTATCACCAGTTGGTCATATTCATCTCAACACCTGTTCATCTTTGCACTACGGGCCAAAGATATTCAGTTATATCACCATTTAGAACTGAGAATGATGAAAATATTTTAAAGAAAATGAATCCAGTGAGATAAAAAGATAAATATTAGGGATTCGTACTTTAGTTTATCCAAGTTCAAAAATACTCCATAATAATTAATTGTGGAGCAGAAATCAAAAAATAAAGATCAAAACATAGATCCAATCAAAGATAGGAACCATAACAGACAATCTTGGACACAGAAAAAAAATTTAATTTTTCTGTGAATAGTACCGTATTCGTGAATAGTGCCGTATACGTGAATAGTAATCTCGACACTAAAAGGGTAGAAATTTTACAAGAAAAATTATCATACTTCATGAATAGTACTCGTGAATACTACTCATGAATACTAACTCATGAATAGTAATCCTGACATGAAAAGGTAAAAATTTTATAATAAAATTCATACCAATATTCCGGTATAATGATATTGAAAGAAATAATATCATTTGAAAAAAATAACATCCCTTACCTCAAAAAAACAATATTTCTGATTGGAATATCGGATATAAGGTTGAAGAAAACTTGCACCATACAGCAACACTCAAGATATCTAAATACTCACAAAAATACACTCGATAATATAGAGAGAGAAAACTTCAGTTTTTGGTGTGATTTTCATTTCTAACCTAAGCACCTATTTATAGGAAAATGCTTAGAACACCAAAAAGCAGAAAATTTAATAAAATAATATATTTATAAAAAAAAAATTCACGCCCACCTCTTGACAGATGAATTCAGTCACTAGTGGGGCCCACCAACAATGATAAACATATTTTAATCATTTAATGCAACAAAATCAATTTAGACCCAATATTCTGGAACTTCAATAATTCATAATAAATAGCCATTTTATCAAAAAATTTCGAATCTTATGTCCATTATATAGAAAATTCAATATTATCGAGCGTATTTGTGTGAGTATTTAGATACTTTGAGAGTTGCTATTTAGTACAAGTTCTTTCAGCACTATATCCGAATTTCAGTCAAAAGTACTGTTCTTTTGAGGTAAGGTGTATTATTTATTTCACATTCTGAAGAGATTTTTTTTGTATTCGTATGAATATTATTTCTGTTTAATATTCATAAAAAATTTTATTTCGTTCAATATTTGCGAGAAATATTATATTCGTTTAATATTCGTAATGAATATTATTTTCGTTTAATATTCGTAAGGGATGCTATTTTCTTCGTAAATGATATTATTTTTTTTAATATCATTATGTCGAATTATTGATATGAGTTTTATTATGAAATTTCTTCCTTTTTGTGTCGAGGTTACTATTCCCAAAGTTACTATTCACTAGATACTATTCATGATAAAAATTGATTACTTTTCGGTCCAAATCATTTTTGATATAATATTATTCTTGAATTTTACTCCACAAAGCAGTATCATGTTGACAATTTGGACGTTATTTATTTCTGGATAAATTAAATTATAAATATTTAAAAATTTATCCTTGAACTTATTTTATTGAATTCTTATATCATTGTCATCATCCTCATGTTTATATTCTGTTGAAAGTCATCTGTGGCCTGTAGTGCATAGATGGACTTGGTATGACTATGACAAGGGATTATTTGGTATAATCATGACCGTAATGTTACAAATGATGTGGTAAAAGTCTTCATTGGTCCGTAGTGCGTTGATGGACAATTTTTGGTATGATTATGACCATGGATTCTCTTTGGCCAAGTGTGCAAAGATGAATTATTTTATGGCATAATCATGACCGTTGATGAAAATACGATTATCCTTGGCCCGTAGTGCAGGGATGATTCGATGATGTGGATTATTTATTAAGCTGAGTCTCAGCAATAAAAGTGATGAAAAATATTTTAAATCAGAGAAGATGGTAGATATTATGCTCTACTTGACTCTTCTAATGGATTGCTTATTCCGTTGTATTTGTTGATCTAAAACTTGTTGTCTATTATATTCTATCAGTTGTTATACTGTTGAAGGCTAAGGATAATTTGTTTTGCATTATCTTAGTCATAATATTTCTTACTGGGCTAGTTGAGCTCACCCTTTCTTTCACTATTCTCTTTAGGAAATGAGAATATAGCTGGGACTAGTCAGGGAATGGATTGACGGTCCAGATGGTTGTATTAGTAGTCCTCACTATTCTATGAAATAGTGTGATAATAATTGTAATAAGGACTTATTTTGAGTTTTTATACTGTCTAGAAGACAATATTTGTATTAAAACTCACAGCTTATGTTGTGTAGTATTCTACACGACATTTAACAGTTGTATAAATTAAGTTTGTATTTGTATTTTGTACCATGTATTTGGCGAGTCAGAATGGGTGATGTATACCTATTTTGGCGGCGTCACATATACCAACAATTCAACAAATTGAATTCACCGAACTTGAACTTCATGCCGTATATATATATATATATATATATATATATATATATATATATATAATAAGGTTATATAACATACCTTCAATTAATAAGATAATCTGTGATAACCCGAAAATTTATAAAATCTTGAATGATTAGAATAAAGGTTAAAGAATAAAACCTAGAAGAGAATTTGAGGATTTATTTAAAAATTTTAAGAAGAACCTATATGGTTCTTAATTGAATAAGAATAAAAAAATATGGTATACAAAATTCCAAAATCCTAGAAATAAATTGATATGTATTTAAATGAATATCAAGAATAAGGTATTATGATACCTATAAATTTTGATGTGAATTGAACAGTGTAAGAAATATTATATTAATAAAGGAGAAATTTTATTAAAACAAAACAAGATTTTACAGGAAGAGATGCCATGTGGTTAAACGAAGATGAGTATAGAAATATATATACTTAGTAAGGTGCTATATATATTTTAGCAAGAGGAATAATGAATTAAGTTAATGATATAAGGATCAAGATAAAACTATGTTAGTAATTAACATAGCTTGAACGTTGGCCTTGACTGACAAATAAGAATTTGAATAAGTATAAAGTCGTTAGTTAATACGATTAGCAATAAGAAGGGAGTAATTTAAAACTCAAAATTTGAGTTAGAGATAGAATTTTGAAGTACGGACTGCTCGGTTGCGTCCGGAACGTCAAGTTTAGTCAGAATGGACAGTAAACACAAAATGTGTAAAGGTTGACTTTTGGTCAAAGTCAACAGTTGACTTTTTATGGAGAAAAATCAAAATTAGTGTGAGAAGTGAAATATGTTATGATTATGTGAATTATGTGTATAATTAAATAAATATACATTATATAATGTGAATACATTTATTTTGTATATAAAAGTGAATTAAGAATTTAGTTATGTAACCTAATATATATATTAGGTGTGATAATTAAATAACCTAAGAGGTTATAATATGAGAGAATATTAGTATATAAATATATATACTAACATTAAGAGATTTATTTTATATATCTCAAAATAATTAATTTTATAACCAAGTCTAATTGGGTTATGAAATTAAAAAGGCATAAGTAAAGAATTTATTTTCAAGTGTTAGAAATAAAAACCCTAATTAAATGATTAGGGTAAAATAGAATTAAAAATATTGGACTATAATAATATCATAGCCCAATAATTTATTTAGAGTTCAAGAGAATTATATTTAATGAACTAAGGAAGTTATATTATTTAAACAAGCCCAATTAATTAATTAAGCATGTGACTTATAGATAAAGTGATTAAGGGCGATTGAATTATTAATCTAGTCCAATATATTATGTGTGAGACAAGAATTTTAATGCCCCAATTGAATTAATGGGGAAGCCCAAGTTCCAATTTTTAGTAAGCATGATAATAAAAATGCAAGCTCATTAAACATTTAATTGCAAGCCCAATTGTTAAGCTCACTTGGAGAGGTTATTATAGTCATTAATTAAGCTAGCTAATAAAAATAAAATTGGTAAATAAAGAGGACATGTGGCCCAAAATTGGAGGAGTGGGAAAAGGAGTGGAATGCAATGATGAGTTAACTTTAGTAGGTAAACCACTTCCTTAGTTGGCAACTTTTTATTTGGACAACACATTAAGTGTTTCTTTCAAGTTAGCTTTGCTATGATGAGAGAGTAGGTAAGATATGATGAGATGTAATTTAACCATTTGGATTATGCTAGCAAATCTAGAACATTCATTTTACTCTCATTTTATTTACTAAAGAAAAAAAATATAGAGAGAGAAAAGGAAAATACTAGAAAGAGAGAGAGAGAAAGGAACTCATGGGAAGAAGAAGAAGAAAGGAAGAGGGTCTAAGCTCATACAGCGAAGATTTATAACCTACTTCGGGTATAGAAGGAAGGAGGTTAAAAAGTTAAGGTACAAAAATTAATTTCTAGATTTTATTTTATTTTCTTTTTTATGGATTTGATGGAGAAAAGGGTTTTGTGATTTGGGGGTTAGGACCCTTTTATTTATGTGTTTTATGTAGATTCATGTATGAATCTAACTTGTTCAAGTATTTAAAAGTGGATCAAAAGGAGAGAAATGAAACTAGGTTTCTAAAAATCTAGAAAACCCTAACTTTTAGGTGCTTTGAAAATCCACCGTTTTTGATCTATGCATTCTTTTCTCGATCCGTCGAAGAGAGGTGCTAGATATATGTGTTGACTAGTAAACCCAAGTGGTAGAACTCAAAAATCATGTTTCTAAAAATCGTGGTGTTGATTTTGGTGAAAACAGTCCCGTTTTCGTAAAACTGTTTTGGATCAGTCTGAAATGTGGGTATTTTCGTCCACTTTTTTGCTTTAAAAATTCTGGAAAAATTTGGAGTGTTAATATTAGAAGTTATAAAAGTTTTGTAAAAATTCGAGAATTTTTGGCCATACGGTTTGAGAGTTATGAATTTTATGGTGAATGACTATTTTTATGAAGCCACCCGAATAACTCTCTGTATATAAGTCCAAAAATTACAAAATTTTTACTTGAGGTACATGTGTATAACAGGAACATATTGTATAAATTTCAGAATTTTTGGAGTTAATATCGATTTATGAAAAATATGAGAATATTTGGCTATTATGGACTATTTAAATATAGTAAATGAATTTTAAAAATTTAGGGAAAAATATATATTCAATATGGAACTATATTCTGTCAAATTTCAGAAAAGAAATATTTTTGGGACTGATTTGGTATTTTTTATCTAAATGATGATAAATGGATAAATAGATTTAATTAAATATATGATATCCAAAATATATGAAAAGTAGGATTTATGACTTGAGACCTTTGGGCATGGCTTATGCAGATTTTTTTGATGAAGTTTTGGGTCGGGTGTGAAGTGTTGTGATGTTTATGACATTTTAGAATGTTTAATGAGTTAATTAAAGAAAGAAAAATAATTGAAATAAATTGTTTATTAATATGATTAATGACTTACATTATTGTTATATGACTAATAATATTGGATTAATATATTATTAGTAGTATTTGACTGGAATGTTATTAAAGGTTAATAACCTTAGCGTAAAATATTATTACATAATTAATAATATTCGACGGGAGATTAAAATAAGAGATTTATGTTATTTTTCAATATAATTGTTGAATTTGGTATTCAATGAACTATATTATGCTTGTAATAAACTAAAATGAAAATTCAGGGTGCTGAATTAGATTTTGGATTGCTGAAATGGTTTTAGTCTGCTGAAATATTTTGTATTCTGCTGAAATAGTAATTTCAGGATGCTGAAATGTAATCCGGTTTACTGAAATGATATTTCAGTTTACTGAAATGTTATCTAACTTACTAAGATAACATATAAAGGGAAAACATATAAGTATAAGTTATAAGTGATGAAAAGAGTATCAAAGTATAACCATAATATTAAGACTAAGGTGTACTTTCTAATACTTAACTTTGTGAGTGAATGTTAGACAAGTTAATATAAGATGATGAGATTATAAGTAAGTAAATGAATATGGTGTTAAGATTATCTAATATTTGACTATGTGATTAAGTGTTAGATAGTATTATAAAATAAGGTATGATATACTAATTGAAAGATCAATCTTATACCTAATAGGTCTTTTCAATAAAGAGAATAAATTAAATTGCGTAGCGGTAATCATGCAGGCAAGTTTCCTTAACTCATACTCGAGTTATATTTCAAAGCATGTTAGTGAATGATTATAGATGATTATTCACGTCTAAATTGATTATTGATTCGCACTTAGTGCATGTTGCATATGTTTATCAGGTATGAAAGGCTGATCACCTTCATTACCCTAAGGTTCAGATAAAGTTATTCCTGGTCCTTGTTGACTTTAAACGTTATTGATTCAGTCATTCAATTATTGACATTTTGATTCATGTTCCTTCACAATTATTAAATTGTTGAAAACTTGAAAGCTTATTATTCTTTCAATCATGATATATCTTTATTGAATTTAAACTTGCTGGGCAAAGTAGTTGCTCACCCTTGCTATATCATGATAATAAATTTCAGATAAAGGCAAAGGCTTGAAGAAGGACATAGACAAAAGCAAAATACAGTAATAGATTGTTATATGAATAACTATTTAGTTATCTTATTGTAAACCTTTGTGATTTTGAAGGTATGTATTCAGTTAAGGTTAATAAACCTGGGAAAATGTTATAGAATTATGTAAAATAAACAATTTATGTTTTTTTGTTCCGCATTAGATGATAAAATATGTATGATGATGAAGTACCATAACGTACCAAGTCCGAGGTTCTTGGGATATGAGTTTAGGGGCGTCACATAATCCTTGCTAATTGCAAACAATTCTCACAAGTCTCTCAAATTCTCTCAAGTTTCTCTATAATTCTCTTCTCTCAGTATTAGACTAGGCTACTAACAATAGTAAGCATAAACTAAAATGATAGGCTAGCCAACGTAAAATAAAACTGATAGGTAATAATACGCCTACTAAATACTATCAGTTACAAAATTATAACGTATATGTTATAAATTTATTTTATATTTTATTTGTTTTATTTATTAAAAATTTAAAATTTAAAATTCAAAAGCAATAAGGCTTTGTTTGGCAAAACCTATTTAAAATTTAAAGCCTTAATATTTTAAGCCTTGTTTGACAAAATTAATTTAAACTCCTTTAATTTATTTTAATAAACAATTTAGTTTATAATTTATAATCACGTATTATTTATTTAGATTTCCATATCTAACATTAATCCAATAAACTAATTACACATACCACACATACTATATTTTAAATAAATTTTCCACTTAAACAATGATCATAAAATTATAATGGAAATTATAATTTTTACTTAATAAATCCACATACCTTAATTATTAAATTAAAACAATAATATAACATCTCATGTTATCTTACAACTCTCTAAATTATAAATTAAATTAAATTAAATTAAATTAAAATTTTATCTAATAAATTTAATTCATAAATATTTATAACAACAATCACATCAATACAATATTCAATAAAATATTTATTTAATTTAATAAATATTTTAAATTACAAATAATAAAATCTTGGATTGTTACAGCTCAAGTTCACAGAGAAATTCTTTCTCTTTTTTCTCTTTTCTCTCTGTGTTTTCTCTTCTTTCTCTTCTTTGTTCTGTCTTTAGTATTAAGCTTAAACTAATATAACTTAACGTAAAAAAACATACGTAAAATAAAAAAAACTAACATATAATAATAACCATACTTAATACATATCAGTTATGTTTTTTTTTAAATTCAAAAGCCAATAAAACTTGTTTGACAAAAACTGAATTAAAATAAAGATTTAAAAGCCTTAAGCATTGTTTGGTAAAACTAAATTAAAACTCCTTTTAGCTTATTTTAATAACTTACTTATTATATAGTTTATTGTCACACTTTATTTAATTAAATTCCCATATTCAAATTTAATTAAATTAAAGATAATAACAACTTATTAAATCAAAATGCCACATAATCAAATTGTCACAAAATTATAATTTTCATTTTAATTTTATTTAATAAATTAGTGCATCACTTTTAATTACTAAACAACATTATAACAATTCATTTAATTATTATCAACTCTCTAATTTAATTAGTAAATTAAATTAAAATATTACCTCTATGTGTGACGCCCCCAAAATAGGTATACATCACCCATCTTGGGTCGCCAAATACATGGTACAGAAATAACTACAACTTCATTATTACTATTGTCGCGTAAAATACGACAATCCATAAAACTGTGAGTTTAAATACAAATATTGTCTTCTAGACAATATTCACACTCAAATAAGTCCTCATTACAATCATTGATACATTATTTTACATAATAGTGAGGACTGCTAAAACAACTGACTTGGAACATCACTCCACACCCCGACTAGTTCTCGTTATATTCTCGCCTCTTGAGAAGAAAAATAGAACAAAAAGGAAAAGGGTGAGCTCAACTAGCCTAGTAAAGAATATTATGACTAAGATAATGTAGAAAAAATTATCGTTAGCCTTCAACAAATCAGATAAAATATAATGGACAACAAGTTTTAGATCAAAATTCGCAGCGGAAATAACAATTCATTAGAAGAGTTAAGTAGAGAATGAAATCTACTATCATCTATGAATTTAAAAGTCCATCATTAATATTTTATCCCTGTAACATCAATCAATATACATCTTGAATCAAATATTCATCTTTGCATTACAGGCCAAAAATATTCATTTGTATCACCAGTTGGTCATGTTCATCTTTACACTGCGGGCCAAAGATATTCATCAGATAATCATTCATCTTTACACTACAGGCCAAAGATATTCCGTTATATCACCATTTAGGACTGAGGATGATGAAAAATATTTTAAAGAAAACGAATCCAGTGAGATAAAAGATAAAAGATTAGGGATTCGTATTTCGGTTTATCCAAGTTCAAAAATACTTTATAATAAACCATAGCTGAATAAAATTCAAGAATGATGATCAAAACATGGATACAATCAAAGATAGTAACCATAATAGACAACTTGGACAAAGAAGAAAAAATTTCATTTTTTCTGTGAATAGCGTCTATTCGTGAATAGTGCCGTATACGTGAATAGTAACCTCGACATAAAAAGATAGAAATTTCACAATAGAATTCATACCAATATTTTGGCATAATGATATTGAATGAAATAACATCATTTACGAAAAAAATAACATCCCTTACCTCAAAAGAACAATACTTCTGCCTGAAATATCGAATATAACGCTGAATGAAACTTGCACTGAATAGCAACTTTCAAAGTATCTAAATACTCACAAAATACGCTCAATAATATAGAGAGAGAAAACTTATGATTCTGGTGTGATTTTTAATTCTAACTAAACACCCTATTTTATAAGAAAATGCTTAGAACGCCAAATTAGACTAAATTTAATAAAATAATATTTTATACAAAATTTTCAAGCATGCCACTTTTGATCAAATTTCAGCACACCACAATGGGGCCCACCAAATTCAAAAATTCTACACCAACCAAAAGTGGGGCCTACCATGTTTTAAATAAAAATATTTATTTTTGAAACTTTAATAATTCATAAAAAATAGCCCTTTTATCAGAAAAATTCAAATCTCATGTCTATTCCATAGAAAATTTAATTCTTTACAACTTTGTAGGAGAATTTTTTTTCAAATTTCAAACAAAAAATGTCCGAAATCTACATACAGATGATTTTTAATATCTCAATTCTGACAAAATACTGATAAAACACCTCAACATTAATTCCTTCATTTATATTCACATAAAACTAAAAATTTCCTTATCATAAAAATTAATAATTAATTATTCACAAATAATATTATAAAATCACAATATGACAACCAGGTTGTTCTCAGGAAATAGGGGGTTTTCCGATAAGGATTTCTCCTTACTGGCGCGCAATTAGGTGACCAAACCCATTTTCTAGACAGAACTTCCTTAGACATTGCCAATAATGCTATCTAATAATATGATTAAAATAATATGAATTATTGATCTGATAATGGGAAATAGTATGCAGTGACAATTATTAAAACAACAATAATATAAAATATCAACGTAGCAATTATTGAATCAATAAAATAAAATATTAAACAATAATTACTATAATAATTATTGAGTAGTGCCTCCTTACGTAAGCATCAATAATTCAAAAATACTGTGCAATACCGTGTACTACTGTGCAACCACGCATATTACTGTATTTTAACCACCGGGTATTCCAACAGTGTTAACGGTAACAACTTACACCGTTATTTATAAAAACTCAAACTTGTCATTTTATTCATCCGACCGTTTTCTATTATGGGGCCCATAAATGGATGCGCCATCAGACGAATATTCCCCGACAGCAAGAATATTCCACGACCAAATGAATATTCCCCGACAACAATGAATATTTTATAACCACTTACTTATTTTGCAAAATTTGCACATTTTACCCATAACCAAAGCATTTTATCAAATTAACACCTTATTATTCACAATAATAATTAGAAGAAATTCTATTTTATTTATAAAAAGTTGGGGTCTTACAACCTCCCCTCCTTATGAAATTTTGTCATCGAAATTGACGTACGTACCTAGTGTTTCGAAAAGGTGAGGATACCTCGTTTTTATTTCTGATTCTAACTCTCAGGTCATTTCCCCAATAGCATGGTTCCTCCACAAAACCTTGACCTGTAGTATAACCTTTGTGCGTAGGACATGCTCTTTCCTATCTAAGATCTTGACAAGTAACTCCTCGCACACTAAATCTTCGGTTATCTCGTCTGGTTCTAACTCAATAATATGGTTTGGGTCTTTTACATATTTACGAAGCACATATATGTGAAAAATATTATGAACACGAGACATGCTTGAAGGTAATGCGAGTCTATAGACCACATTTTCTATTCGGTCAAGAATCTCAAATGGACCAACAAATCGTGGATTGAGCTTTTCTCTCTTTCTGAATCTTGTAACTTCCTTCCATGGAGCAATACGTAACAATACATGATCCCCAATATTAAATTCCATGTCTTTTCGATGAAGATCCACATAACTCTTTTGTCGATCCTGTGCCGTTCGTATACGTTGTCGGATCATTTGGATCTTTTATGTAGTCATGCGTACTAATTTCGGTCCCAACAACGTTACTGGAGAGCGATATTTTCATCCATATAATGCTTCGATGGAGCCACACCTATACTTGCCTAATAACTGTTGTTGTGGGAGAATTCTACCAATGATAGGTACTTATCCCAACTCCCTTTGAAATCTAGGACACAGAGTCTTAATAGATCTTCAAGAGTTTGAATAGTCCTTTCTGATTGCCCGTTCGTTTGAGGATGGTATGCCAAACTAAATCGTAAGTCCGTGCCCATAGCTTTCTGCAAGCTAACCCAAAATCGTGAAGTGAATCTTGGGTCATAATCCAAAACTATAGATACTAGCATGCCATGCAATCTCACAATTTCATTTACGTACATATGAGCAAGACGTTCAAGGGAATAAGTCTCCCGTATTGGTAAGAAATGAGCAGACTTGGTTAATCTATCAACAATAACCCAAATCGCATCTATTCCTTGAGAAACCTTGGAAAGACCCGTAACGAAATCCATGGTAATGTGTTCCCACTTCTATTTTGGAGTCTCAAGTGGTTGTAATAGACCCTTTGGCACTTGATGCTCCGTCTTTACATGTTGATAAGTTAAACACCTCGAGATAAACTCCGCGATCTATCTCTTCATATTGTTCCACTAAAATGTATATCGAAGATCATGATACGTTTCGGTACTCCCAGGATGGATTGTAAACGGTGTGTTGTGTGCCTCTATCATAATTTTATGCTTCAAGTCTGAATCGTTAGGAACACAAAGTCTGAAGTTGACTCGAAGTATTCCTTCTTTATCGATTCTTACTTCTGAAATAACACTTTATTTCACTTTCTTCTTCATACGCATCAGCTCCAGATCCGTAGCTTGAGCAACTTTAACTTTATCGATTAAAGTCAGTTCTACTCGTATATTTGATATCATCACATGGGTCCCTGAAGTCTTTAACTCTATCTCCATCCTTTGCAAGTCATACAAAATGGGCCTTTGCGTTAACAATATCGCACTCGTACCCGCATATGATCTTCTACTCAATTTGTCAGCTACTATGTTCGCTTTTCCAGGATGGTATTGGATGGTATGATCGTAATCTTTCAACAGCTCGAGCCAACGTCGTTGCCTCATGTTGAGTTCCTTTTGGGTGAAGAAATATTTGAGGCTTTTATGATCTGTATAGATCTCCACTTTCTCCCCATACAAGTAGTGTCTCCAGATCTTCAATGCGAAAATGACTGCTGCCAACTCCAGATTATGAGTAGGATAATTCCTCTCATATTCTTTGAGTTGTCACGAGGCATAGGCTATGACTTTTCCTTGTTGCATGAGAACACATCCTAACCCTTTGCCTGAAGCATCGTTGTAGATAACAAATCCATCCAAACCAGATGGTCTTGTTAGAACATGTGCCTAAATGAGTGTCATCTTGAGCTCTTGGAAACACTTCTTGCATTCCTCACTCCATACGAATTTTGTATCTTTCCGAGTCAGCTGAGTTAATGGAGTAGCGATTCGATAAAATCCTTTAACAAATCTCTAATAATAACCAGCTAAGCCCAGAAAGCTACGTACTTCGGTCACCGACTTCGGTTGCTCCCAACTTTGTATTGCTTCAATCTTTGTCTGGTCAACAGATACTCCATGTTTTGACAACACGTAACCAAGGAATGCTACTTCCTCAAGCCAGAACTCGCATTTCTTCAGGTTGGCATATAGCTTGTTATCATGAAGCCTTTAAAGGACCAGCTTCAAATGGCGTTCGTGATCTTCATGGTTTTTGGAATAGATGAGGATGTCATCAATAAAGACGACAACGAACTGATCCAAATATTCTTTGAACACACGGTTTATCATATCCATGAAAGCAGTAAGAGCATTAGTCAATCCAAAAGACATGACTAAGAATTCATAATACCCGTACCGAGTTCTGAAGGTAGTCTTCGGAATATCCTCAGTTTTAATCTTCAGCTGATGATATCCAGAACGAAGATTGATCTTTAAAAAGAATTGTGCTCTTTGCAAATGGTCGAATAGGTCATCAATACGAGGTAGCTGATACCTATTCTTGATGGTGACATGGTTCAATTCCCGATAGTCAATACAAAATCACATACTCCTATCTTTCTTTTTTACGAATAAAATAGGCGCACCCTAAGGAGATATACTAGGATGAATGAAACCTATGTCTAACAACTCCTGTAGTTGGACCTTTAACTCCTGAAGTTTAATAGGAGCCATTTGATATGGGATTTTAAAAATAGGTTTTGTACCAGGTTCAAGGTCAATAAAGAATTCAACTTCACGTTCTGGGGGTAGACCGGGAAGTTCTTCAAGAAATACGTCAGGAAATTCATTAACAACAGAAATATTATTCAAATCTTAAGTATTTTTGTTCAAGTTCATGACATGGGCTAAGAAAGCTTGACATTCATTTTTTAATAAACGAATGACTTTATGACTTAATATGACAGCGATTGACTTTAGTGGGTTAGTTGCTTGAATTCGCATAACAGGTTGGTTAGGAATATGAAAACTAACAACCTTACGAAAATAATCAATTTTAGCATGATGAGTGGTTAACCAATCAATCCCTACAATCACATCAAATGCAAATTATTTTTAAAGAAATAAGATCGACTGGTAATGTGTTGTTGCCAACTTGGATCAAGCAAGATTTATAAACAGTGGATATAATGAAAGTTTCTCCTAACGGAGTCTCAACAGATAAGTCAAAGTTTAATTTCTCCGGAGTCAAGTTCAAACGTTGAGCACAAGCAGGAGAGATAAAAGAATGGGTAGAACCGGTATCTAGTAAGGTATAAACTTCGCAAGAGTTTATGATTAGCTTACCCATGATCACCTCATTTGGGTTCCTCACGTTTTGGGCAGTCACGACAAACGCTCTTTCAGGAACCACTGACTTTGACTTGTCCGGGACATCCTTTGGAGTCACCATCCCTATTGGACTTAGTTTTTCTACAAGATAATCTCTAGCTATATGACCTTCCTTTTCACAATTATAACACACCTTTGATTGTTGTGGACAGTTTGGGCTGATGTGTCCCTCTTTCCCGCATTTATAACATACGAACGGTGGTCGTTCTCCTCCCCTAGAAATAGTTGATGTTGGTGCTAACCTCTTCACGTTATCATTGTTGTACCTTCTCTTTTTGAAATCTCCCCCTGACTCGCTTCTTCTACTATCATGGCCACGATTACCACCAAAATGGTTACCGCTTTTGTCAGGATATTTTCCTCCCTGCTGGTTTTCATTGCTCCGATGACTGCTGCCACCGGTATGACCTTGGTTGTGGTCCCTCAGTTGAACATACGTATTATCTCGCTCTAATAATTGAGCCCTGTTCACAACATCTGAATATAGAGAAAATTTGTGAGAAATAAGATATTGCCGAATTTCAGGTTTCAGACCTCTCAGAAACATCTGTGTCTCATTCTCTACCAAATGAGGTGCAAACCTGGATAACTCTGTGAACTTAGTCTCGTACTGGGACACAGTCATGTTGTTCTATTCTAGTCTAATAAACTCTACCTCCTTCATATGACGAATACTTTCAGGAAAGTATTTATCATTGAACAATTTCTGAAACTTTTCCCAAGACATATTGAGTGCAACTGGCTGGGTACGCTTCACAGATTCCCACCAGTAGTCTGCCTCACCACGGAACATAAAGGTGGCGAATGGAACCTTCTGTTCCTCCTTGCATCCCAAGGCATCAAATATCTTGGTAATTTGCTTAACCCACGTTTTCAAAAAATTCTGGTGGTCCCAACTCTTTGAACTGGTTGGCTGTGACAAGCCGTGCGTTGCTATCATTTCCACCCGTATTGTGTAAACGAGTCTCCCTCGTCTGATTTTGCATGAACTGTAAAAAGCTTATAAACATCCCATCATTCATCATTTGTTCGGTGGTGTTGTTTATAGGAGGAATATTGCCTTCCTGTTGCACGTTCTCCACGGTCTCATACACTCCATTGTTAACATTCTCAGCTGCCATTCTCAAATACTACCATAAAAAAAGGGTTAATTAAAGAAATTGACATACCACATATTAGCCCTATATTCTGACCGACCAATTAAATACTAAATAAACTTAGGTAGGACACACTAGCGAAGGATTTACTCGTCTCTCCCCTCCTAGTTCTATTTCTCGATCTCTGCCAGAGACCATATCCCTAATCTCTGATACCAACTGTAACCCCCCAAAATAGGTATACATCACCCATCTTGGGTCGCTAAATGCATGGTACAAAAACAACTACAACTTCATTATTACAATTGTCGTGTAAAATACGACAATACATAAACTGTGAGTTTAAATACAAATATTGTCATCCAGAAAATATCCACACTCAAATAAGTCCTCATTATAATTATTGATACACTATTTTATATAATAGTGAGGACTGCTAAAATAACTGACTTGGAACATCACTCCACATCCCGACTAGTTCCCGCTATATTCTCGCCTCTTGAGAAGAAAAATGGAACAAAAAAGAAAAGGGTGAGCTCAACTAGCCTAGTAAAGTATATTATAACTAAGATATTGTAGAACAAATTATCGTTACCCTTCAACAAATCAGATAAAATATAATGGACAACAAGTTTTAGATCAATATTCGCAACGAAAATAACAATTCATTAGAAGAGTTAAGTAAAGAATGAAATCTACTATCATTTATGAATTTAAAAGTCCATCATCAATATTTTATTCCTGTAACATCAATCAATATACATCTTGAATCAAATATTCATCTTTGTACTACAGGCCAAAGATATTCATTTGTATCACCAGTTGGTCATGTTCATCTCAACACCTGTTCATCTTCGCACTACGGGCCAAAGATATTCATCAGATAATCATTCATCTTTCCACTACAGGCCAAAGATATTCTGTTATATCACCATTTTGGACCGAGGATGATGAAAAATATTTTAAAGAAAACAAATCCAGTGAAATAAAAGATAAAAGATTAGGGATTCGTACTTCGGTTTATCCAAGTTCAAAAATACTCTATAATAAACCATAGCTGAATAAAATTCAAGAATGAAGATCAAAACATGGATACAATCAAAAATAGTAACCATAATATATAACTTAGACAAAGAAGAGAAAATTTTATTTTTTCTGTGAATAGTGTCGTATTCGTGAATAGTGTTGTATACGTGAATAGTAACCTCGACATAAAAAGGTAGAAATTTCACAATAGAATTCATACCAATATTTTGGCATAATGATATTGAATGAAATAACATCATTTACGAAGAAAATAACATCCCTTACATCAAAAGATCAGTACTTCTGCCTGAAATATCGAATATAACGCTGAAAGAAACTTGCACTGAATAATAACTCTCAAAGTATCTAAATACTCACACGCTCAATAATATAGAGAGAGAAAGCTTATGATTCTGGTGTGATTTTTAATTCTAACTAAACACCCTATTTATAAAAAAATATTTAGAACGCCAAAACAGACTAAATTTAATAAAATAATATTTTATACAAAATTTTCAAGCACGCCACTTTTGATCAAATTTCAGCACACCACAATGGGGCCCACCAAATTTAAAAATTCCACACCAACCAAAAGTAGGGCCCACCATGTTTTAAATAAAAATATTTATTTCTGAAACTTCAATAATTCATAAAAAATAGCCCTTTATCTAAAAAATTCGAATCTCATGTCTATTCTATATGAAATTTAATTCTCTACAACTTTGTAGAAGAAAATTTTTCTAAATTCCAAACAAAAAATGTCCGAAATCCACATACGGATGATTTTAAATACCTCAATTTTGACAAAATACTGATAAAATACCTCAGCATTAATTCCTTCATTTATATTCACATAAAAATAAATATTTCCTTATTATATAAATTAATAATTAATTATTCACAAATAATATTACAAAATCACAATATGACAACCAGGTCGTTCCCAGGAAAGATGGGACTTTCCGATAAGAATTTCTCCTTACTAGCGCGCAATTAGGTGACCAAACCCCTTTCCTAGATAGAACTTTCTTAAACTTTGCCAATTATGCTATCTAATAATATTATTCAAATAATATGAATTATTTATCTGATAATGGGAAATACTGTGTAGTGATAATTATTGAAACAACAATAATATAAAATATCAACGTAAGCAATTATTGAATCAATAAAATAAAATATTGAACAGTAATTACTGTAATAATTATTGAGTAGTGTCTTCTTATGTAAGAATTAATAATTCAAAAATACTGTGCAATACCGTGTTCTACTGTGCAACCACGCGTATTACTGTATTTTAACCACTGGATATTCCAACAGTGTTAACGGTAACAACTACGTCGTTATTTTAAAAAACTCAAACTTGTCGTTTTCTTCATCCGATCGTTTTTCGTTATGGGGCCCACAAATGGATGCGCCATCGTACGAATATTCCCTGACAGTAAGAATATTCCACGACCAAACGAATATTCCCCGACAACAATGAATATTTTATAACCACTTGCTTATTTTGCAAAATTTACACATTTTACCCATAACCAAAATATTATATCAAATTAACACCTTATTATTCACAATAATAATTATAGAAAATTTTATTTTATTTATAAAAAGTTGGGGTCTTACACTATGTAACAAAATAATTAACTCAACACTCATTTACTTTTAATTCTCTTCAAAATACAAAATTACTGAATATTAACTTAATTAACATATTACACTTAATCAAGTTAATTCTCCACAACTCATGAATTATTTATTTAACTAATAAATAATCAAAGTAAACAAATATTTATTTAACAATAAATACATCAACTAAAATATATATTCAATTCAATAAATATTTAAAATTACATATACAAATTCTGGATCGTTACATCCTTCCCTCATTACAAGGATTTTGTCCCCAGAATCACCATTCATACAATTCATTCGTCACATTCTTCCTTTCTTACAAGGATTATATCCACAGTCGGATCCCTCTCTGGGTATTATGGGTACCAACATAAGCTCTGAAGACTCTTCAACCAATGCTATGCAAACTGAAATGGATATAGGTCATGCGATGGGGGCAAATGCTAGGGAAATTTTATCGGCTGCTCATCATTTTTCTCAAAAAGACAGGGAGGAAGCATTGTTTGAAAGGAAGAAAAAAATGCATTTAATGTCTTTTCTAACTGCTCATGGGGTTACGTTCAAGAATTCTTGTCGGATGGTAAGAGGGTCAACTTCTAGAATGCACACAAGATTTCTGAGATAAGTCCTAACCAAGATATCCCCATGGGATCTTTTAATTTTTTCTGGGTGGTGCTCTTCAACAGGTCAAGTGTGTTAGTGAAGATTCTAGGCTGGGCGGTTTAGCACCATTGATTCCTTCGACAACTGATGTTGGTGAAGGCTCAAGGCTAGTGGATCAGGCTCGATCTCCCACCACTTCCTGTCTTGTCAAAACTAGACACTTAGAGTCAGCCTTTCCTTTAAATTTAAAGGTTCCCACTTTTTTCCTCGAGGAAGGGGAAATACCTGCCCAAGTTCTGAAAGTAGCCTCCAAAACTTGGAGTGATGTGGTTAGTAAAACCAATGTCAGGACCACTAGGCTACTTACGTACCACCCTCTTTCTTCAGATGATGGGAACTTGTCTGTCATACCTCCTGACGACATGCTCCAAAAAGGCAACCAGATCTGGGCAGCCAGTCTCGTGGGATATTTCCTTCATTCTTCTCTTCCCTATATAGTTGTTGAGCCCATAGATAGGAGACTATGGGGTCATCTTGGGCTTTCATATGTTTTCCTACACAGCAAAGGCTACTACATTTTCAAATTTGTTTCTGCTTTGGACTGTGACAATGTTTTGGCTTCCGGTCCATGGCACTTCACTTCTAAGGTCACGGTCCTACAAAAATGGAAAGAAGGAGTTATGTTTTCTAAAACTGAGTGTAATACATTTCCAATTTGGGTAAAACTCAGCAATATTCCTCTTTCCTATTGGTCAGATGAAGGTATAAGTTACATTGCTAGTGCTATTGGTAAACCTCGTTTCACTGATGAGATGACAACAAAGAATGATTTCTTGAACTTTGCTAGAGTCTGTATTGAAGTCAAGGCTTCATTTTCCTTTCCTCCTTCTATTCGAGTAGCCACAAAGCAAGATAACTCTTTGGAGTACTCTTTCACATCTGTTGAGGTTGAATACCAAAGCAAACCCCCCTATGCCCCAAATGCCTTGTGTTTGGACACTCTCATCTCAAATGTCCCAAAGCAAACTACAAGTGGATTTCTAAATATCCAAGGTCTGGTACAGCTTATAACATGCAAGCAACTATTGATGGTCATGCAAAGGTGGCAAATAACATGTAAGCTACTATTGGAACTGGTTCTGACAAAGATCCAAGGTCTGGGACTGTTGATAACATGCACGCCTAGTGGGTCTCCTCAAAATGACTGGGTAACAGTTGGTAGGGGAGCAAAATCTGGATTTGTTACTCCAATTCCCAGTAATGCTATGATTATCTCCAACACATTTTGTAAGACCACAACTTTTTATGAATAAAATGGAGTTTTCTCTATTTATTATTTTGAAATAATAAGGGGTTGATTTGATTAATGTGGTTAGTTATGGGTAAAATGCGCAAATATTTTAAATAAGCAAGTGGTTATAAAATATTCATTATTGTCGGGGAATATTCATTTGGTCGTGGAATATTCTTGCTGTCGAAGAACATTCGTACGACGGCGCAGCTATTTGTGGGCCCTGTCGACGTCGAGATTTTTAATTGTCCCTTTCCATTACTTGTTCTTTGGTGTTCTCATTTTAGGTGAGATTTGTTTGAAAAAACAAGTGAAAAAGGTCCGACATGTATAATGTCGACGATTGGACTATAAGAGTCGCCAGTTGGTTTTTTAAATGGATGTACCAACATAACCGAGAAAAAGCTTGCACATTGACCCAGTGATGTGACACTGCTAAACGGGTCGGTGAAATCGAGATTCATTAGGATTTGGGGACTTGGTTATGCAGAGGGAAGGTGTTAGGCACCCCCCGATATCCGTGTTACCACGGTGACCGCCTCTTTTCAAGAAACTGTTATCTGAATGTGTGTGTGTGGGGGTCAATGTGCTGTTATTTAGAAGTAGTGCGAAGCCTCGTTCGCACCTATATACACAGGGTTTGAATTTTATGTAAAAAATTCAATTTTAAGCAAGATATGGCAGTGATGTTTTATAAAAGAGGTTTTTCAAACCCTGATGCTCAATAGTAATTGAGACCTCTTATACTCCTATTTTATTCCGTATTCGGCTGGATTGATTTTATTTGACAGATGTGAAGCATCCCTACGAAAATACTGTACAAAAAGGTGCTGAATTCCTCGTGGGTATGAAAACCATCTGAGGAAATCCAAACATGACAAATATATTTACAAGCTGCTTACAGCTGAAAAGGTCCATCACGGGAACCGAATCTAAATTCAGGGGACTGAATCTGTGATGACATGATTCCTAGGCTCACATGATACCGCAATTGATATAAACGCAGTAAGCATGTATATATATAAAAGCTGTAAATATATATATACATACATGATCACCAACTACGAAGCACCTCCATGGGGGATCAAAAATATAAATAAAGCTGTAAAAGCTATCAACCGCCACGGAGGAAACTCCAGGCGGGAAAAATGTACAGAAAGCTATAAAAACGTTCAACTACCACGAAGTAAACTCCAGGTGGGACGAAATGTACAGAAAACTGTAAAAACGGTCAACCACCACGAAGTAAACTCCAGGTGGGACGAAATGTAAATATATATATATATATATATATATATATATTAAAGCAGTAAACACACCGGATGTGAAATCCAGGCTCACCAAACAGAGTTCGATAGCAGTTCATATATATAATTATATATATAAGAAAACCATTAAACGCACCAGACATAAGTCTAGGCTCATCGAATAGAGTTCGACACGTAGTTCATATATATATATATATATATATATATATATATATATATATATATATATATATATATATATATATATATATATACAAACTAAAAATAAACCACGGACCGAAGTACGGGCAAAAGTGTGTAACACGACTCTCAACGTGTAGAAGGGTGTGTGCAAAGATGAAGAGAAAAACTTTAAAGTGTGAAAGAAGGATTATAGTGGGCTGCTAAAGAAGACTTCAATATCTTTAAAGTGGGTAAACACTGGCTTTTGTGGATATAAAATAAGCTGTATGTGAGCTCACAAGTGTTTAAAATGAGAAAACACACAGTCTGGGGTGAGTACAGAGTAAATTGGGCAGGACTTCCTCGCCGTTTTCTCTTACAAAATGGCCACCCCAAGCGATTTATATATGGTGGAGCCGCAGGTGTACCTACGACTAAGCCGCAGGTGTACCAGAGGTAACCCGGGTGGGCCCGGGTTTTTCGGCTCGGGTCGTCTTGAAGTACGTGCACTCGGGCACTGTAATATCCACTCGAACTTTCAGAAGTGCAATCCGGGCATCCGTTTGAGGTATACAGGACCTATTTCGGACCGCCGTTGTCGAGAGTTATACGATGGCATGGGATTAGAGTTTGTGCGAATTCATTGAAGATGGGACGGTGCCCTCTGGTCTTCAAGCTTCAACTTTCATCCGTTACCCCGCATAATAGTTACTCGGGATTGGTAAGTCTTGTGGGACACTGTTGCGTAGAGACATTGAGATGACGTGGCATGGCATCGTGTTGGTCAGATGACGATGTTGCCACTCACCGGTGTTATCACCGGATTGGGCTGATAAAGCAGACGTTGCTCAGCTTCGCTGAGATTGGACTGCTATAATTTGTTGAAGGTCTTCATTGTCATCCTTGAGGTGTGTCTGTCTTCCCGATGCTATTGCCGGGCTGGTACAGTGTATCTCGTTGTGAGCGCCGAGATTGAAGCTGGTTGTATTTGTAACAAGTATTTTCGGGGTTATTGCCGAAATTGCATTCCTTGGGGTTATCACCAAGGTTAGTGACTATTCCCATGGTTGGGACTGAGACTGGATACCTCAGGGTTATCTCCGAGATTAATCAGTCTTCTCTGGTGTGTGTTTCGGTATTGTATCTGCATGCCTCGGGGTTATCTCCGAGATTAGAATTGTTACTCCCAGATTGTGATCCGGGGTTGATGCTGTACTTCCGGTAGTATCCGACATTGATATGGATTGTCTTTCAGGGTTCCTTCTTAAAAGACGAGTATGCTCTCCTGCAATGTTAGTGACAGATGTACAAAAAAATTTGAGTGTCTACAGATGCCCCTCTTTATCATACTCATGCATGGCGATGCATGGGTAGGATAAAGAATCCTAGACACTTGAAACGTAACAAGACGAACATGGTACTATGGATAGCAACATGATGTAAATGTATGATGCATGTGTAAGGGGTTGTAGCCCAACACGCTAGGGATGATTGTTGGCTCCCTGTTCCTTCAACTGGGGGTTGGCAATGATGACCAGATTTGATGTGTAATTCGAATCTGTTAGGACGTTGATGTTGGAGTTATCACCAAAGTCCTATGTCTTTGATTATGACTTGATCCCAAAGATGTACCTCTTATGTGTGAGAGATCTATGGGGATGAAGCTTGATCTGCTTGAGGATGTGTATAACATATTTCATCATCAATCCTCATTGATGACAATCTCCTGGTTTGTATCGTCAGGACATGTCACGATTCTGTTGGATTTACTGCCAATAGCAAATGCTGTCAGGGATGCCCGACCTTCGTTGATTTGTGTGTTTCACCGACATGTGAATCAATGGCTGAAAAATCCTGTGGGATATACTGTCAAGGTTGCTTGACCTCCGCTATCGTGTAGATCACCGGAACATTGCGTTGTGACCCCTGCCGGGGATTCGCTGGGGAATACGAGCGGTCGGGTGTGAAAACCTCGAGTGGCTTGAGAGCTCTGATAGGTTTAAATCGCTATCAGCCATAATAATGTCAAGGCTGCTTGACCTTCGTTGATTTGTGTGTCAACGAATGAGCATGCGTTATAACCCTCGCCGGGGATCTCTTTTGTGAAAAGATTGGGGTGACAACCTTACGCTGACGGCATCAGACCGCTGTACGGTATTGCCGAATATGGTATGTAAAGACTTAAATCATCGGTATAGTAAACCCTGTGTTCGGACAAATACCAATGGATGAAAAGAAAGCCACAGTTAGATCCAGAAAAACCAGGGTTTTAGGCTATTCTGCTCAATCGCGTAGAGTTTTTATCTCTGATTTGGCCTTTTCAGCTTGTAAGAACTCCTTTGCAACTCGAACTGGACTGAGTCGGAGGGATGGGACCCACATGGGGATGTCGCAGGTGCATCTGCTTCAGCCGTAGGTGCATCTGTTGTAGCTGCAGATGGGCCTGCGGCCAACCGTGGATGATAAATTCCAACAGGTTGGTCTCACAAGTCACTTTCAACTTGTTACGCGAAGGAAAATACGTGAGCCTCTTTCAGATCTGCTGAGTTCGGGCTGTTTTCTGTAAATTTTATCACCGTACAAGTGTTCTGCACTATCCTGGTAACATATGCCTGTATTTTCTCTCATTTCTGTCGGTTGGATTTTGCGTTATCGCATGAAATGCATCTAAACACATAGTAGTGATTATGTATGCACAAATGACTAGATAAAAAATATTCAACATAGTAAATGTTAGTATTAAACCATGCTGAACATAATAATGTGAAAAAATTTAACTTTTGAGACAGTCAAATTGACACCTTTTTCTGCTATTTTTTGTCCTATTTAAGGTCCAATGAGCATAAAGTAGCAAGGAAAAGTACTCCTAGTATTGAGGTTGGCCTTATGCATGATAATTTTAATTTTTAATGCATATATTATGTATATGACTTTGGGGCAGGTGTGCTACTGAATGGCCACCTAGACATGCCTGGATGCATGTGGATAGTCCTATTTTCAAAGGGGACTATGGCAAAATTTTCCCAAATGTAGGCATTGGGTAGTCATGCATTTTAACTCTATTATATGTTAAAGTAAATGCATGCATGCATATAGTCATAAAATGCATTCTTGAAAGCTCCAGGTAAGGAAATACCACACCCTTTCTGAAGTGATTTGGAGACTTATTGTCCAGATACTATGGATCCGGATCAGCCGAGCAGTTCCTATAGGACCACTTCTGGTGTACGGCAGAGGGCTTTTGAAGTGCCTCGTCCCCGTTCTGTCAGACAGCCTCGTCGGTTGGTAGAGGCTGTGATACGTCCTGTCCAGGTAGATGTTCCAGACGTTGAGGACGAGGAGGCGGATATTCCGATAGAGGATCCCGCTCCTGCTGCACATGTCCCTCGTAGGGAGCTTTTGAGCATTCAGGTGGTGAATCCAGAGTTACTGGGTAATTTGGGCAGACATCCATCGATGTATTTGCATGCTAACGAGGTATGACGTTAGACTTTGATCTTCCTTTTTTCCTATTGATGAGGATTAAAGGGTTTTGATGTTGATCTGCATTTCATGCAGGTTCCTGGTTTTACACAGCCTCGAGGGAACTGGTTCAGTATTCACTCCATGTACCAGGCACTTCATCCTGACTATAGAGCGGTAGTGCATGAGTGAGGATTTGGGGAATTTTTCTCCATCCTTCCCCGTCGTTGTCCTTGGGGTTATCTTAGGGCATTGTCTGAGCGATGGTTTCATCAGACTCAGTCACTCTATCTGCTGGATTGTGAGGTGATGATGACGCATATGGATTGACGATTTATCACAGGTATGGAGTTTGGAGGGGAGCCAGTGCCTTGCATGGCAAATATTACCCATACTGCCGTTAGATCCTTATTAGGAGTTCCGGCGGTGGCGCTCAAAGGCATGACCGTCCGTTCAGGTCCATTGAGCGTAGATGCTATGAGCGGGCTATTGAGTGTGCCTGTGCCTGATGATGTCAGAATCAGGGATCGCGTTCTGCGGCGATTGTTCCTGATGATCATTTGAGGCTGATTTATAGCAGACAACTCTTCTACGGTATCTTTCACTTTGATCAGCACTACACGTGATGTGGACCGTATTGGAGAGTATGATTGGGGTTCATACACCTTTGCCTATTTCCTCCGGGGCATGCGTATGTGCTCACAGGGTTTGACCGAGGCTTGGCTAGTATTTTACCCATTTCTGCTGGGGAGTATTTCTCTTGTCATTTACCATGTATAGGTTAAGAGTGTTAACTGACAGCAGATGTTTGCCTTTGTGTTGGCAGTTTTGGGCCTATGAGAGGTTTCCATGCTTGCATCCCATTAGTGTGTTAGGTTTAGACAACTATCCACGAGGACGACGATGGCATCATTCGATTCTGCCAAAGGTCCCTGTAGCTGAGGGATTCACTCATTACCGTATGCAGCTTGAGTTGCTGATGGCTGATACCATCACATGGCTTCCCTATTCTGGGGAACACCTGACCATGGGTTTTGAGGATGGATACCCGACTGGAGTCGAGTATGTGATTTCCACCAGGAGAGTTCCTTTCTTCACAGATGGAGGCTGGGAGCTCTATTTAGGAGAGCGTGCTATCAGGAGCACTACATGGGAGATCCGTATACCGATCTTGCCTCCTGCTAGGCGTTATTGGCCTGTGTCCCAGTCACTCATCATTGATATCCCATTGTTGGGGGTTGACAGTTTTGCATTGTCAGAGGGTCCATGTACTCCAGAGACGTTCCATCGGTGGTGGTCCCCTCGCACTATTGGAGCTCAGTCCCGCGCCACACAGTTTATGGGGGATATGGTTCCAGGATCCTTGATGATGACGGATTGGATAGCTTGTGTCCAAGATCCGACTCATATGACCCAGATTGATAGTTTGACCCGGCAGTTGGACCAGACACACATATTTATCCATCATTTGGGAAGAGATCCGACAGAGGCGGCTTCATTTGATCCTTCCAGCTCAGGCGCTGGCCCCTCAGGTGACCCGTTCGATTTTGCCGGTGCAGATCCTCCTCTTTATAGGCCTGACATCCCTGTTGAGATCCAGTGACTCAAGAGGAGTTACATCAGGTGGACAGGATTGATGATGTGGACATCGATACCATTGTCTTCTTCTGATGTGTATTCTCATTATATCTTTTGATAGGCCTCTGTTAGATATCGGGTGACTGTGCCCCATTCTCGCTATATCTTTTGATAGACCTTTGTTAGATATTGGGTGGTTGTGCCCCATTTCCCTATATTTGTAGCTATACAGAGATGATATATTAGATGATAATATACTTAGGAATGTATGCACTATTTTTTTCATTCCCTATATCATATTTCCATCTATTATCTATTATACATGTATCATGTTATGCATAAGTATGTATGTCCAGAGATATTTTGCATTGACCCCTAGATGGTCTTATGACACGGCCCGCACAGATGTCTTCTTAGACAGTTAGCCGTATAGATCATACCCCACCGTCAGTGGTGGCATCGGGTATGAGATCGTGGTATGATAGCATGTCACCACCAGACAAGGTGACTGTAGATCATTTATTGCAGCATACCATGACCTTTTTGACTTTTCAGGTTCCCACAGGATTTGTGGACGGGATGATAGAGCATTGGCTACCGGATAGGCATGTATTTCGATTCGGCACCCATGAGTTAACTCCTACTCTGAAGGAGTATGTACGTTTGACGATGCTGCCTTTAGACAGACCTTCCGTTCATCTGGCTTTGGGAGACATGAGCAGACGATTCATGACTCTCACAGGATTGAGGCGCAGAGTGGTACAGGATGAGTTGACATCTGGCCACGTGATATCCCAGCGTTTTCTGTACTACAGATTTGGCTCGGAGGATAGCTATTCACGACATTCTGGGGATTTCACCGTACCAGAGGATCATTGGCGTTTGGCCAGAGTTGACGTATTGATTCTATGTGTATTGTCATATGTATATATGCCACGGTATATGGATGAGATAGATATAGGCGTTGTCATGGCCGTGAGAGCTCTCAGGGAGGGTCGTACCATTGTACCTATGATTGTAGCAGAGACCCTGCGGTCGGCATCCTACTGCTGCACTTATCCGACAGGAGTATTCACTGGGAGTTCAGTCATGCTATATATGTGGTTCATGTCACACTTGAGACCGATTGGCACTCTTAGACGACATGGGTATTGCTTCACCCATGATGTTGCTATGTTATACTCTTTTCAGCCATTAGAGTGTATAGATGCTCTGTCCTGGTCCACATTCTTGGTAGATATCAGAGATCCATTCAGCATATTGCCGTGTTCGGGGCTTAGCTCACCTTCATTACTCATGCTCCGGGCATGGACTATCTTCCTCTGGCTGGTTTGAGGGGAGTGACCACTTATCACCCATTGGTCGTGATGTCGCAGTTTGACCAGTTCCAGGATTTTCATCCTTTTGAGGGGGCGACAGGTCAGCGTTTAGCTTCTCGGTACCTTTCAGCAAAGGACCGATCTCGGGTATACGCCTGCTGGGATCAGCGCGAGATAGCGACTTTTTCTGTCAGTCATCCTGGTTATTCCGTAGAGTATTCCGCGTGGATGGAGACAGAGATTTTATCGCCTACAGCAGTATTTGCAGTACCAGAGCGTGAGTTAGGTGATGTAGAGCCCATGGAGGACATTGATACCTACATCGAGGAGGAGCCCACTGCTGAGTTATCAGCATTTCTTCCGGATTCTCCTAGTACCAGTACTGTTGTGATTCAGCACTCGGCACAGTACTTAGAGCAGAGTCTTCATCTGATGACCTTTGAAAGAGATCAGATTCGATCTATGATGTCGACTGCTCTTGATGGGAGGGAGGTCGCTCTATTGGAGAGAGACGAGGCATTGTCTCGTAGAGATGCCGCCGTCGTTGAGCGGGATGAGGCAATATCAGCCAGAGATGCAGTGATATTTGAGCGGGATATCGCCATATCTGCCCGGGATGTAGCCATTACAAATAGTACTGCAGTGAGGTCCCTTACCACTGGCATGATCGCAGAGATGAGCACATATATTGATGATCATATGGTCACCATGCAGATGGCTATAAATCTGTTGGGTCATGTGGATATTCTCATACAGGAGACCACAACTTTACCTCCATCTTCTGAAAGGGACGCCATGTTGGGCTTGTTAGCTCGCATATATCCTGACTTGTAGGTGATCTTATATTTTCCTACACAGACTAGCTTAGCCATTTTGTTATGTACAGTTTACATTGTGTATATCAAACAACATTATATATATGATAGGGAAATATATTTTTGGTCACTTCCCTTTTAGATATGCTTTGCTACTTACTTGATATTTTGCCTGCTGCTTCAGAGCTTGTGATCTTGATGTATTCTGAATTCCTTCTCGGTGGATGGACATTGAGTTGTCTCTGGATAGTTCAGAATGGATCATCGATCTGTATGTATCCCTACCATCTCTCGGTGTCTTGCGACTGGTTTCTGTATGGAAATGAGGAGAGGAGTGTGGCTTTCCTCTCTGAGATTGACCGCACCACAGTTGGTCGCCAGCACTTCTATTCAGGGGAAGCCTAGTTAATTCCATCTCTTATGGATTGGTGTTGCTCTTCGAGGTACAACCGCCGCTTAGATGGTTGCCGAATCTCCTATTTGTGAGGAGTTCAGGTAATTCCATCCCTTTGGTCTGAAGCCGAATGAAACGTAGTGGATTAAAAGGATGATCCCAGTACCAACTGACAAGGGTTTGTGTTTTGATAGGGGGTGAGACCGCACCATGAATGGCTACCTACGTACTCCTATTGAAGAGGAGATCAGGTCTGCGTAGTTCGAACCTGGTGTAAGAGGTTCAACGCTGTATGTGGCAGGAATGGTGTAGGAATGTTTTTGTTGTTTTTTTTTTGTTTTTGTAAGGAAAAGGGTGGAAATATTTTTGTTGTTTTTGTTTTATTGCGACCGAGCCATATGAAATGGTTGCCTACGTACTCCTATTGAAGAGGAGATCAGGTCGACGTAGTTCGCCCCTCAAGGCGAGATGAAAAGCGTAATCCCATGTACAGGTCAGAGTGCAGGGAAGAGAAAGTTTTAATCTTAGGTTGAGGATAAACTGCAGGTGAAAAGTTTGATCCCAGGTATGGGTAGCCAAACTGCATACACAAGAGGTTCAATCCACGGTGGGATGACCTAAGTTGTAGTAACGCAAAGGAGAAAGTCAGGCTGCTGGCTTGAAAGGTATGTTTCCCTGAGGGGCAAAGTGTTGAAAATTTGTTTGTGGTAAAGGTTTAAAGAACCGGAATGACTGGTGACCTGATGGTCTACCACCAGGATGTTTACTTGATGACAACTTCAGACATAGTATCGTTTCACGGCGTCTGAGTTGATGAGTTGCAGAAATTCATCGTCGTCCATTTCTTGCAACCTGAGAGCGCCTCCTGTCAGTACTTCCTTGAAAATAAACTGGCCTTCCCAGTTAGGAGCGAATTTCCCTTAGCCTGATCTTGGTTGTCCAGGATTTTCTTCAAAACCAAGTCATGTTGTCTGAATTTCCGTAGCTGAACTTTTTTGTTATAGGATCGGGCGATCCTTTGCTGATATAACTGACCATGGAAGATAGCCGCGGTTCACCTTTCGTCTATTAGAGACAGTTGGTGATACCTATCTTGTACCCATTGGTCTTCATCCAACTCAGTGTCTATCAATACTCTGAGGAATTCCATCTCAACTTCTATGAAAAGCACTGCTTCCATCCCATAGGTCAATGCGTAGGGGGTTGCCCCAGTGGAAGTGCGCATTGAGGTTCTGTAGGCTAACAGAGTCAGAGGCAATTGGTCAGGCCAATTTTTATGATTGGTGGACATCTTTTGGACATCTTTTGCATAATCTTCTTGATGTTCTTGTTAGCCGCTTCAACAGCACCATTCATCTTCAGACGATAGATGACTGAGTTGAGATGTTTGATGTGGAATTTACTACATAATTCCTCCATCATTTTGTTATTGAGGTTCTTGGCATTGTCAGACACAATCACCTCTGGTTGTCCATATCGACAAATGGCATTGTTTCTGATGAAAGCAATGATGACTTCTTTAGTAACCCTGGGGAAGGAGGCTGCTTCTACCCACTTAGTGAAGTAGTCGATCATGGTAAAGATAAATCGATGACCATTACTGGCTTTAGGCTCAATGGGCCTGATAACATCCATTCCCCACATTGAGAAGGGCCAAGGTTGTAAGACCCCAACTTTTATAAATAAAGATGAATTTTCTATAAATATCATTTTTGAATATTATAGAGTTAATTTGATATAATGTTATAGTTGTGGGTAATATTTATAAATTTTGTAAAGTAAGCAAGTTGTTTTAAAATATTCGTTTGGTCGGGGAATATTCTTTTTGTCGGGAAATATTCGTACGACGGCACAATCATTGGTGGACCCCACAACAGAAGTATAGTCGTAGTTAGAAAACGACAAAATTATCTTTCTATAAAAATAACGGCTGAGGTGTTACCGTTAAAACCGTTAAAACTGTTGAACTACCCGGTAGTAAAAGTACAGTAATACGCGTGGTTGCATAGTAGCACACGGTATTGATTATTGATGCTTACGTGAGAAGTCACTCAGCTATACTCAATTATTGCTACAGTAATTGCTGCATCATATCTCTTAAATTATTGTCATAGTATCATCTGTATAATATGTTATATTATTAAATCAATAATTGAGACGTTGTGGTAAGTTTGGTTATTTTTATGGGGGGCCCATATGTCATCATCTAAGAGTCTCTTCGTCAATAGTAATTACCGTCGTCAATAGTATTTACCTTGGTCAATAGTATTTACCTTGGTCAATAGTAATTACCTTCGTCAATAGTATTTACCTTGGTCAATAGTAATTACCTTCGTCAATAGTATTTACCTTGGTCAATAGTAATTACCTTCGTCAATAGTAGTTGTCCCTTCAATATTACCAAGAGTCATTTGACCCTTCGTTAAGACCGAGAGTCATTTGACCCTTCGTTAAGACCAAGAGCCACCTTCAGTTTTTCTATAAATAAAGGCCTAGGGCTTCATTATTTTTCACGAATTCATTCAAGCTATAGAGAGAGAAAGTATAGAGAGAATAAGAGAGAGAGAATAAAAGTATTCTGCTACTTCACTTTTCCAATATCCAGTTCTTTTAAGGTAATGGGTGTTATTCTTTCTTATTCATGAAGAGAACTATTGTTATTCTATTTCTTATTATTCTGTTGGAATAACCTGTATACGCGGATATACCCTATACTTGGTGACATTCTTTTATTATTCTGTTGTCTGTGTGTTTTACACCGGACCTGGTTCCGTTTTTATTATTATTCTGTTGGAACATCCTGTCTGTGTGTTTTACACCGGACCTGGTTCCGTTTTTATTATTATTCTGTTGGAACATCCTGTCTGTGTGTTTTATACCGGACCTGGTTTCATTATTTATTATTCTGTCGGAATATCCTGTCTGTGCGTTTACGCCGGACCTGGTTCCATTATTTATTATTCTGTTGGAATAACCTGTCTGTGCGGTCTATCGCATGCATGGTGATTTCTTTTGTTATTCCATTCTTTATTATACTCAGTTGGTTAAGTTTTGACTTCTATACTCCATGAAATTTGTGGAATATCCTTGACATTTGCGCTTCATCTAGTATCTATTCATGAAAATATTCTCCTGATCATTCTTGAATTTTACTCCACAAAGTAGTATCATGTTGACAATTTGGACGTTGTTAATTCTTGGATAAATTAATTCTTGAACTTGTTTTATTGAATTCTTATATCATTGTCATCATCCTCATGTTTATATTCTGTTGAAAGTCATATGTGCTCTGTAGTGCATAGATGGACTTGGTATGATTATGACCAGGGATTATTCGGTGTAATCATGACCGTAATGTTACGAATGATGTGGTAAAAGTCCTCATTGGCCCGTAGTGCATTGATGGACAATTGTTGGCATGATCATGACCATTAATGAATATACGAATATCCTTGGCCGTAGTGCAGGGGTGATTCGATGATGTGGATTATTTTATTAAGCTGAGTCTCAGCGATCACAGTGTTGGAAAATCTTTTAAATCATAAAAGATAGTAGAGTTTATTTTCTACTTGACTCTTTTAATGGATTGGTTGTTCCGCTGCAGTTAAACTTGATGTCTATTATATTTTATCAGTTTAACATTGTTGAAGGCTAATGATAATTTATTCTGCATTATCTTAGTCATAATATTTCTTACTGGGCTAGTTGAGCTCACCCTTTCTTTCACTGTTCTCTTCAGGAAATGAGAACGTAGCTGGGGCAAGTCGGGGAACGGAGTGATGGTCCGAATGATAGTATTAGTTAGTAGCCCTCACTATTCTATGTAATGGTGTGTTAATAAATGTAATGAGGACTCCTTTTGAGTATGAATACTCTCTAGAAGATAATATTTTTATTCAAACTCACAGTTTATGTTTTGTCGTATTGTACACGACAGTTGTATTAGTAAGTTGTATTTGTATTCTGTACTATGTATCTGACGACCCAAGATGGGTGATGTATACCTAATTTTGGGGGCATCACAGGTGGTATCAGAGCTTAGGGATATGATCCCTGGCTAAGATGTGAGAATAGAACTAGGAGGGGAGAGACGGGGAATTCCTTCGCTAGTATGACCTACCTAAGTTTATTTGCATGGTATTTAATTGGTCGGTCATAATATAAGGATAATATATGACATATCAATTAACTTTTATTTTGTGGCAGTATCTGAAAATGGCATCTAAGAATGTTGAGAATAGCAATGGAGCACAGGCGACTGTTGATTCACGCCATATCAATAATCAGGATAATGTGCATCAGGAAGGTGACAATCCTCATGCAAACAACAACACTGACCAGATGATGAATGATGGAATGTTTAGAAACTTTATGCAGTTCATGCAACAGCAGGTGAGAGCGGCTCCTGTCCAAAATATAGGTGAAAACACTGAAAACTCTCAGACGGTCACCGCTAAACAGTTCAAGGAGCTGGGACCACCAGAGTTTATGGGAGAGCCAAAACCACTTATAGCGGAAACATGGATAAAATAGATCACCAAGATATTTGATGTCTTGGGTTGCTCTGAGGAGCAAAAGGTTCCCTTTGCCGCCTTTATGTTGCGAGGAGAGGCAGATTACTGGTGGGAATCGATAAAGCGTACTCAACCTACCGCACTGAAGATATCCTGGGAGTAGTTCCAAGAGCTTTTTAACGACAAATACTTTCCCGAGAGTATTCGTCACATGAAGGAGGTGGAGTTCATCAAATTGGAGCAGAATAATATGACCGTGTCGCAGTACGAGGCAAAATTTGCGGAGTTATCCCGGTTTGCGTCCCACCTGGTGGATAATGAAGAAAGAATGACGCGGATGTTTTTAAGAGGTTTGAAGCCGGAGATACGTCAACATCTTGTTTCTCATAAATTGTGTTTGTATTCAGATATTGTAAATAGAGCTCAGTTGGTGGAGCGCGATAACGAGACAACGCAACCAAAAGAGAGCAGCCGGCAAAATGATAATACCAGTGAGAGCAGTCATCGAAGCGGTGACAACAAGCGTGGAGGGAATCAACAAGCCAGAAATGGTAACCACTTCGGTGGTAATCAGGGCCAAAACAATAAGAATGGGCATTTCAAGAAGAGGAGATTCAACAATGATGGAAAGACGTCGGCACCAGCACCTATCGTTAAGGAAGGAGAACGACCACCTATCATATGTTTCAAATGCGGAGGGGAGGGGCACATCAGTCCAAACTGCGCGATGCCGTCCAAAGCATGTTATAATTGTGGAAGAGAAGGTCATTTAGCCCGATTTTGTCGTTTACCGAAGACAAATTCAGCTAGGATGGAGGCACCAAAGGCCGTCCCAGAAAAGTCAAAACCGGTTGTGCAAGGGAGAGCGTTTGTTGTGAACTCCCAGAAAGCAAGGAACCCGAATGAGGTCATCACGGGTAAGCTTATCATAAACTCTAACGAAGTCTATACTTTATTTGATACCGGTTCTACCCATTCTTTTATTTCTCCTACTTGCGCTCATCAATTAAATTTGATTCCGGGGAAATTAGACTTTGACTTAGCTGTTGAAACTCCATTGGGAGAAACCTTCATTACATCCACGGTTTATAAGTCTTGTTTGGTTCAAGTTGGTACCCACACATTACCCGTCGATCTGATTTCATTAAAAATACTTGCATTTGACGTGATTCTAGGGATTGATTGGTTAACAACTCATTATGCAAAAATTGATTGTTTTCGTAAGGTTGTTAGCTTTCATATTCCTAATCGACCTATTATGCGAATTCAAGCAACCAAACCATTAAAATCAATCGCTGTCATCTCAAGCCATAAAGCTATTTGTTTATTAAAAAATGGATGTCAAGCTTTCTTAGCTCATGTCACAGATCTAAACAAAAATACGTCAGCTTTGAATGATATTTCTGTTGATAATAAATTTCCTGACGTATTTCCCAAAGAACTTCCTGGCCTACCCCCAGAGCGTGAAATTGAATTTTGTATCGACCTTGAACCCGGTACAAAACCCATTTCCAAAGCCCCATATCGAATGGCTCCTATTGAACTTCAGGAGTTAAAGACCCAACTGCAGGAATTGTTAGACATTGGTTTTATTCGTCCTAGTACTTCTCCTTGGGGTGCTCCTGTTCTGTTCGTGAAGAAGAAAGATGGGAGTATGCGACTTTGTATTGATTATCGGGAGTTGAATCATGTCACCATCAAAAATAGGTACCCATTGCCACGTATTGATGACCTGTTTGACCAGTTGCAAGGAGCACAATTCTTTTTAAAGATCGATCTTCGTTCTGGATATCATCAGCTGAAGGTTAGAACTGAGGATATTCCAAAGACTGCCTTCAGAACTCGGTATGGGCATTATGAATTCTTAGTTATGTCTTTTGGATTGACTAATGCTCCTGCTGCCTTTATGGATATGATGAACAGGGTATTCAAGGAATATTTGGATCACTTTGTGGTCGTCTTTATCGATGACATCCTTGTTTATTCCAAAAGCCGGGAAGATCATGAGCAACACTTGAGGCTGGTACTCCAAAAGCTTCGTGAATACAAACTTTATGCCAAGTTGAAGAAATGTGAGTTCTGGCTGGAAGAGGTAGCATTCCTTGGGCACGTAGTATCAAGTCGTGGAATATCTATTGACCCGGCAAAGATTGAAGCTATTCAAAGCTGGGAGCAACCTAAATCAGTAACCGAAGTACGTAGCTTTCTCGGTCTAGCTGGTTATTATCGGAGATTCGTGGAAGGATTTTCTCGAATCGCTACTCCATTAACTCAGCTGACTAGGAAAGATACAAAGTTCAGTTGGAGCGAAGAATGTGAGCAGAGTTTTCAAGAACTCAAGAGGAGACTCATTTCAGCACATGTTCTAACAATACCATCTGGCTCGGAGGGATTTGTCATCTACAGTGATGCTTCGAGCAAAGGGTTGGGATGCGTTCTCATGCAACATGGAAAAGTCATAGCCTATGCATCAAGACAACTCAAGGAATATGAGAGGAATTATCCCACTCATGATCTAGAGTTGGCAGCTGTTGTTTTTGCACTTAAAATTTGGAGGCATTACTTGTATGGGGAGAAGGTGGATATCTTTACGGATCATAAAAGCCTCAAATATTTCTTCACTCAAAAGGAACTCAACATGCGACAACGACGTTGGCTTGAACTGTTGAAAGATTATGATCATACCATTCAATATCATCTAGGAAAAGCGAACGTGGTAGCTGACGCATTGAGTAGAAGATCATATGCAAGTACGAGTGCGATATTGTCAACACAAAGACCCATTTTGTGTGATTTGCAAAGGATAGAGATATACGAGTAGAACCAACTTTAATCGATAAAGTTAAAGCTGCTCAAGCTACAGACCTGGAGCTTATGCGTATGAGGAAGAAAGTGCAAGAAGGTTCTATGCCGGAAGCAAGAATCGATGAAGAAGAAATACTTCGAGTCAACTCCAGACTTTGTGTTCTTAACAACCCTGATTTAAAGTATGAAATCATGATGGAGGCGCACAACACACCGTTTGCAATCCATCCTGGAAGTACCAAAATGTATCATGATCTTCGTCATACATTTTGGTCGAGCAATATGAAGAGAGAGATAGCGTTGTTTATCTCAAGGTGTCTAACTTGTCAACGAGTCAAAGCGGAGCATCAAGTACCAAAAGGTCCATTGCAACCACTTGAAATTCTAGAATGGAAGTGGGATCACATTACCATGGATTTCATTACCGGTCTTCCTAAGGTTTCTCAAGGTATAGATGCGATTTGGGTCATTGTTGATAGATTGACCAAGTCTGCTCATTTCTTACCGATACGAGAAACTTATACACTTGAACGTCTTGCTCGTATGTACATAAACGAGATTGTAAGACTGCATGGTATGCCAGTATCCATAGTTTCTGATCGAGACCCAAGATTCACTTCACGATTTTGGGTTAGTTTACAAAAAGCTATGGGCACAGATTTACGATTTAGTTCGGCATATCATCCTCAGACGGACGGACAATCAGAGAGGACTATTCAAACTCTAGAAGATCTATTAAGACTCTGTGTCTTTGACTTTAAGGGAAGTTGGGACAAGTTCTTACCCTTGGTGGAGTTTTCCTACAACAACAGTTATCAAGCAAGTATTGGCATGGCTCCATTCAAAGCATTGTATGGAAGAAAATATCGTTCTCCAGTATGCTGGGATGAGGTGGGTGAAGCAACGCTGTTGGGACCGGAGTTGGTACGTATGACTACAGAAAAGATTCAAACGATCCGACAACGTATAAAAACCTCACAAGATCGACAAAAGAGTTATGCTGATCTTCATCGAAAGGACGTGGAATTTGATGTAGGAGATCATGTGTTCTTACGTGTTGCTCCATGGAAAGGAGTTACGAGATTTGGAAAGAGAGGAAAGCTCAATTCTCGATTCATCGGTCCATTTTTAATCCTCGATCGAGTAGGAACTGTGGCTTATAGACTCGCTTTACCGCCAAGTATGTCTCGTGTTCATAACATTTTTCACATATCCATGTTACGCAAATATGTGGAAGACCCGAACCACATTATTGAGTTAGAACCGGATGAAATAGCGGAGGATTTGATGTATGAAGAAGTTCCTGTTCAAATCTTGGATAAGAAGGAACATATTCTACGCTCCAAGGTTATACCTCAAGTCAAAGTTTTGTGGAGAAGCCACGATGTTGAGAAAATGACCTGGGAGTTATAATCTGAAATGAAATCAAGATATCCTTACCTCTTCGATATACCAGGTATGTACCCTAATTTCGAGGGCGAAATTTCATAAGAAGGGGAGGTTGTAAGACCCCAACTTTTATAAATAAAGATAAATTTTCTATAAATATCATTTTTGAATATTATGGAGTTAATTTGATATAATGTTATAGTTGTGGGTAATATTTATAAATTTTGCAAAGTAAGCAAGTTGTTTTAAAATATTCGTTTGGTCGAGAAATATTCTTTTTGTCGGGGAATATTCGTACGACGGCACAATCATTGGTGGACCCCACAACAGAAGTATAGTCGTAGTTAGAAAATGACAAAATTATCTTTCTATAAAAATAACGGCTGAGGTGTTACCGTTAAAACCGTTAAAACTGTTGAACTACCCGGTAGTAAAAGTACAGTAATACGCGTGGTTGCATAGTAGCACACGGTATTGATTATTGATGCTTACGTGAGAAGTCACTCAGCTATACTCAATTATTGCTACAGTAATTGCTGCATCATATCTCTTAAATTATTGTCATAGTATCATCTGTATAATATGTTATATTATTAAATCAATAATTGAGACGTTGTGGTAAGTTTGGTTATTTTTATGGGGGGCCCATATGTCATCATCTAAGAGTCTCTTCGTCAATAGTAATTACCGTCGTCAATAGTATTTACATTGGTCAATAGTATTTACCTTGGTCAATAGTATTTACCTTGGTCAATAGTAATTACCTTCGTCAATAGTATTTACCTTGGTCAATAGTAATTACCTTCGTCAATAGTATTTACCTTGGTCAATAGTAATTACCTTCGTCAATAGTATTTACCTTGGTCAATAGTAATTACTTTCGTCAATAGTAGTTGTCCCTTCAATATTACCAAGAGTCATTTGACCCTTCGTTAAGACCGAGAGTTATTTGACCCTTCGTTAAGACCAAGAGCCACCTTCAATTTTTCTATAAATAGAGGCCTAGGGCTTCATTATTTTTCACGAATTCATTCAAGCTATAGAGAGAGAAAGTATAGAGAGAATAAGAGAGAGAGAATAAAAGTATTTTGTTACTTCACTTTTCCAATATCCAGTTCTTTTAAGGTAAGGGGTGTTATTCTTTCTTATTCATGAAGAGAACTGTTGTTATTCCATTTCTTATTATTCTGTTGGAATAACCAGTATACGCGGTCTACCCTATACTTGGTGACATTCTTCTATTATTCTGTTGAAACATCCTGTCTGTGTGTTTTACACCGGACCTGGTTCCGTTTTTATTATTATTCTGTTGGAACATCCTGTCTGTGTGTTTTACACCGGACCTGGTTCCATTATTTATTATTCTGTCGGAATATCCTGTCTGTGCGTTTACGCCGGACCTGGTTCCATTATTTATTATTCTGTTGGAATAACCTGTCTGTGCGGTCTATCGCATGCATGGTGATTTCTTTTGTTATTCCATTCTTAATTATACTCAGTTGGTTAAGTTTTGACTTCTATACTCCATGAAATTTGTGGAATATCCTTTACATTTGCGCTTCATCTAGTATCTATTCATGAAAATATTCTCTTGATAATTCTTGAATTTTACTCCACAAAGTAGTATCATGTTGACAATTTGGACGTTGTTAATTCTTGGATAAATTAATTCTTGAACTTGTTTTATTGAATTCTTATATCATTGTCATCATCCTCATATTTATATTCTGTTGAAAGTCATCTGTGGCCTGTAGTGCATACATGGACTTGGTATGATTATGACCAGGGATTATTCGGTGTAATCATGACCGTAATGTTACAAATGATGTGGTAAAAGTCCTCATTGGCCCGTAGTGCATTCATGGACAGTTGTTGGCATGATCATGACCATTAATGAATATACATTCATCCTTGGCCGTAGTGCAGGGGTGATTCGATGATGTGGATTATTTTATTAAGCTGAGTCTCAGCGATCACAGTGTTGGAAAATCTTTTAAATCATAAAAGATAGTAGAGTTTATTTTCTACTTGACTCTTTTAATGGATTGCTTGTTCCGCTGCAGTTAAACTTGATGTCTATTATATTTTATCAGTTTAACATTGTTGAAGGCTAATGATAATTTATTCTGCATTATCTTAGTCATAATATTTCTTGCTGGGCTAGTTGAACTCACCCTTTCTTTCACTGTTCTCTTCAGGAAATGAGAACGTAGCTGGGGCAAGTCGGGGAACGGAGTGATGGTCCGAATGATAGTATTAGTTAGTAGTCCTCACTATTCTATGTAATGGTGTGTTAATAAATGTAATGAGGACTCCTTTTGAGTATGAATACTCTCTAAAAGATAATATTTATATTCAAACTCACAGTTTATGTTTTGTCGTATTGTACACGACAGTTGTATTAGTAAGTTATATTTGTATTCTGTACTATGTATCTGACGACCCAAGATGGGTGATGTATACCTAATTTTGGGGGCGTCACAAAGGTGAACTCATATTGTGAAGTTCCCGTGGAGGGGCGTGTATAGCATTCCCATGAATCTGGAACTGATAGCATCTCCTGACATGGTCATTGCAATCAGCTTTGAGAGATAGCCAATAATGTCCCGTCCTGAGAACTTTCTTGACAAGAAGGGAGCCACTCGTACGGGGGCCACAGACTCCGCCATGGATTTCATCCATAAGCATTTGGGCTTGATCTTTGTCTAAACATCTGAGGAGACCTAATCCTGCATCTCTTTTATATAGCGCATCTCCACTCAGGTAGAATTTCATAGCCAGTCAGTGGATCCGCCTTTCCTTAGTCGGGCTCGCCTCAGCGGGTGTAGATCCATCTCGCAGATATTCCTTGATATGCTAATACCAAGGATGTTGGATGGGAGGTAGCTCATCTGACACTTCTCCAACGTAATTCCCATAGGTTGGGGCCTTGTGCAGGGAAATTGTGACGCTTGGCAAGTGTTCCTTATCTGATATGCGAATCAAGGAGGCCAAAGTTGCTAACGCATCCGCGAAATCATTCCTATTATGAGGAATGTGTAGAAAGGATATTTCTTTGAATCCCAAAGCCATCTTTAAAACCTGCCGATGGTAAGGCAGCAAATGTAATTCCTTGGTTTGTTAGATTTCGGTGGATTGTCTGATTACCAACTACGAATCTCCAAGGACAGTTAACCGCCTGATGCCCATTGAATGGGCAAGTTTTAGCCCCATAAGACAACCTTCATACTCAGTCGTATTGTTGGTGCTGACAAACTGTAATTTAACGGCGACAGGATACTGCTCCCCCGTATCAGATACTAGAACTGCTCTAGCTCCAGAACCTTCCATATTGGCAGCTCCATCGAAATACATCTTCCATATTTGGCGTGTATCGTACTGATGGTGTTGCTGAACTGTCATTACTCCTTCATCGGGGAAGTAGGTTTCCAAGGGTTTAAAATCCCTTGATGGTGCAGCGGCCAGTTGATCCGTAATTCCTTGACCTTTGATGGACTTTTGAGTCACATATACGATGTCAAATTGTTGTAGGATCAACTGCCATCTGGACAGCCGATAATTCAGTATAGGTTTACTGAACACGTACTTGAGAGGATCCACGCGGGATATGAGATGGGTTGTGTGCCCATGGAGGTAATGTTGTAACCTCATGGCAGCCCACGCTAAAGCACAACACGTCTTTTCGATCAGAGTGTACTTGTGTTCACTGCTGCTGAATCTTTTACTGAGGTAATAGATAGCTCGTTCTAGGCCTCTATCGTCCTTCTGTCCCAGCAGGCAGCCCATGGCATTGTCACTTACGGACAGATACATAAATAGGGGAACATCATCCCTGGGTGGTACCAAGATGGGAGCTTTGATTAGCTATTTCTTGAATGTAAGGAAGGCATTCTGGCACTTCTCATTCCATTTCATGGAGGAGTTCTTCCTTAACAGCTTGAAGATTGGCTCACAGGTTGCTGTGAGTTGGGAGATAAATCTGCTAATAAAGTTGATCCTTCCCAAATATCCCCGTATTTCCTTTTCTGTCTGAGGAATGGGCATTTCCGTGATGGCTTGGATTTTGGCAGGATCCAGCTCTATCCCTTTGTGGCTGACTAGAAATCCTAGCAACTTGCCTTTTTTAACGCCAAAGGCGCACTTAGCTGTATTCAACTTCAAGTTGTACTTACGCAACCTGTTGAATAATTTCCTGAGATGGTCTATATGGTCATCCTCCTTTCGGGATTTGACAATAATGTCATCCACGTAGATCTCAATCTCTTTATACATTAAGTCGTGGAAAAGAGCCATCATAGCTCGTTGATAGGTAGCTCCAGCATTGATGAGGCCGAATGACAACCGTCTATAACAAAAAGTTCCCCAAGGAGTGATGAAAGTAGTTTTTTCACGATCTTCCTCGGCAACCATGATCTGATGATACCCCGCAAAGCAATCTGCAAAGGAGTGCATGTCGTATTGCGCAGTATTGTCAATGAGAATGTGGATAAATGGCACGGGAAAGCTATCTTTTAAGCAAGCTTTGTTCAAGTCTCGGCAATCCATACAAACTCGCACCTTCCCTCCTGGTTTAGGTACGGGCACGATGTTGGATATCCACTCAGGATATGTAGATACCATTATGATGCCAGCTTAAAACTATTTCACAATTTCTTCTTTCACCTTTAAACTCCATTCAGGTTTCAATCGCTAGAGCTTTTGCTTGACTGGCTTAAATCCCTCTTTAATGGGAATGCGATGAAGGACAATGTCAGTGGACAAACCCACCATATCTTCATGAGACTATGCAAACTCATCCTGGAACTGGGTTAATAGCGTAACCATGTCATTCCATCGATTTAGGGTAAGGTCTGAACCAATCTGGATTAACTTAGGGTTTTCTAAGGTTCCGAGATTGAAAGGAGTGGTTTGATCAAGGTTGGGTTTGGGTTTGTCTTTGACCCATTCTTGAATTTCTGGAGACACCTCAATGTCATCCTGTATATCCACCAAGGCTGAATTCATCTCTCCATCAAAGGAACAATCCTTGTGGAGAAGAGGCACTGTATCAACAAGCACAGGCACATCTAAATTTAGAGTCTTAAAACAAAATATGCTTTCACTTAGTATATATGAAATGTGTTGATAATACACAGTGTTAGCATATACTGGCAAAATAAACCGCTAATACTGTACAGAAAAGTAAGCAGTTATTATATCTATAGGGCAGAAAGAGTTTTCATCCGCTTTACCCTTGACGACCAATGCAAGGAATGTTGTTCCAATTGGCAAGAGCAAATTTCGGGTGAACCGCAGTGATAGAGGGATTATCATCATCTTCCCTGTCCCGAATGATAGCCATTACATCTAGGCAATCATCGTCTGGGGTGTATCTATTGGTATGCTCATTATGAACGATGATGCGTATTCCGGACATCATCCGCATGACGTCTTGCTTGATTCTTCGTTCCTCTTCCTCCACTGCGGGATTTGGAACAAAGATTTCTTTCTCCTTTACCGGTACCGGCTTGGGAAATAACATTGACATTATATTGGCTGGCACCTTCACGGGAGGTTGTGCGGACTCGGAGCTTGAAGGCGAAGCTAAACGCCGCATGGTCGAAGCTGAAGGAATCTGCTGATGCTTATAAGGATTCCTGTGACTAGAGCTGGCAGAATAGCCTAGTCCAACTGTCCCAATTTGCTTGGTTAAGCAAATAGTGTACTTGATACCCTGGCAATCTTTACCCAACCCTTGTCCCGGTTTATGACCCAACGACATCATTTCTTGTGTGGCCGACATTACCTCGGCAGAAATTTGGGGTTCGGGCAGTGGCGTTCCAATAGCATGGTATTGGGTATTTCTTATTTCCAAAGCATGAAAACTAATTGGCTCAACATCCTTATTGGCATTGATGAGTGGCATGTCCCCATGCTGAGGAATCTCCGGTTCAGCGTTGACTGTGACCAGGCTATTGTTGATGATGTAATTCAACTGTTGGTGAAGAGTGAAGGGGACTGCCCCTGCCATGTGAATCCATGGTCGTCCCAAGAGCAGGTTGTATCCCGAATCTATCTTGAGCACATGGAAGGATACGCAGAATGTATGAGGACCAATCTCAATTGGTAGCTCTACTACTCCGACTGAGTTACGGCGGGCTCCATCAAAAGATTTGATAATGGTATGGCTACTCCGAATTCAATTGGGATTGATATTCATCTTCACCAAGGTAGCGTATGGGCAGATATTCAGAGAGAAACCTCCATCTATTAAAACTCCTGCCACCATATATCCGGAGGACAAGACTGCAATGTGCAACGGTTTGCAATGACCGGTCCCTTCGGGCGGTATGTCATCATCAGTGAAGGATATCGCATTGTTGTTGAAAATGTGATCAACTAGATGTTAAAACTTTTCCGTATCAACTGATGTCGGTAGATAGGCTTCTTCTAAAACCTTTAACAAGACCTTCCGGTGATTCTCGGAAGTCAGGACCAAGTCCAAGATTGATATCTGTTGTGGAGCTTCTTTCAAGCTTAAAACCACCTTGGCTTCATTATGACCCATAGTGCGGAGGAAATTTTCAATCTTCTCAATGGGTACTTTCCCCTTAGACTTGATGACAGGCTTCATTACCCGTTGGGAAAGATACAGTGGATTTTCCTTCGACACTGTAGCAGTTATATGCGAGGTGGATCCTTCACCTTCTCCATAATTCCATGGAACTACGCGCAAGCTAACAATAGGATATTGTGCTCTGCACGACAAGTTGATTGGCTCGAGAGTGGCCACGTTCAAAGGATTGTTAATTCCCTTGAGTTGAATGACTGGCATGACAAGTGATTTGTTAATCCCATCATTTTCAGCGGATATGACTACTATTACACTCTTCCACTTAGTAGGACACGAATCCTCACTTTCCCGTAACACAGTGTCGTTATCTGCCAGACGCAGTATGCCACTATTGATTAAATTTTGAATAAGGTGGCAGAGTGCCCAGCATTCTTCTGTGTTGTGACCGCGAGAGTGAGAATGATATTGACATACTCCCTCAGAGTTATATCGTCCTGAACGGGGGTTGATTGGAGGTAGAAGGCAATTAATCCTTCCTTCATTGATGAACATATGAAGGATTTCCTCCATAGGTTGGCCCAAATATGTGAATTCCCTTTTGTTGGCAAAATCCCGACGGGCCTTAGCATTTGCTCTCTTCATCACTTTATACTCCTGCATTTCATTTTCTGAAAGTGAAGAGGGAATATTCATGACAATAGGTAGGAGACTGGCATGCTCCTGGCTGATTAGCTGACGAGTCACTTGATGCTGATAAGTCACTAGTTCCGCCAATTGCTCAATTTGTTTATAGAGAGCTTTCATCTTTCGTTCCATTGTGAATTGGAACTTAGCATAATCCCATCTGTCATCAACATCTTTGGGGGTCTGGGATGATTCACAGCTGAAATTGGAACTCTATCCGCTGCTCCAATTGATCATGTTGACCTCTTCTTCCTTGTGTTGAGGAAGAGGGTTATCTTGAACGTGAGGCTGATCGGGTTTGGTGACCACGATTTCACCGTTGTCTATCAGGTTTTGGATTTTGTGTTTCAAGGCCCAATAATCCTGAGTATCATGTCCAGGTGCCCCGGCATGATAAGTACATTTCCGAGCAGCATTAAAACCCCGTCCATTAGGGCTGGCTGGTGGAAGAAGATGCGTGATTTTCTTCTGAGTTATTAGAAGATTGAGAATGTTCTCGAGGGTGTCCCCTAAGGGTGTGAATACTCGAGGTCATTTGACTTCTCCACCTTTTGGTACTGGAGGGTTTAAAGACTGTGCTTGAAAGGGAGTGTAATTTCTCCTCTGGATAGGCATGTTTTGACTGCCTTTTTGACCTTGTAATATCAGGAAAACATTCTTTTCTTTCTTTTTATGGACCCTCCGGGGGTTGTTCCCATAATTTTCAGATTGGATGTGATCAGCCCATAATTTCCAGATTGGATGTGATCAGCAACAACTTTGAGTACAGCTAGGTCTTGAATCTTTCTGGATTTTAATCTCATTTCAGCCATCTCCCTATGTTTGACCATTTCAGAAAATGGTTTGCCGATGTCGGCTAAAACTCTTTCATAGAAAGGTGCTTCTTGTATGTCTATGAAAGTCATGACCATCTCTGATTCTGTCATGGAAGGACTAACTTGGGCAGCCAGGCGTCTCCACCTCTGAGCATACTCTCTGAAAGACTCATTAGCCTGTTTCTTGATCTTGGTAATTTGATACCGATCAGGAGCCATTTGAGATTAAAAGTTGTATTGGGTGAGGAAAGCGTGTGCTAGCTCTTCCCAACTATGGATCTTTGAATTGTCTAATCTTGTGTACCACGAACGGGCTTCTCCAGTTAGACTTTTTTGGAACAGTTGCATTCTGAGTTTTTCATCCTCTGCATAAGATCCCAGTTCTCCAATAAACACCTTTAGATGTGTTAGGATCTCCTAACCCGTCATATTTTTCAAAGTCAGGAGTCTTAAATTTTTCTAGATAATGAATACCAGGGAAAATACACAAATCAACATATGAAACACTCCCGTGTGTTCCAATTCCTTTGATAGTGCGAAGGGTCTCTTCCATTTGGAGGACTTTCTTTTTGATGTCACCAGTGTCTGGGTCTCCAGTGGGATGGGCAGCATCATGAGTTTTGTTGGTCGGATCCAACTGTAGTTCAGGTATTGTAATGACCTGAGTTCCTCCTTGTGTGGAGGATTCAGCATGTACGGGTATTTTCTGACCCTGCGTAGACTGGTGTAATTCTTTTAGTAGAACAGCCAAATCTGTAATCTGTTTGCTTAATCCGTCGAATTCTTTGTGAGAAACTGGATTAAGTTCAGTCTGGTCGGATGACGACATGATTGACTGTAGGCCTGTTGCCTTTTTGGATTTTGAACGGGTGGTAGGTCCGATTGATTCCCTATAAAAGACTTGCATAGTTTAGTCTTTAGGGAAGGTGGATAATAGCATGCTATGCGATGTGTCCAGTTTAGGAATTTTATCCTGCAAAATGGATGTCAGCTGTTTGTAGCATCTATGTGTACACATTTCTTCATATTTCTCATTACATGGAGATAGATATGGAAGATAATTACAAGTAATTGAAATGAGAGCATGAAGAGACTTTCCTCCATTTTGGGTTTATCAGAGGCTGTCCTAACTTAGGTTACTCTCGTGGCTTTTTGGCATGAAGGTTCCCAAATCATTGCAATCTACTTGACGGGAAGTTAATCCGGTCTTTCAACTTGAGCGAATTTGGGTGGTGCCTTTCCTGTGCCTCGGAGAATTAGTCTTCTCACGAGTCCAGTAATCAAACACCGACGGGATAGCCTCCTGGTGGAGGGACCACACAACATACATTCACATACATCGCGTCTTACCGTATGAAAATGATGACATGTGCGAAGCACTAATATCACAAGCAGTTTATAGTGTGAAGCACTAATATCACAAGCAGATAACAATTTTGAAAAAATTGTAATAGTGGCATAAGTCCTCTTACTGGAGTCCCCAGCAGAGTCGCCACCTATCGACGTCGGGATTTTTAATTGTCCCTTTCCATTACTTGTTCTTTGGTGTTCTCATTTTAGGTGAGATTTATTTGAAAAAACAAGTGAAAAAGGTCCGACATGTATAATGTCGACGATTGGACTATAAGAGTTGCCAGTTGATTTTTTAAATGGTTGTACCAATACAACCGAGAAAAGGTTTGCACATTGACCCAGTGATGTGACACTGCTAAACGGGTCGGTGAAACCGAGATTCATTAGGGTCCGGGGACTTGGTTATGCGGAGGGAAGGTGTTAGGCACCCCTCGGCATCCGTGTTACCACGGTGACCGCCTCTTTTTAAGAAATTGTTATCTGAATGTGTGTGTGTGGGGGTCAATGTGCTATTATTTGGAAGTAGTGTGAGGCCTCGTTCGCACCTATATACACATGGTTTGAATTTTATGTAAAAATTCAATTTTAAGCAAGATATGGCAGTGATGTTTTATAAAAGAGGTTTTTCAAACCCTGATGCTCAATAGTAATTGAGACCTTTTACACTCCCATTTTATTCCGTATTCGGCTGGATTGATTTTATTTGACAGATGTGAAGCATCCGTACGAAAATACTGTACAAAAAGGTGCTAAATTCCTCGTGGATATAAAAACCATCTGAGGAAATCCAAACATGACAAATATATTTACAAGCTGCTTACAGCTGAAAAGGTCCATCACAGGAACTGAATCTAGATTCAGGGGACTGAATCTGTGATCACATGATTCTTAAGCTCACATGATGCCGCAATTGATATAAACGCAGTAAGCAGGTATATATATAAAAGTTATAAATATATATATACATATATAATCACCAACCACGAAGAACCTCCATGGGGGATCAGAATTATAAATAAAGTTGTAAAAGCTATCAACAGCCACGGAGGAAACTCCAGGCAGGAAAAATGTACAGAAAGCTGTAAAAACGGTCAACTACCACGAAGTAAACTTCAGGTGGGACGAAATGTACAGAAAGCTGTAAAAACGGTCAACCACCACGAAGTAAACTCTAGGTGGGACGAAATGTATATATATATATATATATATATATATATATATATATATATATATATAAGCATATAAACGCACCGGATATAAAATCCAGGCTCATCGGACAAAGTCCAACAACAGTTAATATATATAAGTATATATATATATATATTAAAACAGTAAACGCACCGGATGTGAAATTCAGGCTCACCGAACAGAGTTCGATAGCAGTTCATATATATAATTATATATATAAGAAATCCAGTAAACGCACCAGACATAAGTCTAGGCTCATCGAACAGAGTTCGTCACGCAATTCATATATATATATATATATATATATATATATATATATATATATAAACTAAAAATAAACCACGGACTGAAGTCCGGGCAAAAGTGTGCAACACGACTCTCAACGTGTAGAAGGGTGTGCAAAGATGAAGAGAAAAACTTTAAAGTGCGAAAGAAGGCTTATAGTGGGCTGCCAAAGAAGACTTCACAATATCTTTAAAGTGGGTAAACACTGGCTTTTGTGGGTATAAAATAAGCTATATGTGAGCTCACAAGTGTTTAAAATGAGAAAGCACTCAGTCTGGGGTGTGTATAGAGCAAATTGGGCAGGGCTTCCTCGCCGTTTTCTCTTACAAAATGGCCACCCAAAGCCCTCTATTTATAGAGGGTGGAGCCACAGGTGTACCTGCAACTGAGCTGCAGGTGTACCAGAGGCAACCCGGGTGGGCCCGAGTTTTTGGGCTCGGGTCGTCTCGAAGTTCGTACACTCTAGCACTGTAATGTCCACTCGAACTTTCAGAAGTGCAATCCGGGCATCCGTTTGAGGTATACAGGACCTATTTCGGACCGCCGTTGTCGAGAGTTGTACAATGGCATGAGATTAAAGTTTGTGCGAAGTCATTGAAGATGGGACGGTGCCCTCCGGTCTTCAAGCTTTAACTTTCATCCGTTACCCCGCACAATAGTCACTCAGGATTGGTAAGTCTTATGGGACACTGTTGCGTAAGGACGTTGAGATGACGTGGCATGGTATCGTGTTGGTCAGATGACGATGTTGCCCCTCACAGGTGTTATCGCCGGATTGGGCTGATAAAGCAGAGGTTGCTCAGCTTCACTGAGATTGGACTGCTGCAATTTGTTGAAGGTCCTCATTGTCATCCTTGAGGTGTGTCTGTCTTCCCGATGCTATCACCGGGCTGGTACAATGTATCTCGTTGTGAGCGCTGAGATTGAAGCTAGTTGTATTTGTAACAAGCATTTTCGGGGTCATTGCCGAAATTGCATTCCTTGGGGTTATCACCAAAGTTGGTGGCTATTCCCATGGTTGGGACTGAGACTGGATACCTCGGGGTTATCTTCGAGATTAATCGATCTTCTGCGGTGTGTGTTCTGGTATTGTATCTGCATGCCTCGGGGTTATCTCCGAGATTGGAATTATTACTCCCAGATTGCGATCTGGGGTTGATGCTGAACTTCCGGTAGTATCCGGTATGGATATGGATTGTCTTTCATGGTTCCCTCTTAAAAGACAAATCTGTTCTCCTGCAATGTTAGTGACGGGTGTACAAAAATTTCGAGTGTCTACAGGCCCCATAACAGAAAGCGATTGGATAAAAAAAATGACAAGTATGAGTTTTTATAGATAACGTCGTAGTTGTTACCGTTAACACTGTTGAATACCCGGTGGTTAAAATACAGTAATACGCGGTGTTGTACAGTAGCACACGGTATTGCACCAATTATTGATTCTTACGTATTGATGATGGACTTTTAAATTCATAGATGATAGTAGATTTCATTCTCTACTTAACTCTTCTAATGAATTGTTGTTTCCGCTGCAGTTGTTGATCTAAAACTTGTTGTTGTATTCTATCAGATTTTTCCATGTTGAGGACTAACGATAATTTGTTCTATATTATATTTGTCATAATATTCTTTATTGGGCTAGTTGAGCTCACCCTTTTTATTTTTGTTCCATTTTTCTTCTTAGGAGGCGAGAATATAACGGGAACTAGTAGGGGTGTGGAGTGATGATTCAAAATGGTTGTCTTAGTAGTCCTCACTATTTTATAAAATACCGTATCAATAATTGTAATGAGGACTTATTTGAGTGTGGATATTATATAGAAGACAATATTTGTATTTTAAACCCACAGTGTATGTGTTGTCGTATTTTACACGGCAATTGTAATAATGAAGCTGTAGTTATTTTCTGTACCATGTATTTGGCGACTCAGAATAGGTTGGGTGGATTGGACCTATTTTGGGGGCGTCACAGTTGGTATCAGAGCTTAGGGATATGGTCTCTGGCGGAGATCAGGGAATAGAACTAGGAGAGGAGAGACGAGTAAATCATTCGCTAGTGTGTCCTACCTAAGCTTATTTGTTGGTCGGCCATAATATAGGGGAATTATGTGGTATGTCATTTTCTTTAATTAACCCTTGTTTTGTGAATGTATTTGAGAATGACATCTAAAAATTTTGAGATGGGCAATGGAGCAAGACAATATGACCGTGTCGCAGTACGAAGCTAAGTTTACTGAGCTATCCCGATTTGCATCCCATTTGGTAGACAACAAGGAGCGAATGACGTGAATATTTCTGCAAGGTTTGAAACTCGAAATACTCCAATACCTCATTTCTCGCAAACTTTATTTATATTCAGATGTTGTGAATATGGCTCAGTTATTGGAGTGCGATAATAAGTCGGCCCAACCAAAAGTTAACGACTAACAACATGATAATAATCGTACCGGTGGCAACGACTATCGTAACAATGATAACCATCGTTGAGGAAATTATCATGCCAGAAATGGTAACCACTTCGGTGGTAATCATGACCAAGATAATAGGAAAGGTGAGTCAAGTGGAAATTTCAAAAAGAGAAGATTCAGCAATGACGGGAAGACGTCGGCACCAGCACCAGCAACAAAATCTAGGGGAAGAGAAAGACCGTCGGTTAGATGCTACAGATGCGGAGAGGAGGGACACATAAGTCCAAACTATTCACAGCCTTCTAAGGTATGTTTTAGTTGTGGAAAAGACGATCACGTAGCTCGATTTTATCCTGTAGCGAAGTTAAGTCCAGCTGGGACGGTGACACCAAAGGCGGATACGGACAAAACAAAGACGATAGTTTAAGGGAGAGCGTTTTTCTTGACGAGGAACCGAACGAAGTTATCACGGGTTAATTAATCATAAACTATTACGAAGTCTGTACCTTATTAGATACCTGTTCTACCCATTCTTTTATCTCTCCTGCTTGTGCTCAACGTTTAAACTTGACTCTTGAGAAATTAGACTTTGACTTATCTGTTGAAACTCCGTTAGGAGAAACTTTCGTCACATCTACAGTTTATAAATCTTGCTTGGTTCAAATTGGTACCCTCACCCTACCTGTTGCTCTTATATCTTTGAAAATACTTGCATTTGATGTGATTTTAGGGATTGATTGGGTAACCACTCATCATGCCAAAATTGATTATTTTTGTAAGGTTGTTAGTTTTCATATTCCTAACCAACCTGTTGTACGAATTCAAGCAACCAAACCATTAAAGTCAATCACTATCATATCAAGCCATAAAGCCATTCGTTTATTAAAAAATGGATGTCAAGCTTTCTTAGCTCATTTCATGGATTTAAACACAAATACGTCAGATTTATGTTGTTAGTGAATTTCTTGACGTATTTTCTGAAGAACTTCCTGGCCTACCCCAAAGCATGATATTGAATTTTGTATCGACTATAAACCCAGTACAAAACCTATTTCTAAAATCTCATATCGAACAACTCCTATTGAACTTCAAGAGTTAAAAACCCAACTACAGCAGTTGGTACCCTAGCCTCTATCTGGTGACTTCTTTTGTGGAATGCACTGAAGCCAGACTCTCCATAGGGGACGCTATATTTGTGTGGTGGTAAAACGATAGGTGCCATTGTGACGTGCTATCCAAGATTGGGATATGATTCACAGTTGAGAGCAACTTAAGTCAGTAATTGAAATACGTAGCTTTCTAGGATTAGCTGGTTACTATCGGAGATTCGTGGAAGGATTTTTTTAATCGCTACTCCATTAACTTAGCTGACTCAAAAAGATACAAAATTCGAACGGAGCGAGGAATGTGAGAAGGGCTTCCAAGAACTCAAGAGAAGACTCATTTTGGCACCTGTTCTGACCATACCATTTTGGAAAAGCGAACGTGGTAGCTGACGTATTGAGTAGAAGATCGTATGCGGGTACGAGTGCGATATTGTCGAACACAAAAACCTATTTTGTATAACTTACAAATGATAGAGACAGTGTTAAAGACTCTAGGGACCCAGTTGATGATATACGAGTAGAATCGACTTTAATCGATAAAGTTAAAACCGCTCAAGCTACACATCAGAGTTGATGAATATAAAGAAGAAGGTGCAAGAAGGCGTTATTCTAGAAGTAAGAGTCGATGAAGAGAAGAAATCTCAACCCTCGATTTGTTGGTCCATTTGAAATTCTCGATCGAATAGGAAATATGGCCTATAGACTCGCTTGACCGCCAAGTATGTCTCGTGTTTATAACGTTTTTCGCATATCCACGCTACGTAAATATGTGAAAGACCCGATCCACATTATTGAGTTAGAACCAGACGAGATAGCCAAAGATTTAACGTACGAGGAGGTACCTGTCAAGATCTTGGATAGGAAGGAGCATGTCCTGCGTTCAAAGGTTATACCACAAGTTAAAATTTTGTGGAGGAACCATGCTATTGAGGAAATGACCAGGGAGTTGAAAACGGAAATGAGAGCGAGGTATCCTCACCTTTTCGAAACACCAGGTACATACGTCAATTTCGAGGATGAAATTTCATAAGGATGGGAGATTGTAAGATCCCAACTTTTTATGAACTCTATTTATTATTTTGAAATAATAAGGGGTTGATTTGATTAATATGATTAGTTATGGGTAAAATGCGTAAATATTTTAAATAAGCAAGTGGTTATAAAATATTCATTTGGTCGTGGTATACTCTTCCTGTCGGAGAATATTCGTACGACGGCGCAGCTATTTGTGGGCCCCATAACAGAAAGTGATTGAATGAAGAAAATGACAAGTATGATCTTTTATAAATAACGGCGTTGTTGTTACCGTTAACACTGTTGGAATACCCGGTAGTTAAAATACAGTAATACGCGGTGTTGTATAGTAGCACACGGTATTGCACCAATTATTGATTCTTACGTAAGAAGTCACTACTCAATAATTGTTACAGTAATTACTGTTTAATATTTTATTTTATTGATTCAATAATTGCTGCGTTGATATTTTATATTGTTGATTTAATAATTGTCATTGCACAGTATTTCAAATTATCATATCAATAATTTATATTATTTGAATAATATTATTAGATAGCATTATTGGCAATGTCTAAGGAAGTTCTGCCTAGGAGAGGCTATTTAATTGCGCGCCAGTAAGGAGAAATCTTTACCGGAAGGCTCCCTCTTTCCTAGGAACGACCTGGTTGTCATTATTGTGATTCTGTAATATTATTTATAAATAATTAATTATTGATATATATGATAAGGAGAATATTTATTTTATGTGGATATAAATAGAAAAATTTTTAAAGAAGTGACAATTATTAAAAATTAATATTTTATCTATATTATTATATTACATTATAAATGTATAATGTGCTAATATAATAATATAATAACGATGATATTTTTACAATAAATATGTGATATATGAATAAATGAGAAGGAAGAGTATTTTTATTACAATAAATGCTAAACACATGTTAAACATGTTGATGAGCTCCATTTTTGACTGAAATTTGATTATAGCCTGCAAAATCGTCCGTATATGGATTTCGGTCATTTTTTGTTTAAAATTTAGAAAAACTTTCTTCTACAAAGTTGTAGAGAATTAAATTTTCTATGGAATGAACATAAAATTCAAATTTTTTTGATAAAAGGGCTATTTATTATGAATTATTGAAGTTCTGAAATATTGGGTCTGAATTGATTTTGTTACAAAAAATGTTTAAAACATGTTTTTCATTTTGGTGGGCCCCACTTGCATGTGGTAAATGCTGAATTCAGATTGTAAGGTGTGCGTAGGAAATAAAAAATAAAATATTAATATTTTATTAAATTTTATGCTTTGGTGTTTTAAGTATTTTCCTATAAATAGGGTGCTTAGGTTAGAATTAAAAATCACACCAGAATCTAAAGTTTTCTCTCTCTATATTATCGAGCGTATTTTTGTGAGTATTTTGATACATTGAGTGTTGCTATACGGTGCAAGTTTCCTTCAGCATTATATCTGATATTCCAGCCAGAAGTACTATTCTTTTGAGGTAAGGAATGTTATTTTTTTCGTAAATGATATTATTTCTTTCAATATCATTATACAGGAATATTGGTATTAATTTTATTATGAAATTTTTACCTTTTCATGTCGGGGTTACTATTCATGAGTTACTATTCACGAGTTACTATTCATAAGTTACTATTCACGAGTACTATTCACGAAGTATGATAATTTTTTTTGTGAAATTTCTATCTTTTAGTGTCGGGGTTACTATTCACGTATACGATACTATTTACGAATACGACACTATTCACAAAAAAATTAAATTTTCTTTACTGTGTCCAAGATTGTCTGTTATGGTTCCTATCTTTGATTGGATCTATGTTTTGATCTTCATTTTTGATTTCTGCTCCACAATTGATTATTATGGAGTATTTTTGAACTTGGCTAAACGGAATTACGAAACCCCTAATCTTTGTCTTTTTATCTATCTAGATTCGTTTTCTTAAAAATATTTTTATCATCCTCAGTCCTAAATGGTGATATAACTGAATATCTTTGGCCTATAGTGCAAAAATGAACGATTACATGATGAATATCTTTGGCCCGTAGTGCAAAGATGAACATGTGTTGAGATGAATATGACCAACTGGTGATACAAATGATTATCTTTGGCCTGCAGTGCAAAGATGAATATTTGATGATTGATGTTACATGGATAAAATATTGATGATGGACTTTTAAATTCATAGATGATAGTAGATTTCATTCTCTACTTAACTCTTCTAATGAATTGTTGTTTCCGCTGCAGTTGTTGATCTAAAACTTTTTGTTGTATTCTACCAGATTTTTCCATGTTGAGGACTAACGATAATTTGTTCTATATTATCTTAGTCATAATATTCTTTACTGGGCTAGTTGAGCTCACCCTTTTCCTTTTTGTTCCATTTTTCTTCTCAGGACGCGAGAATATAGCAGGAACTAGTCGGGGTGTGGAGTGATGATTCAAAACAGTTGTCTTAGTAGTCCTCACTATTTTGTAAAATAGTGTATCAATAATTGTAATGAGGACTTATTTGAGTGTGGATATTGTCTACAAGATAATATTTGTATTTAAACCCACAGTCTATGTGTTATCGTATTTTGCACGACAATTGTATTAATGAAGTTGTAGTTATTTTCTGTACCATGTATTTGGCGACTCAGAATAGGTTGGGTGGATTGGACTTATTTTGGGGGCATCACACATTTGCACCAATGACTCAAGCTGATCAGATCATTGGCTCGAACACAGATTCTCCTGTTACCATGAATCCTCTTCTTGTTAATAAACTCAAGGTGATAGATGAAAAAGAAGGGAAAGATCTCAAGAACAAACAAATTTTAGGTATGGAAAATCCCAAGGCTGCAAAGAAGAGAAAAGGCAAGGGTAAAGCTGGTAACACCCCCCCCCCCCCTCCATCAGTTTAATTATGTTAGCCTCCCATAATATTAGAGGATTAAATAAATAGCCTAAACAGGCTTATGTTAAACAAATTATTGTAGATTATAATATTTCCATTCTTGGCTTAATTGAGACTATAGTTAAATCTTCTAAGGCTCCAAAAATTTCCAGGAATCTATATATTAACAGGAATGGGCTTTCAATTATGACTTCCATAGTAATGGTAGAATTTGGGTAGGATGGAATCCTCTCCTTTGGAAGTTGGATATCCTTTTTGTTTCCTCTCAAATTATTCATTGTAAAGTTCAATCTATGGACTTTAACAGTTCTAGCTTCATGGTTTCTTTTGTGTATGGGCTTAATACTTATACTGAACGGAGGAATCTCTGGAATGAACTGGCCACTCTATCCCCATATAAGAGTTGGTGTTTATTGGGTAATTTTAATGTTATAAAGGACCTGGAGGAGAGTAACCAACCAAATGTCAGTTGGGATGTTGGGAAATAAGATTTCAAAGACTGTACCACTTCCATTGGTGTGGAGGATATTCGTGTAACTGGACCAGTGTTTATTTGGTGGAACAATCAACCTTCTCATCCAGTCCACAAGAAACTTGACCGAGCCATGGGGAATTCTGATTGGCTCTCAAAGTTTGATCTCTCACAGGTAACTTTTGCTCATCGTGGACTTTCTGATCACTCCTTGGTTTTACTTAACACTAGTATTAAGTTTTCTAAACCTAGGAGGCACTTTCAATATTTCAACCACATGTCTCTTTTTGATGGTTTTCATGACTCTGTTCGATTGGCTTGGGATACCCACATTAATGGGAACCCTTTCTATGTTTTCTCTGAGAAATTGAAATGCACCAAGAAGACCTTAATCTCTCTCAATATATCAGTGGGTAACCTGACCACATTGGTGAAAATTGCTAGGGAGGATCTCCACTCGGTTCAATCCCTCCTCCATGACAATCCTTATGACTTGAACCTTTTGGCAAGGGAGGAAAGTTGCTCGAAGCAGCTTTGGCAAGCTATTGATAGGGAGGAAGTCCTAATGCAACAGAAATCCAGAGCTACATGGCTAGCTTTAGGTGATCATAACTGAAGTTATTTTGCCAATACGATGAAGCAAAGATGGAATTCTAACAAAATTCTATCGATTCTAAATGTTGATGGTATTATGGTTCATGACAAGGACCAGATTGAGTCAGTTGTTGTGGGGGTACTTCTCTAGCTTATTTTCTGATTCAGACTCTCACTATGATGGGTTTACCAACTTTGGCATCTCACAAACCAAGTTAATTGACCCAATTCAAGCCTATCTTCTAAGTGCTCCTATATCTGATTCTGATATTTTCAAGGTTCCCGACTCCATGAATCGTAATAGGAGCCCCGGACCGGATGGTTTCAACCTGAATTTCTTTATTAGCTGTTGGCCCATTGTTGGGGATGCCTTTACAAAGGCTGTACAGTACTTTTTCTCCACTAGCCAGCTAACCAAAGGGATAAATTCTACTGCGTTGGCCTTGATTCCCAAATGTTCCAATCCAACTGCCATGGCTAATTTCTGTCCAATCTCTTGCTGTAATACTATCTACAAATGTATAGCCAAAATCCTTACGAATAGGTTAAAAGTGGTACTGCCTCTGCTAATTGACCAAGCACAATCGGCTTTCATAAAAGGTCAGAGCATAAGTGATAATATCCTCTTGGCACAAGATCTCTTCAAAGGTTACACAAGAAAATTTGGTCCTTCTCGTTGTGCCCTCGAGATTGACCTTAAGAAAGCCTTTGACACGGTTCGGTGGGAGTTTCTTCTTGATGTCCTAAAAGCTTATCATTTCCCGCCTATTTTCATCGGTTGGATTAAGGTATGTATTACTTCTGCCATGTTCTCCATTAAGCTGAAAGGGACTCTTGCAGGATTCTTTTGTAGTACTCGTGGACTTCGTCAAGGAGATCCCATCTCCCCGTTCCTTTTTGTTCTTATGATGGAAATGCTTTCCTTAAAACTTAAAAAGGAGGCTTCTGCTCATGAGTTCGACTTTCATTGGAAGGCCAAAGCTTGCCAACTTACCCATTTACTGTTTGCAGACGACATCCTCATTTTCTGCCATGCAAGCTTACCTTTGGTCAATATTATTAATTCTTGCATAATATCATTCTCTCTTTACTCAGGTCTGATCCCTAATTCTCATAAAAGTCAATGCTACCTCTCAAATACAGCTCCTTCCACCATGAGTAGTATTCTATCTCTGCTAGGATTTCAGCTAGGCTCTTTACCTTCTAAATTCCTTGGAGTTCCATTACTATCTTGAAAGCTTTCTAATGCCGACTATGTTCCTCTTGTACAAAGGATTACATCACGTATTTCTTCCTGGACTTCCAAGTCCTTGCCTATTCCGGTCGACTTCAGTTGATAAAGTCTATTCTTTGTTCCTTTCAAACCTACTGGTGTAAGCATTTCATGCTTCCTAAGGCTGTTCTTCGTGAGATTCATTCCCTCCTCGGTAGATTTTTGTGGAAGGGACCAACCCTGTATAAGTTTGGGGCTAAAGTGGCTTGGTCTCATATCACCTTACCCACTAGTGAAGGGGGATTAAGTATAAAAAACATCCTTGATTGGAATACTGCCTTACTGATGCAACACTTCCTTCAAATTATCAATCATGATACTAAGTCCCTTTGGACACAATGGATTCAAGCCACCCTCTTGAAAGACAAGTCTATATGGCAGGTAACGGAAGGCCTTGACTGCTCTTGGATTTTGAAACAAATCCTAAAATTTCATCCATGTGCTCTCCAACATTTAAAGTACATTATTGGGAATGGAAATCAGACTTCTCTTTGGTATGATCCTTGGTTAAATGGAGCTTCCATCAACCCCTCTACCACGTTACTATCCAATTCAGGTATTCCCGCCTCTACCAAGGTTAGCCACATTATCTCGAACTCCTTATAGAATTTCCCAGCTAGCAATCATCATGAAGTTATCCTTTTTCGGTAGCAAGTTCTTCAAATTCCCATCCCTCCTCGGCAGTATGACCATATTTTGTGGGATGTGCATGATATTAAAACCGTAAAGGCTAACCAAATTTGGGAATCTATTCGGGCTAGGACTCTATTAGTGCCTTGGAGCTCAATCCTTTGGCATAAACTTCATATGCCCAGATACTCCTTTATGATGTGGCTTGGACTCCTAAGGAAACTTTCTACAAATGACCGTATCAAGCATTACATGGGCCGGACGTGGAACTATCATCTGGGCAACCAACACCCTAAAACTTTTAAGGACTTGTTCTTTGAATGTACCTACTCTTCAGTTATCTTAAAAAGTGCATTTGACTTAGGAAATTAGGTTTCCATCCCAATAACATGAGATGCTCTCATTGGCTACCTCACCAATTACCAAGGCTCTAAACTAACCAAGAACATTTTGAGTCTTACAGTTGCCACCTGCTTCTACAAAGTTTGGGAGGCTAGGAACACAAAGATGCATAAGGGTACCACTATTCCACCTCGGTCTCTTGCAAAGGACACTATCAATCTTATTAAATCAAGACTCTCTTCTTGTAAATCCTTCATCAAGGTCACTAATTGTAATCACTATTGTAATTGGTTGTTAAATCATTAGGATGGTTGGGATCTCTTCCTTGTATCATATCCTCATCTTTGCTCTTTAGATGATGTTACTATATTCTGGGGTATGCCCCTTAGCCATTTTTTTTGGTCTTCTTAATTCAAACAAATTTAGCAAAAAAAAAAAAACAAAACCTCAGGATAGCTTTTCATCATCTTGTCTTCGAGTTCCCATGTAGCTTCCTCGACATTGTGGTTCCTTCATATCACCTTCATAATCACTTTATTCTTGAACATTTATTTTTTTCTGTCAACTATCTGGATAGGAATTTTCTCTTAAGACAAATCTTTATCAAATTGTAATGGTTCGTACTCGATCACATGCTTATAATCGGGTTTATATTGTCGTAGCACCCAAACATGAAAGACATTGTGAACATGTTCCAATTTTGGAGGTAGAGCTACATCGTAAGCCACTTCCCCTATTCTTTGCAGCACCTCAAAGGGCCCAATAAACCTTGGGCTTAGCTTTCCTTTCTTACTGATGAGTGGGTTTTATACCTACAAACTGGATTCCAATTTGGACTAAAATGGTGTTGATCCTATCTATTTCTGTACAGTTTTACTTGTTTTGTGTTATTTTATGTTTAGGTTGCATTACGTGTCATTGATGGTGTAATGGTGGCGTTGTGGCGAGAAAGCATAAAAAAGAGCAAAAATTAACTTCTACAGAATGACCCTCTGGGGCGGGCCTTATAGTGAAGAAAACCCCTGCCGGGGCGGGGGTGTACATGGCAAAAATGATGAAGACCCCCCGCCGGGGCGGGAGTCTACAAGTATAAAATCCCCGTCGGGGCAGGGATACGAGGAGAGAGAAAAAGACTTCTAATTTAATTTGAATTCTGTAGCTGCGTGGATGGAAGACTTTGGCATGGATTGGGACTGTTATTGGGCGTCGTTTATGAACTATTACATGACTTATACATCAGTTAACAGATCATTCAACAAACTTGAATTAACAATCAATCAATTAGCAAATGGGAGCCCTAATTTTAGAGAAGACATTGGAGGAGAGCAAGGAAGGGCAAGATCACGAAAATTGCATATTGAAGACAAAGAAGGCTGGTTTTGTACTATTTTATTTCTTTAATTCAGTTCTTGTAATTGGGATGATGAATTCTTTACTTATTTCAGTTTTTAATTCATTGATTATGAACTAAATTACTAATTTGGTTTATAATGGATCTTTAGTGTTGAACAATGATTGTCATGCCTTAATTTTAGTTTAATAATACTATCAATTCAGTTCATCTGTTGTGATTTGTACTTAATTTATGAATTTCTTGATCGCCAATTTTATGTGGATTTGTATGGACTCGAGAGATGATTTATGAATCTAGACTTAATCACAATAGCATGTGTTCTTGAATTCTGCGTTTTGATGGAATCTTGATGAATGTTTAGGATAGAGATATACCTAACATCGCATGTAACTGGATAAAGAAATTGGACTTTAAACCTTATTTGATTTTAATTCAAATAGAGATATAGTGAATTAGTTAATTAGAGTGTTTGGTTTAATTCTATCAAATTGTCGATTTAAGTTAATATGGTGTTAGTGCATCAAGAGATGGCGAATTTTACTTGAGTGTTCTTGATTAATAAAATGAGATAGTAAATTGAACTAGAAAAAGGTGTGATAATAGGAGTGAAGCTTAAAGTGAAGTTGTAAGCCTAATTCTCCATTATCTGATTAAAATTTACGGTTACTTAGTGTGTTGAATGGTTTTAATTTTGAGTTTCATAGTTTTTATTAATTATAATCATTAATTCGAATGGTTTAATAAAATTGGAATAATATAAAACTAGTAATTGTTAGATTAAATTTCATACTTGTCTCTGTGGGAACGATACTCTATTCATTATTATATTACTTGTTGACCACGTATATTAGCGTGTTGAGCGTATTTTAGATTTTATCCAACAAGTTTTAACCGTGCTAGTCCTCGAGCACAACACAATGCAATGCAATACGTAATGTAATAAAATGAAATGCAACTAACTATACGCCTACGAATCCAGCAGTAAGACAGATCACAGTCTACTCACACGGCCTCAGAGAAATCAAGTAAATATGACATCATATCATATCACAAAGCAAATCAATAACTTCTCAGTCAATCATTAAATCTTTAACTGTTCTAACTTATATAGTGTGTGTGCTCAACAACCATGCTAACTGATACAAAGCCAAATAAAACACATAATAGGCTTCTTTAAAGGCATTATACAGTGTAAACTCAAGAAATCTAAAAACAAGCTAAATCCGACTAAAGTCAAATAGTTACCAATTTCAAATGTCAAAATGGGATACTTATGCTTTATTTTTTAATTCACGTGGGCTTTTTGCTCTTATTTCCCGTTTTTCACTTTTTTTTTCTCATGGCTATGCAATGTCTAGTTCTCTTAGGCTTTTTAATGCTACCTCTTAGCGAGCTTTCAACCAACGACTCCCAAAACGTTAAGGCTTTAGGACGCTAGGTGTAGAGACAATCCCCTCGGGCATACTTACTCAAGTAACAAAGGCCACATAACTAGACTAACCACGATGTTTATTCATACTTTCTCCTTTTTTTTTCTTTTTCTATCTTTTCTTTTTATATAGCTTATATATCCCAAATTTTTCCCTAAACTTAGGTTCTTGTCTAATCTTAGCCATCTCTGCCTATTCATGTCTTTCTTTCATTCAGACTAACATTATCTTTAAGAATTTTATTATGTGTCAATTTAAACTCAATCAGTCAACATAATCGTATCTAAGGTGCTAACTTGATTATATCAGTTTCAAACAGATAAAGATTCAATTCATAACAAGAAATCATATCAAAGTCTTAATAATCAATACCATACTTGTCTACACAATTCCAATCTCATCATTGGCCAAAATAGACTTTTACCATCTAACAGCTGGAATCGTGCAATGTATTAACTAAATGCAATAAACACAGTAAACTAAACTAATATTTTTGAAAATTTTCAATTTTTTTCATTTATTATTTTTTTAACGTAGACTACTATGCAACTACAACTACATGAATGCAACATAAATGACATAAAAATAACTAAACATGAATGTAAACTAACATATGCAAACTAGACTTACATATGCAAAAATAACATACTTATCAACAGAGAAACATCCCCCAAACTTAGCAGTTACAATGCCCTCATTATAAAAATATAGCAATAAAGTGCAAGAGGACTTCCCTTAAAGGTGCTAAGTAGGAGGTGATTGTGGGGATGGTGACCGTGGAACAAAAACTCGGCGCTCCTCCACATCTGAATTCGATGGAGGGTACTGTGGCATAGGATCAGGCATCTGGTATTGGAACTGATCGGCCGCGACAGGATTTAGTGTAAGACCCCAACTTTTTATAAATAAAATTAAATTTTATCTAATTATTATTTTGAATAATAAGGTGTTAATTTGATATAATGTTTTGGTTATGGGTGAAATGTGTAAATTTTGCAAAATAAGCAAGTGGTTATAAAATATTCATTGTTGTCGAGAAATATTCGTTTGGTCTGGGAATATTCTTACTGTCGGGGAATATTCGTATGATGGCACAGCCATTTATGGGCCTCATAACGAAAAACTGTCGGATGAAGAAAACGACAAGTATGAGTTTTTTTACAAATAATAGCGTAGTTATTACTGTTAACACTGTTGGAATACCCGGTGGTTAAAGTACAGTAATACGCGTGGTTGCACAGTAGCACACGGTATTGCATAATTTTTTTGGATTATTGATTCTTACGTAAGAAGGCACTACCCAATAATTGTTACAGTAATTATTGTTCAATATTTTATTTTATTGGTTCAATAATTGCTACGTTGATATTTTATATTATTGTTATTTCAATAATTGTCACTGCACAGTATTTCCTATTATCATATCAATAATTCATATTATTTGAATAATATTATTAGCATTATTTGTAATGTCTAAGGAAGTTCTGTCTAGGAAAGGGGTTTGGTCACCTAATTGCACGCCAGTAAGGAGAAATCCTTATCGGAAAGCCCCTTCTTTCCTAGGAACGACCTGGTTGACATTATTGTGATTCTGTAATATTATTTGTGAATAATTAATTATTAATTTATATGATAAGGAAATATTTATTTTATGTGAATATAAGTGAAGGAATTAATGCTGAGGTATTTTATCAGTATTTTGTCGGAATAAAGGTATTAAAAATTATCCGTATGTGGATTTCGGTCATTTTTTGTTTGGAATTTGGAAAATCTTTCTTCTACAAAGTTGTAGAGAATTAAATTTCCTATAGAATGGACATAAAATTTGAATTTTTCTGATAAAAGGGTCATTTATTATAAATTATTGAAGTTTTTGAATATTGTTTAAATTTAAAACATCTTTAAAAATTTTCTAGAATGGGTGGGCCCCACTCTTGTCCTTGTTGGTGTGCTGAGAATTTTTTTCAATGGTGGTGTGCGTGAATAGCAGCAGATAAAGCCATCAGGTAGCAGGTTAAGTCTGCTTTGGCGTTATAGCATTTTCCTATAAATAGGGTGCTTAGTTAGAATTGAAAATCACACCAGAATCAGAAGTTTTCTCTCTATAATGTCGAGCGTATTTTGTGAGTATTTAGATACTTTGAGAGTTGATATTCAGTGCAAGTTTTCTTCAACATTATATTCGATATTCCAGTCTAAAGTACTGTTCTTTTGAGGTAAGGGATGTTATTTTCTTCGTAAATGATGTTATTTCGTTCAATATCATTATGCCGAAATATTAGTATGAATTTTATTATAAAATTTTTACCTTTTTATGTTGAGGTTACTATTCACGTATATGACATTATTCACGTATACGATACTATTCACGAACACGGTACTATTCACTAGTACTATTCACGAAGTATGGTTTTTCTTGTGAAATTTCTATCTTTTCGTGTCGGGATTACTATTCATGTATACGGCACTATTCACAGAAAAAATAAATTTTCTTTTATTCGTCCAAGTTGTCTATTATGGTTACTATCTTTGATTGTAAACATGCTTTGATCTTCATTCTTGAATTTTGCTCCACAATTGATTATTATGGAGTATTTTTGAACTTGGATAAATTGATTTACGAATTCCTAATCTTTGTCCGTTTATCACTCTGGATTCATTTTCTTAAAAATATGTTTATCATCCTCAGTCCTAAATGGTGATATAACTGAATATTTTTGGCCTGTAGTGCAAAGATGAATGATTACCTAATGAATATCTTTAGCTCGTAGTGCAAAGATGGACAGGTGTTGAGATGAACATGACTAACTGGTGATACGAATGAATATCTTTGACCCGTAGTGTAAGGATGAATATTTGATTCAGGATGTATATTGATTGATGTTACAATGATAAAATATTGATGATGGACTTTTAAATCATAAAAGATAGTATACTTTATTCTCTACTTAACTCTTCTAACGAATTGTTATTTCCGCTGCGAATATTGATTTAAAACTGGTTGTCCATTATATTTTATCTAATGTATTGAAGGCTAACGATAATTTGTTTTACGTTATCTTAGTTATAATATTCTTTACTGGGCTAGTTGAGCTCATCCTTTTCCTTTTTGTTCCATTTTTCTTCTCAGGAGGCGATAATATAGCGGGAACTAGTCGGGGTGTGGAGTGATGTTTCAAGACAGTTATTTTAGCAGTCATCACTATTTTGTAAAATAGTGTATCATTAATTGTAATGAGGACTTATTTGAGTTTGGATATTGTCTAGAAGACAATATTTGTATTTAAACTCTAGACTTCAGTAATCAATTTATTCATTGTTGAGGTACCTAGTACAGCAGTTACAAACAGTAAATTCTACAAAAATGGCTGAGCTATACTGCTATAAAAATAAGTAAAGTAGCATCGGCAGAGAATATTCTACTTTTCTGTGGCTCATCCAAGGGATACTGGAGAGGGATCCCCTCTTCAGCATGAGTGCAAAAATATAGATTGGCAAATTAATAAAATAACCTTTTAAACATAAAAGGTCAAAAGTCAAATAAATTAAATTCCTGGTTGAATTATTCCAACTCAAAGTCAAACAAATTAAGCACTAGACTGATTTATCCCATGCCTAGAAAATATAGAACTGCATATTAACAAAGTTCAGAACTTACCCCAGTCCAACCAGGGTTATGTGCATTTCCATGAGCCAGGTTAATAATGTTATAAGGAATGCCAGAAGGTGTATCCCATGCAGGCAGGAGCCTATCAGCAATGTCTTTAGCCTTTTCAAGGAAAACCCTATCCCTAGAGATATCAAATACACTTGGATGTCCACCCACAACTCTAAATTGTTGAAACAAACATGATCAATCAGCATAGAAAAATTAGCTATATCTCACCCTAGGTTGATAGTACAGAGCATAAATGTATCCGTGCGCATGTAACTTGCATATACTACAGGAGAAGTCTCATAAAAATCCTGCAACCTGACATAATAAACCTGACATAATATATACACACACACACACACACACAGAGGATCTCCAGCGGACCAAAAAAGCGGACCAATGAACGGACCAAGGCAAAAACACGCGGGTTTCAGGGCGCGGGTCGGTTCGACCCACGGGCTGGCCCTGAAACCCGCGTGTTTTTGCCTTGGTCCGTTCATTGGTCCGCTTTTTTGGTCCGCTGGAGATCCTCCCCGTATATATATATATATATATATATATATATATATATATATATATATATATATATATATATATATATATATATACACACACACACACACACACACAAGAACCATATAGAAATTCGCTTGTTGTTATCATTTCTTACAATTATTATGTATGCGAATGAGTAATTCGCTTGATACATTTAGAATTTTCTTAGAATTCACTGATACATTTAGAACTTCTTACAATTGTTATAATTATGCGAATGAAAGTTAAACAAGGAGAAACATCTAAGTTGAATTACAAAAAATATAGAGATATATCCTTTAACACAAACCAAGGAGAAATGCAAAAGTATTTGTGCAACTTCTATTTTTCCATAATTGTGTTCACTCCTACCATTGTCCAGAGAAAAAATTAGAAGAAACTACAATATATTTTTCTAGTATCTCAATCCATGCTCATATTGAGCTTCAAGCATATTCAGCCTAAATTCTTTCAATTCCAACCCTCTACCATGACAATCTTTATTCTCAATATTATAATTTATTAAAATTCACGAGTATTACAACGTACCTGGGATTAGACTCTGATATATGTAAATTAAGTTTGATATTTATATTTTGGTTATTATTTCGCTTAAAGAAATGGTATCGTGAAGCACCGAGTTCGGCTTTCAAGTACCTGAATTTGGGGGCGTCACATATTGGTATCAGAGCTTTAGGTTAGAAACCTTAGGTGGGGTATACCTTTGGTTATAACCTTTAGGACAGACGAAAATGTTGAAAATATAAATAACTTATATAGAGTTTAAAAAGAGATGAATTGATTAAATTCATCATCAAACAAAATAAAACATAACTTATATAAAACTATTATCTGCTGTGTGTATATATTATTTTCTATTCAAAATAATTTATGTGTAGATGTCAGGTGAAAAAGGATTAGGATACCCTCATATCATAAAGAAGGAGCCAATCTCCATGACGGAGCCAATATCAAAGCCAATAGCTGAAATAGATGCTCACATCGAAAGCAACGCAAATGAGGTGGTTATTTTGGAAAATATAGTACTAGATCCAGAAATAATAGAACTGACAGATAAATTCCCAACAAAAACAGTCCTTAAAAGTTTATCCTCATCATCAAAACCTTCCTTCGAAGCAAGTATATCCTCTGCACTGTCAAAGGTTTTCCTCTTTGCTTTCTTTGACAAAGCCTTCGACTCAAACCAAGAACTCGACGGTCTGACCCTCATAAAGAGTACGGTAGCCGTCGGATTTGATCTCCGTATGATGAACGAAGAAATCGTTGTCGCCGTCATCGGGTTTTATGAATCTGTAACCCTTCTGCTCATTAAATCGAACCACCACACCTCGTGATCTGATATTCTCCTCCGCCATTGATGATCTAGACCCTAATCCAACCTCTTGTAGAACCAATCTGTAACTTTAGATCTTGCGAAAGAGTAATAGATAGAAAGAAAAGTAAAGGAAGCCCTAATTTACTCGCTTACATCAAGGGGAGAGCTGCTTCAGTTGTTGGAAGACTGGGGAGGCGGGGAGGGTTTTTAATTTCAATAAGCTCCTTGTTTTTCATTTACACAACGTTTTTTTAAAATTAAAAATTGCCCTTATAAATAGATAACATTTTTTCATATGTATCTATAACGTTTTATTAAAAAACGTTGTTAAAAAAAATACCACAACGTTTTTTATAAAAAACGTTGTTGTTTAAGTGTTGTCTATTTAGTGTTTTGTACTAGTGTAGAGAGAGAAAAGCTCATAATTTGCCTTATTTGTACACATACACATAACCAAGACTCTCTCTCTCTCCACACTCACGAAAATCATTAGTGGATCAGTCCCTTATTGAGTTCCTAGAACACCAAAAACAGATCAAGAACCGTAGATCAAGAAATTTGTTCAAGTAAGGCATAAACCCTAACCAAGAAATCTGATCTCTAATCCTATGTTAGATGTTAGGTTTTTATGTTTAATCATGTTGTATGATGTGTCAATAAGTGATCTGGGTTGCTAGATAGTGGATCCATAACATTTATATGCACGAATTTGAAGTTTTTCAAAATCTAGAAAAATTTTAATATGATGTCTGACAACGTAATGTCAGACCTCTTAGATCTCAGTTTGTTTATTGTTTTGTTTGTTTAAAGGTTTGAACGTGTAGTATGTAATGTGGGCTTCGATTTGGAACTGGAATCAAGCCTAGATCTAGTGCAGATTGTAAGTTATGGGTGGTTAAACCTCGTTGACCGACCATGACTTTATAAATTTGGGTAACCCCGAACGTGCCCAGAAATGCCTGACAAGCAGTTCATGGGCTCAGATCTGTCAGTGGTTTGATGATTTGTTATGTTTGTTGTATCTAAGTTATAATATGTTATATAGACTACAAGCTTATGTCTTTAGATCACTAAAACATCAAACATGTGGGATTTAGTGGACGGTCAAATCAGGCAGTATGATCACGTTTCCTGTTTTCTGGGTAATCCAGAAAACGTATGAACCTTATTTCGGACATGGTTTGACCGAACCTTATCTGTTGATCCTGATGTTGTTATATTGATTTTATGTACTGGATCTGTTCATTTACATGTTGGCTATAACTTGGAATCTTTAAACCACAAAAACAACACAAGAATTTCAAGTTGTGGAAGCCCAAAACTAGCCAGTCGAACTGTTCTTCATTTATGGGTAACTCAAAAAATGAAGAATGTAAGACCCCAAATTATTAATAAATAAAATTTAATTTCCTCTATTTATTATTCTGAAATAGTAAGGGTTGATTTGATTAATGTGGTTAGTTATGGGTAAAATGCGCAAATATTTTAAATAAGCAAGTGGTTATAAAATATTCATTGTTGTCGGGGAATATTCGCTTGGTCGTGGAATATTCTTACTGTCGGAGAATATTCGTACGACGGCGCAGTCTTTTGTGGGCCCCATAACGGAAAGCGATTGGATGAAGAAAACGACAAAAATAAGTTATTTATAAATAACGGCGTAGTTGTTACCGTTAATACTGTTGGAATATCCGGTGGTTAAAGCACGGTAATACGCGTTGTTGCAAAGTAGCACACGGTATTGCACCAATTATTGATTCTTACGTAAGAAGGCACTACTCAATAATGGTTACAGTAATTATTGTTCAATATTTTATTTTATTGATTAAATAATTGCTACGTTGATATTTTATAATTGTCACTATGTAGTATTTTCCATTATCGGAGCAATAATTCATATTATCTGAATAATATTATTAGATAACATTATTTGCAATGTCTAGAAAGTTCTATCTAAGGAGAGGTTTGGTCATCTAATTGTCTGCCAGTAAGGAGAAATCCTTATTGGAAAGCCCCCTCTTTCCTGGGAACGGCCTGGTTGCCAGTACTGTGATTCTAGAATATTATTTGTGTATAATTAATTATTGACTTATATGATGAGAAAAATATTGATTTTATGTGGATATAGATGGAGAAAATTTTTAATGTGACAATTGTTGAAAATTAATATTTTATCATTTTCTGATAAAATAATTCATATATATTGATGGTGATATTTTTACAATGAATGTGGGATATATGAGTATATGAGGAGGAAGAGTATTTTTGTGGCATTAAATGATTAACACATATTTTGTGTGTTGGTGGACACAATTCTTGACCGAAAATTTATTATTGACTATAAAATCGCCCGTTTGTGGATTTCGGTCAATTTCTGTTTAGAATTTGGAAAAACTTTCTTTTGCAAAGTTGTAGAGAATTGAATTTCCTATAAAAACTCGCGAGATTCGAATTTTCTGATAAAAGGGCTATTTATTATGAATTATTGAAGTTCTGAAGTTCCGAAATAATTGATTTTTGGAAGTTTTATTTATTATTTTGAAGAAAAACATTTTTTGGCATTTAAGTGGGCTAACATGTGATATAAATGGGCTGAGATCAGATGTCTAGAGGTGGGCTAAGGAAAATTTGATAAATATATTAATATTATATTAAATTTTCTGCTTTGGTGTTCTAAGCATTTTCCTATAAATAGGGTGCTTAGGTTAGAATTGAAAATCACACCAGAAACACAAGTTTCTCTCTATTTCTCTCTTTATATCGAGCGTATTCTTGTGAGTATTTGATACTTTGAGTGTTGCTATACGGTGCAAGTTTCCTTCAGCACTATATCTAGTATTCCAGTCAGAAGTACCGTCTTTCCGAGGTAAGGGATGTTACTTCTTCTTAAATGATATTATTTTCTTCAATATCATTATGCTGAAGTATTGATCTGAACTTTTTATTAAATTTGGAACTTTTCATGTCGGGGTTACTATTCACGAGTTACTATTCACCGAAAAATGAAATTTTCTTCTTTTTGTACAAAATATTTATTCTGGATACTAGCTTTGATTGTATCCACGTTTTGATCATTCTTAAATTTTACTCCACTATGATTATTTATGAGGTATTTTTGGACATGGAATAGCTGAAATACGAATCCTTAATATTTATTATTTTGTTTCACTGGATTCGTTTCTTTTAAAATATTTTTCATCATCCTCAGTCCTAAATGATGATATAATTGAATATCTTTGGCCTGTAGTGCAAAGATTAATGATTTCTGATGAATATCTTTGGCCCGTAGTGCAAAGATGAACAGGTATTTAGATGAACATGACCAACTTGTGAATATCTTTGGCCTGTAGTGCGAAGATGAATATTGATTGATGTTACAGGGATAAAATGCTGATAATGGACTTTTAAATTCATAGATAATAGTATATTTCATTCTCTACGTAACTCTTCTATGAATTATTATTTTCCGCTGCGAATATGGATTTAAAACTTGTTGTCTACTGTATTCTATTAGATTTTTTCCTGTTGAAGACTAACGATAATTTGTTTTATATTATCTTAGTCATAATATTTTTTACTGGGCTAGTTGAGCTCACCCTTTTCCTTGTTGTTCCATTTTCTTCTCAGGAGGCGAGAATGTAGCAAGTACTAGTCGGGGTATGGGATGAAGGTTGTTTTAGTAGTCCTCACCATTTTTTTTTTGTAAAATATTGTACCAATAATTGTAATGAGGACTTATTTGAGTGTGGATATTGTCTAGATGGCAATATTTGTATTTACACTCACAATTTTTATGTTGTATTAATAAAGTTGAAGTTGTTTCTGTACCATGTTATTGACGACTCAGAATGGGTGTTGTATACCTGTTTTGGGGGCGTCACAGTTCGTATCAGAGCTTAGGGATATGATCTCTGGCGGAGATCGGGGAATAGAACTAGGAGGGGAGAGATGAGTAAATCATTCGCTAGTGTATCCTACCTAAGCTTATTTGTTGGTCGGTCATAATATAGGATATTATGTGATTTGTTAATTTATTAAATTAACCTTTGTTTTATGGTAGTAGTTGAGAATGTCGACTGAGAATGTTAACAGTGGAGTAAATGAAGGCAAGTGTTCTAACCCTTGTCTATGTTCAATTTGGACAAGCTTTATGATTCATGTATCTTACGCATGAGTTGATGTATAATGAAGTCAAAGCCAATTCCTTTGGCTAGGCTTATTGTATTTTGTGGATTTCCTTATAATCTACCGAACTATTGTCAATGTCGCTATCTTTTGCCAAACTATTTTGGTATTGATTTCAAAGAAAGACTGAGTATGATAAACAAATGTTTTGTCGTTAAACGACAGGCACGTGAGGTTGCCAAAACTTAAACATAAATACGTTTAAAGATAGAGTACTATAGGTTGATCACCTAGACGTGCTCTTAATATATCGAACTTACAGACTTGGTGTCGAGTTGTCCTTTTCAAAGAAAGAATGACATGCTCAAGGTCTTGGACCAAAATTAATGTTTAACTTATGTTGCTCATTGTTAAATGTTTTAAAGATAAGAGAAGTGCTATTTTGAATTATCGATAGTACTTCATAACTATTGATTCAGTTATACAAGATATGTGATTCATATGATTTAAACCTTTTGTTTAAATGAAATTATCATACTTATTGAGCTAGTTATGCTCACTCTTACTTGAATCATATGAATTCAGCTAATACCGAAAAGACTGAAGGATCTGGTAAAGATAAAGGAAAGGCTAAGGCAGACAAATAGATCATCTTTGTAATAGTATAGTATGAATGTTATAATTATTTGATATTATGACAAGATCACATGTAATGATTATAAAGAACCTGGGAATGGTAATATTGTTTTGGAATATATAAAAGACATATTCACTCTTTTGAAGTATTTCAATTGAATGTATGTGTGAACTGTAGCACTGTGTAGCACCATCTATCGAGTTGGAAGATACCCTGATTTGGGGGTGTCACAGGTTGGTATCAGAGCTGTAGGTTATAAAACTTAAGGGGGAAAAGAACCTTAAGACACAACCTTAAGAAGACTTAAAGAAGTAAAAGATGAAGTTAACCCTAAAAATGCGTTAAATGTGATATGTGTTTTTTGTGAGACCCCAAATTTTATGAAAAAAGATTTAATTTTTTCGAAATATTTTTTTTAATATTATGGTGTGGATTTGAGATAGTGTTATAGTTGTGCGTAGTATTTATAAATTTTGTAAAGTATGCAAGTTGTTATATAATATTCGTTTGGTCAAGGAATATTCTTTTTATCGGGGAATATCCATACGATGGCATAATCATTGGTGGACCCCACAACGGAAGTATTGTCATAGTAAGAAAACGACAGAATTATCTTTTTATAAAAATAACGGCGAAAGTGTTACCGTTAAAACTGTTGAACTGCTCGGTAGTAAAAGTACAGTAATACGCGTGGTAGCATAGTAGCACACGGTATAGATTATTGATGCTTACGTAAGAAGTCACTCAGTTATACTCAATTATTACTACAGTAATTGATGCACCATAACTCTCATATTATTGATTCAATTATTGTCACAGTAGCATCTGTATAATATGTTATGTTACTAAATCAATAATTGAGACGGTAAAATTATTCATATTATTATTTACAATATTAACGATGTCTAGAAGTTCTGACAAGGAGAGGTTTGGTCACCTAGTCAATAGGGAGAAATTCTTATTGGAAAGCCCCATCTTTCCTGGGAACGATCTGGTCAATTAATATTGTGAATTATAATAAAGGTGATAAGTTTTGTTTTATTATTGTTATAAATGTAATAAAACAGAAAACTTTTTAAATAAAACAGAATATTTTTATAAAGTTATTTGTTTTATTAGACTATAAATAGAATATATGATATTTTATTATGCATAGTGTTTGCATAGTGTCTGCATAGTATTTGCATATTAAAATCTTTTTATATAAAACAGAATACTTTTATAATGTTATTTATTTTATTAGACTATAAATAGGATATATGGTATTCTATTATGCATAGTACTTGCATAGTGCCTGCATAGTATTTACATAGTAAAATCTTTTTATATAAAACAGAATACTTTTATAAAGTTATTTGTTTTATTAGATTATAAATAGAATATATTATATTTTATTTAAAAGATTTTGTTTTATTAGAATATTTTATTAATACTGCATAGTAAATCAATATGGACCGTCCATTTAAAAGTAAATCAATCTGGACCGTTCATGAATTAGTTATTATTCAGTCCATTCTCCTATAAATAGAAGTTCATTCCTTTATTATTTCTTACGAATTTACTAAAACTCTAGAGAGAGAAACTATAGAGAGAAAGAAGAAAAGTATTCTGTTACTTCACTACTCTTATATCCAGTTTCTTCTAAGGTAAGGGGTATTATTTCTTTCGTATTCATGAAGAGAACTTCTGTTATTCCATTCTCTATTATTATGTTGGAATAACCTGTATATGTGGACTACCATATACATGGTAAAATTCTTTTGTTATTCTATTCCTTATTATTATGTTGGAATAACCTGTATATGCGAAGTACCGCATACATGGTAAAATTCTTCTGTTATTCTATTTTTTATTATTCTGTTGGAATATCCTGTCTCTGCGTATTACGCATGTCCTGGTTCCATTATTTATTATTCTGTTAGAATAACCTGTTTGTGCGGTCAATCGCGTGCATGGTGAATTCTGTTGTTATTCCATTCTTTATTATTCTGTTAGAATATCCTGTCTGTGCGTTTACGCATGACCTGATTCCGTTATTTATTATTATGTTGGAATAATCTCTCTGTGCGGTCTATCATGCCTGGTGATTTCTTTTGTTATTCCATTCTTTATTGTACTCAGTTGGTTAAAGTTTTGGCTTTTATACTCCATGAAATTAGTGGAATATCCTTGATATTAGTGCTTCATCCAGTATCTTTTCATGAAAATATTCTTCCGACCATTCTTGAGTTTTACACCACAAAGCAGTATCATGTTGACAATTTGGAAGTTATTGGTTCCTCGATAAATTAATTCTTGAACTTGTTTTATTGAATTCTTATATCATTGTTATCATCCTTATGTTTATATTATGTTGAAAGTCATCTGTGGCCTGTAGTGCATAGATGGACTTGGTATAATTATGACCAGGAATTATTCGATATAATCATAACCGTAATGTTACAAATGATGTGGTAAAAGTCCTCATTGGCCTGTAGTGCATTGATGGACAGTTGTTGGCATGGTTATGACCATTGATGAATACACGAATATCCTTGACCCGTAGTACATGGATAATTTATGGTTGTGATACTAATGAATATCATTGGCCGTAGTGCATGGATGATCTGGATTATTTATTAAAATGAGTACTAGCGATAAAAGTGATGAAAAACCTTTTAAATCATAAAAGATAGTAGATTTTATTCTCTACTTGACTCTTTTAATGGATTGCTTGTTCCGCTGTAGTTAAACTTGATGTTTGTTATATTGTATCAGTTTAACACTGTTGAAGGCTAACGATAATTTATTCTGTATTATCTTAGTCATAATATTTCTTACTGGGCTAGTTGAGCTCACCCTTTTACTTTCATTGTTCTCTTCAGGAAATGAGAACATAGCAGGGACTAGTCGGGGAACGGAGTGACGGTCCAGATGATAGCATTAGTAGTCCTCACTATTCTATGAAATAGTATGATAATAAATGTATTGAGGACTTATTTTGAGTTTGAATACTGTCTAGAAGACAATATTTGTATTAAAACTCACAGCTTATGTTGTATATTTAAGATTGTATTTGTATTATGTACCTTGTATCTGGCGACTCAGAATAGGTGATGTATACCTATTTTGGGGGCGTCACAGTTGGTATTAGAGCTTAGGGATATGATCCCTGGCTAAGATGTGAGACAAGAACTAGGAGGGGAGAGACGGGGAATTCCTTCGCTAGTATGACCTACATAAGTTGATTTGGTATTTAATTGGTCGGTCAGAGTATAGGAATAATATGTGACATGTTAATTAACCTTTATTTTGTGGCAGTGTTTGAAATGGCATCTGAAAATGTTAACAATGGAGTGAATGAGACCATTGAGACACCTTTAATCACCAACCATGTCAATGTGATTTTAGACGAAGAGGAAATTAGAGATATCTACATGGTGAGTGAAGAACTAATAGTTACACCCGAGCTAGTCGGAGAGGTAGCAGCTGAGAACGAGGAAGAAGAGGAACCTGAGGAGAATTTATTAGAAGAATTTTATGATCAAAATTTAGAATTAAAAAATCGTATTCATGAATTAGAAGAGTAGGCTGAAGAACGGCAGGCGGTCGTGGAGCAAAGAGATGTAACAATTCAAAATTGTGTTACCCGATGTGCGATGTTTGAACAGAAGCACTCTTTGGCAGAGTATAAAATATTAGAGCTGGAATTTGAGAATGCTATGATCAAAGATCTGATGAAAGAAAAAACAACTGAGCATAGGAGAATAGATGATGCATGGGTAAAAGCCGCACGACGTGTAGATATTGTAGAAAAAGACGTCCGATCCAATAAGGCCAAAATGGATGAAATGGATTTTGCTTTTTGGACAATAATTGGGACAATCCAACATCGAATTCAGAATTACCTTGTGCAGAGCGGTCAACCCCAATTCGATATGGATCGGAGAGTAATGATTCTAATCGTAGATCCACAATGTAACGAAGTAAGGGTGGAATGTACTCTATAGCAAAGTCAAGTCTAGCCGGGATGGTGACGCCAAAGGATGTCCCATACAAGTCAAAATTGATAGTTTAAGAGAGAGCATTTTTTTTGTGATGAGGAACACAAACGAAGTTATCACGGGTTAGTTAATTATAAATTCTTGCGAAGTCTATACCTTATTAGATATCGGTTCTACCCATTTCTTTTATCTCTCTTGCTTGCGCTCAACGTTTAAATTTGACCCCAGAGTGGTTAGACTTTAACTTTTTGGTTGAAACTCCGTTAAGAGAAACCTTCGTTACCTCTGCTGTTTATAAATCTTATTTGATTCAAATCGACACTTTCACGTTACCTGTCGATCTTATCTCTTTGAAAATACTTGCCTTTGATGTAATTTTAGTAATCGATTGGTTAACTACTCATCATGCTTTTCGTAAGGTTGTTAGCTTTCATATTCTTAACCAACCTATCATGCAAATTCAAGCAACTAAACCACTAAAGTCAATCACTGTTATATCAAGACATAAGTAAAGAGCCCCGAGCCTTTTATCTGGTGACATCCTTGTGTGGAATGCACCGAAGCCAGACTTTCCGTAGGAGACGTCGTGAATAATGGTTGCAAGTTGATAGGTATCAATGTGACGTGCTATCCAAGTCTTGGATGAGAGTCACAGTTTTGAATGATATTTCTATTGTTAATAAATTTTCTAACGTATTCTTGAAGACTTCTTAGCCTACCCCTAGAGCGTGAAATTAAATTTTGTATTGACCTTAGTACAAAACCCATTTCTAAAACCCTCAAATATTTCTTTACCTAAAATGATCGTGTAATGTGCCAAAGATGTTGGCTCGAGCTGTTGAAGATTACGATCATACCATTCAATATCATCATGGAAGAGCGAACGTGGTAGCTGACACGTTGAGTAGAAGATCGTATGCGGTTACGAGTGTGATGATGTTAACATAAAAACCCATTTTGTATGACTTGCAAAGGATGAAGATAGAGTTAAAGACTCCAGGAACTCATGTGATGATGGCGAATATACGAGTAGAATCGACTTTAATCGATAAAGTTAAAGCCGCTCAAGCTACACACCCGAATCTGCTGAATGTGAAGAAGAAGGTTTAAGAGGGCATTGTTCTAGAAGTAAGAATCGACGAAGAGAGGAAATCTCAACCCTCGATTTAATTGGCCCATTTGAAATCCTCGATCAAGTAGGAACTGTGGCCTATAGACTCGTTTTATCGCCAAGTTTGTTGCGTGTTCATAACGTTCTTTTTCACGTATCGATGTTACGTAAATATGTGGATGACATGAACCACATTATTGAATTGGAATTGGACGAGATAGCAGATGATTTAACGTATGAGGAGATACGTGTTAAAATCTTGGATAAGAAGGATTATATTCGACACTCAAAAGTTATACCTCAAGAGTTAGAATTTGAAGTGAAGTCAAGGTATCCTTACCTATTCGGCATACCAGGTACGTACGTAAATTTCGAGGGCGAAATTTCATAAGAAGGGGAGATTGTGAGACCCCAAATTTTATGAATAAAGATTTAATTTTCTCGAAATATTTTTTTTAATATTCTGGTGTGGATTTGAGATAGTGTTATAGTTGTGGGTAGTATTTATAAATTTTACAAAGTATGCAAGTTGTTATATAATATTCCTTTGGTCGGAGAATATTCTTTTTGTCGGAGAATATTCGTACGACGACATAATCATTGGTGGACCCACAACAGAAGTATTGTCGTAATAAGAAAATGACAGAATTATATTTTTATAAAAATAACGGCGAAAGTGTTACCGTTAAAACTGTTGAACTAATCGGTAGTAAAAGTACAGTAATACGCGTGGTTGCATAGTAGTACACGATATTGATTATTGATGCTTACATAAGAAGTCACTTAGTTATACTTAATTATTACTACAGTAATTGCTGCATCATATCTCTCATATTATTGATTCAATTATTGTCACAGCAGCATCTGTATAATATGTTATGTTATTAAATCAATAATTGAGACGGTAAGATTATTCATATTATTATTTGTAATATTAATGATGTCTAGAAGTTCTGCCAATGATTGGTTTGGTAACCTAATTACGCGCCAATAGGGAGAAATCCTTATTGGAAAGCCCCCTCGTTCCTTGGAACGACCTGATCGATTAATATTGTGAATTACAATAAAGGTGATAAGTTTTGTTTTATTATTATTATAAATATAATAAAACAGAAAACTTTTTATATAAAACAGAATACTTTTATAAAGTTATTTATTTTATTAGACTGTAAATAGAATATATGATATTCTATTATGCATAGTGTTTGTATAGTGTCTGCATAGTAAAATCTTTTGATATAAAACAGAATACTTTTATAAAGTTATTTGTTTTATTAGACTATAAATAGAATATATGATATTCTATTATGCATAGTGTTTGCGTAGTGCCTGGATAGTGTTTGCATAGTAAAATCTTTTTATATAAAACAGAATATTTTTATAAAGTTATTCGTTTTATTAAATTATAAATAGAATATATTATATTTTATTTAAAAGATTTTGTTTTATTAGAATATTTTATTAATACTGCGTAGTAAATCAATATGGACCGTCCGTTTAAAAGTAAATCAATCTGGACCGTTCATGAATTAGTTACTATTCAGTCCATTTTCCTATAAATAGAAGCTCACTCCTTCATTATTACTTACGAATTCACTGAAACTCTAGAGAGAGAAACTATAGAGAGAAAGAAGAAAAGTATTATGCTACTTCACTACTCCTATATCCAGTTTCTTCTAAGGTAAGGGGTATTATTTCTTTCGTATTCATGAAGAGAACTTTTGTTATTCCATTCTTTATTATTATGTTGGAATAACCTGTATACGTGGACTACCCTATACTTGGTGAAATTCTTTTGTTATTCCATTCCTTATTATTATGTTGGAATAACCTGTATATGCGAAGTACCGCATACATAGTAAAATTCTTCTGTTATTCCATTCTTTATTATTATGTTGGAATATCCTGTCTATGCGTATTACGCATGACCTGGTTCCATTATTTATTATTCTGTTTGAATAACCTGTCTGTGCGGTCTATCGCATGCATAGTGAATTCTGTTGTTATTTCATTCTTTATTATTTTGTTGGAATATCCTGTCTGTGCATTTACGCATGACCTAGTTCTGTTATTTATTATTCTATTGGAATAACCTGTCTGTGCGGTCTATCGCATGCTTGGTGATTTCTTTTGTTATTCTATTCTTTATTGTACTCAGTTGGTTAAAGTTTTGGCTTTTATACTCCATGAAATTAGTGAAATATCCTTGATATTTGTGCTTCATCCAGTATCTTTTCATGGAAATATTCTTCCGAGCATTCTTGAATTTTACCCCACAAAGCAGTATTATGTTGACAATTTGGACGTTATTATTTCCTGGATAAATTAATTCTTGAACTTGTTTTATTGAATTCTTATATGATTATCATCAACCTCATGTTTATATTATGTTGAAAGTCATCTATGGCCTGTAGTGCATAGATGGACTTTGTATGATTATGACTAGGGATTATTCGGTATAATCATGACCGTAATGTTACAAATGATGTGATAAAAGTCCTCATTGGCCCGTAGTGCATTGATGGACAGTTGTTGGCATGATCATGACCATTGATGAATACACGAATATCATTGGCTCGTAGTGCATGGATACTTTGTGGCTGTGATACTAATGAATATCCTTAGCCGTAGTGCAGGGATGATGTGGATTATTTATTAAGCTGAGTCCTAGCGATAAAAGTGATGAAAAACCTTTTAAATCATAAAAGATAGTAGATTTTCTTCTCTACTTGACTCTAATGGATTGCTTGTTCCGCTGTAGTTAAACTTGATGTTTGTTACATTGTATCAGTTTAACACTGTTGAAGGCGAACGATAATTTATTCTGCATTATCTTAGTCATAATATTTCTTACTGGGCTAGTTGAGCTCACCCTTTTACTTTCACTGTTCTCTTTAGGAAATGAGAACGTAGCAGGGACTAGTCGGGAAACGGAGTGATGGTCCAGATGATAACATTAGTAGTCCTCACTATTCTATGAAATAGTGTGATAATAAATGTATTAAGGACTTATTTTGAGTTTGAATACTGTCTAGAAGACAATATTTGTATTAAAACTCACAGCTCATGTTGTATATTTAAGATTATATTTGTATTATGTACCTCATATCTGGCGACTCAGAATAGGTGATGTGGGGCGTCACATTTTTACTATTCTACTGGCTTGTACCAATCAAACTAAATTGTTTTGTTGTAGACGTCAGGAAAGAATGAGATGTGTAGGGATATACATGTTGTTAACAAGGAGTCCGTAAATCAAGTAGAGATCTTACCGACCCCTATAGCAGAAGAGCCAGAAGTTGTTGTAGTCAAGTTTGGAGACTCGAAGAACTTGGAATTAATGTCCTTGTTCGATGGCATGTCGGAAGAGGAGGTGGAGGTTGTGTCATTTAACACCGTAGTACCTACAGAAGAGATGAAATCATGCTTATGTGCGTGTTTTGAAAAGGAAAGAATTGGTTCAACTTTTGGAATCAATGGATTTTAAAAGAACTATTCTTTGTATGCATATGCTAATTATTTCGGCTAGACAAAAATTGATTTGAAATATTAAAATAAATTTTATATCATCAATGCATTTGATGCAAAGATTGTAAAAGGATGGAGTTATTAATGCAATTAAACCTAGTGTTGGATTTGATCTTATGATCAACAACCCGCTATAGTATGATATATAATGATGAAGTCATAAACTGACGAAGTCCTCAACGTACTATGAAAAGTATAGTATCATGACGTCATGAAACATTTTGATGTATTGTGAAAGAATTTAAAGAAGTAGTCGATGTCAATTGATTTGACTAAACGAATGTTCCAAGTTGATGTCCAATTTATTGGTATGTTCTAAGCTATTTGATTTGGCTAAGACGAATGGTATGTCATGTTTAAAAGAAAATCGAGCTTTCTTTGAAGAAATTATGCCAAGCCAAATTATTTTGGTGCGGAATCTGATGAATGAGTCTGAGGTGAACATACCCCGAAATGGGGGTATACGATGGATAGGTTGATCACCTACATATGGAAGATGTAGTTTACTTTCTTTGTTATTGTAAACTGACCGTTAAAGAAGGGTTTATGGCGAAATGTTGTTTTACCTAGTAAGAGTTCATGGTCGATTTGACCCCTCAGAAAAAGTATAAAATATTTTAAAGGAATCTTTATATTCCTCGTTATTCCTTTTACTTCATGATTCTTGATAAGTTATGGAGATTAGGGAATGTTTGAAAGATAATAACTTCTTTGAAGAGAAGTTGAGAAGAAAAGTAAGCTAAAAATTTGGAGGACGAAATTATGTGAAGAAGGGGTGAATGTGATTACCCGGGTATAAGTGTGGTTTTAAGAAATTCCGAGGATGAAATTTTTATAAGGGGGGAAGTGTGACAACCAGGAGAACCGGATTGTCCAGAATTTAAGTTTAAAGAATTAGTTATTAATAAAATGAATTTTTTTAATACTATTCTGTGCTATTTGTTTATTAATCGTTTTATAACCTAGAATGATTATAAGACGGGAGGATTCTGGCTACGAGCTGGACTGAACGAGTAAAAAATTTCAAGACGAAAATAAAAAAATTTTGAGAATAAAAATATTTTCGAGAAAAATACGAAATAGGCACTATTCACCCAACGAAACGTAAGGGTTAGGGTTTGAATAACCTAAGCCTTTTTGAGAGTTCAAAATATTAAAATGACATTTCGTCGAAAGATTTGACGATAATATATCGTGAAAAGTTAAGTAAACTAATAAAAGTTTTTCTCAAAAAACGTGTAGAAATCGGACGAAATAAAAATGATGAAAAGTATTGTTATGTATTTTTCATTCGTTTAGCTACATTATGTGACGAACGAGAATTCTATAATTTATTTTAATATTTATTGAATTAAATAAATATTTTCGATGATTTAATTATTAGATTTAATAATTAATTGATGCAATTGTGGTAGATTAATTTAATCATATGTGTTACATTATTAAATTAATGTAGAGAATATTTATTATTCAAGTATGTGATTAATTGAGCTTATTGAATTAAATGAATATTTAATTAAGCATGATGTTATTTTAATTAAATTAAATTATTGATTAGAAATTTAATAAATTGACATTATTTATTAATGAGATATTTATTTATGTGACTATGTGAATTTATGAGAAATTATTATATTTTATTTATATTAAATTAAATAAGATATATGAATTGTTCTGCAATTGGGTGTGACACTTATTAAGCTATATAATAAAAGAGTTTATTAAATTAATTGAGTTTAAGCCTTTAAAGGCTAGCCAAACATGGCCTTAAGGGGGGTTACTAGCAGTTACCCATGACTGGGTTAACTGACTAGTATGCGCGTCAGTTCTTTGCAATTATATTACGTATTCTTTTTCTATTTCTTTCTCTAAGTCTAAAATTGTTCAGAGAGAGAGTTCAGAGAGAAAGTGAGAATTTGTGAGAGATATTATAAGTATTTAATTAACAGGTACTTGTAGAAAGCTTTCATTAACCATCTCCTAACCTATACTCTGTGTAATTCTCCCAAACCCAATTTCTACATTTACGTCTTTTAGTTTTTTATAAATTGGTTTTCAAAACTTCTGTTAATCTCTGTGATTTGGGAATTGTACTATTACATGGATTTATGTGATAGTAAGAATAGCATAACATGTTTTATATATATATTACATGATTTCATATCATCAAGTTCATGAAAACATGTAGTAATCTGATGACTTGTTATTTCAAAATAAACAGAGTACGTGTTATGGCCATATGGCCTTATATGTGATAATTGATGTATTGATTATATATTATCCCTAAATTTTATACCCTTATATTATTGAGCATGTTAATACGAAGTGATCAAGCTTTAAACGAACGGATTTGGCCTTATAACGAATCCGTAGTGTTAAATTATAAGTTTTGTTCAAAATTCTCAAGAACTTCAAGAACAGTCTAAATTTTTATGATTTAAATATGTGATTATATGTTTTAATAGGTTAAAATCACTTTATAGATGTTGTATTATGATTATGCATGAATTATAACATGTGGGTATATGTGATTTGGTGAAATTAGTGTTAAAAATGTGTTGATTTCGCTGAACTCTGTGTTCTTCGCGAGCTGAGATTCAGTTTCTGGGGTCTCGCGCCGCGGCGCCAGCTCTAGAACTAATTTCTCGCGCCGCAGCGCCACAGCGCTCGCAGCGCCAAGACTCGAGCCACGGTGCCACAGCGCCGCAGCGCCAAGGGCCCGGCCACAGTGCCACTGCGCCGCAGCGCGACTCCTTAGCACATTAGTGGCGCCGCAGCGCCACTCTCCAGAAAATGTCAGAAATGTATTTTTAAAATGTTAAAGTCTAACAAGTGTTAGTGGATTGATGTAATGAACATGTAATCATGTTAGAGGTATTATGAGATGATAAAATAGTTGTTTAACATGTAATAAAATATTATATGTGAATTGAATTATTAAATACATAATTAGTTTGATAATTCATGAAGTATAAATTATGTGACAACGTGATAATTTGACTAAGTTTAGTCAATAATTAAAGTAGACAACGAGAATGAGTTTATATTGATTAGTTAATTTATAATTAACTGGTATTGTGTATATGAATGGTATGTAGGATTTAATTCAAAGAACGTGCTTAGTTAAAGTGTAATCTACGCATGAGGCAAGTATCCTATCCCTAACTCCATTCTATTGAGCAAGTTTATTTAAACTTAAACGTTACTTTTATGTTGAGCAAGTTTCCCTAACCCTACTTGTCATTATTGTTCAAGTTTATTATTTACCTTGAATAAATTATCCTTGTTATTATTCAAGTTTAAGCATGATATTAAAGATTAATTATCTTTCCAAAGCATGATTCAGTTATACAATAATTGTTCTATTGTATACTTCTTGAGATTATTATTCAAATTGAATATCATTGTTGTTGAACCTTATTAGACTAGTGAACCCTTAATGATTCAACTAGTCCATAGTTGATGAACGTTCTAAATTTCAGATCCCTTATTGAATTATCCAAACCAAACTTCCTTTGGTGCAGACTCGAATGTCAAACTGAGATGAACAACTCTGAAAAGGGATTCACTTATGCGTTAGCGTTAAGATATTGTGCACAGTATGGTACTAAGGGCTGATCCCCCTAAGTACGAGAAGAAGGTCCATAGTCTTATGACTGTTAAAGGTTTCAAGTATAACCCTTGTTAACCTAGGACATAGTTCAAGGTCTTATGACCCTCAGTATTCTTTTGATTCATGTTATTTATTCTTGATTCAAAAGTTGAGCTTTATTCAGATGTCTTTGATTATTCGCATGTTATTATATTGTAATTTCATTTTTATACTTGTGGGCATTTGTGCTCACTCTTGCTTAATAATAACATTGCAGTTAAGAATGAAAGAAGCGATGAACCCTCCACTAGTAAAGGCAAGGGCAAAGTTAGCAAGTGATGAAGACTTGTTATTTTAATTGATGATGTATTTATGTTTAAGACTTATGTTGTTGTTTAAGATTTATTTGTTTAGAATTCCGCATAGATGTTTTAAGGTTAGAGTAACCTGGGATTTATTTATGATTCAGTTGATGTAACCCTTAAGGGAAGAGATTTTTTTCTGATTTCTATCTATTGTATGGTTTGATATTATTTATGGGTAGATAGATAGATGATGCTTGTACGTGAACACCAAATCCCGTGAAATCGAAGTACCCGGATTTGGGGGTGTCACACATTAGGGGAAAATGTGAAGGAAAATGCTTATCATCAAAAAGTATTTTTTAATTTTTCAGAGTTCTGAAGAATGCATAAAAGTTAAACTGTAGAGGAAAGACGAAATATCCAAAAATATTTGGATTCCGAGAATCGCAGCCTTTAAAACTGTCGAACGAATTCCGCAAGACGGTAGCACGAAGCTTCCAAGAGAAGCTTCATGAATTGTAAGGAGGTGAACTAAGGAGGTGGGAATAGTGACTTAGGGGCGAAATAACTAAAATACTCCTAGCCTTGGTTTTCTATATAAGAGAGCTTAAAGCTCATTTGTTGGTGATTTTGAAAATCACCAACACTTGAGAGAAAGAGAGAGAGAGAGAGAGTTCGGATGAGATGAGAAAGGAAGAGGAAAAGCTAGCCGAGTGCAAGCTTTGTCCAGCGGAGGAATATTAAAGAAGAAAGGTAATCCAAAACCTAACTTCTAAATAAATTTTCTTTAAGTCTTCTATGTTAAAAACATAGCTTAATGAGAATAGAAGTAGAGGATGTTAAGAATAATTTCATATGGTTGAAATCATAAGAAGGAGAATAAATAATAATTAGAAGTTTATTTTATAAATTTCTTAAGGAAGTATAAGATTCGTAATGAATTTAAACGATCCGAATGAATCATATGAACGATTCGATGAAATTAGTAAGGAATGATGTTTTATAACATCAAATTCCAAGAAAGAGTGAAATCATAATCAAAGTATGGATTAGAAAACGAAGAACGCGAAGAACGTTGCTGATGGACAAATTTAAAACCATCGTAGTATAGCTTGTTGTTGATGGACAAGTTTAAAACCATCACGTATAAGTTAGTTACTTATTGCTTGGTTAGGAACGGTAGAAACATTCATGAAGAACGGATTAAACTTAGCTATAACGAAGTTATGATAAAAATTTCATAACAAACGAACGAGAAGTAGAAAGTATGTAAATGAACCCGAATGTGTAGGGTTTCATAAGAATGTAAGATAACGTAGAAAACGTGAGTCGTAGACTCAAGAACGAACAAGTTTCGAGTTCGGATGACCGAATTACGGACGAAGAAAGTTAATAACGTAAAACGAACAAAGGATGAAGATTTAAGCCAATTGAATGGAATGTTAATGGATTCAGAATAACTTTTTATCAGAGGGAAGTTGAAGTATGTAAGATAAGGAAGAGAATGGCTTTCGAACAACCTCGTTCTGAGCTATAACGAAGAAGTAAAGAGATTGCGAAGTAAGCGACTCAAGCATGTAAAAGACTTAGAAATTTTTTTAGGATTTTAGTCTTGGCACCGCAGCGTTAGTCAAGCCTTGGGAGGCGGCACCACAGCACCAACCCAGGCCATTAGGTACTGCATAGTCGCGCTGCAGCACGAGGAGAAAGGAGGTAACCGGCGCTGCATCGCCGGTGTAGTGCGAAGCTCAGTGAAGAGAGTTTAACTGCTTAACTCCTAGGGGAAGTGTACGAATAGATAATGAACATGTAGTTCACGTAATGTAATACTTAAACAAGTGATTTAAACCTTTAGTAAAGGTTGAACGAAATGATTAAACGAGATTAAAAGACAAAGAATGTAAGTGCAAATGATCGGTCTTAGCATACAACGAACCGTATAACTTCGACATTAAGAAAGAATAATGAACATGGGTTTCATATAATGGATAACGAATGAAAGCGATTAAAACCTTGTGTTAAGGTTGAACGAATGATTAAGAGACGAGCAACATAAACACAAAATACGTAAACGATTCTCGTGAATCGTATTCGTATCGAACGAACGTTCTAAGTATACATTGGTTGTATGACTTAGACGTTGATGAAAGTAGTAGGTAAGATCTGAATTTTCATGAAAGCGATAACGAACGATAATGAGATTAATGAAAGTTTGAATGTGAGTCGGATAGAGAATGTTAGAATGAATGTAAGCGTTAAACACTTTAGCCGACGTAGGGGTTGAGTATACGCAAATATTAAACGGGCAGAACCTACACGCTATGTATGGTTTGACCGTAAAGGTAATGAAGACTAATGACTAAACCTGTAAATGGTGAAGAAATTAAATTAAAGACAACTGCCCTAATCCTAGGATGAATGGTGGGTGTTTTCTGTGTGGATCAACAGAACATAAGGTAAAGGATTGTCCGAAAAGGAGAATGGATGTAGGAAGCGTGAATGAGGGGAAAGTTAGCGAAACACTGGCGATAACGGTACCAACGTCAACAAAATCAACCGCAAGAGTCTTCAACATGACCGTTCAGGATATCGTAGTAGCTGGGGATGGAACTCCAGGTATTATTCATACGGATTTTATTTTCATATATATGATTTTTCTTAAATATAGTAAATTATGTTATAAAGAAATTTTGAGGGAGAAATTTGAGTTCTGTTAGAAATCAAATTTTCGTATAATCAGATAGACAAGTTTTGTGTTGAATAGTTAAAGATCAGTTCGATCAAATCTGATCGGGATCTACTTGAAGTGATTGTGTATGCTATTTTCCCTAGTATCTATAAGTTTTAAAGCGGTAAGGGAGGGTGAATGTAATAACCCAATATTTTCAATATAATTAAATAAGAAATTTTGCTTATAAATTTTTTTTATATAAAAGTGGGAATATGTGCAAAGTAAAATATATGTATATATGTGATAAATAAAATTTATTTATTACATAAATAATTGTAAATAATTTCTTTTTAAGAATTATTGATCATTATATATTATATTCTTATAATAAACTTAATTTGTAATAAAAATATTTAGTATTTATTTTCCATGAAAATATGATTATTGTATATATGATATGATTATTAGGATTATTATGATAAGTGATGTAATACTCGAGAATTTACACGTCTTATTAAATGAATATATTAATAGAAATAAATATTTATGTGAATATAAGTGTTAATGTTTTGTAAGTTAAATAATTCAAATTGTTTCGTATTAGATTAATACGTATTAAGAAGTGTGGAATTGGCAATGAGAATTCTGAAATGCCCTGTGTGGTATATTGTGAAATAAGGAAATTCTCTAAGTAAGTTAAAAAGAGAATTTGGAAGATTAATCGTGTTTGATCATGTGATTTCATATAGTTAATGAGTACACTTTTAGATTTGAAATATCACTCATGTGAACATTAATTTATGTCGTGTAAAACGAGTATGGCGATGGAGTTTGACACTGTCTTGAAGCTAAACCAGTCTTGGCCCTGTCAGGGTACGGCGCAGCTGCGCCGTCCCAGCAGTACAAACTGGCGCAGCTGTGCCAGTGTTCAGTTGGAGAAAATTATTTTCTACTTTAGAAATTAAATAAAACAATTATGTGATATGTGTAACATTAATAAACCATAGAATAAAGTAATTTATGTTCGACGAAGGAATTATTAAGTGAGCCATTAATTAATATTAATTATTAATGGTTGTGGTAGAATATCGTTTAATTGATAGTGGTAATTGATTAATAATATGTTATTATTATTGTTAGCAATATGTCTATAAATATAATAAGAATTATATAGATAATTAATGGTTATGGAAATCCATAAATGCATTAATCGGGGAAGAATGGATTAATTAATATTGGTCTTAATTAATCAAGGAAGTGAATAATTTATTTATTTGACATAAATAAGTAAGTTATTAATATAATAAGATTATATTGACTGTTATGTGCATGTGAGCAATGATTAAGAATATAAAATACAACTGTATTATATAGTGTAGTGTAACATTTATGTGGCTATATATAGTAACCATATATTAAGGTTTATTAAAACTATATAGTATGAATACATCATGAAGGTATATATATCAATATGTATGTGGGTATATATTAAAATAATATACCATGAACATATTGTAAGCTATTATTTTAATAAAGTATACTGGTGTAATAAAATATGCATGTACTATATGTATGTTACATTTTCATATTACATCTACTACCTTGAAATATTAAATATGTAAATCATATTGTGACATCCAGTTATAACTAATGTAGGGTTGATATATATATGTATACAATACTACATAAGAATAAGGTTTGTGTATAAGTGTATAGTCTAGTATTACATGATTGCTGAGTATTTGGGTTGTCAAAAATTTAGTGTCCAAATTGCCCTTCTTTCACATTCACGTGTTTGGCAAAAAGGCTAAGGCCTATTCCTTTTTCTTCTTCCAAGCTCAAGCTAGCAATCTAGATATTAATGATGAACAAGGGAGTGGGCATAATGATGTAAATCAACTACCATTTATCAACTCTCTCTTAACCATCATGTAATCTAACATTCTCATTGGTTTAATTTGATGTATATATGCATTGTCAGTGTTCTTGTTTCTCTATAAATACAACCCATCTCCTTCTAATTTCTATTGTTGAGAATTGCTAAAAGAGTGAAATTGAAAGCTTAGATAGAGTGTGTGATTGTATACATATCAGTAGAAGAATTGTGATTTACCAATCTAATTACAAAGGTATACAATTCATTCTTGTTCTTCATTTTCAGTTTCTGTTAAATTTCCATTCTTGAATTCTCAAATTCTAAATTAGGTGGAGTTAGATGATAATAAGGATTGGGTAATGGTTGTATAGTTGTTATATAACTATATAAGCATGTTGAAACTGATACATGACTGTTTAGAATCAAATTTGTGAATAATTTATGTGTTTGGGCTAAAGTTCTGCCGAAGCAGACTGTTCCTGGCTCGAACTAGACATGGCACAGCTGCGCCGTAATAACACTGAGGCGTAGCGCAGCTGCACCGGTCTGTTTTCAGTTTCTGCTTTCTGTTAAAAATTCTGCCAAGTGTGATCAATTATTATGACTTAAACTAGCATGCAAGCATGTGTAATGGGTATATACAAATATATTAAATAAGAGCATGTTTTAATAGATAAGCATACATGATTAACAAAGTGTGTAGTTTAAATGAATTTAGAACTTTAGAAAGGAACTAGGTATATATGTGTGCCATGATTTTGTACTCACTTGCGAGCATGTTCGTATGATTTAGAATGCATGAATAACCCGTTAGCTTGTGTTTATATGATTCATAACGAGGCATGAACGTGTTGGAGGTATTAGTAAGGTTACTATTGAAAATACAAACTTTGAACGAGAATGTTAACATACTACCTTAAAAGTTTGAATTTGATATTGTGAACATGTTTGATGATGCTTTTAGACTCACTCATATATCATAAATAATATATATAACACGCTTAAGTATTGTAATTCAAGAAAAGTATAAACAAAGTAAATTTCCAACCAAAACGATGTTAATTACACATATGTGTTATGAATACTCACAAGCATGCCTAGTTTGAGTTATATGACTATCTTGTATGTTTAAAAGGAAATCATGTTAAACTTTGTGGTTTCATGACCTTGAATGGCCTTAACTTGTTGAAATATTTAACTTAAAACAATGTTATGAAAGTGGGAAACCTAGATTGACTTAAGACCAAGAAATGGCCTTTGACATGATAATATGTATGTTATGTTCTTGCTGGACAGAATCCACAAGGCAACAGTTGAGTCTTGGCTTGGTCAGAGGGCTACGCAGCTGCACCGACCCTAGGCCTAGCCATTGCGTAGCTACGCCAGTCTGGAATCTGAGTTCTACAATCTGATTTTGGACAGTTGACTTGTATGATGCCTATATTGCTAAAAATGGATTTAAACGTACTGGCGCTTGTATATATATGAGGATTAGGTAATAAGATAGTATTTGCTTTATATAATGAAAGTCCATGAATAAAAAGCCCTTAAATTTGAGCATTCTTAATTGGCTTATGAAGTAACTAGATACTTGATTTCGTGATAACCTATGAGTTGATTTTGTACCATATGTGCATATTAGAATCATGCTAAACTTGAATAAAGAATGTGTTAGCTAATGAGCACCTTGTGCTTATAATACGTTATAAATAGAATGATTTGAAAGTGATTGATTTATTAACGTGGATAAACTACGCTTAAGGCAAGTGTCTTTACTCTTTATATCTATTTATGAAACAAACCTGTGTAAGTGAGTTATTGAATTATATTCATGTTATACAAGCTTTTAAACTGTATTGTTATTAATCATAGTATTCATGCAAGTATCTTAAACTCTTGTTTTACTTTATTCAACGGATATTGTACGCAAGTTTCCTAACCATACTCAAATTACATTGTGCAAGTATCTAAACTATCCTTTACATAGTGCAATTTCTCGAACTTTATTCGTTCATTGTTTATTAGTACAGTATTACTGTAAGATCCAGATATATACATTCTGTTCTTTAATTTCGAAGTATGGTTATACAAATGTCCTCACTTGGATAATTATCGTACATGTTGATACATACTTGTTGATTTCTAGTATGTATACTTTAATTAAAAGTCGTCTAAGCTATTTGACTCGGCTAGACACAGATTTAAAAATATCGTTGATCATGATAGAACTTTATTAAAATCCAACCGAATTATTTTGGTTCGGATTCCCGACTAAGTATGAACATCCCAAACATAGGGAAACTTTATGCGCCTAAGGCGGATAAGATGAACGAGAATATCATTCTGGTATGTAGTATAGATCAATACATGGCATAATGGGCTGATCACCCCCGTGCCTATAAGTTATGACGGTTTGCGGATGAAGTTCTATTAAACCTTTTTGAATATTGAAAACAAAGTTCATAGTCTGTCGACTACTCATCAATTATAGTCAGTACGTAGTTTTAAAATTTGAAATAGAAATGTTATGTTGTTTAGTGTTGCTTCAGTTTACTTCACAACCATTGCTTCGTTGTAGAATTGTCATTCAAAGAAAATATTTAATTCTTTCAGCTAATGTTCATTGTTGCTATTACTTGTTGGGCACTCAAATGTTCATTCTTTCTTAATTTAAATGTTTTCATTTAAGTATGATCAACCAGAAGGTTCTGCCAAGAACAAAGGGAAAGGAAAGCTATCAAAATAAACGTTGTGGTATCTTATGTAATAGTTAGACTTTATTAATATGATATTAATTATTATCTATCATGTAATGAAATTTTTTAAAAGTCGCGTACCTATGATTTAGACAACTCTGATATGTAAATTAAGTTTGATATTTATGACATTATTATTATTATTCTGCTCAAAGAAATTGTATCGTGAAGCACTGAATTCGGGTTTCAAGAACCTGAATTTAGGGGCATCACAGGTTGGTATCAGAGCTTTAGGGTTAGAAACCATAGGTGGGATAGACCTTAGGCTATAACCTTAGGACAGAGGGAAACGTTGAAAATATGAATAACTCATATAGAGTTTTAAAGGAGATGAATTAACTAAATTCATCGTAAAACAAAAAAAAATAACCTATGTAAAATTATTATTTGTTGTGTGTATATATACTATATACTAATCTAGATAAATTATGTTTAGATGTCAATTGGAAAAGGATTAGGATACACTCGCATCGTAAAGAATGAGTTAATCTCCATAACCGAGCCAATATCAAAATCAATAGCTAAAATAGAGGCTCACGTTGAAGATAACCTTGATGAAGTAATCATTTTGGAGAATATAGTACCGGACCCATAAATGGTGGAACTAACAGATAGTGATTCGGACACCGAAGTTAGAGCTGATCAAGCATCAACCGAAATGCAGAATCTGAGGAACAATGTTTCTTCTCTGGAAAAGTTGTGGGAAATAGAAAAGCTACTAAATAGTCAATTGCGAAAGGCATTAATCGAAATGATGGAAGAACAAGATAAATTTAAAATCCAAATTGATTAGATGGGACCTGTGAGAGCCCCAGATCCAGGTGCCGAAACATCGCAGATCCAGTACAATCATTCTATCACTATTGCGGAAGATATAAACATAAATTGTTTATACAATACATTTACACACTATTCCCCAAGGTCGAGTAACCTTCACATATACACAATTCATTATCATGTCTAATATATAACATTATTATTATACTATACTATTACATTTCTAGCTGCACATTTTATCCCAAGCTGGACTTGGCCTTGTCCTTTCATATATCTAACGAATTCGTCTTAATCTGCAATGTTAATCATGATATAGCAAGGGTGAGCAAGAAGTTTGCCAAACAAGTTTAAGTTCAATAAATTAAGGATATATCATGATTAAAAGAATTGAACAAAAGTTGGCTACAGTTCTATAATATAATTACGAACTAGCATGAACAAATTTTACATAGCTGAACGAACATTAAACATGAACATATATATATATATATATATATATATATATATATATATATATATATATATATATATATATATATATATTGTGACAACCCCAAAATAGGTCCATTCCATCTAACCTATTCTGAGTCGCCAAATACATAGTACAGAAAATAACTACAACTTTATTACAACAATTATCGTGCAAAATACAATAACATATATGCTGTGAGTTTGGATACAAATATATACCAAATGTGACTCATGTTCCAATCGTGGACATCACCTCACAATGACACCTTACATAAAGGTATAGTCAAAAACTGTTTTAAAAATTAGCATCTTTTGGAAGTGCTCAAGGAAACCTTCGTACATGGAAGGCCACGCATCTAGGTTATGATAGATATCATATGGCCACAGAATTATCCTTGGTTGACCCAATATATCCCAAAGAAAAACGAGAAGATTACTATCATATTCTTCCCAATGGTGAGTCTTCTCTTGACTTATCATTATCTCCACTGTCTTTAATCGTGAATTATACTTCAAACAAACACCAAGATTATATAGGTAGTGCCCATAGATATACTCAGCAAGTGGATGAGCACAACCCTGTCTTATGATGACACGAGATTGTATGTCATTAGACATCTTGTATGATAGTGACAAAACACCCTTCCAACGTTGGGTTCGCCTCACCCTATTTGATTCACCAAATATAACTACTAAATGACGATCACCGTTCTATTCCCCTGTTACCCCCGCTCGACCCAGCTACACTCTTATTACCTGAAAGGAATTGTGAAATAGAAGGGTGAGCACAACTAGCCCAGTAAAGAATATCATGACTAAAGATAAATAAATTATCAATAGTCTTCATCAGTAATAAATCAGAGATTTAGAACATATGGTAGATGATAAAAATTTTAACCATAGTTGCAGCGGAACGAGCAATCCATTAGAAGAGTCAAATAGACTATAAAGTCTATTATCTTCTCCATGTTAAAAATTCACCAACAATGTTTTATCCATGTAACATCACTCAACAGTTCCTTTCCACAATCATATGAATAACTCATAATCATAATTGTGATTCTAAATTTTTTCTTCGCACCCAGGACGAAGAATATTTTCAACACATGTCTTTACCTGAAACATCAAAGATCATGGTTATACCAAATCACATTTCCTATTCATAATCATACTAATAACTTCATCTTTGCACTACGGCCAAAGATATTCATTTGTATCACCAGTTGGTCATGTTCATCTCAACATCTGTTCATCTTTGCACTACTGACCAAAGATATTCAACAACATGTCATCTTTGCACTACGGGCCAAAGATATTCATCAACAATTCATCTTTGCACTACAGGCCAAAGATATTCCTCAACAGTTTATATTTGCACTACGGCCAAATATATTCATCAACAGTTCATATTTGCACTACAGGCCAAATATATTAATATCTCAAAGAAATATATAATCATTTCAGAATTTATATAACCAATAATTATAACCATGTTGATCAATTCACCTTTGCACTTAAGCTAAAGATATTCACTTATAAATTCAATGGTCAGGATCATACCAGTCAACAATTCAACTTTGCACTACTGGCCAAAGAGAACCCATAGTCATGATCATACCAGAAATCTACCCATCTTTACACTCAAGTCAAAGAGAAATATCATCATTAGGGTTATAAAAATGTTATATATAATAATAAAAAAATAATATGATCAACATATAGTTTTAATCTCAAGAATAATATTCATAAATCAACTATAATTTGGTCAGAAAAAGAAAATAAATTTGTCGTGAATAGTACCCGTGAATAGTAACTCGTGAATAGTAACTCATGAATAGTAACTCGTGAATAGTAACCCCGACTCAAAAAGATAGAAATTCTATAATAAAATCCATACCAATATTTCGGTATAATGATATTGAAAGAATAATACTTCTTAAGCTTATAAACAATTTATTTTAATTGTTTACACTTTACTAAATAATGCATTTAATCATTCTAAAATGTCAAACTCGTAAGATTTCATCACCAATAACCAAAAACCCTCATCAAAAATCTGCATATACCTCATATAGGATTCTCAAGTCATAAAATCTTATTTTTCAATTTTCTTACTTCACAAAACATATTTAATTCATTTACTCATAACTAGACCATTTTCATGAAAAATACCAAATCAGTTCCAAAAATATTTCTTTTCTGGGATTTAGCATAATATAGTCCCATAGTGAACATATATTTTTCTCAGAATTTTTAAAAGTCATTTACTATTTTTCATATGGCCAAAATAGCCGAATATTTAGACATTTATCAAAAATTGTACTTTTATCTAAAAATTCTGAAATTCACAGAGTATACTCCCATCATATACATGTACTCCCAATAAAAATTTTATCAATTTTAGAGTTAACCACAAGGAGTTATAAGCGGTTACTTTTAAAATAGTCTTTTCTCTTAAAATTCATAACTCTTAATCTATACATCCAAAAATCACCATTTTTGGACACAATCAAGAAAACTCATCAAAATATCATTTCAAATTTTTCCAGAATTTTTGAAGGTCAGAAAAATTACGAAACTGAAAAACATAACAACCCTTAAAATTTCTTACTATCCCTTACCTCAAAAGAGCAGTACTTCTGATCGGTATAAGGCTGAAGAAAACTTGCACTGATGAATAGAAACTTACAAAGTATCTAAATACTCACAAAATACACTCAATAATCTAGAGAGAGAAAGAGAGAAAACTTATGAATTCTGGTGTGATTTTCAATTCTAACTTAGCCCTCTATTTATAGGAAAATGTTAGCACGCCGAAGCAGACTTAACCTGCAACCTGATGGCTTTATCTGCTACTATTTCCACCCACCACATTTGAATAAAAATCTCAGCATATTTTTTTACCAACCAAGAGTGGAGCCCACCAATTCTAGAATTTTCCAACAAAATGATAAACTCCGAAAATTTAACAATTTCTGAACCAGTCATCTCGTAAAATTCATAATAAATCATACGTTCATTTTTAACGGTTCAAAATTTGTGGACATATACTCAACTTATATATGTATAACATATCCAAAAATTACCACGATCCAACGGTCGGATTAAAAATTATAACCCCCGCAAAATATCTCAAAAACCCTAATTTTTAATACCTCCATTCCGACAAAAATACTGATAAAAACCTCAACATTAATTCCTTTATTTTTAACCACAAAAATATATCCCTCATTTATATCCACATAAAATAAATATTTCCTTATCATATGTGTAAGACCTCGAATTTTATGAAATAAAAGTATTCAATTATTCTTATAATTACTATTCAGTAAATGGTTAAATTGATAAAAGTTTAAAGTTATGGGTGAAATATGAATTTTTTTTCAAAATAAGCAAGTGGTTATAAAATAATCATTGTTGTCGGGGAATATTCGTTTGGTCGTGGAATATTCTTTCTGTCGGGAAATATTCGTACGATGGCGCAGCTATTTGTGGGCCCCATAACGAATAACTGTCGGGTGAAGAAATTGACAAATTTGAGTTTTTATAAATAACGGCGTAGTTGTTACCGTTAACACTGTTGGAATAACCGGTGGTTAAAATACAGTAATACGCGTTATTGCACAGTAGCACACGGTATTGCATAGTATTTTTGAAATTATTAATTCTTACGTAAGAAGGCACTACTCAATAATTGTTACAGTAATTACTGTTCAATATTTTATTTTATTGATTCAATAATTACTACATTGAAATTTTATATTATTGTTGTTCAATAATTGTCACTGCACAGTATTTCCCATTATCAGATCAACAATTCATATTATTTGACTAATATTATTAGATAATATTATTGGCAATGTCTAGAAAGTTCTGTCTAAGGAGAGGTTTGGTCACCTAATTGCGCGCCAGTAAGGAAAAATTCTTATTGGAAAGCCCCCTCTTTCCTGGGAACGGCCTGGTTGTCATAAATGTGATTCTGTAATATTATTTGTGAATAATTAATTATTGATTCATATGATAAGGAAATATTTATTTTATGTGGATATAAACGAGGGATATATTTTTGTGGTTAAAAATGAAGGAGTTAATGTTGAGATTTTTATCCGTATTTTTGTCGGAATGGAGGTATTAAAAAATCAGGATTTTTGAGATATTTTGCGGGGGTTATAATTTTTAATCCGACCGTTGGATCGTGGTAATTTTTGGATATGTTATACATATATAAGTTGAGTATATGCCCACAAATTTTGAACCGTTAAAAATAAACATATGATTTATTATGAATTTTACAAGATGACTGGTTCAGAAATTGTTGAATTTTCGGAGTTTATCATTTTGATGGAAAATTCTAGAATTGGTGGGCCCCACTTGTGGTTGGTGAAGAAATGTGCTGAATTATATTTCAAATGTGGTGGGTGGGAATAGTAGCAGGTAAAGTCATCAGGTTGCAGGTCAAGCCTACTAAAATTTTTCTATAAATAGAGGGCTAAGTTAGAATTGAAAATCACACCAGAAACAAGTTTTCTCTCTTTCTCTCTCTATATTATGAAGCATATTTTGTGAGTATTTAGATACTTTGAGAGTTGCTATTCAGTGCAAGTTTCCTTCGGCTTTGCATACCGATCAGAAGTACTGCTCTTTTGAGGTAAGGGATAGTAAGGGATTTTAAGGGTTGTTATATTTTCCAGTTTCGTAATTTTTTCGACCTTCAAAAATTCTGAAAAAATTTGAAATGATATTTTGATGAGTTTTCTTGATTGTGTCCAAAAATGGTGATTTTTGGATGTATAGATTAAGAGTTATGAATTTTATGAGAAAAGACTATTTTAAAAGTAACCGCTTATAACTCCTTGTGGTTAACTCCAAAATTGATGAAATTTTTATTGAGAGTACATCTATATAATATTAGTGTACTCTGTAAATTTCAGAATTTTTGAATAAAAGTATAATTTATGATAAATGTCTAAATATTCGGCGGTTTTGGTCATATGAAAAAAAGTAAATGAATTTTAAAAATTCTGAAAAAAATATATGTTCACTATGGGACTATATTATGCTAAATTCCAGAAAAGAAATATTTTTGAAACTAATTTGATATTTTTCATGAAAATAGTCTAGTTATGAATAAATGAATTAAATATGTTTTGTGAAGAAGGAAAATTGGAAAATAGGATTTTATGGCTTGAGAATCCTATATGAGGTATATGCAGATTTTTGATGAGAGTTTTGGTTATTGATGATGAAATTGTAGGAGTTGGCATTTTATGATGATTAAATGCATTAATTAGTAAAGTGTAAATAATTTAAATAAATTATTTATAAGCTTAAGAAATATTATTCTTTCAATATCATTATACCGAAATATTGGTATAAATTTTATTGTAGAATTTTTACCTGTTTGTGTCGAGTTTACTATTCATGAGTTACTATTCACGAGTTACTATTCATGGGTTACTATTCACGAGTTACTATTCATGACAAAATTAGTTTCTTTTTCTGACCAAATTATAGTTGAGTTATGAATATTACTCTTGAGATTAAATCTATATGTTGATTATATTGATTTTATTATTATATATAACATTTTTATAACCCTAATGATGATATTTCTCTTTGACTTGAGTGTAAAGATGGGTAGATTTTTGGTATGATCATGACTATGGGTTCTCTTTGGCCAGTAGTGCAAAGTTGAATCGTTGATTGGTATGATCATGACTATTGAATTTATAAGTGAATATCTTTAGCTTAAGTGCAAAGGTGAATTGATCAACATGGTTATAATTATTGTTTATATAAATTCTGAAATGATTATATATTTCTTTGAGATATTAATATCTTTGGCCTGTAGTGCAAAGATGAAATATTGATGAATATCTTTGGCCTGTAGTGCAAAGATAAATTGTTGATGAATATCTTTGGCCCGTAGTGCAAAGATAACATGTTGTTGAATATCTTTGGCCAGAAGTTCAAAGATGAACAGATGTTGAGATAAACATGACCAACTGGTGATACAAATGAATATCTTTGGCCGTAGTGCAAAGATGAAGTTATTAGTATGATTATGAACAGGAAATGTGATTTGGTGTAACCATGATCTTTGATGTTTCAGGTAAAGATAGGTGATAAAAATTATCTTCGTCCTGGATGAGAAGAGAAATTTAGAACTACAGTTATGATTATGAGTTATTCATATGATTGTGGACCAGAATTGTTGATTGATGTTACAGGGATAAAACATTGTTGATGAATTTTTAACATGGAGAAGATAATAGACTTTATAGTCTATTTGACTCTTCTAATGGATTGCTCGTTCCGCTGCAACTATGGTTGAAATTTTTATCATTTACCATATGTTCTAAATCTCTGATTTATTATTGATGAAAGCTATTGATAATTTAATTATCTTTAGTTATGATATTCTTTACTGAGCTAGTTGTGCTCACCCTTTTGCTTCACAATTCCTTTCAGGTAATAAGAGTGTAGCTGGGTCGAGCGAAGGTAACGGGGAAATAGAACGGTGGTCTCTAGCTGTGGATGTTCTCCCGAAGCAGTATAGAAAAGTTCATTTAGTAGTTTTATTTGGTGAATCCAATAGGGTAAGGTGTACCCAACGTTGGAAGGGTGGTTTGCCATTATCATACAAGATGTCTAACGACATACAACTTCGTGTCATCATAAGACAGGGATGTGCTCATCCACTTGCTGAGTATATATACGAGCACTACCTATATAATCTTGGTGTTTGTTTGAAGTATAATTCTCAATTAGAGACAGTAGAGATAATGATATGTCAAGAGAAGACTCACCATTGGGAAGAATATGATAGTAATCTTCTCGTTTTTCTTTGGGGTCTATTGGGTCAACCAAGAATAATTCTGTGGCCATATGATATCTATCATAACCTAGACGCATGGCCTCCCATGTACGAAGGTTTCCTTGAGCACTTCCCAAAGATTCTAATTTCTAAAACAGTTTTTGACTATACCTTTATGTAAGGTGTCATTGTGAGGTGATGTCCACGGTTGGAACATGAGTCACATTTGGTATGTATTTGTATCCAAACTCACAGCACATGTGTTGTTGTATTTTGCACGACAATTGTTGTAATAAAGTTACAGTTGTTTTCTGTACCATGTATTTGGCGACTCAGAATAGGTTGGATGGAATGGACCTATTTTGGGGTCGTTACATTTGGTATCAGAACTTAGGGACATAATCTCTGGCGGAGATCGGGAAATACAACTAGGAGGGGAGAGATGAGTAAATCCTTCGCTAGTGTGTCCTACCTAAGCTTATTTGTTGGTCAGTCATAATATTGGGATATTATGTGATATGTTAATTTATTTAATTAACCCTTGTTTTATGGCAGTATTTGAGAATGGCAGCTGGGAATGCTAACAATGGAGTGAATGAGACTGTGGGGATACCTCTAATCACTAACCGTGATAATGTGATGTCAGACGAAGAAGGAATTAGAGATATCCATGTGGTGAGTGAAGAATTGATAGTTACACCCGAGATAGTCGCAGAGGTAACAGCTGAGACTGAGGAAGAAGAGGAAGAAGAAGTACCAGTGGAGAGTTTATTAGAGGTATTATATGATCAAAATGTAGAATTTTAAAATCGTATTCATGAGTTAGAAGAGCAGGCAGAAGAACGACAGGCGGTCGTGGAACAAAAGGATGCAACAATTCAAGCTTGTGTTACCCAATATGTGATGCTTGAACAGAAGCATTCTTTGGCAGAGTATAAGATGATAAAAATAGAATCTGAGCTGAAAGAAGAAAAAACTGAACGAGTGAGAATAAGTGATGCATGGGCAAAAGCCGCACGACACATGGATATTGTGGAAAGAGATGTTCGATCTAAGCAGGCTAAAATAGATGATATGAATTTCTCTTTTTGGAAAGCAATTGGGAGAACCCAACATCGAGTTTTGAATTACCCTGTACATAGCGGTCAACCTGAATCCGATATGGATCGAAGATTGATGATTCAGATCATGAATGAGGAGTACGAAGAGGCAGTTGAGGGAGGAATATGTCCTATAGAAAGGTATATTCCAACGGTAATGATGACGCCAAATGCTGCTCCAGACAAGTCAAAGCCGAGTAGTTCGAGGGATGGCGGTTGTCATGACTTCCCAACAAATGAGGAACCCGAATAAAGTTATCATGGGAGATGAGCAATGGAGAAATCATGATGATCTGAGAGATAGAATCTGAAATGGAAGCAAGGTATTCTCAACTCTTCGAAATACCAGGTACGTAAATTTCGGGGACGGAATTTCATAAGGAGGAGAGATTGTAAGACCCCGAATTTTATGAAATAAAAGTATTCAATTTTTCTTATAATTACTATTCAGTAAATGGTTAAATTGATAAAAGTTTAAAGTTATGGGTGAAATATGATTTTTTTTTTTTAAAATAAGCAAGTGGTTATAAAATAATCATTGTTGCCGGGGAATATTCGTTTAGTCGTGGAATATTCTTTCTGTCGGGGAATATTCGTACGACGGCGCAGCTATTTGTGGGCCCCATAACGAATAACTGTCGGTTGAAGAAAATGACAAATTTGAGTTTTTACAAATAACGGCATAGTTGTTACCGTTAACACTGTTGAAATACCCGGTGGTTAAAATACAGTAATACGCGTTATTGCACAGTAGCACACGGTATTGCATAGTATTTTTGAAATTATTGATTCTTACGTAAGAAGGTACTACTCAATAATTATTACAGTAATTACTGTTTAATATTTTATTTTATTGATTCAATAATTGCTACGTTAAAATTTTATACTATTGTTGTTCAATAATTGTCACTGCACAATTTCTCATTATCAGATCAATAATTCATATTATTTGAATAATATTATTAGATAACATTATTGGCAATGTCTAAAAAGTTCTGTCTAAGGAGAGGTTTGGTCACCTAATTGCGCGCCAGTAAGGAAAAATTCTTATTGGAAAGCCCCCTCTTTCCTGGAAACGGCCTGGTTGTCATAAATGTGATTCTGTAATATTATTTGTGAATAATTAATTATTGATTCATATGATAAGGAAATATTTATTTTATGTGGATATAAACGAGGGATATATTTTTGTGGTTAAAAATGAAGGAGTTAATGTTGAGGTTTTTATCCGTATTTTTGTCGGAATGGAGGTATTAAAAAATCAAGATTTTTGAGATATTTTGCGGGGGTTATAATTTTTAATCCGACCGTTGGATCGTGGTAATTTTTGGATATGTTATACATATATAAGTTGAGTATATGCCCACAAATTTTGAACCGTTAAAAATAAACGTATGATTTATTATGAATTTTACAAGATGACTGGTTCAGAAATTGTTGAATTTTCGGAGTTTATCATTTTGATGGAAAATTCTAGAATTGGTGGGCCCCACTTGTGGTTGGTGAAGAAATGTGCTGAATTATATTTCAAATGTGGTGGGTGGGAATAGTAGCAGGTAAAGTCATCAGGTTGCAGGTCAAGCCTACTAAAATTTTTCTATAAATAGAGGGCTAAGTTAGAATTGAAAATCACACCAGAAACAAGTTTTCTCTCTTTCTCTCTCTATATTATGAAGCATATTTTGTGAGTATTTAGATACTTTGAGAGTTGCTATTCAGTGCAAGTTTCCTTCGGCTTTGCATACCGATCAGAAGTACTGCTCTTTTGAGGTAAGGGATAGTAAGGGATTTTAAGGGTTGTTATATTTTCCAGTTTCGTAATTTTTTCGACCTTCAAAAATTCTGGAAAAATTTGAAATGATATTTTGATGAGTTTTCTTGATTGTGTCCAAAAATGGTGATTTTTGGATGTATAGATTAAGAGTTATGAATTTTATGAGAAAAGACTATTTTAAAAGTAACCGCTTATAACTCCTTGTGGTTAACTCCAAAATTGATGAAATTTTTATTGAGAGTACATCTATATAATATTAGTGTACTCTGTAAATTTCAGAATTTTTGAATAAAAGTATAATTTATGATAAATGTCTAAATATTCGGCGGTTTTGGTCATATGAAAAAAAGTAAATGAATTTTAAAAATTCTGAAAAAAATATATGTTCACTATGGGACTATATTATGCTAAATTCCAGAAAAGAAATATTTTTGAAACTAATTTGATATTTTTCATGAAAATAGTCTAGTTATGAATAAATGAATTAAATATGTTTTGTGAAGAAGGAAAATTGGAAAATAGGATTTTATGGCTTGAGAATCCTATATGAGGTATATGCAGATTTTTGATGAGAGTTTTGGTTATTGATGATGAAATTGTAGGAGTTGGCATTTTATGATGATTAAATGCATTAATTAGTAAAGTGTAAATAATTTAAATAAATTATTTATAAGCTTAAGAAATATTATTCTTTCAATATCATTATACCGAAATATTGGTATAAATTTTATTGTAGAATTTTTACCTGTTTGTGTCGAGTTTACTATTCATGAGTTACTATTCACGAGTTACTATTCATGGGTTACTATTCACGAGTTACTATTCATGACAAAATTAGTTTCTTTTTCTGACCAAATTATAGTTGAGTTATGAATATTACTCTTGAGATTAAATCTATATGTTGATTATATTGATTTTATTATTATATATAACATTTTTATAACCCTAATGATGATATTTCTCTTTGACTTGAGTGTAAAGATGGGTAGATTTTTGGTATGATCATGACTATGGGTTCTCTTTGGCCAGTAGTGCAAAGTTGAATCGTTGATTGGTATGATCATGACTATTGAATTTATAAGTGAATATCTTTAGCTTAAGTGCAAAGGTGAATTGATCAACATGGTTATAATTATTGTTTATATAAATTCTGAAATGATTATATATTTCTTTGAGATATTAATATCTTTGGCCTGTAGTGTAAAGATGAAATATTGATGAATATCTTTGGCCTGTAGTGCAAAGATAAATTGTTGATGAATATCTTTGGCCCGTAGTGCAAAGATAACATGTTGTTGAATATCTTTGGCCAGAAGTTCAAAGATGAACAGATGTTGAGATAAACATGACCAACTGGTGATACAAATGAATATCTTTGGCCGTAGTGCAAAGATGAAGTTATTAGTATGATTATGAACAGGAAATGTGATTTGGTGTAACCATGATCTTTGATGTTTCAGGTAAAGATAGGTGATAAAAATTATCTTCGTCCTGGATGAGAAGAGAAATTTAGAACTACAGTTATGATTATGAGTTATTCATATGATTGTGGACCAGAATTGTTGATTGATGTTACAGGGATAAAACATTGTTGATGGATTTTTAACATGGAGAAGATAATAGACTTTATAGTCTATTTGACTCTTCTAATGGATTGCTCGTTCCGCTGCAACTATGGTTGAAATTTTTATCATTTACCATATGTTCTAAATCTCTGATTTATTATTGATGAAAGCTATTGATAATTTAATTATCTTTAGTTATGATATTCTTTACTGAGCTAGTTGTGCTCACCCTTTTGCTTCACAATTCCTTTCAGGTAATAAGAGTGTAGCTGGGTCGAGCGAAGGTAACGGGGAAATAGAACGGTGGTCTCTAGCTGTGGATGTTCTCCCGAAGCAGTATAGAAAAGTTCATTTAGTAGTTTTATTTGGTGAATCCAATAGGGTAAACCCAACGTTGGAAGGGTGGTTTGCCATTATCATACAAGATGTCTAACGACATACAACCTCGTGTCATCATAAGACAGTGATGTGCTCATCCACTTGCTGAGTATATATGCGAGCACTACCTATATAATCTTGGTGTTTGTTTGAAGTATAATTCTCAATTAGAGACAGTAGAGATAATGATATGTCAAGAGAAGACTCACCATTGGGAAGAATATGATAGTAATCTTCTCGTTTTTCGTTGGGGTCTATTGGGTCAACCAAGAATAATTATGTGGTCATATGATATCTATCATAACCTAGACGCATGGCCTCCCATGTACGAAGGTTTCCTTGAGCACTTCCCAAAGATTCTAATTTCTAAAACAGTTTTTGACTATACCTTTATGTAAGGTGTCATTGTGAGGTGATGTCCACGGTTGGAACATGAGTCACATTTGGTATATATTTGTATCCAAACTCACAGCATATGTGTTGTTGTATTTTGCACGACAATTGTTGTAATAAAGTTACAGTTGTTTTCTGTACCATGTATTTGGCGACTCAGAATAGGTTGGATGGAATGGACCTATTTTGGGGTCGTTACAATATGAATCAATAATTAATTATTCACAAATAATATTATAGAATCACATTTATGACAACCAGGCCGTTCCCAGGAAAGAGAGGGCTTTCCAATAAGAATTTCTCCTTACTGGCGCGCAATTAGGTGACCAAACATCTCCTTAGATAGAACTTTCTAGACATTGCCAATAATGTTATCTAATAATATTATTCAAATAATATGAATTATTGATCTGATAATGGGAAATACTGCGCAGTGACAATTATTGAACAACAATAATATAAAATTTTAACGTAGCAATTATTGAATCAATAAAATAAAATATTAAATAGTAATTACTGTAACAATTATTGAGTAGTACCTTCTTACGTAAGAATCAATTATTTTAAAAATACTGTGCAATACCGTGTGCTACTGTGCAATAACGCGTATTACTGTATTTTAACCACCGAGTATTTTAACAGTGTTAACGGTAACAACTACGCCGTTATTTGTAAAAACTCAAATTTGTCGTTTTCTTCATCCGACAGTTATTCTATTATGGGACCCACAAATGGCTGCGCCGTCGTACGAATATTCTCCGACAGAAAGAATATTCCACGACCAAACGAATATTCCCCGACAACAATGAATATTTTATAACCACTTGTGTATTTTGAAAAAAAAATTCATATATCACCCTTAACTTTAATATTTATCAATTTTAACCATTTACTGAATAGTAATTATAAGAAAATTTGAATACTTTTATTTCATAAAATTCGGGGTCTTACATACATATATATATCTGGACCGAATGGTAATGAAGGTGATCAACCTTTCATATCTGATGAATACATGCAGTACGCATAGAGTGCGATTTAATAATTCTTAGACATGAAAATCAGAAATGATTAACCACAAGTATATTTGAATAATACAACTCGAGGTCGAGTTAAGAAAAACTTGCATGATCCGTTGATTATCGTTATGTAATTTAATAAGCTTTGTCTGAAGACCTATTATTAATAATATTGAATTTCAAGTATTAGAATAATATCATCACAGTATTTAACATAACCTAAACACATTATCACATAACCCTATCAGTCTATAACACACATAAGACCTAACCTCAAGTCAAACTTTTACTGTCCGAGTCGAGTTCGGTACAATTATGACATCCTGACGGCCTAGTCGGACAATTATCAAGTTTAAGTTCAATTAAACTCTGCCTAAACACTTAACAATTATCTTAGATAATTTTATTATCAATCAAAATAATTTTCATAAGCTCGTAATAATTTTCAGATAATTATTACCATTTATCATAAATTTTCAATCTTTAATATCGTATTTATATGAATTAAATACCACATATTTCCTTTATCATTAATATTTATTTAATATCAAATATTAATGAAAATCATAACATAATATTATAATATATGTATAATATATCAAAGTATTTTTAATACCTTAAAATCATATTTATATGATTTTTAAACATTTAAATCTATTATCTGATAATTGCCATTAATATTAAATCTTAATATTTTTCATGACAAAATATCAAAAGTTATATTTTATAACTTAAAAATATTTTTCTAACCCTTAAATCATTTTTATATGATTTTTAAATCATTAATTCTAATTTTCTATAATTTATATAATATATTCATTAAATAAATCCATCACCATTAATATTAATTTATTAATGAAATTCATCATAAAATATCAAAAGTTATTAAAAATAACTTAAAATATTTTCACTACAAAAAAATGGGTCTTTAGCAACGATTTTTCGGGCAACGACTCGTTGCTAAAAGTATATGTTCAGCAACGAAATATGTCCTTCGTTGCAGATTGTGTCAGACTTTCATTTTTTGCAACGAAATTCACAAGTCATTGCAAAATTTCGTTGCTAATTCATTGGCGGGAAAAAATTTCGTTAGAATTTCGTTGCAAAATTTTCGGCCACTTGATTTCCCGTCATCGTGGGCAATGAAAGTTTTTTTGTTGCTAAAAATGGGTTTTTAACAATGATTTTTCAGGCAACAACTTTATAAGTCGATGTTAAAAGTGTACGTTTAGCAACGAAACTTGTCATTCGTTGCAGATTGTGTCAGACTTTCACTTTTTGTAACGAAATTCATAAATAGTTGCAAAATTTAGAAACAAAATTCGTTAAAAATTCGTTGCAAAATTTTTAACCACTTGATTTCTCCTCATCGTGGGCAACGAAAGTTTTTTTGTTGCTATATTTCGTTGCCTAATATGGACCACATTCATCGGCAACACTTTTTATTTTCGTTGCATA